>CM035849.1:58241388-59551798 GCA_020510985.1 Pholidichthys leucotaenia
AACTGCATATCGCTTGCTCTCGCTCTGACTACTGCTTTTGATCACACGCATTGCCTGTTTGTTGAGGGCTCGCTCCAGTGCGCTTTCACAGCACTGGAGTGAGTCCTGTGATGGTGGATGAATAAAACACCCTTTTAAACTTCACTTCGCCATGCCTTATTTTACTATCCGCCACACTGGTGACCCCGAATACAAGAACACGCCGACGACAAGCGAACGCAGCAGCCTGACGCAAATGGACTGCCCTCCCTTCTGCCACACGGGTGACCTCGACGCAGAACCAACACCAGGCGAACTCCCCCGGAGATCATCCACGACCGGGAGAGCTGCAGAAAGCGTCATGGTGTGACCCTCGCCTGAGATCTGGACATCCACGCTGGGACCGGCCGAGGGACAAAGATCGTCTACTCCCTCTCACTGCTCCTCCGCATCCACACAAGCGCGCATGCACCTCGTCCTCTCTCCACGACGGCGACCTCCAGGGCCGACGGAGAACGCAGCACGTGGACCAGAACGCACCATGACCCGGCATGAGCGAACGACAGCAACAGCCAAGATAGGGAGGCCCATCGGTGCCGATGACGCTGATCTCCAGCAAGCTCCCTGACCCTGACTCGCCTCAACAGCGGACCTGCCATGCACCGAACCCCCGCACGCACATCGGGGGGTTACGAGGACAGCGCACCACACACGGGACAATACCGGCTCCACAGACCGCCATCGTCCTCCGCCGCTGCACACGCCCGAGAGACACGGCCGACCGCCATCCTCGGAACCTTCAGGGCTGCTCACACACCTGAAGCACACACGCAGCCCGCACACAGGATTTTGTATGGGTCTCAGCCACAGCGCACAATGGGAATTCAGCCGTCAGCTGTCCCCGAGGGCTTTAGGGCTGCGCGCGCACCTAAAGCCAACACGCCAAGTCCCTCACACAGCTGCAGCTCCTGTTTTCTTCATAGCCGCGAGAGGAGTCAGAGACAAATTTTTCTTCTCACAGCCGCTGTGATCTCTGCCACGTTCAACGGGACAGCCCCTCAACATCGTGGGTCCACATGCAATTTTTGCGCGGCCCAGACAAGTTCGCCGTCCCGGGCCGGCACTTGCTACCCCCACCCTCCTCCGGCACAGAACTTTTCCCGCAGCTCGCTCCCAAAGCTGGACGATCGACGCCTCAGCCCCCAGCTGAGCCCTCTGGGGGGGGGGGGTGTCCCCCACAGCCTACGGACAAGCAGAGCGCTCAGCTGGAGCAATTAGCATAACAGTGAGATGTATGGACTGATATCATTAGGCAGCCTCTCCTTCCTGCCAGTAATCCTGCTTTTGATATGTGTGACTCTCATGTAAATGTCCCATGCCTTCCTGCAGTTTAATGTGATGCTACGCATTGTCTAGCTGGGTTTATAAGCCAACTGCATATCACTTGCTGTCTCTCTGACTACTGCGGTTTTGATCACACGCATTGCCTGTTTGTTGAGGGCTCGCTTCAGTGCGCTTTCACAGCGCTGGAGTGAGTCCTGTGATGGTGGATGAATAAAACACCCTTTTAAACTTCAGTTCGCCGTGCCTGCACTTATTCCGTGCCTCTACACCTGGGTGTCCCTTATATCATCCGCCACAGTGTGTCCTATTGTTCGTCTTTTAGATTTGATTGGTGGTTGGCAACCAGCTGACAGGTGCATTACCAAGACATCAAGGCAGGCATTGTGAGTGATGGTCTATATGACATCATAAAGACATCAAGGCAGGCATTGTGAGTGATGGTCTATATGACATCATAAAGACATCAAGGCAGGCATTTGAGTATCTGTTCTTTGGTGAGTGATGGTCTATATGACATCATAAATGTGATGGTCTCTATGACATCATAAAGACATCAAGGCAGGCATTTGAGTATCTGTTCTTTGGTGAGTGATGGTCTATATGACATCATAAAGACATCAAGGCAGGCATTTGAGTATCTGTTCTTTGGTGAGTGATGGTCTATATGACATCATAAATGGGATGGTCTCTATGACATCATAAAGACATCAAGGTAGGCATCATAGGACATCATGCAATCTCTGGTGTCTGATGGTCTATATGATATCATAATGACATCAGGCTTGATGTCCTATGATGCAGACATCCAAGGAACATCATAGGAACATCATAGGCTGTCCTATGATGTCCTATGATCGTGCTACACAGCCAGTGACACAGATTTCTTGAATTTATGGTCTCTATGACATCATAAAGACATCAAGACAGGCATCATAGGACATCTAGCAGTCTCTGGTGAGTGATGGTCTATATGACATCAAAAAGACATCAGGCTTGATGTTCCTATGACACAGACATCAAAGGAACATCATAGGCTGTCCTATGATGTCCTATGATCGTGCCACTTTGGTGTGTGAAGAGTGATGAGTACCACTGATCTAGACAATGGCTCAAGCTTTTCTGGAGATGAAAGATTATTTTCCCCAAATTTCAAATGATTGATCTCTTCACACTTTTGCATAGGGCCACCAAAAAGCTAGAAACGCCCGTTTTTATTAGCCTCAGTTCATTCATTCATTCATTCATCTTCCGCATTGACCACCTGCTATATGCATGTGTCATAAGAGTGTCAGAGAAAGTAATAAAATTTAGTGTTAATTGCTTATACAGTTTGTAATTGGTGTAAAACGTGTTCACTGACAGTAGGACAGTCTCTAGAAGCAGGATCTACATGGAGCCTACCGGGGCCGCTCACCCCGCTGCAGCCGCGGTAGGATACTTCCGTTCCGCAGAGGGCGACAGGCAGCAGCCTCGAGTGTGGCGGAGGTCCAGACACAATAGAGAGTGGGTGAGTTTTTCTTTATTATTGTTATATATTTAATTATTGTTATCGTCCACAACAGGTGCTGTGAGTCGATGTTTTCACGGTGTAATTAAAGGAACGCAGCATGGTCCGTGTTTGTTTTCAGCTTTCAGAGGCGAGAAAGCAAACTGGTCCGCACGGAAAAATGGGCTACGGCTATGTGCTGGAGTGGATCGGGTCCCGACTAATGTCCGCTGCGTTATTGCTTAGTTATTACACCGCAGTTAACGGCAGCTTCTGCGTCCCAGGTGAAGTGGAAGGCAATGAACAGCATGAGCTAAGAGATAAACGGGCACCGAATTAGTTTTATTCCTAAATTGCCAGTTGGAGATGAGGTAGGGGGCGTTAGCGCGTTAGCTTTGCGCAAAAAAAGAGGGGATCAGCGCAGGAAGAAACTCATTTATAACTATTGTTTATCAGCTGTTAACTTTAAAATGAGACTCTAGGACGGTATTTCTGTTCGTAAAATGTTCCCTTTTATTAACACGTAATTCCAGCTAGCCTGTTAGCTAACGGCAGTTCGTTAATCGTTGCGAAATAAACGCAAACCGTCGTTAAATATCCGCTTTTGTTTGCGCCTCCCCCCTCTTCGACAACACGTCCACTACCGTTGAAACATGATCGTTACTGAGCAGCTGAATTAGTCGACACGTTTGTTTGGCTCATGACAAATGACGAAAGGAAGCATCGAGTATTTTCTAGAAACTGTTAGCAGAACGAGTTAAAGGGCAGCTTAAAGCGGGGCGTCTACGGATCATTTAAATGTCTCTTCAATACAGGTGAGACACTTCCAAGTCTTTTAAAGTGGTGTAAATGTGTCGTGGGAAATACACTTTCTATTTTTTACACATTTACATGGGTTTAATGAAGGTGGTCTGGTTTCCTCCCACAGTCCAGAGACGGGCTGTCAAAACTAACCTGACCTTTGAAAAATCACCCCCCCCCCCAAAAAAAACCCCATAAATGATGGAGTTACTCATTCCTGACAAACATACCCCTAGGTCACCAAGAGCCTTTCTTTCTATTTTCACAGATGTCTGTAGTTTATTTAGACCCATGTTTTTTCAACCAGGGTTCTATGGGAAGTGAAGCTGTCAAATTTCACTTCTTAGTTGGTCCAAAAATTGCTGACAACTTGTCATTGTGCGTTGGGACCTGCAGTAGATCCTCCATGCCAGCGGGCAGCAGCCACACAAATGCAGTCCCTCCTCTTCTTCTTTCTCTTCCTCTTGCATAACCAGAGGCAGCAGTTTCGGGACCGCAGTCATTTCAGGCCCCTGGGGGTTTCCTATTGCTGAGCCCACAACATTATCCACACAGGGAAAATGTCACCATCTCCCCCCAAAACCACATCCCTATATCGACTGCCTCCAGTACCAGACAAGCGGTGGATATGGAGGTCCGTCAGTGTTGAGCCAAGAAAAAAAAAATAATCCTTTATTAGTCCCACAGCGAGGAAATTCAGAACATTGCAGGAGCAAATGGATAAGTATAGGTGCACTCGAGCAATAATAATATGGCAGAAAACCGTATACAAACACACAGATCTACGGCCCCTGTCGGTCGATGTCGACCATAGACGATGCGCCCTCTTGGTTTGCCGTCGTGGAGCTGTCTCAGCTGGTACAGTGTCGGCTGTGGCTGATCAGTCCAATGCGGGAATGACAGTCTCTTACCACATCTGGTGCAGGTGTGGGTGGTCACAGTATTTACCTCGCAGGCACGTGCCCTTCTGTCTGGCTCTCCTTTCTTCGGCCAAGGTCTGGAGTTTTTCCTCCTGCCTTGAGTTGTTTAGGGAGAGTGCTGCGCCATCAACTGTGGTCAGCTGCTGTATCCTCCCAACTCTCAGTGCTGATGCCCAGGGCTTTCATGTCGCGCTTACAGACATCCTTATAGCGCAGCTGGGGATGGCCAACTGATCTCTTGCCAGAGGCAAGCTTACCATACAGAACGTCCTTAGGCATGCGTCCGTCTTCTATTCAGCGCATATGTCCAAGCCAGCGCAGCCTATGTTGCCTGAGCAGCGTATATACATAGTGGGAAGACCAGCGCGTGCGAGGACTTGGGCATTTGGCACTTTGTCGCTCCCATGTGATGCAGAGGATGTGATGTAGGCAGCGTAGGTGGAAGCTGTTCACGTTCTTCTCTTGCCTGGCATATGTTGTCCATGCCTCGCTGCTGTACAGCAGGGTGCTGATGATACAGGCATTGTACACTTCCATCTTGGTTGACACTGACAATTTGGGATTCTCCCACACGCGGATCGTGAGTCGGCCTATCGACACACGCACAACACAGTATATAAAAACATGTCGGGCTAGAAAACAGCCCTTTTCATGGAAGTGTGCATCTGACGGGAGATGTCTCCAGTAAGTGGCTGTCTGTCTCATTTTCAAACTAGAAAAGCACTCGGAGAGCGCAGACCTCCGCCAAGCGGCACAGTTCCCCCCATACAGTGTTTGTGTGTACGTTTTCAGATTCCCTGAGCATGAAAAGATATGACTAGCAATTGGATTCACAATGATTATTTGTTTATTTGACATGGACAGTGCAATAAACAGACAATTAATGAATGACAATCAATGTGATAGTGATAGGATTAGTGGTTCAGTAGTGTAAAACGGGGCTATAAGGGACGGCGGGTTGATAAGGGACACTTTTCTGGGAAATGTTTTAAATGTAATTGTGCTTTTTTTATTTTGAGCAGGACGCTGAGTTGTGTTTTTATTGTCAAATATCCATGAATCCTTCATCAAATGTAGGCGGAAGCAAAATTAAAAAAGCAGAATTACATTTAGAAAAGTGTCCCATATTACCCCGCCGTCCCTTATAGCCCCGTTTTACGGTAGTAAAAGCATTGCCTCCTTGGCGGAGGTAATAAACTGAAGTGTTGGTGTGTCCATCTCCTCCACTGACGGATGCAGATTGGTTAGACAGGTTGCCGTGGGTTTTATATTATATTGGGGTTGCGCTCGGCGGCAAAACAGAATTTAGAATTTTCCCCGGCAGAGAGGTCATTTTTACGTAGCGCCTATAGCTGGGCGGGGAATTTGTGGCAAATAATCGGGCGGCGGACAGGTGGCCGTGTCAGGTTTTGCAGCGTCGCGGAAAAAGCGGGCACGCTGGCGGGCCCAGGCCAGCAGTGTTTTCCGCGTGCCTTTGTGCCTAAAACGTTGAAGAACGCGGAGTTTGTGTTGGTCAGACACGACAAGCAGCGCAATGTGCGCAGCGCCTATGGCTGGCGGGCCCAGGCTACCAGTGTTTTCCGCATGCTTTTGTGGCTAAAACGTTGAAGAAGGCGGAGTTTGTGTTGGTCAGACACGACGCCCAGCGCCGTCCATTGCGCCTGCGCACATGTTGGAAATGGCCATATGTCACAGTGTGGAAAAATGCTTTAAAAAATTCCTGTATGCAGACGGTGATGCGGATCATCCCCAAAATGTAATCAGTTCTTCCTTGTACCATTTCCAACAACGCCTGAAAGTTTCATGGAAATGCGTCCAAGATTTTTTGAGTTATCTTGCTAACCAACAGACAGACAGACAGACAGACAGACAGACAGACAAACAAACAGACAAACCCCGGCAAAAACATAACCTCCTCCTGGCCTTTTCGGCCTGGCGGAGGTAACTAATTCCAATGGCAAAAGCATCAAGTGAAAACTCCTGGTCTGAGTTGAACAAAATCCAACTCGTGTGGACACAAACTCACGGACACGAACTTGAGTGCACCCATACACTTTTCTGTTGAATATGTAATTGTACTACATTTAACACTAAGTGTAAACAAATTACAAGACTAAATTGTCGTTAGATTTGCTGTAATAGGCTACAGTGTGTCATTTTATAACATTTTAGATTTTTGGGGTTCCACAGTATTTTTTTTCTCAATGCAAAAAGGGTTCCGTTGCTCAAAGTTTTGAAAACCCCTGGTTCACATCTCCTCAAAGCTGAAATGACATGTTCTCATATGCTGTGATGCAGACCCATTTGCGGATGTGTGAGTTTTGATGAGCGTCTGGGCAGTTGGCTAGGAGGATAGAGATTTTTGTGAAATTGCACAAGCTCCCAGATCTCTTGACCCTGTCTTTGACCGCAACCTGGATGCAGACCCCAGTGAGGATAGTTGTGTGTCAGTTTAGTGAGAGTCCTAGCAATAGTCTAGGAGGAGTAGTGACTCTTAATGAATTGCAGACAGACGCTATGCAATAGTTTATTTTCACAGGAATTGGAAAAAAAAAAAACCCTCCAAAAGTGATCCTTATGCCCACAGTGTGGTGGTGGGGGTGTGTGTTTGTGATCAGCATTCTTGCTGGGGATCCACGCTCGGCCAGGTGTCTATGAATAGAGCAAATGCTTGTGCCCACGCAGGTTGATTTTACCATATCGATCTGATTGTTCTCTCTGCATTTAACAATAGTGTCAAGCTGGTTTGACGTCCGCCACTCTGAACTTATTTTGTGTGCAGCTTGTTTGCTTTGGTGTGCCGTGTAGCGGTCAGAACTTGCCTCTCACGCACACAGTGGCATGAGTTTTGGAGGCCGACAGATTCTACTGACGCAGCGGGTGAGAGGACTCGTCAGTCTGATAATTATGACCGCTTCTCAGAAAAACAGCACAGCACAAAGCAATTTTTTAAATCACCCAATCCTACTACAAATCACAAAACAATGATTAGTTTAGGTTCTGTACTGTCAAAAACAAGAAGCAGCAATTTTGTTTCCTTGACGTGAAGTGAAAATTTAAACCATAAGCTGGTCTCTGTGCATTTTACTGTATGGCTGATAATGAGTTTACAGCAGGAGGGAATCAGCTGTTAAAAGGTGAAATTCTGGAGTTGCAGCAACGTCAGTTGTAGCTGTCATAGTTTGTATAGAACTCCATTTCATGATTTCATTCAACTACATTAATTAGTGATTCTAAATTGTCCTTATGTGTATAGATTCACTGGTCATTTTATACACAGTAATTCATCTACGCATTTAGGCAAACATCAAATCAACCAATCACATTGCAGCCACTCAGTGCATTTAGGCATGTAGGCATAGTCGAGCCGAGCTGCTGAAATTCAGACTGAGTATCAGAATAGGGAAGAAAGATGATATAAGTAACTTTAAATGTGGTGGGGTTGGTGGTGCTAGATGAGCTGGTTTGAGTATTTCAGAAATTCAAGGATTAAAAGGCTTTATTGCTGATCTACGTGGATTTTTGCACAGAACCATCTCTGGGGTTTACAGAGAACTTTCTGATAAAGAGAAGATATCCAGTGAGCAGCCTTTCTCTGGGCACACTGGTATGTTCACCTCCCACAAAACTGAGCTGTGCAGTGATAGGTGCTGGAAAAAACTGTATGTACAACCACTGCCACAGCTGTCATTTGCCAATCTACGTATGTAACTAAGGTAAGGACGAGCCATACAGATGTTACGTGTCTCCCAACTTCCTCAGTCTTTTGAATTTAGGCTGTTGTTTATCCAGCTTATCTTATATGGCTTTCTCAAAAAGCTCTTCTGTGTTTTTCAGTAGTGTTTTACTAATTTGTGTCCAAGTGGTGAAGCGGTACTCTGTGTATGATGGTATAATCAGTCCCTCCAGGATGTTGCGGGATGTTTTTATGATTGTTGCGGGCCAAAAAGCCTGAGTTTGTGGGAGCTTTTTTTTTAAAAAAAGTTGCAATAAACGTTGCGGTATTTTTAGAGTGTTTTTTTGCGCTAAACGTTGTGGGAAGAATTCCAAATTTTAAAGCAGATGCTTTTTTCCAGTTTACTGCAGTGATATTCTACAGGTACATCTCAAAAAATTAGAATATCATGAAGAAGTGCAATATTTTGTCACTCATTTCAGAAAGTGAAACCCATATATTATATAGACTCATTACACAGAGAGTGATATAGTCCAAGTGTTTATTTTTTTTCCCACAATATTTTTATTGAACCTTTTTTAACAAACATGACACAAACAATCAAACACTAACACTAAAGTAATTAAAAAAATTAAATTAAATTTAAAAAAATACTAAAAACACCAACAACCATTAACAAAAGCAAGTCAAACAATGCTCCTCTGTTTAGTCTAGGTAATCCATTACATAAGTATACATATTATACATTTACCAATTTGGACCTTCTTCTTCAGAAGTTATGTTTAATTTCTTTACATAATCAATGAAAGGTCTCCATATATTCTCAAACACAATTTCCTTTGATTTCAGTATGTATGTTATTCTTTCTAGTGGAAGGTTTTTGTTAGCATCTGCCTTAACCACTGAGTCACATCTGGTCTATGAGTATTTTTCCACAGTAGTGCAATACATTTTTTGGCATTAAGCAAACTGAGGTCTATGAATGTTCTTTCACTCTTATTAAAATTATGCTTTTCTGGATACAGACCCAACAAAAACAGTTTAGAGTTCAATATGAATTGTTTTGAAATTATTTTTTCAATTGTTACCCTCACCTCTTCCCAAAACATTCTAATTTTTCTACATTCCCATAAACAATGAAATAGGGTTCCTTTACTTTCCATACATTTTGTGTACGTATCTGGTATGTTTTTGTTATATCTATTTAACTCCACCGGTGTAACATACATCCGCATTAACCATTTAAAATGTATCAATTTAAGACGTACATTTATTGATTTGGTTTGAGCTTCTTGCAAGCCAATTCCCATTGTTCCTCTGAAATTTCAATTTGCAGGTCTTCTTTCCAATAATTCATTCTTTTCTGTGAGTTTTCACTTGAGGATAGTGTCAATGAGTTATAAAACTCTGAAATAATACCCTTTCTCTTACTATCTTTCATCAAAATTTTTTCCAAGGATGAATAAGTAGGTCGGGTGAGAACATTATTTTGATTTGATCGAATAAAATTCCTAAGCTGAAGATATTTAAAAAAATGTGTTCTATTAAGATTAAATTTGACCCTCAGTTCTTCTAAAGACATTATGTTATCTGAACGTGACAAATATAAGGCTTGAATCTTTTGAATCCCTTTTAAATTCCATAATTTAAATACAGCATCCGCTCTCCCTGGTGTAAAATATTGATTACCCCATATTGGGCTAAATTGTGACAATAAGTGTGGTTCTTTTAAATATTTTTTGATTTCACACCATATTTTGATCATATGCTTTACAAATGGATTTTTAACTTGTTTCTGTAATTTTTTAGCCGAGTCTGAGTATATGAATAAGGGAAGAGGTAAAGGTAAATTGTATGATTCCATTTCAATCCAGTGAGGGAGATCATTTGATGAAAAATAATATGTCATAGACCTCAGTTGTGCTGACCAGTAATACAACAAAAAGTTTGGACATTTCAGACCTCCACGATCAAATGGTAAATATAGTAAGGGCAGACGTAATCTAGCCTTCGTATTGTTCCATATAAATTCCACTAACTTTTTTTAAATTCTAGAGAATAGATCTGAAGGTGGTGATAAAGGAATGTATTGAAATAAATATAGTATTTTGGGTAAGATATTACTTTTAAGTATATTAATTCTCCCGATCATCGACATTGGTAGTGACATCCATCTCTGAAGCAACTCATTAATATCTGTCATTAAGGCTTCATAGTTGGCACTGGCGACTGATTCTAACTTAGGCACAATTTGAATTCCTAAATATTTAAACTGATTTACAACATTGAATTGATTTACCTCAGGAGCTGGGTGAGTTCTCTGGGTCTCATTTAGCATTAATATTGAAGATTTAGTTTTATTTATTTATATCCTTATTTCCCCAAAGTTCTTTATTAAATTTAACAAGGTCGGAATTGATTTTTTAAGATTCGACATAAATAAAATTATGTCACCAGCATACAGGGAGATTTTATGTTCTGTTGGTCCTACTTTAATTCCGTATATTTGTGGATGTAAACGTACTGCCATCGCTAAAGGTTCAATTGCCATAGTGAACAGTAAAGGTGAAAGTGGACAACCTTGTCAACATCCTCTATTGATTTTTATTGATTTTGAGATATTGCTATTTGTTAGGATTTCTGCTGTAGCATTATTGTATATTATCTGAACCCATTTTATGAAATTATTTCCAAGTCCAAACCTTTGTAGGACTTCAAAAAGAAAGGGCCATTCGACCCTATCAAAGGCCTTTTCAGCGTCCAATGATAGGAGAGCTGTATCCGGTGCTTCTTTATTAGAATAAATAATATTAAATAGTCTTCTTACATTATGGAAGCCTTGTCTTCCCATTATAAAGCCATTCTGATCTCGGTTAATAATATTTGGTAATATTTCTTGTAGTCGTCTTGCTAAAATTTTACAGATTATCTTAAGGTCAGCATTTAATAGGCTTATTGGTCTTATGTTTTCACATTTATTAGAGGGTTTACCTGGTTTTGGCAACAGTATAATTAAGGCATTATTCATGTATGGTGGTAAATTACTATTTTGAAATGCTTCTAAAACCATTTCCAAAAATGGTTTTATTAATTTATTCTTATAGAGGTCAACTGGAAGACCATCAGGTCCCTCACTTTTTCCTGATTTCATATTATCAATGGCTAGCCCAACTTCTTCTTGACTAATTTTTGACTCCAGTATCTCCCTATTTTCATTTGGAATACATGGTATAGATAATCCTTCCAAAAACCCATTGAGTTTTGTTAAGTCAGTTTCATTTTTTGTATCATATAATTTTTCATAATAATCTCTAAAAGCACTATTAATTTCTAAAGGATATACAACTGCCTGTCCATTACTTATAATACTGGTAATTGGTGTTTTAACTTCTAATTGTTTAATCTGCCATGCCAATAATTTTCCTGATTTTTCACCTTGTTCATAAAAGGTTTGCTTCAATCTTAGAAGACTCGAGGCAGCTCTATTCGCTGATTTTTTGTCATATTCAGCTCTCAGAATCAGTAATTCGTTCTCTAATTTTGGATTACTTCCTGCATACACTTTTTCTTGAAGAATTTTTATTTTACGTTCCAATTGGACTCTCTCCTCTCGAGTCTTCCTAGATTTTGAACCTGTATAACTAATAATATGCCCCCTAATAAAAGCTTTGAAAGCCTCCCACTTTATACATGCTGATGTTTGTGTAGTATTGATATCAAAGAACTCATCTATCTGTTTTCCTATGTACTTAACAAATTCCTCATCCTGAAGCCATTTATGCTGAAATTGCCACCTACCTGGAACCTTTGTCAATTTCTTATCTACATACAGTATATTAGACAGCAGGGTGCGTGATCAGATATCACGATGTTATCATAGAAACAATTTTGAATCTTGGACCTTAATTCTGTGGAGATCAAAAAATAGTCAATACGTGAAAATGTCTTTTAGGTATTAGAATAGCAAGAATAGGCTTTGACTTGTGGTTTCATTTCTCTCCATATATCTAGCAATCTCAATTCTTTCATAAAATGATTAATGGTCATCCTACATCCATTGTGCGTACAGTCCTGTCCTGTTGAGCTATCTATACTGGGATTCAATGTACAATTAAAATCCCCTGCTATTATATGTTGCCCTGTGAGTGATGCTAAAGTAAGAAATAAATTAACGAAGAAGTTTTGATCATCTATATTGGGACCATATATGTTCACCAGATTTATATTTTCTAATAACAAAGATCCTTGTATGATTAGATATCTTCCCAATTTATCTCCAATTACATTTTTCACTTGAAATGGGACTGATTTATGTATGAGAGTCATAACTCCCCTGGCTCGGGATGAAAATGATGAGGTGAACACACTTCCCTGCCATCTTCTCCTTATTCTTTTTACATCCTCCTCTATTAGATGAGTTTCTTGTAAAAACACAATTTTTGAACCTATATCTTTTATTTTATTCAAAACTTGTTTAAGTTTTTTTAGATTTTGTAGACCTCTGCAATTCCATGATGTTAAATTAAGATTAACGCTTTGGTCTATGATCGATAAAGAGTTTGAGATTACCTTGCAAAATAAGCATGCTCATACAGAGAAGCAAAAACATGGATGGTTGAACATTCATTCCACAAACTACACAAAAACAAATTCCCCCTCCCCACATTCGTGGTAATCCCCCCAAAATCAAAAAAAAAATTCCGTCTCCCGTTATAGCCAGTGGCTGCTCCTCACCCGCGAGGTTCAGTCAAACCACTCACTCTTTACTCCTCTCAATCACCCTGTCTCTGCTACGTTTAATGACATGACAATAACTCTCTTCTGTAGTTTTTCCAACTTAACTCCAAAATTTTATAGCAACTTTGTACATCATAGCTTTTTTTTTTTTTTTTTTTTAAATATAATACAATCTATATTTTGTAGACATGCTATGTGTTTCAGATCAGTCAGATACTTGTACACATGCTTAAATATTCTACCTTTATATCTTGTTCTTGCTTCATGCTTAGCTCCCACCAGTCTCTCCTTGGATCTGTTTAATGAGCTCCTGCGCCTCCTGAGGGGTCTTGAAGATATGGGTTCTCCCTTTATATGTGACCAGCAGTCTTGCCAGATGAATCACCCCATGACGAATCCCGAGGCTGCGCAGCTCTTTACGGGCGGGGTCAAACTGTTTCCTTAATTGTTGGATTCCTGTGGCCAAATCTGGGTAGAACCGCACCTGATGATCCTGGTATTTGATTTCTCCTTTAGTACGCGCTGCGTTGGAGACCGTCATCTTGTCTCTGTAGTTGAGGAACTTCATAATCAGCGTCCTCGGTAGTGTCTTCTTATCTCTCGGTGGGCCGATTCGGTGTGCGCTCTCCAAGACGACCGATGACTGTAGATCTGCGTTGTTCAGCTCCTCTGGAATCCGCTTTTCCAAAAAGGAACATGCGTCCTGTCCCTCCGTATCCTCTGGGAGGCCCACCAACCTTAAATTATTCCGTCTCGACTGGGATTCTAAGTCCAAGACGTTATCTTCCAGACGTTTATTTTTTAATTCCAATGTTTGGACCTTTAATTGTAGGCTGGTGACATCATCTTCAGCGTTGGAGATCCGGAGCTCCGCCTGCGATACTCGTTCCATACAGTCGCTTATTTCTTTTCTCATGCCTTCTATCGCTGCTATAATCCCGTCAAACTTAAGACGAAAAGTCTGCTCTCATAGCGCTGATAGCAGCAAGGACCGCATTCGTTCCTTTGGCAGTCACCGCTCCGCCGCTAGCTCCGTCCTCAGCCATGGTCCCTGGAGATTTTCCTGCTTCGTCACTAGCGTGGAAGTCTGTTAACTTGGATTGTCTCGACGAATCAGTTTTTCCTCCGCCTGATTTCACAGCCTTGGTTTTTACCATATCTGCGCCTAAACGCTAGGATAGGTTTTTGCTCCAATTGAGAGAGTTTTAGCCTATTTTTTATTATTAGGAGTAGAGCAGAGTGAAACACGTCTTCCTACGTGGCCGCCATAACCGGAAGTCCCCCAAGTGTTTATTTATTTTAATTTTGATGATTATGGCTTACAGCCCATGAAAACCCCAAATTCAGTTTCTCAAAAAATTAGAATATTACATAAAATTAATTTTTAAAAATAGCATTTAAAGAGAAATGTTGCCCAACTGAAAGTATGTCCATGTACACACTCAATACTTGGTCAGGGTGCTTTTTGGATTAATTACGGTATCAATGTGACGTGGCACGGAGGTGATCAGCCTGTGGCACTGTTGAGGTGTTATGAAGGTCCAGGTTGCTTTGATTGTCACCAGCAGATGACCTCTGTTCAGATAAAAGTAACTTTTGCATTTCATTTGGAAATCAAAGTCCCAGAGTCTGGAGGAAGAGTTGAGAGGCACAGAATCTTAAGTTGCTTGAGGTTTAGTGTGAAGTTTCCACAGTGATGATTTGAGGAACCATGTCATCTGCTGGTGTTGGTCCACTGTGTTTTATAAAGACCAAAGTCACTGCAGTCGTCTACCAGGAAATTTTAGAGCACTTCATGCTTCCCTCTGCTGACAAGCTTTATGGAGAAGCTGATTTCATTTTCCAGCAGTACTTGCCCCCCCCCCCCCCCCCACACTGCCAAAAGTATCAAAACCTGTTTAATGACCATGGCATCACTGTGTTTGACTGGCCAGCAAACTCTCCTGACCTAAACCCCATAGAGACTCTATGGCGTATTGTCAAGAGGAAGATGAGAGACACCAGACCCAACAATGCCGACGAGCTGAAGGTCACTATCAAAGCAACCTGGACCTCCATAATACCTCAGCAGTGCCACAGGCTGATCACCTCCATGCCACACCACACTGATACAGTAATTAATCCAAAAGGAGCCCCGACCAAGTATTGAGTGTGTACATGGACATACTTTTAAGTAGGCCAACATTTCTATTAAAAAACAATTTTTAAAATTAATTTTATGTAGTATTCTAATTTTTTGAGAAACTGAATTTGGGGTTTTCATGGGTTGTAAGCCTTAAACATCAAAATTAAAATAAAGACTTGAAATATATCACTTCCTGTGTAATGAATCTATATAATACTGTATATGGGTTTCACTTTCTGAAATGAGTGACAAAAAAACATTGAACTTTTTCATGATATTCAAATTTTTTGAGATGTGCCTGTATATAACAGTACAAGAAAAGCTCAGGATTGTCAAACAGTTCCTATTATAGTGATTTGTAAATTAAGCAGAAACTTCTGCTATACAGAAAAACTCTTGTGCAACAGTAAATACAAGCATTAACACAATATCCATTACATCAGCTAAATTGCATTGAATTTTTTTTTTTTTTTGTTACTTATTTGTACCCGTAGGTAGACTTGGTTTGCAGTCTGGTGACAAGCCACCGGCTACTGGTCGCTGCGTGCGCGAGCGCCCTAAACCTACATGTTTTTGGTGTGCGGGAGGAAACCGGAGAAATCCCGGAGTAAACCCGCGCAACACGGGGAGAACATGCAAACTCCACACAGCTCACTGTTGGTCGGGGGCTGGGATCGAACCCACGATCTCATGATCCCCGCGGTCCCCCGGCCGAGGGTAAAACTGTGCTGCCACAGTGCTAAACCACTGCGCCACCGTGCAGCCCACGGTGAATGCATGTTAAAGAGTAGAGATTTGGAAATTATTGGCAGCACCTTCATTTGAAAACTCCCTACAGTTTCCAACCACTCCGTACTGAGCGGAGAGGAAAAAATAAATTTATTCTGTTGCACTGTATTGGCTATTGGAGTCTGTGTTTTGTGAAAAAAATAAAATAAAAATAATACAGAGAATATTTTCTCTCTGTCCATGCCTACCTGTCTGCTGCACGTCGGTCTTCTCACACACACACACACACACACACACACACACACACACCCCTTTCATTTACAGCGGGACGGCGAGGGGGAATAGAGATGGGTGGGTGCGTTTGTCCATCCACACCGGAGATGAACAGTTTTAAAGCTCACTGACCAGATGTAGTAATGATTTTACCTCTAAATATACTGTATATATGAAATGTTCACTCGCTGTAGTGTAGTGTACACTCCTCACGTGCGCTCCCGCAACGGGGTGCTTTTGTACAGGTGCATTTTTTTCAACACAAACCCAGCGCTTTGTACACACAGTCAGGATGGAGACGTGGCGAGGCATCCACGGGCAGGCTGGGGGAGACTGAGGAAGGGATGGTGTTGAAAACCTCGCGGGTGAGTGGGGTTTTTTTTAAATCACACACTCTGTTTGCTGATGTGTTTTGTTACTCACCGTAAACGATAAACTCACAACTCACTGTAGACACGGAAGTGAACGCGGTGCAGCGATGCATTTGATTGGTTAGACTGAGCGTTTCAGCGCGTTGGAGACACATTTGATTGGTGAAATTGGCGGAAGATGACGAGGATTGGCCAAAATTGCGGGAAAGTTGCGGTGATTGGACAAAGTTGCAAGGTCACGCAATAGTTGCGCTGATTTGCTGATTTCGCGTGAATTAGTGTGATCGCAACATCGCAAAATCCTGGAGGGACTGTATAATACTTAAGAGAAAGTGAGCCAGCTAGGATGTGAATGAAAAGAGGGAATTGCGTTATAGAAATTAAAGCAATAAATCAGACACCTCAAAAAAATAGAGGGCTGCAGATGCAGGTCAGAACAGCTGCCTTTGAAAACACCCATGTTAATGTTTATTATGAATAGTGAAAGTCTTGTATGAAGCTATTGTTGCTATTTTGGAGGTAAATGAGCATCTGACATGTTAGCAATTTAAGGAAAATATGTTGAATGTTCACCTTTAATCTAGGGTGTCCACCAGCCCTTATGACTGGTCTGTGACTCACATATTTTTTTTAATTAACAAAAAGCCTGACAAAGCAGTAGATTTAGTTCCAATGATGTTTAATTTCCAGCACACAATGCCACAGGTTTACAAACCCAGTTTTGCCTGTAGACACCCTGTTTACTTCAGCTCTAGTCCTGTCCTCTCCCTCAGGTTCGGCTCTTCTCCAAACCAGACCGGTATGTCGGATGAAGACTCCCGTGCCAGCACCAGCTCTTCTTCATCTCCTCCTTCCTCCAGCCAAACCAGACAGTGGGACACACCTTGCAAGAAGAAACGGGAGAGCAAAGCCAGCATGAGCAAGACCTCCAAGCTGCTTTCTACCAGCGCCAAACGGTAAAAATAAAACTGATTCAGATTGTGTGGTAACAGATAATTGATTATGTTGAACAGCACATTCATTCAGTCTTTTTCTCACAGTACTTCCAGCTAACTTGCTTATTTCTGGTACTTGGTGGGGATTTTTTGATGCTAAAGGACTGCATTTAACAATGTTTCCAGGGTGGTATACTGTACTAGAGCTTCATGATATTAGAAAAAGCATGCAATATTGTTGTTAAATATTGCAATAGTGATATGACTTGCAATAGCTAAACAAATACTTAGATAGATACAGATAGATAGATGTACTTTATTGATCCCAAACTGGGAAATTAGTCTAACAGCAGCATGACAGTAGACAACCAAACAACAGAAACACACACAGCATAATAGAAAAAGGCATTACCCAGGGAAAGAAAAACTGGCTAGATAACTTTATATACATTGCAAATGAGTATTAAGTATACCATGTTAATGTATGTCTGCTTTAGCCACCACTTTTCATATCTCTGTCACCATAATCTCCCCACTTCATGTGCTGTAACTTCTTTCTTCTCTAGTTGGCATCCACCCTGGCACTTCTGTGTTAATGGGTTTTTCTCTATTTTGTTATAAATTTTCAGTTTTTGTACATGAATTAGCGACTTTTTTCTTTGTAAATCTTTTATATTTTTAAGGTAAGATAAGCCTTTATTAGTCCCACAATGGGGAAATTTCAGGATTGCAACAGCACAGGGATAGCAACACTCAGAGCAACGATCAAGAAGACAAGAAAAACAAGAGCAGCGAATATACATATGTACATATAAATATATAAACACACAGTGCGGAGCATTGTAGCTAGATGGAATAAACAGCATAACCGTCTACTTAGTTATCCTACATAGTATGAATATGTACTCATACATATTGTCACCCTCTGTAGCGACCGATATTGTCCTAGTTGTATACTGGAGGGGACCACTGTGTTAGTCTATTGCGTCTTTTGCATTCAATACTATTAGGTCGTCACGTTTTTTTGCTATCTCTGCGAGCAGCCCTGCTTAGGTTATACAGTCTGACAGCCATAGGTAGGAAGGACCTGCGAAACCTCTCAGTTGCGCACCTAGGATGATGTAGTCTGCTGCTAAATGAGCTCCTCAGTGCGTTCAGTATGTCCTGCATAGGGTGGGACTCGGACTCCAGCAGAGATGACAGTTTAGCCACCATCCTTCTCTCTCCTATCTCCTCCACTGGGTCAAGGCGCTGCCCCAGGACAGAGCTAGCTTTCTTGATCAGTTTGTTCAGTCTCTTCCTGTCCACTGCTGTGATGCCGTTGCCCCAGCAGACCACTCCAAAAGCGATGGCTGATGCCACCACCGTGTCGTAGAATGTCTTCAGCAGCGCCCCTTGTACACCAAAAGACCTGAGTCTCCTCAGTAGGAACAGCCTGCGCTGTCCCTTCTTGTAGAGTGCGTCGGTATTGTGTGACCAGTCTAGTTTATTGTTCAGATGAACACCCAGGTACTTGTAGGATGTCACCATCTCAATGTCTGTTCCCTGTATGTTTACTGGTGCTGTGAGGGGTTGTCCTTGCCTGCGGCAGTCCACCACCAGCTCCTTAGTTTTCCTCGCGTTGATCTGGAGGCAGTTCCGATGGCACCAGTCCACGAAGTCCTGGATAAGTCCTCTGTACTCAGCTTCATCTCCGTTGGAGATGAGGCCAACGATGGCAGAGTCGTCAGAGAACTTCTGTAGATGACAGTGTGTTGTGTTGTGTGAGAAGTCCGCAGTATAAAGGGTGAACAGGAAGGGAGCCAAAACTGTTCCCTGGGGGGCCCCGTGCTACCGATGATCGTGTCGGACACACAATCCCGGGTTCTCACAAACTGTGGCCGGTTAGTGAGGTAGTCCAGGATCCATGATGACAGGTGCTGGTTCACCCCTGCGCACAGCAGCTTGTCCTTCAGGATCATCGGTTGGATGGTGTTGAAAGCACTGGAGAAGTCAAAGAACATGATCCTCACCGCATTCCCGGGCTTCTCCAGGTGGGACAGAGAACGGTGAAGAAGGAAGATCACCGCATCCTCCACCCCAATGCCATGCTGGTAGGCGAACTGGAGTGGATCCATCGCTGGTCCCACCAGGGGGCGGAGGTGAGCAAGGAGCAGTCTCTTCAGGGTCTTCATCATGTGGGACGTCAGGGCCACTGGTCTGTAGCTGTTAAGGTCTTTGGGGTGGGAAGTCTTTGGTACAGGTACCACACAAGATGTTTTCCACAACTGTGGTACCCTCCCCAGCTTCAGACTCAGGTTGAAGATGAGCTCCACAATCCCACACAGCTGGTCTGCACAGGACTTGAGGAGCTTTGCGCTGATGCCGTCCGGTCCCGACGCCTTCCTCGCCTTGATCTTCCTCAGCTCCGTCCTCACCTGGGTCTTAGTGAGGGTCAGGTTGGGGGGCTGTGTGTTGGGAGTGGGGGAGAGTTGATGGAGTGGGGTGTGGGCAGCAGGACTCGACGTCTTTAGAGGCAGCAGTGGTTGTTGTGCAGTCGGGGGGGAGGGCGGTTGGTCAAACCTATTAAAAAACAGGTTCAGATTGTTCGCCCACTCCCTGCCCCCCGTGGCCTGGGGGGAGGTATTCTGGAGCCCAGAGATGGTTTTAAGGTTTCTCCAGACCCCACCAATGTCGCTCTGTTGCAGCTTGTCCTCCATCTTCTTCCTGAAGCTGTCCTTGCCTTCTCTGATCTTCCTCCTCAGCTCCCTCTGTACGGACTTCAGCATCTCCCTGTTTCCCGACCTGAAGATCCTCTTCTTCTCTCTCAGAAGTGTTTTTATCTCAGGGTTGATCCAGGGTTTGTTGTTCGAGCAACACCGTGTGGTCTTGGTGGGTACGGTGTTGTCCACACAGAAGCTGATGTAGTCCGTGATGGTGGGAGTGAGGCCATTGATGTCCTCACCATGTGGATTGCAGAGCTGCTCCCAGGCAGTGGTTTCAAAACAGTCCTTTAGAGCGTCCATTGCCTCCTCAGACCATAACTTCACTGTGCGCATGACAGGAGGTTGTCTGTGCACTAGGGGTCTGTACACCGGCAGGAGATGAACCAAGTTGTGATCCGATCTCCCGAGTGGAGGGAGTGGTGATGAGGTGTACGCCTCCTTAGTGTTTGCGTAGAATAAGTCCAGTGTTTTATTGTCTCTAGTGTAGCATGTGACATACTGGGTGAACGTGGGTAGAATGGGAGACAGTGAAATATGGTTGAAATCGCCTGAGATGAGGAGAAGAGCATCTGGGTGTTCTGTCTGCAGCCTGCCAGTTACTGAGTGGATGACGTCATGCGCTGTCCCAGCGTTTGCCGTCGGATTTGCATAAATAACAATGCAGATCACGTGTGAGTGATCATTGTTATTGTTATTGATAGATTAGAACACTATGTTGGACTTAATGGAACTTCATTGCAGTGGTTTAGATCTTATTTATCTGATAGGTTCCAGTTTGTTCATGTAAACATGAAGCCGCTGTTGTTTTGCAACAGCGGCTCGATTCCGAGTCTTTTTCCCTTCCTCTCTCTTTTGATCCGTCTTTTTTTTTTCACCCCACTTATATCACGGACACACAGATCGTCCTAAATGTCTCCTGAGCCGGTGGACGGAGCCACTGTTTATAGCAGGATACGATACAGCAGAGAACAGCTGCTAGCATTCAACCGCCACCCGGTCCCATTGGAAAAACTCGACATACCGAGAGAACTGAGGCGAAAACGCCGCGGCTGCCGGGCTGGAGTAAGGCGGAGGACAAAAAATATAAGGTACAGACCCTCCCTTCCATCTGTTGTCATGGGAAATGTACGGTCGATACTGGGAAAGTTAGATGAGCTAGCGGCTATCTCCCGTTATGATAGCACATACCGGGAGTGCTCTCTCCTTTTGTTTACTGAGACGTGGCTAACTGAACTAGCAGCAGATGCTAACATTGAGCTGGAGGGTTTTCACATGATACGAGCTGACCGAACACCAGACAGTGGCAAGGCTAGGGGCGGTGGAGTGATAATGTATGTTAACAACAACTGGTGCAGACCGGGACATATCACTGTTAAACAACGACACTGCAGCAAAGACATTGAGTTGCTAGCTGTTAGCATGAGGCCTACATATCTCCCGAGAGAACACTCACACGTGATCTGCATTGTTGTTTATGCAAATCCGACGGCGAACGCTGGGACAGCACGTGACGTCATCCATTCAGTAACCAGCAGGCTGCAGACAGAACACCCAGATGCTCTTCTCCTCATCTCAGGCGATTTCAACCATGTTTCACTGTCTCCCATTCTGCCCACTTTCACCCAGTATGTCACATGCCACACTAGAGACAATAAAACACTGGATTTATTCTACGCAAACACTAAGGAGGCGTACACCTCATCACAACTCCCCCCACTCGGGAGATCGGATCACAACTTGGTTCATCTCCGGCCGGTGTACAAACCCCTAGTGCACAGACAACCTCCGGCCATGCACACTGTGGAGTTATGGTCTGAGGAGACAATGGACACCCTAAAGGGCTGTTTTGAAGCCACCGCCTGGAAGCAGCTCTGCGATCCACATGGTGAGGACATCGATGGCCTCATTCACACCTTCACGGGCTACCTCAGCTTCTGTGTGGACAAATCCGTTCCCACCAAGACCATACGGCGTCACTCAAACAACAAACCCTGGATCAACCCTGAGATAAAAACACTTCTGAGAGAGAAGAAGAGGATCTTCAGGTCAGGGAACAGGGAGATGCTGAAGTCCGTACAGAGGGAGCTGAGGAGAAAGATCAGAGAAGGCAAGGACAGCTTCAGGAAGAAGATGGAGGACAAGCTGCAACAGAGCGACATCAGCGGGGTCTGGAGAAACCTCAAAACCATCTCGGGGCTCCAGAATACCTCCCCCCAGGCCACAGGGGGCAGGGAGTGGGCGAACAACCTGAATCTGTTTTTCAATAGATTTGACCAACCGCCCTCCCCCCTGACTGCACAACAACCACTGCTGCCTCTAAAGAAATCAAGTCCTGCTGCCCACTCCCCACTCCACCAACACCCCCCCACTCCCAACACACAGCCCCCCATCCTGACCCTGACCAGGACCCAGGTGAGGACGGAGCTGAGGAAGATCAAGGCGAGGAAGGCGCCGGGACCGGACGGCATCAGCGCAAAGCTCCTCAAGTCCTGTGCAGACCAGCTGTGTGGGATTGTGACGTATATCTTCAACATGAGCCTGAAACTGGGGAGGGTACCACAGCTGTGGAAAACATCTTGTGTGGTACCTGTACCAAAAACTTCCCACCCCAAAGACCTGAACAGCTACAGACCGGTGGCCTTGACGTCCCACTTGATGAAGACCCTGGAGAGACTGCTCCTTGCTCACCTCCGCCCCCTGGGGGAACCAGCGATGGATCCACTCCAGTTCGCCTACCAGCATGGCATTGGGGTGGAGGATGCGGTGATCTTCCTCCTTCACCGTTCTCTGTCCCACCTGGAGAAGCCCGGGAATATGGTGAGGATCATGTTCTTTGACTTCTCCAGTGCTTTCAACACCATCCAACCGATGATCCTGAAGGACAAGCTGCTGCGCGCAGGGGTGGACCAGCACCTGTCATCATGGATCCTGGACTACCTCACGAACCGGCCTCAGTTTGTGAGAACCCGGGACTGTGTGTCCGACACGATCATCAGTAGCACGGGGGCCCCCCAGGGAACGGTGCTGGCTCCCTTCCTGTTCACTCTTTATACTGCGGACTTCTCACACAACACAACACACTGCCATCTACAGAAGTTCTCTGATGACTCTGCGATCGTTGGCCTCATCTCCAATGGAGATGAAGCTGAGTACAGAGGGCTTATCCAGGACTTCGTGGACTGGTGCCATCGGAACTGCCTCCAGATCAACGCGAGGAAAACTAAGGAGCTGGTGGTGGACTGCCGCAGGCATGGGCAGCCCCTCACAGTACCAGTAAATATACAGGGAACAGACATCGAGATGGTGACATCCTATAAGTACCTGGGTGTTCATCTGAACAATAAACTAGACTGGTCACACAATACTGATGCACTCTACAAGAAGGGACAGCGCAGGCTGTTCCTGCTGAGGAGACTCAGGTCTTTTGGTGTACAAGGGGCGCTGCTGAAGTCATTCTATGACACGGTGGTGGCATCAGCCATCACTTTTGGAGTGGTCTGCTGGGGCAGTGGCATTACTGCAGCCGATAGGAAGAGACTGAACAAACTGATTAAGAAAGCTAGCTCTGTCCTGGGGCAGCGCCTTGATCCGATGGAGGAGATAGGAGAGAGAAGGACGGTGGCTAAACTGTCATCTCTGCTGGAGTCCGAGTTCCACCCTATGCAGGACATACTGAATGCACTGAGGAGCTCATTTAGCAGCAGACTACATCATCCCAGGTGCACAACCGAGAGGTTTCGTAGGTCCTTCCTACCAACGGCTGTCAGACTGTACAACCTAAGCAGGGCTGCTCGCAGAGATAGCAAAAAGACGTAACAAACTAATAGTTTTTTGAATGCAAAAGATGCAATAGACTTACACAATGGTCCCCTCCGGCATACAACTAGAAACTTACCGGTCGCTATGGAGGGTGAGAATATGTATGGGCACATAATCATACCATGTAGGATAACTAAGTAGACGGTTATGCTGTTTCATTCCATCTAGCAACAATGCTCTGCACTGTGTGTGTTTATATATTTACATATTTATTCCATCTAGCTACAATGCTCAGCACTGGGTGTGTTTATATATTTATATATCTACATATTATTCCATCTAGCTACATTGCTCCGCACTGTGTGTGTTTATATACTTGCATATTTATTCCACCTAGCTGCAATGCTCCGTACTGTGGGTGTTTATATATTTACATATTTATTCCATCTAGCTACAATGCTCTGCACTGTGTGTTCATATATTCATTCCATCCAGCTACAATGCTCTGCACTGTGTCTGTGTCTGTGTGTGTATATATATATATTCTATAGTAATACGTACATATGTATATTAGCTGCTCTTGCTTGCTTGTTTTTTTTTTTGTTTTTTTTTTCTTGCCTTCTGATTGTTGCTCTGAGTGTTGCTATCCCTGTGCTGTTGCAATCCTGGAATTTCCCCGTTGTGGGACTAATAAAGGCTTATCTTATCTTATCTTATCTTAAATGATGAGTTTTCTCTCAGCTCAAAGCTTAGTCATGGAGTTCCACAGGGATCTGTGCTTGGCTCTACTCTTTTTAGTTTATATATGCTTCCGTTAGGCAACATTATTAGAAAGCACTGTATACATTTTCACTGTTATGCAGATGACACACAATTATACCTGTCAATGAAGCCAGATGATACTAATCAATTAGCCAAGTTAGAAGCCTGTCTTAAGGAAATCAAAGTTTGGATGACTTGTAATTTCCTGCTATTAAATTCAGATAAGACTGAAGTCATTCTTGTTGGTCCAAAAAACCTTAGAAATTCCTTTCCAAATCAAACTTTCAGTTTGGATGCAGTTACTCTTTCTCTTAATAGCTCTGTGAGGAACCTTGGAGTTATTTTTGATCAGGATTTGTCCTTCAATTCACATATTAAATTTGTTTCTAAGACTGCCTTCTATCATTTGCGTAATATTGCCAAGATTAGGAGCATCTTGTCTCAGAGTGATGCTGAGAAGCTGATCCACGCTTTTGTTAGCTCGAGATTAGATTATTGTAATTCTTTATTATCAGGTTGTCCTAAAACATCTTTAAAAAGTCTTCAGCTGATCCAAAATGCTGCAGCAAGAGTTTTAACAGGTACTAGAAAGAGAGATCATATCTCTCCGGTTCTGGCCTCCCTTCATTGGCTTCCCATAGAGTTTAGAATTAAGTTTAAAATCCTTCTTCTTACTTACAAAGCTCTAAACAATCAGGCTCCTTTTTATTTAAAAGATCTGATACTACCGTATCATCCTAACAGAGCACTACGCTCCCAAAATGCAGGTTTACTTGTAATACCTAGAATCTCCAAAAGTACAATGGGAGGCAGAGCCTTCAGTTATCAAGCTCCTCTCCTGTGGAATCAGCTGCCAATCTGGATTCGGGAGTCAGACTCTATCTCTGTTTTTAAGAATAGGGCTAAAACCTACCTTTTTGATATAGCCTACAATTAGGGAGGGATCATGTGTTTTCTGAACCCTCCCTTAGTTATGCTGCTAATAGGTTTAGTCAGCCGGGGGACCTCCAGTAATGCACTGGGCCTCACTCCTTTCCTCACTCTCTATGAAATATTTTTTTTTTGCTGGTCATTAACATTTGTTTGTTCTCTCCCATAGATTGAGTCCCCATCGTGCTGTTTGCTCTCTACATGTCTGTTCTTTTCTTCTTCTCTATCCCCTCACCCCCCAGCCAGTCGCAGCAGATGACTGCCCCTCCCTGAGCCTGGTTCTGCTGGAGGTTTCTTCCTGTTAAAAGGGAGTTTTTCCTCTCCACCGTCGCCAAGTGCTTGCTCACAGGGGATCGCCTGATTGCTGGGGTCTTTCTGCAACTGTGGGGGTCCTCCCTACAGTTGATAGTGCTATGAGATGACTGTTGTTGTGAAATGGCGCTATATAAATAAAGTTGAATTGAATTGAATTGAATTGAATTATTCACGTCTCCGTGAATAGCATCTGGCTACACTCCCTGTATATGCTATTGTTGCTGGAGATAGCCGCTAGCTCATCTGTTTTTCTGAGTAGCGATCGTACATTCCCCATAATAACGGATGGGAGGGCGGGTCTGTACCTTATATTCCTCGCCCGCCGTCTTATTCCAGCACGACATCCATGCCGTTTCAGTCTTATTTCTCCCGGTATGTCGAGTTTTTGCGTTAGCATTGTGGGCCAGTTAAGTGCTAACAGCTGGTCCCTGTTGTACTGCCTCCTGCAAGAAACAGTGGATCCGTCCGCTGGCTCAGGAGACATTTGGGCGATCTACGTGTCTGTGATGGATCAAGGTGTCGCCGAAAGAGAAAGATTAGCAAGAGAGCCAGATAGTAAATAGAAATAGGAAGAAATTGATCCGCTGTTGCAAAAAGGCAGCCTACTCGTGTGGTGCCAGAAGTTAATTTTTGAATAAATTGTGACTTTTTTCCACATAAATTTGCAACTTTTTTGTCATAATTTTTGACTTTTTTCATATAAATTTGCAACTTTTTTGGCTCATTTTGGCAAAGCTAAAACAAGCTAATGCAATGATGGATCGTCTATTTGTCTGTCCTCAATTGACAGGAATCACTGCTCCTAGGCATTTTCCCCAATACTCACTAAACTCACTCATAGTGACCCTCAAATTGGTCTTACCCAGCTTGTGGTCAAGGTCAGAGGTCAGGAGACCTGGGCACTTATGTAATTTCAGAACAATCACTACTTCTCCTTGGCAATTGCCTCGATGCTCGCCAAACTCAATGATCCTCAGGTCAGTCTGCATCCAGGTTGAGGTCAAGGTCAGAAGATCTGAGCAGTTATGATTTCATGAAAAACATTACAGTGATCCCTCGCTACTTCGCGCTTCACCTTTCGCGCCCTCAGTGCATCGCGGATTTTTCAAAAATATTCATCAAAAATTCAAAATTGAGAAATAATGGGCGGGCGCTAGCAGAAGGCAGGGAGACTACATTAGACCATCAGGTGTCAACACGGAGAGCAGCACAACTCTCTGTTCGCTGTTGTCGTGTTGGCTGGGCTCGGAAATCTCGCAAGCTGATTGGCCGAGACGTTTCACCGCGCAAGCTGATTGGCCGAGACGTCTCACCCACCTCCTCTCCCTGCCGAGCACCCATGAAGGGAAGGAAGACCGCATTCATTGCTTTTTATCGCTCGTGTTACTTAGTCTCGCCGCGTGGAACTTTTTGCTGTTCTCTTGTGCCATTTTGTGCGAAATAGTCTTCCCGTCGAGCCACTACGCCGCCTCCTGCAGCTTCAGCTCTATCGGAAGCTGCCCTCGACGATCCTGCGCCTCTAGCACCTCACGATGAGGCGTCACCCGAGGAGCAGTAAAGCTCTCATTAACCTGTGCAGTAAATCATTTTCATCTTGAGTTACGTATCTTGTTATAAGAATAAAAGAGTTCTAAAAACATATTTATGTACACTTTGTTTACATCTACGTATGTATGTACACGTACACACACACATACGTATCATATGAGAGTGAGAGAATGAACGTACGTATTGTTTATGGATGACGTCATTGGGGTGACGCTACTTCGCGGTTTTTCACTTTTCGCGGTCGGTTCTGGAACCCATTAACCGCGATAAGTGAGGGATCACTGTACTGCCATTGACCTGGACTTTAAGCGCATCCTAGATGGGTCTGCATTTAGGCGGAGGTGGAGGTCAATGATAGGAGATCTGAGCGCTCTTGGGGTGATTTCATCAAGCTGGAATGAGGTACTCCATCATTGATGGTCTGTAGGGCTGTCGCGATAACCACAATTATGTAGTACTGTGCTATGGACAAGCCTATCGTGGAGGATAACAACCGTGGTGTTAATTTTTTTTTGTGTGTGGCTAAATCTCGTTGTTCACTTATGTACCCCTATTCATTATTAAATAAACTGTTAAATGTTAAGTTTATTTTTATTACCAACAGCATATTTGCACCCGGTACTGTGGAAGCTTCCACAGCACGTGGTGCTGCCACAGCCAACACCATTTGGGGCACTCTCTCCCCAGCTGGACTCCAGAGGGCAGTTAGTGGTGGAAGCATTTGGACAAATTGCTAAATACAGCTGTGACAGTGAGCACTGAAAGGGCACAAAGTGTGTTATTTCCTTCAGAGCGAAGTGTTTATGATCCTGACAATTGAGATCCGAGAGCGAAAAAACTACTGCATAGTGCATTGCTTGTTTGAACGTGAACACATGCATGGAAATAACTGACTGGGGCATGTTTAAAAGAGCCACACATGATCTTAATGAGTACACAGACACTGTGAACTCGTATATCAACTTCTGTGAGGAGGACATTCTCCCATCGCGCACCAGGGTAAGATATTCTAATGACAAGCCCTGGTTCACAGCTAAGCTCAGACGGATCAGGAAGGAGAAGGAAGCAGCGTTGAAAAGTGGAGACAGGGACTGCTACAGAGATGTCAAATATCGGTTTAACAGAGAGCTGAGGAAAGCTAAATCTGTGTATTCTGAGAAACTCCAGCAGCAGTTCACTGCTAATGACTCGGCTTCTGTGTGGTGAGGACTGAGGCAAATCACCAACTATCGGCCTCAGGCTTCTAAAGGTCAGGATGACAAAGCCCTTTGTCAAAGACTGTCCCAACATTACGCCCGTTTTGACACCTCGTCAGCTGTGTCCAACTCACCCACTCCACCCAGCTCCACTGCCTCCTCAGCCCCTAATTCATCAAAAGCGGTCCCCCCCCCCCCCCCCTTGTCATCAGTGAGCAGGACGTGCACAGACAGTTCTCCAGACTGAACCCGCGCAAGGCCCCCGGGCCGGACGGTGTGTCTCCCTCCACCCTGAGACACTGTGCGAAAGAGCTGGCTCCTGTCTTCACAGACATTTTTAACACCTCTCTTAAGCAATGTCACGTGCCGACCTGCCTCAAATCCTCCACCATCATCCCTGTCCCCAAGAAGCCACGGATTACTGGACTTAACGACTACAGACCTGTAGCGCTCACCTCTGTAGTCATGAAGTCCTTTGAGCGCCTGGTCCTGTCTCACCTCAAGTCCATCACCACACCCCTCCTAGACCCGCTGCAGTTTGCCTACCGTGCTAACAGGTCTGTGGACGACGCAGTCAACCTGGCCCTCCACTCCATCCTGCAGCACCTGGACTCCCCGGGAACCTACGCCAGGATTCTGTTTGTGGACTTCAGCTCCGCATTCAACACCATCCGCCCCGATCTGCTCCAGGACAAGCTGTCCCTGCTCAACGTGCCTGACTCCCTCTGCAGGTGGATCACCGACTTCCTGACGGACCGGAGACAGCATGTGCGGCTGGGGAAGTCTGTCTCAGACTCTGTTAGCATCAGCATTGGATCACCCCAGGGCTGTGTACTTTCCCCCCTACTCTTCTCCCTTTATACCAACTCCTGCACCTCCTCCCACCAGTCTGTTAAGCTGATTAAGTTTGCGGACGACACCACCCTCATCGGGCTCATCTCCAACGGCGACGAGTCCGCCTACAGGGAAGAGGTGGCCCAGCTGGTGTCCTGGTGCAGCCACAACAACCTGCAGCTGAATGCTCTGAAGACAGCGGAGATGATTGTGGACTTCAGGAAAGTCACATCCCCCCTGCCCCCCCTCACCATCACAGGCTCTCCCATCACCATTGCAGATTCCTTCCGCTTCTTGGGCACCACCATCACCCGGGACCTCAAATGGGAGCCAACCATCAGCTCCCTCATCAAAAAGGCCCAGCAGAGGATGTTCTTTCTGCGGCAGCTGAGGAAGCTCAAGCTACCCACCAAGATGTTAGTGCAGTTTTACACGGCCATCATCGAGTCCATCCTCACCTCCTCCATAACTGTGTGGTATGCAGGAGCCACTGCCAGGGACAGACTAAGGCTGCAGCGCGTCGTGCGCACTGCTGAGAAGGTGATAGGCTGCGAGCTCCCATCTCTCCAGGACCTGTACATCTCCAGGACCCGGAGGCGTGCTGGCCGGATCATAGCCGATCCTTCACATCCTGGTCACGTGCTGTTTGCCCCCCTCCCCTCAGGTAGAAGGCTTCGGTCCATTCGGACTAAAACCTCCCGGCACATGAACAGCTTTTTCCCCTCTGCCATCAGACTGCTGAACACTAAGTGACTTTTGACTCTCGTGCACTATGTACAGCAGCTCAACCAGACTCATGTCAATCATCACTGTTCTTCTGTTGCATTATTGACTGCACTATGTGGTACTTCACATTATCTGCTACATGCTAATTTTTTAAAACTGCCTTGACTAGTACTACTCATTATTACTAGTATTATTATTATTATTACTTATTATTACTTATTTTTCTACACTTATTGCACGTTTCTAGTCCTTTAGTTTTTTAGTTTATCCCTTTTTCTCATTATGTTTTTAATGTTGCAGCATGGCACCGAGACAAATTCCTAGTTTGTGTATCACATGAACAATGGCAATAAATCTGATTCTGATTCTGATTCTGATTTGTTTGGACGGCGCCAAAAATTCAAAAATCATGGAGACAAGAGCCACGCAGGGTGCTGTATGGAGGCTGTCCTGTTTAAATAAGCTGAATGTCACTGCAGTCTCCAACCAGTCCACATACCCTGTAGTTGAAATACTGGAGTTACCGCCACTGCTTGATGAAAAGGATCGGGTTTTTTTTTTAACAGAATTAGCAGCTCATGCCTAGGAAGACCGGAGTTTGGCACAATTGTCACACACGCACATAAAGTTGAGAGTGGAACTGCTGTGAGTTTCTCACAGTTTCCTTCGTTTGCCACATAAGCTATGAACCCTGTTTAAATTAGGACACCACAGGGTCCTAAAAACATTTGCAATAATACCACATATCACTGTGTTGAGCTGTCCACTATTAGGGCAGGGGAAATTCCTCCACTGTGACAGCCCTAATCCTCTGATTGAGCTTAAATTTGATAATTGATATTAACCAGTCCCTCCAGGATTTTGCGATGTTGCGATTGCAGCAATTCACGCGAAATCAGCCAATCAGCGCAACTATTGCGCAACCTTGCAACTTTGTCCAGACACCGCAACTTTACCGCAATTTTGGCCAATCCTCGTCAACTTCCACCAATTTCACCAATCAAATTTGTCTCTTAACTGGCGCTGAAATGGCCAGTCTAACCCAGGGGTGTCAAACTCATTTCATGGAGGGCCAAGACCCTGCATGTTTTACTGAAGTGTCTTCAGCAGGTGTTTTCACTGATCAGCAGTTAGTGGGAAGAAATTCAGTGAAATCACCTATTGAAGACACTGGGTGGAGGTAAAACCTGCAGGGTCTTGGCCCTCCATGGAATGAGTTTGACACCCGTGGTCTAACCAATCAAATGCATCATTGCACCGTGTTCACATCTGTGTTTACAGCGAGGTAGTGAGTTTATAGTTTACAGTGAGTAACGGAACACATCAGCTAACAGAGTGTGTGATTTAAAAAAAAAACACTCACCTGTGAGGTTTTCAACATCGTCCCTTCCTCCGTCTCCCCCAGCCTGCCCGTGGACGCCATGTCTCCGTCCTGACCACGTGTATGAAGTGCTGGGTTTGTGTTGAAAAACATGTGCCTGCCCAAAAGCATCCTGTTGCGGGAGCACGTGTGAGGAGAGTACACTACACTACAGCCAGAGTTTGAACATTTATACATCTTTAGAGGTAAAATCATTACTACATCTGGTCAGTGAGCTTTAAAATTGAATCTCCGGTGTGGATGGACAAATGCACCCCACTGCTGTAAATGAAAGGTGTGTGTGTGTGTGTGTGTGTGTGTGTGTGTGTGTGTGTGTGTGTGTGTGTGTGTGTGTGTGTGTGTGTGTGAAGACCGACGTGCAGCAGACAGACAGGTAGGCATGGAAAGAGAGAATATTCTCTGTATTTTTTTTTCCAGAAAAACAGACTCCAATAGCCAATACAGTGCAACAGAATAAATTATTTATTTTTTTTCTCTCCGCTCGGTACCGAGTGGTTGGGACCCGTAGGGAGTTCTCAAATGAAGGTGCTGCCAATAATTTCCAAATCTCTACTCTTTAAAATGCATTCAGTGCAATTTAGCTGTTGTAATGGATATTGTGTTAATGTTTGTATTTGCTGTTGCACAGAAGCGTTTTTCTGTATAGCAGAAGTTTCTGCTTAATTTACAAATCACTATAACAGGAAATTTTTGACAATCCTGTGCTTTGCTTGTATTGTTATATAGCATATCACTGCAGTAAACTGGAAAAAAAGCATCTGCTTTAAAATTTGGAATTCTTCCCACAACGTTTAGTGCAGAAAACACTAAAAACATCGCAACTTTTATTGCAGCTTTTTAAAAAAGCTCCTGCGAATTCAGGCTTTTTGGCCACAACAATCATAAAACATCCTGCGAAATCCTGGACGGACTGATTAACCTGCATTAAACTTTCAGTATTAAACTTTTATATATTTGGGTTGTAGTGGCTGCAGGTTGGAGTTTCATTTCGCAGAAGGACTTTGACTTGTAGTCCTTCAGAAATGGTGTAGATGGGGCTGCAGTTCACTTATCAACCACAGAGTCTCACAAAAACCAGTGTTCCAAAAGTCGCATATTATACCTTTTAAAAAAAAATTAATAAGTTAAAATTCTGTAAGTTTAAACTTTTCCACTGACATGTACGTGATTGCATACAGGGGGAAAATCTATCTATAAATTCAAGGAATCTCCGTTTGTGTGTGTGTCTGCTCCACGCATATCTCTGGAACCATTTGTCAGACTGGCCTCAGATTTTAAAGTGGTTTCCTGAGGTTATGAGGGTGTGCATTCCCAAATGTGGAGTTGCTCAGCCAAAATATGTAATTTTTATCAATAGAAGTTTTAGCCACCACTCTGTGACCACTCTCTGTGTCCTGGCTTTAAGAAGTGTGGGCGGGGTTTCAGATTGACTCTGTGCTGATTGGATAACACACAGCATCACGACCTGTCAGTCACCACAGTGTTCCCGGGACAAAACAAGTTAGTGAAAAATGACAAATTTGACTAGAAAAAGATAATACTGAAGATATAATGCTTAAAAAATTATACTATAAAGTTGCCGTGATTGCGTAGGTCTAAAGGATAATTCGGCACATGTGGAGAACATGAGGTGCGTGAGCAGACTGGGTGGAGCGTCAGTGGGGACCCGGGTCTGACAAAGAATACCAGGTGTATTAACACAGGACATGACGAGACAAGCAGCAGCCTAACAGGGCGAACCATGGTCCTTCGCGGGGAGGCACACCCAGCCTGCCCAGTCAGTAGCAGACGTGAGTACCTGCTTCTGCTTCACTTGTGTGGTGCCAGTGTACTTTGCAGGACTGTGAGTCCCCCCTTCCGCGCGAGTATCTAAAAGTTTAAAACTTAATACCGCCATGATTGTGGAGCGGAATGGCCGGAATGACTTAACGACCAAACGCAGGACACAAAAATGATAAATGGTAAATGGTAAATGGCATTCACTTATATAGCACTTTTATTCTCATCTCTTGATGACCAAAGCACTTTTTTAAAAAGTCACAGACTTGAGGAAAAAGTTGCAAATTTTTGAGAAAAAAGTTGCAAATTTGAGAAAAAAGTTGCAAATTTTTGAGAAAAAAGTTGCAAATTTTTAAGAAAAAAGTTCCAAGGTTTTTTGGAAAAGATTTGAGAGAAATGTAAATAAAAAACACTCAAATAATGAAATAAATAATTTTTAGTTAAAATTTACTGACAAATGGGCAACAGGTGTAAAGGATAATTCGGCATGGAGAACGAGGTGCACTGGGGGAATGGGGGTGGAGCAGCAGCTGAACCGCTGCCACCATGAGAAAGCAACAGCCGAGACTCCCGTTAACCGGGTTGGCTGATTAAGGACAGACGGGCAACACCCTGGAGAGGTGAGACTAAAGCCAAATGAAACTGGACAGCATCGGGAAAAGTTGCTCTAAACGCTTATTTGGTCTCTGTGAGTGAACCGGGTCTCGGAGGGTGATGCCATGGGAACGTGCCTCCCCAGTCAGTGGTAGACGGGAGTCCCTTTGCAGGACCACGACTTGTCTCCGATGGCGCTCCTCTTGGTGTGCTCGTACAATTATGAAAAGTTAATTATTAAATGTTCGTAATTGTGGAGCAGAATGCCCAGATCAATTGCATATCATATGCGGCCACATGCACGGTTTGACTAAACAACGACTGTCACCAAACTGGACACAAAAATGCTCAATAACTCATAAAAGATCACACAAATAAGTGATCTGACAAAAAAAAAATAAACAAGTGGTTCTTAAACAGTGGCTAATATTGGATGTCCCATTTATTTTCATTTGCTCTCTAATTAGTATTCAGACAATCAAATAAATCTCACTTCAGTCCCTTTCATATTTGTCAAAGTCATGGACTGTGCTTTTGGCCTGAGGCTGATTTATCATGGAAAACAGCTGAGCTCTGTGGTTCCAGCAATCAGCTGATTGGTTCCACCTTTTTTTACCAAAGGTAAAAAAAAAACAAACAAACATGGGGAGAAGGCCCTACAACCTTTGCTGAATGCGGGATGTATCAACCATATATTTTTTCCAGTTTATAAAACTTTTCGCTGGGTCTGAGGTGTGTGTGAAAAAAATTGTTTTGGTTAAAGGTCTGATGACCGATTTTGACATTTTTTAGCATGTTGTGTAAACCCAAAAGTCATTGTCGATGATCAATATAATATTTACAACTGTGCCTGTATAACACAGTTATCATCAAAAAACTGCAGCCGCTGACTGGACTGTGGTGCCGCCCACCGAATGAAGAAGGAGTCGGAAATCATGTAAGCGAGAGAACGGACGCCGGTGTTGTTGACTGGAATGCCAGCAGCTTTGTAGCACACAGTTTCTCTGGTTTCTTGTTTTAGTTTTACGGCTATGTCCTTTGCGTTGTGTCGCAGGTTTAGATAAACAGCAGGCCATGAAAGACCACATCACATGCTTCAGTTCCAACTGTCATAAGCCGCCTCATGCGCTTTTACGCAGTGCATGGAGGAGGGGAAGGATGAATGGATTTACGCGCAGGATTCACCACAGCACATGTATTGAACATAAGACTGATGACAACAGTTCCCAAAAAGGTGAAGACTTACAGAAATAAACAGAAACACTTACAGTTGGCATTCGGGGCCGACATCGCCCAGGCTGGCTGGCTGACAACATGACAGATGATGCACACAAAACCTGAAGAGCTGACTGTCAAAGAGAGAGGGGGCGTGGTCAGACCGGGGAATCTTTGACAGCGCCCACCTGAAAGTGGGTCAAAACGGCTGCCCAACAACCGCCGGCCAGAGCGGAGGCTGCAGGCATGGAAAAGAAAAGGAACACAGACGTAAAAACAACAAGAACTCAAAAGATAATACATAATAAACCTGATGCCTGAGCCACAGAGAACGGTCAGAACCGAGCCTACAGGATAACACAGGCTCGCTCGGTTCGTGACACCAACTGACTATATTGTGTTCATTGCCACTAATTTGGACTTTTTCCTGTTATAATAATTAATTTAATATTTTTGATAGTTACAGTACATGTGTGCTATACCAGTTATGAGTATTGTCTTGTGACCAAACTCACTATCAGTTGCTTCTATTGCTTTTATTATTGTTGTTGAAAATACAAAACAGTTGATACAAGACAAAATCAGTTAATAAACAATGATAACAAACAAAATTGCATTTTTTGTGAGACATAAATAATAGGGAATGCATTATTTTAAGGATATTGCCAACAGAAAATAATTTTAATTTCTAAAGGGGTTTTACAGATAATTGAACTTTAAAATGATAAGTTATGGCCACGAGTATGCTCTAATTTACTAAAAAATATATATTTGCAAAATTAAAAAAAAAATTCTCTCTTGTTCAGATACCCAGGATTGATACAGGATTGCATGCAACATCCAAATGATGACAACAGTTATGAGATTTTCAAGTGTCACGCTATAAATATTTAGTAATTTTATTTTCTTGTAAAAATTGACAACAGTTGTGGTCAGATAAACATTTATTGAATGAAAAACAATACCATGAAAGCATAAAGGTAGTTAGTCAGCATAAGTAAAACCAACATATTGTCCCTCTTGTAGTGAAAAGGTCTGTCTGATCTTGTGAACGACACAGGCAGGTATTGGCACTCGGACTTTTTCACCAAGGTAGTGGTAGCACCATCGGATGAACTGTCTGTAAGCTGTATATTGCTTCCAATTGTTCCCATAATTTACATTCACATAATGTTTATAGGTGAAGTAGGCCACTTCCAACACATCTTCATTCAGACACACCGCAGGGAAGTTGTGATGACCAGTGATACACTTTATAGCACCATCTGGAATTTTCTGCTTCACCTTGTCCTGCTCCTGACAGCAAATACAGTACTCTCCCCCTCTGTTGTCATGCTCACACACAGACCACACTGGCACCTGCAAAACTATAAAAAGTATCTTTTTATTTTTTTTTATTTATTTTTTTTGGGGGGGGGGTGCTGAAAGTATCAGGTAGATGTTTCAATTTTATTATAAATACACTGCTATGATTTTATTGAAAAATCAGGTTTAAATTATATTTATGAACAAATAATTTGTTGCAATATCTGTAACAAAAACATACCACTTGGTGTTCCCCTGCTGTGTGTTTGTTGCTGCTGCTGCTGCGTCGGCCGTGTGTGCCTCATCACCGTCACTCTCTTGAGTATGACTTGCTAGGTACGATGTCCGCTTGGTACAGCTCAAACCTATAAGGTCTGATTGCCTCCAGATTCTTCATTGTCATGCCATTCTTCTGAACTATAATTATTTGAAGATTGGACAACACAAACCAATTCCACACTACATGTGCTGGAACCATCATTGATGTTTTCAACCACTTCCATCATGCGTGTAGAATGGGCAGCCAAGCGCTGTGTTCTCCCGCTGACGTCACAACATGGCTGGGGGTTTTTCCAGCCACTGACGCAATTGGTGACGTGGCGCTGTTGGAAACATTGGATATTCTTATAACGTTCTTGTAACTTATATAGTATAAATTATACTATAGTATAGAGTCTATACTATAGTATAATTTATAGTATAATTTATACTATATAGTATAGTCTATATAGTATATTAATTTATACTATATAGACTATACTATAGAGTGGTTCAAGAAAATCTGTGTGTGTGTGTGATCAAAGGCAGGCATCTCTCACAAGCATAGGACATCAAAGATCAAAGGCAGACATCACTCACGATCATAGGACTTGTTATGACATCAAAGGTCAAATGCAGGCGTCACTCAAGATCATAGGACTCACTATGACATCATCAAAGATATGACTCGCTATGACATCATCAAAGATCAAATGCAGGCATCATTGGACTCACTATGCCATCATCAAAGATCGTAGGACTCACTGACATCAAAGATCAAAGGCAGTCATCACTCATGATCATGGGACTCGCTATGACATCGTCAAAGATCATAGGACTCGCTATGACACCATTCAATTAGAAATCATTATTCATGCCTTTGTTTCTTCACGTTTGGACTATTGTAATGCTCTTTTTACATGTCTTAGTAAATCCTCTTTACACCGCCTACAGTTAGTCCAGAACGCTGCTGCAAGATTACTAACTAGGTCCAGTAGATTCTGTCATATCACTCCTGTTTTGGCCTCCTTGCATTGGCTTCCTGTAAATTATAGAATTGATTTTAAAGTTCTTGTTCTTACTTACAAAGCCATTCATGAAGAGCCACCTTTTTATATTAGTGACCTGCTCTCTCTACACCAGCCCAGCAGGTCTCTCAGGTCTTCTCATCAGAATCTATTGGTAGTTCCTAGTACTAGGCTCAAAACCAAAGGCGATAGAGCCTTTGCTGCTGTTGCTCCCAGACTGTGGAACTCCTTGCCTTTTGAACTTAGATCTGCACCTTCCATTGGTGTTTTTAAGAAGCAACTAAAGACCCACCTTTTTAGCCTGGCTTTTTAACTATGTGCCGATTGTATTTTTATGTGCTTTTATTGTCTACTTTGTTTTACTGTTTTATGTGCCTGTGTTTTTATTTTGTTTTTTACCATGTTAAGCACTTTGTGACTCTGTCTGTGAAAGGTGCTCTATAAATAAACTTATTATTATTATTATTATCAAAGATCAAAGGCAGGCATCACTGAGTGCTGACGTGCTTGTTTACACCCTTGCTTACACCTTTCTACGGGCAGGCAGAAATACTTGCTTATACTTGGTTTCTATGGGCATGCACAGGTATGCACTAGTAATAATGATGGTTACAATATATAATATATAATAATAACGCTTTCAATAGAGCGGCGGTGCTCACATTGTTAGTCTTTGCCAGTCACGCCCTCAAGGTTCAGATCAGATTTGGCTTCAGTATCGCCCCAGCATGACAATATAAGCACCGCCTCAATCTTAGCATTAAAGTTTTAAAAAAACCTTTTAATAACAAAATATTGTTAAAATATAAACTGATGCACTACAATGGGTCTCAAATATTTGTAAACATGTTCTGTTGTAGTACTATATAAGTTCATTGACGATACACAGAATAAATTCAATATTACATTGAACTCCATCACTAAACAGTGATATAAACTAAAATCATATTATAATGCAAGAAATCTCTGTCTGTTCTGCATGTATCTCCCGAACCGTGCGTTGGACTGGCCTCAGATTTTACACGTGCTGTGCTGAGGTTATGACAGTGTGCATTCCTTAATTTCAGCCTCCCCGGATATGCGGAAGTTTAGGAGGGGAAATCCTTAATGAACGTTCCTAGGGATCCATAGGGGAGCTGTGGGCGTTCATATCTTTGACATCACAGGCGCACAGTGTGCTCCTATGATGTCACATGACCATATAAGGAGTTATGAACAACTCCTTTGAACAATTCCTCCTATGATGTCATGCACACTGTGAGGTCAGAACACTTTTTCTACGGGCATGCAGAAATACTTGCTTTAAAACCATGTCAAAGATCAAAGGCAGGCATCACCGTGGTTACTGTTGCCATGGTAACTAACTTTCTATGGGCATGCAGAAATGCTTGCTTACACCTGCTTTCTACGGGCATGCAGAAGTACTTGCTTATACTTGGTTTCTACGGCCATGCACAGGTATGCACTAGTAAGTATTGAACACATCAACATTTTTCTCATTGAACATATTTCTGATGGAGCCATTGACCTGAGATTTTCACCAGATATCAGTAACAACTAACCCAATTAATCCATACATACAAAGAAATCAAGGCAGCTGTGTTCACAAAGCAAGTTATAATAAAGTGGAATGACACAGGGAATAAGTATTGAACACAGTTGGTGAAATTCATTTTAATGTTTAGTAGAAAAGCCTTTGTTGGTATTAACAGCTTCCAGACACCTCCTGTATGGAGAAACTAGGCGCAGGGGTTGCTCGGGAGTGATTTAAGCCCATTCTTCCACACAACCTGTCTTCAAATCTTGAAGGTTCCGTGGGTGTCCTCTATGAACTCTGATCTTCAGTTTGTTCCATAGATTTTCCATTGGTTTCAGATCAGGTGACCAACTGGGCCATTCTCGCAGTTTTATGTTCCTTCTCTGGAGCCAGTTGAGGGTTTCCTTGATTATGTGTTTGGGATCATTGTCTTGCTGAAATGTCCACCCTCATTTCATCTTCAGCATCTTGGCAGATGGCAACAGGTTCTTATCAAGGATGTCTCTGTACATTTGTCCATTCATCTTTCCTTCAATTATATGAAGTCTGCCTGTATCATGTACTGAAAAACACCCCCTCACCATGATGCTCCCACCTCTAAACTTCACTGTTGGCATGGTGTTTTGGGGCTGATGTGCAGTGCCATTTCTCGTCCAAACATGCTGTGTGTTGTGGCATCCAAAATGTTCAGTTTTGGTTTCATTTGACCACACTATATTCTCCCAGTATTTTACTGGCTTACCCAAATGTTGTGCAGCAAACTTTAAATGAGCGTCAACATGCTTTTTCTTGAGCAATGGAGTCTTGCAAGGTGAGCAGACATAGAGCCCATGTCGTTTGAATGCATTACTTAGTGTTTTCTTTGAAACAGCAGTACCTGCTAACTCTAGGTCTTTCTGGAGCTCTCCACAAGTGGTCTTTGGCACTTGGATAGCTCTTCTGATAATTCTTTTGACTCCTCTGTCAGAAATCTTGGGAGGAGCTCCTGGTCATGACCGGTTTATGGTAAAATGATGTTCCTTCCACTTGCGAATGTGGAAAGTGGAAACAGTGCTCACTGGAACATTCAGCAGTTTAGAAATGCAGCTATAACCAATGCCATCATTATATTTTGCAACAATAAGGTTGCCAAGGTCTAGAGAGAGCTCTTTGCTTCTATCCATCATGTGTTCTTTGTGGTGTGACAATCTGATATTCACAGACCTTTTTAAACGCTATCAGTCAGGACTTAACCAGCTGAAATTACATTGTACTCATGGGGGCTGGGATGGCTTCCTAAATTGTGATGATTTCAGCTGGTTTCTTGGCTTTCTATGCCTTTTTGCACCTCTTTTTCTTCATGTGTTCAATACTTATTCCCTGCATCATTCCACTTTATTAAATACTAGTGCATACCTGTGCATACCCGTGCATGCCCGTAGAACCAAGTATAAGCAAGTATTTCTGTATGCCCGTAGAAAGCAAGTGTAAGTAATCAATTTTTGCATTCCTGCCTTTGATCTTTGACATCACCATGTTTACTGTTTATAATGGCAACAGTAAACATGATGATGGCTGCCTTTGATCTTTGACATGGTTACCATGGCAAAATAACCCTGGTGAAACCTGCCTTTGATCTTTAACGTCATCACTCTTCTTCTCTGAGATTTGATTGGCGGTTGGCAACCAGCTTACAGGTGCATTACCGCCACGTACTTCACTGTAGTCCTTACTGCCACGTACTTCACTCAGTAAACATCACTCTGTATCAAAAGTCAGAATTCTTCTCGGTAGGCAACCTCTTGTTCGTCTTCTTTACTCTCTATCTTTGTATAAGGAGTTCTGAACAATCTCCTTCTTCAGTGAGATTTCCATGTCTACATGATGTCTATAACACTGTCTCATCTGACGTCACCACTCGTTCATTGATGCCTGCCTTTGATCTTTGATGATGTCATAGGATGATGTCATAGCGAGTCCTATGATTGAGTGATGCCTGTGTTTGATCTTTGATGTCCTATGATCATGAGTGAGCGTGAGTGATGCCTGCGTTTGCTCTTTGATGTCCTGTGATCATGAGTGAGTGTGATAATAAATATATTTTATATTACTAGTGCATACCTGTGCATGCCCGTAGAAAGCAAGTATAAGCAAGCATTTCTGCATGTCCGTAGAAAGCTCAGACTTCTGTTGGTAAACTCGGTCCTATGACATCAAAGGCACACTGTGTTCCTATGATGTCACATGACCACATCAGTTCTTCTTCTTTTAAATTTGATTTGTGGTTGGCAACCAGCTTACAGGTGCATTACCACCACATACTTCACTCTAAATCATCACTCTATATCTCTCCATATTAGCTGTTCAGAACTCCTTTTATGATCATGTGACTGGAATTCTGTGACCTCATATCAGAACATAGTGTATCTGTAGGACATCATAGACGTACATCTGCTATGTCATAGCTATGAACGCCCACAGCTCCCCTATGAATCCCCTAATGAACGTCCATATAGCTCCCCTATGGATGTTCATTAAAAATTTCCCCTCCTAAACTTCTGCATAAGTGGGGAGATATGTAGACATCATAGGCACATCATAGGCGATCCTATGATCTTTTAACAAGTCCTATGGTTGTGACACACATACACACAAGAGATTTCTTTTTTTTTGTAATTTCAATTTTATTGGGTTTTCAATTTAGAAAATAAAACAGAGACAAACAAACACAAAAAAAACCCAAAGAAAATAAAAAGGAAAAAAAAACAACACAAGTATACCCAGCTAGAGGATAAAACATTCCATTTCCACCCTAATACTCTTAAGATGATTAGCTTAATCTACTACACCTATAAAGGTAAGATAGGATCCCCACTTATTATAGAAGCTGTCCATCCTGTCCAGAAGCTTATATGAAAGGCGTTCTAGTGCAGCAAGCTTGCCCAACTCCCTGAGCCATTGAGCTACGGGTGGGGCAGAGGAAGATTTCCAGTAAAAAGTGATCAACTTTCGGCCCAACATCAAAGCAGTCTGGATCCACTCGGCATCAGAGATTGGGTCCTGAATCATTGATGGATCCCCAAGGACAAAAAGTCTCTGAGTAAATGGCACTTCTTGCTTAACAATTGTCATAATATGTCTATGGATCTGCAACCAAAAGTCCTGTATTACCGGACAACTCCAGATCATATGGATTAATGTCCCCTCCCCCTGTAGACATCTCCAGCAGCTTGAAGAGTGAGTGAGATTCGCTCTTAACATTTTACGAGGTGTCCGGTAAAATCGATTCAAAATTTTAAATTGAACAAGTCTGGTTTTCAATTCCCTAGACACTTTCTTCCCATTCTTTAAAATATTTGCCCATTCAACATCAGTAAATTGTGAATTCAGATCTTTTTCCCCATACGTGTTTAAGGAATGTAGAATCTTTATTTGAGCTCTTAAGGAGCATTAAATAGAAATTTGAGGCCTTAGATCTTTTGCCACAGGAACTCAAAGCCTGGATGAGCCAATCTACATCAGGAGGAGGGGTAGTTGTAGATCCAAAGACTTGACACAGCAGATGTCGAAGTTGTAGATATTTCCAAAACTGATTCTGTGGTAGTCCATACTGTGCCCGTAGAACATCAAATGATTTGAGAGCTCCCCCTTCATATAGATCTTTTAACATCAAGATGTCCTTTTTCACCCAGATTTTCCACATAAATGGGGATTTTCCAATATGGGAGACTTGGGTTAAGCCAAATAGAAGCCATAGAATGAAGATGAGAGCTAAACTCTAGTATAGAAGCAACTCTCTTCCAAACGTATTGTAAAAAGGATATAATAGGATGCGACTGAAATTCAGGAGACAGTTTAACTGTGATTAGATGTACTAGGGGAAGAGGGCTGCTCAAATAACTCTCCAAATAAAACCAAGGGGGAGCTCTCTCAGGGGGGAGAGCCCAATGAATCAAATGTCTAAGACTAAAAGCGTAATGATATAAAACCAAATTTGGGACCCCCAAACCTCCTGAATCAATAGACTTCTGCAATCTTTTCAACTTTAATCTAGGGCGCTTACCATTCCATAAAAACTTATTGCACAACCTATCAAATTGTCGAAAATAACCAACTGGGATCCTAAGAGGAAGAGATTGCAGAAGGTAATTAAATTGGGGTGCACAAATCGTCTTAATAACATTGACCTTGCCCCAGAGAGACAAAAAAAGAGGTGACCACCTTTCTATGTCTATTTTAAATTTTTCAAGCAAGGGTTCAAAATTAATCTGAATCAGATCTGATAAAATGTGAGGAAACAGGATGCCAAGATATTTAATTCCTAATTTTGGCCAAGAGAAGCCTATATTTTGACCAAATGTAAACAGTGTTTTAGGGCAATAAGATGTTAGAGGGAGAATTTCTGATTTTATCCAGTTAACTCTATAACCAGACAAACGTGAAAATTGGTTAATAATTTTAAGGAGAGCTGGAATTGATTCTTGAGGTTGTGTAATCAGTACCAATGCATCATCAGCATACGACATTATCTTATGGGTACTGCCATGGACCTGAATACCTGGAAAATCGCCGTCTTTGCGGATAGCAACAGCTAATGGTTCTAATGCCAAAGCAAAAAGCAAGGGACTTAAAGGGGAGCCCTGGCGCGTACCCCTATAAAGTCTAAAAGATTGTGATGTAACTCGATTTGATATCACTGAAGCTCTAGGTTCATTATATAGTAATTTAATCCAAGAAAGAAACTTTGAACCAAAACCAAAAGGCTCTAGAGTTGCAAAGAGATACTGCCACTCAACCCTGTCAAATGCTTTTTCAGCATCCAGGGAGAGGGCTGCCACTGGAGAGAGGTGTGCAAGTGAGGGATCATTTTGAACTAACCATATGATATCAATAAATCGCCTAATATTGTCTGCCGCACCCCTGGAACGAATAAAACCCACCTGATCAGGATTTATAAGACATATCATTACTTTATCTAATCTTAATGCCAAAATTTTGGAGAGAATTTTACAGTCACAGTTTATAAGACTAATTGGTCTATAATTCTTACATTCTAACGGATCTTTATTGCTTTTTAAAATAAGCGAAATGAAAGCCTCTGTTAAAGAAGGGGGCAAACGGCCTTGTTCAAAAGATTCCGCAAACATTTCTAAAAGTAAAGGAGAAAGCTCATCAACACAGGCCTTGTAAAATTCTGCAGTGAATCCGTCAGGGCCCGGTGCCTTTCCAGTCGGGAAGCTCTTAATCACTTTCACAATTTCCTCTTTAGTAATTGGGGCGTCAAGTAAGTCTATTTGTTCCTTCGTTAAGGAGGGCAAAGATAGGGATGATAAAAATGCATAGATCTCTCACAAGAGATTTCTTGAATTATATATACTAGTGCATACCCGTGCATGCCCGTAGAAACCCATGCATGCCCGTTGCCAGTTACAGGACAGTTGGTATAGCAACACAGCACTAAGTGGCAATCACATGTGATGGCTTTTGTATGCAGCAAAACACAAAAATCACACAAAATATGCCCTGCCATCTGGGGCTGTTTGCCCCTGCTTGTTACTTCTCCTGCCTGTCACTGTTCTGTGTTATGTTGCTTACCTGTGTCTATATAGAGTGATCCCTTGCTACTTCGCGCCTCACCTTTCGCGCCCTCAGTGCATCGCGGATTTTTCAAAAATATTCATCAAAAATTCACAATTGAGAAAAAATGGGCGGGCGCTAGCAGAAGGCAGGGAGACTACATTAGAACATCAGGTATCAACACGGAGAGCCCGCACAACTCAAAATCCACCTCTCTGTTCGCTGTTCTCGTGTTGGTTCGGCTCGGGAATCTCGCAAGCTGATTGGCCGAGACGTTTTACCCAGCTTCTCTCCCTGCCGAGCGCCCATACCCAGCGAAGGAAGACCACATTCATTGTTCTTTATCGCTCGTGTTGCTTAGTCTCGCCGCGTGGAACTTTTTGCTGTTCTCTTGTGCCTTTTTGTGCGAAATAGTCTTCCCGTCAAGCCACTACGCTGCCTCCTGCAGCTTCTCCAGCTCTATCGGAAGCTGCCCTCGACGATCTTGCGCCTCTAGCACCTGACGATGAGGCGTCACCTGAGGAGCAGTAAAGCTCTCATTAACCTGTGCAGTAAATCATTTTCATCTTGAGTTACGTATCTTGTTATAAGAATAAAAGAGTTCTAAAAACATATTTATGTACACTTTATTTACATCTACGTATGTATGTACACTTATACTTACACACACACACGTATCATATGAGAGAGAGCGTGAGAGAATGAACGTACGTATTATTTATGGGTGACGTCATTAGGGGTGACGCTACTTCGCGGTTTTTCACTTTTCGCGGTCGGTTCTGGAACCCATTAACCGCGATAAGTGAGGGATCACTGTATATATCTTGTAGGGAGTCATGTGCTCTGTCTATGTGCCGTCATATAGACATCATCTGGTGGGTCGTTGTCTTTGTTCAGACCACTGAAGGGTCTGCTCCTGTCTCAGACGGCTGTGTTGTTCACAGTCATGCCTGCAGCGTACTGGTGGAACCTGAGGTGTTTGATGTTCACGGCAACCTTTCTGACGTGCAGCAGTTCTCCTCATTCTGTTGCTCTCCATCTGGTGGGCTTCTTCTTCGTTCAGACCACTGGTTGAGGGTTAGGTGCATTGTAATTCCAGTTCATGGGCACGGCACGATCCTGCAAAAGTGGCTTTCAACCCTGTTCTGGAAGGCCCGTGCATGCCCGTCGAAACCCAAGAAACCGGAGCACCCGGAGAAAATCAGCACTTTGCTTGGCATTTTACATATTTGTAGTGTAGACTGGCATTCTTCAAGGTTACACATTTTTACTGTGTCAGCACCTCTTTAAAAACGACATTGCGGAGAAAACGACGCTTTTGCTGAGTTTCTTCATCTTGAGCAACAATACGAAGACTGCTTGATCTGGCAACTCTGCTTGCGGCAACGTAGAATTGGCCATGGCTGCAGAAATCTGTTGTGCAGAAAACATGAACGCGCTGTAAAGACTGGCCTTGTGACTTATTCACCTTGCCAATTTTGAGCCATATGACATCATAAAGACACATTAGTCTAGGCATCGTGAGTGATGGTCTATATGGCGTCATAAATACACATTTGTCTATGAGCCATATGACATCATAAAGACACATTAGTCTAGGCATCGTGAGTGATGGGTCTGTATGACATCATAAAGACACATTTGTCTGTGTGCCGTCATATAGACATCTTTATGAGGGCATCGTGAGTCCTATGATGCCTGGGTTCATAGGACATCCTATGATGATCAGGCAGAGATCATAGGCCGTCCTATGATGTCCTATAAATGTGACAGACACAACAGAGCTTTCTTGCTTTAATAGTGATGATGACTAGTGCATACCTGTGCATGCCCATAGAAAGCAAGTGTAAGCAAGCATTTCTACATGCCTGTAGAAAGTTACTGTTTCCATGGCAGCAGTAACCATGGTGAAACCTGCCTTTTGATCTTTGATGTCACCACTCATTCAGTGCTGACTGCCTTTGATCTGTTATGGCTGCCTTTGTTCTGTAATGGCTGCCTTTGATCTTTAGTGATGTCATTGCGAGTCCTATGATTGAGAGTGATGCCTGCCTGCGATCTTTGATGATGTCATAGCAAGTCCTATGATCTTTTTGCGAGTCCTATGAGTGTGATGCCTGCCGTTGATCTCATTGCGAGTCCTATGATCTTTTAGCGAATCCTATGCTCTATTTGACGCCTTATAGACATCATGTAGACATCATAGGCAATTCTATGATCTTTTAGCGAGTCCTCAGGGATTACGTTTCCATGTAGGGTGAAGCCATGTCTTTCGAACATGGTCCTTAAGGTCAGAAATCTGTTGTGCAGAAAACATGGAACATGCTGTAAAGACTGGCCCTGTGACTTATTCACCTTGCCAATTTTGAGACATATCTTTATGACGGCATCACGAGTCCTCATAGGGCGTTGTATGATGTGCTATGTCTATATCATGTGCGCTGTCTATGTGCCATCATATAGACATCACATCTTTATGATGTGCTATGTCTATATCATGTGCTCTGTCTATGTGCCGTCATATAGACATATCTTTATGACGGCATCATGAGTCCTATGATGCCTGTCTATATCGTGTGCTCTGTCTATGTGCCATTATATAGACATCACATCTTTATGATGTGCTATGTCTATATCATGTGCTCTGTCTATGTGCCGTCATATAGACATCATATCTTTATGACGGCATCGCGAGTCCTATGATACCTGTCTATATCATGTGCTCTATGTGCCGTCATATAGACATATCTTTATGACGGCATCGCGAGTCCTATGATGCCTAAGTTCACAGGACGTCCTATCATGATCAGGCAGACATCATAGGCCGTCCTATGATGTCCTATAAATGTGACACACACACACACACACACACACACACACACAGATTTCTTGAATTTATAGAGTGATGAAGTGATTATAGAGTGGTAGAGTGAAGCGTGATTATGATATGTATACCTTGTATACGTATGCCTGGGTTGAAGCCAGGCAAAGGGATCTCCTTAATGCCAATACTTGCCATTGCCAATACGTTGTTGTATTGTTTTAACAAAGTTTTGATGCATTACTGAGCCTATGATGTGCCTATGATGCCTATATGACATCATAGAGACACCATAGTCATAGACACTGTGACACACAGATTTTCTTGAATCACTCTATACTATGATGTCTATATGACATCATATAGACATCATGTAGACGTCATAGGAACATCATAGGCCACTCTGTACTATGGTGTCTATATGACATCATATAGACATCATGTAGACATCATAGGAACATTGTAGCGAGTCCTATGGTCTTTTTTTTTTTTTGTTACTTATTTGTACCCATAGGTAGATTTGGTTTGCAGTCTGGTGACAAGCCACCGGCTGCCGGTCGCTGCGTGCGCGAGCGCCCTAAACCTACATGTTTTTGGTATGCGGGAGGAAACCGGAGAAATCCCAGAGTAAACCCACGCAACACGGGGAGAACATGCAAACTCCACACAGCTCACTGTTGGTCGGGGGCTGGGATCGAACCCACGATCTCATGATCCCCGCGGTCCCCCGGCCGAGGGTAAACTGTGCTGCCACAGTGCTAAACCACTGCGCCACCGTGCAGCCCTATATGACGTCATATGATGTTGTTGTTGTTGTTCGTCCATCATTGTCGATGATGACCTCGTAATCCTATTGATGAGTTGATGGTTGACGGTGAGTCCTGAGATGACTGATCAGTCCAATTTTGGCACGGAATGTCCTGGAACATGTGGAGCAGGCATGCATCATCACGTTTGCTGATGTGCTGGGCTGTCTAGTCTTGCGCAGTTCACGCTTGGCTTTAGCTCCAGCAATACGTCTGGCTTCGAGATTTCTGCAGCCATCCTTAATGCTCATATGCCAGGCCAAGCGGTCTTGTGCTAGAGTTTCCCAGGAGGCCACATCTATATTGAGGGATTTCAGAGAAGCCTTAAGGGTGTCCTGCGTTTCTTTTGTCCCCCTCTCGACCTTTTTCCTTCTGAGAGGTCCCCGTAGAACAGTTGTTTTGGAATGCTGTTCATCAGGCATCCTGACAACATGACCTGCCCCCACCTGGTTTGCGCTCTTATTAGCATGGTGTGGACCATTTCCATTTTAGCTTGCTCAAGGACTTCTGTATCGGGTACCTTGTCCTGCCAGTTGATGCTGAAGATCCTTCGAAGACAGGTGTGGTGGAAACGGTTGAGCTGTCTGGCATGCCTTGTGTACACCGTCCATGTTTCACAGGCATAAAGGAGTGTTGGGAGCACAACAGCACGGTAGACCTTTAGCTTTGTTTCTGGGCTAATGCCCCGTCTTTCCCATGCAATTTTGTGGAGTCTGCTGAATGCAATGCTGGCCTTGGCTATTCTGTGGTTGACTTCGGTATGCTTTGTTGCAGACTGGGAGAGGGTGCTACCTAGGTATGTGAATTGGCCGAAGGGGCAGAGACTGCAAGTTGTAGAACTTGCAGTCTCTGCCCCTTCACTGTAATAGTTAGTTCTGCCTGTTGGCCATTTGGAGCTGGCTGGTGCATAACTTCGGTCTTCTTGGTGCTGATGGCGAGGCCGAAGTTGTCACATGCCATGGAGAATTTGTCCATGCTTGACTGCATCTCACTCTCTGAGCTATCATTTAAGGCACAGTCGTCGGCAAAGAGGAAGTCCCTCAGTACAGTCTTTTTTACCTTGGTGATAGCCTGGAGTCTTCTTGGGTTGAAGAGCCTTCCATCCTGTCTGTACCTGAGGCTTATCCCAGTGGTGCTATTCTGAAAGGCATCAGTGAGCATGGCTGAGAACATCATACTGAACAAGGTGGGTGCAAGCACGCAACCTTGTTTAACGCCATTCGTGACTGGAAAAGCCTCTGATGCCTCGGTGTCTAGGACGCGTGCGTTCATGCCATCGTGGAACTGGCGCACCATCAGGATGAATTTGTCTGGGCAGCCAAACTTTGACATTATCCTCCATAGTCCCTGGCAACTGACAGTGTCAAAACGCTTTGGTGAGGTCAACAAATGTGGTGTAGAGCTCGCGGTTCTGTTCTACACACTTCTCCTGGAGTTGACGAGCCGCAAAGATCATGTCCACAGTCCCTCTACCCTTACGGAAGCCACATTGTGATTCTGGCAGCAGGCCTTGTTCTAGTTGATTGATCAGACGATTTAGCAAGAGACTTGCGAGGACCTTACCAGCTATGGAGAGTAGCGAGATACCTCGATGGTTGTCGCATACTTGTCTGTTGCCCTTTCTCTTGTACACGTGGACAATTGATGCATCCCTGAGTTGCTGAGGAATGGTGCCTTGGGTCCAGAAGGACCGGAACAGTTCAGTCAGCTTCTCACGGAGTGCTGGGCCACTTGTCTTGTATATCTCAGCTGGAATGGCGTCTGACCCTGGTGCGTTGCCACTTGACAGTTGGCCAACAGCCTTTTGGACTTCAACAACAGTAGGAAGTTCATCCATGGCATCGTTGATCTCAGCCTGGGACATCTTGTCGATTGCCTCATTGTTTATAGTAGAAGGCTGGTTCAGGGCTCCTTCAAAATGTTCAGCCCACCTTTGGAGGATTTGGGTCTTCTCTGTCAGGAGGGTTGAACCATCTGAGCCCAGAAGTGGGGAGCTTCCTGATGGCTTGGGTCCATACAGGGCATTGAGAGACTCGTAGAATCGTTTAGAGTCATTCCTGTCTGCGTAGTCCTGGATTTCATCCGCCTTGGCACTCAACCATGAGTCTTGCATCTCTCAAAGTTTGAGTTGTACTGTCCTGCGTACGCTGGTGAAAGCCACCTTCTTTTGAGATGGATGAGGGATCATTTTGATGGGCACAATGAAGGCTATGCTTCTCCGTTAGTAGAGCTTTGATTTCTTCATCATTTTCATCAAAACCAATCATGCTTTTTCCGTGTTGAGGCCCAGGATTTTCTGTGCAGATGAGTGGACAGTATTCCTGAACAGCACCCAGTCTTTCTCAGCATTGGCTGTGAATCTCAGTTCTGCAAGTACGCGTTCCAGGTCTTCCGTGAGTGCATTAGCCTTGGAGTAGGTTTTCAGTTGGGACACATCAACCCATTTCATGCTTTTGTTCTTGTCCCCTGTGGCCTTCTCTTAGGTCTGATGTGCAATTTCATCCTGGAGACAATAAGCCCACTGTGGTCGGTCCAGCAGTCAGCACCACACATGGCCTTTATGACTCTGATGTCCTGCTTATCTTTTTGCCTGATGATGACATAGTCAATGAGGTGCCAGTGTTTGGAGCAGGGGTGCCTCCATGAGGTTTTGTTTCAAGTGGGCAGGTGGAAGACAGTATTTGTGATGAGGAGGCTATGTTTGGCGCAGGAGAAGACCATTGCTATTGCACTTGCCCACTCCATTTTTGCCTATGATGCCTTCCCAGGCAGAACTGTCCTGTCCTACTCTGGCATTGAAGTCCCCGAGCAATATGAGCTTGCTGTGCTTCACAGTAGAAAGGAGAGCATAAAGTTCTTCGTAGAACTTGTTTTTAGTCTCATCAGGGTTTGTCATCGTTGGTGCATAGGCACTGATGAGAGTAGCCTGCTTGCTGTCATGTAGTGGAAGCTGCATTGTCATGAGGCGATCATTCACGCCCTTTGGGAGGCTGGAGAGTTTGCTGACAAGGTTGTTCCTCACAGCAAAACCAACTCCTGCTTCGCGGCGCTCATCTTTGCTATGGCCACTCCAGAAGAATGTATATCCACCTCCCGACTCATTTAACTGACCTTCTTCTGCAAGCCTGGTTTCATACAGAGCTGCAGTGTCAAAGTTGTATCTTGCAAGTTCCCTGCTAACTAGAGCTGTTCTTCTTTCAGGTTGATCAGCTGACGGGTTGTCTAAAAGTGTGCGCACATTCCATGTGCCAATGTTGAGTCACCTTTTTTCTTTCCTCTGTTGTTTGTACCGCTAGTGTGGGATCCCCTCCAGCCACGGTTAGCTGGCCAGGGTGTTGTGAAGCAGGCAATGTTTAGGGCACATTTTCTAGCCCCTTCCTCAGACTGTGGAGGTGAGCAGTGCAATCCTAAAAAGGGCTGCTCAGTCACTCAGACAGACACCGAACCCCGCTGCTGCTTCTGTCAGTGAGGAACGATCATTAGGCCTGAGCTGCCTGTGTGCAGGTCCATGACTACAGCTGCCAGTGTATCTCCACCTGCTGCTTTGCCACTCGCCCATTGCCACAGGACTTTTGAAACGGATTGACAGATTGACGAGACTTGCGCTAGGAAATTGGATTAAAGTGAGGGGGAGAGTTGCCCTGTTGGCTTCATCCAACAATGACCTACAGCTCTTGCTGGGACGGTTTGCTGCTGAGTGTGAAGCGGCTGGGATGAGAATCAGCACCTCCAAGTCCGAGTCCATGGTCCTCAGCCGGAAAAAGGTGGATTGTCCTCTCCGGGTTGGGGACAGGCTCCTGCCCCAAGTGGAGGAGTTTAAGTATCTTGGGGTCTTGTTCACGAGTGAGGGGAAAATGGAGCGAGAGATCGACAGACGGATTGGAGCAGCATCTGCAGTGATGCGGACGTTGTACCAGTCTGTTGTGGTGAAGAGGGAGCTTAGTTCTAAGGCAAAGCTGTCGATTTACCAGTCAATCTACGTTCCTACTCTCACCTATGGTCACGAGCTTTGGGTAATGACCAAAAGAACGAGATCGCGGATACAAGCGGCTGAAATGAGCTTTCTCCGTAGGATTGCTGGACTCACCCTCAGAGATAGGGTGAGGAGCTCAGTCATCCGGGAGAGGCTCAGAGTAGAACCGCTGCTCCTCCACATTGAAAGGAGTCAGTTGAGGTGGTATGGGCATCTCATTAGGATGCCTCCTGGACGCCTCCCACTTGAGGTGTTTCAGGCACGTCCCACTGGGAGGAGACCCCGGGGCAGACCCAGGACTCGGTGGAGAGACTATGTCTCCCAGCTGGTCTGGGAACGCCTTGGTATCCCCTCTGAAGAGCTGGAGCAGGTGGCTGGGGAGAGGGAAGTCTGGGCTTCTCTGCTTGAACTGCTGCCTCCGCGACCCGGACCTCCGGAAAAGCGGTAGAAGATGGATGGATGGATGGATGGAGAGTTGCGCAGCGTCAGCCTCACTTTCTCTTCCAGGGTCATCAGATTCCAGTGGCAGGATGTAGTCGAGACGGCTGGAGATGACACTGGATGCAGGAGTTGCCGGAGTCTTGGCAGAATTTGACCATGACTCCGCCTACGGGGCTCCACTCCGATATTTCTGTCAGGGTTGATTCCCATAGCCTTATGCTATCCCTAGCACTCACAGGGTAATGAGACTATTTGACCCATAGCTGGGGGTCTGTTCATAGGCATCAGGACGTGTCCACACACTGGTGGGCCTGGCATGCCACATGTCTGGGGGCAGACTTCCTCCAAGTCCCTTGCAATTTGGCCTGAGACCGCAAGGTGCTCAGTTTACGTGTGTCGCCACGAGAAGGCATTTCATAGGGCTTATCTACTGAGAAGCTATGTAATGGCAGGGAAGACTTGCGCACTTGGCTTCCTTTTCGCAATAGCTAGCCAGCGACAGAGGCTGAAAGCGAGAGGTGACAAGCACACAGACACACAGCGCACCGCAGTAGACGCATCAATAGACCAATTTGACACACAAATAGAGTGATAACTTGTTTTGTGAACACAGTTGCTTTGATTTCTTTTTATGTATGGATTATTTGGGTTGTTACTGATATCTGGTGAAAATCTCAGGTCAATGGCTCCATCAGAAATGTGTTTAATGAAAAAAATGTTAATGTGAACCTGAACCTGTGTTCAATACTGATTTTTCCTGTTGTATGTTTCTCTTATAATGCATATTTTAAGGGTTTAAAGTTTATGTTTATTTGGGAAATAGTGTGTGTGTGTGTGTGTGTGTGTGTGTGTGTGTGTGTGTGTGTGTGTGTGTGTGTGTGTGTGTTGTCGTCACCTGTGAATTTTGTAGACCTCAGGTAGAGTAGCTGCTGACAGGTAAAGCTAATGTGGATTTACATAAAACAAACCAGTCCCTCCAGAATTTTGCGATGTAGCGATCGCGTCAGTTCATGCGAAAGCAGCCAGTCAGCGCAACTATTGTGCGACCTTGCAACTTTGTCCAATCACCGCAACTTTCCTGCAATTTTGGCCAATCTTCATCAACTTCGGCCAATTTCACTTATCAAATTTGTCCCTGAGTGGCGTGCAAACGCTCTAACCAGTCAAATGCATTGCTGCACCATGTTCACTTCCGTGTTTACAGTGAGGATTACTGGAACACATCAGCAAAACGAGTGTGTGATTGACATCTGCCACAGCCAAGATGTGTAGAGTGATGATATAAATACGGAAATGAAAGACAGATAATGGAAAATGAAGTTTGAGAAGCCGGTAGGGAATGGGATTTAACTGGGATTCTGGGAACAGATGGAGATGGAGATGCAATAAGAATCATGAGGAGGGCTCTTTTCTCTTTTTTAAATAACACAGGATTAAGTCATAGAATTTAGGGGTCAGGCTCAGATGACATAATGTTACACACTCTTGTACAGCAAGTGGCGGTATGCACCTTTCAGTTGTTTGCTATCCGCCAGTAACGAGGAGGAGGAGGAGGAGGAGGGATATAGAGTAAAGTACGAGGAGCCGAAGAAGGGTGATGTCCGAAGATAGAGTTGAGGTTTGATTGGACACAGCAATGAGGATAGAAGGACTACAGCTCCTGACCAGATAGAGTGATGATATACTGTATAGTGAAGTACGTGGCGGTAATGCACCTGTAAGCTGGTGGCCAACCACCAATCAAATCTAAAAGAAGAAGAAGAAAAAAACACTCACCTGCGAGGTTTCCAACACTGTCCCTTCCTTCATCTTCCCCAGCCTGCCGGTGGACGTCTCGCCACGTCTCCATCCTGACCACTTGTACGAAGTGCTGGATTTGTGTTGTAAATGTTGCCCAAATGTCTCCTGAGCTAGTGGACGGAGCCACTGTTTCGTGCAGGAGACAGTATAATAGAGACCAGCTGTTAGCACTTAACCAGCCCACGATGCTAACGAAAAAACTCAACATACCGGGAGAGATAAGACGGAAACGGCGTGGTTGTCGAGCTGGGGCAAGACGGCGGGCAAGGAATATAAGGTACAGACCCACCCTCCCATCCATTGTTATGGGGAATGTACGATCGATACTAGGAAAAACAGATGAGCTAGTGGCTATCTCCCGCTACGAGAGCATATACCGGGAGTGCTGCCTTATGCTATTCACGGAGACGTGGCTAACTGAACTAGCAGCAGATGCTAACATTGAACTGGAGGGTTTCCACGCAATACGGGAAGACCGAACACCAGACAGTGGGGAAGGCAAGGGACGGTGGAGTGATGATGAATGTTAATAACAACTGGTGCAGACCGGGACATATCACGGTTAAACAACAACACTGCAACAAAGACATGGAGTTGCTAGCTGTTAGCATGCGGCCTACATATCTTCCGAGGGAATACTCCCACGTGATCTGCATTGTTATTTATGCAAATCCGACGGCAAACGCTGGGACAGCGCGTGACGTCATCCACTTAGTAACTGGCAGGCTGCAGACAGAACACCCAGATGCTCTTCTCCTCATCTCAGGCGACTTCAACCATGTTTCACTGTCCTCCCGTTCTACCCACGCTCACCCAGAATGTCACATGCCACACTAGAGACAAAAAAACACTGGACTTATTCTATGCAAACACTAAGGAGGCGTACACCTCATCTCCACTCCCCCCACTCGGGAGATCGGATCACAACTTGGTTCATCTCCTGCCGGTGTACAAACCCCTAGTGCACAGACAACCTCCCGTCATGCGCACAGTGAAGTTATGGTCTGAGGAGGCAATGGACGCTCTAAGGGACTGTTTTGAAACCACTGTCTGGGAGCAGCTCTGCGATCCACATGGTGAGGACATCGATGGCCTCACTCACACCATCACGGACTACATCAGCTTCTGTGTGGACAACACCGTACCCACCAAGACCATACGATGTTGCTCGAACAACAAACCCCGGATCAACCCTGAGATAAAAATACTTCTGAGAGAGAAGAAGAGGATCTTCAGGTCGGGGAACAGGGAGATGCTGAAGTCCGTACAGAGGGAGCTGAGGAGGAAGATCAGAGAAGGCAAGGACAGCTTCAGGAAGAAGATGGAGGACAAGCTGCAACAGAGCGACATCGGTGGGGTCTGGAGAAACCTTAAAACCATCTCTGGGCTCCAGAATACCTCCTCCCAGGCCACGGGGGGCAGGGAGTGGGCGAACAATCTGAACCTGTTTTTTAATAGGTTTGACCAACCGCCCTCCCCCCCGACTGCACAACAACCACTGCTGCTTCTGAAGACATCGAGTCCTGCTGCCCACACCCCACTCCACCATCACCCCCCCACTCCCAACACACAGCCCCCCAACCTGACCCTCACTAAGACCCAGGTGAGGACGGAGCTGAGGAAGATCAAGGCGAGGAAGGCGTCGGGACCGGATGGCATCAGCGCAAAGCTCCTCAAGTCCTGCGCAGACCAGCTGTGTGGGATTGTGGAGCACATCTTCAACCTGAGCCTGAAGCTGGGGAGGGTACCACAGTTGTGGAAAACATCTTGTGTGGTACCTGTACCAAAGACTTCCCACCCCAAAGATCTGAACAGCTACAGACCAGTGGCCCTGATGTCCCACATGATGAAGACCCTGGAGAGACTGCTCCTTGCTCACCTCCGCCCCCTGGTGGGACCAGCGATGGATCCACTCGAGTTCGCCTACCAGCATGGCATTGGGGTGGAGGATGCAGTGATCTTCCTTCTTCACCGTTCTCTGTCCCACCTGGAGAAGCCCGGGAATGCGGTGAGGATCATGTTCTTTGACTTCTCCAGTGCTTTCAACACCATCCAACCGATGATCCTGAAGGACAAGCTGCTGTGCGCAGGGGTGGACCAGCACCTGTCGTCATGGATCCTGGACTACCTCACTAACCGGCCACAGTTTGTGAGAACCCGGGACTGTGTGTCCGACACGATCATCGGTAGCACGGGGGGCCCCCAGGGAACGGTCTTGGCTCCCTTCCTGTTCACCCTTTATACTGCGGACTTCTCACACAACACAACACACTGCCATCTACAGAAGTTCTCTGACGACTCTGCCATCGTTGGCCTCATCTCCAACGGAGATGAAGCTGAGTACAGAGGACTTATCCAGGACTTCGTGGACTGGTGCCATTGGAACTGCCTCCAGATCAACGCGAGGAAAACAAAGGAGCTGGTGGTGGACTGCCGCAGGCAAGAACAACCCCTCACAGCACCAGTAAACATACAGGGAACAGACATTGAGATGGTGACATCCTACAAGTACCTGGGTGTTCATCTGAACAATAAACTAGGCTGGTCACACAATACTGACACACTTCACAAGAAGGGACAGCGCAGGCTGTTCCTACTGAGGAGACTCAGGTGTACAAGGGGCACTGCTGAAGACATTCTTCGACACACGGTGGTGGCATCAGCCATCACTTTTGGAGTGGTCTGCTGGGGCAGTGGCGTTACAGCAGCCGATAGGAAGAGACTGAACAAACTGATCAAGAAAGCTAGCTCTGTCCTGGGGCAACGCCTTGACCCAGTGGAGGAGCTAGGAGAGAGAAGGGTGGTGGCTAAACTGTCATCTCTGCTGGAGTCCGAGTCCCACCCTATGCAGGACATACTGAACGCACTGAGGAGCTCATTTAGCAGCAGACTACATCATCCTAGGTGCGCAACCGAGAGGTTTCGCAGGTCCTTCCTACCTACGGCTGTCAGACTGTATAACCTAAGCAGGGCTGCTCGCAGAGATAGCAAAAAAAAACGTGACGACCTAATAGTATTGAATGCAAAAGACGCAACAGACTTACACAATGGTCCCCTCCGGTATACAACTAGGAAAATACCGGTCGCTACGGAGGGTGACTATATGTATGGGTTATGCTGTTCATTCCATCTAGCTACAATGCTCCGCACTGTGTGTGTTTATACATTTATATATTTATTCCATCTAGCTACAATGCTCCGCACTGTGTGTGTTTATATATTTATATATTTATTCCATCTAGCTACAATGCTCCGCACTGTGTGTTTATATATTTATATGTACATATGAATATTCGCTGCTCTTGTTTTCTTGTCTTCTGATTGTTGCTCTGTGTGTTGCTATCCCTGTGCTGTTGCAATCCTGGAATTTCCCCATTGTGGGACTAATAAAGGCTTATCTTATCTTAAAACGTCCGTCTGCCCCAAAAGCACCCTGTCGCGGGAGGTGAGAGGCCATAAAACCACAAACAATATGAGCAAATCTAACACTACAGCCAGTGTCTGATCATTTTATACATCTTTAGAAGTGAAATCATTACTACAGCTTGTCAATGAGCTTTAAAACTGTGAATCTATCCATTCATCCATCCATCTTCTTCCACTTAATCCTTTTCGGGTCGCGGGGGAGCTGGAGCCTATCCCAGCATCTTTGGGCGAAAGGCAGGGTACCCCCCGCTAAATGAAAGATGAGTGTCTGATGAGACAAGTGTGTGTGTCAAGATGTGCAACAAATAGACAGGTAGGAGTTAGGTCGGCATGGAAAGAGAGAGAATGTTTCAGATTTTTTTTAAATTTAATTTTGTATACTTTATTAATCCCAGAGGGAAATTCAGGGCATCCACATGGATGGATGAGGCAGCCACGATGTGGTGCCATCCCTTCACCATTCACACACACATCCACACCTAGGGCCACTTTAACCCCTTGAACTCTGGTCAATTTCCCTAAAAACGCCTAAAAATAATGTGCCCAAAGTAAATCAAAAGCTGTTCTTCAACCATTTGCAGCATTTTCATGGGGTTGGTCTCATTTAAAAGAAAACACTCTGAATTTTTTGGCAAAACAGTCATAATCTCTCTTAAAGTGCTCCAGCCACTAACAGTCATCTAAACATACTGAATTTGAAGAAAATAAAGTTCCCCTGGGTGTTTTTTTAGATACAAGTGCTTGCAAATAACACACAGCTGTCAGATACTGGCTGGAAAATGCAACAGAAATGTAGAACCAAGTGTTATCAAGCTGAGGTCAAAATTTTGTAACAATACCACAAAAAATGAATATATTACACAGCTTTTTACTCAGGTTGTTCCCAGGCGTTTTTGAACTGTGCCAAATTGTGCCAAATGGCACAGTTTGGAAAAACGTCTATAACTTTTGAATGCTTCAACATAGAAGCTTCATCTTGGGCTCTAATGAAAGGTGACACTCAGGGCTGTGTGTGTGTGGGGGGGGGGGTTGTTTGTTCATTCATGAATGAATGAATGAACAAACAAGCCCCCCACACACAAACATGCCACGTAAAATATGTGTGGCCCCCTTTTTTTTTTTTACAAGAAAAAATAACCTACAGTGCAATAAAAATTATACTAAAATATCTGCAATGTAGAGGATAACAACTCCCCCCCCCCCCCGCTACAGAGGAGCTCGGCGCACAAAAAAACTTGTGGCCATGACGGACCGTTGTAATTACCGATCGGTCAAAAGTCATTTTTATTACTATTTTCATTGATAAAGAATAATTTAGCTTATAACACTTACCTGTCCACAACAGCAGTGTCGTTGGCGAACATCTGTTCCTCATTGTCAGACGAACATGAAGCTGGTCCACTTGTTACGGACTCGTGGTTCTGGTCACCCGACCCGGTCAAACCATCTCCGCTTCCATGATTGCGGTTTTTGCGAACCATTTTTCAAAACAAATAAGACCAGTAGTAATAAAAAAAGACTGGCTAACGGCTGAGAGTGGCTAACGCTACCGTTACACACAGGTCTCGATGTGTGTCACCCAGCGGCTTAGACAAAAAAGATTTTACGCACGGCGACGCACGCGTTGCAATCGTCGAACTTCTCTGCTTCAATTGGCTCGTTGTATTCGCGGTCGTTGGTAGGCAGGTCCTTCTTGCTAGGTTTTCAGTCATTGGTTCTAAAAGGTTTCAGAAACCCAATTCAAGGCTTTATTAGTCGAATGAGAGGTCAATCAAATCTAAACCAATCAAACACTCCTTTGGCTTTCTGTTCGCGGCTGTGTCTGTAGTGGAAGAACGGAAATGCAGCTTTTTTTTTTTCAGTGCGCACTGAGACGCACTATGACGCCGAGACGTGACCGCCCGCGGAATCCCGGAGTTCAACAGGTTAAAGTCTCCAAGTAACCTAACTTGCATGTTGTTTCTGGCCTGTGGGAGGAAACCGGAGTACCCGGGGTAAACCCATGCAGGCACGGGGAGAACATGCAAACTCCACACAGAAGGGTCACTAATGATCAGGGGGTGGCATTGAACCCATGACCTTCTTACTTTGCTGTCACAGTGCCAACCACTGTTCCACGGAGCTGCCCTAAATATTGTCTGTAATTTTTTTTTTGTTTTTGTTTTTGTCAGAAAAACACAGACTACAATAGACAATAGAGCAACAGAATAAACTATTTATTTTTTCCTCTCTGCTCGGTACTGAGTGGTTGGGGACCATAGGGAGTTTTCAAATAAAGGTGCTGGCAATAATTTTCAAATCTATACCCCTTAACATGCATTTAATGCAATTTAGCGGTTGTAATGGATGTTGTGTTAAAGTTTGTATTTGCTGTTGCACAAGTGTTTTTCTGTGTAACAGAAGTTTCTGCTTAATTTACAAATCACTTTAATAGGAAGTTTTTGACAATCCTGTGCTTTTCTTGTATTATTATATATAGAATATCACTGCAGTAAATTATGGAAAAAACCCGTCTGTCTTAAAATTTGTAATTCTTCCCACAAATTTTAGTGCAAAAAAACCTCTTAAAACATCACAACTTTTATTGCAACTTTTCAGAAAAGCTTCCGCTAATTCAGGCTTTTTTGGCCGCAACAGTCATATAAACATCCTGCGAAATCCTGTAGGGACTGACAAACTTTAAAAAAAAAAATTACTGCTGACATTGCCGTGTGTCAGGAATGTCAGGTGGATTGCTGAGACCACGAGTTTTTACCATGTTAAATAAGATGGCGTTTATAATCGTGTTCAGTTTACAACTGTGACATTATCTGATAAGATTTGCATTCAGTAAGATAAGAGCTGTTGTGTGATTTGGGTCATATTCACATGTAAAAAGACCCATTACAGAGAAAATTACCAACAACAGATCACCTCTTACCTTTCCTGCTCCCTGTCTCAGCTGTAGTTTTGTCCACACACATCCTCGCTGTGACCGCCGGTTGGTTTTTGTTATCTCTGTTCTCTGGTATGTTGATCTCATTCTTGATGATCTCCTCATTTGATTTGGCAAATATTTTATTCTGGATGACTTTCGTGATACAATCTCTGTTTTTATTTAGCCATTGGGAGTATACTGGCTTGTGAATTTAATTTTTTTCAGAATTTATTCTGGTTGTGTAACCTCAGCAGTGTTTCCTCTGACTTAAAGATCTTGGCGTGGTGGCAACATATTTTTCTGGGGGAAGGTGGGGGGGGACAGAAAACACATGACACTATTGTGACTGGAATATGTTAATTTAAACACCAGTTCTTCTTTTTTTTTTTTTAAATTTGCACGGTAATATTGCATAATGGAACTTACCATTTGAAGTATTGTACAACCAAGGCTTGAATGTTGGGATATTGGACCAGTTGGGGTCCCACCCAGATGTCCTCTGTTTGGACTTTTTACTGGTGTCATCCTTCTCTCCTCCCTCTGCTCTTACCTCTCCTGGACCCTCTGCCTGGACACTTTCCTCTCCTTGACTCCTCTCTTCTGTCTCATCTTTCCCTCTCTGAGCCCTGTCTAATTCACGTTCTCTCTCTGTCTATGGTGGTATACAAACATGTTAGAAAATACCAAATGTCATGTTTTGTCCTCCAGGATTTTTTTTTTTCATGGTTTACATAAATAACAAAAATGTGCATTTTTTGTTTTTATTCTGGTGTTGTGGAGAGTGCAAATAACGGAGGCAGACTTATGCAGCAGACGACTTTATTCACTCTCACATCAATCATACACAGAAAAAGGATATCCCCAATACACCAGGGTCTCTCCTTTTATATCAACCGCCCATCTCACATCTCAATACATTCAACCCTTCTCCCCCCACTACTTCTTCCTGCTACCTCACCATAATCTCTCTCATCTCAATACCTATTGTCCTTCTCTGTTTACCCTCTGCATCCAGTCTGAGATGATTAACCCAGCGTCTACACCCCCCCCAGAATCTCAGACTGAGTTTCAGTCCTCACGTCCTTTTGGCTTCAGTCTCCCCCCGTATCTGCTGTAACGGGGGTTTTCCGCCTCCGCTGCGCTGCTGTGCCGGTGGGGGGCTCCTGGGGGTGTGTCTGTCTGCGGGTGGGCAATGGCGAGGGGGGGGGACCTTCGACTTGCCCGTGTGGCTGCTCTGACGAATCGTTTACCTGGGGAGTTCTCCGTGGGGGTCTTCCACGCTGAGGGGCCTGAGCCAACATCACTTGCTCGTCCTCCACCACACAGGCGGGCTTAAGTCTGTCTATACATATTTTCTCCCGACGACCCCCCAAGTCTAACAAAAAATGTTTGTCCCCTGTTTCCAGCACTCTGAACGGGCCATCGTAGGGTGGGTGCAATGGGGGGTGGTGGGCATCGTGCCTGACAAACAAGAATGCCGCGTTCTTCAAAGTTTTTGGCACAAAAGCGCGTGGAAAACAGTGGTGGGCCGGGCCCAACAGCGTGCCTGTATCTGTGCTATGCTGCAAACGCTGAGACGGACAGTTGTCCGGCGCGGGATTATCTGGCAAAAATTCCCCGAGGAGCCGCAGTGGCTGAGAAAAAACAAGCTCCACCGGGGAAGCCTCCAAATCCTCTTTTGGTGCGGAACGCAACCTCAATAAAACCCACGGCAACCGGTCTACCCAATTTGCATCCGTCAGCAAAGCCCTGAGTGCTGCTTTCAGTGACCTATGGAAACGCTCACATAACCCATTGGCCTGCGGGTTGTACGCGGTTGTGCGATGAATTGCAACACCCAGGCTATGGGCCATCGCAGACCAGAGGTCGGAAGCGAACTGCGGGCCCCTATCGGACGTGATGTCCAACGGGATGCCGAAACGTGCCACCCATGTCGTCAAAAAAGCACGCGCCACGTCCGCGGATGTGGTTGCCGCCAGTGGGACTGCTTCTGGCCAGCGTGTGGTGCGGTCCACCACTGTCAGAAGGTGCGTGCACCCCTGCGATGGCGGGAGGGGGCCCATGAGGTCCACGTGAACATGGTCGAACCTCTTAGCCAGTATACGAAATGGCTCCAAAGGAGCCTTCGTGTGTCTGTGTACTTTGGCTTGTTGGCACGCTACGCAGGCTGCCGCCCACTCTTTCACTTGTTTGCGCAGGCCTGGCCATACGAACTTCGCTCCCACCATTTTGATTGACGCGCGCACTCCTGGGTGTGCCAGAGCGTGAACTGACTCAAACACTCGGCGGCGCCAAGCAACTGGGACCACCGGGCACGGGCGTCCCGTGGAGAAGTCGCAGATTGGGGGGGCCTGCTGTCTTGCAGTACTCTGCTCTCCAGCCTTAACCCTGTTGGTCCAGACTGGGGCGCGCACACGTCCGCATCGCCAATCTGCTCTGCGGCCATGGCTGTATAATCTATCCCCACGCAGACCGGGGCCACTACTGGGCGCAAGAGGCAGTCCGCCACCACATTCAGTTTACCCGACACATGCTGAATATCGGTCATAAACTCCGAGATCGCGGCCAGCCGTCTCTGCTGCCGGCCCGACCATGGTTCCGAAACCTTGGCCATCGCGAATGTTAGCGGCTTGTGGTCCACGAACGCGGTGAAGCTGCGCCCTTCCAGCCAGAATTGGAAGTGGCGTATGGCCAGGTGGAGAGCCAGCAACTCTCTGTCGAACGCGCTGTATTTACGCTCACTGTTGCACAAAGAAAGCCCTGCTGAAAAAAGTGAGCGGCTGCCAAGAACCGGCGACGCGTTCCTCCACGACGGCCCCTATGGCCACGTCCGAGGCGTCGGTAGTGAGCGCTATCCGGGCTGCCAGGTCCGGGTGCGCCAACAGTGCGGCGTTTGCCAGGGCTGTTTTAACCTCAGAGAATGCCTGCTCCCGCTCCGGAGTCCATTCGACTCTGTCCACGGGTTTCCGTTTCTTGAGCACGGCGTACAATGACTGCATGAGCTGAGCTGCACGGGGGAGGAACCGGTTATAAAAGTTAACCATCCCCAAAAACTCTTGCAGCGCCCTGACCGTCTGAGGCCGGGGAAAATTCGCCACGGCGCGCACCTTGTCGGGCAAGGGTATCGTTCCCTTCGGTGAGACGTGGTGCCCCAAAAAGTCAATCCCCGTCGCGCCGAACTGGCATTTCGCCGGGTTGATTATTAACCCGTGTTCCTCCAACCTCCGGAAGACCATCCTGAGGTGGGTTACGTGTTCGTCCTCGGACGCGCTGGCCACCAGGATATCATCCAGGTAGAGAAACACTAAACGATAGATTGCACAACACCGCATCCATCATGTGTTGGAATGTCTGTGCCGCGCCTTTTAATCCGAAGGGCATACGTAAAATCTCAAACAAGCCAAACGGAGTTATTACCGCTGTTTTGGGTATGTCCTCCGCGCGCACTGGGACCTGGTGGTAACCACGGACCAGGTCTGTTTTAGAAAAAATGCGTGCCCCGGCGAGGTGAATGGAAAAATCCTGAATATGGGGAATCGGGTAGCGGTCGTGCGCTGTGGCGTTACTCAACCTGCGGAAATCTCCGCACGGTCGCCACGATCCCTCGGCCTTAGGGACCATGTGTAGCAGGGATGACCATGGGCTGTTTGAGCGCCTGATGATGCCCAACCTTTTCAAGTTGGCAAACTCCTCGTGCGCTATGGCCAGTTTAGCTGCGTCCAGGCGCCGAGGTTGTGCGAAAACGGGCGGCCCAGTGGTGGTGATAAAGTGTCCCACCCTGTGTTTAGTGCTGGCCGCCGAAAACGTTGGGACCGTGAGTGCTGGGAACTGAGTGAGCAGTGTGTGGAACTTACCGCCTGGAGCTGTGACATTGGCTTGTGTTATTGGCCCAGCCCCTCGAGCTGTATAGGGGACAGAATCAAAAGACAGTGCATTAACCAGGCGCCTGTTAGCAACATCGACTAGCAACCCGTGTGCACACAGAAAATCAGCTCCCAGGATTGGGAAACTCAATGCCGCTCTGACAAAAGTCCACTCGTACATACGGCCGTGTAGGGATAAAGTCAGTGTTCTCTCACCAAAAGTCTTAATGTCCGAGCCGTTTACAGCTACCAGCTGGGGGCCGCTAGCTTCCACTAGTTGGTCGGCATAGGACGGCAGGATGAGGCTCTTCTGGGACCCGGTGTCTATGAGGAACCGTCTCCCCGAGCGCGAGTCCGTCACGTAGAGCATCTTGTTCTCTTCACCGGCGGTCACAGCTGCTACCGACTGCCAGCCTTGGCGTTTCCCCAACGCTTGAATTGGCACGGTGGTACACATTTACGTGCGTTCTCTCCAAAGTGGCGGTGGTAGAAGCACAGCGTGTCTCTCTGGCGCTTCCTGGCCCCCACTGCTGCTACCATCGCCGGCTCCTCGTCTCCGCTGGTCGTCTCGCTGGGTTTCGACGCCGCCGCATTCACTGTGAGGGCTCTGGTGGTGAGGATGATCCGATCTGCCTCCTGGGCTAGCGCCCGGTAGTCGCGCGGCCAGCAACAGCGAATTGGCAAGGACCGCTCTTGCCTCTGTTGGGAGGTTCCGGAAAAAAATGTGGGCAAACAGAAAATGCCCGTCGTCCGTGCCCATCAACGCCAACATCTTCTCCCATCAGTTCGACTGCCGACCCATCTCCTAACTCGGCTCGCCTCAGGAGCCTCTCTGCATTCTCACAGTCCGAGAGTGTGTAGCGCCGGGTCAGCGCGGCCTTGAGAGCCCCGTATTTGTCGTGGGCTGGCGGCTGTTGGAGCATGTTCGCTACTTGCTGAGACGTGCAAGCATTCAGCGCTGCGACCACATAGTAATATCTGGTGTCGTCTGCCGTTATTCCCTGGAGGGCGAACTGAGCCTCGGTGTCGTGGAACAAAGACCGCGGGTCGTGCAGCCAAAAGTCGGTAGTTTGACCGAAAGAGCGCATGCGTTGCTGGGGCTTTCCGTCCGGGCTGTCTCTGGGATGCTTGCCGTGTTGCTGGGGCTTCCCGTCTGGGCCGACTCCGGGGTTCCTGCCTCGTGTTCCATAATTCGTCAAGGGGTCACCAGTGTGGAGAGTGCAAATAACGGAGGCAGACTCATGCAGCAGACGACTTTATTCACTCTCGCATCGATCATACACAGCAAAAGGATATCCCCAATACACCAGGGTCTCTCCTTTTATATCAACCGCCCATCTCACATCTCAATACATTCAACCCTTCTCCCCCCACTACTTCTTCCTGCTACCTCACCATAATCTCTCTCATCTCAATACCTATTGTCCTTCTCTGTTTACCCTCTGCATCCAGTCTGAGATGATTAACCCAGCGTCTACAGTGTTTCTTTTTTCCATTGACAAAGAGTAGGAAAGGGAAGGGGGAAAAAACATCACTCTATAAATTCAAGAAATATCTTGTGTGTCACGTTTATAGGACATCATAGGATGGCCTATGATCTCTGCCTGATGTCCTATGATGCATCATAGGACATCCTATGATCTCAAGCATCATAGGATGTCTCAAGCGTCATAGGATGTCCTATGACGTCCTATGATGCCTGAGAGCGTCATAGGACTCGCAATACCGTCATAAAGATATTCACGATGCCGCCATAAAGATATGGTGTCTTTATGACGACACATAGACAGACAGGCATCATAGGACTGTCTATATGATGATAGATAGATAGATAGATGGATACATACTTTATTTCGAACAAAAAAGTAAAGCAAAAACAAAACAAATGACAAATTCAATAAATTAACAGTACAGTGTTCGAAAGGGAGAAGGAAGAAGTGAACACTTATTAATTCCAACTCCTCTTTTCCATAAATACACCCATGTGAATTATATACAAATTACCACATTTGTGATGTCCAAAACATGACAATGTTTTATCGGGCTTTTATTGAATCTGTTTTATCCTTTTCTTTAGTATCATGGTTTGGTCAGATAAAACTGAAACAGAGGAAATCCTTGGATCAGGTAGTTAGATGGTCCAGTCGTTTGCTTGGTGAGTCACAGCTGAGCCTGACATCCCTGTACACCAGACAAGTACAGAGGATTGCTACCTCCATTTTAAATGATGACTCCCACCCTTTGCACTGCCACTTTCAGCTTCTTCTCTCAAGATGGAGGTTTGCTGTCCCAAAAAGTAAAACCCAGCGCTACAAAAACAGCTTTGTTCCTGCTGCTGCCAAAGAGTTGAACAAGCTGTAACAATATATTGCACATAATTTAGGTACCTATTTATTAACTCCATTTTATATTTACTTATTTTTGTAGGATGTTACTTGGGTTCTAAATATTTTATTGGGTTTTAGACCTTTGAGTTTTTAACCTCTTTGACTAGTTTTTAACTTTTAATATGACCCTTCTCCCTTACCTCTGGTTTTTCTCCCATCTCTTTGTCTTTTTATACCCTGATTGATGGAGCCATGAGTATTTTTATCATGTTTATAGTCAGCTTCATGTGTACCAGTGTTTGTGTCTATGTTGAATGTAATTTGTGGCTTGTAAATATGGATGTCACCAGACTGCAAAACAAATCTACCTACGGGTACAAATAAAGTAACCTGAACCTGAACCTGATTTAAGACCCCAAGTAAACAATTAACTGTATTTTGTACATACCAACATTAACACCCATCCATCCTAACATACACTGATGTCCATACATCAAAACCATCCTCAAACAACACAAGATATGCACAGTACTGGCCCACCCAACATTCCATAGTGTCCCAGAGTAAGCATAGGGAATCGTACATATAAATGCTACCCTTCTAACATATATCCTTTCAGCTAATAATGTTTATACCTCTTTTTGAATTGATTTCTGTTTGTACATAGTTTCAGTTTTGGCTCCAGACTGTTCCACAAATCCACCCCACAAGACAGATATGCACATACTTTTCTTGGTTGTTCGTATCTTGGGTTTTGTAAAGTTTAAGTCTCCTCTCAAATTATAATCATTGTCTCATGATGGCACATAGACAGATAGGCATCATAGGACTCGCGATGCCGTCCTAAAGATATGATATCTGTATGACGGCACATAGACAGATAGGCATCATAGGACTGTCTATATGACGGCAGAGCACATCATAGGATGGCCTTCTGTACTATGGTGATTCTATGATCTCAGGCATCATAGGACTTGCGATGCCATCATAAAGACTCGCTATATGACGGCACATAGAGCACATCATAGGACATCATGCAGACATTATAGGCTGTCCTATGACGGCACATAGACAGAGATCACATCATAGGACGGCCTATGAACGTCTGTGTCTGTCACGTTTATATGACGGCACATAGACAGATAGGCATTATAGGACTGTCCTACGATGACCCTAAAAGATGTGATGTCTATATGACGTCATATGATGTCTATATGATGACACGTAGACAAAGCACAATAATAATAATAATAGCAACCCAGGATCATAAGAATTAAGGTGAAACACAGAAAGTCCAAACTTAAAGCGAGGATATGGGCTGGGACCCATGCCCTGGACACAAGCAGCAATATATAAAATTCAAGAAATCTCTGTGTGCCTGTGTCACATGTGTACACTATGTTCCTATGATTTCACATGACCATATAAGGAGTTCTGAACAACTCCTTTGTCAAATAGACATCATAGGCACATTGAGAGGTCAGAACACTTTCTACTGGCATGCAGAAATACTTGCTTAAAACCATGTCAAAGATCAAAGGCAGGCATCACCGTGGTTACTGTTGCCATGGTAACAGTAACTTTCCACGGGCAGGCAGAAATGCTTGCTTACACCTTCTTTCTATGGGCATGCAGAAATACTTGCTTATATTTGGTTTCTGCAGGCACGCATGGGTATGCACTAGTAATAGTAATTTACTCATGCATACTTTAAATTATATGGTCAGAGGTGGGTATAGTAGCCAGAAATTCTATTAGTGTAAAAGCAGTGCTATGAAATTAATAATTAAAAGTAGACCTCCAAAAATTTACAGTTGAGTTAAGGGTTCAAAGAGCACCTACTTAAAAACTATAGTAATGACTTCAGACGAAGGTTTGAGGTTTTTCTCCCAAAATTTATAACAATTTTCTTAAATTTATCTAAATTTGTGACACTTTTCCTCAAATTTGTAGTTTTCTCTTTTAAAATGGACTTTTCCTGTACATTTGAGACTATTATAAATTTGTGGATTATTTTATGGCTATTTTTTTTTCTTTTTTTAATCCATTCATTCATTCATCATCTTCTGCTTAATCCTTTTCGGGTCGCGGGGGGGCTGGAGTCTATCCCAGCATCTTTGGGCGAGAGGCAGGGTAGAGGCAGTTTTGATGCCAATTAACCTAACTTGCATGTTTTTGGCATGTGGGAGGAAACCGGAGAAATCCCGGAGTAAACCCACGCAGACATGGGGAGAACATGCAAACTCCACACAGATCACTGTTGGTCGGGGGCTGGAATCGAACTAAGGATCCCCCGGCCAAGGGTGAGTTGCTGTGCTGCCGCAGTGCTAACCACTCCACCACCGCGCCACCCTTTTTTAATCCAATCCAACTTTATTTATAAAGCTCTTTAAAAACAATGACAGTTGACACAAAGTGCTGTACATCAACAATAAATATAAAAACAATAAAATACAGCTAAAGTACAAAACAGCACAAACAATAGTCATACAATAGAGACAGTAAGAACAAATAAAATCAATATCTCAAACAGGGTGAAAAGCCAGAGAATAAAAATGGCTTTTAAGAAGAGTATTAAAACTGGACAGTGAAGAGGCCTGTCTGATGGACAAATGGTAAAATGGTAAAATGGTAAATGGCGTTCACTTATGTAGCACTTTTCTTCTCATCTAGGATGACCAAAGGCAGATTATTATAAAATTAGTTTGTTTTTTTAAATAAATCTGAAACAGAATGTGGCAAAATTTTTACTTTTTTCCTCATATAATTTAAACTTTTGACCATAATTTTGTAGAGCCTGAACAGAACAATAATTTTAACTCTGAATTCAAAGAAATATGGTTATTAAAATTATATTTAAAGAAGTAAATTAACTTAAATGACCAAAGATGCAGTTATTTCTGTTATAATATTTCTATATTCATTCATTCATTCATCTTCTTCCGCTTAATCCTTTTCGGGTCGCGGGGGGGCTGGAGCCTATCCCAGCATCTTTGGGCGAGAGGCAGGGTACACCCTGGACAGATCGCCAGTCCATCGCAGGGCCAACACAGAGAGACAGACAACCATTCACTCTCACAGTCATACCTAAGGACAGTTTAGAATCCCCAGTTTTGATGCCAATTAACCTACCTTACATGTTTTTTGGCATGTAAGGTAGCCACCACCAACCTGTTCATGTTTCTAATCGTTTTTCCCCGCTCAGCGACACACCCGCTGAGGAAAAAACTCTGATCATTGGCGACTCTGTAGTCAGAAACGTGAACCTAGAGACTCCAGCGGTCATAGTCAAATGCATTCCTGGGGCCAGAGCAGGCGACATCGAGTCAAATTTGAAAATGCTGGCTAAAAGTAACTGTAAATATTCCACAATTGTTATTCACGCCGGCATTAATGACATCCGTCTCCGGCAGTCGGAAGTCACGAAACTTAATGTAGAATCGGTGTGTGACTTTGCAAAAACGATGTCAGCCACTGTAGTATTCTCTGGGCCCCTCCCCAATCTGACCAGTGATGACATGTTTAGTCGCTCGTCATCCTTGAACCGCTGGCTGTCTGTGTGGTGTCCTAAAAATGACGTGGGCTACATTGACAATTGGAGCTCTTTTTGGGGAAAACCTGGTCTTATGAGACGAGACAGCATTCATCCCACTTTGGATGGTGCTTCTCATTTATCTAACAATCTGGCATCTTTTTTATCCAAATTTCCAAAACCATGACTACTCAGAGTTGGGACCAGGAAGCAGAGTTGCAGTCTTACACGCCTCTCTGCAGCTCCTCTTCATCCGCCACCCCTCAGCTTAGCCCCTGTCTTCCCCATCAGAGAATCGTTGTCTGCTCCCTCCAAAGTAAATAAAAATATAATGTATAAGCATCCCAAAGTGATAAAGCAAAATATTGGTAAAACTCAAATTAAACATAAAGCCTCTAAATTGAATGATTTGGCCTCTGTTCCTCCTCATAATTTAAAAATTAAATGTGGTTTATTAAATATTAGGTCTCTAACTCCCAAGTCTCTGTTAGTCCATGATCTGTTAATTGATCATCAGATTGATTTAATTTCCCTTACAGAGACTTGGTTAGGACAAGAGGATTATGTTGGTTTAAATGAATCAACTCCCTCTGGTTATTTAAACTGTCAAAATCCCAGAAGTTCTGGTCGTGGAGGAGGAGTAGCATCAATTTACCATTCCAAATTACTAGTTAATGTAAAGCAAAAAACATGTTATAATTCCTTTGAGGGCCTGGTCCTCAGCGTTGGACACTTTAGCAATTCCAGGTTAAACCCAATTTTATTTGCCATAGTTTATCGTTCCCCATCAACCTATTCAGAATTTTTATCCGAATTTCCTGATTTCTTAGCTGATTTAGTGCTGAAATCTGATAGAATAATTATAGTAGGGGACTTTAATATACATGTGGATGTAGATAGTGACTGCCTTAATGTGGCTTTTAATTCAATATTAGACTCGATTGGGTTTTCTCAGAAAGTAGGAAATTCTACTCATTACCTCCACCATACATTGGACCTTGTTCTGACATATGGCATAGAAATAGAAAATCTGGTAGTGTTTCCTCATAACCCTGTACTGTCAGACCATTGTCTGTTAACCTTTGATTTTACTATTTCTGACTATTTGGCTCCTAAAGAAAAATATTATCACAGTAGATGCCTCTCAGATGATGCTGTTTCCAAATTTATGCAGATTGTTTCCTCTATGCCATGTGTCAACACAACGGAAATAAGCTATAGACAGCTTGCTCCTTCTGTAATTGATAACATGGTGGATAGTGTTTCAGCTTCTCTGCATCAGGCTCTAGACTTGGTGGCCCCCTTAAAAAAGAAAAAGTCTAATCAGAGATTTTTAACTCCTTGGTTCAACACAGAAACTCGTAGCTTAAAACAGAAGACTCGTCAATTAGAAAGAAAATGGCGCTCTACTAATTTAGATGAAATCTATTTAGCTTGGAGAAGTCATCTTTTAATTTATAAAAAATCTCTTAGAAAAGCTAGAACGAGTTATTACTCTGCATTAATAGAAGAGAACAAGAATAATCCCAGGTTTCTTTTCAGTACTGTAGCCAGGTTGACAAAGAGTCAGGACTCTGTCAATCCTAGCATCCCCTTAGAGCTTACTAGTCAGGACTTTATGAACTTTTTCAATAATAAAATTTCATCCATCAGAGATAAAATCAATCAGATTCTTCCCACAGTTAACTTAAATACTGTAACTACTACAACTCCTTCTATTGATGTCTGTCTTGATGAGTTTACTCCAATCGACCTTTGTGAGTTAGACAAAATAGTTTCCTCATCCAAACCTTCAACTTGTCTTTTAGACCCTATTCCTACCAGGTTATTTAAAGAAGTCTTCCCACTTATTGGTAGCTTTATTCTTCATATAATCAATTCTTCATTAACTTGAGGCCATGTACCGCAGGCTTTTAAAACGGCTGTAATTAAACCCTTACTCAAAAAGCCAACGCTAGATCCAGGAGCTTTAGCTAACTATAGACCAATCTCTAATCTCCCTTTCATTTCAAAAATCTTAGAAAGAGTTGTTGCTATGCAATTATTTGACCACCTGCAGGGAAATGGTTTATTTGAGGAGTTTCAATCTGGGTTTAGAATCCATCATAGCACTGAAACAGCCTTAGCGAAGGTCACTAACGACCTCCTCATTGCATCTGATAATGGACTAGTTTCTGTACTTGTCCTTTTAGATCTTAGTGCAGCTTTTGATACTATTGATCATAATATTCTACTTGATAGATTAGAACACTATGTTGGACTTAATGGAACTTCGTTGCAGTGGTTTAGATCTTATTTATCTGATAGGTTCCAGTTTGTTCATGTAAATGATGAGTTTTCTCTCAGCTCAAAGCTTAGTCATGGAGTTCCACAGGGATATGTGCTTGGCCCTACTCTTTTTAGTTTATATATGCTTCCGTTAGGCAACATTATTAGAAAGCACTGTATACATTTTCACTGTTATGCAGATGACACACAATTATACCTGTCAATGAAGCCAGATGATACTAATCAATTAGCCAAGTTAGAAGCCTGTCTTAAGGAAATCAAAGTTTGGATGACTTGTAATTTCCTGCTATTAAATTCAGATAAGACTGAAGTCATTCTTGTTGGTCCAAAAAACCTTAGAAATTCCTTTCCAAATCAAACTTTCAGTTTGGATGCAGTTACTCTTTCTCTTAATAGCTCTGTGAGGAACCTTGGAGTTATTTTTGATCAGGATTTGTCCTTCAATTCACATATTAAATTTGTTTCTAAGACTGCCTTCTATCATTTGCGTAATATTGCCAAGATTAGGAGCATCTTGTCTCAGAGTGATGCTGAGAAGCTGATCCACGCTTTTGTTAGCTCGAGATTAGATTATTGTAATTCTTTATTATCAGGTTGTCCTAAAACATCTTTAAAAAGTCTTCAGCTGATCCAAAATGCTGCAGCAAGAGTTTTAACAGGTACTAGAAAGAGAGATCATATCTCTCCGGTTCTGGCCTCCCTTCATTGGCTTCCCATAGAGTTTAGAATTAAGTTTAAAATCCTTCTTCTTACTTACAAAGCTCTAAACAATCAGGCTCCTTTTTATTTAAAAGATCTGATACTACCGTATCATCCTAACAGAGCACTACGCTCCCAAAATGCAGGTTTACTTGTAATACCTAGAATCTCCAAAAGTACAATGGGAGGCAGAGCCTTTAGTTATCAAGCTCCTCTCCTGTGGAATCAGCTGCCAATCTGGATTCGGGAGTCAGACTCGATCTCTGTTTTTAAGAATAGGGCTAAAACCTACCTTTTTGATATAGCCTACAATTAGGGAGGGATCATGTGTTTTCTGAACCCTCCCTTAGTTATGCTGCTAATAGGTTTAGTCAGCCGGGGGACCTCCAGTAATGCACTGGGCCTCACTCCTTTCCTCACTCTCTATGAAATATTTTTTTTTTTTTGCTGGTCATTAACATTTGTTTGTTCTCTCCCATAGATTGAGTCCCCATCGTGCTGTTTGCTCGCTACATGTCTGTTCTTTTCTTCTTCTCTATCCCCTCACCCCCCAGCCAGTCGCAGCAGATGACTGCCCCTCCCTGAGCCTGGTTCTGCTGGAGGTTTCTTCCTGTTAAAAGGGAGTTTTTCCTCTCCACCGTCGCCAAGTGCTTGCTCACAGGGGATCGCCTGATTGCTGGGGTCTTTCTGCAACTGTGGGGGTCCTCCCTACAGTTGATAGTGCTATGAGATGACTGTTGTTGTGAAATGGCGCTATATAAATAAAGTTGAATTGAATTGAATTGAATTGAATGTGGGAGGAAACCAGAGAAATCCCAGAGTAAACCCATGCAGACACTGGGAGAACATGCAAACTCCACACACAGATCACTGTTGGTTGGGGGTTGGGATCGAACCCAGGATCCCCCGGCCAAGGGGAGTTGCTGTGCTGCTGCAGTGCTAACTACTCTGCCACCGCGCCGCCCAATATTTCTATATATTTATAGTTTTTTTAGAAATCTCCTCACCAACCAGACAGCAGGAAAAACCTCCCTGATTTTGCACGGTTTAGTTTCTCTGAAGGCTGCTGACGGATTAAAATCATTGACTTCATGAATTTCGGTCATCTTAACTTGCCAGGTACATAATAATGACCATAAATTATTAGTTAATGTAGTAGCTGGTGAAGTAAATCGTCAGCAATTCATCAGTCACTCTTGCCTTTCCCTGCAATGAAGCCTAACCAGACCTGTTAGCTAAGCGACTCCTCATTGTAGCGGGTTAAAACCACCATAAGTGCCTCCACTGCTTATATAACTCTTGTTCTTTTTTCTCATTTAAAGTACTTTAATAAGCTCATGCTTCTCTCGGACAGCAATGCTAGAGAGACACTCTGCCTGCAGTGCAGACTAAAATGGTCACGCGGGCGCTGGGTGGGCGGGGCGCTTCCGCGTGGATGACAATCATATGCGTTGTTTGTGTGCGTGCTTGCAGAGCGTTTCTTTCATATTTTTTTCTTAAATTAATATATCGCAGGTGTGGTGGCACACTTCCAAGGGTGGTGGGCTGCCACACAGAAATGTTACCAGAGGAAACCCTGCTCAGTTATTCTGTCAGGACTAAAAAGTTGGTCTGACTGTTTCATCTGTACACAGATGACCAGCCGACCAAGCAAAAAAGTGTTCATCCACAAAGGGCCCCCATCCCATGTGTGCAGAGAGGGAGGAGCCAAACAAAGTCAAGTTCATTGCATCAGGGTAGCTAATGGTCGGAGGGCTTAGACTCCTGGAAAATAATGACCAGTGTTGATATTTCACAGCTAGCAAATAGCTTCCTTCTAGCCAGACTCCCAGACATCCAGATCCCCAGACCTAAAATGAATCCTGGTGGCAGATCTACCTCACTTGACCTAGGCTTTTTCTGTGAAGCCACAGTGAAAGCACTGTGTGCCAGCAACAACAAATAGGCAACAAAGAAGATCTCCAGGGGATAAAATGTCTGAAAATATGTCATCACAGGCAAGTTCTTCATTTTTTTGGACCTGGGCTTCTGTACTTTCTCTTCTGAGACTGGGGGACCCCTGGAGGTATTGGAGAAAAAGCAGCATCTTGTCTGTGGGATTCCCTGTCACTGTGAAGACCTTAAGGTTTTGGGTGATGTACTGGAACATTCACATGAGCCTGCATCTTGACAAGGATGCTGAAAACGGCCAGAAACAAACACGCATCAGACTTCGACCCTCTTCTGCCTAAGGCCACAGTTTGACAGCATAAAAGATTGCTGTAATTCCTGTTATCATACTTGGCAAAACATCAGCATCACTGAGGGGATGGAGACAAGCAAGGCTAAAGCGACATTCAAGCAGTGCATGAAGGGAAGGCCTGCTGAGTGAGGATTTGAATTTTTTGTAGCTGCATGGTGGACTTGCACATTTACATGTACAAACTTGCTTTCCCTTCTGGATATGGACTGGCAGATGACTCAGTGATACCCAAGTGAAACCTGGTTACCTAGGAACTGACTACCAATCATATACAGTGGGGAAAATAAGCATTGAACACGTCAACATTTTTCTCATTAAACATATTTTTGATTGAGCCATTGTCCTGAGATTTTCCCCAGTTATCAGTAACAACCCCAAGTAATCTATACATACAAAAATTCAAGGCAACTGTGTTCACAAAACAAGTTATATTTAATAAAGTGGAATGACACAGGGAATAAGTATTGAACACATGAAACAAAAGAGGTACAAAAAGGCATAAAAAGCCAAGAAACCAGCTGAAATCCATCACAATTTAGGAAGCCATCCCATCCTCCATCAGTGCAAATTAATTTCAGCTGGTTAAGTCCTGACTGATAGCCTTTAAAAAGGTCTGTGAATATCAGATTGTCACACCACAAAGAACTCATGATGGGTAGAAACAAAGAGCTCTCTTTAGACCTTTGCAACCTTATTGTTGCAAAACATAATGATGGCATTGGTTACAGGCACATTTCAAAACTACTGAATGTTCCAGTGAGCACTGTTGGAGCCATCATTCGGAAGTAGAAATAACATCATTTTATCATAAACCGGCCACAACAGGGAGCTCCTCCCAAGATTTCTGACAGAGGAGTCAAAAGAATTATCACAAGAGTTATCCAAAAGCCAAAGACCACCTGTGAAGGGCTCCAGAAAGACCTGGAGTTAGCAGGTGCTGCTGTTTCAAAGAAAACAATAAGTAATGCACTCAAACCTCACCTCACCTTGCAAGACTCCATTGCTGAAGATAAAACATGTTGAAGCCTGCTGGACAACATTTGGGTAAGCCAGTAAAATACTGGGAGAATATAGTCTGTAAAAATGAGACCAAAATTTTAACTTTTAGGATACCACAGCAAGGTGGAGGAGTGGTTAGCACTGCGGTAGCACAGCAACTCACCCTTGGCCCGGGGGATCCTGGGTTCGATCCCAGCCCCCGACCAACAGTGATTTGTGTGGAGTTTGCATGTTCTTCCCGTTTCTGCGTGGGTTTACAAGTTAGGTTAATTGGTATCAAACTGGGGATTCTAAATTGTCCTTAGGTATGACTGTGAGAGTGAATGGTTGTCTTTCTCTCTGTGTTGGCTCTGTGATGGACTGGCAATCTGTCCAGGGTGTACCCTGCCTCTCACCCAAAGATGCTGGGATAGGCTGCAGCTCCCGCTGCGACCCGAAAAGGATTAAGCAGAAGAAGATAGATGGAGGACACCACAACACACAGCATGTTTGGAGGAGAAATGGCACTGCACATCCCATCATGGGGTGGGGGTGTTTTTCAGCACATGGTACAGGCAGACTTCATATAATTGAAGGAAAGATGAATGGACAGTTATACAGAGACGTCCTTGATAAGAACCTGTTGTCATTTGCCAAGTTGCTGAAGATGAAACAAGGGTGGACATTTCAGCAAGACAGTGATCCCAAACACAGAGTCAAGGAAACTCTCAACTGGCTCCAGAGAAGGAAAAAATAAAGCTGTGAGAATGGCCAAGTCAGTCACCTGACCTGAATCCAATTGAAAATCTATGAAATGAACTGAAGATCAGTGTTCATAGAAGACACCCACAGAACCTTCAAGATTTGAAGACAGTTTGTGTGGAAGAATGGGCTAAAATCACTCCTGAGCAATCCCTGTGCCTAGTTTCTCCAAACAGGAGGCATCTGGAAGCTGTTATTACCAACAAAGGCTTTTCTACTAAATATTAAATGAATTTCACCAAGTGTATTCAATACTTATTCCCTGTGTCATTCCACTTGATTAAATATAACTTCTTTTGTGAACACAGCTGCCGCGATTTCTTTGTAATTCTTTCTGTAATTTCCCAGTTTGGGATCAATAAAGTACATCCATCTAGCATGCCTGCCAACTACTCCGGTTTTGCCGTAATGGTTCCGGTTTTCAAGACCCCATTCCGAGTTACGGATTTATTAATCAAAATTACGGGTTTTCACTAAAAATTCAGTCAAAAATTTTAAATCGTAAAAAAAAAACCACGAAAGCAATTCCAAACACGAGATCGCTAGGAATCATATCTAAATTTAGAACAGAGCAACACGTGATGGCGGCCGGGATAGTCACACTTTTTCAGTGCTGAGACAAAGTTGCTGATTTTGCCACTAAAATCACTAACCAACAGCGAATATCGGATCAACATTTGTGACGCACAGGCTGAATTTCCACCTTGGTTGAACCAGCTTTTGAAGTAGAAATACCCCTTTATTCGCCTTTCACCGTGCTCTGTGAGTAAACTGAGTAGCGTTTCTTTTCGTGGTTCGCTGCTACGCTTTACCTGAAGCGTTTGCTAAGCTAACGCTATCGCTATTGAGGGTATTGAGGTTTCTATTCTCGCGCGAAATCCCGGAGAGGCGTGCGTACATGGCGAGATGTAAACACGATGTAAACTGCTGCAGACGTTCGCACGCATCTAAAGGGAGAATACATTTTATATAATGCCTAAGATTCTGAAGAACATGTGCTGTGTAATTGCAAGCCTTGTCATGCTTGGTGTATCATGTAAACACATAAAATATCAGAGCGATTTTGCCGTCATTATGCACGTGTCATACAGTGCTAGTATACCCTGCTGATATTTCTAGTCGTCTAGTTACTTCCGCCAAGGAGGTTATGTGATCATCAGCGTTGGTTTGTCTGTTTGTTTGTTAGCAAGATAACTCAAAAAGTTATGGACGGATTTTCATGAAATTTTCACAGATTGTCAGAAATGGGGTATCCTACAGATGATTAGATTTTGGTGGTGATCCGGATCACCGTCTGGATCCAGGAATTTTTTAAAGGAATCTTTTTTTTTTTTTAATTTTATTTAACATTGCGAGATAGGGCCATTTTCAATATTTTATTTATGATGTTAAACACTGTATGGGGGAACTGTGGCGCTTGGCGGAGGTCTGCGCTCTCCGAGTGCTTTTCTAGTATTCATAATACATCACATCTGGCCTATTCGAAGTTCTATGCAGTGTTAAGATAGTCTTTTGAATGCAAATTTAATGAATGAATGAATCTTTATTTCGGATAGATTAAAAGTAAAGATTGAAAAGAAACAGAATAATATAACAAAGGCGAAAAAATCCAACAAGGTCAAATTAAACAAGAACTCCTCTGATTATACAGTTCAACATAAGTTATCTGAAATGGGTGATGGCTGAAGCCGCAGCTTATATTGCCCACCCATATTCCATCCAAGAATTCAAAAGAAAAACAAAACAAGAGCGATTACAATTCAGAACAAAGCTAAGACAAAATGTGACAAAAAAAAACTAAGTAACAACACAACACAGACTGGATATGACAGTCCTTATGTGATTTTACATGTCATCTTGTATATATGTTTGGAGTATTTCTTCCTTTCGTTTTTGTTTAAATTGTCCAAGCGTTGTACATGATTTTAATTCAGGTCCATAATCGTTCCATAATCTGACTCCTTGCACCGAAACACAGTGTTGCTTGGTGGTAGTTCTCGCTGAAGGTTTTTGAAATATACATGTTCCTCTGAAATGATATTGTTTCTCCCTTATTTGGAACAACTTTTGGATATTTGCGGGCAGTGATAGATTTTTCACTTTAAACATTATTACTGCAGTTTTAAAGTCAACCAAATCTTTCAACTTGAGAGCTTTTAATTTAAGAAAAAGTGGATTTGTTGGTTCCCTGTAAGCAGCTTTGTTTATTATTCTAATAGCTCTCTTCTGAAGCATAAAGACTGGATATATGTTTGTTTTATATGTATTTCCCCATACTTCAGTACAATATGTCATGTATGGGAGTATTAATGAATGATACAAAGTATATAATGTGGGTTGATTCAGCAAATATTTCGCTCTGTGTAGTATTGCAATTGATTTAGATATTTTACCTTTAATATAATTAATATGTGACTTCTATGTCAAATGCTAATATTTGTTTTGACACTGTGGCCCCTGGACCGCGGCTAGCTACTAGGCTTTTCAGATTTGAAAGTTGAAGAAATATGAGGTTGTTAGCTACATTCTAACTTGATTTAATGCTAATATTTGTTTGGCGTCGGAGGGCTTCGCCCCCCTGAACCCCCCCCCCACCAGGACTTTGTCCAGGACCTACCGGGGCCTGCGGCCCCTGGACCCTGGCTAGCTACTAGGCTTTTCAGGTTTGAAAGTTGAAGAAATATGAGGTTGTTAGCTACATTTAACTAGATTTAATGCTAATATTTGTTTGGCAAATAATAGCATTATTATTATTAGCATTAGCATTATTAGCATTAGCATCGGCCCCTGGACCCCGGCTAGCTACTAGGCTTTTCAGGTTTGAAAAGTTGGCAGGTATGATCTAGCTATCTATCTGGATTACTTGGGTTGTTACTGATAGCTGGTGAAAATCTCAGGTCAATGGCTCCATCAGAAATATGTTTAATGAGAAAAATGTTGATGTGTTCGATACTTATTTTCCCTGCTGTCTGAACAGTTTTGACTTTGACCCAAGACTTTTCAGAGACCTTGCAGATATGAAAATTAAACGAGACACAATCAGGTGGATACATGACAGCTCACTGTTATTTGTAAAATACATGGACCTTTGCCGCTGTCCCTTGCCCCACTAGTTTCCATCATATGGGCCCTGAAAAGTATGGATTGAATGAATGAATGAATGAATGAATGAATGAATTTATTTCGGATAGTACATTACAGGTTAAACGAAACTGTATAATATAACAACAAGGTCAAATTAGACAAAGACTCCTTCTACTATACAATTCCACGTGAGTTATCCGAAATGGGTGATGGCTGAAGCCGCAGCTTATATTGCCCACCCATATTCCATCCAAGAATTCAAAGGAGAAAAAAGAGAAAACAAGACAAGAGCGATTACAATTTAAAACAAGGCTAAGACAAAATATGACTGAGAGAAAAAGAAAACTGAGCTAGTCTAAGTTAAGCGGTTACTATTCAAAAACAAATCTAAGACATAGTGTCACAGAGAAAAAAGAAAAACTAAGCTATAACACAACACAGGCTGGAAATGTCAATCCTTATGTGAGTTTACATGTCGTCTTGTAAATATGTTTGGAGTAGAAGGAATGTTTGGAATGGAAGGAAAGTGAACTGCAGCAAAACCAAGAAGGTTGCACAGACACCACCTTAAATATGGGGTGCATGTGATGTGGGACTCTGCCTTATCCTGCACCAAAACTGCATTGCAGAATGGCACCAGTGGAGAAAAATGAGTGTACACAAAAAGACAAGGCAACCTCTCTTTTTCAAGGGTGCCTTGTTCACACTCACACAGTTACACCGGGAAGCTACCCAGTACAACCACAGACTGACCTGTGGCCACTGAGCAGCTCCAGTGGAGTAGTTGGGGTTAAGGGCCTTGTTCAGGGGCACCACAGTGGGGTTAAGGAGGGTGGGGCAAACACTGCTATGTTATTTGTCCCACCCAGATGTAATCCTGCCGGCCCAGGGATTGAACCCGCTATCCTTCACTCACCAGTCCACATCCCTAACCATTAGGCCACTGCTGCCCACTGTTTTGTGTTTTCTCTGTTACCATTTCAAATCTTTCTCCATACCTTTTCTGGTTTGTTTTGAGAAATTACAATCATTTTAGTTTTTTATCCCCCGCCGGTGGAAGCCCAAAGGGGGATTATGCTATGGGTCTGTCCCACTTTTGTGAAATCAACTCCTCCTACAGTTTTAGTCTGATTGTTTTGAAACTTGGTACCTTGGTTTAATATACTCTAATGATGCACATATTGCAATTTCACTCTCATTGGATGACCTTGAGATCAAAGGTCAGATTTTTCCATAAATCTTAACACAGTAACTACTGAAAGAAATGATGGTAAATGGCGTTCACTTATATTGCACTTTTTCTCATCTCTGGATGACCAAAGCGCTTTACAGATCCTGCTATCCACCCATTCACGCACTGATGGCGGTGGAGCTGCCATACAGAGGCACTGGCCTGACCCACCAGGAGCAACTGGAGGTTGAGTGTCTTGCTCAAGGACACTTCGGCATGCAGACTGCAGATAGAGCGAGAATCGAACCCCTCACCCTCTGATCAGTAGTCGGCCACACACTGCACCTGCACCAAAGATGTAGGCTTTTCAACTTGATGCAGTAGTTGTATCCAGTACACATCTTGGACGACTTACAACCTCACCTAACTATGGGTTTGGGGTCAAGGGGTTAAAGTTCAAAGTTAACATTGCAGCTGCACTCTGGTAAATGCTACATTTACTATTACTATAAAACGAGTTAAGCTCGGACCACCAAACCTGGGACACAGGTTTACCAAGGGACCCTGACCTCTGACTATGGGGTTGGGGTCAAAAGGTCAAAGGTCAAGGTTAGGATTTCCTATGCCTTATTACTGTACAACATGTTCCTTGGGATCCTGAAGCTTGACTATGGTTTTGGGATCGCAAGGTCAACATCATAATGGCTTATAAACTACAGTGGGGTAAAAAAGTATTTAGTCAGCCACCAATTGTGCAAGCTCTCCCACTTAAAAGATGAGAGAGGTCTCCAATTTTCATCATAGGTATACCTCAATTATGAGAGACAAAATGAGAAAAAAAATCCAGAAAATCACATTGTCTGATTTTTAAAGAATTTATTTGCAAATTATGGATTATTATATATTTTTTATATCCCAACAACAAAGAAAGCTAGGGCCACCATACTTGCCACACAGGTTCACCTTGGGATCCTGACCTACAACTATGGGTTGTATACTTTGTTGTATATTCGTGGGTGATGGGTTTATCATAATTTGGTTCTACCACAGTAATTGTATTCAGAAGTTGAAAACTGTTCTACATCAGTAAGTATTGGAATCTTCAAAGAAAACGGAGGTTGGGGATATTGCACTTGCCTCAGAGTGCTCTTGTTTCGTTGGTTGTTGTGGTCATATGCCTATTTATAATCTCATATAGTCTTTTATCGTTACATTTTCAAATAACCCAGGTTGTGCTGGAAAAGCAAATCAGTTGGTTCCCCTTTACACAGACGGAGATCATTGGGTGACCATTGACGGATCAAAAATTGAACTGCTCTCTCAACGATCTCCTAATGCCTTGTAAAAGCCATTTCTGCGTAAATGTTGGTGAGATCGTTCTTCGATTTTCATGGCAATCTATAGAGATCTTTGACAGGTCCTTGAGAGATCGCTGAAGGATCATTGGGAGCAAAGAGGTATGTGTATCCCCTTGACACAGGGGTAGAGATCATTCAGAGATTGTTCAAAGATGAAAAAATGGCCAGAACTCTCAATGATCTCTCAGTGATTACCAAGATCCCTCAGCGATTTTCCAGTAATCTGTATGGGCGCAATGTTCTCCTCAAAGTTTTGACTCAGTCCAGAACATTCTGTGTTCACTAAAGGGAATCGATCTTGCAAAGAGCGCTCAATGATCTCATCCATTTGCCAGGGATCTCTCTGCAATCTCCACTGTGGTCTTTCAATGAACTCTCTTGGTTTTTCATTGAATGCTCAGCAATCTATTCAATTCAATTCAATTCAATTCAGCTTTATTTATATAGCACCATTTCACAACAACAGTCATCTCATAGCACTATCAACTGTAGGGGGGAACCCCCACAGTTGCAGAAAGACCCCAGCAATCAGGCGATCCCCTGTGAGCAAGCACTTGGCGACGGTGGAGAGGAAAAACTCCCTTTTAACAGGAAGAAACCTCCAGCAGAACCAGGCTCAGGGAGGGGCAGTCATCTGCTGCGACTGGCTGGGGGGTGAGGGGATAGAGAAGAAGAAAAGAACAGACATGTAGAGAGCAAACAGCACGATGGGGACTCAATCTATGGGAGAGAACAAACAAATGTTAATGACCAGCAAAAAAAATATTTCATTGAGAGTGAGGAAAGGAGTGAGGCCCAGTGCATTACTGGAGGTCCCCCGGCTGACTAAACCTATTAGCAGCATAACTAAGGGAGGGTTCAGAAACACATGACCCCTCCCTAATTGTAGGCTATATCAAAAAGGTAGGTTTTAGCCCTATTCTTAAAAACAGAGATCGAGTCTGACTCCCGAATCCAGATTGGCAGCTGATTCCACAGGAGAGGAGCTTGATAACTGAAGGCTCTGTCTCCCATTGTACTTTTGGAGATTCTAGGTATTACAAGTAATCCTGCATTTTGGGAGCGTAGTGCTCTGTTAGGATAATACGGTAGTATCAGATCTTTTAAATAAAAAGGAGCCTGATTGTTTAGAGCTTTGTAAGTAAGAAGAACGATTTTAAACTTAATTCTACACTCTATGGGAAGCCAATGAAGGGAGGCCAGAACCGGAGAGATATGATCTCTCTTTCTAGTACCTGTTAAAACTCTTGCTGCAGCATTTTGGATCAGCTGAAGACTTTTTAAAGATGTTTTAGGACAGCCTGATAATAAAGAATTACAATAATCTAATCTCGAGCTAACAAAAGCGTAGATCAGTTTCTCAGCATCACTCTGAGACAAGATGCTCCTAATCTTGGCAATATTATGCAAATGATAGAAGGCAGTCTTAGAAACAAATTTAATATGTGAATTGAAGGACAAATCCTGATCAAAAATAACTCCAAGGTTCCTCACAGAGCTATTAAGAGAAAGAGTAACTGCATCCAAACTGAAAGTTTGATTTGGAAAGGAATTTCTAAGGTTTTTTGGACCAACAAGAATGACTTCAGTCTTATCTGAATTTAATAGCAGGAAATTACAAGTCATCCAAGCTTTGATTTCCTTAAGACAGGCTTCTAACTTGGCTAATTGATTACTATCATCTGGCTTCATTGACAGGTATAATTGTGTGTCATCTGCATAACAATGAAAATGTATACAGTGCTTTCTAATAATGTTGCCTAACGGAAGCATATATAAACTAAAAAGAGTAGGGCCTAGCACAGATCCCTGTGGAACTCCATGACTAAGCTTTGAGTTGAAAGAAAACTCATTATTTACATGAACAAACTGGAACCTATCAGATAAATAAGATCTAAACCACTGCAACGAAGTTCCATTAAGTCCAACATAGTGTTCTAATCTATCAAGTAGAATATTATGATCGATAGTATCAAAAGCTGCACTAAGGTCTAAAAGGACAAGTACAGAAACTAGTCCATTATCAGATGCAATGAGGAGGTCATTAGTGACCTTCGCTAAGGCTGTTTCAGTACTATGATGGATTCTAAACCCAGATTGAAACTCTTCAAGTAAACCATTAACCTGCAGGTGGTCAAATAATTGCGTAGCAACAACTCTTTCTAAGATTTTTGAAATGAAAGGGAGATTAGAGATTGGTCTATAGGTAGCTAAAGTTCCTGGATCTAGCGTTGGCTTTTTGAGTAAGGGTTTAATTACAGCCGTTTTAAAAGCCTGCGGTACATGGCCTAAAGTTAATGAAGAATTGATTATATGAAGAATAAAGCTACCAATAAGTGGGAAGACTTCTTTAAATAACCTGGTAGGAATAGGGTCTAAAAGACAAGTTGAAGGTTTGGATGAGGAAACTATTTTGTCTAACTCACAAAGGTCGATTGGAGTAAACTCATCAAGACAGACATCAGTAGAAGGAGTTGTAGTAGTTACAGTATTTAAGTTAACTGTGGGAAGAATCTAATTGATTTTATCTCAGATGCATGAAATTTTATTATTGAAAAAGTTCATAAAATCCTGACTGAATGAATACACGGACACTGTGAACTCTTATATCCACTTTTGTGAGGAGGACATTCTTCCATCGCGCACCAGGGTGAGGTACTCTAATGACAAGCCCTGGTTCACAGCTAAACTCAGACAGATCAGGAAGGAGAAGGAAGCAGCGCTGAAAAGTGGAGACAGGGACTGCTACAGGGAGGTTAAATATCGGTTTAACAGAGAGCTGAAGAGAGCTAAATCTGTGTATTCCGAGAGACTCCAGCAGCAGTTCACTGCTAATGACTCGGCTTCTGTGTGGAGAGGACTGAGGCAAATCACCAACTATCGGCCTCAGGCTCCTAAAGGTCAGGATGACAAAGCCCTTTGTCAAAGACTGTCCCAACACTATGCCCGTTTTGACACCTCGTCATCTGTGTCCAACTCCCCCCCTCTCTCCAGCTTCACAGCCTCCACGACCCCTACTTCATCAAAGGCGCCCCCCCCCCTCCTCCCCCCCTGTCCTTATCATCAGTGAGCAGGACGTGCTCAAACAGTTCTCCAGACTGAACCCGCGCAAGGCCCCCGGTCCGGACGGCGTGTCTCCCTCCACCCTGAGACACTGTGTGAAACAGCTGGCTCCTGTCTTCACAGACATTTTTAACACCTCCCTTAAGCTATGCCACGTGCCGCTCTGCCTCAAATCCTCCACCATCATCCCTGTCCCCAAGAAGCCACGGATCACTGGACTTAATGACTACAGACCTGTAGCGCTCACCTCTGTAGTCATGAAGTCCTTTGAGCGCCTGGTCCTGCCCCACCTCAAGTCCATCACCACCCCTCTCCTGGACCCGCTGCAGTTTGCCTACCGAGCCAACAGGTCTGTAGACGACGCAGTCAACCTGGCCCTCCACTCCATCCTGCAGCACCTGGACTCCCCGGGAACCTACGCCAGGATCCTGTTTGTGGACTTCAGCTCCGCATTCAACACCATCCGCCCCGCTCTGCTCCGGGACAAGCTGTCCCTGCTCAACGTGCCTGACTCCCTCTGCAGGTGGATCACCGACTTCCTGACGGACCGGAGGCAGCATGTGCGGCTGGGAAAGACTGTCTCAGACTCTGCTAGCATCAGCACCGGATCACCCCAGGGCTGTGTACTTTCCCCCCTACTCTTCTCCCTTTATACCAACTTCTGCACCTCCAGCCACCAGTCTGTCAAGTTGATCAAGTTTGCGGACGACACCACCCTCATCGGGCTCATCTCCAACGGCGACGAGTCCGCCTACAGGAGAGAGGTGGCCCAGCTGGCGTCCTGGTGCAACAACTACAACCTGCAGCTGAACGCTCTGAAGACAGTGGAGATGATTGTGGACTTCAGGAAAGTCACAACCCCTCTGCCCCCCCTCACCCTCACAGGCTCTCCCATCACCACTGCTGATTCCTTCCGCTTCCTAGGCACCACCATCACCAGGGACCTCAAGTGGGAGCCGACCATCAGCTCCCTCATCAAAAAGGCCCAGCAGAGGATGTTCTTCCTGCGGCAGCTGAGGAAGCTCAAGCTACCCACCAAGATGTTAGTGCAGTTCTACACAGCCATCATCGAGTCCATCCTCACCACCTCCATAACCGTGTGGTACGCAGGAGCCACTGCCAGAGACAGACTAAGGCTGCAGCGCGTCGTGCGCACTGCTGAGAAGGTGATCGGCTGCAAGCTCCCATCTCTCCAGGATCTGTACATCTCCAGGACCCGGAGGCGTGCTGGCCGGATCATAGCCGATCCCTCACACCCTGGTCACGTACTGTTTGCCCCCCTCCCCTCAGGTAGAAGACTTCGGTCCATCCAGACTAAAACCTCCCGTCACATGAACAGCTTCTTCCCCTCTGCCATCAGACTGCTGAACACTAAGTGACTTATTGACTCTCGTGCACTATGTACAGCAGCTCAACCAGACTCATGTCAATCATCACTGTTTTCTTCCTGCATTACCGACTGCACTATATGGTTCTCCACATTATCTGCTGCTCGGTAATATATTTTAACTGCTGACCATTATTACTCACTCTTATTCTACACTTTATTGCATGTATAGTTTATTTCTTTTATTTTATCATGTTTAATGTTGCAGCATTGCACCGAGACAAATTCCTAGTTTGTGTACTACATGAACAATGGCAATAAATCTGATTCTGATTCTGACTAGTAAGCTCTAAGGGAATGCTAGGATTGACAGAGTCCTGACTCTTTGTCAACCTGGCTACAGTACTGAAAAGAAACCTAGGATTATTCTTGTTCTCTTCTATTAATGCAGAGTAATAACTCGTTCTAGCTTTTCTAAGAGATTTTTATAAATTAAAAGATGATTTCTCCAAGCTAAATAGATTTCAACTAAATTAGTGGAGCGCCATTTTCTTTCTAATTGACGAGTCTTCTGTTTTAAGCTACGAGTTTCTGTGTTGAACCAAGGAGTTAGAAATCTCTGATTAGACTTTTTCTTTTTTAAGTGGGCCACCAAGTCTAGAGTCTGATGCAGAGAAGCTGAAACACTATCCACCATGTTATCAATTACAGAAGGAGCAAGCTGTCTATAGCTTATTTCCGTTGTGTTGACACATGGCATAAGAGGAAACAATCTGCATAAATTTGGTAACAGCATCATCTGAGAGGCATCTACTGTAATATTATTTTTCTTTAGGAGCCAAATAGTCAGAAATAGTAAAATCAAAGGTTAACAGACAATGGTCTGACAGTACAGGGTTATGAGGAGACACTACAAGATTTTCTATATCAATGCCATATGTCAGAACAAGGTCCAATGTATGGTGGAGGTAATGAGTAGAATTTCCTACTTTCTGAGAAAACCCAATCGAGTCTAATATTGAATTAAATGCCACATTAAGGCAGTCACTATCTACATCCACATGTATATTAAAGTCCCCTACTATAATAATTCTATCAGATTTCAGCACTAAATCAGCTAAGAAATCAGCAAACTCGGATAAGAATTCTGAGTAGGTTGATGGGGGACGATAAACTATGGCAAATAAAATTGGGTTTAACCTAAAATTGCTAAAGTGCCCAATACTGAGGACCAGGCCCTCAAAGGAATTATAACATGTTTTTTGCTTTACATTAACTAGTAATTTGGAATGGTAAATTGTTGCTACTCCTCCTCCACGACCAGAACTTCTGGGATTTTGACAGTTTAAATAACCAGAGGGAGTTGATTCATTTAAACCAACATAATCCTCTTGCCCTAACCAAGTCTCTGTAAGGGAAATTAAATCAATCTGATGATCAATTAACAGATCATGGACTAACAGAGACTTGGGAGTTAGAGACCTAATATTTAATAAACCACATTTAATTTTTAAATTATGAGGAGGAACAGAGGCCAAATCATTCAGTTTAGAGGCTTTATGTTTAATTTGAGTTTTACCAATATTTTGCTTTATCACTTTGGCATGCTTATACATTATATTTTTATTTACTTTGGAGGGAGCAGACAATGATTCTCTGATGGGGAAGACAGGGGGCTAAGCTGAGGGGTGGCGGATGAAGAGGAGCTGCAGAGAGGCGTGTAAGACTGCGACTCTGCTTCCTGGTCCCAACTCTGAGTAGTCAAGATTTTGGAAATTTGGATAAAAAAGATACCAGATTGTTAGATAAATGAGAAGCACCATCCAAAGTGGGATGAATGCTGTCTCGTCTCATAAGACCAGGTTCTCTCACTGATCTCAGGCATCTCTGTCTTTTGGGGGGGGGGGGGGGTGAATTTGGCATTCATTGAAAGATCATGGAGAGATCATTGAACGATTGCTAAGCGATCGATGAGCGTTCCTTGAGTAGTCGTTGAGATTGCTCTCATATACTTATTTATTCGAGCCTAGTTTCACAATAGTTAGTCCTTTTTTACAGTTCACATTTGTGCTTGTAAAGCCACTAAAAATGAAGTTGATTGAAGGTCTTTTTTCCCTGATTGCATATTAATGACAACTAGGGGTTTTGGAAGGTTCTCATTATTGAACATCTGTTTTTTTAACTGCGTGGGTTATTATAGATGTTACTAATTTTGGTTCTTTTCGGTTTGCAGGATTCAGAAAGAACTGGCTGACATTACTCTGGACCCCCCACCAAACTGCAGGTGAGTTTGAGTTTTAGCTTAACAAATAACTTTCTTGTTCTTTTCACTGACTGATTCAGTTGTAATTGTGTAATATACTCCCATCATTCCTCTGTGCCAGCTGTTAGAATGTCTGTGTAATCATCACTCATCCTGGTCCCATTAGTCTCATGTCTTCACTAAGATATGAGGCTGTAACTACACAATAAAACCATTAGTTGTGGCGTTTCTGTGCCTGAAAACTCATTAGATACGTTAGAATTAGTTCCTGCAGTCAAATTTCATATCACTGTGAAGCAGAATTTATTATGATTAACTGCAGATACAGGTTATATTAAGACACTAGATGGATTTTTTTAACACTGGTGAGAAACACTACCCCTAAAACTGGACGGGTGGATTCATCCTTCGTCCCTCCTGTTGTGCCCTCAGGCAAACTGCCGAGGTCCTCTCTGCTGCAGCTGTCCATGACCTCTGACCTCTTTATGAAAAGAGAAAACAAAGAAGGAGAATTAGATCAAACAAGCAACCTCAGGCTACAGATCACAAAATAAACCCTGACCCTGTCAGGATCTGTGCTGATAAGTGAAAGACAAAAGAGCTTTTATTTAGTCAGTCATGAATCCTTTGTTTTTGTTTTTAAAGCTGCCACTTCTCATCAGTTTTTCTCTTAATGAAACAACAGCTCAAAGGTTCCTCCCGAGTCGGAATGTAGCACAGATTAGGGCTGTGCAAAATGACTAAAGAGTTGGGGATATTTGGCTTTTGGGTGAAATTTATGGAAAATGTTAAAAGTTCATGCTACAGTGATATTATATCATGAACGTAGGGCATTTAAGTGGAAGCATGCAATGGTGATTTCCTCAGCTCCAACAATTTATTGAAACAAAAGCCAACAACAGGGGTGGGTGGGTATACCACAACAAAAAAATGTTAGTGTCTCAATATCATGTGCCCTTGAGCATCAATTACAGCTTGACAACGACATCTCATGCTGTTCACAAGTCGACTTATTGTCTGCTGAGGCATGGTGTTCCACTCTTCTTGAAGGGCGCTTCTTGAAGGGCGGCCCTCAGGTCATTGAGGTTGTGGGGTGCAGGGTTACGAGCCTCTACACGGTGACTCACCTGATCCCATAGGTTTTCTATGGGATTCAGGTCTGGAGAAAATGCAGGCAACTCCATTTGAGGTACCCCAGCCTCCAGCAGCCGTTCCCTAATGATGTGACCTCGATGAGCTGGAGCATTGTCGTCCATGAAGATGAAATTAGGCCTGTGTTGTTCATGCAGGGGCACAATGACTGGCTTAATGATGTTATTCAAGTAGTATCGGCTTGTCACTGTACCATTCACAAGGTGTAGGGCAGTTCTGTATTGAGTAGACACACCTGCTCAGATTGTAACACCACCACCAACAAAGGCTTGGCTGGTGACAACAGTGGCTGATGCATGTCTGTGAACATCTGCTGAGTCTGATCGGGTCGAAACGGGGTCAGTGAGCCAGGAACCGCGGCCAAGAACCAGAAACACCCGGAGCGCTAATGGAGCTAACAGCTAACAAGCTAACAGATATATACAGTATATATACTGTATATATATATATATATATATATATATATATATATATATATATATATGTTAGTTCTTCTTCTGTGGTGTTAAAACGGTTCTCATCCGGCAAGAGTTCCCTGTTGCCTGTGCGCACGTCTTTACGTCCATATTTACATGAGCGGAGTTGTTAACGTGCGTGTCTCTTTATTTATCAACATAAGTCACCGTAAAGACTGTCCTCAATAGCTTCCAAATTTTTTTTCATAAAGCGGGGATAAATCGGTTTTGTACTACGTGCAGCGCTGTGTTGGAACATAAAGTTGACGACTGAAAAACGGAGAGCGCACGGAGACTGGCTGAAATCCATGAAGACAGAGGGAGACTTGGAGCTGCTGAAATTGTAAGTAAAATATCATTTGTTTGTTTTAACATTTGTGTCGTAAATTAATAATTTATCTGGGACGATGGTGTTTCCTTTTACAAACTATGGATACAGTAGTTAACTGTTGGTTAAGCACTGTGAATAAATGCAGAATAAAGGTCTATTTTATGAGATTATGGACTTCTAGCACTTGAGAGATTTGAAGATAATAATGAATCACAAAATGAAAATGGCAGAATTAATAAAGGCTGTAGTATGTGCTATTTTTACTCAATAGAACTAAACTGAAATGAACAAATCTTCATAGGAAATGAACTGAAACCCTTTTCAAAAATTGAAAGTTAATTTGTAGTTAAAATGTAAACAACAACAAACTAAATTATTAAACCCTACTGTGGTGTGGGGATTTAAAAATATGATTATTAATTTTACTGTGAAATCTATTCTTTTCACCTCCCCTTCACATCTGTGGAGTCTGGGTTTCCACTCCAAGGTCCATCCTGCACTGAGACCTTCTGAAGGGAAGAGGATGTCAGTGGAGGAGCCATCTCTGCTTCATTGTGGACTTCAGCACAGAAGAAAACCTCAAATTTTTCAGGGACTTAGTTTGTAAATTCAACATTCAAGAAGGTGCTGCCATAATTTTCTCCATACTCTAATATGCATTCAGTGCAATTAATTGTGGTAATGACTAATTTCTTTTATTTCTTTTTTACTTTTAAGTTCTCAGCAAGAATACAATGTTGGTCATTTTTTGGCAATTTTACTTAGTGTTTAATTCTACATAAATCATTGTTTAACAGGAAATGTTTGGCAATTGTGTGCTTTTCTTGTGGTGTTACATAGAACAGTATCACTGTGAACTATGGAAAAATCAGCTACTTTAAAATCTTTACTTCCTCACACGACTTTTAGTGCAAAAATCCCCAAAAAGTGTCACAGCTTTTTGGAAAAGCTCCCAGAAATTCAGGCTTTTTGGGCCACAACAGTCACAAAAACAGTCGACGAAATCCTGGAGGGACTGAAATACAGTGAGATTATGTCTACATGCTTCATGCATTGAATTTGTTTACTGACTCTGGGTTGTAAACTTGACACTATACACTGTTTGCACTAAAGAAAGCACTTGTGAGCACTTTGTGAAATCATAAGTTAAATAATAAAAAGTGCATTATTGTAACTGATTTTGAGTCAGTTCTATATGTGATAATTTATGTATTAAAGTTAGAGTGTTCTTGGTACAATTTGCAGCATTAGATCTCGAAGATTTTTTTTTTTTTTTTCCTGGCAAGTAAAATGGCTATTAAAATGATAATTTCCCAGATCGAATCAGGATCGGATTGGATTGAATCGAATCAGAATTGAATTGATTCAGAATCTCAAGAATCAGAATCGAATCGATTTGGAAATTAGGGATCATTCCCAGTCCTAGTGCTGAGCAAAATAATCCTGTCGAAGAATGTAGCGCTGTCCTCCTCACCATAGTAACTCCAGCAGCTAACCAAAACAGCGGCGTTGGCTATTTTTACATGCACACTAATAAACTGATTATAATCATATTTCTGTAGTTATCTGTATACTCAAGTAATCATGTAAACAGCACAGTCTGATATTCTTTATTAGATAAAGGCCATTATCAGATTGTGAAAAATCAGACAAACACAGCTAGTTTTTGCCCAGTAATCTGTGTTACTGCTGTTTTATGTGATTGGGTGGTGGTGTGTGTTTGTTAGCAGGATTACTCAAAAACTACTGGATGGATTTTGATGAAATTTTAGCCATTTGGACCTTGAGTCAAGAATGAACACATTAGATTTTGGATCAATTTGAGAGTGCATTCCTCTGCCAAGGCATACGGAGGGAGGTGCAGAGGGAAGGACGGACAGAAGGACAGAGCCTTGGCAGACGTATTTGCTGTCTGAGTGCCCTCTAGTTCAGTGCATGTTTGTCTTATAAGGCAGTCATGATACTAGAATTTCAAACTTAGTACCTCAGAAAATAAGATACTCGCAAATCTGTGTGAAATATTAAATACTAATTTATGAGAAAAGTATAATTTATGAGAAAATAAATTAAGATTTATGTGAAAATGTTAAATTTACGAGAAAACGTCAACTCATTTCTAAGAAAAAAAAACTTACACATGATGACAAAAAGGTGCCAAAAAGATAAAAAGGTTGTACATTTATGTTACAAGAAATATTACAAATAAACAAAGTTTTATGAAAAAAAGTTTAAAAGACAAAGGGTGCATGACATCAAAACATGTTAAATTTATGTAAAAAAAAAAAGTAATTTATGAGAAGAAAGTTACAAATTTCTAACAAAAAAGTAGGTCATTTGCAAAAAATTCTGAATTACAAGGAAAAAAGCAAATTTGTGTGAAAAAAGCTGCTTATTTTAGTAGAAAAGTGCAAATTTTATAAGAAACGTCAGGAATTAACAAGAAAAATGGACATTTAGGAGGAAAAAAAGGTATAAATTTATGAAAAAAAACCACTAATACAACTGCATATTTATAGACCAATTTTTAAAAAAAATTTCTCTTCAGTAGTGCAAAAAAAAAAAAATGTTAAAAGTAGGGATGAGCCGATACCACTTTTCCCAAGTCCAATCGATACCGTCTCTCTTAAGTACAGAACATACTTTGGTAATGACTGGCTGCATTTTGCACACATAAAAACATAGTCATGAAAAAATTTGGACACCCCAGTTCTTTATTAAGAAATGTTCACATATCTATGTCTGATCTTGTTTTTGTTTTTATTTGCATTGATTTAAATTATTTTAGCCATTTTAAGTGGGATAAAGATGGGGGTGTCTTAATTTATTCCTCACTATTTGTTTAGAATTACATCCATCCATCCATCTTTTTCTGCTTAATCCTTTTTGGGTCGTGGAGGTGCTGGAGCCTATCCCAGCATCTTTGGGCGAGAGGCAGGGTACACTCTGGACAGATCGCCAGTCCATCGCAGGGCCAACACAGAGAGACAACCATTCACTCTCACAGGCATACCTAAGGACAATTTAGAATCCCCAGTTTGATGCCAATTAACCTAACTTGCATGTTTTTGGCATGTGGGAGGAAACCAGAGCACCTGGAGAAAACCCACGCAGACACGGGGAGAACATGTACATTTTACAGAAAATTTGAAAAAAGTCTTAAATTCATTTTTAATTGTTTAGGTATATTACATGAATCTCCCAGTATTTTAACATTGATATTAAAGATCTACTGTATATATCCAGATATGTTAAAAATGCACACACAGGCTTATACAGGGTGTCCTAATTTTTTCACGACTGTAAATCTAAAAGTCAAACAAGAAATATATTACAAATTTGACTCTGTTCAGCAATGCTGCTGCTTTTTTTTATTTTAAACTTTGGTTCATTGAAGCTTAAAGCTGAGATTGCTGATAAATGTCTTGAGATAAATGCGTATACTTCCTTACTTACAGCAACTGGGACCGCTGTCAGAAAACCAGCTCCGGTGTGGCAGCGTGTACCGAGGCTCCAAATACTCCATTAAATGCCAGAAACCCTCGTTTTCCACAAGTGCCAAGCGTTGGTCATCGAGCACATAAATTTGCCAATTTTATCTGTTATCATCTTTGCTTTTTTGCTCTCAGGAGGTAGTCTGTCACGTTTCAGAAAAGAGTCCAGCAGTATCTGTTGCAGTGCAGGATTTCTTATCCTTGTGCTTGGCGCTTGGCAGAATTCAGCATATTCCTTACCGTGATACTTCCTCAAGTGTTGTATTAAGTTTGTAGTGTTAAAATTGGAAACGCTGGTACCACCCTGCGAAGTAGTTGCATTCTGCAGTCCTGCTTTTTAGTTCCACACTGCAGACATGTTGACATGTTCAGGCAAGTCCCACCCACCGCGGCGCAGCTCTAGTGACATTGTTTACGTCTATGGCAAGCCACGCGCAGCATGGATGAGAATGGTTACCGCACTTTCATTTTAATATCATTATTAATGTATCGGATTGGTAAATGACTTTTATTCCTTACCAATACTGATCCAGGCAAAATAGCTGGATCGGACCCAATACGATACCTCAGATCGGATCGGCTCATCTCTAGTTAAACGTAGATGAAAAGTTCTGAAAAAAGGGAGTTTAAATTTTACATTATGTACTTGTGGGAAGAAATTCAGCTATTGACAGAATCATGTAAACATTTTTTTTTTCTTTCTCTAAACTGATTACAAAAGTTCATATAAGCATGTCAGATTAGATCGAGGTCATCAACTGGTGGACTCCGGTCCAGATCTGGACCTCGAGAGTCCTCCATCCAGACTCCAAAGCTTTTTTAATATAATTTGGGGAAAAATTATGCTGTTTTGTTTTAACCAAATGAAAAAGCCAAACTCAAGTGCTGTACCGGCGGTGGTCGCCCGGACATTTTATGAGTGGGACCTTGGACGTTCTCTGTGGATACAGTGGGAGGTAAAATCATCGTTTGCTGCAGGCGGACAGCCACACTTCCTTCCCAGTGTAACCTGTAGAATGAAACGCTGCTGTGAAATTGTGTCCACTGCCACTCTGGCTGCCTGCGATGGTATGAGTCGCCAAGGCTTCTCCACACCTTCCTGGGACAGCATCCCTGTTGTATCATGTAAAAACAGTAATTTGCTCTGTGTGTTACTGAACATGAAGAGTTCCACACACATCTGAGACCTCCTCTCTTCCTGTGACAGTGTTACCCAGACAGACCCAGACGAGGCTAAAAAGACAGAAACATTGTTGGCATAAAAAAACCTCCAATGGAATTCTGTAATGTGGAATTAATTATATTTTCTGTCCCTTTTTTAGGCTTACAGTTTGAAACTTTTTTAATACTGAAAATATAGTACAGAGGCGGACTTTTGTGAGATTTTGTTTTTAAATATTAATCTTTTTAAATGTATGTAATTTAGTTTGTGTTCTCCTGTAAAACTTTTTATTTTTAGGATTTAAGTTGTAGATTTTAGAATCTTAGGTATTTATTTGGAGTCAAGAGCACATTTAGTGTTTCCTGTATTATTATGATTAAATTATTACATTTTATTTGAAATTGAGAAAAGAATTTATTTGATTTTTTTGTTTAAAAAATACAGAAATAAAGGCAGCTAAAATATCTGCTTAATAAAATAATGTGTAAAAGCTAATAGATTACCTAGACTAAACAGAGGAGCATTGTTGTTGACTTGCTTTTGTTAATGGTTGTTGTTGTTTTTAGTACATTTTTTTTGTTGTTGTTGTTAGTGTTTTTTTTAATTTTTAAATTACTTTAGTGTTAGTGTTTGACTGTTTGTGCCATGTTTGTAAAAAAAAGGTTCAATAAAAAATATTGTGGGGGAAAAAAATAATGTGTAAAAGCAAATGATACAGGCCTGCTGGAGACAGCTGTGGTCATCTGCAAGAATGTCCATGAAAAGATGAAAAGTTCTTAAAAGCACATTTTCAGATAAATTTGTCCATGTGGCTTGTCACATTTCTCTTCCATTTCTTTTATTAAAAGATGTTTGAAGTAAATTCATGGGTCACTGCAAACACTTGGCTTTAAAAGTACCAAACTGTCACACAGTGAGAGGAAAAACATCTTGGAAAAAAAAAATGCATCGAGAATCGTTGTAGAGTCAAATCGGAGACCCTGAATCATAATTGTATCGTGAGGTGCCTAAAGGTCCCCAGCCCTAATTTGGACCTCAGCTGGGGAGGACGACTGTCTTATTGGACCTCTTGCCGTTTTCGTTGGTGACCCCTGGATTACCTGATTATTGCCAGTTTTCCTATTACTGCAACCATGTAAACGGGTTCATTTAACAGTAGGCTGCACCATCCTAAGTGCTTGAGGGAGAGATTCCGCAGGTCCTTCCTACCTGCTGCTGTTTATAATCTAACCTGTGCTCCTCATAGAGGCCGTACTAAACACCACTACTTTGCACGCTAGGGATTGTCCCCTCCAATACACAACTAATACAGTTATTATTGAGGGTGGCAGCAACACTGTTCATTCAACTGTGAAATATACTGTCTGGTAGGGCTGTGCGATATGACGATATATATCGGATGATGATATAAAAATGTCTTATCGTTTCATAGAATACTCTTATCATTTATGTCGGATTTAAAATGCACATACCTCCTTTTATTCAGTAAAGCTCCTGCCTCACCACTACTTGTCAGCACCCCGTCTCTTCCCTGCAGTGCATGACTGTGTGCAGCGGAACAGGTGTGGTAGGTGGCTAAGCTTCAGTCTGGTGGATGCTAATGCTAACTCCAAACTACCGGTTCAGATAGCTGCTACTCCTGTTGGCCAGGGATGTGAGACCGTTTTTCATCGTGCTGCATCAGAGAGGATAGTTTGCGAACCTCATTTTAATAGGAGGTAAGTAATGTTAATACCATGTCTAATTATAAAATGCCAGAGGATGATGCTAAGTTGCGCTAACTGAAAAACGTAGCAGACCATCGTTATTTTTTTTGGGGGGGGAGGGGGGGTTAAATTACTGCTGAGTTTCTTAGTTTTGTGTGAAAAAAAATTATTAAAGCTGCAAAAGTGTATGATGGTGGCACATACTCGCAAAATAAATAATAAATACATTAAAATGGGTCGGAGGAGCAAGTTGGCTTTTAATGTAATTTATTTGATTTCTGATTTTAATTAGTCAAATAGCGATAATGAATAAAGTCATCACATGCATTTTATTACACTACTTTTTGTGTCTTTGATTTTGAGATCATGACCAATCTGAAATATTTCCACTGAGAAGCAAAGAGGTTAAATCAGGCCAGAATGGTAGTCTTTAGGCTGCAGGTTTACCCTTAAATTTTCATTGACGTACTGATACTATGGTGGATAATTTATATTTCTTAAATAAAATATTAATACAAATATATATTTATTACTATCAGTTGATAAAAACAATAACCAACATCACTTTAGCTTGTTAATAATGTTAGCAACAATAGTTTGTTTTACTCGTATTTGAGGCACAATGGCTTATGGGTAATCTTCTTGTCAACTTCCGGTGAAGTGACATACGTTTGTTCACTTCTTCCCTGCACAGTTCTCATTTCCCTTTGAACTAAGACCGTTCACTCCCTTCGATTTGGAATCTCAGTTAATATGGCGGATACCCTGTGCAGTCCATTTTGGAGTATACCATTGGGCGATCGGAATGCAGCTAATTTCTTCAACAGCAGATTTCACTGAATTTCTTCTCACTGATTGCTGATAAGTGAAAACACCTGTTGAAGAGACTGGGTAGAAGAGAAAACCTGCAGGGTCTTGGCCCTCCATGGCACATGATTGGACACCCCTGATTTACACTAACAGCTAATTTATATCTGTAGATGGCAGCAATGGGTAATTTTCTCATTGTCAGACATTTTTTTTTCCTATTCTCTGCTGGCTCAGGAAATTTGATTTGATTTTTTGATTTCATTTAACTTATTGATGTTTACTTTTTATTTATATATGATGTAGAAGAAAAACCTGAAATTTATGAGAATTAAGTCTCAAATGCACATTACTAAACTTTTATACTGTAACTATACAGTAAATGGTACATGTAAAAAAAAAGAGATGGTCCTTTGTATATTACAGTGTATATCGTGATATATATCGTTATTGTGATATAAGATGACTTATATCGTGATATGAATTTTTGCCATATTGTACAGCCCTACTGTCTGGGTCTATATTTCTATACTGCCGGGTAATTTAACTAGCTGTAATCAGAATCAGAATCAGAATCAGAATCAGCTTTACTGGCCAAGTATGCACAACACATACAAGGAATTTGACTTTGGCTAAAAACTTGCTCTCGTTGTTCAGGTGAAGGATTTAAATAAGGATTCAATGACAACCAGAGTATGTACAGTAAATTACAGTCTGTCCACGTTTCTATAAAAGGATGCAAATATATACAGGAATATATGCAGTTATTTACTCGGACTAACCACACTTTGCAGAAATATATGAAAAAATATACAATCACACAGTATTTCAATGTGGACTCAGATTCAGTGATATAATGTGAATGAAGTAAAAAGCAGTGTGAGAGTTATGTGCAATGTAATAATGGATGAAAAGTCATGAGTACAGCAACAGGTAGGACTAGGTGAATGTTAGGAGTTCATCAGAGTGATGGCTTGAGGAAAGAAACTGTTCCTGTGACGGGTGGTTTTGACCTTCAGTGATCTGTAACGACGACCAGAAGATAGAAGTTCAAACAGTTTGTGGCCGGGGTGTGATGGGTCAGCACAGATGTTTCCCGCCCGTTTCCTGGTTATGGACCGATATAAGTTCTCAATGGAGGGTAGGTCGGTACCAATGATCCTCTCCGCAGACTTAATGATCCGCTGCAGTCTGGTCTTGTCCTGTTTAGTGGCAGATCCAAACCAGACAGTGATGGAAAAGCAGAGGACAGATTGGATGATGGCGGTGTAGAAGACAACCAGCAGCTCCTGAGGCAAATCAAACTTCTTGAGCTGACGCAGAAAAAACAACCTCTGCTGGGCCTTTTTCCGGACAGTGTCTATATGGGAGGACCACTTCAGGTTCCGGGAGATTGTGGTACCCAGAAACTTGAAGGAGTCCACAGTGGACACTGTGCTGTTGAGGATGGTGAGTGGGGGGAATGAAGGGGGGTGTCGCCTGAAATCCACAGTCATCTCCACCGTTTTGGCTGGGTTAAGTTCAAGATGGTTCTGGCTGCACCAGAGGATCAGCTGCTCCACCTCCCGCCTGTATGCAGACTCATCATCATCCCGGATCAAACCGATGACTGTGGTGTCGTCCGCAAACTTCAGGAGCTTCACCGAAGGGTCCTCTGAGGTGCAGTCGTTGGAGTAGAGGGAGAAGAGCAGTGGGGAAAGGACACATCCTTGGGGGGCGCCAGTACTAATTTTTCGGGAGCTGGATGTAAATCTCCCTAGCTTCACCTGTTGCCACCTGTCAGTCAGAAAGCTGGAGATCCACTGGCAGGTGGAGGGGGGCACCTTGAGCTGGAGGAGTTTCTGATGAAGAATGCCTGGGATGATGGTGTTGAACGCTGAGCTGAAGTCGACAAACAGGATCCTGGCGTACGTCCCTGGGGAGTCGAGGTGTTGCAGGATGTAATGTAGTCCCATATTCACTGCATCATCCACTGACCTGTTTGACCGGTAGGCAAACTGCAGTGGGTCCATCAGGGGGCCTGTGATGACCTTCAGGTGGTTCAGCACCAATCTCTCCAAGGATTTCATGACCACAGAGGTCAGGGCAACAGGTCTGTAGTCGTTTAATCCTGTAATAGAGGGTTTCTTGGGAACTGGAATGATGATGGAGCGTTTGAAGCAGGAAGGCACTTCACGCAGCTCCAGTGATCTGTTAAAGATCCGGGTGAAGATGGGGGCCAACTCGTTGGAGCAGACTCTCAGGCAGGACGGAGACACACCATCAGGTCCTGCAGCCTTCTTGATCTTTTGTCTCTGAAAGACCCGGCGCACCTCCTCTTCACAGATCATTAGTGCTGGTGGGAGGTCAGAGTGGAGGAGGGATGGAGTTCTTGGGGCTGCAGATAATCCTTTTGTGTGGGTGGGAGGTGAGAACTGTAGGTTCTTTTCAAACCTGCAGTAAAAGCTGTTTAGGTCATTAGCCAGCTGGAGGTTTTCCGCAGGGTGGGGGGATGGTCTCCTGTAGTTGGTGATATTCCGTAGGCCTCTCCAGACAGAAGCAGAGTTGTTAGCTGAGAAGTTTTTTTGTAACTTCACACTGTAGCTCCTCTTAGCAAGCCTGGTCTCCTTCGTCAGCATGTTTCTGGCCCGCTTGTACAGAGTCCAGTCACCAGTCCTGTAGGCCTCCTCCTTGGTCTGACGTAGCTGCTTCAGTTTAGGAATGAACCAGGGTTTATTGTTGTTGTATATGCAGAAGGTCTTGGTCTGCACACACATGTCCTCGCAGAAACAGGTGTATGACGTCACAGTGTCAGTGAGTTCATTTAGTTTAATGGCTGCAGCTTCAAAAACACTCCAATCTGTGCAGTCAAAGCAGGCTTGTAACTTCAGCTTTGATTCCTCAGTCCATTTCTTCACAGTCCTTACAACAGGCTTGGAAGTTTTTAGTTTCTGTCTGTATGTTGGAATAAGATGGAGCAGGCAGTGGTCAGAAAAACCCAGAGCTGCACAGGGGACGGCATGATAGGCATTTCTTAAAAATGCTGTTTTAATAGTATTAATGCTGTTAATACTATCTGGGTAAGTGAGTGCTCTTGTTTAGTGCCATGTCAGCATCTATGGCTATTTCATGGCAAAAAAATAGAACTAATAAAAAAACTGAGTTAAACTTTATATAGAGATAGGGTGATAAATTAAAGAATAAGTAATTAAATAAATGGACAGATAAATAGAGCGAGATAGATATGTAGATACAATAAAATAGAAAAAAATAAATAAGATGCTTCAGATGCACATGTGCTAAAAACCCTAAAACTTTCTTTGGTGGTGCCTTATTAAAAATATCTTTCGGTGACTTTTGAGTATAAAAACATTGTCTTGTTGTCATGAGAGCAGGGCAGTCAAGTAAAATGTGCTTTATTGACAAAAACCCTCTGCAGAACTGACAAGATGGTGGGGCTTCACCTTTTAATAAAAAGCTGTGTGTGAGCCTTGAGTGGCCAATACGGCATCTAGTGTACACTATCTCATCATGTCGGTTTTGAAAGTGATGCAAGTGTCTATGACTTATGGCAGGTTTATTATCATGGAGTTTATTTGCAGTACATGTGTCCCATTCAGTCTGCCACTTCTTTAAAATACAGGAGGTTATTAGAGGCCTGAGGTCTGAGGCTGGGATCTGGCATTGAGTGACTAAGGGCTCTCTTGGCAGCATTGTCTGCCTGCTTGTTACTTGACAGGCCATCGTGGCTGGGGATCCAACAGAAGATGATATTAAAATTATGTTTCTGTAAAAAATCTAGTTTCTCTAAAATCTGGATAATAACGGGGTGATAAGTCTTTAAAAACCCAAGTGCCTGAAGACAGGATCTGGAGTCAGTAAAAATTAAGGAGCTCTGTTGTGTGGTTCTTTCAGTGTGCTCCAATGCTAGAAGCAAAGCACGAGCCTCTGCTGTAAAAATTGAACATTGTTTGGGAATCCGCAAACTATGCTGATTGTGCCTGGTGACAATTGCAGCCGAGACTGAGCCATCTACTTTAGATCCATCAGAGTATATGGAAATATGGGGAGAAAAACTGCATTTTATGTCTTAAGATCTGCTGCTGGTACACATTTGGGTGAGTGTCTTTCTTTTTGTTTTGGCTCAGATCCAGAATGATACTGGGTTTCCTCAAACTCCATGGAGAAGTGGGACAAAACTGTGTCTGTGTTATGTTGTTCATATCAGGGTTTAATTTAACCAGGTGAGGTTCTATACAGAGTCCAAAAGGGGTGATGCTCTTGGGTCTGACCTTATACATTACAAAAATCGAGGGTTAAAAACTGCAGAGTAGACTGGATTTCTATGGTTTGCTTTTAGTTTAACCATATACTGGAGAGCCAATTTCAGGTGGCTGATTTGAAGGCTTGTTTGCTTCAACATACAAACTTTTATCAGGAGAGGTTCTGAGAGCCCCCCAAGCCAAGCCTTAGCCCTTGGTGATGGACAGTTTCCAGCGTCCTCATGTACGATTTCCTTGCTGATCCATAAACTATCCTCCCATACTCTAACCAAGATCTTAACAAGTGCTCTGTAGAGACGCAGCAGCACAGTGGAGTCTGCACCCCATTTAGTTTTTGCCAAAACTTTAATAATATCCAGGGCTTTAAAACATCTGATTCGTAGAAATTTATTTGTGGAATAAAAGACAACTTATTATCAAAAATAAGTCCAAGGAATTTGGTTTCTTTTATACCACCTTGATAGCTTCTCCATCTATGAAAAGCTCAGGGTCGAGGTGAAGAGGCCGCAGCAGGCAAAAGTGCATGCAGACAGTTTTTGCTTTTCGACTGTGCTCATGTATTTCCAACTGTAGCAAATACAGAGGTCATCTACGTAAAGACTACAAAAGGTATTTGGTCTAAGAGCACCAACTACACTATTAATCTTAATGCTAAAAAGAGTAACCGAGAGGATGCTTCCCTGGGGGACTCCTTGTTCTTGCACATCGGGCTCTGAAAGGGTATTTCCTATTCGCGCTTTGAAGTGTCTGTTGGACAAAAAGTTTGAAATGAAAAAGGGCAAATGTCCTCTGAAACCCATGTTATGTAGGTCTCTTAAAATACCATATTTCCATGTTGTGCATATGCGTTTTCTAAATCAAAAAATACAGCAACTGTGTGTTCTTTTCTAATAAAACCCATCACGTACAGCCGTGGACAGAATTGTTGGTTCCCCACTGTTAATGAAAGAAAAACCCACAAAGGTCACAGAAATAACTTGAATCTGACAAAGGTGGTAATAAATAAAAAGTCTATGAAAATTAACCAATGAAAATCAGACAATGCTTTTGAATTGTGGTTCAACAGAATTATTTTAAAAAACTCGTGAAATAGGCCTGGACAAAAATGATAGTACCCTTAACTTAATATTTTGTTGCACAACCTTTTGAGGCAATCACTGCAATCTAACGATTTCTGTAACTGTCTATGAGATTTCTGCACCTCTCAGCAGTTATTTTGGCCCACTCCTCATGAGCAAACTGCTCCAGTTGTCTCAGGTTTGAAGGGTGCCTTCTCCAGACGGCATGTCCTTCCACAGATGTTCAATAGGATTTAGATCAGGGCTCATAGAAGGCCACTTTAGAATAGTCCAGTGTTTCGCTCTTAGCCATTCTTGGGTGTTTTTAGCTGTGTGTTTTGGGTCATTATCCTGTTGCAAGACCCATGACCTGCGACTGAGACCAAGCTGTCTGACACTGGGCAGCACATTTTTCTCTAGAATTCCTTGGTAGTCTTGAGATTTCATTGTACCCTGCACAGATTCAAGACATCTTGTGCCAGATGCAGCAAAGCAGCCCCAGAACATAACAGAACCTCCATGTTTCACAGTAGGGGCAGTGTTCTTTTCTTGGTATGCTTCATTTTTGCGTCTTGTGAACATAGAGCTGATGTGCCTTGCCAAAAAGTTGCAGTTTTGTCTCGTCTGTTCATAGGACATTCTCCCAGAAGCTTTGTGGCTTGTCAACATGCAGTTTGGCAAATTCCACTTTGGCAAAGTCCACTTTGGCTCAAACAACGACGAATGGTGCGATCTGACACTGATGTACCTTGACCCTGGAGTTCACCTTGAATGTGTTTAAGAGGTTGTTCTGGGCTCTTTTGTTACCATTCGTATTATCCGTCTCTTCCATTTTTCATCAAGTTTCCTCCTGCAACCACGTCCAGGGAGGTTGGCTACAGTCCTGTGGATGTTAAATTTCTGAATAATATGTGCAGCTGTAGTCACAGGAACATCAAGCTGCTTGGAGATGGTCTTATAGCCTTTACCTCGTGTTTTACTGGCTTGCTATCCAATTTTTATCTTATAATCTTATTTACTATTGCTCTTGAGTGCTGCTATCCCTTCAAAATTAAATCAAACGGCTTGAAATATCACTCAAATGCAGTGAATACTGAATATGAAGGTTTACCTTTCTGAATTACACACGTAGACAAAATTGTTGGTACCCCTCTGTTAATGAAAGAAAAACCCACAATGGTCACAGAAATAACTTGAATCTGACAAAAGTGGTAATAAATAAAAATTCTATGAAAATTAACCAATGAAAATCAGACAATGCTTTTGAATTGTGGTTCAACAGAATTACTTTCAAAAACAAACTCATGAAACAGGCCTAGACAAAAATGATAGTACCCCTAGAAAAGATTGAAAATAATGTGAGCATAGGGACATGTTCAACCAAGATGTGTCCTCTAATTAACATCACAGGTGTCTACAAACTTGTAATCAGTCAGTCGGCCTATTTAAAGGGTGACAAGTAGTCACTGTGCTGTTTGGTGACTTGGTGTGTACCACACTAAACATGGACTAGAGGAAGCAAAGGGGAGCGTTGTCTCAGGAGATTAGAAAGAAAATTATAGACAAGCATGTCAAAAGTAAAGGCTATAAGACCCATCTTCAAGCAGCTTGATGTTCCTGTGACTACAGTTGCACATATTATTCAGAAATTTAAGATCCACAAGACTGTAGCCGGCGGCGCGGTGGCAGAGTGGTTAGCACTGTGGCAGCACAGCAACTCACCCTTGGCCGGGGGATCCTGGGTTCAATCCCAGCCCCTGACCAACAGTGATCTGTGTGAAGTTTGCATGTTCTTCCCGTGTCTGCGTGGGTTTACTCCAGGATTTCTCCGGTTTCCTCCCTCATGCCAAAAACATGCAAGTTAGGTTAATTGGCATCAAACTGGGGATTCTAAATTGTCCCTAGGTATGACTGTGAGAGTGAATGGTTGTCTGTCTCTCTGTGTTGGCCCTGCAATGGACTGGCGATCTGTCCAGGGTGTACCCTGCCTCTCGCCCAAAGATGCTGGGATAGGCTCCAGCCCCCCCGCGACTCGAAAAGGATTAAGCGGAAGAAGATGAATGAATGAATGGGACTGTAGCCAACCTCCCTGGACGTGGCCGCAGGAGGAAACTTGATGAAAAATGGAAGAGACGGATAATACGAATGGTAACAAAAGAGGCCAGAACAACCTCTAAACACATTCAAGGTGAACTCCAAGGTCAAGGTACACCAGTGTCAGATCGCACCATCCGTCGTTTGAGCCAAAGTGGACTTCATGGGAGATGACCACGGAGGACACAACTGTTGAAAACAAATCATAAAAAAGCCAGACTGGAATTTGCCAAACTGCATGTTGACAAGCCACAAAGCTTCTGGGAGAATGTCCTATGGACAGATGAGACAAAACTGGAACTTTTGGCAAGGCACGTCAGCTCTATGTTCACAAGACGCAGAAATGAAGCATACCAAGAAAAGAACACTGTCCCTACTGTGAAACATGGAGGAGGTTCTGTTATGTTCTGGGGCTGCTTTGCTGCATCTGGCGCAGGGTGTCTTGAATCTGTGCAGGGTACAATGAAATCTCAAGACTATCAAGGAATTCTTGAGAGAAATGTGCTGCCCAGTGTCAGACAGCTTGGTCTCAGTTGCAGGTCATGGGTCTTGCAAACAGGATAATGACCCAAAACACACAGCTAAAAATGCCCAAGAATGGCTAAAGAGCGAAACATTGGACTATTCTAAAGTGGCCTTCTATGAGCCCTGATCTACAGTAAATCCTATTGAACAACTGTGGAAGGAGCTGAAACATGCTGTCTGGAGAAGGCACCCTTCAAACCTGAGACAACTGGAGCAGTTTGCTCATGAGGAGTGGGCCAAAATACCTGCTGAGAGGTGCAGAAGTCTCATAGACAGTTACAGAAATCGTTTGATTGCAGTGATTGCCTCAAAAGGTTGTGCAACAAAATATTAAGTTAAGGGTACCATCATTTTTGTCCAGGCCTGTTTCATGAGTTTGTTTTTTAAAATAATTCTGTTGAACCACAATTCAAAAGCAATGTCTGATTTTCATTGGTTAATTTTCATAGACTTTTTATTTATTACCACTTTTGTCAGATTCAAGTTATTTCTGTGACCATTGTGGGTTTTTCTTTCATTAACAGAGGGGTACCAACAATTTTGTCTACGTGTGTATATTGTTGAAAAATGCACTTATAGAAAACTTCCACCTAATGTTAGTTTGTGGGTTGGAACAGATCACTAATTCAGTTGTAAGATATTTAATCAATTGTTTAATTTACATTAAGCATTATGCTGTCTGTGATAAACTGATATATAACCTTAAACTTGTGCCAATACAGCTTTCTTGTTTTTTTGTGTTTTTTTTTTTTTTGTTTTTTTTTTGTTTTTTGTATTTAGCTTTGGAAACTGTTTGTAAAATGCTATATTAACCTCTTGTACTCCGGTGTACTGCGGGCGGACACGTCTCTGCGTCCTAGAGTGCATGAAGGTGCCCTAGAATGCACACTGTGCGTCCTAGGGCGCACTGAGAAAAAAAAACCCCTGCATTTCCGTTCTTCCACTACAGACACAGCCGCGAACAGAAAACCAAAGGAGTGCTTTGATTGGTTTAGATGTGATTGACCTCTCATTCGACTAATAAGAGCCTTGAATTGGGTTTCTGAAACCTTGAAGAACCAATGACTGAAAACCTAGCAAGAAGGGCCCGCCTACCAACGGCTGCGAATATAGCGAGCCAATTGAAGCACAGTAGTTCGAAAGCGTGCCTCCCTTGCAAAATCTGTTTTGTGTAAGCCGCTGGGTGACACACACGCGTTCGCCAGTCTTTTTTTTTACCTCCGCCAAGGAGATTATGTTTTCATTGGCGTTGGTTTGTCTATCTGTCTGTTTGTCTGATTGTTAGCAACATAACTCAAAAACTGGTCCTGGGTGAAGGGCCAGACGAAGAACGATCCAACAGACTCTCATGATAAATTGTATATCAAGGATTCAGTGTACCCCGCCCGGTATGGGGTTACCGGGGCCCCACCCTGGAGCCAGGCCTGGGGGAGGGGCTCGAAGGCTAGCGTCTGGTGGCCGGGTTTCCACCCATGGGACCCGGCCGGGCTCAGCCCGAAGGAGTTACATGGGTCCGCCCTCCAGTAGGTTCACCACCTGCAGGAGGGATCATGGAAGTCCGGTGCTATGTGGATTAGGTGGCAGTCAAAGGCGGAGACCTTGGCGGACTGATCCCAAGCTTTCTAAACTGGCTTTTGGTACGTGGAATGTCACCTCTCTGGTGGGGAAGGAGCCTGAGCTGGTGTACGAGATTGAACGATACCGGCTAGATATAGTTGGCCTCACCTCAACACACAGCTCCGGTTCCGGAACCAGTCTCCTGGAGAGGGGCTGGAGCTTGGCCTTTTCTGGAGTTGCCCCGGGCGAGAGGCGACGAGCAGGGGTAGGTATTCTTGTATCGCCCCACCTTGCTGCCTCTATATTGGAGTTTTCCCCGGTGGACGAAAGGGTTGCTTCCCTGCGCCTTCGGGTTGGGAAACGGGTCCTGACCATCATTTGTGCCTATGCACCAAATGATGTTTCAGAGTACCCACCCTTTTTGGAGTCTGTGACTGGGGTGCTGGAGGGTGCTCCTCCTGGAGACTCCATTGTCCTACTGGGGGACTTCAATGCGCACGTGGGCAACGACAGTGAAACCTGGAGGGGGGTGATTGGGAGGAACGGCCTGCCCGATCTGAACCCGAGTGGTGTTCAGTTATTGGACTTCTGTGCTAACCACAGTCTGTCTATAACGAACACCATGTTCAAGCATAAGGGTGTCCATATGTGCACCTGGCACCAGGACACCCTAGGCCGCAGGTCGATGATCGATTTTGTTATCGTATCATCAGACCTGCGACCGTATGTCTTGGACACCCGAGTAAAGAGAGGTGCAGAGCTGTCAACTGATCACCACCTGGTGGTGAGTTGGATCCGATGGCAGGGGAGGAAGCCATTCAGACCTGGTAGACCCAAACGTATAGTGAGGGTGTGCTGGGAGCGTCTGGCTGAGGCCCCTGTCCGGGAGGTCTTCAACTCCCACCTCCGGAAGAACTTCAACCACATTCCGAGGGAGTCTGGAGACATGGAGTCTGAATGGGCCATGTTCTCCACCTCTGTTGTTGAAGCGGCAGCCCAGAGCTGCGGCCGCAAGGTGGTCGGTGCATCTCGTGGTGGCAACCCCCGAACCAAGTGGTGGACACCAGTGGTGAGGGGGGCCATTAAGCTGAAGAAGGAGTCCTATCAAGCTTGGTTGGCTTGTGGGACTCCCGAAGCAGCTGAGGTGTACCGGCAGGCCAAGCGGAGTGCAGCTCGGGTGGTTGCTGAAGCAAAAACCCGGGTATGGGAGGAGTTCGGTGAGGCCATGGAACAAGACTTTCGGTCGGCTTCAAAGAGATTCTGGCAAACTGTTCGGCGGCTCAGGAGGGGAAAGCAGCTCCCCGTCCACACTGTGTATGGTGCGGATGGGACACTGTTGACTTCAACTGGGGATATCGTCGGGCGGTGGAAGGAATACTTCGAGGATCTCCTCAATCCCACTGATACGCCTTCCACAGAGGAAGCAGGGTTTGGGGACGAGGGGGATGACTCGCCTATCACAGGGGCTGAGGTCGCCAAGGTGGTTAAAAATCTCCTTGGTGGCCGGGCCCCGGGGGTGGACGAGATTCGCCCCGAGTACCTCAAGGCCCTGGATGTTGTTGGGTTGTCATGGTTGACACGCCTCTGCAACATTGCGTGGAGGTCGGGGGCAGTGCCTTTGGCATGGCAAACCGGGGTGGTGGTTCCTCTCTTCAAAAAAGGGGACCGGAGGGTGTGCTCCAACTTTAGAGGGATCACACTCCTCAGCCTCCCTGGGAAGGTCTATGCCAAGGTATTGGAGAGGAGAGTCCGGCCGTTGGTCGAACCTCGGATTCAGGAGGAGCAATGTGGTTTTCGTCCTGGCCGTGGCACATCGGACCAGCTCTTTACCCTCTCGAGAATTCTTGAGGGTTCGTGGGAGTTTGCCCAACCAGTTTACATGTGTTTTGTGGACTTGGAGAAAGCATTTGACCGCGTCCCTCGTGGATTTTTGTGGGGGGTGCTTCGGGAGTATGGGGTATCGGGCTTGTTGTTACGAGCTATTCGGTCTCTGTACGACCGTTGTGAGAGTTTAGTTCGCATTGCCAACACTCGGTCGGAGTCATTCCCAGTGAGAGTTGGACTCCGCCAGGGCTGCCCTTTGTCACCGGTCCTGTTCATAATTTTTATGGACAGGATTTCTAGGCGCAGCCAGGGAATGGAGGGTGTCATGCTTGGTGACCACAGGATCTCATCTCTGTTGTTTGCAGATGATGTTGTCCTGTTGGCTTCATCCAGCAATGACCTACAGCTCTTGCTGGGACGGTTTGCCGCTGAGTGTGAAGCGGCTGGGATGAGAATCAGCACCTCCAAGTCCGAGTCCATGGTCCTCAGCCGGAAAAAGGTGGATTGTCCTCTCCGGGTTGGGGACAGGCTCCTGCCCCAAGTGGAGGAGTTTAAGTATCTTGGGGTCTTGTTCACGAGTGAGGGGAAAATGGAGCGAGAGATCGACAGACGGATTGGAGCAGCATCTGCAGTGATGCGGACGTTGTACCGGTCTGTTGTGGTGAAGAGGGAGCTTAGTTCTAAGGCAAAGCTGTCGATTTACCAGTCAATCTACGTTCCTACTCTCACCTATGGTCACGAGCTTTGGGTAATGACCGAAAGAACGAGATCGCGGATACAAGCGGCTGAAATGAGCTTTCTCCGTAGGATTGCTGGACTCACCCTCAGAGATAGGGTGAGGAGCTCAGTCATCCGGGAGAGGCTCAGAGTAGAACCGCTGCTCCTCCACATTGAAAGGAGTCAGTTGAGGTGGTATGGGCATCTGATTAGGATGCCTCCTGGACGCCTCCCACTTGAGGTGTTTCAGGCACGTCCCACTGGGAGGAGACCCCGGGGCAGACCCAGGACTCGGTGGAGAGACTATGTCTCCCAGCTAGTCTGGGAACGCCTTGGTATCCCCTCTGAAGAGCTGGAGCAGGTGGCTGGGGAGAGGGAAGTCTGGGCTTCTCTGCTTGAACTGCTGCCTCCGCGACCCGGACCTCCGGAAAAGCGGTAGACGATGGATGGATGGATGGATAACTCAAAAAGTTATGGACGGATTTTCATGAAATTTTCACAGATTGTCAGAAATGGGGTATCCTACAGATGATTAGATTTTGGTGGTGATCCGGATCACCGTCCAGAAGAAAACCACCATTACGGAAAATGCGATTTTCGTGAATAACTACTGAACCACTAATCCTATCATTGTCAATCCAATTGCTAGTCATATGTTTTCATGGTCAAGGAATCTGAAAACGTACACACAAACACTGTATGGGGGGAACTGTGGCGCTTGGCGGAGGTCTGCGCTCTCCGAGTGCTTTTCTAGTCTTACTACTCTTCTTATTTGTTTTGAAAAATGGTTCGCCAAAACCGCAATCATGGAAGCGCAAAACCGCAATAATGGAATCATGGTTTGACCAGGTCGCGTGACCAGAACCACGAGTCCGTAACAAGCGGACCAGCGTCATGTTCGTCTGACAATGAGGAAGAGAAGTTCGCCAGCGACACTGCTGTTGTGGACAGGTAAGTGTTATAAGCTAAATTATTCTTTATCCCTGAAAATTGTAATCAAAATGACGTTTGACCGATCGGTAAATTACAACTGTGCGTAGTAGACCGCGGCGCACAAACCGTGTCCAGTCCGTGCGCCGTGGTACACGGTTCGTGCGCTGCGTCCGGACCTTGAAGGCCCCCCCCCCCCGCTACTCTTCTGTAGCGGATTGCAGATATTATTGCAGATATTTTAGTACAACTGTCCCTGCTTTCCGTCATGTAGCGATGGGCGATGTCTGTCCTCTGTAGCGGGGGGGTGGGGGGTGGGAGTTGTTATCTTCTACATTACAGATATTTTAGTATAATTTTTAGTGCACTGTAGGTTATTTTTTCTTGTAAAAAAAAGCCACACATTTTTTACGTAGCATGCTTCTTTGTGTGTGGGGGGCTTGTTTGTTCATTCATGAATGAATGAATGAATAAACAACTCCCCCCCCCACACACACACACACAGCCCTGAGTGTCACCTTTCATTAGAGCCCAAGATGAAGCTTCTATATTGAATCATTCAAAAGTTACAGACGTTTTTCCAAACTGTGCCATTTGGCACAATTTGGCACATTTCAAAAATGCCTGGGAACAACCTAAGAAAAAAGCTGTGTAATATATTCATTTTTTGTGGTATTGTTACAAAATTTTGACCTCAGCTGGATAACACTTGGTTCTACATTTCTGTTGCATTTTCCAGCCCGGATCTGACAGCTGTGTGTTATTTGCAAGCATTTGTATCCAAAAAAACACCCAGGCGAACTTTATTTTCTTCAAGTTCAGTATGTTTAGATGACTGTTACTCATTGGCCGGAGCACTTAGAGAGATTATGACTGTTTTGCCAAAAAATTCAAAGTGTTTTCTTTTAAATGAGACCAACCCCATGAAGATGCTGCTAAGGGTTGAAGAACAGCTTTTGATTTACTTTGGGTATGTTATTTTTTGGCGTTTTTAGGGAAATTGACCAGAGTGCAAGGGGTTAAAGCAGACTGACAAGACTGACAAGAAGGTTAGTTTCACAGGTTTGCAGGCTTAAACAGCAGGTGAGAGGTATAGCCCCAACAGGAAGCAGAGATGGCGGACATGAGAGTGATGATCACAGTTGACTAATCAAAAAAAAAAAAAAAAATAGTCTACCAAAATAATTGAATCAGTGAATTCAAAAAGGGCCCAAGTCCCCATTGAAAAAGTGTGGACTTGGACCCTTTTTGAATTCACCGATTCAATTGTTTGTTGCAGTCTTACACCCAACTTCTTTACTCGTACTCGCAAGACAAGCTATGATGTCACCTAACAATGGACACTTCTGCACCATCTAGTGGAAATGCAATTGGATGATTAATGCTCAAGAGTTTACAATATTTACAGGAATAAATATAACTAATAAAAGATCAGTATGTGTGTTTAAAGGATCTTCATTTCATGGCTAGTGTTAAGTATCGTGTTCCATCGCCGAATTGATCTGTTGTGCCACCCTAAGTGTGGGGTTGATTTTGAGGTCCCCTCTACCTTTGCCTGTGGTTTTTGGCTTAAAAGGGCAAGGTCATTTGCTCATTAACATCAGAAAAAATAAAACTAGGGTCAGCAAACCTGGTACATGATTAATCTTAGGACCCTAACCTGTTGCTATGGTTTTTGGAGCCAAAGGGGCAAGGTCAGCTAGTGTGGACATACAACATATCAGTGATGGATATCCTTATTGAAAGACAAGCAAGAGACGAGGGAGCCACTCAGAGTTGTTGATGGAGAATGCAGAAGAGAGGTGTGGGTCTTCATCTCTGAGTAGAATGTTTGTGAAGACAGTAAGAATTATATAGATCTGACTAACACTGGTGGTTCTGCTGGGGTCAGGTGTAGACACCAGAGTGACAGAAGAAGCAAATTATCATGTGAAGAAACTAACCAGCAAGTGATGAAAATGGTTTACGTAGGATTTGTTGCTTCATGTTGGCTCTGTGTAATCTTAACTCTACATGATTTGTCAAAGAACACAAAAATATTATATATTACAATTATAGTTAGTACTTTGTGTCTGAGTAGCAGTGTCAGATGGAAGGAAAGTCTTTTTAAAACAAGGATGTGTAAATCTTGTTATGTTGTCGGTTTTTATATCTTTCAACATGGAGTTAATTAACCCAATCTGTTCTCCCTGCATCGATATTCACTGGCATTGTCGGCAGTGAAATTTAATCAAGTGTAGCTTTAATCAAAGATTCTCTTAAGAGCGCTAAACCACCCCCCTCCATCCTCATGGGCTTTAAATCAATACCGTTGTCTTGTGCTCATAAACTCCCGAAGGCTTCAACACCACATGTTTGCACGTCAGAGGGATAAAGGCCGGGGTCGCTTTAAGGAAAAATCAATACAGGTTACACATCATGAGGCACTGACACATCACTGGGGAGCTGCTTTGAACCGGAGAATCCTCTGAATGATGCACGGGGGGAACAGGAATGTATGCTGAGACTGGAAATGAGAAAGCTAAATTTATCTTTGTCATTTCAAGGCTGTTTTGTCCTCAAGACAATGCTCTTCTGCTGAGTTTGCACAAATGTTTATGTTGGAATTTCTCTTTAATGACTTGAGATAGATGGCAGTTGAATGGAAAATGTTCTTTTCAGAGTCATTTTCTGTCTTCTGTTCTTCCTCTGATTTATCATGTGAAAGTAACTGTAGCATTCGCTGCTCTGATTACTGCCGTCATACATCTTTGATATACGCTAATGCCCTGACTCACATGTGGAGAATCTTTTCTCTTATTTATTCATGCGGCTGTATGCGCTTTGTCAATTTGTGTAGACCTGAGTGTGTTTTTGTTTTTCTGTGGTGCATTATTGACGAGATGGTTTGATATAACATGATGAACATCAGCGCTGATAAACACAAACAAGAACAAACATTTAATCTTCGGGGTACAGCTGCATTTTCATCCTTTTTAAAAAAAAAAAAAATAGAAGGAAGCACACCAGTGCTGCAACGTTTACTCATGTACTAATTGATTCACTGAAAAATTAATCAACAATTAATCTGATAATCGACTAGTGCCCTTTTGTTACCCATTTCCAACTTACAAGGAACAAATGGGGAAAAATCACAAACTTTCAAAGTAGCAAATTTATGAGGAAAAAAAAATAAAATTCCTTAAAAGTTGCATTTTTTAAACATCACAAACTTGCATGAAAAAAGTCAATCAGGAGAATTTAAAAAAATATTTTTTGTGAGGGAAAATGAGAAAACAGTTGTAAACTCATAAGACAAAAAAGTAGCAGATTTTCAAGAAAAAAGTTGCAAACTTAAGAGGAAAAAACAAATTTCTTTAAAAAGGTAGCAAATTTAAGAAAGTTACAAATTTACAAGGAGAAAGAAGTTAATTTCCTAAAAGCTGCAAATCTTTGGGAAGAACATCACAAATTTACATGGCAAAGAGTCACAAGATTATCAGGGGATTTTTTTTTTTTTAAATCAAAGATTAAAAAAAATAGATTTTTTTTAATCAAAGATTTCTGAGGGGAAAAAACAAACAAATCATTAGTAGCCTAATTGGAAAAATAATTGGCAAATTAACCGGTTTAAAAAACCCATTAGTCGCCACTCTAAAGTCAAGCACAAAAAAAAGTAACTGTATACGACATGTTAAAATAATTACAGATGTGGACAAAATTGTTGGTACCCCTCTGTTAATGAAAGAAAAACCCACAATGGTCACAGAAATAACTTGAATCTGACAAAAGTGGTAATAAATAAAAAGTCTATGAAAATTAACCAATGAAAATCAGACATTGCTTTTGAATTGTGGTTCAACAGAATTATTTTATAAAACTAAACTCATGAAACAGGCCTGGACAAAAATGATGGTACCCTTAACTTAATATTTTGTTGCACTTTTGAGGCAATCACTGCAATCAAAATGATTTCTGTAGCTGTCAATGAGACTTCTGCACCTCTCAGCAGGTATTTTGGCCCACTCTTCATGAGCAAACTGCTCCAGTTGTCTCAGGTTTGAAGGGTGCCTTTTCCAGACGGCGTGTTTCAGCTCCTTCCACAGATGTTCAGTAGGATTTAGATCAGGGCTCATAGAAGGCCACTTTAGAATAGTCCAATGTTTCGCTCTTTAGCCATTCTTGGGTGTTTTTAGCTGTGTGTTTTGGGTCATTGTTCTGTTGCAAGACCCATGACCTGCGACTGAGACCAAGCTGTCTTGACACCGGGCAGCACATTTCTCTCTAGAATACCTTGATAGTCTTGAGCTTTTATTTTACCCTGCACAGATTCAAGACACCCTGTGCCAGATGCAGCAAAGTAGCCCCAGAACATAACAGAACCTCCTCCATATTTCACAGTAGGGACAGTGTTCTTTTCTTGGTATGCTTCATTTTTGCGTCTGTGAACATAGAGCTGATGTGCCTTGCCAAAAAGTTCCAGTTTTATCTCATCTTTCCATAGGACATTCTCCCAGAAGCTTTGTGGCTTGTCAACATGCAGTTTGTCAAATTCCAGTCTGGCTTTTTTATGATTTGTTTTCAACAGTGGTGTCCTCCTTGGTTGTCTCCCATGAAGTCCACTTTGGCTCAAACAACGACGGATGGTGCGATCTGACACTGATGTACCTTGACCTTGGGGTTCACCTTGAATGTGTTTATAGAGGTTGTTCTGGGCTATTTTGTTAGATAGATAGATGAGAGAGAGAGAGAGAGAGAGAGAAAGAGAGAGAGAGAGAGAGAGAGAGAGAGAGAGATAGATAGATAGATAGATGGATGTACTTTATTGATCCCAAACTGGGAAATTACATTGTAACAGCAGCATGACAGTTGACAGCCAAACAACAGAAACACACACGACAGACAAAGGGATTACCCATGGAAAGTAAAAAAGAAACTAACACGACTATAGAACCTATATACATCATAGCTTAATATATGATGATGACCCGTATAAACACATGAATCATCCCATTGCACAAAGAAAGACTATCAGGAGCAGAGTGAAATGTGAGGTACCAGTTAGTCTGTAAGGTACAGTGTGGCAGCATAGCTATGACCAGAATACAACATCATAGTGAGTTATTGTACAGTGAAATTGCATGTGGCAGGAAAGATTTCCTGTACCTGGCCGTTTGACAACGAAGCTGTAGTAGTCTACTGGAGAAAGTGCTTCGCTGCCTATCTAGTGTGTGGTGGAGAGGGTGATCAGGATTGTTCATGATGGATTCGCAGTTTATTTAGTGTTCTCCTCTCCACCACTGTCTCAAAGGTCTCCGGTCTGAGACCAATTACAGAGCCAGCTCTTGATAATCTTGTCAAGTCTGTTGGTATCTCTGGCCCTGATACTGCTACCCCAACAGACCGCAGCAAAGAAGATGGCGCTGGCGACAACAGTCTGGTAGAAAAGCTCCAGCATCCTGCTGCACACGTTGAAGGATCTCAGTTTTCTCAGGAAATAGTCTGCTCATCCCCTTCTTGTGCGCAGCATCGGTGTTGGATCTCCAGTCCAACCCGCTGCTGATCCTGACACCCAGATATTTGTAGTCTTCAACCACTCCCACATCCTCCCCCCCTAATCTGCAGTGGCTGAGAAGGAGCCTTCCTCTTCCTGAAGTCAATCACCATCTCCCTGGTCTTGCTGACATTCAACCTCAGGTGATTCTGTTCCATCCACTCCACAAATCTGTCTACCAGTGCCCTGTACTCCCCCTCCTCTCCTCCTCTTATACACCCCACAACAGCTGAGTCATCAGAGAATTTTTGCAGGTGACATGACTCTGTGTTATACTGAAAGTCCGTGGTGTATAAGGTAAAAAGAAAAGGAGAGAGCACAGTCCCCTGTGGCGCTCCCGTATCACTAGCCACCACTCCAGACAAGACACTGCCCAGCCTGACAAACTGTGGTCTGCCTGTCAGGTAGTCGGTAATCCAGGAGATCACAGAGCTGTCAACCCCCATCCCTCGCAGCTTCTCGCCCAGCAGCAGTGGCTGGATGGTGTTAAAGGCACTGGAGAAATCAAAAAAAGTGATTCTCACAGTATCTCCTCCACCATCCAGGTGCTGATGGGCTCGTTGCAGCAGGTAGATGACAGCATCTTCAACTCCTAAATGGGGCTGATATGCAAACTGCAGAGGGTCCAGCCACGTCTCCACCTGCGGCCTCAGGTGGGCTAAGACCAGTCTCTCCAGGACCTTCATCACATGAGATGTGAGGGCAACTGGTCGATAGTCATTCAGATCCGATGGAGATGACTTCTTGGGGACAGGAACCAGGCAGGATGTCTTCCACAGCACCGGTACTCTCTCCAGACTCAGTTGTACAGGTGTGTCAGTACTGGAGCTAGTTGGTTGGCACAGGTCCTCAGGATCCTAGCGGAGATGCCATCCGGGCCCGAAGCCTTCCGCTGACGGAGTCTCTTCAGCTGTTTCTCCACCTGATCTGTAGTCACCGTGAAGTGAGGGGGGGTCCTGGTGCCCCCTGAGGAGGAGGAGGAGGGAGATGGAGAGAGGTTCTGCACGGGAGCGTGGGTAGGCAGGGGGGTGTGGGGGTCTGGTTGTGTTGCTCGGGTGACAGACTGTGAGTTGAACCTATTAAAAAACAGATTCAGTTCCTCAGCTCTCTCCTGGCTCCCAGATGGCTGCCTGACTCTCCCCTTGTACCCAGTTATTTGTTTCATTCCCTCCCACACATCTTTAGTGTTATTTTGCCTGAGTTTCTCTTCCAACTTCCTCCTATAATTGTCCTTGCACCTCCTCAGCATCTCTCTCAGCTCATGCTGCACTCCCCTCAGCTTCTCCTTGTCTCCAGCCCTAAAAGCTCTCTTCTTTTTGTTCAGAAGTGCTTTCAGGTCACTGGTGACCCATGGTCTGTTGTTGGAGAAGCAGTGTGCAGTCTGAGCTGGCATGGTCATGTCTTCACAGAATCTAATGTATTTTGTGATGTAGTCGGTCATATTGTCTATGTCCACCCCATGTGGTTCACAGAGTACGCTCCAGTCTGTCGTCTCGAAGCAGTCCTGCAGTGCATCAGCAGCCTCCTGTGTCCACCTCCTCACAGTTTGTGTATAAGCAGGCTGATAAGCAGGCTGCCATTGCACAAGGGGGACGCACTTGGGTGTTAACATGACCATGCAGTGATCTGATTTACCAATGGGGGGTAGAGCTGTGGCACTATATGCATCTCTGACATTGGCATACAGTAAATCCAGTGTTTTGTTCTCTCTGGTGGGACAGTCAACAAACTGGTGAAAGTTGGGTAAAGTTTTTCCCACTGAGACATGGTTAAAATCACCTGTGATGGCCATGAATGCATCAGGGTGCTTCTCCAGTAATGTGGCCGCAGTGGAGCCGATGATGTCACAGGCCACCACTGCGTCAGCTGACGGAGGGACGTAGACGATAACAATTAAAGCGCACTTCATTTCTCGCGGCATATAATAAGGTCTCATACTGACAGCCAGCAGTTCAATGTCCGGGCTGCAGCACTTTTCCTTCACATAAATATACCTGGGATGACACCACCGCTCATTAACAAGAAGAGCCACGCCTCCTCTTCTCTTTTTCTGGCTGCTTTTCACGTCTCTGTCCCCCCGTATAGTCCTGAAGCCAGGTATCGCTACGTTTACATCCGGGATCTGTGAGTGTAACCACGTCTCAGTAAAACACTTGAAACTACACTCACGATACTCCTTTTGTGTCCTGACCAGTGCTGTGATCTCATCTGTCTTGTTTCCCATGGAACGCACGTTCCCAGTGATGATCATCGGTACAGCCGGCTTATGCTTCCTCCTCCTCCTCCTCACCTTCGCTCCAGTCCTTCGCCCGCGGTGTCTCTTCTTCAGCTCGTCCGGGATGAGGGGCTTCACTGCCGGCCGCAGTACTCCAGGCGCCGGCCTCCTCAGCGCAATCAGCTGTTCACGTGTGTAAGCAATGCATCCACCCCCACCTCTATTGATCTCCATTGTCCGAGGAAAAGAAAACGTGACGAAAACTAGAAAAAAAAGACCGGGGCTCTGTCCGAGTATTCCTACAGAGCCCTGGTTAATAAGAGACACACTATATACAGGTATAAACAGATAGAGACACAAAGACACGAGAGAGTTGCTGCTGGTACAGCCGCCCTGCCTCCGGCACCATTAAAAAAAACCAAAAAAACATTCATATTATCCGTCTCTTCCATTTTTCATCAAGTTTCCTCCTGTGGCCACGTCCAGGGAGGTTGGCTACAGTCCCGTGGATCTTAAATTTCTGAATAATATGTGCAACTGTAGTCACAGGAACATCAAGCTGCTTGAAGATGGTCTTATAGCCTTTACCTTTAACATGCTTGTTTGTAATTTTCTTTCTAATCTCCTGAGACAATGCTGTCCTTTGCTTCCTCTGGTCTGTGTTTTATGTGGTACACACCATGTCACCAAACAGCACAGTGACTACTTGTCACCCTTTAAATAGGCCGACTGACTGATTACAAGTTTGTAGACACCTGTGATGTTAATTAGAGGACACATCTTGGTTGAACATGTCCCTATGGTCACATTTTTTTCAATCTTTTCTAGGGGTACCATTATTTTTGTCCAGGCCTGTTTCACGAGTTTGTTTTTTAAAATAATTCTGTTGAACCACAATTCAAAAGCATTGTCTGATTTTCATTAATTTTCATAGAATTTTTATTTATTACCACTTTTATCAGATTCAAGTTATTTCTGTGACCATTGTGGGGTTTTCTTTCATCAACAGAGGGGTACCAACAATTTTGTCCACATCTGTATATGGATTTATGACTTCTGCATGACATGATGATTTAGTTGAGTCACACAGTTTTAAGTGTCCTTGTCTGTCTGGCTGCAGTGCTGGTCCAAAAGGAGACAACATCTATGAGTGGAGGTCGACCATCCTGGGACCGCCAGGCTCCGTGTACGAGGGAGGTGTCTTCTTCCTGGACATCGCCTTCACACCCGATTACCCCTTCAAACCCCCCAAGGTGAGCCACATCCTTTCTATACTAGTTTTCACAAGTAAATATGTTGTTCACTGTCTACTTGTCAGTTACTGTAAAACTTACTAATAATGAGCAGCTTCTGCAGAACAGACTGAAGAGTTGGTCATTATTATAGCTCCACCCTGACATTATCGCTGTCATTGTTGGAGTTGTTATTGATGGTGTTAAATGCTAGGTTAAAAGTTTTACAGACCCAGACGAGCCTTGAGATGCTTTGCTCCCAGCTCTTGTTTACTGTAATGATGATATGCCATGTTTTTTTTTCATTTTAACTACTATATTTTAACTTATTTATGCTTGAGGTCTCTGTTCTTGCCCCCGTTTAATGGCTGCTTGTTACTGAAATGTTTCTTATTTCTGGTGCAGCAAATTTCTGATCCAAGCCAGTTTTTTACGTTATTTTAGAAGTTGAAACTGAGGAGCAGTGGTGGAATACTACACTGAAGAATTAAAACAGCAAGATGTCAGAAATCTTTTGCTCCTGACACAATCTGTTGTTTTTTTTTCCAGTAGTCACCATCCTCACAGCAAAAGTTACTGTTTAATTGTACCAGCTGCACATATTGAATGAATTATTCTATAAACAATCAGTGTTGATTATTTTTCAAGTGGAAACATGTTGGCTATATGGACATGAAATGTAAAAGCCTATTATTAACTTATTTATTGACTATTATTTTTAAAAATCTTGTCTATTCCAGTGTTTTGTTTTTTAAAATCTTTTTTGAGGTGCCGCACATTTTTTTTTGTTTACTTTGAAAAAATCCCATGGCAACGCCACCAACCAAAAATGTTACAAAATGACTCATTGTAGCCTATTTCAGCATACTGTATGTAATGACATTTTAGTCTTGTGATTTTGTTTATACTCACTCAGTGTGAAATGTGGTGCAATTACATACAAAGTCAATGGAAAGACGCAAAAACGCACAGAACTGCACCCAGGTGACATGCGAGCCAGACGTCGTTCAACCCAGGCTAAAAATCTGCTGATGCCTGGTCACGACATCCAATCGGTGTTGAGACCCCGCTGCCATCAGGAGTGAGCACCAATGGAGGACACATTAGTTTGAAAATGACACTGTGACCCACCAGAGACAGATGGACCAGAGCTCCACAGCTGAAGTTTGTGTCCAGCCACGACAACCTGCTGGTCCACTGACAAGGCATGGCAAGGCAGCGCATGAAACTGGACACCAGCCTGCCCGTTAGAAGTGTGGAATTTTGTTGATTCTTAGACACATTGTGATGCAGCCTTTGCATCGATGCAGAATGTTACTAATCGAGATCTTGCCCCCACCCCAGTAAGTCTCATTTTCAGACTTATTTGTTCTCCTGGTAACACTGGAATATCAACGCTGATTTGTATGTAATTGTTCTGCATATGAAACAAATAGAAATGTGTAGCCTTATGCAGTCACCACTGCTGAAACTAAAAGTTCCATAAACTATCAACCCCTATTAATGTGTGTGATAGAGATGTGTACTACCTACTGTATAAATTTAAATTACATACAGTGGTGTGAAAAAGTGTCGGCCCCCTTCCTGATTTCTCATTTTTTTGTATGTTTGCCACATTTTAATGTTTCAGATCATCAAACAGATTTAAATGTTAGATAAAGATAACACAAATAAACACAAAATGCAGTTTTTAAATGGAGGTGTTTATTATTAAGGGGAAAAAAATCCAAATCTACATGGCCCTGTGTGAAAAAGTGATTGCCCCCTTAAACCTAATAACTGGTTGGGCCAACCTTAGCAGCAACAACTGCAATCAAGCATTTGCGATAACTGGCAATGAGTCTTTTACAGCGCTGTGGAGGAATTTTGGCCCACTCATCTTTGCAGAATTGTTGTAATTCAGCCACAGTGGAGGGTTTTTCAGCATGAACTGTCTTTTTAAGTTCATGCCACAGCATCTCAATAGGATTCGGGTCAGGACTTTGACTAGGCCGCTCCAAAGCCTTCATTTTGTTTTTCTTAAGCCATTCAGAGGTGGACTTGCTGGTGTGTTTTGGATCATTGTCCTGCAGCAGAACCCAAGTGTGCTTCAGCTTGAGGTCACGAACAGATGGCCGGGCATTCTCCTTTAGGATTTTTTGGTAGACAGCAGAATTCATGGTTCCATTTACCACAGCAAGTCTTCCAAGTCCTGAAGCAGCAAAACAGCCCCAGACCATCACACTACCACCATCATATTTTACTGTTGGTATGTTGTTCCTTTTCTGAAATGCTGTTACTTTTATGCCGGATGTAATGGGACACACACCTTCCAAAAAGTTCAACTTTTGTCTCATCAGTCCACAGAGTATTTTCCCAAAAGTCTTGGGGATCATCAAGGTGTTTTCTGGCAAAACTGAGACAAGCCTTTATATTATTTTTGCTTAGCAGTGGTTTTCATCTTGGAACTGTGCCATGCAGGCCATTTTTGCCCAGTCTCTTTCTTATTGTGGAGTCACGAGCTCTGACCTTAACTTAGGCTAAGTGAGGCCTGCAATTCTCTGGATGTTGTTGTGGGGTCTTTTGTGACCTCTTTGATGAGTTGTCGCTGCGCTCTTGGGGTAATTTTGGTCGGCTGGCCACTCCTGTGAAGGTTCACCACTGTTCCATGTTTTTGCCATTTGTGGATAATGGCTCTCACTGTGGTTCGCCAGAGTCCCAAAGCTTTAGAAATGGCTTTATAACCTTTCCCAGACTGATAGATCTCAATTACTTTGTTTCTCATTTTTTTCCTGAATTTCTTCCGATCACAGCATGATGTTGAGCTTTTGAGGATCTTTTAGTCTACTTCACTTTGTCAGGCAGGTCCTATTTAAGTGATTTCTTGATTGAGAGCAGGTGTGGCAGTAATCAGGCCTGGGTGTGGCTAGAAAAATTGAAGTCAGCTTTCCAAAGATGTGATAAACCACAGTTAATTTATGTTCTAACATGAGGGGGCAATCACTTTTTCACTCAGGGCCATGTAGGTTTGGATTTTGTTCTCCTCAATAATAAACACCTTCATTTAAAAATTGCATTTTCTGTTTACTTGTGTTATCTTTTTCTAATATTTAAATTTGTTGGGGCGGGGCGCGGTGGAGGAGTGGTTAGCACTGCGGCAGCACAGCAACTTACCCTTGGCCGGGGGATCCTGGGTTCGATCCCAGCCCCCGACCAACAGTGATCTGTGTGGAGTTAAGATAAGATAAGGTAAGATAAGATAAGATAAGATAAGCCTTTATTAGTCCCACAATGGGGAAATTCCAGGATTGCAACAGCACAGGGATAGCAACACTCAGAGCAACAATCAGAAGGCAAGAAAAAAAACAAGAACAGCTAGTATACATATGTACATATTACTATAAATATACACTACCGTTCAAAAGTTTGGGGTCACTTAGAAATTTCCTTATTTTTGAAAGAAAAGCACTTTTTTTCAATGAAGATAACTTTAAACTAATTAGAAATACATTCTATACATTGCTAATGTGGTAAATGACTATTATAGCTGCAAATGTCTGGTTTTTGGTGCAATATCTAGATAGGTGTATAGAGGCCCATTTCCAGCAACTATCACTCCAGTGTTCTAATGGTACAGTGTGTTTGCTCATTGCGTCAGAAGGCTAATGGATGATTAGAAAACCCTTGTGCAATCATGTTAGGTCTGCAATGCTGTAATTGCTGCAAATGGAGGATTCTTTGACGAAAGCAAAGTTTGAAGGAAAAAATTATTATTTCAAATACAAATCATTATTTCTAACCTTGTCAATGTCTTGACTATATTTTCTATTCATTTTACAACTCATGGTGGTAAATAAGTGTGATTTTTCATGGAAAACACAAAATAATTGTCTGGGTGACCCCAAACTTTTGAACGGTAGTGTATATATAGACACACAGTGCAGAGCATTATGGTTGGTGGATGTGCAGCAGAAAGTCTAAGCTCTCTCTCCCTCCGCGGATGCGGTGGGCCAGCTGGATGTCTTTGGGCATGATGGTGGTGACCCTCTTGGCGTGGATGGCGCACAGGTTGGTGTCCTCGAAGAGACCCACCAGGTAGGCCTCGCTGGCCTCCTGCAGAGCCATGACGGCGGAGCTCTGGAAGTGCAGGTCGGTCTTGAAGTCCTGAGCGATCTCCCACACCAGGCGCTGGAAGGGCAGCCTACGGATGAGCAGCTCCGTGGATTTCAGGTAGTGACTGATCTCTCTCAGAGCCACGGTACCGGGCCTGTAACGGTGAGGCTTCTTCACTCCGCCGGTGGCCGGAGCGCTTTTTTTTCGAGCAGCCTTGGTGGCTAGCTGCTTCCTGGGGGGCTTTTCCTCCAGTAGATTTACGGGCGGTCTGCTTGGTTGTTGCCATCGCTCTTTATTATTCTGTCTTATATTTCTTGCACGCCGCCTAAACTCCAGCCCTGCACCCACGTCGTTTTCGCCACAGTTCCTCAGCATGTCGAGCTTCTCCATTACACCGGGTGGCGGTTGGAGCTAGCTAGCCAGCTAGCTCTTCCCTGCTGTATTCGTCCCCCGCTGCAAACAGAGGCTCCGTCCGCCGACTCGGGAGACCCTTGGGGCGATCTGTGTGTCCGTGATATACGTATATATAGAGTGAAAGGTGTAGAAAGAAGAAGGAAAGTAAGAAAAGGGCAGTTGCAAACGGCAGCCAACTCGTGTGGCGCCGCCGGTCCGGCGGAACCGGAACCGGGGAAAAAAAAAAAGAGTTTGCATGTTCTCCCCGTGTCTGCATGGGTTTACTCCGGGATTTCTCCGGTTTCCTCCCACATGCCAAAAACATGCAGGTTAGGTTAATTGGCATCAAACTGGGGATTCTAAATTGTCCTTAGGTATGACTGTGAGAGTGAATGGTTGTCTGTCTCTCTGTGTTGGCCCTGCGATGGACTGGCGATCTGTCCAGGGTGTACCCTGCCTTTCACCCAGAGATGCTGGGATAGGCTCCAGCCCCCCCGCAACCCAAAAAGGATTAAGCGGAGGAAGATGAATGAATGAATGAATGATCTGAAACATTTAAGTGTGACAAACATACAAAAAATGAGAAATCAGGAAGGGGGCAAACACTTTTTCACACACCGTATTTTACCAGCAAACAGAATCATATGCACTATCTGAGTATAACTGTAAATGGAGCAAATATAGAAAATCTAACAAGAGTTTTAAGTATTTGGGCGTCACATTAGATCCCACGCTCAGCTTTAAAAAGCACATAAAGCAGATGAGCCACACTCTGAAATATAACCTTGCAAACTTTCGATGCATCAAAAACTCACTTACTCTAGAAGGATCAAAAACCTTTCTGAATGCCATGATTTTGACACATTTCTCTTATTGCATCTCCTGCTCGTCACAAACCAACAGTACGACTCTGAAACCTTTGGAATCTCTGTATAAACAATCCATTAATATTCTGGGTAAGAACACATGACAGTATCACCATTGTGGTATACTTGCCAAACACAAGATGTTAAGCTTTGAAAATACAGTATGATCATGTATACAAATATACAGTTGGTTTTTAAAATTATCCATGGTTCTGCACCCCCACCTCTTAAGACTTTTGTGCACTTAATTTCTGAACAAAATACCGAAATAACAAGGACTTCCTCTAGGTGGCATTGTTTCATCCCCATAAAACTGATTTTAGACAGTCAACCTTCTCATACAAAGCTGAACAAGACCAGTAAAATAATAGCAAAATAACCTAATGGCAGCTCCAAATTTAGTACAAATAAGTACAAGTACATTGTGAAATGTTTACATTTATTGATCCATTGATCTTTTACAAAACATGAACAACCTGAATGATGAATCTTCATCAAAGTATGAACAACCTGATTTTTATTTTCCTTTTCTGCTCTGTTTTGAACTGAAGCTGCTGACGAACAATATCTTAAATCACGATAAAAACAAATCCATTTAAGGAACCAGATATTGGATTGCTCCCATCTGCTGTTTAGTCCTGGAACTTGTTTGTATTGTGGACAATGACCCCAGTTACATGGTCACAATAAAGTGATTACTGGCAATATACCGATAATGTCAATAATCAGTTTTCTCGTGTTTACATGCACTGAATAACCAGATTACTGGAGGGTAAACCACTTGAGTTAATGACCCCAGTTACATGGCCTTTATGGCATTATTCTGTTTACATGGCCACTTGAATAATCAGATAACTGCAGAAATCCAATCATAACCGGTTTATTCATGTACATGTAAACATGATCATTGACCATGTTTACATGCACATGAATAAACTGGTTATGATTGGATTTCTGGAGTTTCAATCCAGATTATGACCCTTAATCAATTTTTGGCAGGTGAAATAACACACTCTTTTAGCTATAACAGCCCTTTGAGACTATTTCACAAGTGTGACAGAGTAAGTTACAGAATTATACTCACAATTCAACCTTGAGGAACCAAATCAAGTAATTATTGGCAGATAAAGTGATTGAATCCATATTAGGAGCCCTAACGAATTTTTGGCAGATGAAGCATATATTTTATGGATTCTACTTATATTATTATAGGAGGTAAATAATGCACAAACACTAGTATTCATGGGAAAGAAAAGCTTTATTGACTTTTACATCGTTATGCATGGATTTTTGTTCATTTCAGCACACTTTTCTTATAAGGCAAAACATTAAAAGCTGCGGGATAAAATGTCATATCTGATTATTCTAACACAAAACTCATGGGCCTAAAGTTATGACTAATCCCTCACCGCAATAAATATTCACAGACATACCTTTGCTAATTGCATGGACCAAAAGGTTACGTCCACTTTGCTCAAAAGCAACCGTCAGCCTCAGAATCAGAAGAGAAATGGCTTTAGCCGAGCGAAGCGCTCCTGCAGTAAGCCGATCAGTTTCTTGTGGCCCATGACTTTTTGGCAAGACACCACAGCTTCTCTTGTTTTGAACATGTTCAAAAAATTTTGCGACAAGAAAAAACGACTGTAAAAACATCTGGTAAGCAGCAGCGAACTGATGGCCCCCAGCACCCGCTGAGCTGTGAGACACGGGGGTAAATGTATTTTTACAGAACAGTTATTAAATACAGTAAATAAGTGATGTTTCAGTGTGTGCTGGATCCGGCATCCATAAAAAGACTTGTTGCATATTTTTTGTGATGTTATAGGCTAGAAGAGATAATAGCAAACAGGTGGGAAAAGTTTGCCTTGGACTCTTTCTGGAAGAAATCCTGTCCTCCCTACCTGCATAGCGGACTCCCTCAGTGGAAATTGGGGATCTCTTTTGTGTCTGTAATTCTTGTGCAACTCCAAATGGACAAATTGGGAATAGCAGTTACTTTATTGAAAAAGTGCTGCTCGGGTATTATTTAATTTTCACACTTTTAAAATTCATTACGCGGGCCAATTTGGATTCTCTGGCTGGCCGGATTTGGCCTGTGGGCCGAACGTTTGACACCCCTGGTTTATACATTGCCATGGATGGACGGCTGTGGCACAGGTGTAGTGTAGCCCAAAGGTCCCCAACCCCTAGACTGCAGACCGGTATTGGTCCGTAGGTCATTTGGTACCGGGCCGCACAGAAAGAATAAATAACTTACATTACTTCAGTTTTATTTATTATCTGAGTCTAAATGATGTTTTATTTTGAAAAATTACCGGATTTTCTTTGTTACATCCGTCTATGGCTCACGACGCACGTCAGGACACTTGTCTCGGTGACGTGATACGTTACCACTAACATTCAAGGCTGGGAATTAGTGAATCAAAAACCCATGTGCAGGAGTGCCATGACCGGAAGGCTGTCTGGTTTAACTGCTCGGATTAAGGAGGTTGCTCCTGAGTGTGAGTCTACGCATTGTGTCATTCACAGGGAAACGCTGGCTACCTGAAAAACGCCACCAGAACTTAACAGCGTATTGAATGATGTAATTAAAGTTATTAACCACATCAAAGCACACGCCCTTAACTCACGCCTGTTAGAGCAGCTTTGTGAGGAGATGGAGGTGGAGCACAGACACCTTCTCTTATACACAGAAATAAGATGGTTATCCCGAGGGAGATCGCTGGCCAGAGTGTTTGAATTACGAGAGTCGCTGCAGAGATTTCTCTCAGAAAAAAAAGCCACCGCTGGCAGCACATTTCTGTGACGAGGAATGGCTCGCAAAACTCGCTTACTTGTGCGACATATTCAGCCTGCTCAATGAACTCAAATCTGTCACTTCAGGGGAAAATGACAACTCTCTTCAAGTTGGCAGATAAAGTAGCTGCATTTAAAGCCAAATTGGGTTTGTGGGGACGGCGCGTGAATGGAGGTATATTTGACATGTTTCAAACATTAGCGGGATTTTGGAAGAGACTGAGCCCGAGCCTTCATTCTCCCAGCTGGTGAACGATCACCTGTCTTTGCTTTTAAAAGAGTTCGAGCACTACTTTCCAACCACAAAAGATCCATGAACTGCCAAAGAATGGATGCGCGACCCATTTCTCAACAAACCAGGTGAATCCAACATGTCTGTGCAAGAAGAAGATCAACTGCTGGAGATTGCAAATGATGGCGGCCTTAAAAGTATGTTCGAGACAACAGCTCTGTCGGTGTTCTGGATTAAAGTTATGGCTGAATACCCTGAGATTGCCACAACAGCAGTGAAAACCCTGTTGCCATTTCCGACATCCTATCTGTGTGAAGCGGGGTTTTCTGCAGTAACAGCAACCAAAACAAAATTACCAAGTAGACTGGACATAAGCGACACACTTCGGGTGTCATTGTCTCCCATTACCCCTAGATGGGACTGTCTTGTTGCAGAGAAACAAGCTCAGGGCTCCCACTGATTCAGCGTTGTGGTGAGTTGTATTTTTCATGCACTTTGTGTTTGTGGTGTATCTTATTTTGAAGGCACGTTTAAACGTTACCATAGTGACCAGAGAGTGTTGCGGGCAGAGAGGATGTTACTCATGTTGTTGTTGTCCCGATGTTAAGAGGACGTTCACGTTTATTATTATATTTAGAAAATACCACAGTTTTTATGCCAGTCGTATCATGCTCTTTTGTTGTATTTATCCGCCACACCTTAAAGGCCGGTCCCTGAAAATATTGTCTGACATTAAACCAGTCCGTGGCGCAAAAAAGGTTGGGGACCACTGGTGTAGCCGACTACTAATCAGAGGATCAGTGGTTCGATTCCCGCTCTGTCTGCAGTCTGCATGTCAAAGTGTCTTTGAGCAAGACACTGAACCCCCAGTTGCTCCTGGTGGATCAGGCCAGCGCCAGTGCTTGGCAGCTCCACCACCATCAATGTGTGTGTGTGGATGGGTGGATAGCAGGGTCTGTAAAGCACTTTGGTCATCCAGAGATGAGTGAAAAGTGCTATATAAGTGAACGCCATTTACCATAACTGAGACATGTGGCTTTATGTCATTGGTAAGTGCCGTTGGTTATGGTAAACAAGGTCACAGTAACAGCACAATAGAGAACTATATAGGGAACACTTCAGCTTCATGGACATTATTGTCTACTTTGAGTTGTAGTTTTTTGCTTTTTTTTCCCAGTAGCGTCTTATACAGCCGCTGTGTTGTAAAATGATTGACGGTAAGAATGGATGCACAAATCATACATCATACAGACGTAGCATAAACATGGGTGGTGTTCTACATGAGTAACTGAGCCAGAGTAGAAGCCAACTTTTCCAGTTGAGCTTTACTGCGTGATGCGATCATGCTGTTTAAAAAGAAGCAGACTTTTTGGTTGGGACAGCTGCAGCACACTCACCAGGTTATTAAAAACAATAAAGATGCACATCACCCATTGAAATGACATGTACAGTGGTACAAATGTAAACAAAAAGAACAATTTGTGTCATTTCAATAGGTGATTGTTTACAAAAAAGTTAAAGATGAGGATGATTTTAATTAGTTACTACTACTAATAACATGTTCTATAGAAATCATGATATGTAAACACAGTGTTCCAAGTCATGATAATAGTGTGAAAATCTATTGTGACACCCCTAATTTGGATTTAAATATAAAATAAAGGTTTAATTTTTTTATGTGTGGACAAACAACACAGTAGTTGATACTATCAAATGGAGAATAAATGGCATAAAAAGTCCTGCAACATAAAATTGTCAGTTTTGATAAATTCCAGTTTTTTCACAGATGGTCAGTAGATGGCAGCAGAACACCAGGTAAACAGAAGCTTCACACCCTGTTCAGAGAACTTTCCATGGGTTTCCAGGAGCTCTGTGTGATGAGTTTTTGTGTGTGGAGGCATTACATTGATTTTCTTTAACCCTCCTGTTGTCCTCATATTCTGTATACGCCCCGTGTCCTCCGGGTCAAAATGACCCGTCTACACTAAACCCCCAATATAAGCAGCTTAATTGAATTTTAAACACCAAATTTTATTTTGCTTGAAGAAACAACTTATCATTCACCACAAAATGTGTGAATACCTGAGTTTTCCCTCTTCACTTGTATAAGAAAGAATAGAAATGTGCAAAAATGAGTTTTGAATGCATTTTTATTCATCTCAATGATTCAGTTTCTTTTGATTTTTTTTTTTTGCTAGTGAACAATGTAAGAAAATATACAATACAAAAATGTGAAAAACAACATAACTCATTCAACTAATTAGCACATGTAGAGCAGTATGCAAGTGCACAGCCTTTGCAGATATTTTGCATATAGTGCTCAGAAGTACTACATTCTTGTTTTTCTTTGGGAGGTAGGAAACTAGAGTGGTGGTGGGCGTGAAGGCAAACTTTGATGAGAAGACCTCTCTCTCCTTTGATGCAAGCAGTGCAGGAGGGAGCTCAGGCTTGTTCTTTCGAACTGTGCCAACCATGGTGATCTTCCTCTTCAGGAGCTGCTGTCCGAGTTCATAAGAGGTGAAGAAACTGTCACATGTCACATTGTGACCCCTCAGTCCCTCTGTCACATCAGGCACAACTCGCATCCCCTGGTTCTTCTCTGGGCCTCCACTGGTCAGCTTCCCTGTATAGACTTGCATCTTCCAAGCATAGCTTGATTTGGCATCGCAAGCCACCCATGACTTGATCCCATATTTTGCTGGCTTGCTGGGCATATACTGCCGGAAAGGACAATGACCTTTGGACAGAAGAGATTAGCATCAGTGATTAGTATCAGTGTCACAGAAAACAGTCATAGAAATCAATAGTGAAAACTATTACATTATTATATTTTATTACAAATATGAAAATAAATTACCTCTAAATGGAACCAGTTGCTCATCCACTGTTACGTCAGGCCCTGGGTTGTAGAGGTAAGGCAGCCGCTCCACCCACTTGTCCCAGACCTCTCTTATGGCTGCAAGTTTGTTTCTCACACGTCTTGCTGGTCTTGACTCACGGTTATCAAATCATAGCAGTCTTGAGTAGGTGTGAAAGACTTTTGAGTGACATTGTGGCTCGGAAAATTGGCCTTCCACTCTCTGCATCCCTTAGACTAGCTGCAGCCTCACCTCGGGACCTGTATACACCTGCTAAGATTAGCAGCCCTGAGTAGGCCTGCAGGTCAGTCTCATCCATCTTTTTCCAGCTGTCTCCATATTTGCGAAAACCCTCCAGATTTGTCATCTCAAGGATTATTTTTTGTATTGCTGGTGTGATGAACAGGTAGAATGTAGAGACAATGTCATGGGCATGAGAAACGGCATACCTTGTGGGTCCTGGGGTCATTTTTATGACATTTTGTTCTGCCTCCCTGCCGTGTTGGTCATATGCTGCCGAGGACCATGTTATTTTGCCGTTTTTTGAAAGGAAAGTCTTTCTTTCAGCTTCAGGGTTTTCTTCTTCTTCTGAAGATGATTCATCATGCTCTGGGTTGTATTCCTCCCCATCTTCTTCTGATACATCCTCCACTTCCTCTTCTGAATCAGAGTTGTCTTGCTGGATATCTGAAATATATATATATATTATATAAATATATCAGCTCTATAGCCTGTTCGACGGTATAACGCGCACTCATGGCTTCAGCACAGAGAGAATTCGGCGTACTGTCATCTGCCATCCTCTGGAAATCGACCTGTCTTGTCTTGTTTATGTCTGCTACTGATTGATCTGAGACCGATCAAAGGCACTGCAGTCCGCGAGAAGGCCACCTGTCTTGTCTTGTTTACGTCTGCTATTGTGTTGTTTATGTCTGCTACTGATTGATCTGAGACAGAACTAAAACATTCTCACATTCTGTGGTGTGTAAATAACTCAGTGACCGTGATTTCAATTCAATTTGACTGCCGAGTCATTTTGACCCGAAGACGACCTTTGTACCTTTTTTTGTACAGCTTACATGGAAATGTGAATAAAGGCAACAATTCACTTATCCTAATGTTGGGGTCAATCTAGGAAAAGTCATAAAATTTTAAGTTGAAAAAATATTGTTTAGGGGGATTTTTTTTGGTTTTTAACACAGTGGTGGGTCATTTTGACCCGAGGACAACAGGAGGGTTAACTGCTTTACCTTAGAGGCCAGGGGAATTTCCTTTCTCCAATACCACACTTGTTTCATAGATTTATGTCTAAATATCTATTAAGTTGACATATTAAGTTGATAAACTAGCAAAGTTATTCCCTTGATTAGCCTGATTTTTGATTATCTATCTATCTATCTATCTATCTATCTATCTATCTATCTATCTATCTATCTATCTATCTATCTATCTATCTATCTATCTACCTATCTATCGCAGTCAAGTGCTTCCTCCCATCCTGTCTACTCTGTGTTTGTGTGCAGGTAACTTTCCGCACGAGGATCTATCACTGCAACATCAACAGTCAGGGTGTGATCTGTCTGGACATCCTGAAGGACAACTGGAGTCCCGCTCTCACCATCTCCAAGGTGCTGCTGTCCATCTGCTCCCTGCTCACAGACTGTAACCCAGGTAAGATTCAGGAAGGACAAACTGGCTCAGACAGACTTTAAAAGAGAAATAAGAGAGAAGAAGGGGAGGGCGACATGTACACTTGTGGCTCTGGCTTAAATGTTAAGGTCAGGAGTTCAAGCATCTGCTGAGCCACTTTTATTTGAGCCTCAAGCCATTTACCCTTTTTGCCTCAGGGGTACCAAATCATGTATCACTCTGCCCCATATGCAAGAAAAACAAAACGGCTAAAGTACATGTGACAAATGAAAGGCTTAGACACAAATAAAAGAAAAATAGAAGGCAAACATTTTTATTTGTTTTTAATCCATTGCTTTGTCTGTTTGACATTTTATATTTTCAACACTGTAGCTTCTACATTTCCAATAAGGTTGACTTCAAATTTAAATAAAAGCTTTAACTCATTCCCTACCCCCATTTTTGGGGGGTAGGGAGACTTGTACTTTTTCAGTCCATTTTATGTTGATTACAGTTCTCATTAGGGGTCCCTGATGTATGTGGATGTGTGGTGTACATGTGCTTGCTCACTAAGGTTGTTTAATTATAATGTGTCTGAACAAAGGAGACACAACATAACGGTTTACAAACGGAGAGGTAGGTTGTGTAGCTAACAGGCGTGGGGAAAAAATAGCCTTTAGCGGGGTTTGGCTATACATACTGTAATTACATAACATGTTACAGTAATAGGTTTGCACACTTAAGAGGGTACAGTGTATGTGAAAAGAAGAAAGGGGATAAAACACATTCAATTCATTAGCCAGTCCCATGATTTTGTGGGATGTTTTTATGATTGTTGCGGGCCAAAAAGCCTGAATTTGCGGGAGCTTTTTATTAAAAAGTTGCAATGTTTTGAGAGTTTTTTTTGCACTAAACATTGTGGGAAGAATTACAAATTTTAAAGCAGATTTTTTTTCCCTCCATAGATTACTGCAATGGCATCTGTCTATAAATTCAGAAGTCTCTGTGTGTTTGTGTGTCTGTCTGTTCCATGCATATCTCTTGAACTGTTCGTCAGACTGACCTAAGGTTTTAGACGTGTTTTGCTGAGGTTATGAGGGTGTGCATCCCCAGGTATGGAGTTGCTCAGTCAAACTATGTAATTTTTATCAATAAAAGTTTAGCCACCACTCTGTCACCGTTCTGTCTCTCTTCATGTCCTGGCTTCAAGAAGTGTGGGCGGGGTGCTGATTGGATAATATGCAGCATCAAGGCCATGCTGATTGGATAACACACAGCATCACCTGCTAGTCACCACAGTGTTCCCTGGACAAAACAAGGAAGTGAAAAATGACAAATTTGACTAGAAAAAGATAATACTGAAGATTTAATGCTTAAAAAATTATACCATAAAGTTGCCGTGATTGCGTAGGTCTAAAGGATAATTCGGCATACTATGTGTAGAACATGAGGTGTGCGGGACTTCCGGTCTGGACACCATGATGATAGCAGCTTAACGCTGAAGCTCCCAGACCCGATCCGTGAAAATCAGATTTAACGGATTTTTGGAAGAGTGAAAATCAAAAGACAAAGTCATTATGCCTAAAGGAAAACAGAAGAGATCGACATTTCCCAGGCCAAGACACGCATCAGCCGGAGAATCTGACCTGGAAGACATCCACTCGGAAGCAGAGGAACTGAATGAAGCTAGCAACACAGTTAGCTTAAAAATGGTACTTCAAGAATTAAGACAATTTCGCCGTGAGTGTTGGGCCGAATTTCGTGAAATTAAAGACGAAATAAAAAGGACAAACAGCAGAGTGGACCAGGCTGAGGACCGAATCATGGAAGCAGAGGAAAGAATAAACGGGCTGGAAGAAACTGTGCTGGAGCTACTCAAACGACAGTCAAGACTGGAGGCTAAGCTAACCGACCAAGAAGGAAGACTAAGAAGAGACAACATAAGAATTCATGGTCTGAAAGAAGGAGTCGAGGACGGTTTCACCACAATGGCTGCATGCGTGGAATCCATACTGAGAGAGAAGTTGGAAATTCCCCAATCCACCGACTTGAAGATAGAAAGGGCGCACCGTACATTAGCCCCAAGGCCGTCGGCGGAAGCGCCACCAAGATCGATGGTGGTGAAGTTCTCCAACTCCAGAATAAAAGAAGAGGTTGTGAGACTGGCTTGGCAGAAAAAAGGATTTATGCACCAAGAGAGAAAAGTTTTTGTGGAGCATGACTACGCCCCGGAGGTCCTTAAAAAGCGTCGGGAATACAACGACGCTAAAAAGGTACTACGAGAGAAGAAGCTGCGCTTTCAAACTCCATTTCCGGCGAAGCTGCGGGTTTTTTACGGGGATGAGACGTGTCTCTACAACTCGGCGGAAGAAGCAACCACGGATATGGCGAGAAGAGGGCTCCCGGTAACGGTGTATAAACCCGCAGCAGACCCGATTGAAAGAATCAAGGCTCAAACGTGGTGCACACAGAGACCCTCAAAATCCACGAGCCAGCAGCGGGAAACCCAGCTGCAGGGCTATAAGGAAAAACTGAGCGTTTTCAGGAGGGAATAACGATATTTTTAGTCAATCTGCGCATCCAACCCTCCTCCTACAAGGTAACAAACATTAAAGGAGATGCAGAATCAGCAAGTATCAAGTGGTAAAACATTTCATGGAACAGACATAATATTAGAAACAAATAAGTCTTTAAAAAAAAAAAAAAAACTTGTTAAAATAGAAATGTGACAATGAACCACATGATCTCTCCACACTAACAAATACTGTATTAATGTGATTGTTTGCTGTGATGGTGGTGGGAGGTTGCGCACAATTTCATAGGGTATAGGCATAAAAAAAAAAAATCATTACAAGTTCGGATTGGGATCTGAAATTCACGTTAAAAACATGGGACAACTTACAGGGGTAAGAGAGGGCCCTCAACATGTAACAGAGTTTGAGGAATTTCCCTCAGAGCCAACGCACCATCAAGGCTCTTCTAAGGTCACTAAAAAGACCTCAGTTCAGGAAGATCTTTTGTCAGTTTTTTGTTTTAAAGTTTTATATACTATGTTCTTAATGTTTTTTATGTTCTTAGTGTTCTTTCAGTTTCTGAGTAGCATAAAAGAGGGCCACCACACTGTTATACTAAATAAGACAACACAATGGAGAAGCAGGGTGTAACCAAAATAATCTCATATAATGTAAAAGGGATCCTGAATACAGTTAAAAGATCCAAGATTCTAGGCAAAATGAAAAAAGACAAAGCAGGAATAATATTTTTACAGGAAACCCACCTAACAGACGTGGAGCACACTAAACTTAATAGACAAGGGTTTAAAATGATCTCTTCATCTTCATATAAGTCAGGGAGGAGGAGGGGGGTAGCGACATTGATCTCAACCAAAATTATATTTGAAAAAAAATCACAACACAAAGATAAAGAAGGGAGATTCAGCATGGTACTTGGTCGGCTAGAGGGAGAAGGTATCACCCTGCTGAATGTATATGCACCTCCAGGGGCTAACTGGAAATTTTATAAAAATGTATTTGACCTAATGATAACTAAAGCCCAAGGTTTAGTGATATGTGGTGGAGACTTCAATCTAAGACTGAATCCATACTGGGATGCATCAGGTAATTCTCCACATCAAAATAACACTCAAAGTAGGAAAACTCGGATGCTACTAAAAGAAATGGGAATCTGTGACGTGTGGAGGGAATTCAACCCCAGTGTAAAAGATTATACATTTTACTCAGCACCACATTCATCATACTCAAGGATTGACTATTTTTTTTATGTTTAATAGAGACATTGGAAGAGTAAAAACATGTAAAAGAGGACTGATGGATCTCTCTGACCACAGTCCGATCTACAGTGGGGCAAAAAAGTATTTAGTCAGCCACCAATTATGCAAGTTCTCCCACTTAAAAGATGAGAGAGGTCTCCAATTTTCATTATAGGTATACCTCAACTATGAGAGACAAAATGAGAAAAAAAATCCAGAAAATCACATTGAAGGATTTTTAATGAATTAATTGGTAAATTCCTGGGTAAAATAAGTATTTGGTCACCTACAAACAAGCAAGATTTCTGGCTCTCACAGACCTGTAACTTCTTCTTTAAGAGGCTCCTCTGTCCTCCACTCGTTACCTGTATTAATGGCACCTGTTTGAACTTATTATCAGTATAAAAGACACCTGTCCACAACCTCAAACAGTCAGACTCCAAACTCCACTATGGCCAAGACCAAAGAGCTGTCAAAGGACACCAGAAACAAAATTGTAGACCTGCACCAGGCTGGGAAGACTGAATCTGCAATAGGTAAGCAGCTTGGTGTGAAGAAATCAACTGTGGGAGCAATTATTAGAAAATGGAAGACATACAAGACCACTGATAATCTCCCTCGATCTGGGGCTCCCCCGCAAGATCTCACCCCGTGAGGTCAAAATGATGTGGTGTAGTGTGGACCTAGTGAATGACCTGCAGAGAGCTGGGACCAAAGTAACAAAGGCTACATCAGTAACACACTACGCTGCCAGGGACTCAAATCCTGCAGTGCCAGACGTGTCCCCCTGCTTAAGCCAGTACATGTCCAGGCCCGTCTGAAGTTTGCTAGAGAGCATTTGGATGATCCAGAAGAGGATTGGGAGAATGTCATATGGTCAGATGAAACCAAAATAGAACTTTTTGGTAAAAACTCAACTTGTCGTGTTTGGAGGAGAAAGAACACCATACCTACTGTGAAGCATGGGGGTGCAAACATTATACTTTGGGGCTGTTTTTCTGCAAAGGGATCAGGATGACTGATCCCTGTAAAGGAAAGAATGAATGGGGCCATGTATCGTGAGATTTTGAATTAAAACCTCCTTCCATCAGCAAGGGCATTGAAGATGAAACGTGGCTGGGTCTTTCAGCATGACAATGATCCCAAACACACTGCCCAGGCAACGAAGGAGTGGCTTCGTAAGAAGCATTCCAAGGTCCTGGAGTGGCCTAGCCAGTCTCCAGATCTCAACCCCGTAGAAAATCTTTGGAGGGAGTTGAAAGTCAGTGTTGCCCAGCGACAGCCCCAAAACATCACTGCTCTAGAGGAGATCTGCATGGAGGAATGGGCCAAAATACCAGCAACAATGTGTGAAAACCTTGTGAAGACTTGCAGAAAACGTTTGACCTCTGTCATTGCCAACAAAGGGTATATAACAAAGTATTGAGATGAACTTTTGTTATTGACCAAATACTTATTTTACTGATGAATTTACCAATTCATTAAAAATCCTTCAATGTGATTTTCTGGATTTTTTTTTTTCTCATTTTGTCTCTCATAGCTGAGGTATACCTATGATGAAAATTGGAGACCTCTCTCATCTTTTAAGTGGGAGAACTTGCACAATTGGTGGCTGACTAAATACTTTTTCCCCCACTGTATATGGACTTAAGTATCCAAAAATACACAAATAATACATTTTCTTGGAGGTTAAATTCAAATGTGCTGAAAAGACCACTGAAAGATGAATTGGAATCAGATATTCTCAGATATTTGGAAGAAAATGATAATGGAGAAGTATCCCCTTTAATACTGTGGGACGCATGCAACGCTGTAATAAGGGGAAAGATTATCGCAGAACTGGCAATCCAAAAGAAACTGAGACAAGAAAAACTAGTCACATTAGAGTCAGAACTTAAGAAACTAGAAAAAGAGCACAGAGACAACACTCATTCTAATGACTCGCTCAAAATTAAGGAAATTAAAAAACAAATAAATGAGATCTACACAATAGAAATCCAGAAGAAACTTACATTTCTGAAACAAAAATACTATGAAACAGGTAGCAAATCGGCAAAATTACTAGCCTATAATTTGAGGAAACAACAAACAGAGAGAGCAGTCTACAAAATCAGAGACCCAGTATCAAAGGAAATAAAATTTAGAATTCAGGAAATTCTTAAAAGCTTTGAGAACTACTACAAGAACTTGTACTCCCTCAAAAAACATAAAAACGCATCCGAAGCCTTCCTAAATACATTAAACCTTCCCCAACTTTTACTGAGTCTCAAAATAAAACACTGTTGTCAGAAATACAGCCTAAACAGGGATGAGAATCCTCCGCGGAGCCGAGGAATTCCTTGGATTTGATCATGTCTAGGGACATTCTCGTGAATCGTCTAAATTCGAGGAGAAAATTTTTTTTTTGGGGGGGGGGGGGATGAGGTCTGTTATGAGCAGCGAGTCGTATTTTCGATCGGCTGCTCAAATCCACCACGCAGAACGCGCTGCACGCGGCAGCACAGTTTACCCTTGGCCGGGGGATTGTGGGGATCGTGGGATCGTGGGTTCGATCCCAGCCCCCGACCAACAGTGACCTGTGTGGAGTTTGCATGTTCTCCCCGTGTTGCGTGGGTTTACTCCGGGATTTCTCCGGTTTCCTCCCACATGCCAAAAACATGCATGTTAGGTTAATTGGCTGTTCTAAATTGTCCCTAGATATCTGTTTCCTATAGGCCCTTAGAATAGAGGGTTAGTATTAATGAAAGCGCTTTGAGTGGTGTTTGTGACTAGAAAAGCGCTATATAAGTGCAGGTTAGTTAGTTAGTTAGTTAGCTACCCAGCGAGATCAGTAATGTAATGTAACAAGGCCACTGATTGGCTGATACTTATTGAAGCAACCAATCGACGATTTTGTTTTTCCTTTGTCATATCCCACACGCAGAGCGAAATGCAAATGGCGGACAATTCAATCAACCGAGTTTTCCCGATTTCATGAAAATGGTGAACCTAAAACTCACGAAAGACAACAAAGCAAGAATTTTAGAAATCGACAAAGGGATAAGGAACAAGTTTCGTTGGGAATGGCTCGAAAAAACTGTCAATGACTGTAAAGATCGGTAAAAATACCAAAGTTGTGGTTGAAAAAATGTCCGACTTCATACTTCATAGCGAAATGCGAAGTACCAGGGAAAGCCCAGTGTGTTTATTGTAACGATTTCTTGAGTTATGGATCTCGTGGTTGTGTTGCCTTAGTTGAGCACTGTTCAAAACAGAAACATCTCAAAATTGTGGCTACAAGGAGATGGAATTACTCGCTCGTGCTGCGTTCAAAACGATCGATGGACACGGTCAAATTCAGATGCCAGTCAAAGTTCATCACAGTCAGCCCCAATTACAGCAGTTAGTGATCGGAAGACACATTCTGAGGTAAGATTTTTTTCTCGTTATAAGTAATGTACTTCAGAATTTTCGCGTAATGAATTTGTTATGAAATAGCATGTGTAAGTTGTGACGTCATGCCTGTTTTGAAACACTAATTGATAATTTGAAACACTAATTAAACATCTTTTAGGTTTTACTTACTTTCTTAGATTATCTTTCAAATATTAAAATATACTAATATGCAACTTTTTTATATTCCTAGTAACACCAACAAATGCACACATTAATAAATCAAAATGCTTGCAGAATGTCAGTATATTTTAATAAATGGGTGATGGACTTGGTGATGGAATTTTGTTAATATTTATAATTTATTTTACTTGGTTAAATTATTTTGTGTTCTAGAATTATGTAAATGTAATTCTGTGTCAGTTCTAGGGGCGGCAGTTTAGGGGGTGGCTGTGGCGCAGGTGTAGTGTGATCGACTACTGATTGGAGGGTCATGGGTTCGATTCCCACTCTGTCTGAAGTCTGCATGTCAAAGTGTCCTTGAGCAAGACACTGAACCCCCAGTTGCTCCTGGTGGCCAGGCTAGCGCCTGTGTGTGTATGGCAGCTCTGCCGCCATCAGTGTGTGAATGTGTGCGTGAATGGGTGGATAGCAGGATCTGTAAAGCGCTTTGGTCATCCAGAGATGAGAAAAAGCGCTATATAAGTGAACGCCATTTACCATTCTAAACATATTAAATAGTAGTAAAATATAATTTAGTATTATTACATCAACATACCATTCAGATATCATAAATTTGCATGTGATGCAGCAGCAGATTAAAAAGGTAAACTATAAATGCATTTGTACTTACTTCTAACTTTAAATATAAGACCACATTTGAGCATTCTAAAACACCAGATTTCGTTAGCTTCTGGGGGGCGTTGCCCCCCAGACCCCCCACCAAGGCTCCGCCTTGGATCCAGCTTGGGGGACGCAGGCCTAACTAAGACCCCCAGCTTAGTTTCCTCTTTTTTCCCCAAACCCCATTCTCATCCCTGCCTAAACAATTAGAAAAAGCAATTATGAAACTTAAAGCTAACAAATCCCCAGGAGCAGATGGCTATACAGCAGAGCGGTACAAAACCTTTAAACAGCAACTATCTCCTCTCCTCCTGAAAACATTTAACTATGTCCTCCACACAGGGGAAATCCCCCCCTCCTGGAGAGAAGGGGTCATTGCAGTCATACCTAAACCTGAAAAGGATAAACTAGACTGCTCCAACTACAGACCAATCAGTGTGTTAAATCAGGACTATAAGCTTTTTACCACTATCCTTGCCAAAAGGTTAGAAAATATAAGATAAGATAAGATAAGCCTTTATTAGCCCCACAATGGGGAAATTCCAGGATTGCAACAGCATAGGGATAGCAACACTCAGAGCAACAATCAGAAGGCAAGAAAAAACAAGAGCAGCTAGTATACATATGTACATACAGTGATCCCTCGCTACTTCGCGCTTCACTTTTCGCGCCCTCAGTGCATCGCGGATTTTTCAAAAATATTCATCAAAAATTCAAAATTGAGAAATAATGGGCGGGCGCTAGCAGAAGGCAGGGAGACTACATTAGACCATCAGGTGTCAACACGGAGAGCCGCACAACTCTCTGTTCGCTGTTGTCGTGTTGGCTGGGCTCGGAAATCTCGCAAGCTGATTGGCCGAGACGTTTCACCCCGCAAGCTGATTGGCCGAGACGTCTCACCCACCTCCTCTCCCTGCCGAGCACCCATGAAGGGAAGGAAGACCGCATTCATTGCTTTTTATCGCTCGTGTTACTTAGTCTCGCCGCGTGGAACTTTTTGCTGTTCTCTTGTGCCATTTTGTGCGAAATAGTCTTTCCGTCGAGCCACTACGCCGCCTCCTGCAGCTTCAGCTCTATCGGAAGCTGCCCTCGATGATCCTGCGCCTCCAGCACCTCACGATGAGGCATCACCTGAGGAGCAGTAAAGCTCTCATTAACCTGTGCAGTAAATCATTTTCATCTTGAGTTACGTATCTTGTTATAAGAATAAAAGAGTTCTAAAAACATATATATGTACACTTTGTTTACATCTACGTATGTATGTACACGTACACACACACACACACGTATCATATGAGAGTGAGAGAATGTACGTATTGTTTATGGATGACGTCATTGAGGTGACGCTACTTAAGATAAGATAAGATAAGATAAGCCTTTATTAGTCCCACAATGGGGAAATTCCAGGATTGCAACAGCATAGGGACAGCAACACTCAGAGCAACAATCAGAAGGCAAGAAAAACAAGAACAGCTAGTATACATATGTACATATTACTATAAATGTATATATATATATATATAGACACACAGTGCAGAGCATTATGGCTGGTGAATGTGCAGCAGAAAGTCTAAGCTCTCTCTCCGCGGATGCAGCGGGCCAGCTGGAAGTGTTTGGGCATGATGGTGACCCCCTTAGCGAAGAAGAGACCCACCAGGTGGGCCTCGCAGGTCTCCTGCAGAGCCATGACGGCGAAGCTCAGGAAACGCAGGACGGTCTTGAAGTCCTGAGCGATCTCCCTCACCAGGCGCTGGACGGGCAGCTTACGGATGAGCAGCTCCGTGGATTTCTGGCAGCGACGGATCTCTCTCAGAGCCACGGGCCTGTGACGGCGAGGCCTCTTCACTCTGCCGGTGGCCAGAGCGCCTCTCCGAGCAGCCCTGGTGGCTAGCTGTCTCCTGGGGGGCTTCTTCCTCCAGTAGATTTTACGGGCGGTCTGCTTGGTTCTTGCCATCGCTCTTTATTATTCTGTCTTATATTTCTTTCACGCCGCCTACACTCCAGCCCGGCACCCGCATCGTTTTCGCTACAGCTCCCGGTATGTCGAGTTTCCCATTAGCACCGGGCGGCGGCCAAGTGCTAGCTAGCACTAGCTCCTCCCCGCTGTAACGTCTCCCGCTGCAAACCGTGGCTCCGTCCGCCGACCCGGGAGACCCCCGGGGCGATCCGTGCGTCCGTGATATATATACAGAGTGAAAGGTGTAGAAAGAAGAAGGAAGATAAAAAGAAAAGGCTGTTGCAACAGGCAGCCGACTCGTGTGGCGCCGCCGGTCCGGCGGAACCGGAACCGGAAAAAAAAAAACAAAAAACTTTGCGGTTTTTCACTTTTCGCGGTCGGTTCTGGAACCCATTAACCGCGATGAGGGATCACTGTATTACTATAAATACCTTTAAACAGCAACTATCTCCTCTCCTCCTGAAAACATTTAACTATGTCCTCCACACAGGGGAAATCCCCCCCTCCTGGAGAGAAGGGGTCATTGCAGTCATACCTAAACCTGAAAAGGATAAACTAGACTGCTCCAACTACAGACCAATCTGTGTGTTAAATCAGGACTATAAGCTTTTTACCACTATCCTTGCCAAAAGGTTAGAAAATATAAGATAAGATAAGATAAGCCTTTATTAGCCCCACAATGGGGAAATTCCAGGATTGCAACAGCACAGGGATAGCAACACTCAGAGCAACAATCAGAAGGCAAGAAAAAACAAGAGCAGCTAGTATACATATGTACATATTACTATATACTGTATATATATATATATATATATATATATATATATATATATATATATATATATATATATATATATATATATACAGTATATGTGACACACAGTGCGGAGCATTGTGGTTGGTGGATGTGCAGCAGAAAGTCTAAGCTCTCTCTCCGCGGATGCGGCGGGCCAGCTGGATGTCTTTGGGCATGATGGTGACCCTCTTGGCGTGGATGGCGCACAGATTGGTGTCCTCGAAGAGACCCACCAGGTAGGCCTCGCTGGCCTCCTGCAGAGCCATGACGGCGGAGCTCTGGAAGCGCAGGTCGGTCTTGAAGTCCTGAGCGATCTCCCTCACCAGGCGCTGGAAGGGCAGCTTACGGATGAGCAGCTCCGTGGATTTCAGGTAGCGACGGATCGCTCTCAGAGCCACGGTACCGGGCCTGTAACGGTGAGGCTTCTTCACTCCGCCGGTGGCCGGAGCGCTTTTTCGAGCAGCCTTGGTGGCCAGCTGCTTCCTGGGGGGCTTTTCCTCCAGTAGATTTACGGGTGGTCTGCTTGGTTGTTGCCATCGCTCTTTATTATTCTGTCTTATATTTCTTGCACGCCGCCTAAACTCCAGCCCGGCACCCGCGTCATTTTCGCTTCAGTTCCCCAATATGTCGAGTTTCTCCGTTTGCACCGGATGGCGGTTGAGTGCTAGCTAGCTCTTCCCTGCTGTATCGTCTCCTGCTGTAAACAGAGGCTCCGGGAGCGTCCGCCGACTCGGAAGACCTTTGGGGCGATCTGTGTGTCCATGATATATATAGAGTGAAAGGTGTGCCGGATCAGAAAGTTATCACCGGATCAGAAAGAAGAAGGAAGATAAAAAGACTCAGAATTGAGCCGCTGTTGCGAAAGGCAGCCAACTCGTGTGGCGCCGGAACCGGAAGACTGACATACATATCATATACTGACAGACTTAATTCATTTAGACCAAACAGGTTTTATAAGACAAAGACAGACACAAGATAACATTAGACGCACTTTACACATAATTCATCATATAAAAAAATATAATTTAAATGCAGCCATATTGGGATTAGATGCTGAAAAAGCATTTGATTCGGTTGACTGATCTTTCCTATATAGAATCTTATCCAGTTTCAATTTTCATAACAACTTCATTAGAACTATCCAGGCATTATATAATAAACCAACAGCTAAAATAAGGATTAACGGTAAATTATCATCATCTTTTGAACTGGAAAGAGGATGTCGTCAGGGTTGCCCCTTGTCTCCACTGCGCTTTGCAATCTTCATAGAACCTCTGAGCCAATGCATAAGACAGAATCAAAAAATTCAAGGTATTACACTTGGTCAGAAGGAACATAAAATAGCACTCTTTGCTGATGACATTTTAATATACCTGGGGCAGCCGGACACCTCTTTTCCAGAACTAATCTCAGTTTTTTCAGAGTATGGAGATTTATCGGGGTACGAATTAAACATGCATAAAACCCAAATTTTAACATTCAACTATGACCCAAATCAATATTTACTAAGCAAACTCAAAACTAACTGGGAGATGGAATCTATGACATATCTGGGGGTCAGTGTCCCGAAACAACTCAACAAAATTATAACACTAAACTATGATCCACTGTTGGCAAAAATAAAATCTGATCTAGCAAGATGGAATATGATACCATTCTTGGGTACTGCACAAAGAATTGAAGCAGTCAAAATGAATATACTTCCACGTCTTCTATACCTTTTCCAAACAATACCGGTAGAACCTCCCAAAAAAACATGGCAAGAACTGGACAGAAGGATCTCAAGATTCATATGGCAGGGCAAGAGACCTAGAATCAGATATAAAACCCTACAGCTAAACAAAGACAAAGGTGGGCTCGCGCTGCCAAATATCAGGGACTATTTTTTTTTTTTTCCACAATATCTTTATTGAACCTTTTTTTTTTTTTTTAACAAACATGATACAAACAATCAAACACTAACACTAAAGTACTACAAAAAAAAAAAAAATGCACTAAAAACACCAACAACCACCAACAAAATCAAGTCTTCAACAATGCTCCTCTGTTTAGTCTAGACAATCCAATACATAAGTATACATATTATGTTCACCAGTTTGGAATTTACAAGGTCCACACACATCATTCACCTTCTTCTTCAAGAGTTATGTTTAAATTTTTTACATAATCAATAAAAGGTCTCCATATATTCTCAAACACAATTTCCTTTGATTTCAGTATATATGTTATTCTTTCTAATGGAAGGTTTGTTAACATCTGTCTTAACCACTGAGTCACATCTGGTCTATGAGTCTTTTTCCATAATAGTGCAATACATTTTTTGGCATTAAGCAAACTGAGGTCTATGAATGTTCTTTCACTTTTATTGAAATTATGCTTTTCTGGGTACAGACCCAACAAAACCAGTTTAGGATTCAATATGATTTGTTTTGAAATTATTTTTTCAATTGTTACCCTCACCTCTTCCCAAAACATTCTTATTAATCTACATTCCCATAAACAATGAAATAGGGTTCCTTTACTTTCCATGCATTTTGTGCATGTATCTGGTATATTTTTGTTGTATCTATTTAACTCCTCCGGTGTAACATACATCCGCATTAACCATTTGAAATGTATCAATTTAAGGCGTGCATTTATTGATTTGGTTTGAGCTTCTGTACAAGCCAATTCCCATTGTTCCTCTGAAATTTCAATTTGCAGATCTTCTTTCCAGTAGTTTAATCTTTTCAGTGAATTTTCACTTGAAGATAGTGTCAATGAGTTATAAAACTCTGAAATAATACCCTTTCTTTTACTATCTTTCATCATCATTTTTCCCAAGGATGAATAAATAGGTCGAGTGAGAGCTTTATTTTGATTTGATCGAATAAAGTTTCTAAGTTGAAGATATTTAAAAAAATGTGTTCTATTGAGATTAAATTTGATCCTCAGCTCTTCAAAAGACATTATGTTGTCTGCACATGGCAAATATAAATCCTGAATCTTTTGTATCCCTTTTAAATTCCATACTTTAAATACAGCGTCCGCTCTCCCTGGTTTAAAATATTGATTACCCCATATTGGACTAAATTGTGACAATAACTGTGGTTCTTTTAAATAGTTTTTAGCTTCACACCATATTTTGATCATATGCTTTACAAATGGATTTTTAACTTGTTTTTGTAATTTTTTTGCCGAATCTGAGTATATGAATATGGGAAGAGGTAAAGGTAAATTGTATGATTCCATTTCAGTCCAGTGAGGGAGATCATTTGATGAAAAATAATATGTCATAGACCTCAGTTGTGCCGACCAATAATACAACATAAAATTTGGACATTTCAGACCTCCACGATCAAATGGTAAATATAATAAAGACAGACGTAATCTAGCCCTCCTGTTGTTCCATATAAATTCCACTAACTTTTTTTTTATTCTTGAGAATAGATCTAAAGGTGGTGATAAGGGAATGTATTGAAATAAATAAAGTATTTTAGGTAAAATATTACTTTTAAGTATATTGATTCTCCCGATCATCGACATTGGTAGTGACATCCATCTCTGAGTTAACTCATTGATATCTGACATTAAGGCTTCATAGTTGACACTGGCGACTGATTCTAGCTTAGGCATAATTTGGATTCCTAAATATTTAAACTGATTTACAACATTGAATTGATTTACCTCAGGGGCTGGGTAATTTCTCTGGGTCTCATTTAGCATTAATATTGAAGATTTAGTTTTATTTATTTTATATCCTGATATTTCCCCAAAATTCTTTATTAAATTCAACAAGGTTGGAATTGATTTTTTTAGATTCGACATAAACAAAATTATATCATCGGCGTACAGGGAGATTTTATGTTCTGTTGGTCCAACTTTAATTCCATATATTTGTGAATGTAAACGTATCGCTATCGCTAAAGGTTCAATTGCCATAGTAAACAGTAAAGGTGAGAGTGGACAGCCTTGTCGACATCCTCTATTGATTTTTATTGGTTTTGAAATATTGTTATTTGTTAGGATTTCTGCTGTAGCATTATTGTATATTATTTGAACCCATTTTATGAAATTATTTCCAAGTCCAAACCTTTGTAGGACTTCAAAAAGAAAGGGCCATTCAACTCTATCAAAGGCCTTTTCGGCGTCCAATGATAGGAGAGCTGTATCCGGTGCTTCTTTATTAAAATAGATAATATTAAATAGTCTTCTTACATTATGGAAGCCTTGTCTACCCTTTATAAAGCCATTCTGATCTCGATTAATAATATTTGGTAAAATTTCTTGTATTCGTCTTGCTAAAATTTTACAGATTATCTTAAGGTCGGCGTTTAATAGGCTTATTGGTCTCATATTTTCACATTTATTAGAGGGCTTACCTGGTTTTGGCAGCAGTATAATTAAGGCATTATTTATGTATGATGGTAAATTATTATTTTGAAATGCTTCTAAAACCATTTCCAAAAAAGGTTTTATTAATTTATTCTTAAATTTTTTATAAAGGTCAACTGGAAGACCATCTGGTCCTGCACTTTTTCCTGATTTCATATTATCAATGGCTAGCCCAACTTCTTCTTGACTAATTTTAGACTCCAATATCTCCCTGTTTTCATTTGGAATACACGGTATAGATAGTTCGTTCAAAAACCCATTTAGTTTTGTTAAATCAGGTTCATTTTTGGTATCATATAATTTTTCATAGTAATCTCTAAAGGCTCTATTAATTTCTAAAGGATCTATAACTACCTGTCCGTTACTTATAATACTGGTAATTGGTGTTTTAATTTCCAATTGTTTAATCTGCCATGCTAATAATTTTCCTGATTTTTCACCTTGTTCATAAAAAGATTGTTTCAATCTTAGAAGACTCGAGGCAGCTCTATTCGCTGATTTTTTGTCGTATTCAGCTCTCAAAATCAGTAATTCATTCTCCAACCTTGGGTCACTTCCTGCATACACTTTTTCCTGAAGATTTTTTATTTTATGTTCCAATTTAGCTCTCTCCTCTCGAGTCTTCTTAGATTTTGATCCTGTATAACTAATAATATGCCCCCTAATAAAAGCTTTGAAAGCCTCCCACTTTACACATGCTGATGTTTGTGTAGTATTGATGTCAAAGAACTCGTCTATCTGTTTTTCTATATACTTGACAAATTCCTCATCCTGAAGCCATTTATGCTGAAATTGCCATCTACCTGATTCCTTTGTCAATTTTTTATCTACATATATTAGACAACAGGGTGCATGATCAGAGATCACAATGTTATCATAAAAGCAGTTTTGAATCTTGGACCTTAATTCTGTGGAAATCAAAAAATAATCAATACGTGAGAATGTCTTGTAGGTACTGGAATAACAAGAATAGGCTTTAACTTGTGGTTTCATTTCTCTCCATATATCTAACAATCTCAATTCTTTCATAAAATGATTAATAGTCATCCTACATCCAATGTGCGTACAATCCAGTCCTGTTGATCTATCCACACCTGGATTCAATGTACAATTAAAATCCCCTGCTATTATATGTTGCCCTGTAAGTGATGATAAGATGAGAAATAAATTAGCAAAGAACTTCTGATCATCTATATTGGGACCATATAAGTTCACAAGATTTATATTTTCTAATAGCAAAGAACCTTGAATGATTACATATCTTCCAAATTTGTCTCCAATTACATTTTTCACTTGAAAAGGAACTGATTTATGTATGAGAGTCATAACTCCCCTGGCTCGGGATGAAAATGAAGAGGTGAATACACTTCCCTGCCATCTACTCCTAATTCTTTTAACATCCTCCTCTATCAGATGAGTTTCTTGTAAAAACACAATTCTTGAACCCATGTCCTTTATTTTATTCATAACTTGTTTAAGTTTTTTTAAATTTTGTAGACCTCTGCAATTCCATGAAGTTAAATTAAGATTAACACTTTGGTCCATGATCAATAGAGAGTTTGGGATTACCTTGCAGTGTAAACATGCTCATACAGAGAAGCAAAAACATGAGTGGTTGAACATTCATCCTACAAACTACACACAAACAAATTTCCCCTTCCCACACTTGTGGCAAACCCCCCAAAATCAAAAGAAAAATTCTGTCTCCCGATATAGCCATCGACCGTTCCACACCCACGGGGAACAGCCTAAGCCACTCCTTCTTCATCCTCCCAATCACCCTAACTCTACTGCTTTTAATGACGTAACATTAACTCTCCTCTGTAGTTTTCCAACTTAACTCCAAAATTTTTAACAACTTTGTACATCATAGTTTTTTTTTTTGTTTGTTTTGTTTTTGTTTTTTGTTTTTTAATATATAATACAATCTATATTTTGTAAACTTACTATTTACTTCAAGTCAGTCAGATGCCTGTGCAAATGCTTAATTATTCTACCTTATATTTTGTTCATGCTTAGCTCCCACCAGTCTCTTCTTCTTCTTTGATCTTCTTGATGAACTCCTGCGCCTCCTCTGGGGTCTTGAAGATGTGGGTTCTGCCCTCATACGTGGTCAGCAGTCTCGCAGGATAGATTACACCATGACGAATCCCAAGGTTGCGCAGCTCCTTACGTACGGGATCAAACTGCTTCCTCAATTGCTGGATTCCTGTGGCCAAATCTGGGTAGAACCGCACCTGCTGGTCCTGGTGTTTAATCTCTCCTTTTTTAGCTCGTGCAGCGTTGAAGATCTTCATCCTGTCTCTGTTGTTAAGAAACTTCATAATTAAGGTCCTCGGCGGTCCCTTATCTCTCCGTGGGCCAATACGATGTGCTTTTTCCAGAACCACTGCTGATTGCAACTCCTCGCTGCCCAGCACCTCCGGAATCCACTTTTCCAGAAAGGAACATACGTCCCGACCTTCTGATTCCTCTGGAAGACCCACCATCCTCAAATTATTCTGTCTCGACCGAGATTCCAAATCCAAAATATTATCTTCCAGAGATTTATTTTTTTTTTCCAAAGTGCGCACCTTTAATTGAAGACGGGTGACGTCATCTTCAGCACTAGCGAGACGGAGCTCCATCTGCGCCGTTCGTTCTACACAGTCACCCAATTCCTTTCTTATTCCTTCCAACGCTGTCATAATCCCATCAAATCTAGAGGAAAAGTCCGCTCTCATTGAACTCATGGCAGCCATCAGCGCATCTGCGCCATTCCCCGCAGAAATCGCAGCGTTGCCAGCCTCCTCCGCCATATATGGAGCCCTGTTTGCTGCGTCACAGACCTGAAAGTCCGTTAATTTGGACTGTTTCGGCGGCTCGCTTTTTCCTTTTCCTGGTTTTCCAGCCTTAGGCTTCGCCGACATATCCTCGCCCAAACGCTGGGATACGTTCTGTCCCAAATGAGAGAGTTATTTGCCGATTTTTTTTTCTCCAGGAGCAGAGCAGAGCGAGACACGTCCGTCCTACGTGGCAGCCATAACCGGAAGTCATCAGGGACTATTTTAAAGCCGCACAAATTAAAACTTTAGTAGAGATATGTAACCTAGTCTACACTGCACAATGGAAGGGGATGGAATGCCAAATAACAAGTGACATTCCCCTACAGGCTATAATAGGGAACAATGCCTTACCTAAACTTTTGAATAACACTAACCCGTGGATAGAGACCCCACTAAAAATTTGGTTTAAGATAGTCTGAGAGAATCAAACTAAAGAACCCTATCGACTTCTGCAATGGATTGCCTATGATCAAGACTTTACTCCTAATAAAACAGACACTAGATTTAAAAAGTGGAAAGAGAACGGACTGATAAAATATTATGATATTTTTTTAAAGGGCAAACTTTAAGAAGTTTTGAAGATTTGGAAAAAACAAGGTCTAATAAATCAAGACCTTTACAGGTTCTTTCAGCTTAGACACCACATAAACAAAATACTTAAAAAGGAGGATTTGGAAAGGGCCCAGTCAGGAGTTCTGAAGGTCTTCTTAATGGCATATAAAGGGATCCCAGGGATCAGATACATTTCTAAAATATACCAAGGTCTTCAAGACTTAAAAAAGGAGACAACACATCATATATAAAAGAGAGATGGGAAAAAGAGGGGAATTTCACTTTACAACTGGAAATATGGGAAAAGCTAAATAAACAACAGTGGAAAAGTACCTCATCCCTGTAGTGGAGAGAATTTGGATGGAAAAATTTGGTAAGATTTTTCAGAACACCTGCACAAAACAAATTTACTTGTAAGGGGTTGAATTGTTGGCGCTTGTGTGGTGAAGAGACTGCAAATCATTTTCATGTGTTTTGGTCATGCCCAGTTATCCACCAATATTGGACCAATGTACAGACAATATTGGGGAAAATATTCAAAATAACAGTTCCCTTTTCTTTTGTAACTTTGTATTTGGGTTTACTACCGGACTCACTGGAAAGACGAGGAGAAAAATACTTATTCACTGTTTTAATATTGGCAAGTAAAAAAGCTCTAACAAAAAAATGGATGTTGAAGGACTGTCCTACACCTGAAGATTGGATTAACGTGATTCAGGACATTTATTCGATGGAAAAGTTGACATTCGCACTGAGACAGGACATGGATGGGTTCTTGAACTTTTGGCAACCCTGGAACGCATATGTGTCTTCCATTAGATCTAATCTTTGACAAATACCATTTCAATAATGGCACCTCTCTTTGTTCCAATGCTACTCAGATACTCTTTTATTTTTTGGGGGTTTTTTTTTTGCTCTTTTGTTTTTGTTTATCTTTTTTTTCTTGTCTTGTTTTTTTTGTTTGTTTTTTGTTCTTTCTTTAATTTCTCTTCTTCTTTCACTTAAAAAAAGGGTGTTGTAATAATTATTTTTCCAATGTTGTCAAAAAACAAAAAAAGGGAGCATGTGATGAAGATGTAAACAATGCAATGCTGTAATGACATGTATACCCTTTACAAAAACTTAAATTAAAAAAAAAAGAACATGAGGTGTGCGAGCAGACTGGGCAGACTGGGTCTGACAAATCAACACAGAACATGCCGGGAGAAGCAGTGGCCAGACACGACCTGGCTCAAAGGCTACGGTCATACTGCAGGTTTTAATGCTCAATTCCAATGTTTTTGCACAAATGTGACCCATATCTGATTTTTTAATGACATTCTGAATGGCACAGATCCGATTTTTTCACACCAGGCCCAGGCCACTTTCATATGTGGTCCCAATTCCGATACGTATCTGATATTTCCCAAAGCGACCTCAAGTCTGAACGGTCATGTCACATGTCATACGACTTTTTCCTCATTGAAGTGAGATAGACGCTACAATTTCACTGTGGAAGATGCCACAGGCATGACAGCTGATTTGTGCTGTTTTTTAATAAATCTTCTTCCTTTATCACTGGATCATAATTTTGTCGGTTCCCACAGCAGCACAACTTCAAAAATTGGGGGGAGGGGGGTGGAGTTCGGGGCTGAAGCCGTCAGACATTACAGGCGCACAGTAACGGCACATTTTTTTAAAAAAAAAGTCATCATCTGGCGTATAGAGGAATGAAGCTGGTCTCATTTATTTTGTGCATAAACATTTCTGAATATTTTTAACATTTATTTTGCTGCGCTACATCAAAGGTGAAGAAGTTCTGCTCCCCTTAATCGTTCGGTGCTCATATTTACTTCTGCAAACACAATGGTGTATCTGACGTTACGTTTTCTTCTGCGCATGTGGGTCACTTCATAGCTAGATCATTCATACTCCAGTCTGATGGTGGTCGCATTTAAATTATAATGTGAACGCCCACACAAAAAATCGGAGCTCAGCAAAAAATCGGAATCGAGCATTAAGACCTGCAGTGTGACCGTAGCCAAAGACACGCTAACTGATGGTGATTAAAAAAAGTTATTTTCAATAAAGTGGAAAAAAGATAATGCATGGAGTGTGCTTTTGCCTTGAGGCTGATTTATCATGGAAAACAGCTGAGCTCTGTGGTTTGAGTGATCAGCTGATTGGATCCACGTCCTCCATGTTCTGACATTTTGGCATATCTATCAGAACAGCTGATATACGCACGGGACATACAGGAGAATTGAAATGGCATTTCTTTTTTTCCACAATATCTTTATTGAACCTTTTTTTTTTTTTTTTAACAAACATGATACAAACAATCAAACACTAACGCTAAAGTACTACAAAAAAAAAAAAAATGCACTAAAAACACCAACAACCACCAACAAAATCAAATCTTCAACAATGCTCCTCTGTTTAGTCTAGACAATCCAATACATAAGTATACATATTATGTTCACCAGTTTGGAATTTACAAGGTCCACACACATCATTCACCTTCTTCTTCAAGAGTTATGTTTAAATTTTTTACATAATCAATAAAAGGTCTCCATATATTCTCAAACACAATTTCCTTTGATTTCAGTATATATGTTATTCTTTCTAATGGAAGGTTTGTTAACATCTGTCTTAACCACTGAGTCACATCTGGTCTATGAGTCTTTTTCCATAATAGTGCAATACATTTTTTGGCATTAAGCAAACTGAGGTCTATGAATGTTCTTTCACTTTTATTAAAATTATGCTTTTCTGGGTACAGACCCAACAAAAACAGTTTAGGATTCAGTATGATTTGTTTTGAGATTATTTTTTCAATTGTTACCCTCACCTCTTCCCAAAACATTCTTATTAATCTACATTCCCATAAACAATGAAATAGGGTTCCTTTACTTTCCATGCATTTTGTGCATGTATCTGGTATATTTTTGTTATATCTATTTAACTCCTCCGGTGTAACATACATCCGCATTAACCATTTGAAATGTATCAATTTAAGGCATGCATTTATTGATTTGGTTTGAGCTTCTGTACAAGCCAATTCCCATTGTTCCTCCGAAATTTCAATTTGCAGATCTTCTTTCCAGTAGTTTAATCTTTTCAGTGAATTTTCACTTGAAGATAGTGTCAATGAGTTATAAAACTCTGAAGTAATACCCTTTCTTTTACTATCTTTCATCATCATTTTTTCCAAGGATGAATAAATAGGTCGAGTGAGAGCTTTATTTTGATTTGATCGAATAAAGTTTCTAAGTTGAAGATATTTAAAAAAATGTGTTCTATTGAGATTAAATTTGATCCTCAGCTCTTCAAAAGACATTATGTTGTCTGCACATGGCAAATATAAATCCTGAATCTTTTGTATCCCTTTTAAATTCCATACTTTAAATACAGCGTCCGCTCTCCCTGGTTTAAAATATTGATTACCCCATATTGGACTAAATTGTGACAATAACTGTGGTTCTTTTAAATAGTTTTTAGCTTCACACCATATTTTGATCACATGCTTTACAAATGGATTTTTAACTTGTTTTTGTAATTTTTTTGCCGAATCTGAGTATATGAATATGGGAAGAGGTAAAGGTAAATTGTATGATTCCATTTCAGTCCAGTGAGGGAGATCATTTGATGAAAAATAATATGTCATAGACCTCAGTTGTGCCGACCAATAATACAACATAAAATTTGGACATTTCAGACCTCCACGATCAAATGGTAAATATAATAAAGACAGACGTAATCTAGCCCTCCTGTTGTTCCATATAAATTCCACTAACTTTTTTTTTATTCTTGAGAATAGATCTAAAGGTGGTGATAAGGGAATGTATTGAAATAAATAAAGTATTTTAGGTAAAATATTACTTTTAAGTATATTGATTCTCCCGATCATCGACATTGGTAGTGACATCCATCTCTGAGTTAACTCATTGATATCTGACATTAAGGCTTCATAGTTGACGCTGGCGACTGATTCTAGCTTAGGCATAATTTGGATTCCTAAATATTTAAACTGATTTACAACATTGAATTGATTTGCCTCAGGGGCTGGGTAATTTCTCTGGGTCTCATTTAGCATTAATATTGAAGATTTTGTTTTATTTATTTTATATCCTGATATTTCCCCAAAATTCTTTATTAAATTCAACAAGGTTGGAATTGATTTTTTTAGATTCGACATAAACAAAATTATATCATCGGCGTACAGGGAGATTTTATGTTCTGTTGGTCCAACTTTAATTCCATATATTTGTGAATGTAAACGTATCGCTATCGCTAAAGGTTCAATTGCCATAGTAAACAGTAAAGGTGAAAGTGGACAGCCTTGTCGACATCCTCTATTGATTTTTATTGGTTTTGAAATATTGTTATTTGTTAGGATTTCTGCTGTAGCATTATTGTATATTATTTGAACCCATTTTATGAAATTATTTCCAAGTCCAAACCTTTGTAGGACTTCAAAAAGAAAGGGCCATTCAACTCTATCAAAGGCCTTTTCGGCGTCCAATGATAGGAGAGCTGTATCCGGTGCTTCTTTATTAAAATAAATAATATTAAATAGTCTTCTTACATTATGGAAGCCTTGTCTACCCTTTATAAAGCCATTCTGATCTCGATTAATAATATTTGGTAAAATTTCTTGTATTCGTCTTGCTAAAATTTTACAGATTATCTTAAGGTCGGCGTTTAATAGGCTTATTGGTCTCATATTTTCACATTTATTAGAGGGCTTACCTGGTTTTGGCAGCAGTATAATTAAGGCATTATTTATGTATGATGGTAAATTATTATTTTGAAATGCTTCTAAAACCATTTCCAAAAAAGGTTTTATTAATTTATTCTTAAATTTTTTATAAAGGTCAACTGGAAGACCATCTGGTCCTGCACTTTTTCCTGATTTCATATTATCAATGGCTAGCCCAACTTCTTCTTGACTAATTTTAGACTCCAATATCTCCCTGTTTTCATTTGGTATACACGGTATAGATAGTTCGTTCAAAAACCCATTTAGTTTTGTTAAATCAGGTTCATTTTTGGTATCATATAATTTTTCATAGTAATCTCTAAAGGCTCTATTAATTTCTAAAGGATCTATAACTACCTGTCCATTACTTATAATACTGGTAATTGGTGTTTTAATTTCCAATTGTTTAATCTGCCATGCTAATAATTTTCCTGATTTTTCACCTTGTTCATAAAAAGATTGTTTCAATCTTAGAAGACTCGAGGCAGCTCTATTCGCTGATTTTTTGTCGTATTCAGCTCTCAAAATCAGTAATTCATTCTCCAACCTTGGGTCACTTCCTGCATACACTTTTTCCTGAAGACTTTTTATTTTATGTTCCAATTTAGCTCTCTCCTCTCGAGTCTTCTTAGATTTTGATCCTGTATAACTAATAATATGTCCCCTAATAAAAGCTTTGAAAGCCTCCCACTTTACACATGCTGATGTTTGTGTAGTATTGATGTCAAAGAACTCGTCTATCTGTTTTTCTATATACTTGACAAATTCCTCATCCTGAAGCCATTTATGCTGAAATTGCCATCTACCTGATTCCTTTGTCAATTTTTTATCTACATATATTAGACAACAGGGTGCATGATCAGAGATCACGATGTTATCATAAAAGCAGTTTTGAATCTTGGACCTTAATTCTGTGGAAATCAAAAAATAATCAATACGTGAGAATGTCTTGTAGGTACTGGAATAACAAGAATAGGCTTTAACTTGTGGTTTCATTTCTCTCCATATATCTAACAATCTCAATTCTTTCATAAAATGATTAATAGTCATCCTACATCCAATGTGCGTACAATCCAGTCCTGTTGATCTATCCACACCTGGATTCAATGTACAATTAAAATCCCCTGCTATTATATGTTGCCCTGTAAGTGATGATAAGATGAGAAATAAATTAGCAAAGAACTTCTGATCATCTATATTGGGACCATATAAGTTCACAAGATTTATATTTTCTAATAGCAAAGAACCTTGAATGATTACATATCTTCCAAATTTGTCTCCAATTACATTTTTCACTTGAAAAGGAACTGATTTATGTATGAGAGTCATAACTCCCCTGGCTCGGGATGAAAATGAAGAGGTGAATACACTTCCCTGCCATCTACTCCTAATTCTTTTAACATCCTCCTCTATCAGATGAGTTTCTTGTAAAAACACAATTCTTGAACCCATGTCCTTTATTTTATTCATAACTTGTTTAAGTTTTTTTAAATTTTGTAGACCTCTGCAATTCCATGAAGTTAAATTAAGATTAACACTTTGGTCCATGATCAATAGAGAGTTTGGGATTACCTTGCAGTGTAAACATGCTCATACAGAGAAGCAAAAACATGAGTGGTTGAACATTCATCCTACAAACTACACACAAACAAATTTCCCCTTCCCACACTTGTGGCAAACCCCCCAAAATCAAAAGAAAAATTCTGTCTCCCGATATAGCCATCGACCGTTCCACATCCACGGGGAACAGCCTAAGCCACTCCTTCTTCATCCTCCCAATCACCCTAACTCTACTGCTTTTAATGACGTAACATTAACTCTCCTCTGTAGTTTTCCAACTTAACTCCAAAATTTTTAACAACTTTGTACATCATAGTTTTTTTTTTTTGTTTGTTTGTTTTGTTTTTGTTTTGTTTTTTTAATATATAATACAATCTATATTTTGTAAACTTACTATTTACTTCAAGTCAGTCAGATGCCTGTGCAAATGCTTAATTATTCTACCTTATATTTTGTTCATGCTTAGCTCCCACCAGTCTCTTCTTCTTCTTTGATCTTTTTGATGAACTCCTGCGCCTCCTCTGGGGTCTTGAAGATGTGGGTTCTGCCCTCATACGTGGTCAGCAGTCTCGCAGGATAGATTACACCATGACGAATCCCAAGGTTGCGCAGCTCCTTACGTACGGGATCAAACTGCTTCCTCAATTGCTGGATTCCTGTGGCCAAATCTGGGTAGAACCGCACCTGCTGGTCCTGGTGTTTAATCTCTCCTATTTTAGCTCGTGCAGCGTTGAAGATCTTCATCCTGTCTCTGTTGCTAAGAAACTTCATAATTAAGGTCCTCGGCGGTCCCTTATCTCTCCGTGGGCCAATACGATGTGCTTTTTCCAGAACCACTGCTGATTGCAACTCCTCGCTGCCCAGCACCTCCGGAATCCACTTTTCCAGAAAGGAACATACGTCCCGACCTTCTGATTCCTCTGGAAGACCCACCAGCCTCAAATTATTCTGTCTCGACCGAGATTCCAAATCCAAAATATTATCTTCCAGAGATTTATTTTTTTTTTCCAAAGTGCGCACCTTTAATTGAAGACGGGTGACGTCATCTTCAGCACTAGCGAGACGGAGCTCCATCTGCGCCGTTCGTTCTACACAGTCACCCAATTCCTTTCTTATTCCTTCCAACGCTGTCATAATCCCATCAAATCTAGAGGAAAAGTCCGCTCTCATTGAACTCATGGCAGCCATCAGCGCATCTGCGCCATTCCCCGCAGATATCGCAGCGTTGCCAGCCTCCTCCGCCATATATGGAGTTTTGTTTACTGCGTCACAGACCTGAAAGTCCGTTAATTTGGACTGTTTCGGCGGCTCGCTTTTTCCTTTTCCTGGTTTTCCAGCCTTAGGCTTCGCCGACATATCTTCGCCCAAATGCTGGGATACGTTCTGTCCCAAATGAGAGAGTTATTTGCCGATTATTTTTTTTTTTCCAGGAGCAGAGCAGAGCGAGACACGTCCGTCCTACGTGGCAGCCATAACCGGAAGTCCCTGAAATGGCATTTCTGTCTTTCGAGTGGTGTGCGCAATATAAAAAACAAAAGGAATAAGGTTAAAAACAATAGCAGCAGTCCATGTACAGTAATGCTACCTGTAGTGCAAATAGCGACAAAAGCTAGACTTAAGGTTTAATGCTTAAAAAATTATACCATGAAGTTGCTGTGATAGCATAGGTCTAATGGATAATTCAGCATGAAGAGCACGAGGTGTGGCGGGGGGGGGGGGGGGTGCAGCTGAACCAATGGATCACGGTCCTTCACAGGCACACGGGTAAAGCAGCAGCCATTTGGGTATCAAATATTTATATTATATTAATATTAATATATAATATATTATATTATAATATATTAATATTAATATTAATATTTATAACGTGTCCTGTTATAGTCCTACATGAGTTTATTGACGATACACAGAAGAAATTCTATATTACACTGACCCCCATATAAACTAAAATAATTATAATGATGACTGAACAACTCCCATTCCCCAAAGTGAAGATATACTATTATGAATAGAAGTGATAAAAGATCAGACAAATAAGTGATCTGAAAAACAAATAAACAAGGGATCTGAAACATTTGCTAATATTGGATGTCCCATTCATTTTCAATATTTAGGTATTCTGTAATTAATATTCACACAGTCAAATAAATCTTAGTCCCATTTACTCCCTTTTATATTTGTCTAACATGTGATTGCCTACATATAGGCTACACCTTCCACTGTCAAACACAGCCTACATTTGGGCCTGTAAAGCCTGATTGGGATACCTGTTTTCAGACAGGAATACTTTGTTCTACGGGCAATGCACTAGTTCTCTATAACACCCCAAGAAAAGCACAGGATTGTCAAAAATTCCCTATTAAACAGTGAAACTTCTGCTATACAGAAAAACTCTTTTGTGCAACAGCAAATATAGACTTTAGCACAATATCTGTTAGAACAGCTAAATTGCACTGAATGCATGTTATAAAGAGTATACACTGCCTTCCAAATTATTCTGCAGATAGGATTTTAGTGTCATAAACATTCAGTTTTTTGTTTTTCAATTAAACTCATGGATGGTATTGTGTCTCAGGGCTCTTTGGATCACTGATGTCAATCTCCGATATCTGTCATAATTGGTTTGCCAGGTGAACCCAATTACACAGCATTCCAGATTATTATGCAAATGATATTTGTCTCTGATTTTCCTAAATAGTCGATGCAAATGGCAGTCAGTATAATTTTCAAGTCATCAGCCGTTAGAGCATAATTCAACTTTTATTGAACAAACCTCCCAAAACTCAAAATGCACTGTTCCAAATTATTATGCACAGAGTTTCAAAACATTTTATTGGTTGTAAAGAATGGCATTTGTTGAATTTGCAGCATTAGGTCATATTTACTGAAATCAAAAGCCATTTCAATCAAAAACATCGTAACAGGCCAAGTTACATGTTAACGTAGGACCCCTTCTTTGATGTAACCTTCACAATTCTTGCATCCATTGAACTTGAGTTTTTGGAGAGTTTCTGCTTGAATTTCTTTGCAAGATGTCAGAATAGCCTCCCACAGCTGCTGCTTTATTGTGAACTGCCTCTCACCCTCATAGATCTTTTGCTTGAAGATGCTTCAAAGGTTCTCAATAGGGTTGAAGTCAGGGGAGGATGGGGGCCACACCATGAGTTTCTCTTCTTTTATACCCATAGCAGCCATTGACACAGAGGTATTCTTTGCAGCATAAGATGGTGCATTGTCATGCATGAAGATAATTTTACTACAGAAGGCATGGTTCTTCGGAGTGGTGTCCTAGTCGATAGAGCATCCACCCCACAACCGGGAGGTTGGGGGTTCAAGTCCCAGCCGGGTCATACCAAAGACCATATAAAAGTGGTACTTCCCATCTTCTAGCTTGGTGCTCAGTGTAATAGAATGGGGGAAGGAGAAGTTGTTTGTGGCGGCACCTTGCATGGCAGCAACACCTCTGATTCTACACATGATTAACATTGTATATTGGATAAACGGTAATTTTGTTCTACTGTACATGATTGGCAGCATGGACTGAATGACAATAGAGCTAGCTTCTTCTTCTTCTTCTTTTTGTACCATGGAAGAAAGTGGTCAGTCAGAAACTCTAAATACTTTGCCGAGGTCATTTTCACACCTTCAGGGACCCTCAAGGGTAGGGGTCTTGGAAAAAATAGATTCGCATGAGAATCTTGGGCAGCACGGTGGCGCAGTGGTTAGCACAGTGGCAACACAGTAAGAAGGTCATGGGATCAATTCCTCCTCTGACCATTGTGGGTTTGATCACACCGACTGATCATCAGTGACCCTTCTGTATGGAGTTTGCATGTTCTCCCCGTGTCTGCGTGGGTTTACCCCAGGTACTCCAGTTTCCTCCCACAGGCCAAAAAAAAACCATGCAAGTTAGGTTAACTGGAGACTCTAAAGTGGCCCTAGGTATGAATGTGTGTGTGAATGGTGAAGGGATGGCGCCGTACCGTGGCTGCTTCATCCATCTAGGTGGATGCCCTGAATTTCCCCTTTGAGGATCAATAAAGTACACAAAATTTAAAAAAAAAAAAAAAAAAAAAATCTAAAATCTCATTTTACACGATCCAGAACCAATTCAAAAAAATTAAGAATCAATTTTTTATCTATTTTTTTTGCAGTGGTGCCGGGATCCATTAGAAAACATTACATATTTTCTGAAAACTTATGCGTGATCATTGTGTTGTGAAGAAATTTGTGATTGATTCAGAACACAGATGGGTTTGTGCAGATAATTTTTTTTTTTTTTTGTATACTTTATTGATCCCCAGAGGGGAAATTGAAGGCATCCACCTGGATGGATGAAGCAGCCACAGTACGGCGCTATCCCTTAATCATTCACACACAGATTCACACCTAGGGCCACTTTAGAGTCTCCATTTAACCTAACCTGCATGTTTTTGGCCTGTGGGAGGAAACCGGAGAAATCCCGGAGTAAACCCACGCAGATACGGGGAGAACATGCAAACTCCACACAGATCACTGTTGGTCAGGGGCTGGGATCGAACCAGGGATCCCATGGCCAAGTGTGAGTTCTGTGCTGGTACAGCGCTAACCACTGCCCCACCGCACCGCCCCAGGCAAAGGCATTATGAGGAAGGTTTCTGCCAGACAAATTCATCAGATTAAGAGAGCAGCTGCTAAAACACCATTACAAAGCAGCAAACAGATATTTGAAGCTACTGGTGCCTCTGGAGTCCCACGAACGTCAAGGTGTAGGATCCTCCAGAGGCTTGCAGTTGTGCATAAACCTACTATTCAGCCACCCCTAACCAATGCTCACAAGCAGAAATGGTTGCAGTTGGCCCAGAAATACATGAAGACTCATTTTCAAACAGTCTTGCTTTCTGATAAGTGCCGTGCAACCCTGGATGATCCAGATGGATGGAGTAGTGGATGGATGGTGGATGGCCACCATGTCCTAACAAGGTTGCGACATCAGCAAGTTGGTGGCAGAGTCATGTTTGGGCCGGAGTTATGGGGAGAGAGCTGGTAGGCACCTTTAGGATCCCTGAAGGTGTGAAAATGACCTCAGCAAAGTGTATAGGGTTTCTGACTGACCTCTTTCTTCCATAGTACAAAAAGAAGAACCGTGCCTTCCGTAGTAAAATTATCTTTATGCATGACAATGCACCATCTCATGCTGCAAAGAACACCTCTTGTCATTGGCTGCTATGGGCATAAAAGGAGAGAAACTCATGGTGTGGCCCCCATCCTCCCCTGACCTCAACCCTATTGAGAACCTTTGGAGCATCCTCAAGCAAAAGATCTATGAGGTTGGGAGGCAGTTCACATCAAAACAGTAGCTGTGGGAGGCTATTCTGACATCTTGCAAAGAAATTCAAGCAGAAACTCCTCAAAAATTTGCAAGTTCAATAGATGCAAGAATTGTGAAGGTTACATGAAAGAAGGGGTCCTATGTTAACATGTAACTTGGCCTGTTAAAATGTTATTGATTGAAATAGCTTTTGATTTCAGTAAATATGACCTCCTAATGCTGCAAATTCAACAAATGACCATTTTCAGTTCTTTACAACAAAAAAATGTTTTGAAACTCTGTGCTTAATAATTTGGAACAGTGCATTTTCAGTTTTTTTTTTTTATTTTTCAAAAAAATAGTTATCATTGGGAGGTTTGTTCAATAAAAAATTTGAATTCTACTGTATTGGTTGATGACTTGAAAATTATAGTGACTGTCATTTGAATCGACTATTTAGGAATATCAGAGACAAATATCATTTGCCTAATAATTTGGAACGTGGTGTAGATTTGGAAATTGTGGCGCCATCTTCATTTGAAAACTCCCCGACTGCAGTGGTCCCCAACCACTCAGTGTCGAGCGCAGAGAAAAAAGAAATAATCAAAATTATCAAAGTCTGTGTTTTTCTGAAAAAAACAAAACAAAAAAACAAACCCTGAATATTCTCTCTCTTCCTGTGCTTGACTCCTACCTGTCTGTCTCTCTCTCTGTCTGTGTGTCTTGACATACACCGGGAGTCGTACCAGGAGGAGGGGCTGTCCATGGGGGTTTGCCAGGGGCGCACATTGGTCCGTGTCCAGACCGGAGATTCACAGCTTTAAAGATCATTAACAAGATGTAGTAATTATTTTACCTCTAAAGTTGTTTAAAATGTTACAACACTGGCTGTAGTGTTTGATTTGCTCATTTGTTTGTGGTTTTACGGTGTCTCTCCTCATGTGCGCTTCCGTGAAAAGGTGCTTTCAGGCAAGCAGACTTTTTTCAAACACAACACAAACTTGGTACACACGGTCAGGATGGAGACATGAAGAAACGTCCACCGGCAGGCCAGGGAAGACGGAGGAAGGGACAGTGTGGAAAAACTTGCGGGTGTTTTTTGCTGATGTGTTCCGTTAATACTCACTGTAAACATGGAAGTGAGTGCGGTGCAGCAACACACAGACTGAGTGTCTGACCGCTACTCAGGGAAAAATTTGATTGGCGAAATTGGCAGAAGTTGACAAGTATTGGCCAAAATTGTGGGAAAGTTGCGGTGATTGGACAAAGTTGCAGAACAGAAGATGCAGCCAATCAGTGATTTTGTGTGAATTTGTGCGATTGCGAAAACCTGGAGGAACTGCTTTGCTTTTCAAATTCAATCTCAGAGGTTTCACAAGTTGCATCCATTTTTCTCCAGTGATTGATTTAATGTGCATCCTCAGGTTTAAAGAAAAAAGTACTCTTTTCCGTTGAAGGCAAACAATTTTGATGTTGTATTTTGGATATTTGGCTTTACATTAGGGATGGTCCAATCAAAAAAGATTTTTTTTGGTCCCTGATACGAGTCATTTAAGACTGAGAATCAGCAGATATCAAGTGACAATCACAAAACACACATTTTTGCAAACCACACACACCATTAAGTACATTAAAGTTATTTTAGAAAATAAATCCCATGTATTTCTTTCACATTAGGGATGTTAACAGTTAATTGACTTTTGATTAGTTGCCAATAAGAATTAAACTGACTAAATTGTCATTTAGTTGATACCAACTGAAAATGACTGAAGAGTTGTTTATTAATTTCATATGATTATTATTATTGTTATTTAATATTTTATTGCCAGGCGGGGGCACACACGGTCCCCCGTTGCCACTTTCCAATCACAACAAAAGGGAAATAAAGAGCAGAAGATGATGCCAATCCCCCAAAAGTCTTTGCTCGTTCACCATGGCGCCACTTCCAAAGTGAGACAGATAAAGAACTATCAAAATTCAAAGAAATGTTGAGGAAGTTAGCAGATACAGAACATTTCTATGGCTTGTCATAACCTCATTAATTGTCAAATAACTGCAGTGGCGGTGGCTGTACATACCATTTTCTGTAGCGTCTTTTTTTTCCTCTGTTGCAGCGGTCGTATGAAAAGTTGTGCGTTTTAGCAATAGAACAATATTCAAACCAGCGGACAGGAAAAAACAAAGTTGATAATGTGACACAGGTGCATAAATCTAACTTTAGGCTACATATTTTTGTTTTATTCAGAATTTATTTTATGCTGCTTAAGTTTAATATCAGCTGTTGCATAAATTTTCTTGTTAAAGTAGCCTGAATCATTTATTTTGAGTTTATTTTATGTTGTTAACATGCAACAGATTACAATAAAATCAATAAATCATTGAGGAATATAATATAAGATAAGCTTAGTCCCACAATGGGGAAATTCCAGGATTGCAACAGCACAGGGATAGCAGCACTCAGAGCAATAATTAAGAAGATACGAAAAATATAAATAAGAGCACTGGATATACATACGTACACATATAAATATAAATATATATACAAAGTGCGGAGCATTGTTGCAAGATGGAATAAACAGCATAACCGTCTACTTATTAGTTATCCTACATAGTATGAATATAAAAGGTAAGGCCAGCCTTGATAGGTGTCGCTGCTCTGTTATTGGCGAGCATAGATGTCTGTTTGCAAGTGTAGATGGCCGGAAGCTGAGCCTAGGCATTAGCTTCAGAATTAGGGAGTGAAGCTGGATTCATGCTGCACCTCTGCTGTCTGCATACGTGTAACTGGAAACCTTGTGTGATGAAATTTACGTCATCTCCACTCCGCTAGTGTCCGCAGTGGACCGTGCCGCATGCCCATGACCTGAACGCGTTGAAAAGCGCATGCGAAAGACTGAACATCCCTTATTCACGAGGTGGTGATATTGGGACAGCATACCAAGACAAAGTAGACGAAGAAGACAACGAGGAAGTGGAAGATGAGAATAAACATACATGAATCATACATAAATACTTCAGCAGCAGCAGCATCTTCGTGAAAAAGGAGTGAAAACTGGGAAGTCAAACAGCAGAAAGCAAGCAGCATTTCTTTGTTGGTGAAAATCCTGGCGCGTCAGCGCATTGGCGCTACCTATCGGGCGGGAGTGAAACTACAAATGATGGTTGTGCACATGCATCAACCGCTTGGCCTGGGTAGATGAAAAAAGTGAGCATGAACAGCGCTGCGTGCATGCCGGGCTCATTCAAAGCGCACGCGGGCCAAAGCGGACTAGAGGGGAAATGCAGCATGAATAAGGCCTTAGCTTACCAATCGTGGTTTATATTGTTATTTTCATTAGATTACAGTCACCCTAATAAACATCCCTGTTTCCACCCGGTTCACTAATCCACAGTTCATATTATATTAGATTAGATTCAACTTTATTGTCATTACACATGTATGAATACAAGGTAACGAAACACAGTTTAGCATCCAATCAGAAGTGCAAAGGACAGCAGTGCAGTATATACGGTAATTAACAGTATGTGCAATTTAAGCAAATATATGCAAATATACTGTATGCAGCAGTGCAGAAAGTTAAAAGTACTGTTATGTGCAAATAATGTGCAATAAGTTAGATGTAGTTATGTAGTTATGCAGTTATGTACAGGTGAGGATGGTAAAAGATGATTGTAAGAGAGTCAGCGGGGAACTAAGTTCAATAACGTGACAGCTGTTGGAAAGAAACTGTTCCTAAACCTGCTGGTTCTAGTCCGAAGGCTTCTGAAACGTCTTCTGGAGGGGAGAAGCTGGAACAGTCCATGAGCAGGATGGTTGGAGTCCCTAAGAATGCTGCGTGCCCGGCGCAGACATCTTTTCCTGTAGACATCCTCTATAGCTGGAAGTGGAGTCCCTGTGATGCGTTGGGCGGTTTTCACCACCCGCTGCAGCGCCTTGCGGTCAGCTACAGAGCAGCTCCCATACCAGAGTGTGATACAGTTGGTCAGGGTGCTCTCTATCACGCAGCGGTAGAAGTTGCCCAGGATGTCAGTTGACAGATGGTTCTTCTTCAATGTCCTCAAGAAGAAGAGGCGCTGATGGGCCTTCTTGATCAGGCTGGTGGTGTTAACTGACCAGGACAGGTCCTCCGAGATGTGGGTCCCCAGGAATTTGAAGCTGGGGACACGTTCAACAGCTATGCCATTGATATGGATGGGGTCATGTGTCTCTTCCCTCTCCTTCCTGTAGTCCACTATGAGCTCCTTGGTTTTGCTGGTGTTAAGGAGCAGGTTATTGTCAGCGCACCAAGTAGCCAAGTGCTCAACCTCTGCCCTGTAATCTGACTCGTCGTTGTCCCTGATGAGTCCAATCACCGTGGTGTCATCTGCGAACTTTATGATGGAATTGGATCCATACATAGGCCTGCAGTCATGGGTGTAGAGGGAGTAGAGGAATGGGCTGAGCACACAGCCCTGTGGTACACCAGTGTTGAGTGTGATGACAGAAGAACGGTTGGGGCCTGACCTAACATGCTGGGGTCTGTTGGTCAGAAAATCCATGATCCAGTTGCAGGTGGAGGTACTGATTCCCAGGTCCCCAAGTTTGGTGAGCAACTTGGAGGGGATAACTGTGTTGAATGCTGAGCTGAAGTCAATAAACAGCATTCTTGCGTAGGTGTTCTTGTCATCCAGTTGTGAGAGTACATAGTGCAGCGCTGTAGAAACCGCATCCTCTGTACACCTGTTGCTCCGTTAGGCGAACTGATGAGGGTCCAGTGTAGGGGGCAGGCCTTTTTTGAGCTGTGCCAAGACCAGTCGCTCAAAGCACTTCATGACTATGGGCGTCAGTGCCACAGGGCGATAGTCATTTAGGTTCAGGTTCAGGTTCAGGTTCAGGTTACTTTATTTGTACCCGTAGGTAGATTTGTTTTGCAGTTGGTGACATCCATATTTACAAGCCACAATTACATTCAACATAGACACAAACACAGGCACACATCTTACAAAATAGGTAAATATAAAATATGTACAATATAATTTTTATAGCTTGTTCAACTCTTTGACAGCAGCAGGGACAAAGCTGTTTTTGTAGCGCTGGGTTCTACTTTTTGGGACAGCAAACCTCCGTCTGGAGGGAAGAAGCTGAAAGTTGCAGTGCAAAGGGTGGGAGTCATCATTTAAAATCGAGTCGGCCATCCTCTGTACTTGTCTGGTGTACAGGGATGTCAGGCTCAGCTGTGACTCACCAAGCAAACGACTGGACCATCTGACTACCTGATCCAAGGATTTCCTCTGTTTCAGTTTTATCTGACCAAACCATGACATTAAAGAAAAGGATAAAACAGATTCAATAAAAGCCCGATAGAACATAGTCATTATGGTTCGGTCAATTTGGAAGCGTGCAAGTTTCCTCAAACAATGCAAATTTTGCTGACCCTTTTTGCACACCCTTTCACAGTTCACCTCAAAGTTCAATCCACTATCAATAATCGTCCCAAGATATTTGTACGATTGTACACATTCGGTGGTCTGGCCTTTTAGTATGGTGACTTTGTGCCTGGGAGTTTTCCTCCTAAAGTCAATAATCATATCTTTCGTTTTTGTTGTATTCAGCTGCAGGTAGGAATCCTCACACCAGTGAACAAAGTCATCAACTACTGGGCCGTGGCCACTCTCACCATCCTGGAGGAGACTGACAATGACTGAGTCATCAGCATACTTTATAATGTGTCTGTTGTCATGTCTGCTCCGACACATGTTTGTGTACAGGATGAAGAGTAGTGGTGACAACACACACCCCTGAGGAGAGCCAGTAGAAGAGCACTTTAGGTCAGACAATGTGCCATTGACCCTTACTGTCTGCGTCCTGTTGGTTAAGAAATCCAGAATCCAACCCACCAGATTATTGCTTAAATCAAATTGTTGCAGGAGCCTTTCAACTAAAATATGAGGTTGGATTGTATTAAAGGCAGAAGAAAAGTCCACAAATAAAAGCCTGGCGTGTGTCCCATTAAAATCCAGATGTTTAAAAAGCATGTTAAACAGAGTGACAGTGGCATCCTCCACTCCTCTGTGAGGCCTATAGGCAAACTGCAGAGGATCCAATGCATGTTCAGTCTGCTTTAGGACCTCACATCTGACCAGTTTTTCAAAAATTTTCATTAAAATTGAAGTCAAAGCAACTGGTCTAAAGTCATTTACCGTTTTAGGACAGCTGGATTTTGGAACGGGAACAACCACGGCATCTTTCCAGATCTTAGGCACATGTTGTGTCTGTAAGGACTTATTGAAAATGTAGTGAAATATAGGACTCAGTTCATGTGCACAGGACTTTACCAGGCGTCCACATATATTATCAGGGCCCTGACTTTTGTTCACTTTTACAGCGCGGAACTCCCTTTCAACATCCTGCATCTCAATATTAAAGTGCTGATTGTCTTTGAGTTTCTGTTTCAAATCTTGGATTTCTGTGCTAAAATCAAAGGAGTCAAAACGACCATAAAAACAATTAAGAGCATTAGCCAGCTCTGTTGTCTGAACTAAAACCATCTAAAAACACACGATTACTGCGCTCTGTGCTCTGAAGGCCTGCAATTTTTTTCATACTGGCCCAGGCCGAACCAAGTTTATTTGCTGCCATCTTGCTTTCCAATTCTGATTTATAATTCTGTTTTGCTCTTAAAATTTCGGCCTTTAGCTCCTTAGTGGCAACCTGTAGCGCAGAAACAGACCCCTGTTTCAAGGCAAGTGCTTTCCTCTGTAAGCAGGATTTAACTGATTTAGTAACCCATGGTTTGTTGTTGGGATATATTTTGACACGTTTACGTGGAACAAACTTATTTTGACAGTAAGCCATGTATGAGCATGTGAGCTCAGCCAGAGAGTCCAAATCATCCCCGCAGGCCATTATGGACATCTTCCAGTCTGTACAGTCAAAGCATTCCTGGAGGCTGTGCTCTGAATCTTCTGTCCACACATCAATGTCTCTCATCTCCACCTTGCCTCTTCTGAGAGCAGTTTTATATGTGGGCAGCAAATGAACACAGTTGTGATCTGATGATCCTAAAGGAGGAAGGGGGAGTGATTTATAGGCCCTCTCTATGGATCCATAGCACAGGTCCAATGTCTTTTTTCGCCTGGTTGGGCAGGAGACATACTGATGAAAGTTTTTAAGTGTCTTCTTTAAAGAAACATGGTTAAAATCCCCAAGAATGAAGTTTGGCGCCTCTGGAGAAATTGACTGCAGCCGCTGGATCACATCAGAGATGGTGCTGGAGGCGGAGTCAGCGTCTGCCCTCGGATGAATGTACACAGTTGTGATGAAAAGTTGGGGAAACTCTCGAGGCAAATAAAAGGGGCGAAGCGACACAGACAGCAGCTCCACATGGGGTGTACAGATGCGCTCTCTGACCGTGACAGATGTGCAGTACTGCTTATTAATGTATAAACATACTCCGCCCCCCTGACGTTTCCCCGTTACCTCTTCCTGCCGATCCGAGCGCAGCAGAGCTCCAAAGCCGTCAATCCACAGGTCTGCATCCCGATCATGCGCAGTAAGCCAAGATTCAGTGAAAGCCATGACGCAGCAGTTCTTAAAATCCTTCTGGTAACGTACGTTGCCTTGAATTTCCTCCACCTTGTTTCTCACAGACTGTGCATTCCCAAAAATGATCGAAGGAAGAGGAATGTTACCAAACTGACGTCTCCTAAGGCGCAATTTCACACCTCCACGTCTTCCACGCTTCCTCCTGCCGCTTCTTTTTTCACCGCTGTGTCCGTCTCTCAAAATAAAGTCCGGCAGCTGAAATCTGGGCGCAATCAGAGACTCTGCACCAGCTGTGTTAAAGCGCAGCAACACGTCCCTGGAATATTGTATTCTGCCCGCTATTCTGCTCGCCATGGAGCCGAACGCGTTTACCTCAGAGACAAAGAGCCACAGCACAGATAGCAGCAGTGCGAGATATGACAGGAAATCCATGTTGCAGATACCAGGGAGCTGTTCGCCATATATTCCACAAACGCTCCAGGGCAGAAACGACACAGAGGATTTTCTAAAAACGTAAAAAAGTACAAAAAACACACACACGCACACACGCACTATATCACCAAGCTGCTGGTCGCTGCGTGCGCATGCGCCCAAGTTTAGGCACGATGGTGTTGAATGTTTCGGCACTGGTACTATTGAAGTGGTCTTGAAGCACGCTGGTACCATGGCCTGGGCCAGGGACAGATTGAAGATGTCTGTGAAGACCCCTGCCAGCTGCTCAGCGCATGCCCTCAGCACACGCCCAGGAATGCCATCAGGGCCAGCAGCCTTACGTACGTTGACATGACTCAGTGCATTACGGACGTCGGTGTGGGTGAGTGTGAGGTGGTGGAGGTCATCAGAGGGTGGGAAATTGATGTTCTTTTTATTGTTGTCCTTGTCAAAACGAGCATAGAAGTTATTTAGCTCATTGAGAAAGGGCACAGTCATGGCTATAGGTATGGAGTTGCTGGGCTTATAATCAGAGATAGCTTGAATGCCCTGCCACATACGTCGGGGGTCAGAGTCCCCAAAATGTTCCTCCACCTTCAGCTTGTAGCTGTGCTTGGCCTTCTTGATGCCCCTCTTCAGATCTGTCCTGGATGAACTGTAGGCCTGTGCATCACCAGATCTAAAGGCATTGTTACGTGCTTTTAGCAGAAGTCGCACTTCTCTGTTCATCCACGGCTTCTGATTTGGGTACGTGGTGATCTGTCTTTCCGTGGTGACACTGTCAATAGTGGTGTTGATATGGTCCAGGACTAAGTGGGTGTAAGAGTTGATGTTTATGTGGGAGCCACAGGTAGCCTGAGAGGTGAACATACTCCAGTCTGTGTTCCTAAACTTCTGGAGTACAGAGTCAACCCCCTCTGGCCACACTTTGATGGTCCTCACTGATGGCTTCACCCGATTGATGAGCGGTACATACTTGGGGGTAAGGAACAAGGATAAATGATCAGACTGACCTAGGTGGGGGAGGGGAGTTGCTGTGTAGGCTCCCACAATATTGGTGTAAACATGGTCCAATGTTTTGTCCCCTCTTGTGTGACAGGAGACATGCTGGTAGAATTTAGGAAGCACTGTCTTGAGGTTAGAGTGGTTAAAATCACCCGCCACAATAAATGCTGCCTCTGGGTGTGCAGTTTGTTGTTTGCTAATAGCTGCATGCAGTTCTTTCATAGCAAGCTTAGCATTAGCATCCGGAGAAATGTAAGCGGCTGTTATGATGGTACAAGTGAACTTGCGTGGCAGATAGAAAGGTCTACATTTAACCATGAGAAACTCCAGGTTAGCTGAGCAGTGTCTCTCAACAGTGACAGAGTTCGTGCACCAAGCCTTGTTAATATAAATGCACAATCCCCCCCCCCTCTTGTCTTACCGGAGTCAACTGCTGCTCTGTCTGCCCGGAGCGTGTGTAGGCCGGCTAGCTCGATAGCATTGTCGGGTATTCCACTGTGAAGCCATGTTTCCGTAAAAATCATGATATTGCAGTTCATAAGTTTCTTATTGTTGGTGATCCGAAGCCGTAGTTCACTCATTTTGCTCGCCAGAGACCATACATTAGCAAGGAAAATACTGGGTAGCGATAGCCGGTGCGGTGTTAGCTTTAGCTTAGCTCTTAGCCCACCGCGCTTATATCTTGTCATTCTGGCTTATTTTGTTATATTTTCACTGTAATGCTACACTGAACCATTGGCATTAGGTTGGCTAGGTGGTTGACGTCAACATTTATTATTTGAGCTTGCCCAAGACGGTTAGCTGAGGCTAACAGTTTAGCCACTCATTCACAAATGTTTATGTGCTTATTGTACTCCAGGGACTGGTCATATCCTGTCAACCGCTGAAATCAGGCACTCCTGTCCACCCGTAATGCTTTATTTGATTCATTCTCTAAGACAGATTTACTTTAGCTGGCTCAGATTCGCTACCTGTGCTAAGAGCTAGCCAGCTAAGATTAACAATAGTGAGTTTAGAGGGAGGGTGGCATTAAACGCGGTTCTTAGGGAATTTAAAGGGACATGAACTGAAACAAGCTGTTCTGAGCAATGCTGCAAAAGTTGATATGACAATGATGCTACAATAATTACATATTTAAAGACAATTTGACCAAAATTTGTCACAGACATTTCATTAAGACCAGTGGGAGCTGTGGAAATGTGGAAAAAGGTCAGGGAATGGGACTTTTTAAAGTCAGCTATCAAGAGTACTGGGAGGTGCATTAAATCCAAAAATAGGTGTGACTCCATGTCTGATTGGTTATTGGTGAAAGCCTGAAAGCTGAATTCTGTTTTATTTGAGACAGCTGAAAAAACTTGAGCTTGAGGAGGTGAAGTTGTGGAAGTTTGTCATCAGATTGTGACATTAATCTGCCTCAGGACCAGTGGATTTAAAAAGCCCTTGCACTCCAGAGTCATACAAACCACAGCAGCAGCACCTGAGTGTTCACCATCATTTTGACGATATCTCATAATTTATAATTATGATTTTTGTGTCTCAACACAGAGGTACTCAGTTTAGAACTACATGTTGTAAATAGACTGTTGGATTTTCACACAGCAAAAAGCAACTGTTAAAGTTTTACTGATTGAGCTCATAAAGCTTTAGTTACTACTTGACTTTCCCTTTTTTCCACCTTGAAACTTTACAGGTTAAGTTTTATTATGGTGAAGTAGAAATGCTTAAGTTCAGCATTGGTTGCATTCTTATGAATGTGATTTGCTTAAACTAAATATTTCCACTTAGGAAATTATCCTTAATCACATAAATGATGACACTGAGGTCAACAGGCAGAAATCTTGAAAAACTACAATAATTTTAGCCTTAAAACCAATTAATTGGTTAAATATCTAAAATACGCTTTGCCTATTTGCCTTTTTATTTTAAAGGGACTTTCAGCTCAATTTGTAGTCTACTGAATTAAGTTAAACATTTTAAGCTGGTTTAACAGTCTTTATTGTGTCTAGATGAGTGTTTTTGCCACATTAATGGGTCGTCCACAGTCACTTGTAAATCCTTATTTAAAAGTGAATGTGGTTTTCAGCATATGGGGCCTCTGCTGTTTTATTAAAGATGATGACGTGAAAAATGTTAAAACTAGTGAAGTTTAGAAACTTCTCTCCTCTGTAGTGTTTTATTTGTTTTGCACATGTGGCTAACCTTTAGCTGAAACCTTTTTTTCCATCCAGCTGATCCCCTGGTGGGAAGCATCGCCACCCAGTACACGACTAACAGAGCAGAACACGACCGAACAGCCAAACAGTGGACGAAGCGATACGCCACATAAACCCTGAGAGGACAGATGAGGAGAAGGGAGGTGGATGGGCAGGGGGGGGCGGGTCTCTGGGGTCGTTGTGTCTGAGGAGGGGAGGGGGGAGTTATTTCTATCTGAAATTTTTAGTACATTATTGTCCGGTATATTTTTTGCTTCCTGATTAAGTTATCGCCACAAATATGGTAATAAAGGAACACAATGGGAAAAAACAGTCTTGTCAGTTTTCTTTTTGTATGTTGGTGGTGGTGTAACTTTTTTAAAGGTCACTTTTTATGCCATTCTTATGGAATAATTTTAAGTTTTGACATCCTCAAAAACATTTATGTAGTTTTAAAAAAAAACAAAAATAATTGTTTTACAACTCATTAAAAACCAGTCCTGTAGCTGTCATTCTCAATATAAGTAAAATAAGCCTGTTTAATGTTTATGAGGTCCTTATCTGACTGAGCAGTAAGGCCAAGCTCCATCCATCCTTTACTGCTTATCCGGGGATCCGGGTCACAAAGACAGCCGTTAAAGCAGAGAAGCCCAGTGTTAGATTCTGTTATGAGCAATTTTGTCCAAAATATCTACAGTTTATTTTTTTCCTTCATAAATTCGCAACTTTAGTTATTAAAATGCATCTTTATTCTCATGATTGTGCAACTTTTGACTTTTAATTTTCTGCGTTTTTCGTATAACTTATTTTTCTAGTGAATTTGTGAGGTTTTTGTAAATTTGCCTTTTTCATTTAAATAGATGTTTTTATTGTAAATTAGCATTTTTTTTCTGATGAATTTGAAACTATTTATATATAACTGATTTTTTTTCTCGTGTTTTTTTTTAAGGTTTTGTCAATGCCACAAGGAGCCAGTAATTACAGGCAAAAGAGACACAGGTTGGAGATCCATTATAGCTACGGGGGGAGGGGGGGTGAAAAGTTCATAGTGGTCAGATTTGACCAAATGTGGTTTAGTTTTCAACTGCAGGGATCCAAGCACTGCAATACCGATGGAAGAAGTGTGTGGCCCGAAGGGGAGACTATGTTGAAAAATAAACCACATTTGGTCAAATTTGACCACTATGAACTTTTCAGCCCCCCCCCCCCCACCATATATGTAGTTTAGTCTTGCCAGCATTTTACAGCTTAGTTGGCCATTAGATTTATTATTGGTGGGTAACTATAGGTGGGGGGAAAACTCCTGGTATTTACTGCTTATAGCTGCAGTCCAAAGTAGGCCGAGGTGACGTGGAGTATGTAGACCAGAGAGGTCAGATATCTGACCTGCGTCAAAGGTGAAGAGGTCATGATCCAGTTTCTCTGCACTGGGTAACCCTTACTGGGAAAACACCTGGGGGTGGGGGACATGTTCTGGCTCCTGCTTCCTGGCTTCATCATTGCAGTGATATCAGTGTTGTTTTCAAACACTTTCTCAAATAACTTTTCTACAATTTGACATTTTTGTAAAACATTTTTATCAGCTTTGTGACCTCAGTCATGCTCTTAAATCAATATACAAGCATAGTTATCTGAATTGTGAAGCACTTTGAGACCATTTGTTTTTTGAGTACTTGAGGTCACAAAAACATTCTCCATTGTTGCTTTTTAAATCTCAGTTACAGATGATTCTTTACATATGTGACCTATAGACCAGATTATAGCACATGGTGTTGTTATAAACATTATTGCCCCGTCTTAATTTTGTGTAACTAGCATGGATGGGTGCATAAACCTGCTGGTCTGATCCCGACTTCCTCTGGTTATTTAAGGTTACAAAAGTCAAATTACTGCAGAAAAAGTTAGAAATTTGCAAGAAAGAAAAACCACATTAAATAAGTTATCCATTTTTAAAAAATGAGGTTTTGTCTCATAGATTTGTAACTTTTTTCTTGAAATATTACCCCTCTCACCAGTTCTTTTGTTTTACTTTCAACAATAGACCTACTGTAAAACATTCCATTATTGTAGGTTTTTTTTATTGTAGTAATTGAAACAAATCACAGTATGATGTAATAGAAATACTACATTGAAACAACTGCAAATATTCCACTGCAATTTCCATGTGGGAAAAAATGTTTTTCAAAAATTCTTATCGTCTTTCTTAACTTCCTGTGTTTGGTCCCAAAGTCCTTTCTGAAAATTGTTTACACACTCAAGCTGGACCAAGGTTCAGTTTGATCTGGATCAAGACCACCTCTTTTTGATGGACCACATTTCATCTCTTCAGTCTAGACTGTGGTTCGGGGGAGATTTCACACATAACTTGATTAGTCTGGACTTCCGGACTTTTAATTTTGGTTTGGACCAAAATTTTAGGTCTGAAACTGCCCCCAAACCACAGTCTGGACCAAAAAGTTTAAATATGGTCCATCAAAAAGAGGTGGTCTTGATCCAGATCAAACTGAACCTTTGTTCAGCTTGTTTAGAGTATGAAAGCAATTTTCAGAAAGGACTTTGGAACAAAATGAGCTGTGGTAGCACCCAGAGAGAGGAAATATGGCTGTTAGCAGCATAAATAGTCAATTAAAAATCATAAAAATACATAAACTTAGCAGATATTTTTGGAGAGGCTGAGACAGTTTTTGGAAAAACAGAAATCAAATAGACGAGCAATGCCACCTGAAAAAAATGATGGCTGCTGCGAAGGACAAGTTACCTTTTTAATGAAGACCACCTAGCCTCACGAAATTAGTTCACTGACTAATATGATGGAGCCTTCCCCAGTTTCAACTTTTAAAGTGTGGTTACCAGTGTGTCCAGAGCTGCAGAAAACTCCTCAGAGGGTGAGTAGTATGTTTGCTAACTAGTTGTGCTAGTGCTAGCACGTGAAAGCAATTTTCAGAACGGTTCAGACTTTCAGGAAAAACAGGGAGTCAGTGCAGCCAAAAAGATGGAAAACTATTTTCTGATATTTTTGGTGAGGATGTGACAAGAGTTTATGAAAAAAAAATTGGAATGCCAATGTAATGCCACCTGAAAATCATCACAGCTAATGGGGATGACAAACCCTTTTTAATGAAGACCTGACTATTCTAGCCTTACTAAACTAGTTCACGGCTAATATGATGGAGTCTTCCATAGTTTCAACTGGACGTGCAGTTGCTGAAAAACTGAGCAACTGCTGCAGAAAACACCTTGGAGGGAGTAAGCATGTTTGCTAACTACCCGTCTGTGCAAACAACAAATGTCATGACAATGAGAGTTGCATTACGTAAAAATTGTTTAATTCGCTATGATAAGGAGCAGTGTGAAACAAACGTAATCAGACAAAATGTAGACAATGTAACAAAAACTTGAACCATGGTGCAGACTTTCAGGTGTGAAAACGAACATACAGTGGGGCAAAAAAGTATTTTAGTCAGCCACCAATTGTGCAAGTTCTCCCACTTAAAAGATGAGAGAGGTCTTCAATTTTCATCATAGGTATACCTCAACTATGAGAGACAAAATGAGAAAAAAAAATCCAGAAAATCACATTGTCTGATTTTTAAAGAATTTATTTGCAAATTATGGTGGAAAATAAGTATTTGGTCACCTACAAACAAGCAAGATTTCTGGCTCTCACAGACCTGTAACTTCTTCTTTAAGAGGCTCCTCTGTCCTCCACTCGTTACCTGTATTAATGGCACCTGTTTGAACTCGTTATCAGTATAAAAGACACCTGTCCACAACCTCAAACAGTCAGACTCCAAACTCCACTATGGCCAAGACCAAAGAGCTGTCAAAGGACACCAGAAACAAAATTGTAGACCTGCACCAGGCTGGGAAGACTGAATCTGTAATAGGTAAGCAGCTTGGTGTGAAGAAATCAACTGTGGGAGCAATTATTAGAAAATGGAAGACATACAAGACCACTGATAATCTCCCTCCATCTGGGGCTCCACGCAAGATCTCACCCCATGGGGTCAAAATGATCACGAGAACGGTGAGCAAAAATCCCACAACCACACGGGGGGAACCTAGTGAATGACCTGCAGAGAGCTGGGACCAAAGTAACAAAGGCTACCATCAGTAGCACACTACGCCGCCAGGGACTCAAATCCTGCAGTGCCAGACGTGTTCCCCTGCTTAAGCCAGTACATGTCCAGGCCCGTCTGAAGTTTGCTAGAGAGCATTTGGACGATCCAGAAGAGGATTGGGAGAATGTCATATGGTCAGATGAAACCAAAATAGAACTTGTTGGTAAAAACTCAACTTGTCATGTTTGGAGGAGAAAGAATGCTGCGTTGCATCCAAAGAACACCATACCTACTTTGAAGCATGGGGGTGGAAACATCATGCTTTGGGGCTGTTTTTCTGCAAAGGGATCAGGATGGCTGATCCATGTAAACCAAACACACCGCCCGGGCAATGAAGGACTGGCTTCGTAAGAAGCATTTCAAGGTCCTGGAGTGGCCTAGCCAGTCTCCAGATCTCCAGGGATGAGAACTTTCCGCGGATCCGCGGAATTCCGCGGATTTGATCATGTCTAGGGTCATTCCCGTGAATCGTCTTAAATTCGAGGAGAAAATTTTAGGGGGGGGGCTGAGGTATGTTATGACTGGCGAGTCGTATTTTCGATCAGCTGCTAAAATCCACCGCGCAGAACGCGCTACCCAGCGAGATCAGTAATGTAATGTAACAAGGCCACTGATTGGCTGATACTTGGTCACTGATTGGCTGATACAAGCAACCAATTGGCGATTTTGTTAGATTTCCTTTGTCATATCCAGCAAGTGCCTACAGGCATGAAAAGGAAGAAAAAAGGAAAGAGAATGAAATGAAACAGAAAGAACTCAATCTTCAACATGATTCTGTGGCAAGCAAGGCAGCCATGAAAAAGAACAGAAGCTGCAGCTAAGCAGGCACTGCTTGCCCACAGAAAATCAGAGAAGAGGAAGGCTACAGAATGGCTCCAGGTTTTGGTAGCCAAGAAGAAGAAATTGCACAATTAGATGTGAAGAATACATTGACTTGTACATAAGTTCATAGAGTAGTAGCACAGGCATGTAAATATGGAAGTGACATTTTCTGTTTCTCAATCACGTGTGACACTGAATCAAAACAGTATTGAACATGATTACACGTGATGCAGCAGCAGATTAAAAAGGTAAACTATAAATGCATTTGTACTTCTAACTTTAATATAAGACCACATTTGAGCATTCTAAAACACCAGATTTCGTTAGCTTCTGGGGGGCATTGCCCCCCTAGACCCCCCACCAAGGCTCCGGCTTGGGAGCCTGCGTTCCCAAGACCCCCGGCTTAGTCTCCTCATTTTTTCCCAAACCCCATTCTCATCCCTGGATCTCAACCCCATAGAAAATCTTTGGAGGGAGTTGAAAGTCCGTGTTGCCCAGCGACAGACCCAAAACATCACTGCTCTATAGGAGATCTACATGGAGGAATGGGCCAAAATACCAGCAACAGTGTGTGAAAACCTTGTGAAGACTTGCAGAAAATGTTTGACCTCTGTCATTGCCAGCAAAGGGTATATAACAAAGTATTGAGATGAACTTTTGTGATTGACCAAATACTTGTTTTCCGCCATAATTTGCAAATAAATTCTTTAAAAATCAAACAATGTGATTTTCTGGATTTTTTTTTTTTCTCATTTTGTCTCATAGTTGAGGTATACCTATGATGAAAATTGGAGACCTCTCATCTTTTAAGTGGGAGAACGTGCACAATTGGTGGCTGACTAAATACTTTTTTGCCCCACTGTATTTAGGGGGTATCATAATTTTATGGTAATAACTCTTTGATTTTTAAGTTTTGGGTTGTTTTTTTTTTCATATTAAAGTTCATGATCCCCTGTGCTATCAATGATCACAACTGTTCCCACCTAGTACCTTTAAAAGTACAATGTTTGTTCAGACATTACATATCAGGATGTCTGGAAGTTAAACTGTCATATTGTTACTGGTGTTAACGGTTGTGTTAATGTAGAGCTTCACTGTAAACTCACTCCCTTTAAACCACAAGTGTTGACGTGGGGAAGGCCCTGAGAAACCCTTTGTCATCACACACGTTTACCTTTAAAAAAAAAAACAAGAGGCAGCAAATGTCACGCCGCGCCATTCGTCAGCGGCGCCACCTGCTCACGCACCTGACAATCATCAGCGGCGAGGGATAAAGGCCGTCTCGCCCGGAGGCTCGGCCTGAAGCCGTCAGACTTCGTCCCTCACCGTTGTGAGCATACTTCCCTTCAGCGTCACCATTTCGGTAAGAAGATCGCTTACCTCTTTTCTTCAGTCTTCTCCCCTGTGCACAGGTGGATTCCCCAGCGGCGGACATCTCCACTCCATCGTCCAATCCTCGCTGCTGTACGGAGCTCTCCAGGTGGCTGTCTTCCGGGCTTCGCCCCCTTGTTGTGCCAGCTGTCCTGACCCACCAAGTAAGTCCTTCTCTCGCCATAAATCCCTCCTGTGTTGGTGTATGCCCGTCACCCTCTCCCTGTGCTCTCTCCATAGGGTTGCTCGGCTGTACGGTCACCTGCCTCTGTGCCTGGAGCAGACACCATCACCAACACATTTACTTCCCGCAGACACGCACTCATTCACTCCTGCTGTTAATAAACTCTTTGAACTACTCTAAGCCTGTGTGTGTGCGTCTCCTGAGCCGTGCGTTATGTCAGTACGGCTTCAGCAGAGCGGCTCGGCGGACGGCGGGCTCGCACACCGGTTTTCCACTCTCGAGGCTAGAGTGGATCAAATAGCTTATCAACAACAGGTGATCTTTAATCAATTATTGAATTTAACTAACCGGTTGGGCCGCTTGGATCCTCAACAGCCGTTCCCCCCGGCTCGTCAGGGTGGCGCGGCTCCTGCTGTTCCAGCGGCCGTCCAGCCGGCTCCGGTGGCACCGGTTCGGCTCACACCGATTCCGACCCCCGCCCGCTTTAGCGGTAAGCTCGGCGGAGCGCGGGGGTTCATTATGCAGTGTGAGTCCGTGTTCCACCGTGTGCCCGGAGATTTTCCCTCGGATCACAGTCGGATTGGTTACATAGGGAATCTTCTGGAGGGGCGTGCGTTAACTTGGACCTACGCCGTAATGGCGAGGCTCAGTTATGCCACCCTCACCTATGACCAGTTCGTGAGGCGCTTTCTGGAGGTCTTTGACCATTCTCAAACCGAGACGGTCCAGGTCGATCGGCTCCTCGCTCTCCAGCAGGGAGGCCGGTCGGCAGCGGACTACTCGGTCGACTTCCGGGTAGCGGCGGAGGAATTGGGCTGGGAGGAACGCTCCCTCTGTGGCCTGTTCCTCCGCAGCCTCAATAGTGATCTGAGGGATGAACTGGCTGGACGGGATATCCCTGGGACGCTAGCGGAGCTGACATCCTTAGCGATAAGTTTGGATAACAGGCTGCGCGAGCGCTCCTCGGGGCGGAAGTCTTCTTCTTCTCGCCCTCGTGGAGTCTCGCCGCACCTGTTCCAAGCTCGCCCCCTGGCGGCGCCGCCAGCATTGTGCCCCGAGGAGTCGGAGCCGATGGTGACGGGCTGGACTAAGCTTTCCCCTGCGGAGAAACAACGCCGCCGTGAGTTGGGCCTCTGCATGTATTGTGGAGGTGACCAACACACTGTGGAGCGTTGCCCGCGGAAAGCCAGTCGGCGGGGTCCGCGAATCGCTGTAGGGAGCCTCGCGGATCCCAACCGGTTAGACTCTCTCACTCAATTAAAGCTGCCCATCCGTTTTTGCCACAATCCCACTGGGCACCTCACCCACGCACTGGTGGATTCGGGCGCAGAGGGCAGCTTCATTTCACAAGGCCTGGCAACCCGATTGGGCATCCGCTGTCAGGCATTAAAACACCCCATCTCCCTGGTCCATCTCTCCCGTGCCTCCCTTGGGAGAGTTTCTCACCAAACCATGCCTGTCCCAGTCATCATCTCAGGGAACCACCGGGAGGAGATGGCATTTTACGTCCTGCCCAACTCTGTGTCGCCCGTCATCCTGGGGTATCCCTGGCTACGCCTCCACAACCCTGTCCTGGACTGGAGGTCCGGTGGGGTATCGGCATGGAGTACCTTCTGTATGGGCACCTGCCTTCAGTCCGCTGCCTGCTCCCCATCCGCGGCTCCCCCTGTGGCGGATACAGCACCTCCGGACCTGTCACTGGTGCCTCCAGAATTTCACGACCTGGGTATGGTATTTAGCAAATCGAAAGCTATGTCTCTTCCCCCGCATCGACCATATGACTGTGCCATCAACCTCCGCCAGGGGGCTCCCCTGCCATCTGGTCGGCTCTACAGCCTGTCGGCGCCGGAGAAGGAGACCATGAATACATACCTGAAGGAATCTCTGAGCGCTGGGATTATTCGCCCATCGTCGTCACCCGTGGGGGCAGGGTTTTTCTTTGTCGGGAAAAAGGACGGATCCCTCCGCCCCTGCATAGACTACCGAGCGCTGAATGACATCACTGAGAGGGACCGTTACACCCTGCCCCTCATGGACACTGCCTTTCACTCCCTCCAGGGGGCGACCTGGTTTACCAAGCTGGATTTACGCAGTGCTTACCACCTCGTCCGGATCCGGGAGGGAGATGAATGGAAGACAGCCTTCCGTACCCCGAACGGCCACTTTGAGTATCTCGTCATGCCGTTCGGGCTGACCAACGCTCCTGCCGTCTTTCAGCGCCTCATTAATGACGTCCTCCGGGATTTCATCGGCCTTTTTGTGTTCGTCTACCTGGATGACATCCTTATCTTCTCCAGGTCCAGGGACGAGCACCAGGTCCATGTGAGGCGGGTCCTCCAAAGACTGCTGGAGAATCGTCTGTACGTGAAGGCTGAGAAATGCGAATTCTACGCTAGGACCACATCCTTCCTGGGATTCATCATCGCTCAAGATCAGGTGCTCCCAGACCCAGAGAAGGTGAAGGCGGTGGTGGAGTGGCCTACTCCCGCATCCCGGAAGCAGGTGCAACAGTTTGTTGGCTTCGCCAATTTTTACCGCCGCTTTGTCCCAAATTTCAGCTCGATCGTCGGACCGCTGACCCGCCTCACGTCCCCGAAGGTCCCGTTCCGGTGGACTGAAGAGGTCGCTGCTGCCTTTAGGGCGCTGAAGGCGGAGTTCTCCTCCTCCCGGGTCCTTCGCCAGGTCGACCCCGCGCTGCAGTGCATTGTGGAGGTGGACGCATCGGACACGGGAGTGGGAGCAGTGTTATCCCAGCGGTCACCTGACGATGGCGCCAAACGGCCGTGCGCCTTCTTCTCCCGGCGCCTGTCCCCGGCGGAGGGGAACTACGATGTGGGGGACAGAGAGCTCCTGGCCATTAAACTTGCCTTACAGGAGTGGCGCCACTGGCTAGAGGGGGCGGACCTGCCGTTTGTGGTCCTGACGGACCACAAGAACTTAGAGTATTTACGATCTGCCAAGCGCCTGAATGCCCGCCAGGCGCGCTGGTCTTTGTTCTTCGCCAGGTTCCGCTTCTCGATCACCTTCAGGCCGGGCTCCAAAAACGGCCTGCCTGACGCCCTCTCTAGGCAGTTCACCCCCGTGGAGGCTGAGGAGACGCCCCACACTATCCTGCCCAGGTCGTGCGTCCTCGGTGCCATCTCTTGGGACATTGAAGACAAGATCCGGAAGGCGCAGGAGGTGGAACCTGATCCTGGCGGCGGACCGGAGGGAAGACTGTTCGTCCCATCTGCGGTCCGAGGAGAGGTCATCCACTGGCTCCACACCTCCCGGCTCACCTGTCATCCCGGCACCTCTCGGATGATCAGCCTCCTCCAACGGTCCTTTTGGTGGCCAGGCCTGCGGAGGGATGCAGCCCGCTACGCCCGGGCTTGCCCAATCTGTGCCACCAGCAAGTCGGGAAATGCCCCCCCTGCGGGTCTGCTCCAGCCTCTGCCCGTCCCCGGCAGGCCCTGGTCGCACATCGCACTGGACTTCGTCACCGGACTCCCCGTTTCCAACTCCTTTGACACCGTCCTGACCATTGTGGACCGTTTCTCCAAGGCTGCGCACTTCATTCCCCTACGAGGTCTCCCTACTGCCCTGGAGACGGCGGGCCTCCTCGTCCAACACGTGGTCAGGCTGCACGGGATTCCGGTGGACGTGGTCTCGGACCGGGGTCCCCAATTTTCATCCGAGGTTTGGAGATCCTTTTGTAACGCCATCGGAGCCAAGGTGAGCCTCTCCTCCGGCCATCACCCCCAGTCTAACGGGCAGTGTGAGAGGACCAATCAGGAGCTGGAGGCTGCGCTCCGCTGTGTTACTAGATCCAAGCCGACGTCCTGGAGCAACCATCTCGCCTGGGTGGAGTATGCCCACAACACCGCCCGCTCTTCTGCAACGGGGATGTCCCCCTTCAAGGCGTCCCTGGGTTACGACCCCCCGCTGTTTCCAGCGCAGGAGACCGAGGTGACTGTCCCCTCTGTTAGGGCGCACCTTAGGCAGTTCCGCTCCACCTGGGCTGCCGCGCGTCATGCGCTTTTACGCACGGCGGAGCGCAACAGGACCGTGGCGGACCGGCACAGAAGACCTGCCCCGGCGTACAGAGTTGGGCAACTCGTGTATGTGTCTACCCAGGACGTCACATTAAAAGGCGAGAGGAGGAAGCTGGCACAGCGATTCATGGGTCCCTTTCCCATCACCCGGATCATCAACCCGGTGGCTGTGCGCGTGGCTATTCCCCCCTCCCTCCGCATCCATTCCACTTTCCATGTGTCGAAGGTGAAACTGGCAGTCACTGACCCCCTTTGCCCTCCTCCTGCAGCGCAACCCGCGCCCCGGATGATTGGTGGCCATCCGGCCTGGTCCGTCTCCTCCATCCTGGACTCCCGGCGCCGAGGTCGTGGGTTGCAATACCTGGTGGACTGGGAGGGCTATGGGCCCGAGCATCGACAATGGGTGCCCCCGTCGTTTGTGTTGGACCCATCGCTCATCGCGGACTTCCACCGAGCGCACCCGGATAAGCCATCGCCAGGAGGCGCTGCTAGAGGGGGGAGTACTGTCACGCCGCGCCATTCGTCAGCGGCGCCACCTGCTCACGCACCTGACAATCATCAGCGGCGAGGGATAAAGGCCGTCTCGCCCGGAGGCTCGGCCTGAAGCCGTCAGACTTCGTCCCTCACCGTTGTGAGCATACTTCCCTTCAGCGTCACCATTTCGGTAAGAAGATCGCTTACCTCTTTTCTTCAGTCTTCTCCCCTGTGCACAGGTGGATTCCCCAGCGGCGGACATCTCCACTCCATCGTCCAATCCTCGCTGCTGTACGGAGCTCTCCAGGTGGCTGTCTTCCGGGCTTCGCCCCCTTGTTGTGCCAGCTGTCCTGACCCACCAAGTAAGTCCTTCTCTCGCCATAAATCCCTCCTGTGTTGGTGTATGCCCGTCACCCTCTCCCTGTGCTCTTTCCATAGGGTTGCTCGGCTGTACGGTCACCTGCCTCTGTGCCTGGAGCAGACACCATCACCAACACATTTACTTCCCGCAGACACGCACTCATTCACTCCTGCTGTTAATAAACTCTTTGAACTACTCTAAGCCTGTGTGTGTGCGTCTCCTGAGCCGTGCGTTATGTCAGCAAAGTTAAAACCACCAACTTAGAGCCGCCTCTGCGATATAACATCAAGTATAGTGAATATAAAAAAGTGTGCACATGCCTGTTAAAATGTCAGGGGGGTTTTCTATATTAAAAATAAGACCACGATAAACCATTTGAAAACTTCCCACCTTCTAAAGTGAAATATTTTTTTCCTCCTATCAAATGTTGTTTTTAATTGAATTGTGGTCACTTTAGATCACAAATGCCTCACATTTTAACAGGGTTGTATACACGTTTTCTCTCCACTGTTGTGTACTTGGCATCGGGGTCATTTTAAAGATGTGTGTCATGGCTCTTAAAATACTTGCGGGGGCTGACACGGTCAAGATGATCTTTGAGCGTGTACAGAGTGAAGCATTCCACTGAGGCCTGAACCCTGGCCAAGCAGCTGGATCGTGTAAATAAGGCCTCTGTCACTGTGCAACTCGGTTTTCTTTAAAACTGTTACACAGCAAGCACTGTTTCTTTTATTTACCTTCATATAAATGGGACTTTTTTTTTTTCAATAACTCAGTTATATACAGTATTTATAGAACCAAGCCACCATAATTAAAATATTTTGTACATGTCACAAGATCTAAATCAGATTAATTCCTTTTGGTTAGTTCAAACCAGAGATGTTAAGTCATTTTTCCAAGTCTCAAGTCTTTGATCTCGAGTCAAAGTCAAGTCTTAAGTCACTTTATGATTGTAATATCTAAGGAATTTAAGATATGTTATCCTTTATTTACTAGTATTTAGAAACAGAACTGGTTAGCAGTTGAATATGCCTACTTTAAACACTGCTGATGAAATTCAATAAAAACACAGTTTCCGTTAATAGACTAAAAATCTACATTTGTTTTTTCAAAAGTTGACACTTCTTCAGAAACAGTCATGTTTCATGGATAAATCATCTGCTTTGTTTTAACAGTGAAAATCACCTGACTTTTATTCCTAAAGGAAATTTAGTGTTTTGGATGTTTTGATTAAACCATTACGAATGAAAGATTGTTCACAAGTCCAAGTCAAGTCTGAAGTCCTTGTATATGAAGCTTAACTGTGACTTGAGTCCAAGTTTGAGACTCTTTTAAGTCCCCATCTCTGGTTCAAACGTGTGAATCAACTAGTGGTGTTGGATGATTAAAGTTTTTAATCGCAATTACCGTATTTTCCGGACTATAAGCCGCTACTTTTTCCTCACGCTTTGAACCATGCGGCTTATACAGAGATGCGGCTTTTCTATGAATTTTTCTTCAGCCCTCAGGGGGCGCTCTAGCAGGAAGTGCAAAAACGAGACAGGCAGCGGGAGTCAGTGCAAACAAGAAAGCGCCAGTTTTTATTCTTAGCACATGCAACCCAAGACGCATAACAGCAGAATACGGTAATATTTTTACACCCTCACCCCCTCATAATGGAAAACACACGAAGAAATTCCTATGATGCAGCTTTTAAGTTGAAGGCCATCGATCTGGCTATCCATGAAGGAAATAGAGCGGCTGCACGTAAGCTTGGCGTTAACGAATCTATGGTGAGACGTTGGAGGCGGCAGCGGGAAGAATTGATTCAATGCCAAAAGACAAGAAAGGCTTTCAGAGGACATAAAAGCAGGTGGCCTGAACTTGAAGATGTTCTTGAGGACTGAGTGAACACACAGAGCAAGCGGCCGAGGTGTATCCACTGTGCAGATCTGGCTGAAAGCCAAAACAATCGCCCAGGAAATGAATATTGAAAATTTCCAAGGTGGACCGTCATGGTGTTTCAGATTTATGAAACGAAAAAGCCTGTCCATCAGGACGCGGACAACTCTCTGTCAGCAACTCCCTTCTGACTGCGAGGAAAATATTGCAAACTTCCACAAATTCATTGAAACAAAGATAGCAGAGAACTCCATCCGACCAGACAACATCATAAATATGGATGAAGTACCTTTGACGTTTGACCTACCTCTAACCAGGACTGTTAACAAGTCAGGTGCATCATCCATTATGGTGAAAACAAGTGGACACGAGAGGACGCATTTCACATGTGTTCTGGGCTGCACCGCATCCGGACAAAAGCTTCCACCAATGGTGATTTTTAAGCGGATAACTATGCCAAAAGAAAAGCTTCCGAAGGACATAGTCGTTTAAGTTAACAAAAAAGGGTGGATGTTGGAAAGCCTAATGAAGGAATGGTTAACAGAGTGCTACAGTAAGCACCCGGGAGGATTTTTTTTCACCAGAAAAAAGCACTGCTTGTTTTGGACAGTATGAGAGCCCACATCACAGATTCTGTGAAAGCAGCTATCAAGAAAACAAACTCAATTCCAGCTGTGATTCCTGGAGGTACAACAAACTATTTGCAGCCACTGGACATTAGTGTGAATCGGGCATTTAAAGCGGCTCTCCGGGGTGAGTGGGAGGCTTGGATGACCATCGGTGAGAAATCTTTCACAAAAACTGGCCTCATGCGAAGAGCATCTTTTTCTGACGTCTGTCAGTGGATCTTAACAGCATGGAGGAGTGTGAAAGAATCCACATCATCAACGGGTTCCGAAAGGCCAGACTGCTGCGTGAAGAGAGCAGCGCAGCTTCAGAGGCAACTTTTCCTCGAGATGAAAGTGACACGGAGAGCGACACTGACAGAGAGACTGGGGAGAGCAGCACAACTTCAGGGGTAACTTTGCCTCGAGATGAGAGTGACTGGAGCAACACCAAAACAGAGACTGAAAAGGTATGTGACGAAGAGGCTGTTCAACTCCGACACTGAAGAGGACGACTTCAGTGGCTTCAGTGCGCAGGAGGAAGATGAATAAGTGACTTGTGGCTTCAGTGCACAGGAGAAATGAAGTGACAGTGGTTTGGTGTTCAGTAGTTTCAATGCTCAGGAGGAAGATGAATAGTGACTTGTGGTTTCAGTGCACGGGAGAATAAAGCGACTTTAATACCGTAGTTGCACAGTTGCGCTTTTAACAGTGCGCAGGAAGAAAAAGTGACAGTGGTTTCAGTACGCAGGAGGAAGAAAAATAAAGCAACTTTGTTTTAGTGCACAGGAGGAAGATGAATAAAACCATCAATGACTTTTCTGTTTTGTTTGATCAGCACTTTTACTGCCGTGTTACAGGCACTGTTCGGAAACAATCAGTTCAGGTATATGAATAAACACTTATGGTACAAAATCTTTCTATGTAAATATTGTATTTCTCAGCCTGGATATCGGCGGCTTATAGTCCGGTGCGGCTTATATGTGACAAAATAGGCATTTCTTTTAAATTTTAGTGGGTGCGGCTTATATTTAGGTGCGCTCTATAGTCCGGAAAATACGGTAATCTTTTGGAACGTTGAGTTAATTGCAGTTAATAATGTGTTAATCTCGTGTTTTTCCATTCAGATACAGTGTCCTTAAGTTGGTAATTTTTCAAGTTTCTCATACTGTTCTAAACATGGGAGTGGACAAATATACTTGCTTTCTTCACCTGCAGGTTTATTAATCAACATACCCAAAATGACAAAACTATCCAGAATATATTCTCCAGAAAATCCTCAAAAGTACTACCACGTGCAAAAAACAATGTCAGGGCTCAGTAACATCACTGCAACACAACTACACTCGCATAGCAAACATCCACCAGCTGAACCCAAATCAATGGACCTTGTGTTTCACAACAGACACAATTTCCCTTTTAATAGAAAAATTGTAAACATGACATGTCAACAACCATGCAGCAAAAACGGTGCGGGAGTGAGTGGACATTACGAACACAGCTTGATAATTTTAGACTGCTACTCACCTACCTATAGTTAGACCCAAAACTATGAAGATGAAACAGGTGAGTGTCTGTCCTCAGCTGCTGGCAGCTGCAACACCCGTAGCCCGTAGTTTTTTACTGCTAGCCAGCTTCCAAAGAAGAACAACCAACATCCAGTCGAAGTGGAGGCGGCTGTGACAATTACCCAGGTGAGACCTCCAACAGATAACGTAAACTTAAACATGCCATCATTTTGGGGATTTCCATGGTTGTGATTCAGCTTGTTTGACTTCACAATGTCTGCATGGCACGCACACTGTCACTACCCAGAGCGGCTTCCGTAGCTCTGTACGGAGTGCAGTTCAGGCCAAAAAAGTACTGTTCGCGCTTTCTGCCATTAACTGCAGATAACCACAATTCACAAAATATGTTGCTGTTAACAAGGGCGAAGCATTAACAGGCAATTAATGCGATAACGCCAAGACCACTAGAATCAACATATTTAAAGTAGTGGTGAAAGACAAAACTTTTAATCATGATTAATCTTTTGAAATTGCTAGTTGACTGTGATTAATCACACTTTGATCACAACTTTTTTTTTCTATATAATGTACCTTAAATTGGTCATGTTTCAAGTTTTTCATACTCTTATTGACATTGGGGTGGACATATATGCTTTTTGCAGCTGCAGGTGTATCAACATGTCAAAAATTATAAAAAAATCCAGAATAGTGTAACGTCAGGGCTGTGTTAAGGGGGCGGAGATTCTCCCGGCATGCTTGGGCCGCGGAGGATTCAAAGAGTGTTGTTATTCGTATGTTCTAAGTATTATTGCTGTGTCATTAATGACACAGCAGTGTTATAAGACCAGTTAGAGCAGTGATCGATCATGTGTTTGTCAAATGACCTCCCCTCCTGTCTGTGTTGAGTGGGTGTGTATAAAATAAAGCCTGTTTCGTCACAGCCATCTCTCCTTTCTTGTGTGAACCCTCCCAACATCACAATATTCTTCAGAAGTACTGCAGAAATACTGCATGTGCAAACAACAGATGGGCAGGGCATACTGACCATTAACATTACTTACAATACTGATACAGTTCAGTGTCCCAACTTTACTTTTGTAGTGAACATCCACTGGTTTTTAAGCAACTAAACACACAACAATAGTCCTCAGGTGTCACAACACATATGACTGGTCCCCTCTCTTTTACACACGTCTCAGTCTTAAGCACATCTGACATACGAACACTGATTTAAAAAAAAAACAACCTATAGTTCAGTTCAACTTTATAGTGCATATTCACATTCACAACAACACTCATAGCACTTTCAAACTGTAGGGGGAAAACCCCAGAATTGCAGAAAGACCCCAACAATCAGGTGATCCCCTGTGAGCAAGCACTTGGCGACGGTGGAAAGGAAAAACTCCCTTTTAGCAGGAAGAAACCTCCAGCAGAACCAGAGGCTCAGGGAGGGGCAACAGTGACTGTGTGGTGAGTTTCATTTCTGGTGAGGCTGTGATGCTTTCAGGGTCTGATTTCCAAATCAGATTTTATAAATACTTTTAACAAAACAAGTGGAAGGTATTTTATTAAATTACCTCTTAATGGAATACACTGAAAAGGCAACAATAAAAGTCCATGTTTTCATTTTATAACGCTCCTTGAGTATAGACAATGTGCAAACATCCTCAGTTACAAAAGTATAATGTATTAAGTTATTTTACAAGCAAGTTGATTGGGCGCAAAATTCATTATACTTTGTTTTTGGCCAAGGAATAATGTAATTATCATGGCTCAGAGAGCTGCATCTCTTTTGAGTGTTGCAGCTCCACAATTTACACTCATTACAAATTAGTAGTATTTACAACTACTATGCATGCATGGTCTTACCTTGTAAATGAAGTAAGTTTTCCTAGCCTTCTGGACAAAAATCACTGTGACTTTGTTTAAAAAAACGTCCTTTTATTTAAAAAAAAAAAATGCTTATGGTGCTCAAGCACTGGGGCAACGGTACTGCGCAGCCTCTGATTTTCAGCCTCACCTGCCTCCTCTGACCGCACGTCACTGAGGGGCAGTCATCTGCCCCCGAGCATCTTGACTGGCTGGGGGGTGAGTTGATAGAGAATAAGAAAAGAACAGACATGTAGAGAGCAAACAGCATGCCGGGGACTCAAGTTATGGGAGAGAACAAACGATTTAATGATGTAATATTTTTGCTGGTCATTAACATTAACAGTGAAGCGCAGTGCATCGTTGAAGGTCCCCTAGCTGTCTAAACCTATTAGCATCATAACTAAGTGAAGGTTCAGGGTCACCTGATCCAACCCTAACTATAGGCTCTGTCAAAAAGGAAAGTTTTAACCCTATTCTTAAAAACAGAGATTGAGTCTTGTCTCCCGAATTGGCAAGTGGTTCCATAGGAGGAGCCTGATAACTGAAAGATCTGTCTTCCATAGTCATCATCATAGCAGTCACAGGCCACAATGACTGTCTCACTTAGGTCCAATCAGATTCCTCCACGCAGCTCCGTCCCCCGCCCTCCACCACCAGGAACTCCCGACCCTGCAAACCCGGGCGATGTCTGAGCCGGTATGAGTTGCTTTCTGACTGACCATTTCATGAAACTGCTTGCAAAGTATTTGAGTACCGCTAGCTTTTGCTGGACTAGTGGCACATTCTTGGCAGACCGAGGTATTATCAGTAGCAAGGACAGGCCAAGACAAACTGACTCCCAGTATCTGTTGCAGTGACTGACCAGATGATAGGTTTGTTTATCTCTGCTCTTTGTGTAGTGCATGTCACAATGCACTGACTGGCAAAAGTCCACCACAGACCTTGCGACAGATGTGCTTATCTGCCAGGATGTCCAATCTCACCCCGTCTAACTGGGAGTGGTCCACCACAGACCAGTGACAAATATTGTTTTTAGTTCTGCCAGGTTTCCCAGTTTCACCCTCCACACCCTCGGACGGGCGGGGTTGCTGGTTGAGTCACCGACGGCCCAACCCATGAGACAGTACTGGTTTTCATGGTTATCCGGTAGCAAGCAAACCAATGCCTGACCTGTCAGCCAATGCCAACCGCCAGTCAAGTCTTAAAGAAGATCTAAAAGAAGAAGGATGAGGAACTTTGTTGGAGCGGAAGTGACAGAGGTGCAGGGATTGAAAACTGGTGGAAATGGTGAAAAATGTGATGGTCTGTGGGTAATGTTGGGGTTTGATGAGGCAGGACTGCGAAGCGGGGTGTGCGTTGGCCGCACGAGCCGTGAAGTCGGACCCTGCGTTCCTCCTCCACTCGGATGCCTCAGGCGCCGGTACTCAGTGATTATTACAAGTAATTCTTCATTTTGGGAGCATAGTCCTCTGTTTGGATAATGAGGTACTATCAGATCTCTTAAATAACAAAGGGCCTGATCATTTAGAGCTTTGTAAGTGAGGAGGATTTTAAATTCTAGATTTTATGGGAAGCCACTGAAGGGAGGCCAAAACAGGAGTGATATGATCTCTCTTTCAAATACCTGTTAAAACTAGCTGCAGCCTTTTTAGATCAACTGAAGACTTTTTAAAGACATTATAGGACAGCCGGATAATAAAGAATTACAATAATCCATAAAGGATATTATAGCCACAGACCCCACCAGAGCACCGTTTCTGGATGTCTAGCTCACTTGTTGTTGGCGTGGTAGACCTCTGTGTCCCTGAGTGGATCTTGGTTCCCTGTGGTGTGGATTGTTTTAGGCGGCCCTCTCATCTGCCATGGTGCTGATTGGCCTGCAGGGGGTGGCCAGCAACCGTTGGGGGTTTGTTGGTTGTGAAGTTGTCCAGGTGTATTTGTTGTGGACTCTCCAGGTCAGCCATGTGCTTATTGATGGGTGCTCCGGTAATGGCTGGGTTGGTATGGACACAGGTTGCTTTACTCTTGTCAGGAAGAGTCATTCAGTGCTTCTTTGGAAATGAACCTGTCTGCTGTTCAGAATACCCCCCTTTATTTCCTTTTAGGCTCATGGAGGCCTCCATCCTGGGCTGCAATGCTACACTACTTCCAGACTTCCCAAACTACGGTGGCCACAGTATGTAAAGTATGAAATCCAACAAGGTCAAAAACCAGCATGATTGTATTCAACATGGGAACTTGACTGGCAATTATCGCTTTAAATCTTTCACCACTAATTTAAACTAAGCAAGTTGTGCCTGTGAAGCTGTGAATAACCAAAACAATAAGGTGATTAATTATTAACCAAGCATGATAAATTCCTTTATTGTGTCCAATGAAAATAAGATGGTGTTGTGGGGAACCCACTCAGTAGTTACTCAGTAGTTTTCCCTCAGACTGAAATGGCAGATCAAAGGTGGGGAGTGGGGGAGTGATATGTTAATGCAGCACCCCAGGTAGCAGAGAAGTGTTAGTGCTGTGATATAAAAGAGAGTGCCTGCAACCTGGGGGAGGTTTTTCTGATTCTGGAGAATGTGAGAGAGAGTGGAATAAAGCTTCATCTGCTCGGAAAAGTTCGGCCTGGTTATTCTCTCCACACTGGTGACCCTTGACGCACAATGGAACGCGAGGCGAACACCCCAGAGACGACCTGGATGGGAAGTACCAGTAACGCATGTGCCGTTTTGGTCAAACTCCCAGACTTTTGGCTACACGACCTGAAGTCTTGGTTCTTTCACACCGAGGCCCAGTTCGCGCTCCGGGGAATAACGGCAGATGACACCAGATATTACTACATGGTCGCAGCACTGGACGCACGCACAACTCAGCAGGTGGCGAGCCTGCTCCAACAGCCCCCAGCCCGCGACAAATACGGTGCTCTCAAAACCGCGCTGACCCGGCGCGAGTCCATCTCATCCATTGTCCGGAAGAGGTTATTGAAGTCCATGATAGCGATGGGGTTCCACATGGGAGAGAAGGAGCCCTTGAACGGGTACGACTTTCCATTGACGTAATGCACCAGGTGCTCCTCCTCGTTGACTTTGTAGGTCTTTATGCCGTACTCTTTGGCCAGCCGGAAGATGCGGTTCTGAGTGAGTCCAATGTAAGCCCCGCCAAGATCAACCCACTTTGTTTCCTTATTCCGCGCAGTGAAAGTTCGACCACCAACCCGATCCCTGGCTTCCAAGATGACAGGGTTCAGTCCGCTGGCTTTCAATAACTTGGCTGCACTCAAACCTGATATGCCCACTCCGACCACAATAACATCGTAGGTGTTGCTGGGTGCCGTCATGGTTGCGCCATCTGCCGCTCCGTCTCCCGTCCGCTTGCCGCTGAACGCCTCCAGTCCGAGAGCTACACGCTCTCGGACTGTGAGAGAGCAGAGAGGCTCCTGACGCGCTCCAAGTTAGGAGATGGGTCGGCGGTCGAATTGATAGAGAAGATGTTGGCGTTGATGGGCACAGATTACGGGCATTTTCTCTTTGCCCACCTTTTCCCCCGGAACCTCCCGACAGCGGCCAGAGCGGTCCTGGCCAATTCACCACTGCTGGCCGCACGCAACTACCGGGTGCTAGCCCAGGGGGGCAGATCGGATTATCCTCTCTACCAGAACCCTCGCAGTGAACGCAGCGGCGTCGGAACCCAGTGGGACTGCCAGCGGAAGCGAGGAGCCAGCGATGGTGGCTGCAGCAGGGGCCAAGAAGCACCGCAGAGACACGCTCTGTTTCTACCACCTACATTTTGGAGAGGACGCACGCCGATGCGTGCCACCGTGCCAATTCAAGCGTTCAGGAAACGCTGGGACCGGCAGTTGGTAGCAGCTGCGACCGCCGGTGAAGCAAGCAAGCTGCTCTATGTGACAGACTCACGCTCAGGGAGACGGTTCCTCGTGGACTCCGGCTCCCAAAAGAGCCTCATCCTGCCATCCTACGCAGACCAGATGGCGGGAACTAGCGGACCAAGCTGACAGCCGCAAACGGCTCAGACATTAAGACTTTTGGAGAGAGGACACTGACTGTATCCTTGCACGGCCGTACATACCAATGGACATTCGTCATAGCAGCATGCAGCTTCCCCATTTTAGGCGCTGATTTTTTGGGTGTACACGGGCTACTAGTCAATGTTGCTAACAGATGCCTGATTAACGCAATGTCTTTTGATTCTCTCCCCTGTACAGCTAGAGGAGCCGGGCCCACAACTCTAGCCAACGTCACAGCTCCAGGGGGTAAGTTCCACATACTACTCAACCAGTTCCCAGCACTCACGGTCCCGACTTTTTCGGCGACCGTCACTAAACACGGGGTGGAGCACTTCATTACCACTACGGAGCTGCCCGTTTTCATACGATCTCGGCACCTGGATGCAGCTAAACTGGTCATAGCACATGAGGAGTTTGCCAACTTGGAAAAGTTGGGCATCATCAGGCGCTCAAACAGCCCATGGGCATCCCCGCTACATATGGTTCCTAAGGCCGAGGGATCATGGCGACCTTGCGGAGATTTCCGTAGATTAAACAACGCCACAGTGCACGACCGTTACCCCATCCCTCATATTCAGGATTTTTACGTTCACCTCACCGGGCCACGCATTTTTTCCAAGATAGACCTGGTCCGCGGTTACCACTAGGTCCCGGTGCACGCTGAGGACATACCTAAAATGGCAGTAATAACCCTGTTTGGTCTGTTTGAGTTTTTACGTATGCCTTTCGGGCTAAAAGGCGCAACACAGACATTCCAACGCATGATGGATGCGGTGTTGCGCGATCTGCCGTTTGTGTTTGTTTACCTGGACGACATCCTGGTGGCCAGCGCGTCCGAGGACGAACACGTAGCCCACCTCAGGACAGTTTTCCCAAAGTTGGAGGAGCACGGATTAATAATCGACCTGGTGAAGTGCCAGTTTGAGGTGACGGGGATCAATTTTCTGGGCCACCGCATCTCACCGGAGGGCGCGATACCCTTGCCAGACAAGGTGCGCGCCGTGGCAAATTTTCCCGGGCCTCAGACAGTCAGGGTGCTGCAGGAGTTTTTGGGGATGGTTAACTTCTACAATCGTTTCCTCTCCTGCGCAGCCCAGCTCATGCAGCCTTTGTATGCCGCGCTTAAGAAACGGAAGCCGGTGGACAGAGTCGACTGGACTCCTGAGCGAGAGCAGGCATTTTCCGAGGTTAAAACAGCTCTTGCGAACGCCGCACTGCTGGCGCACCCGGACCCAGCGGCTAGGATAGCGCTCACTACCAACGCATCAGACGTGGCCATAGGGGCAGTTGTGGAGCAGTGTGTCGCCAGTTCTTGGCAGCCGCTCGCCTTTTTTAGCAGGTCTTTGCGCGACAATGAGCGTAAATACAGCACGTTCGACAGAGAGTTACTGGCTGTCCACCTGGCCATACGCCACTTCCAGTCCTGGCTGGAAGGGCACACCTTCACTGCGTTCGTGGACCACAAGCCACTTACGTACTCGATGGCCAAGGTTTCGGAACCATGGTCGGCCCGGCAGCAGAGACAGCTGGCCGCGATCTCGGAGTTTACGACTGACATTCGACATGTGGCCGGTAAACTCAACGTGGTGGCTGACGTCCTCTCGCGCGCATTAGTGGCCCCAGTCTATGTGGGGATAGATTACACGGCCATGGCCGCTGTGCAGATCGGCGATGTGGACGTTTGCGCACTCCAGTCTGGACCAACAGGGTTAAGGCTGGAGAGCAGAGTGCTGCAACACAGGGGCCCCCCTCAGTCTGTGACGTCTCTACAGGCCGCCTACGACCGTTGGTCCCATGCGCTTGGCGCCGCCGCGTTTTTGAGTCGGTTCACTCCCTGGCACACCCAGGAGTGCGCGCGTCAGTCAAAATGGTTGGCGCAAAGTTTGTCTGGCCAAGCCTGCACAAACAGGTGAAGAGTGGGCCGCAGCCTGCGTAGCGTGCCAGCGAGCCAAAGTGTACAGGCAAACGAAGACCCCTTTGGAGCTGTTCCATATCCCGGCTAAGAGGTTTGACCACGTTAACGTGGACCTCGTGGGCCCCCTCCCGCCATCGCAGGGGTTCACGTACCTCCTGACAGTGGTGGACCGCACCACACGCTGGCCCGAAGCAGTCCCGCTAGCTTCAACTGCGTCTGCAGATGTGGCACGTGCTTTTTTGACAACATGGGTGGCACGTTTTGGCGCTCCTTCGGACATCACGTCCGATCGGGGCCTGCAGTTTGTTTCCAACCTCTGGTCCACCATGGCCTGGAGCCTGGGCGTCTCAGTTCATCGCACAACCGCGTAAAACCCACAGGCCAATGGGTTATGTGAGCATTTCCATAGGTCACTTAAAGCAGCACTCAGAGCTTTGCTTATGGATGCAAATTGGGTGGACCGGTTGCTGTGGGTTCTATTAGGGTTGTGTTCGGCACCGAAGGAGGATTTGGCAGCCTCCCCAGCAGAGCTGTTTTTTTCCCAACCACTGCGGCTCCCTGGGGAATTTTTTCCGGATAACCCCACGCCAAACACCGATCCATCCCCGCGTTCAAGACATAGCGCAGAGGCAAGGATGCTACCCGGCCCGGCCCACCACTGTTTTCCTCACGCTTTTGTGCCAAAAGCCTTGAAGGACGCGCTGTTCGTATTTGTCAGGCACGATGCCCACCGGACCCCATTGCGCCCGCCTTACGATGGCCCGTTCAGAGTGCTGGAACCCGGGGACAAACATTTTGTGTTAGACTTGGGGTTGCCGGGAGACAATCTGTATAGACAGGCTTAAGCCCACCTTTGTTTTAGCAGACGAGCAGGTGGTGTTGTCCCGAGCTCCTTGGCGCAGAAGACCCCCACGGAGAACTCCCCAGGTAAATGAATCATCAGATCAGTCACACAAGCATGCTGAAGGTGTTTCCCCCCTCCCCATTGTCCCCCCACAGATGGACACACCCCCAGGAACCCCCCCACCGGTATAGCAGCGCCTCGGAGCCCAAGACCCCCCGTTACAGCAGCTATGGGCGGAGGCTGAAGCCCAAAGGACATGGGGGTTAAGACTCAGTCTGAGACTCTGGGGGGGGGGGGGGACCCACTCAGTAGTAACTCAGTAGTTTTCTCTCAGACTGAAGTGGCAGAGGGCAGCGCGGTGGCAGAGTGGTTAGCACTGCGGCAGCACAGCAACTTACCCCTGGCCGGGGGATCCTGGGTTCGATCCCAGCCCCCGACCAACAGTGATCTGTGTGGAGTTTGCATGTTCTCCCCGTGTCTGCGTGGGTTTACTCCGGGATTTCTCCGGTTTCCTCCCACATGCCAAAAAACATGCAAGTTAGGTTAATTGGCCAAACTGGGGATTCTAAATTGTCCTTAGGCATGAATGTGAGAGTGAATGGTTGTCTGTCTCTCTGTGTTGGCCCTGTGATGGACTGGCGATCTGTCCAGGGTGTACCCTGCCTCTCGCCCAAAGATGCTGGGATAGGCTCCAGCCCCCCCGCGACCTGAAAAAGGATTAAGCGGAAGAAGATGGATGGATGGATGAAGTGGCAGATCAAAGGTGGGGAGTGGGGGAGTGATATGTTAATGCAGCACCCCAGGTAGCAGAGAAGTGTTAGTGCTGTGATATAAAAGAGAGTGCCTGCAACCTGGGGGAGGTTTTTCTGATTCTGGAGAATGTGAGAGAGAGTGGAATAAAGCTTCATCTGCTTGGAAAAGTTCTGCCTGGTTATTCTCTCCACAGTGTTATGTTTATTTGTCTATCACACTAAAACAAATCTTTGTGAATTAAATGAGTGGTTGCAAGTAAACTGACTTCCTGAGTAATGATGTGTCATGCTTCTCACACACACACACACACACACACACACACACACACACAAAAAAATCGCAGAGCTGCTGCTTCAGGGCTCTGTGAGACTGTGTGACAACACTGACATACTCATATTCTGCTGTTGAAGTGGTTTAGAAAGGATTCAGAAGTTAGACTACAGCAGCAGCAACAACAAAAAAATTAGCATTGACTTTTTCTAGGTTTATTAATCCATTTGATTATTCCTACCATTTCTTCCTTAAGGTGAAGTTATCTGTTTTGTTGGTATTTGGATCTAAAAGGGCTCATTTCTACCTTGGCTGGTATCATCTGTTAGCCAAACCTCTAATACAGGAGGAAGCAGAAATTTGACCACACGGTGGCTTTGGTGTGTCCTGTGGAGGCTTGTTTTGGGAACATAAAGGAGGTCATTGCTGTTCTGTCCTTATAAAGCTATCCAACAGGTCTGGCTATGTGTAAAGTCATTACAGGACAAACCTGTAATTTCTTGACGCAACCAGAGAACAAAAGGTGTCATCTTAGGTGATCTCAGGACATTATCTCTCACTTTTGGTTAGGCTGGCTTTATTAAACACAGACCTCCAACAATCTTTGGGGTGGAGTGTGACATGGCGTTGCCTTTCTGTCTTTCTGAAAACAGACATCAAATGAGATCATGTCAGAGAGCACAGTGTTCCATAACAATAACCCGGGAAACCAAAATCATTTTCTGGTGTTTTTTCAAACGAATTTAATCAAAATATATCGTGACTGATCTATCAAGTGTAAAAATGATTTTGTGGGCTGGGGGGGTTGGGCTGTGGCCCCTGGCCGGCTGGCCTCGCTACTCGGGGGGGGGGGGTGTCTGGGTCTGGCCCTGGGCCTCTGGTGCTGGGGGGGGGGGGGCGTTCCCCCCCACCCAGGCCGGGGTCGGGTGTGCGCCAGTGGTGGGGGTTGTCCCCGGTGCATCCTTGCGCGGCGGGGTTGTGTTTTCCCTGGGGCCCTGCTGGCACCTTGGGGTTGGTGCCTGCGTCCTGGGTCGCCCTCCCCATCCACTGGGGTCTGTGGGTGTGGGTGTGGGTGTGCGTGTTTGTGTGTGTGTGTGAGAGTGGGTGTGAGTGTGGGCTTGTGTATGAGCGGATGCAGAAGTGGGTGTGTGTTGAGTAGGCAGGTGGGGCTGTGTATGGGTGTAGGTGGGCATGTGTGATGGTGGGTGGAGGTACGTGTGTGTATATGAAAGCGGTTACTTGTGGGTAGATGTCTGGGGGGTGGAGGATGTGTGTATGGGTAGGAGAACTTTGTTGGGTGGCAGGGGTCGGGCAGTCCATCTAGTGGCATGGGGGCTGGCGTTTCGGGGCCTGCTTGTCTCGGCCGCCCTGCTGTTGTGTTGCGGGGTGAGGCGCTTTGTCGCATCGCCCCTGGTGTCATTGGCAGCGGGTGTGTGTTGGTGCTTGGGGGTGATTGGGGGGCCATTGGCGCGGGTTGATGGCCGTGTTTCCATCGGGTTGCTCTGGGGTGGCTGTGGTTGCAGGGTGGCCTGCAGCTGTCGGTGTGCGTCTGGGAGTAGGTGGCCGTGGGCCTGCGTGGGCGCCTGGGGGTGTCGCCTGGCATGTTGGGCGCCGTGTGGGTCCGGCCCATTTTTTACTATTGTGACTGTTGTTGTCCATGTTTGTGTGTGTAAGATAAGTGGAAATATGTATGGCTACCCCATCATGTTAGTGGTGCTGGAAGCGCCAGGGCATGATGCTGGTGGGTCCTGGGCTGCTTCCACTGGCGGCCCTCGCCCTGGGTTGGGATTTGGGGGCAGTGGGTGGCCTCATGAACCAGTCTGCAAGCTGGCTTCTGGGGGGGATGGCCTCGCTTTTAGATCGCCTACCTCCCAGTCTTATTTCCCGCCCTTCCCCCCTCCCCCTGACTCTGGGTGGAATATACATCTTTGTTACATTTAGGGTTTTGGGGTGGGGGTGTGCCGCACTGTGTCGGTGAAGGGGATACCTTTGCTGCGTGGTGGGGCTGCATTCACCTCAATTTTAATTGCATTTTAGACACTGAGGGCTTGGGGGTATGGGGACCCTGCTGCCCATCACAGTGGCTAGTGCTGCTCCAATCACTATCCCCCCAATTTTAATTGCACTTCGGTAAATGGTTCACCAGTCGGAGCAGTATTTGGATGTGGTTTTTTTTGTTTTATGTGTTTGTTTTGTGCACATTTTGCCGAGCAATTTTCTCCTATAGCCGGCATGATATTCTGAAGATCAGAATATGCTACGAGGGGAAAGTAACAAGTGAGTTTCTCCGCTTACACAAGATCCCGGTGGAAGCAGTGAGGAGTCCCGGCTCTCCGTGGATTACCATCCCAGTGGGGAGGAGGCGCAGGCGGCGGAGGGAGAGGAAGCAGAAGCGGGGCTGTAGAGCCGGCGCGCTAGTAAGGCTACGGAAGCAGCCATTCAAACCTCCGCTTCCCAGCCTTTTTCTCTCAAACGCCAGATCTCTCGTGAACAAGATGGAGGAGCTAAGGTTACAGATTAAGGTAAACAACTGTGCCAGGGATGCATGCATTCTTTTTATCACCGAGACCTGGCTTCAACCATCTATCCCGGACTCGGCTATCGAGCTAGCGGGGTACTCTACACAGCGCTATGACCGAACAGCGGATTCCGGTAAGATCAGAGGAGGAGGGCTCTGTGTGTACGTTAATAACAGCTGGTGTACTAACTCAGTGATCATGGAAAGTCACTGCTCACCGGACATAGAGTATCTGACTGTTAAGTGCAGACCTATTTATCTCCTGAGGGAGTTTACTGTAGTTTTGGCAACGGCTGTGTACATTCCACTGGATGCTAATGCTAACTTAGCTATCGGATTGCTTCATGCTAGCATTAGCCATACACAGAGTATTTACCCTGACGCCGTGCAAGTTATAGCGGGGGATTTCAATCATGCAGACTTAAAGGCAGCACTCCCTAAATTCCATCAGCATGTTAAGTGTGCTACTAGGGGAGTGAACACTCTGGACAAGGTCTATTCAAACATCAAACTGGGCTATAGGGCTAGACCACTACCACATCTGGGCGAGTCTGACCATTTGTCCATGCTATTAATTCCTGCATACACCCCCCTCAGAAAAACTGCTCCCATCATCTCTAGGACTGTTACCATATGGCCGGAGGATGCTTCCAGCAGCTGCAGGATTGCTTCGATAGGACCAACTGGGAAGTCTTTGAACATCAGGACCTGGAGCTGTTCACAGATAGTGTGCTGTGCTATATCAAAAATTGCATAGACACTATCACAGTGAACAAACAGATCCGCATCTTCCCTAACCAGAAGCCCTGGATGAGCCGGGAGGTCCAGCAACTGCTGAGGGAGAGAAACATCGCCTTCAGGTCTGGTAACAGCGAACTTTACAGCACAACTCGGGCTAACCTGAAGAGGGGCATCAGAGAGGCTAAGGCAGACTATAGGAAGAGGATTGAAGACCATCTGGACAGCAATAATAGCCGGCAGGTGTGGCGGGGCATCCAGCACCTGGCTAACTATCGAACAAATCCGGGAACCGTGGTAGGTGACCTCACACTGGCGGAGGAGCTGAATATCTTCTTTGCCCGCTTTGAGGTCGCTGCACCTGTCTCGGCCAACCTACACCAGGCCCACAGCAGTACGTTCCTCACTTTGGAGGAACATGAGGTGAGGCGCACCCTGCGGGTCCATCAACCCAAGAAAAGCAGCGGGTCCGGACGGTGTCCCGGGACGTGTGCTGAGGGCCTGAAGTCTTCCACCATAGTCCCCTTACCCAAGAAACCTCACATTTCCAGCCTCAACAACTACAGACCAGTCGCACTCACCCCGGTGGTGATGAAGTGCTTTGAAAGGCTGGTCCGTAGTCATATCATAGCAGCCCTGCCCTGCAGTATGGACTCCCGCCAGTTTGCCTACAGAGCAAATCGATCCACAGAGGATGCGGTGGCCACAGCACTCCATGCCACTCTAGCCCACCTGGAGCGGCAGGGGAGCTATGTGCAGATGCTCTTCGTGGATTATAGCTCTGCATTTAACACCATTCTTCCATACAAACTGGTGGTCAAGCTGGGGGACTTGGGGCTTCCTCAGGCTATTTGTATGTGGATTAGCAGCTTCCTCTCTGGTCGCAGACAGAGAGTCAGGGTGGGCCATCATACATCTACGGCCCTAAGCCTCAGTACCGGATCCCCCCAGGGTTGTGTGCTGAGTCCCCTGCTCTACTGTCTGTATACACACGACTGTACCCCTGCCCATCACAATAACACCATCGTGAAGTTTGCAGATGACACTACAGTGGTGGGTCTCATTTCGGGGGGGGGACGAGTCTGCCTACAGAGATGAGGTGGTGCGGCTGTCGTCATGGTGTAGAGAGAATAACCTTCTCCTGAACACCTCTAAGACTAAGGAATTGATAATAGACTACAGGAGGAAGAAGACAGAGATTTCCCCTCTCATCATCAACAGGGACTGTGTAGAGAGGGTAGCTGACTTTCGTTTTCTAGGAGTCCACATAGAGGAGAACCTGTTCTGGAGTGTGAACACCTCTGAGCTGGTGAAAAAGGCCCAGCAGAGACTGTACTTCCTGAGGATTCTCAGGAAGGAGAACATCACATAGAGACTGCTGGTGTCCTTTTATCGAGCTTCTATTGAAAGCATATTAATGTACTGTATACAGTGGGGGAAAAAAGTATTTAGTCAGCCACCAATTGTGCACGTTCTCCCACTTAAAAGATGAGAGAGGTCTCCAATTTTCATCATAGGTATACCTCAACTATGAGAGACAAAATGAGAAAAAAAAAATCCAGAAAATCACATTGAAGGATTTTTAATGAATTAATTGGTAAATTCCTCGGTAAAGTAAGTATTTGGTCACCTACAAACAAGCAAGATTTCTGGCTCTCACAGACCTGTAACTTCTTCTTTAAGAGGCTCCTCTGTCCTCCACTCGTTACCTGTATTAATGGCACCTGTTTGAACTCTTTATCAGTATAAAAGACACCTGTCCACAACCTCAAACAGTCAGACTCCAAACTCCGCTATGGCCAAGACCAAAGAGCTGTCAAAGGACACCAGAAACAAAATTGTTGACGTGCACCAGGCTGGGAAGACTGAATCTGCAATAGGTAAGCAGCTTGGTGTGAAGAAATCATCTGTGGGTGCAATTATTAGAAAATGGAAGACATACAAGACCACTGATAATCTCCCTCCATCTGGGGCTCCACGCAAGATCTCACCCCGTGGGGTCAAAATGATCACGAGAACGGTGAGCAAAAATCCCAGAACCACACGGGGGGACCTAGTGAATGACCTGCAGAGAGCTGGGACCAAAGTAACAAAGGCTACCATCAGTAACACACTACGCCACCAGGGACTCAAATCCTGCAGTGCCAGATGTGTCCCCCTGCTTAAGCCAGTACATGTCCAGGTCCGTCTGAAGTTTGCTAGAGAGCATTTGGATGATCCAGAAGAGGATTGGGAGAATGTCATATGGTCAGATGAAACCAAAATACAACTTTATTGTAAAAACTCAACTTGTGACTTCCGGTCTGGACGCCATGGTGATAGCAACCTAACGCTGAAACTCCCAGACTCAATCCAAGGAAAACATCCTCAAAATCAGACCTAACGGATTTTTGGAAGATTAAAAATCAAAAGACAATAACACCATGCCTAACCACAAGCAGAAGAAACTGTTACATTCCCCAGGTCAGGACGCGCAGCGGCCACAGAATCTGAACCGGAGGACCTCCGTTCAGAAGACGAGGACCTGGGCCTAGCTAACAAAAGGATTAGCTTGAAATCGCTATTTGACGAAATACGACGATTTCGGGCCGAATTTCTTGAATTCAGAGAGGATCTAAAAAGGGCGAACAGCAGAATGGACCAGGCCGAAAACCGAATCTTGGAAGCTGAAGAAAGAGTAAAAGTGCTTGAAGATTCTGTGCTGGATTTACACAGAAAACAGTCAAGGCTGGAGGCTAAGCTAACCGACCAAGAAGGAAGACAGAGACGAGATAACATCAGAATTCACGGTCTGAAAGAAGGAGCTGAAGATAGTTTCAACACAGTGGCGGAATGCGTGGAATCCTTATTGAGAGAGAAGTTGGATATTCCACAAACCACCGATTTGAAGATAGAAAAAGCCCATCGTACATTAGCCGCAAAGCCAGCCCCGGAAGCGCCCCCACGTTCTGTGGTGGTGAGATTCGCCAATTTCAAAATAAAACAAGAGGTTGTAAGACGGGCTTGGCAGAAAAAAGGATTTATGCATCATGAGAGAAAAGTCTTCGTGGAGCACGGTTACACCCCTGAGGTTCTTAAAAAGCGACGGGAATATAACGACGCCAAAAAGGTTCTACGGGAACAGAATCTACGCTTTCAGACGCCATTTCCGGCGAAGCTAAGGGTCTTTTACGGGGAAGAGTCATGTCTCTATAATTCAGCGGAAGAAGCAACAACTGACATGGCAAGAAGAGGACCCCCGGTAACGGTGTTTAAACCCGCAGCGTTCCTGAGCGAGAAAATCAGAGCTCAAACGTGGTCCACTCAGAGACCTTCAAAATCCACGGGCCAGCAGTGGGAAATCCAGCCCCAGAGCTACAAAGATAAGCTTTCCAGTTCCAGGAAGGAATAGCGACCTTTTGGGGTTTTTTTTTCTTTTCAGTCACTCTGCACTTCCACCCTCCCTCCTACAAGGTAACAAACATTAAAGGAGATGCAGAATCAGCATGTGGTAAAACCTTTCATGGAGCAGTTATAGCATTAGAAACAAATGTCTTCTTAATTTAAAGGGGGAAAAAAAAAATCATGTTAAAATAGAAACGTAACAATGACTCACATGTTCTCTCCACACTAACAAATACTGTATTAGAGTGAATGTTTGCTGTGATGGGGGTGGGAGGGTGCACACAAATCTCATAGGGTATAGGCATAAAAAAAAAAAAAAAATCATTACAAATTCGGATTGGGATCGGAAATTCACGTTAAAAACATGGGACAACTTACAGGGGTAAGAGAGGGCCCTCAACACGTAACAGAGTTTGAGGAATTTCCCTCAGAGCCTACACTCCATCAGGGCTCTTACAGGGTCTTTAAAGAGACCCCAGCTCAGGAAGTTTTTTTGACAGTTTTTTGTTTTAAAGTTTCGTACACTATGTTCTTAATGTTTTTTATGTTCTTAATGTTCTTTCAGTTTCTGAGTAGCAAAAAAGAGGGCCACCACACTGTTATACTAAATAAGAAAATACAATGGAGAAACAGGGTGTAACCAAAATAGCCTCATATAATGTAAAAGGGATCCTGAATCCAGTTAAAAGATCCAAGATTCTACGCAAAATGAAAAAAGACAAAGCAGAAATAATATTTTTACAAGAAACCCACCTAACAGATGTGGAACACACTAAACTCAATAGACAAGGGTTTAAAATGATCTCTTCATCTTCATATAAATCAGGGAGGAGGAGGGGAGTAGCGACATTGATATCAACCAAAATTACATTTGAAAAAAAAATCAGAACACAAAGATAAAGAAGGGAGGTACAGTTTGGTAACTGGGCGGCTAGAGGGAGAAGATATCACCCTGCTGAATGTATATGCACCACCAGGGGCTAAATGGAAATTTTATAAAAATGTATTCGACCTAATGATAACTAAAGCCCAAGGTTTAGTGATATGTGGTGGAGACTTCAATCTAAGACTGAATCCATACTGGGATGCGACAGGTAATTCTTCACATCAAAATAACACCCAGTGACTTCCGGTCTGGACGCCATGGCGACTGCAGCTTAACACTGAAGCTCTCAGACCCAATCCAGGATAACACCTTGAAAATCAAACTTAACGGATTTTTGGAGGAGTGAAAATCAAAAGACAAAATCATCATGTCTAAAGGAAAACAGAAGAAACTGAAATTCTCCAGGCCAGGACACGTATCGGCCGGATAATCTGAACTGGAAGATCTCCGTTCAGAAGACGAGGAACTGGTGATAGCTAACAAAAGGGTTAGCCTGAAATCACTATTTGAGGAGCTACGACGATTTCGCCGAGATGTTACGGCCGAATTTCGGGAATTCAGAGAAGAATTGAAAAGGACAAACAGCAGAGTGGACCAGGCCGAGAACCGAATCTTGGAAACAGAGGATCGAATAAAAGTGCTCGAAGATTCTGTGCTAGACCTACGCAAAAGACAAGCAGCTATAGAGGCTAAGCTAACCGACCAAGAAGGAAAACAAAGAAGAGACAACATAAGAATTCATGGTCTGATAGAAGGAACCGAAAATGGTTTTAACTCAATGGCAGAATGCGTGGAATCCTTACTAAGAGAGAAATTGGATATTCCACAAACCACCGACTTGAAGATAGAAAAGGCACATCGTTCATTAGCCGCTAGGCCGGCGGCGGAAGCGCCCCCACGTTCGGTGTTGGTAAGATTTTCCAATTTCAAAATAAAACAAGAGGTTGTAAGACTGGCCTGGCAGAAAAAAGGATTTATGCACCAGGAGAGAAAAGTCTACGTGGAACACGATTACGCCCCGGAGGTCCTTAAAAAGCGCAGGGAATACAATGACGCGAAAAAGGTGTTAAGAGAGAAGAAATTGCGCTTTCAAACACCATTTCCTGCGAAGTTAAGGGTCTTCTACGGCGATGAAACGTGTCTCTATAATTCGGCGGAAGAAGCAACAGCTGACATGGCGAAAAGAGGGCTCCCGGTAACGGTATTTAAACCCGCAGCAGACCCGAGTGAGAAGATCAAAGCGCAAACATGGACAACACAAAGACCCTCAAAATCCACGGACCAGCAGCGGGAAACCCGGCACCAGAGCGTCGCGGATAAACTATCCGTTTTCAGGTTGGAATAGCGACCTTTTTTTTTTTTTTTTTTCTTTTCTCTTGAATCAATCCGCACATCCAACCCCCCTCATACAAGGTAACAAACATCAAAGGAGATGCATATTCAGCATGTGGTAAAACATTTCATGGAACAATCATATTATTTGAAACAAATAAGTCTTTGTAATAAAAAAAAAAAAAAAACTTGTTAAAATAGAAATGTGACAATAATCCACATGTTCTCCTCATACTAACAAATACTGTTTTTGCGTGAATGTTTGCTGTGATGAGGGTGGGAGGGTGCACACAATTTCACAGGGTTTAGGCATAAAAGGAAAAAAAAAAAAAAAAAAAACCATTACAAGTTTGGATTGGGTTCTGAAACTCACGTTAAAAGCATGGGACTACTTTCAGTGGTAAGAGAGGGCCCTCAACACGTAACAGAGTTTGAGGAATTTCCCTCAGAGCCTTCACTCCATCAAGGCTCTTACAGGGTCTTTAAAAAGACCTCAGCTCAGGAAGTTCTTATGACAGCTTTTTGTTTTAAAGTTTTTTACACTATGTTCTTAATGTTTTTCTTGTTTTTAATGTTCTTTCAGTTTCTGAGTAGCACAAAAGAGGGCCACCACACAGTTATACTAAACAAAACAACACAATGGAGAAACAGGGTGTAACCAAAATAATTTCATATAATGTAAAAGGAATCCTGAATCCAGTTAAAAGATCCAAGATTCTAGGCAAAATGAAAAAAGACAAAGCAGGAATAATACTTTTACAAGAAACCCACCTAACAGACGTGGAACACAATAAACTCAGTAGACAAGGGTTTAAAATGATCTCTTCATCTTCATATAAATCAGGGAGGAGGAGGGGAGTAGCGACATTGATATCAACCAAAATTACATTTGAAAAAAAATCAGAACACAAAGATAAAGAAGGGAGATACAGTTTGGTAACTGGGCGGCTAGAGGGAGAAGATATCACCCTGCTGAATGTGTATGCTCCCCCAGGGGCTAACTGGAAATTTTATAAAAATGTATTCGACCTAATGATAACTAAAGCTCAAGGTTTAGTGATATGTGGTGGGGACTTCAATCTTAGACTGAATCCATACTGGGATGCTTCTGGTAATTCCCCACATCAAAATAACACCCAAAACAGGAAGACTCGGATGCTACTAAAAGAAATGGGAATCTGTGACGTGTGGAGGGAACTCAACCCCAGTGTAAAAGACTATACATTTTACTCAACTCCACATTCATCTTACTCAAGGATTGACTATTTTTTTATGTTTAATAGAGACATTGGAAGAGTAAAAACATGTAAAATAGGACTGATGGATCTCTCCGACCACAGTCCGATCTACATGGACTTAAATATCCAAAAATACACAAATAATACATTTTCTTGGAGGTTAAATTCAAATGTCCTGAAAGGACCATTGAAAGATGAATTGGAATCAGATATTCTCAGATATTTGGAAGATAACGATAATGGAGAAGTATCCCCTTTAATACTGTGGGATGCATGTAAAGCTGTAATAAGAGGAAAGATTATTGCAAAACTGGCAACCCAAAAGAAACTAAGACAAGAAAAACTATCCACATTAGAGTCAGAACTTAGGAACCTAGAAAAAGAACACAAAGGCTACACTCATTCTACTGACTCGCTCAAGATTAAGGAAATTAAAAACCAAATAAATGAGATCTACACAATAGAAATCCAGAAGAAACTTACATTTCTGAAACGAAAATACTATGAAGCAGGCAGTAAATCGGCAAAATTGCTAGCCTATAAATTGAGGAAACATCAAACAGAAAGAGCAATCTACAAAATCAGAGACCCAGTATCAAAGGAAATAAAATTCAGAATTCAGGATATTCTTAAAAACTTCGAGAATTACTATAAGAACTTATACTCCCACAAAAAACATAAAAACGCATCCGAGGCATTCCTAAACACATTAAACCTTCCCCAACTTACGGAGTCACAAAATAAAACACTACTGTCAGAAATACATCCTAAAGAATTGGAAAAAGCAATTATGAAACTTAAAGCTAACAAATCCCCAGGAGCTGATGGCTATACAGCAGAGTGGTACAAAACCTTTAAACAGCAACTATCTCCTCTCCTCCTGAAAACATTTAATTATGTCCTCCACACAGGGGAAATCCCCCCCTCCTGGAGAGAAGGGGTCATTGCAGTTATACCTAAACCTGAAAAGGATAAACTAGAGTGCTCCAACTACAGACCAATCAGTGTACTAAATCAGGACTATAAGCTTTTTACCATTATCCTTGCCAAAAGGTTAGAAAATATACTGACAGACCTAATTCATTTAGACCAAACAGGTTTTATAAGACAAAGACAGACACAAGACAACATTCGACGCACTTTACACATAATTCATCATATAAAAAAATATAACTTAAATGCAGTCATATTGGGATTAGATGCTGAAAAAGCATTCGATTCGGTTGACTGGTCTTTTCTATATAGAATCTTATCCAGTTTCAATTTTCATAACAACTTCATTAGAACTATACAGGCATTATATAAAAAACCAACAGCTAAAATAAGGATTAACGGTAATTTATCATCATCTTTTGAACTGGAAAGAGGATGTCGTCAGGGCTGCCCCCTGTCTCCACTGCTCTTTGCAATCTTCATAGAACCTCTGAGCCAATGGATAAGACAAAACCAAAAAATTCAAGGTATTACACTTGGTCAGAAGGAACATAAAATAGCACTCTTTGCTGATGACATTTTAATATACCTAGGGCAGCCGGACACTTCTTTACCAGAACTAACCTCAGTTTTTTCAGAGTATGGAGATTTATCGGGGTACAAATTAAATATGCATAAAACCCAAGTTTTAACATTCAACTATGACCCAAATCATTATTCACTAAGCAAACTCAAAACTAACTGGGAGTCGGAATCTATGAAATATCTGGGGGTCAATATCCCGAAACAACTCAACAAAATTATATCACTAAACTATGATCCACTGGTGACAAAAATAAAATCTGACCTAGCAAGATGGAATATGATACCATTCTTGGGTACTGCACAAAGAATTGAAGCAGTCAAAATGAATATACTTCCACGTCTTCTATACCTTTTCCAAACAATACCGGTAGAACCTCCCAAAAAAACATGGCAGGAGCTGGACAGAAGGATCTCAAGATTCATATGGCAGGGCAAGAGACCTAGAATCAGATATAGAACCCTACAGCTAAACAAAGACAAAGGTGGGCTCGCGCTGCCAAATATCAGGGACTACTTTAAAGCCGCACAAATTAAAACTTTAGTAGAGATATGTAACCCAGTCTACACTGCACAATGGAAGGAGATGGAATGCCAAATAACAAGTGACATCCCCCTACAGGCGATAATAGGGAACAATGCCTTACCTAAGCTTTTGAATAACACTAACCCGTGGATAGAGACCCCGCTAAAAATTTGGTTTAAGATAGTCAGAGAGAATCAAACTAAAGAGCCCTATCGACTTCTGCAATGGATCGCCTATGATCAGGACTTTACTCCTAATAAAACAGACACCAGATTTAAAAAGTGGAAGGAGAAAGGGCTGATAAAATATTACGATTTTTTTAAAGGGCAAATCTTAAGAAGTTTTGAAGATTTGAAAAAACAAGGCCTAATAAATCAAGACCTTTACAGGTTCTTCCAGCTTAGACACCACATAAACAATATACTTAAAAAGGAGGTTTTGGAAAGGGCCCAGTCAGGTGTTCTGAAGGTCTTCTTAATGGCATATAAAGGGATCCCAGGGATCAGATACATTTCTAAAATATACCAAGGTCTTCAAGACTTAAAAGGAGACAACACATCTTATATAAAAGAGAGATGGGAAAAAGAGGGGAATTTCACTTTACAACTGGAAATATGGGAAAAGCTAAATAAACAGCAATGGAAAAGTACCTCATCCCTGCAGTGGAGAGAATTTGGATGGAAAAACTTGGCAAGATTTTTCAGAACACCTGCACAAAACAAATTTACCCATAAGGGATTGAACTGTTGGCGCTTGTGTGGTGAAAAGACTGCAAATCATTTTCATGTGTTTTGGTCATGCCCAGTTATCCACCAATATTGGACCAACGTACAGACAATATTGGGGAAAATATTCAAAATTACAGTTCCCTTTTCTTTTGTAACTTTGTATTTGGGTTTACTACCGGACTCACTGGAAAGACGAGGAGAAAAATACTCATTCAATGTTTTAATATTGGCAAGCAAAAAAGCTCTAACTAAAAAATGGATGTTGAAGGACTGTCCTACACCTGAAGATTGGACTAACGTGATCCAAGACATTTACTCGATGGAAAAGTTGACATTCGCACTGAGACAGGACATGGATGGGTTCATGAACTTTTGGCAACCCTGGACCGCATATGTGTCTTCCATTAGATCTAATCTTTGACAAATACCATTTCAATAATGGTTCCGCTCTTTGTTCCAACGCTACTCAGATGCTCTTTTATCTTTATTTACTTACTTTTTCTTTTTGTTTGTTTTTTACTGGTTTGTTTTTTTTTTTTTTATTTGTTTTTTGTTTTTTTTTTCTCTTTAATTTCACTTTTTCTTTCACTTTAAAAAAAAAAAAAAAAAAGGGGTGTTGTAAGAATTAATCTTCCAATGTTGTCAGATATCAGAAAATAAGGGAACATGTGATGAAAATGTAAACACTGCATTGCTGTAACGACCTGTATACCCTTTACAAAAACTTAAATAAAAAAAAAAAAAATAACACCCAAAATAAGAATACTCGGATGCTACTAAAAGAAATGGGAGTCTGTGACGTATGGAGGGAATTCAACCCCAATGTAAAAGATTATACTTTTTATTCAACGCCACATTCATCTTACTCAAGGATTGATTACTTTTTTATGTTTAATAGAGACATTGGAAGAGTAAAAACATGTAAAATAGGACTGATGGATCTCTCTGACCACAGTCCGATCTATATGGACTTAAACATCCAAAAATACACAAATAATACATTTTCCTGGAGGTTGAATTCAAGTGTCCTGAAAGGACCACTGAAAGATGAATTGGAATCAGATATTCTCAGATATTTGGAAGAAAACGATAATGGAGAAGTATCTCCTTTAATACTGTGGGATGCGTGCAAAGCTGTAATAAGGGGAAAAATTATTGCAAAACTGGCAACCCAAAAGAAACTGAGACAAGAAAAACTAATCACACTAGAGTCAGAACTCAAGAACCTAGAAAAAGAACACAAAGACAACACTCATTCTAATGGCTCGCTCAAGATTAAAGAAATTAAAAATCAAATAAATGAGATCAACACAATAGAAATCCAGAAGAAACTTACATTTCTGAAACAAAAACACTATGAAGCAGGCAGTAAATCGGCAAAATTACTAGCCTATAAATTGAGGAAACAACAAACGGAAAGAGCAATCTACAAAATCAGAGACCCTGTATCAAAGGAAATAAAATTCAGAATTCAGGATATTCTTAAAAGCTTCGAGAATTACTACAAGAACTTATACTCCCACAAAAAACATAAAAACGCATCCGAGACATTCCTAAACACATTAAACCTTCCCCAACTTACGGAATCACAAAATAAAACCCTACTGTCAGAAATACAACCTAAAGAATTGGAAAAAGCAATTATGAAACTTAAACAAATCCCCAGGAGCAGATGGCTATACAGCAGAATGGTACAAAACCTTTAAACAGCAACTATCTCCTCTCCTCCTGAAAACATTTAACTACGTCCTCCACACAGGGGAAATCCCCCCTCCTGGAGAGAAGGGGTCATTGCAGTTATACCTAAACCTGAAAAGGATAAACTAGAATGCTCCAACTACAGACCAATCAGTGTATTAAATCAGGACTATAAGCTTTTTACCACTATCCTTGCCAAAAGGTTAGAAAACATACTGACAGACTTAATTCACTTAGACCAAACAGGTTTTATAAGACAAAGACAGACACAAGACAACATTCGACGCACTTTACACATAATTCATCATATAAAAAAATACAACTTAAATGCAGTCATATTGGGATTAGATGCTGAAAAAGCATTCGATTCGGTTGACTGGTCTTTCCTATATAGAATCTTATCCAGTTTCAATTTTCATAACAACTTCATTAGAACTATACAGGCATTATATAAAAAACCAACAGCTAAAATAAGGATTAACGGTAATTTATCATCATCTTTTGAGCTGGAAAGAGGATGTCGTCAAGGCTGCCCCCTGTCTCCACTGCTCTTTGCAATCTTCATAGAACCTCTGAGCCAATGGATAAGACAAAATCAAGAAATTCAAGGTATTACACTTGGTCAGAAGGAACATAAAATAGCACTCTTTGCTGATGACATTTTAATATACCTAGGGCAGCCAGACACTTCTCTACCAGAACTAATCTCAGTTTTTTCAGACTATGGAGATTTATCGGGGTACAAATTAAACATGCATAAAACCCAAGTCTTAACATTCAACTATGACCCAAATCATTTTTCACTAAATGAACTCAAAACTAACTGGGAGTTGGAATCTATGAAATATCTGGGGGTCAATATCCCGAAACAACTCGACAAAATTATAACACTAAACTATGATTCACTGGTGACAAAAATAAAATCTGACCTAGCAAGATGGAATATGATACCATTCTTAGGTACTGCACAAAGAATTGAAGCAGTCAAAATGAATATACTTCCACGTCTTCTATACCTTTTCCAAACAATACCGGTAGAACCTCCCAAAAAAACATGGCAGGAGCTGGACAGAAGGATCTCAAGATTCATATGGCAGGGTAAGAGACCTAGAATCAGATATAGAACCCTACAGCTAAACAAAGACAAAGGTGGGCTCGCGCTGCCAAATATCAGGGACTATTTTATAGCTGCACAAATTAAAACTTTAGTAGAGATATGTAACCCAGTCTACACTGCACAATGGAAGGAGATGGAATGCCAAATAACAAGTGACATCCCCCTACAGGCGATAATAGGGAACAATGCCTTAACTAAACTCTTGAATAACACTAACCCGTGGATAGAGACCCCGCTAAAAATTTGGTTTAAGATAGTCAGAGAGAATCAAGCTAAAGAGCCCTATCGACTTCTGCAATGGATTGCCTATGATCAAGACTTTACCCCCAATAAAACAGACACTAGATTTAAAGAGTGGAAAGAGAAAGGGCTGATAAAATATTACAATTTTTTTAAGGGGCAAACTTTAAGAAGTTTTGAAGATTTGAAAAAACAAGGTCTAATAAATCAAGATCTTTACAGGTTCTTTCAGCTTAGACACCACATAAACAATATACTTAAAAAGGAGGATTTGGAAAGGGCCCAGTCAGGTGTTCTGAAGGTCTTCTTAATGGCATATAAAGGGATCCCAGGGATCAGATACATTTCTAAAATATACCAAGGTCTTCAAGACTTAAAAGGAGACAACACATCATATATAAAAGAGAGATGGGAAAAAGAGGGGAATTTCACTTTACAATTGGAAATATGGGAAAAGCTAAATAAACAGCAATGGAAAAGTACCTCATCCCTGCAGTGGAGAGAATTTGGATGGAAAAACTTGGTAAGATTTTTCAGAACACCTGCACAAAACAAATTTACCCATAAGGGGTTGAACTGTTGGCGCTTGTGTGGTGAAAAGACTGCAAATCATTTTCATGTGTTTTGGTCATGCCCAGTTATCCACCAATATTGGACCAACGTACAGACAATATTGGGGAAAATATTCAAAATAACAGTTCCCTTTTCTTTTGTAACTTTGTATTTGGGTTTACTACCGGACTCACTGGAAAGACGAGGAGATAAATACTTATTCAGTGTTTTAATATTGGCAAGTAAAAAAGCCCTAACTAAAAAATGGATGCTGAAGGACTGTCCTACACCTGAAGATTGGATTAACGTGATTCAAGACATTTACTCGATGGAAAAGTTGACATTCGCACTGAGACAGGACATGGTTGGGTTCATGAACTTTTGGCAACCCTGGATCGCATATGTGTCTTCCATTAGATCTAATCTTTGACAAATACCATTTCAATAATGGTCCCGCTCTTTGTTCCAACACTACTCAGTTGCTCTTTTACTTTTAATTACCTAATTTTCTGTTTGTTTGTTTTTTGCTGTTCTGTTTGTTTATTTGTTTTTTTTTTATTTAATTCTCCTTAATTTCACTTTTTCTTTCACTTTAAAAAAAAAGGGGGGTGTTGTAATAACTATCCTACCAATGTTGTCAAATAGCAAAAAATAAGGGAACATGTGATGAAAATGTAAACAATGCAATGCTGTAATGACCTGTATACCCTTTACAAAAACTTAAATAAAAAAAAAAAACTCAACTTGTCGTGTTTGGAGGAGAAAGAACACCATATCTACTGTGAAGCATAGGGGTGGAAACATCAAGCTTTGGGGCTGTTTTTCTGCAAAGGGACCAGGACGACTGATCCATGTAAAGGAAAGAATGAACGGGGCCATGTATGGTGAGATTTTGAGTGAAAACCTCCTTCCATCAGCAAGGGCATTGAAGATGAAATGTGACTGGGTCTTTCAGCATGACAATGATCCCAAACACACCGCCCGGGCAATGAAGGAGTGGCTTTGTAAGAAGCATTTCAAGGTCCTGGAGTGGCCTAGCCAGTCTCCAGATCTCAACCCCATAGAAAATCTTTGGAGGGAGTTGAAAGTCTATGTTGCCCAGCGACAGCCCCAAAACATCACTGCTCTAGAGGAGATCTGCATGGAGGAATGGGCCAAAATACCAGCAACAGTGTGTGAAAACCTTATGAAAACTTAGAGAAAACGTTTGACCTCTGTCATTGCCAACAAAGGGTATATAACTAAAGTATTGAGATGAACTTTTGTTATTGACCAAATACTTATTTTACCGAGGAATTTACCAATTAATTCATTAAAAATCAATGTGATTTTCTGGATTTTTTTTTTTCTTATTTTGTCTGTCATAGTTGAGGTATACCTATGATGAAAATTGGAGACCTCATCTTTTAAGTGGGAGAACTTGCACAATTGGTGGCTGACTAAATACTTTTTTGCCCCACTGTATGCATCTGGTACAGTAGTTGTACAGTAGCTCAGAGGAAAGCACTCTAGGGTCATTGACACCGCCCAGAAGATCATTGGCTGCCCTCTCCTCACACTGGAAGACCGCTCCCGTTGTCAGAAGAAGGCTCAAAATATTTTAAAGGATACTTCACATCCTGGACACTCATTGTTTGAACTACTGCCATCTGGGAAACGATATAGACAAATGAACACAAGGACAAACAGACTCAAACACAGCTTCTATCCAACAGCAATAACCATTCTGAATAAAATGAGGAAGTAATGTGCTAAATGGACATGATTATATGTTGTTGAATGCTCCTTGCAATGACTGTGTGTGCATGATGTCCTGTGTTGATGTCTGTGTGAAAGTGGCTTGTTATTTATTCTTTTTATTATTTTTAACTGATTTTTTTTAATAATTTTAGGTCTGTTTTTTTATAATGGGGCAATGTTTTTATAAATGGGGCACTGACTGGAGAGCACTTTTGAATTTCGTTGTACCTGTGACAATGACAATTAAAGATCTATCTATCTATCTATCTATCTAGTCCACACATTTACACACAATTAAATCATATAACCGACACACATCCACCATGTTCTGTGCGGGGGGAGGGGGTGGGGGTCTTCCTTCACCCCTGTTGCCCTGCTCTTGCTGGGAGCGTGGGGGCCTGGTGGGGAACCTGGGACCTATCATGCTGTCAAAATCCCTGGGTGCTACTGAATATATAGATACAACCAAGGAAGTGAGAGGGGGGCTCAATATGAGTCTAAGTGAGAGTGAGGGGGTGATAAATGGAGGTGGTGATGGTGGGTCGGTTTTGTGTGGTGCTTTGCATGCCGGGTGGCATCTTGGGGCACCTGCAGTGGTCTGCTGATTGTTTGCTCAGATGGGTGCCGGGGGTGGGGGTCTGCTTCTGTGGCCTGCGCCGGTGGTCTCCCTGGTCACCGCCAGGCACTGGTGCGTGTTCAGGCTCGCTGCATCTGCTTTGCAGCCACCTTATGAAACAAAGGTGAATGAGGGGTGAGTTTGAATGGGTACAGGAGTGAGAGAGAATGGGTCGGTCTGGGTGAGTGAGAGGGGTGTGCATGGGAGCATGTGGGTGTGAAGGTGTGGGGAGGGGTGTGTCTGCGAGTCGGGAGGTGCTGGATTAAGGGGGGTAGTGCCTCTTGGCAACGTGGGCTCCCTTGGGCGGGGGGACTTCTTTGGACGTGGGGGTCCCCGGGGTGTGTGACAGAGGTGCTGGGGCGGGCCCGCTGTGGGGGTGCCTGGGGGGGGGCTCGCCCCAGGGGGCGCGGGCCAGTCTCTGCCCCGGGGGGTGGGGTCGCTGGCCTCCTGGTGCCTGGGGCCCGGGGGCGGACGTTGGCCCCGCTGGGGGGGTGGAGGTCGGGCGGGTCCGGGGGTGTGGGCTCACCACACTGGCCGCCGAGCAGCCTGGCCTTCCTTGATCGTCCCTCCAAGGGCGGATGCCTGGCCTTCCTGGGGCTTGCTGACCTCGGGACTGGGGGTTGGTGGCGCTGCCTTGCCTGCTCGGGGTTCCCTGGGGGAGAGCTGCTGCGACCGGCCCTCCTCTTCGTATGTTTCCTGACAAACCACTCACATGCACACACTTATTTTGCGCACATTCTCATATATATGCACACAGACATACACCCACAAATGTCTCTCCTTTAACAGGTGCGGAAACCAGACTCGTGTTGAGACATCTTCGGTGGAAGAAGCAGTTTGTCTTTTGTTTGTTTTAGTTGTTGGTTTTTGTTTTTTTTTGTTGTCTGTTCCCTTCCCTTTTCTTTCCCCCCTTCACACACTTCCTTTCCCTCTTCCCCACCCTGTTGGGCCTTCCATGGGTAAAACAATTAAAATAAAGTATTAAAAGTTATTACAGAAGGAGTTTACAACAATATACAATACACAGTTAGGTACTGTATAATCTCCCCTTGGCAAAGTAAATCTGTTTTGGCACAATAAGGGTGACAGATCCCTGTTCTGTTTGCCTAGCTGCCTGACAAGACAAGGGGGGAAAAAAAAGTGTAAAAATGATTTTCACTCTGAATATCAAGATACATTGTTATCAGGTGGGGAATCGGTCTGCTATAGCCAGCTAACTATTGCTACCAGTGACTACTGAAAGTGACACAGTATGTGGAACATGTTCAAAGATAGAAGATGCATAGTACTCTGTGTAGGATCAACTAGTCATAAAACAGGTAGTATTCATACATTTTACATTATTGTTGATGCATGGTGCACCAGTGGAGTTATTTTGACTTCAAGCACAGGACTTAAGGTCGGTCTTACTACAGTACGCTTGACTTCATGAGCTCATGAGTTCACGGTCTGTAAGTACTTATCAGGGGGAAAAGGAGCTCACCATGAGACTTGAACACCTCCAAGTTCAAGGCGATAGTTCTCAGTGGTGGACCATGAAGCTGGGCGTTTACTAGTCGATCTGCATTCTTACCTTCACCTATGGCCACTTTTGGTAGTGACAGAACAAAATTATGGATACAAGTCACCAAAATGAGCATTTTTCTGGATGATGACTAAGCTCAGAGAGAGGGTGAGCAGATCAGTCATTCAGAGACTTTGCTCCTTTGTTCAGTGGTCTTCAGCCTTTGTTGCCTCTTGGACTGGTTACAAATACAGTTGAATGCTCCTTAATCTTCAGGTTCAGGTTCCTTTATTTGTACCCGTAGGTAGATTTGTTTTTTATTAAGTGATTTAATAGTGTCAAGAACTTCTTTACTATTGAAAGATTTGACAAGTTCAACTGTAAATCTTTCTTCATCAAAACCTAGCAATCCTTCAACTGCAGCAGAACTTTCACTGCTTGACTAACATTGATATTTCGATTTTCTCCTAGTGCTAGCCTTTTTATCATAATAGCTGTAAGCTTCAACTCCAAGCAATTCTTAGTGCAACCAGGAGAAAATTAACCCAACAAGCTAAGTTAGCAGTCAGTGTTCATTCAATTAGTCACACCCATCTTCAGCACCGATGCTCAACTAACCCACAATTTCTGTCATTGGGAGCAGTTCATCCAGGCTGCCGGAGGTTCCAATTGGTCCTCTTCCACCACCACATTTTCCACTTAGGCAAGCGAGGAAAGGCAAAGCTCGGGCAGGGGCTCCAGGGGCCTCATGTATAAAGGGTACTTATGCACAAAAACATGGCGTACGTCCTTTTCCACGGAAAATTTCAGATGTATCATGAATGAAATGACCGTGGAAATATGCGCAGCCCCACGTCAACTTCATGGCTGGTGTATGTATGTTTCTACTATTATTGGTCCATTGGCGACACTTAGAAGTGATGTTGGGAGACTGATAATACTGATAATGCCACAAATTTCCCTCCTCCATTCCATTATTGCTGAGCACCAAGCTGGACAGCAGGAAGTTCCACTTTTATATGGTCTTTGGCATGACCCAGCCGGGATTTGAACCCCTGCCTTCCGGGTGTGGGGCGGATGCTCTACCAACTGAGCCACCTCTCCGGTGGTAGCTCAGTTGGTAGAGCCAACCTTCGAAATATTGCTAAAGTTAAACCGATCCTCCCTAAATCTATAGTTGAACAACCCATCCATACCCTCATTTTCTCCCATCTTGATTATTCCATCCATCCATCCATCTTCTACCACTTTTCCGGAGGTCCGGGTCATGGAGGCAGCAGTTCAAGCAGAGAAGCCCAGACTTCCCTCTCCCCAGTCACCTGCTCCAGCTCTTCAGAGAGGATACCAAGGCGTTCCCAGTCCAGCTGGGAGACATAGTCTCTCCACCGAGTCCTGGGTCTGTCCCGGGGTCTCCTCCCAGTGGGACGTGCCCGAAACACCTCAAGTGGGAGGCGTTCAGGAGGCATCCTTATCAGATGCCCATACCACCTCAGCTGACTCCTTTCAATATGGAGGAGCAGCAGTTCTACTCTGAGCCTTTCCCGGATGACTGAGCTCCTCACCCTATCTCTGAGGGTGAGTCCAGCAATCCTACGGAGAAAGCTCATTTCAACCGCTTGTATCCGCAATCTCGTTCTTTCAGTCATTACCCAAAGCTCGTGACCGTAGGTGAGAGTAGGAACGTAGATTGACTGGTAAATCGACAGCTTTGCCTTAGAACTAAGCTCCCTCTTCACCACAACAGACCGGTACAATGTCCGCATCACTGCAGATGCTGCTCTGATCCGTCTGCCAATCTCTCGCTCCATTTTCCCCTCACTCGTGAATAAGACCCCAAGATACTTAAACTCCTCCACTTGGGGCAGGAGCCTGTCCCCAACCCAGAGAGGACAATCCACCTTTTTCTGGCTGAAGACCATGGACTCGGACTTGGAGGTGCTGATTCTCATCCCAGCCGCTTCACACTCAGCGACAAACTGTCCCAGCAAGAGCTGTAGGTCATTGCTGGATGAAGCCAGCAGGACAACATCATCTGCAAACAACAGAGATGAGATTCTGTGGTCACCAAGCATGACACCCTCCATTCCCTGGCTGCGCCTAGAAATCCTGTCTATAAAAATTATGAACAGGATCGGTGACAAAGGGCAGCCCTGGCAGAGTCCAACTCTCACAGGGAATGAGTCCAACCGAGTGTTAGCAATACGAACCAAACTCTCACAACGGTCATACAGAGATCGAATAGCTCGTAACAACAAGCCCAATACCCCATACTCCCAAAGTACCCCCCCACAAAAAACCACGAGGGACACGGTCAAATGCCTTCTCCAAGTCCACAAAACACATGTAAACTGGTTGGGCAAACTCCCACGAACCTTCGAAAATTCTCGAGAGGGTAAAGAGCTGGTCTGATGTGCCACAGCCAGGACAAAAACCACATTGCTCCTCCTGAATCCGAGGTTCAACCAATGGCCAGACTCTCCTCTCCAGTACCTTGGCATAGACCTTCCCAGGGAGGCTGAGGAGGGTGATCCCTCTAAAGTTGGAGCACACCCTCCGGTCCCCTTTTTTGAAGAGAGGAACCCCCACCTCGGTTTGCCATGCCAAAGGCACTGCCCCCGACCTCCACGCAATGTTGCAGAGGCGTGTCAACCATGACAGCCCAACAACATCCAGGGCCTTGAGGTACTCAGGGCTAATCTCGTCCACCCCCGGGGCCCGGCCACCAAGGAGATTTTTAACCACCTTGGCAACCTCAGCCGCTGTGATAGGCGAGTCATTCCCCTTGTCCACAAACCCTGCTTCCTCTGTGGAAGGCGTATCAGTGGGATTGAGGAGATCCTCGAAGTATTCCTTCCACTGCCCTACGAGATCCCCAGTCGAAGTCAACAGCGCCCCATCCGCACCATACACAGTGTGGACAGGGAGCTGCTTTCCCCTCTTGAACCGCCGGACAGTTTGCCAGAATCTCTTCGAGGCCGACCGAAAGGCTTGTTCCATGGCCTCACCGAACTCCTCCCATACCCAGGTTTTTTCTTCAGCAACCACCCAAGCTGCATTCCGCTTGGCCTGCCGGTACACCTCAGCTGCTTCGGGAGTCCCACAAGCCAACCAAGCTTGATAGGACTCCTTCTTCAGCTTAATGGCCCCCCTCACCACTGGTGTCCACCACTTGGTTCAGGGGTTGCCACCACGAGATGCACCGACCACCTTGCGGCCGCAGCTCTGGGCCGCCGCTTCAACAATAGAGGTGGAGAACATGGCCCATTCAGACTCCATGTCTCCAGACTCCCTCGGAATGTGGTTGAAGTTCTTCCGGACAGGGGCCTCAGCCAGACGTTCCCAGCACACCCTCACTATACGTTTGGGTCTACCAGGTCTGAATGGCTTCCTCCCCTGCCATCGGATCCAACTCACCACCAGGTGGTGATCAGTTGATAGCTCTGCACCTCTCTTTACCCGAGTGTCCAAGACATACGGTCGCAGGTCTGATGACACGATAACAAAATCGATCATCGACCTGCGACCTAGGGTGTCCTGGTGCCAGGTGCACATATGGACATCCTTATGCTTGAACATTGTGTTCGTTATGGACAAACTGTGGTTAGTACAGAAGTCCAATAACTGATTACCACTCGGGTTCAGATCGGGCAGGCCGTTCCTCCCAGTCACCCCCTCCAGGTTTCACTGTCGTTGCCCACGTGCGCATTGAAGTCCCTCAGTAGGACAATGGAGTCTCCAAGAGGAGCACCCTCCAGCACCCCAGTCACAGACTCCAAAACGGGTGGGTGCTCTGAAACATCATTTGGTGCATAGGCACAAATTACTATTAAATGTCCCATGATCCTGCCTCTGCACAAAGGGTGATCATTCTTTTTCTATTTTAGCTCCAACTCTCTGGAACAGACTCCCCCTCAGTATCAGATCAGCTATCTCAGTACCACAGTTTAAGAAGTTGTTAAAAACCCATCTGTACAGATGGCCATTTCTATATTGTTTTAATTGAACTACTATACTCATATATACAATGCATCCGGAAAGTATTCACAGCACTTCACTTTTCCCACATTTTGTTATGTTACAGCCTTATTCCAAAATTGATTAAATTTCTTCTTTCTTCAAAAGTATATTATGGGGTATTGTGTGTAGAAACACACAATACCCCATAATGACAATCTGAAAAAAAAATTTGGGAGATTTTTTCAAATTTATTAAAAATAAAAAACTAAGAAATCACATGTGCTTATGCACCTTTGGCAGCAATTACAGCCTCAAGTCTTTTTGAGTATGACGCCACAAGCTTGCCACATCTATCTTTGGACAGTTTCGCCCATTCCTCTTTGCAGCACCTCTCAAGCCCCATCAGGTTGTATGGGAAGTTTCGGTGCACAGCCATTTTCAGATCTCTCCAGAGATGTTCAATTGCATTCAAGTCTGGGCTCTGACTGGGCCACTCAAGAACATTCACAGAGTTGTCCTAAAGCCACTCCTTTGATATCTTGAACCTAGAGACTCCAGCGGTCATAGTCAAATGCATTCCTGGGGCCAGAGCAGGCGACATCGAGTCAAATTTGAAAATGCTGGCTAAAAGTAACTGTAAATATTCCACAATTGTTATTCACGCCGGCATTAATGACATCCATCTCCGGCAGTCGGAAGTCACGAAACTTAATGTAGAATCGGTGTGTGACTTTGCAAAAACGATGTCTGCCACTGTAGTATTCTCAGGGCCCCTCCCCAATCTGACCAGTGATGACATGTTTAGTCGCTCGTCATCCTTGAACCGCTGGCTGTCTGTGTGGTGTCCTAAAAATGACGTGGGCTACATTGACAATTGGAGCTCTTTTTGGGGAAAACCTGGTCTTATGAGACGAGACAGCATTCATCCCACTTTGGATGGTGCTTCTCATTTATCTAACAATCTGGCATCTTTTTTATCCAAATTTCCAAAACCCTGACTACTCAGAGTTGGGACCAGGAAGCAGAGTCGCAGTCTTACACGCCTCTCTGCAGCTCCTCTTCATCCGCCACCCCTCAGCTTAGCCCCTGTCTTCCCCATCAGAGAATCGTTGTCTGCTCCCTCCAAAGTAAATAAAAATATAATGTATAAGCATCCCAAAGTGATAAAGCAAAATATTGGTAAAACTCAAATTAAACATAAAGCCTCTAAATTGAATGAATTGGCCTCTGTTCCTCCTCATAATTTAAAAATTAAATGTGGTTTATTAAATATTAGGTCTCTAACTCCCAAGTCTCTGTTAGTCCATGATCTGTTAATTGATCATCAGATTGATTTAATTTCCCTTACAGAGACTTGGTTAGGACAAGAGGATTATGTTGGTTTAAATGAATCAACTCCCTCTGGTTATTTAAACTGTCAAAATCCCAGAAGTTCTGGTCGTGGAGGAGGAGTAGCATCAATTTACCATTCCAAATTACTAGTTAATGTAAAGCAAAAAACATGTTATAATTCCTTTGAGGGCCTGGTCCTCAGCGTTGGACACTTTAGCAATTCCAGGTTAAACCCAATTTTATTTGCCATAGTTTATCGTTCCCCATCAACCTATTCAGAATTTTTATCCGAATTTCCTGATTTCTTAGCTGATTTAGTGCTGAAATCTGATAGAATAATTATAGTAGGGGACTTTAATATACATGTGGATGTAGATAGTGACTGCCTTAATGTGGCTTTTAATTCAATATTAGACTCGATTGGGTTTTCTCAGAAAGTAGGAAATTCTACTCATTACCTCCACCATACATTGGACCTTGTTCTGACATATGGCATAGAAATAGAAAATCTGGTAGTGTTTCCTCATAACCCTGTACTGTCAGACCATTGTCTGTTAACCTTTGATTTTACTATTTCTGACTATTTGGCTCCTAAAGAAAAATATTATCACAGTAGATGCCTCTCAGATGATGCTGTTTCCAAATTTATGCAGATTGTTTCCTCTATGCCATGTGTCAACACAACGGAAATAAGCTATAGACAGCTTGCTCCTTCTGTAATTGATAACATGGTGGATAGTGTTTCAGCTTCTCTGCATCAGGCTCTAGACTTGGTGGCCCCCTTAAAAAAGAAAAAGTCTAATCAGAGATTTTTAACTCCTTGGTTCAACACAGAAACTCGTAGCTTAAAACAGAAGACTCGTCAATTAGAAAGAAAATGGCGCTCTACTAATTTAGATGAAATCTATTTAGCTTGGAGAAATCATCTTTTAATTTATAAAAAATCTCTTAGAAAAGCTAGAACGAGTTATTACTCTGCATTAATAGAAGAGAACAAGAATAATCCCAGGTTTCTTTTCAGTACTGTAGCCAGGTTGACAAAGAGTCAGGACTCTGTCAATCCTAGCATCCCCTTAGAGCTTACTAGTCAGGACTTTATGAACTTTTTCAATAATAAAATTTCATCCATCAGAGATAAAATCAATCAGATTCTTCCCACAGTTAACTTAAATACTGTAACTACTACAACTCCTTCTATTGATGTCTGTCTTGATGAGTTTACTCCAATCGACCTTTGTGAGTTAGACAAAATAGTTTCCTCATCCAAACCTTCAACTTGTCTTTTAGACCCTATTCCTACCAGGTTATTTAAAGAAGTCTTCCCACTTATTGGTAGCTTTATTCTTCATATAATCAATTCTTCATTAACTTTAGGCCATGTACCGCAGGCTTTTAAAACGGCTGTAATTAAACCCTTACTCAAAAAGCCAACGCTAGATCCAGGAGCTTTAGCTAACTATAGACCAATCTCTAATCTCCCTTTCATTTCAAAAATCTTAGAAAGAGTTGTTGCTATGCAATTATTTGACCACCTGCAGGGAAATGGTTTATTTGAGGAGTTTCAATCTGGGTTTAGAATCCATCATAGCACTGAAACAGCCTTAGCGAAGGTCACTAACGACCTTCTCATTGCATCTGATAATGGACTAGTTTCTGTACTTGTCCTTTTAGATCTTAGTGCAGCTTTTGATACTATTGATCATAATATTCTACTTGATAGATTAGAACACTATGTTGGACTTAATGGAACTTCGTTGCAATGGTTTAGATCTTATTTATCTGATAGGTTCCAGTTTGTTCATGTAAATGATGAGTTTTCTCTCAGCGCAAAGCTTAGTCATGGAGTTCCACAGGGATCTGTGCTTGGCCCTACTCTTTTTAGTTTATATATGCTTCCGTTAGGCAACATTATTAGAAAGCACTGTATACATTTTCACTGTTATGCAGATGACACACAATTATACCTGTCAATGAAGCCAGATGATACTAATCAATTAGCCAAGTTAGAAGCCTGTCTTAAGGAAATCAAAGTTTGGATGACTTGTAATTTCCTGCTATTAAATTCAGATAAGACTGAAGTCATTCTTGTTGGTCCAAAAAAACTTAGAAATTCCTTTCCAAATCAAACTTTCAGTTTGGATGCAGTTACTCTTTCTCTTAATAGCTCTGTGAGGAACCTTGGAGTTATTTTTGATCAGGATTTGTCCTTCAATTCACATATTAAATTTGTTTCTAAGACTGCCTTCTATCATTTGCGTAATATTGCCAAGATTAGGAGCATCTTGTCTCAGAGTGATGCTGAGAAGCTGATCCACGCTTTTGTTAGCTCGAGATTAGATTATTGTAATTCTTTATTATCAGGTTGTCCTAAAACATCTTTAAAAAGTCTTCAGCTGATCCAAAATGCTGCAGCAAGAGTTTTAACAGGTACTAGAAAGAGAGATCATATCTCTCCGGTTCTGGCCTCCCTTCATTGGCTTCCCATAGAGTTTAGAATTAAGTTTAAAATCCTTCTTCTTACTTACAAAGCTCTAAACAATCAGGCTCCTTTTTATTTAAAAGATCTGATACTACCGTATCATCCTAACAGAGCACTACGCTCCCAAAATGCAGGTTTACTTGTAATACCTAGAATCTCCAAAAGTACAATGGGAGGCAGAGCCTTTAGTTATCAAGCTCCTCTCCTGTGGAATCAGCTGCCAATCTGGATTCGGGAGTCAGACTCGATCTCTGTTTTTAAGAATAGGGCTAAAACCTACCTTTTTGATATAGCCTACAATTAGGGAGGGATCATGTGTTTTCTGAACCCTCCCTTAGTTATGCTGCTAATAGGTTTAGTCAGCCGGGGGACCTCCAGTAATGCACTGGGCCTCACTCCTTTCCTCACTCTCTATGAAATATTTTTTTTTTTGCTGGTCATTAACATTTGTTTGTTCTCTCCCATAGATTGAGTCCCCATCGTGCTGTTTGCTCTCTACATGTCTGTTCTTTTCTTCTTCTCTATCCCCTCACCCCCCAGCCAGTCGCAGCAGATGACTGCCCCTCCCTGAGCCTGGTTCTGCTGGAGGTTTCTTCCTGTTAAAAGGGAGTTTTTCCTCTCCACCGTCGCCAAGTGCTTGCTCACAGGGGATCGCCTGATTGCTGGGGTCTTTCTGCAACTGTGGGGGTCCTCCCTACAGTTGATAGTGCTATGAGATGACTGTTGTTGTGAAATGGCGCTATATAAATAAAGTTGAATTGAATTGAATTGAATTGAATCTTAAGATAAGATAAGATAAGATAAGATAAGCCTTTATTAGTCCCACAACGGGGAAATTCCAGGATTGCAACAGCACAGGGATAGCAACACTCAGAGCAACAATCAGAAGGCAAGAAAAAAAACAAGCAAGCAAGAGCAGCTAATAAACATATGTACGTATTACTATAAAATATATATATATATACACACACACAGACACACAGTGCAGAGCATTGTAGCTGGATGGAATAAATATATGAATATATGAACACACAGTGCAGAGCATTGTAGCTAGATGGAATAAATATGTAAATATATAAACACCCACAGTACGGAGCATTGCAGCTAGGTGGAATAAATATGCAAGTATATAAACACACACAGTGCGGAGCAATGTAGCTAGATGGAATAATATGTAGATATATAAATATATAAACACCCACAGTACGGAGCATTGTAGCTAGATGGAATAAATATGCAAATATATAAACACACACAGTGCAGAGCATTGTTGCTAGATGGAATGAAACAGCATAACCGTCTACTTAGTTATCCTACATGGTATGATTATGTGCCCATACATATTCTCACCCTCCATAGCGACTGGTATGTTCCTAGTTGTATGCCGGAGAGGACCATTGTGTAAGTCTATTGCATCTTTTGCATTCAAAAAACTATTAGTTTGTTACGTCTTTTTGCTATCTCTGCGAGCAGCCCTGCTTAGGTTGTACAGTCTGACAGCCGTTGGTAGGAAGGACCTACGAAACCTCTCGGTTGTGCACCTGGGATGATGTAGTCTGCTGCTAAATGAGCTCCTCAGTGCATTCAGTATGTCCTGCATAGGGTGGAACTCGGACTCCAGCAGAGATGACAGTTTAGCCACCGTCCTTCTCTCTCCTATCTCCTCCATCGGATCAAGGCGCTGCCCCAGGACAGAGCTAGCTTTCTTAATCAGTTTGTTCAGTCTCTTCCTATCGGCTGCAGTAATGCCACTGCCCCAGCAGACCACTCCAAAAGTGATGGCTGATGCCACCACCGTGTCATAGAATGACTTCAGCAGCGCCCCTTGTACACCAAAAGACCTGAGTCTCCTCAGCAGGAACAGCCTGCGCTGTCCCTTCTTGTAGAGTGCATCAGTATTGTGTGACCAGTCTAGTTTATTGTTCAGATGAATACCCAGGTACTTATAGGATGTCACCATCTCGATGTCTGTTCCCTGTATATTTACTGGTACTGTGAGGGGCTGCCCATGCCTGCGGCAGTCCACCACCAGCTCCTTAGTTTTCCTCGCGTTGATCTGGAGGCAGTTCCGATGGCACCAGTCCACGAAGTCCTGGATAAGCCCTCTGTACTCAGCTTCATCTCCATTGGAGATGAGGCCAACGATCGCAGAGTCATCAGAGAACTTCTGTAGATGGCAGTGTGTTGTGTTGTGTGAGAAGTCCGCAGTATAAAGAGTGAACAGGAAGGGAGCCAGCACCGTTCCCTGGGGGGCCCCCGTGCTACTGATGATCGTGTCGGACACACAGTCCCGGGTTCTCACAAACTGAGGCCGGTTCGTGAGGTAGTCCAGGATCCATGATGACAGGTGCTGGTCCACCCCTGCGCGCAGCAGCTTGTCCTTCAGGATCATCGGTTGGATGGTGTTGAAAGCACTGGAGAAGTCAAAGAACATGATCCTCACCATATTCCCGGGCTTCTCCAGGTGGGACAGAGAACGGTGAAGGAGGAAGATCACCGCATCCTCCACCCCAATGCCATGCTGGTAGGCGAACTGGAGTGGATCCATCGCTGGTTCCACCAGGGGGCGGAGGTGAGCAAGGAGCAGTCTCTCCAGGGTCTTCATCAAGTGGGACGTCAAGGCCACCGGTCTGTAGCTGTTCAGGTCTTTGGGGTGGGAAGTTTTTGGTACAGGTACCACACAAGATGTTTTCCACAGCTGTGGTACCCTCCCCAGTTTCAGGCTCATGTTGAAGATATACGTCACAATCCCACACAGCTGGTCTGCACAGGACTTGAGGAGCTTTGCGCTGATGCCGTCCGGTCCCGGCGCCTTCCTCGCCTTGATCTTCCTCAGCTCCGTCCTCACCTGGGTCCTGGTCAGGGTCAGGATGGGGGGCTGTGTGTTGGGAGTGGGGGGGTGTTGGTAGAGTGGGGAGTGGGCAGCAGGACTTGATTTCTTTAGAGGCAGCAGTGGTTGTTGTGCAGTCAGGGGGGAGGGCGGTTGGTCAAATCTATTGAAAAACAGATTCAGGTTGTTCGCCCACTCCCTGCCCCCTGTGGCCTGGGGGGAGGTATTCTGGAGCCCCGAGATGGTTTTGAGGTTTCTCCAGACCCCGCTGATGTCGCTCTGTTGCAGCTTGTCCTCCATCTTCTTCCTGAAGCTGTCCTTGCCTTCTCTGATCTTTCTCCTCAGCTCCCTCTGTACGGACTTCAGCATCTCCCTGTTCCCCGACCTGAAGATCCTCTTCTTCTCTCTCAGAAGTGTTTTTATCTCAGGGTTGATCCAGGGTTTGTTGTTTGAGTGACGCCGTATGGTCTTGGTGGGAACGGATTTGTCCACACAGAAGCTGAGGTAGCCCGCGAAGGTGTGAATGAGGCCATCGATGTCCTCACCATGTGGATCGCAGAGCTGCTTCCAGGCGGTGGCTTCAAAACAGCCCTTTAGGGTGTCCATTGTCTCCTCAGACCATAACTCCACAGTGTGCATGGCCGGAGGTTGTCTGTGCACTAGGGGTTTGTACACCGGCCGGAGATGAACCAAGTTGTGATCCGATCTCCCGAGTGGGGGTAGTTGTGATGAGGTGTACGCCTCCTTAGTGTTTGCGTAGAATAAATCCAGTGTTTTATTGTCTCTAGTGTGGCATGTGACATACTGGGTGAACGTGGGTAGAATGGGAGACAGTGAAACATGGTTGAAATCGCCTGAGATGAGGAGAAGAGCATCTGGGTGTTCTGTCTGCAGCCTGCTGGTTACTGAATGGATGACGTCACGTGCTGTCCCAGCGTTCGCCGTCGGATTTGCATAAACAACAATGCAGATCACGTGTGAGTGTTCTCTCGGGAGATATGTAGGCCTCATGCTAACAGCTAGCAACTCAATGTCTTTGCTGCAGTGTCGTTGTTTAACAGTGATATGTCCCGGTCTGCACCAGTTGTTGTTAACATACATGATCACTCCACCGCCCCTAGCCTTGCCACTGTCTGGTGTTCGGTCAGCTCGTATCATGTGAAAACCCTCCAGCTCAATGTTAGCATCTGCTGCTAGTTCAGTTAGCCACGTCTCAGTAAACAAAAGGAGAGAGCACTCCCGGTAAGTGCTATCATAACGGGAGATAGCCGCTAGCTCATCTAACTTTCCCAGTATCGACCGTACATTTCCCATGACAACAGATGGAAGGGAGGGTCTGTACCTTATATTTTTTGTCCTCCGCCTTACTCCAGCCCGGCAGCCGCGGCGTTTTCGCCTCAGTTCACTCGGTATGTCGAGTTTTTCCAATGGGACCGGGTGGCGGTTGAATGCTAGCAGCTGTTCTCTGCTGTATCGTATCCTGCTATAGACAGTGGCTCCGTCCACCGGCTCAGGAGACATTTAGGACGATCTGTGTGTCCGTGATATAAGTGGGGTGAAAAAAAAAAGTGATCAAAAGAGAGAGGAAGGGAAAAAAAACTCGGAATCGAGCCGCTGTTGCAAAAGGCAGCCGACTGGTGTGGCGCCGAGAGGAGAAAAAAAGCTGTGTGCTTAAGGTTGTTGTCCTCCTGAAAGATGAACTGTCACCCCAGTCTGAGGTCAAGAGCGCTCTGGAGTAGGTTTTCATCCAGGATGTCTCTACGTTGCTGCAATCATCTTTCCCTCTATCCTGACTAGTCTCCCACCTCCTGCCACTGAAAAACATCCCCACAGCATGATGCTGCCACCACCATGCTTCACTATAGGGATGGTATTGGCCTGGTGATAAGCGGTGCCTGGTTTCCTCCAGACATGATGCCTGGCATTCATGCCAGAGTTCAATTTTTGTCTCATCAGACCAGAGAATTTTGTTTCTCATGGTCTGAGAGTCTTTCAGGTGTCTTTTGGAAAACTCCAGGCAGGCTGCCATGTGCCTTTTACTCAGGAGTGGCTTCCGTCTAGCCACTCTACCATACAGGCCTGATTGGTGGATTGTTGCAGAGATGGTTGTCCTTCTGGAAGGTTCTCCTCTCTCCACAGAGGAGTGCTGGAGCTCTGGCAGCATGACCATCGGGTTTTTGGCCACCTTCCTGACTAAGGCCCTTCTCCTCCGATCACTCAGTTTAGATGGCCGGCCAGCACTAGGAAGAGTCCTGGTGGTTCTAAACTTCTTCCATTTACGGATGAGGGAGACCACTGTGTTCACTGGAACCTTCAAAGCAGCAGAAATCTTTCTGTACCTTTCCCCAAATTTGTGCCTCAAGACAACCCTGTCTTGGAAGTCGACAGACAATTTCTTTGACTTCATGCTTGGTTTGTGCTCTGATATGCACTGTCAACTGTGGGACCTTATATAGACAGGTATGTGCCTTTCCAAATTATGTCCAATCAACTAAATTTACCACAGGTGGACTCCAATTAAGCTGTAGAAACATCTCAAGGATGATCAGTGGAAACAGGATGCACCTGAGCTCAGTTTTGAGCTTCATGGCAAAGGCTGTGAGTACTTATGTACATGTGATTTCTTAGTTTTTTATTTTTAACGCATCTACAAAAATTAAAAAGAAAAAAAACTTTTTCACATTGTCATTATGGGGTGTTGTGTGTAGAATTTTGAGGAAAAAATGAATTTAATCCATTTTGGAATAAGGCTGTAACATAACAAAATGTGGAAAAAGTAAAGCTGTGGAGAAAGGAGGTGAGGCAACGAGGTGGACGACACATAAACTTTATTATTCCTCCAACATAATTTACAGCAAAAGAGAAACCCGGGTCTCTGTGCATTCCTCTTTTATATCTTTATTTCCATGCATTGAGATCTGGAACTTCTGACCATAATACATTGTTGTTTGAACAAAGGATTGTGTGGCACTGTGTGGCACATTAATGTGCATTAATGCACATTAATGTGCCCATGTGCACATTAATGTTGCATTAATGTGCCACACATTGTGTGGCACATTAATGCAACACCCTTCTTCTTTCAGCAGTTCCAGCATCTCTTACTCTCCCCAGGGGGCACATAAACCCAACAGTCCCGTCTGATACCCCCCAGTGACGCCTCCTCCTTCAGTCCATTGCTCTCCCCTTCCCCCTGCCTTTTCTGGGTGGAGAAACCCCCACACCATGCGCCCACACAGCCCCCCCTGAACACCCAGAAGGGGCACTAAACCCCACCCCCCCACCCCGTCCTTTGGGCTTCAGCCAGGGCCCATAGCGGCTGTGGCAGGGGGTTGCCGATTCAGTTGAACCGCCCTGCTGATGAAGTGTACCGGAGGGCACATCAGTGCAGACTGGAGTGCACAAATGTCTGCATCCCCAGCTTGTTCCGCAGCCATGCCAGGGAAATCAATTCCCATATACACCAGGACAATTAGCGTGCACAACAGGCAATCAGCCACGATGTTGAGTTTACTGGCAATGTGTTGAATGTTGGTAATAAACTCTGAAATTGAGGCCAAATGCCATTGCTGCAGGGCCGACCACGGTTCCGAGACCTTGGCCATAGCGTGCGTCAGCGGCTTATGGTCCACGAATGCGGTGAACTCACGCATCTCCAGCCAAAACTGGAAATGGCATGTCGCCAGGTGGAGAGCCAGCAATTTTCTATGGAACGTGCTGTATTTGCGTTCATCGTTGTGCAAGGTTTGGCTAAAAAATGCTAGCGGCTGCCATGAACCTGAGATGCACTGCTCCACTACTGCCCCTATGGCAACATCAGACGCATCTGTAGTGAGCGCTATCTGTGCAGAGGCATCCAGGTGGGCTAGCAACGCGGTATCCGCCAGCACTGTTTTGGCATTTGCAAAAGCCTGGTCTCGCTCGGGAGTTCAGTCGATGGTTTCCGCAGGCTTCTTTTTATTAAGCGCGGCATACAACAGCTGCATCAGCTGGGCTGCTCGGGGAAGGAAACGGTTAGAAAAATTAACCATTCCCAAAAACTCCTGTAGTGCTCTCACGGTCCACGGATGCGGAAAATCCAACACCATGCACACCCCCCACACCATGCCCTCACAAAGCGCTGTGAATACTTTCCAGATGCACTGTAACTGTATGTATATGCATATATTCATGTAACTGTGTGTGTTTGCACTTGTATGTCCATATATGTCCATATTTATACATAGGCATGTTTGTGTCTGTGAATATGTTCCTGTCTATTTGATGTTTTTGTTTGTTGTTGCTGTGAAGCACTTTGTAACTGTGGTTTAGAAAAGTGCTATAGAAATAAAGCTTATTATTATTATTGTTATAGTTCTCTACTATGCCGATGACATAAAGCCGTGTGTCTTGGTCGTCTGTGGCAACATATAAACAGTAGTGGCCAAAGCAATTTTCTTTATTGTTTTTATTTATTTTATCTATGTTTTATTTATTTCGGATATTTTAAATATTTTCCACACTTTTATTCCAGTCTTCAATCTTGTTCATTAATAACAGTTCAAAGCTCTTTGAAAAGTTGTACATAGACTAGTGCCACCCACCACCCAGCCCTGGACCCCATAAATCCCAACCTTTGACACTAGCGGCAGTGGAGGACAGTGCCACCGAAGCCTTGTTTATTCCTGACACTTGACCCCTTGCAAATAGTGGCACAATCAGTGATGAGCGGTGTGCTTTTATGTTGTTTTGGCTGGTCAGACTTTGATAGTCTACAGAGAGGAACAGGATAAATTTATTTTTCTCTGCAACCCGGTACCAAGTGGTCCACAACCTGGTACTGATCCTCGGTCCAGTGGTTGGGGACCACTGCTCTATATCAGTGGTCCTCAACCAAGTGCCATGGTGGCCCAAGACTCTGCAGGTTTTACCTCCAACCAGTGTCTTCAACAGGGGATTGCACAGAATTTCTTCCCACTAATTGCTGATCAGCGAAAACACCTGCTGAAGAGACTGGGTGGAAGCAACAACCTGCAGAGTCTTGGGCCACCATGGCACATGGTTGGGAACCACTGCCCTGTAAGAAAAGGAGCCACTTAGTGTGGTTAGGCCTTTTTACCAGGATACCTTCTGGAGGCATCTACACTTTATTTTTTCCAAGTCCATGCAGGACAGCAGATCCAGGACTCACTGGTAACACTATTATCTCTGCAGTCTGTCTTGGGAATGTCTCAGTTCTACTGGCACCTGAAGGTCAGGAGGGACCTGAGGGTAAGGAGGGACATTGATCATCTCTGCTTAGACACCTGTCCCCACAAACCCTCAAGACAAGTTTTAGAAAATTGATGGATGGGTAAGTATTTGGTACAGAGTTCAAGCTTTGAAAATCTTGTCACAACTTCTTTTTGTTCAAATAACTGTCTTAGAACAAACGTGAAGGGAACAACAATGTGTTTGCACTGTGTACAGAAGTTCTCAAATGTTTACTTTGATATTTTAATGGGAACTAAATTGGTGGTTCACTCCACTACTGTTCCATTTATCTTTGCTGTGGTGGTGGCTTCTAAAGCAGTACAATCCATGTACATATTTTGACTTCAACAACTTTTGTTACCTTTTGAAAGAATGAGGTTGAAGTATAATTCAGTATTTTTTTCACACCCTCTTCCTCCAGATTCAACAATGCAGTAAGGTGTTAGTGGAGATGAACAATCTTACAGTTTCTACCTAAAAATACACTTTGTAGTAATTTTTTGTAATGCATATATAAGATAAGATAAGCCTTTATTAGTCCCACAATGGGGAAATTCCAGGATTGCAGCAGCACAGGGATAGCAACACTCAGAGCAACAATCAGAAGGCAAGAGAAAAACAAGAGCAGCGAGTATACATACACTACCATTCAAAAGTTTGGGGTCACCCAGACAATTATTTTGTGTTTTCCGTAAAAAGTCACACTTATTTACCACCATGAGTTGTAAAATAAATAGAAAATATAGTCAAGACATTGACAAGGTTAGAAATAATGATTTGTATTTGAAACAATAATTTTTTCCTTCAAACTTTGCTTTCGTCAAAGAATCCTCCATTTGCAGCAATTACAGCATTGCAGACCTAACATGATTGCACAAGGGTTTTCTAATAATCCATTAGCCTTCTGATGCAGTGAGCAAACACATTGTACCATTAGAACACTAGAGTGATAGTTGCTGGAAATGAGCCTCTATACACCTATGTAGATATTGCACCAAAAACCAGACATTTGCAGCTAGAATAGTCATTTACCACATTAGCAATGTATAGAGTGTATTTCTGATTAGTTTAAAGGTATCTTCATTGAAAAAAAGTGCTTTTCTTTCAAAAATAAGGAAATTTCTAAGTGACCCCAAACTTTTGAACGGTAGTGTATGTACATATAAATATATATATATAGACAAACAGTGTGGAGCATTGTAGCTAGATGGAATAGATATATAAACATATACAGTATATATATATATATATATATATATATATATATATATATATACTGTATAAATATATGGTTTTAATGTTTCTTTCAATCACTCAAGTCTGATTTGCTGATGAAAAAAACTTGTGAATCTATACTACTTGTCCACCTTTATATGATGAATTTGCTTTGGACAGTTTGGTGAGTTCCAGTGACTGACAAAAAAAAAACAAAAAAAACCCAAACATTTCTTATAATCAGTCATAAGTCCAACCACCAAATAACACCACACCTGACACAGACGTGGACGCAAATACGTAGACAGGAAAGAAAAATTGTAACCCATGAACAACAGATGGAAATTAGACCCTGGCTACAATCTGGCAAGTTTACATTGATTGATATCAGTGTTCATTAACTTGCACCGTCCTTAACCTCTTGCACTCCGTTGTACCGCGGGCGGGCAAGTCTCTGCATCCCAGAGCGCACGAGGGCGCTCTCGTGCGCCCTCGTGCGCTCTAGGACGCACTATGGAGCTGCGTCCAAGCACGCACTGAAAATAAAAGCTGCATTTCCGTTCTTCCACTGCAGACACAGCCGCGAACAGATTAGTTCATCTGATTGACCTCTCATTTGACTAATAAGAGCCTTGAATTGGGTTTCTGAAACCTTGAAGAACCAATGACTGAAAACCTAGCAAGAAGGACCCGCCTACCAAAGCTGTGAATGCAGCGAGCCAATTGAAGCAGAGAAGTTCGCGAGCTGTTTTTTGTAAGGCTGGGTGAAGACAGACTGCTGCAGCAGATAAAAAAAGGACCCGCAGGAAGAACCGTCACAGACCCAGCAGCACGGAGACCACCCACAAGTGCTACCTGTGTGACAGGGACAGCCATTCGCGCATCGGCCTCTTCAGTCACAGGCGGTGCTTTTTTTTTTTTTTATTCGAGTAGAATAGACGTTTAGGATTCTCTTCCATGGTCATCACAGACTGACGGAGGCCGACGACGAAGGTCGTAAATCATTCGCCAAAACCGCAATCATGGAATTATGTTTTGACCGGGTCGCGAGACCAGAACCACGAGTGGACCAGCATCGCGTTCGTCTGACAATGAGGAAGAGAACTTCGCCAGGACGCTGCTGTGAAGAGGTAAGGTGTTATAAGCTAAATTACTCTTTATCCCTGAAAATTGTAATCAAAAATGACTTCTGACCGATCGGAAAATTACAACTGTGCAGCGCATGAAGTCCGAAGTTCGTGCGCCGCGGTACACGGGTCGTGCCGCGTCCAGACTGTGAACGCTGCCCCCGCCCCCCCGCTACTCTTCTGTAGTGAGGGAGGGAAGCCGCGGTGACTGCGCCGCTGTCGCCACATGACTATTCCGTCATGTAGCGATGGCCGATGTCCGTCCTCTGTAGCGAGGGGGGGGGACAACCCCCCCCCACACACACACAGCCCTGAATGTCACCTTTCATTAGAGGCCAAGATGAAGCTTCTATATTGAATCATTCAAAAGTTACAGACGTTTTTCCAAACTGTGCCATTTGGCACAATTTGGCACAGTTCCAAAACGCCTGGGAACAACCTGAGGAAAAAGCTGTGTAATATATTCATTTTTTGTGGTATTGTTACAAAATTTTGACCTCAGCTGGATAACACTTGGATCAACATTTCTGTTGCATTTTCCAGCCCGGATCTGAAGCTGTGTGTTATTTGCAAGCATTTGTATCCAAAAAAACACCCAGGCCAAATTTATTTTCTTCAAGTTCAGTATGTTTAGATGACTGTAACTCAGTGGCCGGAGCACTTAGAGAGATTATGACTGTTTTGCCAAAAAATTCAAAGTGTTTTCTTTTAAATGAGACCAACCCCATGAAGATGCTGCAAAGGGTTGAAGAACAGCTTTCGATTTACTTTGGGCACGTTATTTTTTGGCGTTTTTAGGGAAATTGACCGGACTGCAAGGGGTTAAAAAACACCAATTTACTGAGTAAATCCCATGTTCTCCTGTGGTTAAAAGCAAGTTGAGTCCCTACAGAAAAGTCAGATAACTCAATATGACAAAATCTTCTTGTCAAGGTGGGTAACAGGCTTGAATGCAGGCAGGAGTCCAGTGCAAAAATGATGATTTATTTAACAAAACTGAGACAAAAAAAGCAGCAGCACGGGCCCGAAAACACAAACCAGGCTGACAGACTGACGGGGAACACGGGGAAACAAAAATGATGCCACACCTGACACAGACTGGGACGCACAAGAGAGTAATCAAGATAACGCTTGACAGGTGGGAAACAATCAAGGGTAACAGAAAAGCACTGGACGGGCAGGGCTGCACAGACAGAGCACACTGGGAGGACATGAGTGAGGACATAAGCACAGTCATGTCCAAACCTTTACAATACCCCCCTCTAAAGGGTCGGATATCAGACGACCCATAGCGCAACATCAAAAAAAAGTAAAGTGCCATCATGAGAACGCCTACGAGACAGCCCCCAGAACCCAGCCAACAGAACCTTCAGATCCACAAGTGAAATGAGTCGAAAACTGAAAATGACAGGAAAAACATTAAACGCAACATAGCACGGCTGCATTAGAAATCACACATTGTAAATTGCCCACCTCCAAAATCAAACACCTCTTGCAAATACCCAATGTCCTTTCTGTTCATTCCTCTGTTTCTCTTGTTATAAATTTGCAGTTTTCTTTTATTTCCCTCATATATTTGTAACTTTCTTGTAAATTTGCAAATGTTTCCTTGTAATATTGTGACTGCTTTTCTTTTCTTTTTTCTTTCCTTTCTTTATATAATTTGCACATTTTCCCTCAGAAATTTGCTACTTTTATCAAGTAGATTCCAACATTTTTCATGTAAATATGAAACATTCCTCAGCTTTTTCTGTTGCCGCCTCTAAACTGTGGAACAATCTGCCTTTGTCTATCAGACAGGCCCCTTCACTGTCCAGTTTTAAAACTCATCTTAAAACCCATTTTTATTCTTTGGCTTTTGACCCAGTTTGAGACATTGATTTTACTTGTTTTTGTTGTTTTTTTTCTATGATTATTATTTATTTGTGCTGTTGTGGGGGCACGGTGTTGGACTTCTCCACCCAGGGAACAATGGACCAAAAGAGGAGGTGTCACCGGGGGGTTCAGATGGGCCAGTAAGGACTATGTGCCCCCCTGGGACAGTAAGAGCCGCTGTGGCCGCTCAGAGAAGAAAAGGTGTGAAAGCTGTGCTGGTGTTATGTTATGTTAATGTGCCACACAATCTTCTGTTAAACGATGATGGTCGAAAGCTCCTGGTCTCCACGCATGAGAATAAAGATATAAAAGGGGGAATGCACAGAGCTCTGAGGGCTTAGTGCTGTTGTGCTGTAGCGCTGTTATGCTGTTGGAGAAAGAATAAAGCTTTGTGTCATTCAGCTCGTTGCCTCGCCTATTCCTTTCTCCACACTGGTGACCCAAGGTGTGCCATGGAGAGTGAGCCAAGCACCGCCCCAGAGACTGCCTGGAGGGAGAACACCAGTGCCACGGGCGCTGGTTCAGTCAATCTCCCGGACTTCTGACTTCACAACCTGCACGGGTTGGGCTGCACGGTGGCGCAGTGGTTTAGCACTGCGGCAGCACAGTTTTACCCTCGGCCGGGGGACCGCGGGGATCATGAGATCGTGGGTTCGATCCCAGCCCCCGACCAACAGTGAGCTGTGTGGAGTTTGCATGTTCTCCCCGTGTTGCGCGGGTTTACTCCGGGATTTCTCCGGTTTCCTCCCGCACACCAAAAACATGTAGGTTTAGGGCGCTCGCGCACGCAGCGACCAGCAGCCGGTGGCTTGTCACCAGACTGCAAACCGAGTCTACCTACGGGTACAAATAAGTAACAAAAAAAAAAAAAAAAAAAAAAAAAAAAAAAAAAAAAACCTGGCAACGTGGGTTTCGCACAGAGAAGCCCAGTTCACACTCCGTGGGATAACAATGGATAACACAAAACGTTACTACGTGGTCACGGCATCGGACATGCGTGCCACGCAGCAGGTGACAAGTCTGCTCCAGGAGCCGCCGGCCTGGGGTTCTTTTAGGGCTGCGCTCCGCACCTAAGGAGAAGTTGGCAGCCTCCCCAACCTAGGGCTGCGCTCCGCACCTAAGGAGGATTTGGTAGCTGCCCTCGCAGGACTCATTTTTTCTCAGCCGCTGCTGATCCCCGGAGAGTTCTACCAGAAAACCCCGCACCGAGGCTGATCCACCCACGCAATTTTTACACAGATGGAGGCTGGGAGTGACCCGGCCTGGCTCACCATTGTTTTCCCTGCACATTCATCTCAAGAAGCTTGCAGAAGGCCAGTTTTATTTTTGGCAGGCACAATGCGCACCGGACCCTGGCGGGGACGCCCACCGTTAGTGGCTCCGCAAGTTGGCGATCCCTCGGCAGGGACCTACACTCACAAAGCTGATGTGTTTCCCTTTCCCTCCACAGACTGACGTGCCCTCTGGTACACCCCGCCAGCAGGGCAGCTCGACTGGATCAGCAACCCCCTGCTATAGCCGCTATGGGCGCCAGCTCAAGCCCAAAGGATGGGGGGGGGGGGGGGTTTAGGCCTGGGTGTTCGGGGGGAAGGGGAGCTGTGTGGGGGCACGGTGTTGGACTTCTCCACCCAGGGAACAATGGACCAAAAGAGGAGGTGTCACCGGGGGGTTCAGACAGGACAATAAGGACTATGCGCCCCCCGGGGAGAGTCAGAGCCGCTGTGGCCACTCAGAGAAGAAAAGGTGTGAAAGTGGCACCGGTGTTTTGTTATGTTATGTTGATGTGCCAGACAATCCTTTGTTAATAAACAACAATTTATGACGGTCGGAAGTTTCTGGTCTCCATGCATGGTAATAAAGACATAAAAAGGGGAATGCACGGAGACCTGAGGGTTTAGCGCTGTTTGCTGTTATGTTGTTGGAGAAAGAATAAAGCCTTGTGTGGTTCAGCTCGTTGCCTCGCCTATTCCTTTCTCCACACTGTATTGTATTTTTTCATTGTATTTTATGGTTTTTATGTCTTATGTTTTTATGTACGGTGTGGGGGCACAGTGTTTGAGCATTTTCTCACACCCAAAGAGAGGCAGAAGGAAACAGGAGAACAATGGACCGAGTGAGGAGGTGTCACCGGGGGGGGGGGGGGGGTGTCACACTGGACAGTAAGGACTATGCCCCGCCCCCTGGGGAAAGCTGAATGGAGCCAACCAAACAAAGATGCTCATTTCACCCCCGCCATGCCAGGCTGGCACCTGAGGACGCAGGGGTGTGAATGTATTGTAGCAAGACATGCTCTGTGACGTGTGTTTCAGTGTCATGTTAATGGTGTGCATGTCTTGCAGTCTGAATGTAATGTGCCACACTTTTCTGTTCATACAACAATGTATTAGGGTCGGAAACCTCAGGTCTTGATGCATGGGAATAAAGAGATAAAAAGGAAGCACACAGAGACCTGAGAGGCTTCTCAGCCTCTGCGCTGCGGCGCTGGAGGCTTATAGCTGTTTGTTTATATGTTGTTAGAGAAAGAATAAAGTTCTGTGTCGTCCAGCTTGTTGCTTCGCCTGCATCCTTTCTCAACAACAGCGCTTTGTGTCAGCTGTGGTTGTTTTTAAAGTGCTTTACAAATAAAGGTGGATTGGATTGTAAATTTGAAACGTCCTCCTCATAAATTTGCGTGTTAATTGGCTGTTTCTTTCTTGTGAACAATTAAAGTTGTTAAGTAAATTTGCATTCTTTTCTATCAGTTTGCACTCTATCACATATTAGCAGTTGTTTTTTCTTGTCCCCTTCATAAATTGATTTTCCTGTAAATTTGCGAACCCTTCCCTTATGATTTTGTGACACCTTTTAACCATAAATATGCAATGTTTCTTTTTCCCTTCTTTTATTTTCACTTTTTCTTTCTCTTGTAAGTTTACAGTTCTTTTGTTTTTGGTCACAGCTACTTTAAATCATTTTAACTATTAGCCAAAGGTCGAGCATTTGTAAAATTTGAAAAAAATAGCAGTGGAGTCCAAATAATAAAGTAATACAGTTTAAATGGTGCAGTGTAAGGCACAGGAGCAAGTTAATATTAGGCACTCAGTACTAAAGGTACGAGTCATATACTTCCACATTCTGGTACTAATGCAACAAAGATAAATAGTTGGCCTTGTCCAAAATCTATGAACCTCAACACGATATGCCGTACATTAAACTTCCATCTGGTCAAAAAGAGAGACAAACTTTCAAAATAAGTTGATGACAACAAAACAAAAAGAAAGGCCCTCACCAGGTGGGTGGTGGAGGTACAAGGCCAGGAGGGTCAAAACCAATTCTTTACCCCCCACAGAGTCCAAACCCCAGCACACAGTCTTGTGGGCCCACCCCAAGTCCAAAGTCCCCAAATGGATCCAGTGGTCTGTCAGCATCCCAACACCACAAAAAGGCCTGATACAAAGCATTGGGTGGCTGGCCCAAGTCCATAGGCCATCAGACGGAGGAACACGGCACGTCGGGTGGCCTACCTATGGGATCTCTGTGCGCTTACTGAAGTCATGTAGTGAGGAGCTAGCAGAAGCCTGGAGTCCCATCTACCAGAAGTCTTTAGATACGTGTTCTGTCCCAGTAATTTGGAAAAGCTCTATTATAATTCCTGTACCAAAAAAAGCAAGCTGCAAAGAGAATAATGACTATTGTTCTGTTGCACTGACCTCACTGGTAATGAAGTGCCTCGAGAGGATTGTCATTGACATTCTGAAAACTGATTTTGGAGGACTTTTGGATCCTCTGCAGTTTGCCTATAAAAATAATAGAAGTACACAGGATGCCATTTTAACCTTAACTCATTCTGTGTTTAAACATTTGGAGGAGACAACCTCATATGCACGTCTTTTATTGGTTGATTTTAGTTCAGCTTTTAACACACTGCAGCCACACCTTTTAATTAAGAGGTTAAATGATTTTAAAGTGCATCCTGTCATTATTAAATGGTACCACTCCTTTTTAACTTATCGTAAACAACAAATTAGTGTAAATGGAACTTTATCTAAATCCAGAACCCTCAGCACAGGGGCTCCCCAAGGCTGTGTTAATTCACCATTTTTGTTCACCTTGTACACTGATGAGTGCAGAAGTGTCTATCCAGGCAATCAAATTATTAAATTTTCTGATGACACTGCTATTTTATCACTGCTTCAAAAGACTCATGATCTGTCAAGCTATTTTATAGAAATTCAGAGGTTTGTCAGTTGGTGTGATGACAGTCATCTCATTTTGAATACTGATAAAACAAAGGAGATGGTGTTTGACCCTTGGGGAGTTGGTGACCACAAGCCTGTGGTCATCCACAACCACACTATAACACAGGTTAGTTCCTATAAATATTTGGGAGTATTTATTGACAATTCATTAACCTGGAGCACACACATTGATTACCTCTGTAGTAGACTACAACAGCGGCTGCATTTCTTGCGTAGATTAAGAATACATGGCGTTGATAAAAAGATTATGCTAATATTTTACCAGGCTGTGTTGGAGAGCTGTATTAGATACAGCATTACAGCTTGGTTTGGCAACCTCTCTGTGAAACTAAAGAACAGAGTGTTGCGTTTAATTCATACAGCATGGAAAATTATTGGAGTTAAAGAGTATTTACCCATGCAGATCTTACATGACCAGGCAGCCTGCAGACAAGCTCAAAAAATAATCAGTGACATGAGCCATGTACTAAATAATGAATATGTGCGGCTGCCCTCAGGGAGGAGATACAGAGTCCCCAAGTGCAGGTTCAATAGATACAAGAACTCATTTATCCCAACATCAGTAAAACTTTTAAACTCAGATAAATAGGTCAGGGACACTTATAACTCCTGTTCTTAATGACTGCTGTTATATATTTATGTATGTATGTACTTGTATTATTTATTGGGTTTTATTTCATTTATTATGTACTACATCCATTGTGTATCTGTGGATTGTGTGGTTGCAGCACGGGTGACAAGCCCAAGACAAATTTCCCCTTGAGGGACAATAAAGTTTATCTTATCTTATCTACCTAAGTCAAGAGCCATCAGACAGATGAACACAGCACCGTGGGGGCGTTGAGCTCAGTAGCCTTTAACACATTAGCTAACATAGGAACTTTATGCTTGGGAGGTGACAACGTGAAATCTGTAGACTCAGCAGATGACACTACGGAACCCTTAAACTCTGGAAATGACAATGTGGAACTCTTAAGCTCTGGGGATGATATTAAGGAAAATTGAAACTCTTGAAATAACCACTCAGAACCTCCAAACTTAGGGAATGATGTGGGAACCTCTTGCTCTAAAGAAAACAACACACAGTAGGGGTTCCAAACTCAGAAGATAACACAGGAGTCTCTTGCTCCAGAGTTAATAACACAAGAGTTTCTAGTTCTGGAGAGAGTACCTGGGGGTCTTCGGTGCAGGAGCTAGCAGTAGCTGAGATGCGGCAACCCCAGACGACGAAGGTGGAGTGGATTGCTCAGATAGCCCAGGTGGAGCAGACTGCTCAACCTCCTGGATGATGGGTGGAGCGGACTGCTCGACTTCCTGGACGATAGCTGGAGTGGACTGCTCGCCCTCTGGATCTGCGACGGGTGGAGCAGACTGCTCACCCTCTGGAACTGCAACAAGTGGAGTGGACTGCTCGCCCTCTGGAATGACGGGTGGAGCGGACTGCTCGACCTCTGGAACGACGGGTGTAGCGGACTGCTCGACCTCTGGAACGACGAGTGGAGCAGACTGTTCAACCTCTGGAATGACAGGTGGAGGTCCCCTGACCGCTTGGAGGACAGGTGGAGAGGACTGCTCGACCTCTGGAATGACGGGTGGAGCTGTGGTGTGCACCTCAATCCCAGATGCAGACGTCTCGAAAGTGGAGAGGGAAACACAGGTTGGTGCCATGTCTAAGCCAAAACAACCAGCAGAAAAGCTCAGCAGGGAGAGCTCAGAAGCAGATGGGAGCTGCAACTGGGTCTCCCTGCCAGGAGCAAGACGAGATCTCTCTAAAACTGATGTAATAGAAATAGAGAAAGGTACTTGCCTTAACTCCTGCTCTTCTGCTGATGAGGACCCTAGTGAGGGAGTTTTTCCTCTCCACCGTCGCCAAGCGCTTGCTCACAGGGGATTGCTTCATTGCCTGGGCCTTTCTGCAATGGTGGGGTTTCCCCTACAGTTGAAAGTGCTATGAGATGACTGTTGTTGTGAAATGGTGCTATATAAATAAAGTTGAATTGACTCTGCTGCTGGAGAGGCAATGACAGTCTCAGGAGACGCTGGAGGAACAGCGTGAAGCATGAAGCTGAAGCAGCATGAAGCAGCCTGAAATGCAGCAGCAGGCGGGGCACCAGTGCAGCAGATGTGAGAACCAGCACTGCAGGTGTGACGACAGGCGAAGCGGGTGGGGCGCGAGCTGGTGTGTGCACCGCTGGAATAGATGGCTGGGGTGCGCTGACCTCCCACCCTGCAGCTGCTGAAGCTGCCGCTGCTGAAGCACTTGAGAAAGGTGGGGCCACGGCAGCAGAAACCCTCAGGAAACCTCGAGTGAAGGGCCTGGATGCCGAGCGAAGCGGTGCTTCCTCGATGCCCACTTTTCCGCTGGCCCTTTTGACAGTGGCTGGTCCTCACACAGCGGGAATAACACCTCTGGAGTGAGCCAGGGCTTATATTCCAGCAAGATGTCACTTTGTGTGAGGACAGCATGCCTCCGCTCCTCCTGCTCCAACACATCCTCCGTCATGGCTGACAGAATGGAGGTGGCAAACGGTGTAGGAGCTACGGAGAAAGTGAGAGGTGACACACTGGAGGCAGGAGTTGGGGTCAACGGCCCGGAGCCAAGTTGGACCGAGCAAAGCAAAGAGCCAGTTTGTATTAGGCCATTGCTCATCTGGGTGACACAGGGGCAAAGCTCGGCCAACCCCAGACGTTTTAGCGGGGCCGGTGAACAGAGGACCGCTCTTGCTTCCACCAAGTTGGCGTTCATCTCCCGCCAGTTGGACTGACCCATAGCCCGATCCAAAAGGCAAAGCACCTGGTTGAGATGCTCGTCTCTGGAACTCTGACTCCGCCCTTTCCTCCTGCCAGTCCTGCCCGCTGAGACCTTTCTTGGTGGCGCCATTCTGTCAATATATGTAACACAGGCTCAAATGCAGGCAGGAGTCCAGTGCAAAAACCATGATTTATTTAACAAAACGGAGACAAAAGAAGTAGCAGCACAGGGCTGGCTGAAAACACAAACCAGGCTGACAGACTGATGGGGGACACAGGGAAACAAAAATGACGCCACACCCGACCTGACACAGACTGGGAGTAATCAAGATAACGCATGACAGGTGGGAAACAATCAAGGGTAACGGAAAAGCACCCGACAGGTGGGGCTCTACAGACAGAGCACACTGGAATCAAAAATACAAATGATAAACACAGCACAGAGAAACATAAGAAATGAGGACATGGCTGAACTCATGTCCTGAAAATAACAGAAAAAGAAATATGAACATAAAGCGAGGACATGAGCACAGTCATGTTCAAACCCTTACACTTCTGATATCTGAGGTTTTATATACTTTCAGCATTAAAAGGAACTGTTACAACCCGCAGCACAACTACAAGAAATGCTAAGAAAGCACAAATAAAGTTTCAAATTATGGCAAGAGGTTTGATGATTCTTATGTGGTGTCAAAAAATAAAAAGGATCAGATGCCAGAACAACCTCAACCGGCTCCTTCTGATACGCCTTAATGACTGAACTCCTCACTGTATTTATGGACCCAGAGATCATTAATTTGTGGCTACAGATGGGTGTGTGAGGGGGGGCTGAAAAGTTCATAGCCTGACCATGATGCAGTGGTCAAATTTGACCCAATGTGGTTTATTTTTCAACCGCAGGAATCCAAGCGCTGCAACACTGATGGAAGAAGTGTGTGGACCAAAGGGGAGACTATGTTGAAAAATAAACCACATTTGTCTGTTCAGTTGTGAACAGACACGTGGAAATATATCAACGATCAAAGTATATCTTAAAATCTTAAAATATAAATTTTAAATATATCTATAAATCTTAATATATAAAATAACACTATCTAAACACAAGAAAAAATGGGATCTACTTTGGTGAAATGAAAAATTGTGGAATTTTTTCTCATGAAAAAAAAAACAGGGATTTAGCTCTTAAATTAGTTTTTAGCGATTTTTTTTTAAGTACAGATAGACTGATTTTTAAAAGCCTCAGAAATGAAGTCACCATGCAGCTCCATAAAGCAAAAGCAAATTTCTTCTTAGACATAATCAAAAATGCAAAAGGGAACAACAATAACAAAAAAACTTTGCAAATGTATTGATAAACTCATAGGAAAAAATGCATAAAAAGTGAAGTCATACTGTGGCACACATATATGCACATATGTTGGTTTCAGATGCTCCACAGATATATCACTGTATGCTTATTGTATACTTCACGTCTCAGGGGAACAAAGGGACTGAGCCTTCCAGAGGTAACGGGAGGGTGTGAGATCTGGCCTTTTGTTTCAAGGAGATGGCCTTGAGAGATTTCCTGACCACCAGAGACTAGGAGGTGGATGGTGTTAAGATCGGGGGAAGTTACATTGTGACTGGGATTAAGTACCATGTGACTGTATGTTTGATTAAGCACCATGTGATTGTATGTTTGATGTCCTGGTATAAAAGGACAGATGTGAGAAGATTCATCCTCTTTTTCTGCTCTTGAATGTTGGAGAATGTCATTGTGAATAAAGCTGAACCTGAGGAATACACTCAGTCTCGTCCTTCACAACTCTCCACACTGGTGACCTTATGACAAAGCATGAGCAGAAGTAATTCTCCTGAGCCGGACTCGTCAGAAGCCAGCCTGACGAATGCCGCCACGTTCCAGCTGCCGGACTTCTGGCAGAACAGTCCGCGCTCCTGGTTTAGCGCGGTCGAGGCGCAGTTCAACCTCCGGAGAATTTCGAGAGACGACACAAAATTCTACCATGTGGTGGCGAAGCTGGACAACCACACAGTCCAGAGGGTGGAGAGCCTGGTCAACCACCCACCGGACAGCGACAAGTACGGCACATTGAAGGCTGCGCTTATCAGCCACTTCACCCCCTCGGTGCAACAGCGAGCAGAGGGGCTCCTGGCGTTGACGGAGTTTGAGAACGACAGACCCACAGACCTGATGGGGAAGATGCTGAGGTTGAGAGACTCCGATGATGACAGCTTTATCTTCACCCACCTTTTCCTCAGGACCCTACCGTCAGCGGTGAGAGTGACCCTGGCCGGTTCACCGCTGTTGGCCCGACGACACTACCACGAGCTGAGCCAGGAGGCGCAGCGACTCGTCGATGCCCACAAACGGAGCACAGCTTTGGCCGCAGCAGCAGAGCTAGGCGCGATGTCCGGAGACGGCATGGGGCCAGAGGCTGCAGCACCAGACTCACCGATGACGGCAGCAGCAAGGGCCAGGCGACACGGAGCGGACGACGTCCTTTGCTTCTACCATCGCAGTTTCACAGAGAGGGCACGCAAGTGCATCCCACCGTGCCACTTCAAGCGCTCGGGAAACGCCAAGGCTGGGGGTCGGTAGCAGCCGCGGCCCTCGGAGAAGAGAACAAGCTGCTCTACCTGAAGGACGCACGCTCAGGGAGGCAATTCCTTGTGGACACAGGCTCCCAGCTGAGCTTCATCACGCCTTCCTACGCGGACCGGCTGGCGCCTTCCAGTGGTCCCCGGGTGACAGCAGCGAACGGCCCGGCGATTAAGACCTTCGGTGAGAGGACTCTGCTTTTGTCTTTGCAGGGCCGTACATTTGAGTGGACTTTTGTTGTAGCGGCAGTCAATTTCAACATGTTAGGGGCTGATTTTTTGTGCTCACATGGTTTATTGGTTGATCTTGCTAACAGACGCCTGGTTAATGCACTCTCCTTTTATTCTATTCCCTACACAGCTCGAGTGGCCCCGCCAACTGCACAAGCCAACGTCACAGCTGCGGGTGGTAGGTTCCACACACTCCTCACTCAGTTCCCAGCACTCACGGTCCCAACGTTTTTGGCGACAGTGGCTAAACATGGGGTGGAACATTTTATTACTACCACCGGCCCACCCATTTTTGCAAAAGCTCGGCGCTTGGACTCAGCTAAACTGACCATAGCGCGCGAGGAGTTCGCCAACCTGGAAAGAATGGGCATCATCAGGAGGTCGAAAAGCCCCTGGGCTTCGCCACTCCATATGGTCCCAAAGGCTGATGGCTCGTGGCGACCTTGAGGTGATTTCCACAGGTTGAATAACGCTACAGCGCACGACCGCTATCCGATCCCGCACATCCAAGATTTTTCGGTGCATTTGGCGGGGGCGCGCATTTTTTCTAAAATAGATTTGGTACGCGGTTACCACCAGGTTCCAGTGCACGCTGAGGACATACCCAAAACAGCGGTAATAACTCCTTTCGGGCTTTTTGAGTTTTTGCGCATGCCGTTTGGGCTTAAAGGCGCAGCGCAGATGTTCCAACGCATGATGGACGCGGTTCTGCGCGACCTCCCCTTCGTGTTTGTCTACTTGGACGACATATTGGTAACCAGCGCGTCCGAAGACGAACACGGAAACCACCTCATAGCAGTTTTCCGGAGGTTGGCAGAGCACGGGTTAATAATCAACCCAGCGAATTGTCAGTTCGGGGTGGCGCAGATTGATTTTTTGGGGCATCGCGTCTCTCCAGAAGGAGCGGTTCCTCTGCCCAACAAAGTGCGCGCAATAACAAATTTTTCCCAACCACAAACGGTCAAAGCGTTACAGGAGTTTTTGGGAATGGTGAATTTTTATAACCGTTTCCTCTCTCACGCAGCGCAGCTCATGCAACCATTGTATGCTGCACTAAAAAAACAAAAACCCACAAACAAAATCGAATGGTCTCCGGAGCGGGAGCGCGCATTCGCTGAGGTCAAAATAGCCCTGGCAAACGCTGCGTTGTTGGCACATCCAGACCCAATGGCCCGCATAGCGCTCACTACTGACGCGTCAGACGTGGCCATAGGAGCGGTCGTGGAACAGTATGTAGCAGGAGCTTGGCAACCGCTCGCCTTTTTCAGCAGGACCTTGCGCGATAGTGAACGAAAATACAATGCATTCGACAGGGAGTTGTTAGCTCTCCACTTGGCCATTCGCCATTTCCAGTTTTGGCTGGAGGGACGCAGTTTCACTGCGTTCGTGGATCACAAGCCGCTGACTTTCGCGATGGCCAAGATTACAGAACCATGGTCGGGCCGGCAGCAGAGACAGCTGGCCGCCATCTCGGAGTTTACTACCGATATCCAGCATGTAGCGGGTAAACTTAATGTAGTGGCGGACTGCCTCTCGCGCGCTGTGGCGGCTCCAGCCCGCGCAGAGGTAGATTTTGCAGCCATGGCCACGGACCAGGTTAGCGACGCGGAAGTGCACGCGGCCCCAGTCCGCGTAGGGATAGATTATGCAGCCATGGCCGCGCATCAAGTTGCCGACGCGGACGTGTGCGCGCTCCAGTCTGGACCAACAGGGTTAAGGCTGGAGAACAGGGTGCTACAAGATGGTATGCCCCCCCTAATCTGCGATGTCTCCACGGGACGACCGCGCCCGATGGTGCCGACCACGTGGCGCCGCTGCGTTTGTGACTCGATTCATTCTCTGGCACACCCGGGGGTGCGCGCGTCGGTCAAAATGGTAGGAGAGAAATTTGTATGGCCGTGCCTGCGCAAGCAAGTCAAGGAGTGGGCAACAGCCTGCGTGGCTTGTCAGCGAGCCAAAATACACAAACACACTAGAGCTCCCTTGGAGCCTTTTCACATCCCGGCTAAGCGATTCGATCACGTGCATGTCGACCTCGTAGGCCCCCTCCCTCCGTCACAGGGGTGCACACACCTTTTGACAATGGTGGACCGCACCACGCGTTGGCCGGAAGTGGTCCCACTGGCATCAACCACAGCCGAGGAGGTGGCGCGCGCGTTTCTAACAGCATGGGTAGCGCGTTTCGGAGTTCCGTCGGACATTACGTCTGACAGAGGTCCTCAATTTGTTTCCGAGCTCTGGTCAGCAATGGCCCGCAGCCTGAGGACAACGATCCACCGCACTACTGCATACAACCCGCAGGCTAATGGTTTATGCGAACGTTTCCATAGGTCATTGAAAGCAGCCCTCAGAGCGTCGCTCACGGATGCAAATTGGGTGGACAGGCTACCATGGGTTTTATTGGGGTTGTGTTCTGCACCTAAAGAGGATTTAAAAGCCTCCCCAGCTGAGTTGGTTTTTGTGCAGCCACTCCGGCTGCCCAGGGAGTTTCTCCCGGATAATCCTGCGCCAGAGTGCCCCCCCGCTCAGCAGTTGCAGAGCGACACGGGAGCGAGCACGCTTCTTGGCCCAGCTCATCACAGCTTCCCGCGCTTTTTTGTGCCTAAAGCTTTAAAAAATGCGGAGTTTGTTTTTGTCAGACATGATGCACACCGCCCACCCTTACGCCCACCTTATGACGGACCATACAGAGTGCTGGAAACAGGGGACAAGCATTTTTTGCTAGATTTGGGGGGCAGGAAAGAAATGATTTGTATAAACAGGCTCAAACCCGCTTTTGTGCTGGCTGACGAAGTGGTGCAGTTGGTGAGGGCTCCTCGGCGCGGCAGACCCCCTAGAGAGCATTCCCCAAAACACCCACAGAGATTGACTAACAGTTCTAATCCTCAAACAGCAGCTCCACAGCGGGAAGATGCTGCGGGGGTGGTAAAGCCCGCTTACAGCAGATATGGAAGGCGACTGAGGCCCAAGCAACATTTGGACTGATGTGTAATAATGTGACCATGACTTGCAAACTGTATTACATTTGTTCCATCTTAGACGTTTGGGGCGGGGGGTCATGTGGCACACATATATGCACATATGTTGGTTTCAGATGCTCCACAGATATATCACTGTATGCTTATTGTATACTTCACGTCTCAGGGGAACAAAGGGACTGAGCCTTCCAGAGGTAATGGGAGGGTGTGAGATCTGGCCTTTTGTTTCAAGGAGATGGCCTTGAGAGATTTCCTGACCACAGGAGACTAGGAGGTGGATGGTGTTAAGATCGGGGGAAGTTACATTGTGACTGGGATTAAGTACCATGTGACTGTATGTTTGATTAAGCACCATGTGATTGTATGTTTGATGTCCTGGTATAAAAGGACAGATGTGAGAAGATTCATCCTCTTTTTCTGCTTTTGAATGTTGGAGAATGTCATTGTGAATAAAGCTGAACCTGAGGAATACACTCAGTCTCGTCCTTCACAACTCTCCACAATACAACTCAATTTGAATGGAAAACTTGACTCACATAGTTTAGTTATAGTCAGCAATTTTAATGAATATTTTATCAAATCGGTACAAGAACTGGGTCTGAATTTTATCCAAACGCACCAGCACCAAATTAAAATAAATCATGAAACTGATCTAAAACCTTAAACCCACAAACGAGGTAAAGCTTAACCAAATGTTATCTCCATCAAGTTTCAGAGATATGGATACAGCGGGAAAAATAAGTATTGAACACATCAACATTTTTATCATTAAACATATTTCTGATGGAGCCACTGACCTGAGATTTTCACCAGATATCAGTAACAACCCAAATCATCCATACAAACAAACAAACAAACAAAAAAAAATCAAGGCAACTGTGTTCACAAAACAAGTTGTATTTAATAAAGTGGAATGACACAGGGAATAAGTATTGAACACACTTGGTGAAATTCCCTTAATACTTAGTAGAAAAGCCTTTGTCGGTAATAATAGCTTCCAGATGCCTCTTGTATGGAGAAACTAGGCACAGGCATTGCTCAGACGGATTTTAGCCCATTCTTCCACACAAACTGTCTTCAAATCTTGAAGACTCCATGGGTGTCTTCTATGAACTCTGATCTTCAGTTCGTTCCATAGATTTTCAATTGGATTCAGATCAGGTGACTGGGCCACTCAAGAAGCTTTATTTTCCTTTTCTGGAGCCAGTTGAGTTTCCTTGGCTGTGTGTTTGGGATCATTGTCTTGCTGAAATGTCCACCCTTGTTTCATCTTCAGCATCTGGGCAGATAGCAACAAGTTCATATCAAGGATGTCTCTGTACATTTGTTCATTCATCTTTCTTTCAATTACATGAAGTCTGCCTGTACCAGGTGCTGAAAAACACCCCCACACCATGATGCGATGTGCAGTGCCATTTCTCCTCCAAACATGCTGCGTGATGTGGCATCCAAAAAGTTCAATTTTGGTCTCATTTGACCAGACTGTATTCTCTCAGTATTTTACTGGCTTTCCCAAATGTGCAGCAAACTTTAAACGAGCCTCAACTTGCATTTTCTTTAGCAATGGAGTCTTGCAAGGTGAAGAGGCATACAGCTCATGTCGGCTGAGTGCATTACTTATTGTTTTATTTGAAGCAGCAGTACCTGCCAACACCAGAGGTCTCATGTACAAAGACTTGCATGGATTTCCTACTGAAAGATGACATATGTTTAAATTAATTCAATTCAACTTTATTTATATAGCGTCATTTCACAACAACAGTCATCTCATAGCACTTTCAACTATAAGGGAAACCCCCATGATTGCAGAAAGACCCCAACAATCGGCGATCCCCTATGAGCAAGCGCTTGGCGACGGTGGAGAGGAAAAACTCCCTTTTAACAGGAAGAAACCTCCAGCAGAACCAGGCTCAGGGAGGGGCAGTCATATGCTACGACTGGCTGGGGGGTGAGGGGATAGAGAAGATAAAAAGAACAGACATGTAGAGAGCAAACAGCATGATGGGGACTCAATCTATGGGAGAGAACAAACAGATGTTAATGACCAGCAAAAAAATATATATATTTCATTGAGAGTGAAGAAAGGAGTGAAGCCCAGTGCATTTTTGGAGGTCCCCTGGCTGTCTAAACCTAGTAGCAGCATAACTAAGGGAGGGTTCAGAAACACATGATCCCTCCCTAATTGTAGGCTATATCAAAAAAGAAGGTTTTAACCCTATCCTTAAAAACAGCGATCAAGTCTGACTCCCGAATCCAGATTGGCAGCTGGTTCCACAAGAGAGGAGCTTGATAACTGAAGGCTCTGCCCCCCATTGTACTTTTGGAGATTCTAGGTATTACAAGTAATCCAGCATTTTGGGAGCATAGTGCTTTGTTAGGATAATAGGGTAATATCAGATCTTTTAAATAAAAAGGGGCCTGACTGTTTAGACATTTAAAAGTGAGAAGAAGGATTTTAAACTTAATTCTAAACTCTGTGGGAAGCCAATGAAGGGAGGCCAGAACTGCAGAATAAATCAATCAGTCAATCAATTTGTGACCAACTGGGTGGATCAGCTGGTTGAATTAAAGGAAAACAATCACGAAAAAGAAGATAATTAGTGGAATTTCACGGACTGTGCATTGGAGGTACTCCAGAATGAGGTATAGGTGTGTAAAAACATTTTAGTTGGCATGCTGTCCTCCGGCATTAGCGCCGGATACAGGTAATTCAATAGCCTGCTCACAGCCCTATAAGATTAGTTTACTGTTTTCCTTTATTGAGACAGGGATGAGAAGGAGATATTTATTTAACCTCAGCATGTTTTGACTGATGTCTGCAGTTGTCCTCAGAAGCGTCAGCTGATTGTTGTGATTTGTGACCAGCTGGGTGGATCAGCTGGTTGAATTAAAGGAAAAGTCATGAAAAAGAAGACGATATGAACCTATTTAGTGGGTGGCCTGTCTGTTGAAAGCAAATCATATTAGACTCAACAAGTACATATTTTATGTCCAAAATGCAAATCTCATCCTTTATAGTTACATACAACTTACATGGATTACACACACTATTGTAAATGAATGAAGTGCGCCGGGGAAAGGGTGACACTGTTGCATTTCAAACAGTCTATGTAAGGTCATTTTAAAACATCCAAGTGTCAGATAAACTTTCAAAAGGATTTTTTATATTAAAAACAAAGGACTAAAAACTAATTAATCCCTTGCACTCTGGTCAATTTCCCTAAAAACGCCTAAAAATAACGTACCCAAAGTAAATCAAAAGCTGCTCTTCAACCCTTTGCAGCATCTTCATGGGGTTGGTCTCATTTAAAAGAAAACACTGAATTTTTTGGCAAAACAGTCATAATCTCTCTAAGTGCTCCTGCCACTGAGTAACAGTCATCTAAACATACTGAACTTGAAGAAAATAAATTTCGCCTGGGTGTTTTTTTGGATACAAATGCTTGCAAATAACACACAGCTGTCAGATCCAGGCTGGAAAATGCAACAGAAATGTAGAACCAAGTGTTATCCAGCTGAGGTCAACATTTTGTAACAATACCACAAAAAATGAATATATTACACAGCTTTTTTCTCAGGTTGTTCCCAGGCGTTTTTGAACTGTGCCAAATTGTGCCAAATGGCACAGTTTGGAAAAACGTCTGTACCTTTTGAATGATTCAATATAGAAGCTTGATCTTGGGCTCTAATGAAAGGTGACATGCAGGGCTGTGTGTGTGTGTGTGTGTGTGGGGGGGGGGGGTTGTTCACTCATTCATGAATGAATGAATGAACAAACAAGCCCCCACATTAACACCCATCCATCCTAGCATACATTGATGTCCATACATCAAAACCAGCCTCAAACAACACAGATATACACAGTGCTGTCCCACCCACCATTCCATAGTGTCCCAGAGTGAGCATAGTGAATCGTACATATAAATACTACCCTTCTAACATATATCCTTTCAGCAAATAATGTTTGTACCTCTTTTTGAATTGATTTCTGTTTGTACATATTTTCAGTTCCGGCTCCAGACTGTTCCACAAATCCACCCCACAGACAGATATGCACATACTTTTCTTGGTTGTTCGTATCTTGGGTTTTGTAAAGTTTAAGTCTCCTCTCAAATTATGATCATTGTCTCTTTTTTTAAATATTTTTTGCATATTAGTTGGGAGTTGATTATTAATTGCTCTGTACATGACTTGTGCTGTGTTAAATTTAACTAAATCGGTGAACTTTATGACATGTACATTATTTATCATCCTTATAGCTCTTTTTTGTAATGTGCATATTGACTGTAGGTTGGTCTTGTAGGTGTTTCCCCAGACTTCTACACAGTAGTAAAGATAAGGTAGAAACAGTGAATTGTACAGCAAGACCAATGATTTATAGTCCAATATGTGTCTTGTCTTCCCCAGTATGCCTATACATTTTGCCAACTTGGCCCGGATGTGACTGATGTGAGGTTTCCAGCAGATTTTATTGTCTAGCGTCACCCCCAGAAACTTATTTTCCTGTACTGTTTCTATTCTGGTATCATCTATTGTTACCATTACAATCTTTGGTTTTTTTAGATTTAGAGATAATTTATTTTTGTTGAACCACTTCGTTAACTTTTTCATTTCAGTTGTGACCACCTCTAAAATCTGCTTCAAATTCTCACCAGTGCAAAGGATATTTGTGTCATCCGCAAACAAAATAAATTTCAGAATTTTTGATACTTGGCATATGTCATTTATATACAAAATAAAGAGTTTGGGTCCCAAAACTGACCCCTGGGGCACACCACAAGTGATGTCCATGAAGGGTGATTTGTGCTCACCAATTTGTACAAATTGTTGTCTGTTACTTAAATAACTTTCCACCCAACTCAGTCCGACCCCTCTTATCCCATACCTTTCCAGTTTCCTTAGTAGTATTCTGTGGTCAATGGTGTCAAAAGCTTTCTTTAAATCTATAAATACTCCTACAGCAAACTTTTTTTTTTATCTATACAACTAGTAATTTCTTCAATAAGTTCAATCAGTGCCAAAGATGTAGATTTATCTGCTCTAAAACCATACTGTCTGTCTGTGAGGAGGTTGTGTTTTTCAATGAAATCATCCAGTCTCTTAGTGAAGATTTTTTCAAGTATTTTGGAGAATTGTGAGAGTAAAGAGACTGGCCTGTAATTTGTGAAACAATGACTGTCTCCTGTTTTGTATAGAGGTATTACTTTTGCTATTTTCATTTTGTTTGGAAATTTACCAGTTTGAAATGACAGGTTACAGATGTGGGTGAGTGGCTTAACAATTCCATCCATCCATCCATCCATCCATCCATCTTCTACCGCTTTTCCGGAGGTCCGGGTCGCGGAGGCAGCAGTTCAAGCAGAGAAGCCCAGACTTCCCTCTCCCCAGCCACCTGCTCCAGCTCTTCAGAGGGGATACCAAGGCGTTCCCAGACTAGCTTCGTCTGGCCGCTTGGGATCAGTCCGCCAAGGTCTCCGCCTTTGACTGCCACCTAATCCACATAGCACCGGACTTCCATGATCCCTCCTGCAGGTGGTGAACCTACTGGAGGGCGGACCCATGTAACTCCTTCGGGCTGAGCCCGGCCGGGTCCCATGGGTGGAAACCCGGCCACCAGACGCTAGCCTTCGAGCCCCTCCCCCAGGCCTGGCTCCAGGGTGGGGCCCCGGTAACCCCATACCGGGCGGGGTACACTGAATCCTTGATATACAATTTATCATGAGAGTCTGTTGGATCGTTCTTCGTCTGGCCCTTCACCCAGGACCAGTTTGTCTTGGGAGACCCTATCAGAGGCAAATTGCCCCGGACAACATAGCTCCTGGGATCACTGGGGCACGCAAACCCCCCCACCACGATAAGGTGACGATCCATGAGGGGGGGCTTAACAATTCCTTCAACTAAATTTTTTAAAAACTTCTAGATCCACATAGTGATGTGGATCAACACCATAAAACAGTTGTTTGATCCTTGGCCCATTCCTACCTTCCTTGAAATTTTCATTGAAATCCGTTCACTACTTTTTGAGTAATCCTGCTAACAGACAGACAAACACCGGCAAAAACAGGCAAAAACATTACCTCCTTGGCAGAGGTAATAAAATTTAACACTTTGCTCAGTGGGAAATGCTAAAGCAATATAGTCAAAGTAACATCCAGACAACAACGTAAGTCACACGAGAGAACTAGAGGGCACTCAGAGACTGCATACCTCCATCAAGGCTCTGTCCATCTGTCCTTTCCTCCCCTCAATTTTGCCGTCTCTTTGTCCATACAGCAGTCCCTCCGTACATTGCGAGATAGGGCCTTGGTGGACGTATTTGCTCATGGATCACCTGCAAAATCTAATAAGTTCATCCATAGCCCAAGGGCCACCTCTGGTGAAGATTTCAACAAAATCTGTTTTGTAGTTTTTGTGTAAACCTGCTAACACATTGCCAGAACAATATAGGGCCTTGGCAGAGGTATGTGCTCATGGATCACCTCTAAACTGCAATGGGTTCATCCTTAGACCAAGGGCCACCTCTGGTGAAAATGTCATCTGTTATGTCGGTAATAAGGAGCCAAGGACGAGGCCAGGTGTCGAACTAAATACACATTTACTGAGAAGGTACTACACAGTACACAAGCACAGGCGTCAGGCAAAGAGATGGCAAACAGACCACCCCTCCTGCCCACTGCCCTCTTATAGCAGCAGGTGGTGGCAGAAACAGAAGGTGGAGCCGCTACCCGTACCTTAGAAATGAAAGTCTAAACTTCAGCACAACACCACCCCCCCTTCACAAAAGCCACAAAAACACACACACAATTCGGACCCACCCCAATTTGGAACCCGAATCACGCACTAAAAGTAATTAGATAACACAATACAAATGACCTAACCCAGTCACTCCAAAACAACTAAAACTAGGGGGAGATGGGTAAACTGCCACCTCACCCCACATGGCGAAGTGGGTTATTCTGCCGCTTATACTTCAAACAAGATACTGCTGTGTCCTAAACTAAACATAACATCAAATTAATCCCCATGAACATATACGAATAGCAAGCGCATAGATTCTAAAATTTCTAGTACATTCTAAAAAAATCAAATAAGCCATAACCTCATGACAATCAGGATATAAACACATACATGACATCTAAACCAGGCATCAACTATAAAGAACAAACCCATTGCCCCCCCCCCCCCCGGACTGTCCTTCCATCAGTCTGCCCCAGAAGGAAATCCGCCTCCCTGGTCGCTGCTGACTGTCTCAACCCCGATGCGCCTCCTCTTTGACACCACCGGAGGAGTCCCATGTCCAGGCCGAAGTCCACCAGTCTTCTCCCGGGCATGCTGCAGCTCATTCGGGTGCCTCCATGAGTCATCCGACAGTTGGAGATAGACGTCCTCCCGTCTGGCCTCCACATGCAGCCGCCCCTGGTGCTCCTCCATCCGCCCCTTGGCCCGAATCCACCGCAACCGTGCCTCCTCCCGGGCCCGGACCACATCCGCAACACCCAGAGGGGCCCTACTCGGCTTGCAGTGTCTCTGCTTGGCACGTCATTCTACCGTGCCAGACGGTCCTGCCCTGACTGCTTTTACCTTCGCTGCTGCCATTGCCATTGTGGCCCCCTGTTCACCGGCCCATTCCAGCCGAGATCCGGGAACAGGTGGAGCCAGCCTCTCAACATCACCCGCCGTCACAGGCATCCCACTGTGCCACCCAGTACCCTCGTCCAGGGCGTCTTGAGCTCTGGCATAGGGACCCTCCTGTGATGGCCCTGGGAGATGTTGGTCTTGCTCACTCTCCAGGGTGCCAGACATGTTCTTATCCCACACAGCCCCATCTTCCATTCTCAGGACCGGCCAGTCCCACAAACTGCAGCCCGACCACTCCTCCCCAGCACTGCTTTTATTGGTGAAGCCCAGACCATAAAACAGATCACATCCGATTATGTTCTCATCACAGGCTGTCACAGTGAACCTCAAGTCACACACCTCGGCCAACTTGTACCGGGCCATCAGTCTCAGCGTTCCCACCGTGGCCAGTCTCCCTCCACCATAACTGCAAAGTGGCACTGGGTCACCTCCAATCCTGTAATGTGGGAAAAAAACACCTCACGGTCACCCAGTTCAACATGGAGCCCACCGCTACTATGTCAATCAACAATGACACCACCACCCCGTCCAACTCCACCATACAGTACGTACGTCCGTTGGCGCTCGGGAACACAGCATGGACAACCATAGGGGTGAGAGAGTCCTCCTTGCATCTTGGACTTCCCCACTCGAACTTGCGGCATGCCCTGGCGAAATGATGCAAGTGTCTGCACTTGCCGCAGCGCTTCCCTCTCATCAGACACTCTGTGGCCTTAAAACGGTGCTTTTAGGACCCACAACCCATACATACAGGCGTTCCCGGGCTAGACCTCATTTTCACAGTTTTGACGTCATCCACATCACCCTCCACACTATCATCACTGTCCGGGTCCACAGTATGCGCCGTCGGCTGTGATCCTAGTTGTTGGTGTGGCACACTTCCACTCAGCCCCCATGATAGTTTATCCACAGCCTCCAGCTGTTGAGCTAACTTGATGGCCATAGATAACGTCAGTCCACCCGAGAACATAAGCAGTTTCAACCTAATAGCGGGGCGGCTGGTATGTTCTGCCAACTGGTCGCGAACCATCTCCTCCTCCAATGGTCCAAACTGGCATTCGCTGGCCAGCAGTCTCAGGTCTGTTACGAACTGCCGCACAGACTCGCCAACCCGTTGGCGGCGCTGTTGAAACTGTATTCTGCAGACAATGACATTTTCCTGGGTGCAAAAATGGCGTGCCATTAGCTCAACCACTTCTCCAAAGCTACCACAGTTGCCCATCACGCTCAAAATTTGCTGTCCCTCCATTCTGAGATTATAGACCAACAACGCATGTGCCCTCAATTTTTCCAGCCTCTCAAGGTTTAACGCCACCATATACGTCTGGAACGTGGTGAACCACCTTGACCAAGGAACGGGTGGCTCACCAGGAAGCTCCAAAAATAGCCGAAAAAGTGTAACACACATGTCCATACCTGCTTTTATCCTCGTTTCCAAATGTTATGTCGGTAATAAGTAGCCAAGGACGAGGCCAGGTGTCGAACTAAACACACGTTTATTGAGAAGGCACTACACAGCACCCAAGCGCAGCCGTCAAGCAGAGAGATGGTAACGAGACCACCCCTCCTGCCCACTGAGCTCTCATAGCTGCGGGTGGTGGCGGAACCGGAAGGTGGAGCCGCCACCCATACCTTACAAATAAAAGTCTAAACTCCAACACAACCGCATCCAAATTGGTCCAGTAGTATTTACATAATTGTACTGCACAAAAACAAAAAAGGGCCTTGGTGGAGGTATGCATTCTCGGATCACCTCCAAAATCTAAAGGATTCTTCTTTAGACTGAGGACCTCCTGTGGTAAAAGTTTCATCCAAATCATCCAGTAGTTTTTGAGTAATCCTGCTAACAGACAAATGGACAAACAAATGCCAGCAAAAACATTACACCCTTGTATTGGCGGAGGTATTTATATACTAGTGCAGCTTAAAAAATAGAATACTGTGGAATTTTCAATAGTTTAATTCAAAAGGTTACCGTCATATTCCAATCACCTGTGAGAACTGGCAGTAAGTGTGAAAAAAGTGCAGCAAATGGGACCTTTATGAGATATTTTGGTAGGCAGGGGGAGGATGGCTGTATGGGAAAAAAAAAAAAAAAGACTGAAAACAATGGCTTTAAAGTGCATTTAAAGAGCTAAACAGGGCCCTGCTGGACCGTGTTTTCCTGACCCCAAGGAGGAGTAATGTAATGAATAACTGGTTTCTCTCCAACAGGACTCATGCTGTAAACGCATCAGGCTTCACCCTTCACGTTGCTACTTTGCAACGTGACCTACTGTGTTACGTCGACCGGGCCTGTAAGCTCCGCCCCCTCGGTGCTCCTGAAAGTGTGTCACTGGGTTAAAGTGGCTCCAGCGGCCGGGCTGGAGGAGGCGTGGCCGACAAATGGGTCACATGGAGAGGAGAACATTGAGTTCTTCTGACTACACAACAAAAGAGGAGTTCCTCCAGTTTCAGCCACACTGTAAAGACGCTCCTGTGTGAGTCACCGAATTTGGGTCCGGCTCAGTATTTCCATAAATATCGTTGGGGATTTGCGATGAGCGTCAGCAGCGTCGTCCAGCACGGTCTGCTGCCTCTCCGACGCCGAGTTTAGAGCCTCCCGAAAAAAGTGACAGGAGATTCAAAAGTCGTGACGGGAGTCTTCACTTCAGCAATCATCGGTGGAGCATTTTTTTTCCTGTTTGTTTTTACTGCTGCTAATTCTTTAAAGGGAGATGCCTGAGGACGTCGGGACAGCCAAGCCAGGTAGGATTTTATATGCGTTATTAATTGGAGAACTCATCACACGGTCATCATTGCATATAATGTGCAGAGATTTTACTGCCGTGATGTAGGGATTTAAACTTCTCACCTGCTCTTAATATTGCAGCCTCCTTGCATATATTCGTTTTTATTATACTGTATATTAGTTTTCTGCTACATGTGTGTCGTCACTGCAGTGAAAAGAAGCGGACATTAATCATGTCAGTTTGATTTTTTTTTTCCTCTTGCCGTAGCATCACAAACATTGATGTGTCAGATAGCGTTGGGATGTTTTTTAAAGTATGTCTATTACGTTGCATTGTGATTTAAGTGCGTAAATGTGCGTTATTTCGGGTCTGTTCCCGTGCTATATTAAACGGGGTTAGGAGTGTCGCTGCGGCGCAACACTGTTCCACTTTACACGGTCCGTTCACGTGGACGCTGTGAGTAGCCACGTGCCTCTGTGTACAAGCTACGGGGGAACACTCCTGTGATTGGTCCAGAGTCTGGCCAATCGGCGCTTACGTTTCGGCGGAAGCGCTCCCTGATTGGTTGGTGACGTAGCGCTGTTGCATAATCCACACTGTAAAGCGGCTGAGATTCCACGTGAGGACAGGCGCAGACAGCCGCGGTGTGACCTAGATTTTTTTCTCTTTGGCGTTTCTCTTTCACGGAAATACGTGACTGGTCCACGTGTGGGTGGGACGTGAAAGAGAACAGTCATGGTTGCGATTAGGTAATCGTTGTCTGCAGTGGCCTGTACTTTTCACGGGATTTTTAAAAATAAAAGATAAACATTTATACGAAAAATGAACACTAATTAACAATTTTTTTTTCCCTTTGACTGGAAAGTGACTTAAGTGTGTTTGGAATTTATTTTCCTGCACTGCTCTACTTAAACTTTCACTGGCATGTCACGCTCACAGCAGGTTTGTTGTTGAACTGGATTTGGTGTCTTCTGTAGTTTAAATAATTCCAGTATAGTATATTTAAATTCCGTAAATTGTAAAAGCATACAAAAGTACCACTTTTGACATCACTTGTGATGTATTCACACTAACTGGAAAGCAAATCTTTAGGCTGACTGACTCGTGAAAGCACAACTGGAGTGTATTTTTTTTTCTTCCCTTCATCGGGTTTGTATTGCTTCTATGAAATACCGGAAGTGCCTTCAAATCTGGGCTGTAAAATTATCTGCAAACACTGGTTTTGGGTCACGTTGTGCCTTAGGCAAGAATACCTGCCGTACCTTTACAAGATGATGACTAGATTTCTCTTCGTCCTTTTGGTACCTGTATGAATACCAACATATTAGGGACACCTAAGTAGTGCCTCAACAATCAGTCAGTTAGTCAACTAATGGGTTGACAGAAAATTAATTAACAACTAATATGATAATCGACTATGCACAATTTTCCACTAATTTCCAGCCAACAAGGAAAAATTTTTTCCAAATTTTGGAGGAAAAAAAGTGCATTTGCAAGAAAAAGTCGCAGATTTTTGAGGAAAAATGGCAGAAATTTACACAAAAAGTCACAAACTTGCAATAAGGACAAAAAAAAATCATAAATTTCCAAGAGAAAGCCCCCCACAAACGTCTAAATGATTAGTAAACTAATTGAAAAAAATAATCGTAATAAAAATAATTAGCTGCAGCCGGTGGCCCAACACTGATCACCATGGCAATGTGTAACATCACAAGAAATGTTGCCCATCTGCATCCATAACATCATCCAGAAACCTCCTCGTGTCTGGGATTTATAACCGTCTGAAAATGTCTCTTTGCTTGACATCGCCATCTCCATGTGTAGGTCAAAAATGTCTTCTACAAAAGTTTCTGTGTCTGGGTTTTATATTGACATTATTATCCAAAGCCACGCTAATCTTGGCTCATGCATCAAGAGACTGTCAGTGTTAAAAGACAAGGCACGATGATATCTTTGCCATAGATGAAATACTCCTGTATCTCATGGATGTGTGCCTGTATTATTTACAACAATCAGTTTCCCTCTGGTAGAGACGTGTATGTCACTGGCAAAAGCAAAACCAAAAAGAGTTCAAGCATATTCTGCTTTCCTAACAAGTTTTATCAAAATGACAGCTAGTTTTGCAAACTGGTGTTAATTTATTGTGCATTGCATTTATGACGATACATTGGTGTTTTCATAATTTTTTTTTTTCCCTGTCAGCTTGGAATTTTTTTATTTTTGTCACCCATCACTCCTCAGTCCACTTCTATGAGAACATGATTCAAAAAAACTAATGCGTGTTGCTGTGTCCATTTAACTTATTAATAAAGAGCATTAAAACGGTTAAATTCAGGCACAGTTTTCACGTTATTTCATGTTTAAATCACAAAATGCGTCTACGTAGTTCAGGCCATGCTCTGTTGAGTTCATGCTACAGACTTTGGCTCTAATATGTGTAAAAAAAAAAAAAAAAAATAACTTGGTGTCTTACTAAATAGTCACATGGCTCAAAAAATCCTTCAGATGCAGTGTTTGATTGTGACTAGTATGGTTAATTTATTAATATGAGCTCACATTTAATTCAAACAGTTTCTGAAAAGTTCTCAAAAAGTCTTAAACATGAATTACTTGTAGATTTATTGGATCCACAAAAATAAAAGTCAGACTTCCTTCTAGTAAAATGGGACAGTTCTAAGGGTTTTGTTTTTTTTTTGTCCTAGCCCAACCTGCTGTTACATAACTGCAGGGGAATGTTTTCTTTTTGTGTTATTTGGTGTGTACACGTGTTCTGCTGCTTCACTGACCCTGTCTGGCTGTTAAATCTTTGGAGCACGCTCCCATAGCATAGAGACCCGGGCATGTTATGCAACCATGTTATCCAATCAGACACCAGTGGAGGTGATAAAGCAGGTCATTTGCGGCGCTGAATGAACAAACCAGGAAACGCACACGCATGCTGCTGCCTGGGCGTGTCTGTGGCACCTGTTCCCACTGTACCGAAGAGTCGGTTTATTTTGCTCACATAGAATGTTATTTTAGATTTTAACCTTAGCTTCACATTAAACTGCAAAATCAAAGTGTAATACATATTAAAAAAAGAAAACATTTATTGTCTTGATGTGGAGCATCAACAGCCATGTTCATGTTTATTGGATGCAGTAAATACCTGATGTGTAACCTATGAGTGTGTAGATTTTTTTTTTTTTACGTTTAAAACTTAAAATCTTATAACCTGTGTTGCGTCCGTCTACAGGTGGGGTGATCACATACATCTCCTCCAGCTCTGCCTCCAGCCCCGAGTCCTGTCTGAGCACCAGCCCCAGTAGCGGCTACCTGTCTTCATCGCCTACTCCCTCCCGCTCCTCGCTGCCCAGCAGAGCCGTGGGGATGCTGGTGGACATTGCTCCGTCGGTCAGGAACGGCAGCCCGCAGGGCCACGGCGGGGAGAAGGCCGGCCGCTCCTCCACGTCTGCCAAGAGCAGCATAACGAGTAAGCACTGAAGCATTAAAACAAGTACTGCTGAGCATGCTGTGTATATAAAACGGTGAGTCATGGATCGGCCTTTTTATCTGCAGAAATCAATGGCATGGTGCTGCTGTGCAAGGTGTGTGGCGACGTGGCCTCGGGGTTCCATTACGGGGTCCATGCCTGCGAAGGCTGCAAGGTGAGACGCGGTGTCCGCCTGTGATTTTAAATTCACATCTTCTTCTTTGCTGTGGCTTGTGCTGATGGTGGGGAATCGTGTGGTTTCCTAGGGCTTCTTCAGGAGAAGCATTCAGCAGAACATCCAGTACAAGAAGTGTCTGAAGATGGAGAACTGCACCATCATGAGGATCAACAGGAACCGCTGCCAGCAGTGTCGCTTCAAGAAGTGTCTGGCAGTCGGCATGTCCAGAGATGGTGAGACTTTACATTTGATCTGTCACTCTATGAAGTTTGCAGTGCAGTAAATGGTTGTCAATAAATAATTTTGTTCCCCTCGCCTTCAGCTGTCAGATTTGGCCGCATCCCAAAAAGGGAAAAGCAGCGAATGCTGCTTGAGATGCAGAACGCCATGAACAACATGATGAGCAACAATAGCCAGTTACACAGTATGCTGCACGGCCACCAGAGCCCCCCTCTGCCCATGGAGGCCATGACCAGTGACGCCAGCCCCTTCCCATCCTCCTCCTCTGCTTCTGACTCTTCCTGTTCAAACCCCCCCTCCCCGCAGAGCCACCAGGACTCAGAGTCTGTAGTTTCCATGGATACCACCTCCAGCTCCGCCTCATCCTGTGGGTCCGACAGTGGTGAGGACGAGGCTGTTGTCACAATGAGCAGGCAGCACCAAGATGCCTTCGCGTTCAGCCAGCAGCGGTCACCCAGACAGGAGCAGGCCTCTCCCTCGCCGGTGCCCCCGGACGCAGAGGGCGACGGCCGCATGGAAGAGCAACGGCAGAGCTGGAACTGCTGGAACAACAGAAACGTGGCTGTAGGAGTTTACCAGCACGGCCCTTATGTCAGCAGCCAACATGTCACCAACAGTGCTTACAGGGAGGACAGGGGAGTTTACCAGCAGCACAGCAGCGCCCCCATCTGTGAAGCACCAGAAGACCAAAGACGGCCAGAGCTCCAAACACAAACTGCCTCATGTGGTTACAGCGGACCAATCAGCTGTGAGAGTCGGAGAGCGCACCTGGTGAGTCCTCTTTCCGTCCTTCAGATTTCTGATTCTGATGACCCCCCCCCCCCCCCCCCCCCAGCTTATCACCACTCTGCTCACCCTTCATCCAGGTGTGCCCGATGAACACTTCGCCTTACATGGACCCCCAGAAGACCAGCCAGGAGGTGTGGGAGGAGTTCTCCATGAGCTTCACCCCCGCCGTCAGGGAAGTGGTGGAGTTTGCCAAGAGGATCCCGGGCTTCCGTGACCTCCCCGAGCCCGACCAGGTCAGCCTTTTGAAGGCTGGAACCTTTGAGGTGAGGGGGGAGAACAGGCCTGACACAGACATGTTTAAAGTCACACACAGCAACTCCAAAGAGATGGGCTGTAGACAAATATTTGTTCTGATAATGCTGGATTGGAAGTCAAAGAGGTGTCTGATTCTGTGAAGTCCAGTTTCAGCTGTAGTGTTCTAGGAAACGATAACTGGATTATTATTTTTTTGGGGTGGGGGGTGGGGGGGTATGTAACAGAGTCCAGCTGATGCTCTTTCACTTCTAGGCATTTGTGCCTTTTTATGTAGGAGTATTCAGATACATTTTGCTAAGCTACAGACCAAATCCAAATTCACAATATGACCTAAATGCCTTTCATATGAAGATTGTATTTTTGTAATATCACAGTTTCAGTTAATGTCCAGATGAAGCTGTGAATTTAAACCTTCCCTCTCATCTGTCAGGTGTTGATGGTCAGATTCGCCTCTCTGTTCAACGTGGCAGAGCAGACCGTCACCTTCCTCAGTGGTAAACGCTACAGCCTCGACACTCTACGGTCACTGGGGGCCGGAGAGCTCCTGAACTCCATGTGCGAGTTCAGTGAGAAGCTGGCAGCCCTGCGGCTTGACGCGGACGAAATGAGCCTCTTCACCGCTGTGGTGCTCGTCTCAGCCGGTAAGAAACGATTCAGCCTGAAAATGTTTGACTCTGTGCAGTAAAATCATGTTTTACTTCATTCAGTGTTTTACGGTCAATGCACCTGTTGCATTAACATTTTCTCTCTTTCATGTCCTGACTCAGACCGCTCTGGGATCCAGGACCTGAAATCAGTGGAGACCCTGCAGGACAATCTGATCTGGGCTCTCAGGAACCTGATCATGCAGAACCACGGCGACGAGTCGGCTACGACTTTCACCAAACTGCTGCTCAAACTTCCTGAGCTGCGTTCGCTCAACAACATGCACTCAGAAGAACTGCTGTCTTTCAGAGTGCACCCATGAATGCTTACTGAGTGGGTACACGTGTGAATGCCCCCCCCCCCCCCCAAAAAAAAAAAACAGGACCTGCCTCTTGCTCACCAACACCTCCTCCTTGTATTCGACCAACCCAAATATGTGTTTGTTTCTAGAATGTATGTTATTTTTATTCTATTTTTGTTAACGGACCACGTGCGTTCTGAGGAAAGAACAATTTAAAATGTACTGTATTTATAGAAGAGAGTGTTTCTGCTTGTTGCACGTGTGTCAGAAGTTTATAGTTTTGCTGTTGGATGAGTTTTTTTTTCTATTTTTCAAAGGAAGAAAGAATACTTAACAGATTTTATAATGATATAAAATATGGAAAGTTCTAAACCAACTAGTGAAAGATTTTATTTTAATTTCCCTGCAAAAGCCATTTAATTCCAAAGTGTTTTCTCTGATGAGTGAGTGAATGTGACAGATGATATATAAATATACATGTGTGGACTGCTACATGTGTGACTCAAGCAGAAAATATGCGGAAGAATGTGCAACAATTGCTGCTAATGCATGGCTGTAACTTAATGCAAGTGATTTATTTGGAGCTCCTCCCCCACCTCTGAAAGCATCAATTCATTGTTTCACAGTGTGTGTGTGTGTGTGTGTGTAGCCTTTTTTGTCTTTAATTTTTTTTACCTGTCTGTATCTGCCTGTAAACCTGCCTGTGACTTCTGAACAAGACGCCATTTACAGCAGAACACTACAGCTGCACTGGAGCTGAAAATACAAGTCAGAAAATATTTAAACACCAGTGTATCACAGCATCATTTAAAGGCTCTGTGTGATCACAGCACTCACAAATAACTTGTTTTTTTTTACCTTTTATTGTTTAAATCAAATCGTGTCTGTTGTAGCACTGATTTTTGTTTTGGCCATTTTATTGAAAAAAAAAATGGTTTCTTCTACTGGCAACTCTGCCATATGTAAATAACTATATAAATATATATATATAAATATCTAATGAAGATAGAGTGTAAATATATAGAATGAATAAAAACAAATGAAAAAGAATACGGTGTCAGTGTTTTTACTGATGCTAAATTTTTTAAAAATTATGGATATAAGAATCATAGCAAGAGAAAGCTGAACCATCCATCCATCCAACTTCTACTGCTTTTCTGAAGGTCTGGGTCACAGCGGCAGCAGCTGAAAGCAGAGAAGTCCAGACTTCCCTCTCTCCAGCCACCTGCTCCAGTTCCTCAGAGAGGATGACAAGGCATTCCCAGACTAGCTGGGAGACATCTCTCCAGCGAGTCCTGGGTTGGCCCTGGGGTCTCCTCCCAGTGGGACGTGCCCGAAACACCTCAAGTGGAAGGCGTCCAAGAGGCATCCTGATGAGATGCCCAAACCACCTCAACTAGCTCCTTTCAATGTGGAGGAGCATCGGCTCTACTCTGAGCCTCTCCCAGATGACTGAGCTCCTCACCCTATCTCTAAGGGTGAGTCCAGCAATCCTACGGGGAAAGCTCATTTCAGCCGCTTGTATCCACAGTCTCATTCTTTCAGTCATTATCCAAAGCGCATAGGTGAGGGTAGGAACATAGATTGACCAATAAATCGACAGCTTTGCCTTTTTGTGTTTTTTGGGGGGGTGGGGTACTTCAGGAGTATGGGATATCGGACTTGTTGTTACGAGTTATCTGGTCTCTATACAACTGTTGTGAGAGTTTGGTTCCTATTGCCAACACTCAGTTGGACTCATTTCCGGTGAGAGTTGGACTCTACCTGTTCATAATTTTTATGGACAGGATTTCTAGGTGCAGCCAAAGAACAGAGGGTGTCATGGTTGGTGACAGCAAGATCTCAGCTTTGCTGTTTGCAGATGATGTTGTCCTGTTGGCTTCATCCAGCAATGACCTACAGGTCTTACTGGGACAGTTTGCTGCCGAGTGTGAAGTGGGATGAGAATCAGCACTTCCACGTCCGAGTCTATGGCCCTCAGCCGGAAAAAGGTGGATTGTCCTCTCTGGGTTGGGGACAAGCTCAGTGGCAGAGCATGGAAATTTTCAGTGGGGTGGGCAGGATGAATGTGATCAGCTTGGGGTGGCCTAGAAATATATATTACCAGAACATAATATTTCTTGCAAAATAAGGGATTATATAAACTCTTTAGTACTGTATTTACTGCATATATTCATATTTGCTATTAAATTTTGTGTGTAGAATTGTATACCAATACAAATACTTTATCCCCAAATGTGGAAATTTGTCTTCGGTTCCACCATAAAAAACACATAGGAAGATAATATTTTAAAAATAAAACAATACAATATCAGACGATGTCTGATAAGATAAGATAAGCCTTTATTAGTCCCACAATGGGGAAATTCCAGGATTGCAACAGCACAGGGATAGCAACACTCAGAGCAATAATTAAGAAGATACGGCAGATATAAATAAGAGCAGTGGATATACATACATACCCATAAATGTATAAATATACAAAGTGTGGAGCATTGTAGCAAGATGGAATAAACAGCATAACCGTCTACTTAGTTATCCTACATAGTACGAATATGTACCCATACATATTGTCACCCTCCGTAGCGACCGATACTGTCCTAGTTGTATATACTGGAGAGGACCATTGTGTAAGTCTATTGCGTCTTTTGCATTCAATACTATTAGGTTGTCACGTTCTTTTGCTATCTCTGTGAGCAGCGCTGCTTAGGTTATACAGTCTGACAGCCGTAGGTAGGAAGGACCTGCGAAACCTCTCAGTTGCGCACCTAGGATGATGTAGTCTGCTGCTAAATGAGCTCCTCAGTGCGTTCAGTATGTCCTGCATAGGGTGGGACTCAGACTCCAGCAGAGATGACAGGTTAGCCACCATCCTTCTCTCTCCTATCTCCTCCACTGGGTCAGGGCGCTGCCCCAGGACAGAGCTAGCTTTCTTGATCAGTTTGTTCAGTCTCTTCCTATCGGCTGCAGTAATGCCACTGCTCCAGCAGACCACTCCAAAAGTGATGGCTGATGCCACCACCGTGTCATAGAATGTCTTCAGCAGCGCCCCTTGTACACCAAAAGACCTAAGTCTCCTCAGTAGGAACAGCCTGCGCTGTCCCTTCTTGTAGAGTGCGTCAGTATTGTGTGACCAGTCTAGTTTATTGTTCAGATGAACACCCAGGTACTTGTAGGATGTCACCATCTCGATGTGTGTTCCCTGTATGTTTACTGGTGCTGTGAGGGGTTGTCCTTGCCTGCGGCAGTCCACCACCAGCTCCTTAGTTTTCCTCGCGTTGATCTGGAGGCAGTTCCAATGGCACCAGTCCACGAAGTCATAGATAAGTCCTCTGTACTCAGCTTCATCTCCATTGGAGATGAGGCCGACGATCACAGAGTCGTCAGAGAACTTCTGTAGATGGCAGTGTGTTGTGTTGTGTGAGAAGTCCGCAGTATAAAGGGTGAACAGGAAGGGAGCCAAAACGGTTCCCTGGGGGGCCCCCGTGCTACCGATGATTGGTCGGACACACAGTCCCGGGTTCTCACAAACTGTGGCCGGTTAGTGAGGTAGTCCAGGATCCATGATGAAAGGTGCTGGTCCACCCCTGTGCACAGCAGCTTGTCCTTCAGGATCATCGGTTGGATGGTGTTGAAAGCACTGGAGAAGTCAAAGAACATGATCCTCACTGCATTCCCGGGCTTCTCCAGGTGGGACAGAGAACAGTGAAGGAGGAAGATCACCGCATCCTCCACCCCAATGCCATGCTGGTAGGCGAACTGGAGTGGATCCATCGCTGGTCCCACCAGGGGGCGGAGGTGAGCAAGGAGCAGTCTCTCCAGGGTCTTCATCATGTGGGACGTCAGGGCCACTGGTCTGTAGCTGTTCAGGTCTTTGGGGCGGGAGGTCTTTGGTACAGGTACCACACAAGATGTTTTCCACAACTGTGGTACCCTCCCCAGCTTCAGGCTCAGGTTGAAGATGAGCTCCACAATCCCACACAGCTGATCTTCACAGGACTTGAGGAGCTTGAGGAGCTTTGCGCTGATGCCGTCCGGTCCCGACGCCTTCCTCGCCTTGATCTTTCTCAGCTCCGTCCTCACCTGGGTCTTAGTGAGGGTCATGTTGGGGGGCTGTGTGTTGGGAGTGGGGGGTTGTTGGTGGAGTGGGGTGTGGGCAGCAGGACTCGAGAGGCAGCAGTGGTTGTTGTGCAGTTGGGGGGGGAGGGCGGTTGGTCAAACCTATTAAAAAACAGGTTCAGATTGTTCGTCCACTCCCTGCCCCCCATGGCCTGGGGGGAGGTATTCTGGAGCCCAGAGATGGTTTTAAGGTTTCTCCAGACCCCACCGATGTCGCTCTGTTGCAGCTTGTCCTCCATCTTCTTCCTGAAGCTGTCCTTGCCTTCTCGGATCTTCCTCCTCAGCTCCCTCTGTACGGATTTCAGCATCTCCCTGTTCCCCGACCTGAAGATCCTCTTCTTCTCTCTCAGAAGTGTTTTTATCTCAGGGTTGATCCAGGGTTTGTTGTTCAAGCAACACCGTATGGTCTTGGTGGGTACGGTGTTGCTCCAAGATGCTCTAAGACACTCCAATTCATGAAAACATGTTTCACTGCATCTATACACACTGAATATACACAATACTGAATAATTTACAATAAAAAGAAATAGTAGTTTTAAAAAAATTGCCTGCTGTACAAAATCTTGCATCACCATTTGTCACTAGGCACAATCCCAGTCTTGATTATTGTTAGGAATTTTATGTAGGGCCTATCACTAAGGAGACAGAAAATGACTCTGTACAACTTTGTAATGACAAAATGATGAGAACTTAGGAAATTTATTCTATTCTTAAGTACAGACATCCCTGCTGCTCTAAGAGTCTACTGGTGCATCTTAGTAAATTAGAATATTGTGGAAAAAGTTAAGATAATCCCCACCCTGGAGCCAGGCCTGGGGGAGGGGCTCGAAGGCTAGCGTCTGGTGGCCGGGTTTCCACCCATGGGACCCGGCCGGGCTCAGCCCGAAGGAGTTACATGGGTCTGCCCTCCAGTGGGCTCACCACCTGCAGGAGGGATCATGGGGGTCCGGTGCTATGTGGATTAGGTGGCGGTCAAAGGCGGAGACCTTGGCGGACTGATCCCAAGCTTTCTAAACTGGCTTTTGGTACGTGGAATGTCACCTCTCTGGTGGGGAAGGAGCCTGAGTTGGTGTACGAGGTTGAGAGATCCCGGCTAGATATAGTTGGCCTCACCTCAACACACAGCTCCGGTTCCGGAACCAGTCTCCTGGAGAGGGGCTGGAGCTTGGCGTTTTCTGGAGTTGCCCCGGGCGAGAGGCGACGAGCAGGGGTGGGTATTCTTGTATCGCCCCACCTTGCTGCCTCTATATTGAAGTTTTCCCCGGTGGATGAAAGGGTTGCTTCCCTGCGCCTTTGGGTTGGGAAACGGGTCCTGACCATCATTTGTACCTATGCACCAAATGATGTTTCAGAGTACCCACCCTTTTTGGAGTCTGTGACTGGGGTGCTGGAGGGTGCTCCTCTTGGAGACTCCATTGTCCTACTGGGGGACTTCAATGCGCACGTGGGCAACGACAGTGAAACCTGGAGGGGGGTGATTGGGAGGAACGGCCTGCCCGATCTGAACCCGAGTGGTGTTCAGTTATTGGACTTCTGTGCTAACCACAGTCTGTCCATAACGAACACCATGTTCAAGCATAAGGGTATCCATATGTGCACCTGGCACCAGGACACCCTAGGTCGCAGGTCGATGATCGATTTTGTTATTGTATCATCAGACCTGCGACCGTAAGTCTTGGACACCCGAGTAAAGAGAGGTGCAGAGCTGTCAACTGATCACCACCTCGTGGTGAGTTGGATCTGATGGCAGGGGAGGAAGCCATTCAGACCTGGTAGACCCCAACGTATAGTGAGGGTGTGCTGGGAGCGTCTGGCTGAGGCCCCTGTCCGGGAGGTCTTCAACTCCCACCTCCGGAAGAACTTCAACCACATTCCGAGGGAGTCTGGAGACATGGAGTCTGAATGGGCCATGTTCTCCACCTCTGTTGTTGAAGCGGCGGCCCAGAGCTGCGGCCGCAAGGTGGTCGGTGCATCTTGTGGTGGCAACCCCCGAACCAAGTGGTGGACACCAGTGGTGAGGGGGGCCATTAAGCTGAAGAAGGAGTCCTATCAAGCTTGGTTGGCTTGTGGGACTCCCGAAGCAGCTGAGGTGTACCGGCAGGCCAAGCGGAGTGCAGCTCGGGTGGTTGCTGAAGCAAAAACCCGGGCATGGGAGGAGTTCGGTGAGGCCATGGAACAAGACTTTCAGTCGGCCTCAAAGAGATTCTGGCAAACTGTCCGGTGGCTCAGGAGGGGAAAGCAGCTCCCCGTCCACACTGTGTATGGTGCGGATGGGACACTGTTGATTTCGACTGGGGATATCGTCAGGCGGTGGAAGGAATACTTCGAGGATCTCCTCAATCCCACTGATACGCCTTCCACAGAGGAAGCAGGGTTTGGGGACGAGGGGGATGACTCGCCTATCACAGGGGCTGAGGTCGCCAAGGTGGTTAAAAATCTCCTTGGTGGCCGGGCCCCGGGGGTGGACGAGATTCGCCCTGAGTACCTCAAGGCCCTGGATGTTGTTGGGTTGTCATGGTTGACACGCCTCTGCAACATTGCGTGGAGGTCGGGGGCAGTGCCTTTGGCATGGCAAACCGGGGTGGTGGTTCCTCTCTTCAAAAAAGGGGACCGGAGGGTGTGCTCCAACTTTAGAGGGATCACACTCCTCAGCCTCCCTGGGAAGGTCTATGCCAAGGTACTGGAGAGGAGAGTCCGGCCGTTGGTCGAACCTCGGATTCAGGAGGAGCAATGTGGTTTTCGTCCTGGCCGTGGCACATTTGACCAGCTCTTTACCCTCTCGAGAATTATTGAGGGTTCGTGGGAGTTTGCCCAACCAGTTTACATGTGTTTTGTGGACTAGGAGATGGCATTTGACCGCGTCCCTCGTGGATTTTTGTGGGGGGTGCTTCGGGAGTATGGGGTATCGGGCTTGTTGTTACGAGCTATTCAGTCTCTGTACGACCGTTGTGAGAGTTTGGTTCGTATTGCCAACACTCGGTCGGAGTCATTCCCAGTGAGAGTTGGACTCCGCCAGGGCTGCCCTTTGTCACCAATCCTGTTCATAATTTTTATGGACAGGATTTCTAGGCGCAGCCAGGGAATGGAGGGTGTCATGCTTGGTGACCACAGGATCTCATCTCTGTTGTTTGCAGATGATGTTGTCCTGTTGGCTTCATCCAGCAATGACCTACAGCTCTTGCTGGGATGGTTTGCCGCTGAGTGTGAAGCGGCTGGGATGAGAATCAGCACCTCCAAGTCCGAGTCCATGGTCCTCAGCCGGAAAAAGGTGGATTGTCCTCTCCGGGTTGGGGACAGGCTCCTGCCCCAAGTGGAGGAGTTTAAGTATCTTGGGGTCTTGTTCACAAGTGAGGGGAAAATGGAGCGAGAGATCGACAGACGGATTGGAGCAGCATCTGCAGTGATGCGGATGTTGTACCGGTCTGTTGTGGTGAAGAGGGAGCTTAGTTCTAAGGCAAAGCTGTCGATTTACCAGTCAATCTACGTTCCTACTCTCACCTATGGTCACGAGCTTTGGGTAATGACCGAAAGAACGAGATCGCGGATACAAGCGGCTGAAATGAGCTTTCTCTGTAGGATTGCTGGACTCACCCTCAGAGATAGGGTGAGGAGCTCAGCCATCCGGGAGAGGCTCAGAGTAGAACCACTGCTCCTCCACATTGAAAGGAGTCAATTGAGGTGGTATGGGCATCTGATTAGGATGCCTCCTGGACGCCTCCCACTTGAGGTGTTTCAGGCACGTCCCACTGGGAGGAGACCCCGGGGCAGACCCAGGACTCGGTGGAGAGACTATGTCTCCCAGCTGGTCTGGGAACGCCTTGGTATCCCCTCTGAAGAGCTGGAGCAGGTGGCTGGGGAGAGGGAAGTCTGGGCTTCTCTGCTTGAACTGCTGCCTCCGTGACCCGGACCTCCGGAAAAGCGGTAGAAGATGGATGGATGGATGGATGGATGGAAAAAGTTAAGAGCAAGATGGTGCCCACCGTTGGCGAACGTCTTTGCTCATTCTGCTCCTGAATGCAGACTTTTCTCTTTTTTTGCATAGTTGCTGTTCTTTCTACAGTGCATGGAGGTCATGCACTGCTAACATGCGACCGACAGACACTATTATTCTACATACAGTTTATTCACACACACACACACACACACACACACACACACACACACACACACACACACACACCGCACATCACACATTATCAACAGCATGAATAAATTACAATATGAACAGCATGATTAGCAGAATACAATAGACTTTTTTTTTTTTTTTACATTGTTTTGGACTGTGAACGGGTCATCCCAAATAAGCTATTTAAAGCTTTTAGTAGGGAGCCCAATTCTACTATAAAATGATGACGGAAATCAGTCTGATATCTTTGTGTACAGGAACAAACAAACATATGACAGACATATAGCAGATAATCCCAGCATTTGTTTACAATGAATTAGTAGGTGAGTTCAAGATATACAGTCGTTATTAAATACTATTGAAATGAATCAACATATAAAACAAAATTACAATGGAGTAACAACTCATCTGTAAGCAAGTTTATGTAACAAATAACAGCTTAATTATATAATGATAGGAGTTGCATTTTTAGTTTTTTCTTGAAGATGGAGATGGACGGTGACATTTTTAGATTCTCATCAAGCTCATTCCAAATCTGTGGTCCTCTGCACACAATACTAAACCTAGTAGATTTTAGTCTTCGTTTTTTCCCAGTAATTTGGTTTTTATTTCTAGTGGTATAGGTGTGCATAGGAGGGAAGGCTGGATATCACCAAGTCAAGCAGCCACATGGAGTTTACTGGCTTTATACCACCCAATCTGCAATGCATCGTCCACCCCCGCGGTGACCATCAGCACCCCCAGGGAGGCCTTGAAGCACCAACCCCGCATGAGCCTGCTGACCCCAAGACAGCGCGTCGGAGGCAGGACCGAAGGCAAGGCAAGAGAGGAGGGCTACATGCTAAGCTAAAGGCTCGTTCCAGCGGGCCACTGCTACCCAGTCTCTTAATGGCAAACGTTCGGTCTTTGGAAAATAAGCTAGACAAACTAAGAGCAAGGATTGAAGACCAGCGGGAGACAAGACAGTGCTGTGCCCTAATTTTCTGCGAGACCTGGCTTTCAGACAGAGTCCTGGAGAGCGCTATTCAGCTACAGACACACTCAACACACCGGGCAGACAGAACAGGAGACTCTGGTAAGACGAGGGGAGGGTGTGTGTGTGTGTATTTATAAACCACTCGTGGTGTGGAGATGTACAAACCATCTACAAGCACTGCTCGCCCAACATGGAGTTTTTATGCTGAAATGTCGGCCCTATTATTTACTGAGGGAATTTACTGCTGTGTTTTTGGCCGCTGTATACATTTGCCCACAGAGCAACTACACAGTAGCGCTAAACGAACTCCATGACGTCATCAGCGCAGTAGAGATGAAACATTCTGATGCTGTTTTTATTGATCCTGGCGACTTTAACCAGTGCAATTTACGGACTGTACTCCCCAAATATTACCAGCATGTGGACATTCCCACCCGCGATAAAAGCACATTGGATCATGTTTATTCCAACATAAGCGGCGCCTACAGAGCAGCACCCTGCCCCTACTTCGGACAGTCATATCACATCTCACTGTTTATATATCCAGGCTACAGACAAAAACTGAAACAAACAAACCCTGTTATTAAGCAAATTAAGCGCTGGACTCCAGAGACTGAAAGCACCCTACAAAACTGTTTTGCCTGCACAGACTGAGATGTGTTTAAAGCTGCAGCCACCCGAGAGGACTGTTCTATAAACATACAGGATTATGCTGAATACGTGACTGGGTACATCAGCATGCGCGTTGATACCATCGTACCCACCATACAGGTCAGGAAGTTCCCCAACCAGAAGCCCTGGATCAACAGTCAGGTACGTCAGATGCTGCGTGCTCGCTCTTGTGCATTTAAATCAGGCTGTGAGGTCGAGTACAAAGCTGCAAAGTACGGACCGAGAAAGGCTATAACAACAGCCAAGAGGCAGTACAAAGAAAAGCTGGACAGCCTCGACTCCACTCCTGACCCGGACCGCATGTGGGAAGGCCTGCAACACATCACAGACTACAAAAGGTCCAACAGCAGCACCACTAGCTCTACAGACAGCCTGCTGGACGATCCCATCTTTTACACCCGCTTCGATACCACCAGCCACAGCACAGAGAAGAGACATACACTGATGCACCCCCCCCCCCCCAATAAGAGTCTCACCAGGCCAGGAAAACAAAGCACTGAGGAATATCAACCCCCGTAAGGCAGCAGGACCAGAAAACACACCTGGGCGGGCCCTCACAGCATACGCTGCAGAGCTGACCGATGTTCTCACAGCAATCTTCAACCTCTCCCTCAACTAGAACACAGTCCCCTCCTGCTTCAAAACGACAACCATCATCCCCCTCACCAAAAGGAGCCCACCGACCTGTCTGAATGATTACATGCCAGTAGCACTCACTCCAATCATCACGAAGTGCTTTGAGACAGTGGTGCTGCCTCTCATTCAGGACAGCATACCAGATACCCTGGACCCCCTGCAGTACGCCTACTGGCCCAACAGGTCCACCTCAGATACCATCGCTGCAGCACTCCATTATTCTCTCTCCCACCTGGAAGATAAAGACTCCTACATTAGGATGCTCTTTGTCGACTACAGCTCCGCCTTCAACGCGGTCATCCCCCACAAACTCATCGATAAACTGTCTTCACTTGGCCTGCACCCCACCCTCTGTGACTGGCTACTGGACTTTCTAACTGGCAGGCCCCATTCTGTCAGGATGGGTAACAGGACCTTAGCCAGCATCATCACAAACAACAGGTGTCCCACAGGGTTGTGTTCTCAGCCCTATCCTCTACAGCCTCTTCACTCATGACTGTGTTGCCTCCCACAAGGACAATATCATCCTAAACTTTGCGGATGACACAGCAGTGATAGGACGCATCACTGGTGATGACGAAGCATCCTATAGGAGGGAGGTGGCCAACCTGGTGTCATGGTGTGAGAACAGCAACCTCACCCTCAACACGGACAAGACAAAGGAGATGATAGTAGACATGAGGAAAGGGAGGAGGAGACCCCATCAGCCACTGTTCATCTGGAAGCTTGAGGTGGAGAGGGTGAGCAGCTTTAAATACCTGGGCATCCACATCAGTGAGGCCCTTAAGTGGACACACAACACCACAGAGCTGGTTAAGAGAGCTCAACAGTGACTGTACTTTCTGAGGAGGCTGAAGAAGTTTGGTATGTCTTCCAGGATCCTCAACAATTTCTGCTGCTGCATCATTGAGAGCATCCTGACCAACTGCATCACTGCGTGTTATGGCAGCACCAGTGCCCTGGACCGCAAATGCCTGTAGAGAGTGGTGAAAACAGTGAAGTCATCAGGACTTGACTCCCCTCTCTGCAGAGCATCTACCACTGCAGAGTCCAAAGGAGCACTGACGCCATCCTCCGGGACCCCACCCACCCCCAGCACAGACTGTTCACACCCTCAGGCCAGAGGTACAGAAGTGTGAAATGCAGGACAACCAGACTGAAGAACTCCTTCTTTCCCACTGCCATCAGACTCCTGAACAGATAATAACTCCCAAAACTCTGTAACACAGCTTTGCATATAGGAACTCACACACCGGCTGGTAAATCTGCACACTGCTCACCTGTACAGTAGATATAGTCTCACCCGTCTGATGTCCATATCATCTCTGCTGCTAATTATCATCTCTGCTGCTACTTATCATGCACAGTCTACTGATGCTACCGTTACAGAGATTAACACCGAGTGCTAATTTGTAATTATACACTGCTCGTTGCACAATGCTCATTTGCACACTGTACATAAGTCTATGCCATCTCAGGTTCACATCAGGATGCACAATGCTCATTTGCACACTGTACATAGGTTCATGCCATCTCAGGTTCATATCATCTCCGATATCAATATATCACTATCACTTATCCTTTTTTTTCCCTTTGAAAGACAAAAGTAAAATAGAAAGATGTCATCTTTCTATTTTACTTTTGTCTTTCAAAGGAAAAAAAAAAGGATAAATAATTAAAAGAAGACAAAATGAACCTGTTTGATGTATATCACTATCACTTTCGTCATCCAGTGAATTTTCAATTTCATTCCTTTTGTCTGACTGCTTTAACTGTCCATACTGCCTAGTGTGTGTTATTAGTACTCATTAGTTTTAGTATTTAGCAGCAAGGTGGGCTTAAGGCAGTGCTTCTCAATTATTTTTTGCAAAGCCCCCCCTAGGAAAGAGAAAATATTTCGCGCCCCCCCAACTCGCTGCAGTGACTATAAATAAGATCATTATCTATAAAAATTGTATAAGTATACCTAAAATTGTATCCTTTTTAACATTAACAAAAGAAAAAAGCAATATAAATCAACTTTCAACAAATATTAACTTTATTTTGCCACACAGAAATCGTTATAGTCTAAAACAGAAAAAAAAAAAACTTTAAGTGCATCAAAGTGCCTGAAATAAAAAATATGTCAATCCTTATTTAAACTAGAAACATTTTTGACCAACTGAACCATTTGATGCTGAGAAAAATAATTCAATCAATAAATATTATAACGTGCTGCTCAATATGACAACGTCCCACCGGGAGATTCGAACTCACGCCTCTCGCTCGGGAGTCCCACACTCTACCTGTGTCACCAATAGGGTCAACCCACTTAGCAAGCCAAATAGGGTGCTCATATTGAGTTCGCTACAATATTAAATAAATTGATCTGGAACATTAACACAGGAGTACCAATATATTTAACATTTTAGTCTGAAGAAAAAGGTAGAAAAAGGCAGTATCAACTCCTCTGCAATTGTGTGGGGTTTTTGCACTGCGCAATTTGGTGCGCCACTTTAAATGATGCTGAAAGTGCTCGCTGGTTTACTGATGTAGCGTTCACAAAGCGGGATGATTGTTGGCCGTACTCCGCACGTTTTCGCTGAAAAAAATCGAGCGGCTTATCAACGTGTTGAGGATGTAATGTCTGTAGGTGACGTCTTAATTTTATTTGGCTTCATGCTGTCCGCTGCCAACACTTTCAGACACAATGAACACACCGGTCTCCTCGTCTCTCACCGTAGTCCCAGTGAAGCCAAGCGCTAGATAAGCTTCGTCATATTTCCTCGTCTTAGCTTTTGGGAGACTTTCATTTGTCTCTTTACCTCTGTCTCTCTCCACCTTTCTTTTCGTTACTGTTAAATATTTCTCCATGGTGTCTCTCGAGGGGTTTGTTGACAGCAATTTAAAAAGTTTTAAACTCCCGCACAGACTTTGACAATGAGAGCGCCACTGCACCACCTGCTGCCGTGGATGTGCAATTACACTTTACACGGCAAAAGCAAAACCTATTCCCCGGGGTCACGCGCCCCCCCCCCCCCCCCGGCATCGCATCGCGCCGCGCTTAAGGAGTCCTAACTGCTTAACTGTGTGTTGGTGTATGTGCTATCAGCATCCATTAGTATTAGGACTGAGTTAGTGTGTTAGTGTGTCATGACCTATTAGAATTGCTGTTTCTGTACCTTTACCTTGGCATTTGTTCGGAGAGCAAAGTAAGAATTTCATTGCTCATGAAATGTAGCATTTCTTAACTGTGCACATGATAATAAAGTCTTTGAATCTTAAAGGTGAACTGAAGTGAACAGCATTGAACGGCACTGGGTGATAGTACATACAATTATAAAGATAATTTATCATTGGCACCCCCTCCACCAATCCCGGAATCTTGGAGAAAATCACGATTTTGAATTTCCCGCCCTGAAAAATCCTACGAATCCGCTGATTATCCGGAAGTGCAGCCGGAGTTCCGCATGACGTCACGAATGTGACCCAGTCCTCATGTTTACCATTGCGAGCACGTCGACACTGGTTGTTTTTGGTGCATTTTGTCGTGATAGTCGACTACAAAACACTTCCAACACCTGGGAAGATCTGTTCAGTGGCCAAGGAAAGCTGTCATGGCGACGAAAGAAAAGAAAGGGGGAGGAAAAGCGACCGGGAAGCGATGCGTTTCTAGATATACGTAGATATTATTTATAAATAGCACAGTCAAATGCAGAGGCCAGTTCTGTTCATGTGTATTGCCACTATAGTCTGTAGAAGTATTGTAATACATAGCCCATGGTCATGGAACCTGTCCTCAATACACGTGTTAACCCTACGCCACGGATGTGTCTATTCAATGCCAAGTGTGTACACGGCCAGGCTATTGTACAGTCCTAGCCCTATGTATAAATAATAAGTTGGAAAAATGCTGATGGTTTTTTTTTTCTTTCTTTTTTATTGTTAATTTTCCTTATCCTGACACCCCAAACATGCCAAAGTAGAGAAGTAAAGACTCACCATTCTGTATTCAATAAGCGACTCTCCTCCCCATCACTGCTGCGGTCTGACTCTGAGTCGGTGCCGGAATCCCCCGAAAATTCTGGCTTGAATCTGTACGGTTCGATGCCTCCCTCGCTCTCTTCCTGTTCACTTGACACTCCTGCATCCTCCTCTGTCTCGTCACCGATCCTGAATGCCTCTTCACTCTGAAAACTCTGGTTTTCTTGACTGCTGGAACTGCTATCATCTGCCATTGTTGTTTTGATAAGGGTCACACTCGTGACGTCACGCAGCGTCGTCTGCACTACTTCCGGTTTGTTTGGCACTGCCAGCCAGAGGCAAAAGTTTATTGGCTTATAGCTTGGCCATCGCACGGCCTAAAAATTTCTTTTATGTGTTGAAAAATACAATAGGTAATAAGGAATTAATCCGCTATTCTACTTTTTGCGCAAAAAGGTGGTTTCAGTTCACCTTTAAATCTTTCATGAATGTTTTATGTTCATTTGTGTCTTCTCTGTGTTCCCCTAAGTCCTTTGTCATTGTCTTCTGTGTCATCCTGTTTGCTCCTGGGTCTGTGTGTACCTGTTCACCTATTGTTCCAGCCTCATGTCTTCCGTACCCATAGCCACTGCCCTCTCTGTATTATTCCTGTATTGTTGTCCTGTTTCATGTGCATCCCGTCTATTTGTCTGCACAGCCCTGCCCATTCTTGTTTGTTCATCTTTGGTTATTAATAAATCATCATGTTACGTTGGATAGTGATGGACAAATGAAGCTTTCTGAAGCACTGAAGCTTGTATCTAAAAAGGGTTCGTTACTTGAAGCTTTTCAACACAGTCCTCTTTGGTGCCATCTGGTGTCCAAAAGTACACTGCTTTATGGTTTCCCACTCTAGAGTTGAGAGCTTCTGTTTATTATTATGTGACAATTCTGTCCGATATTGGGCTATCGTCGTGGTACTTTGAACATGTTTTCTTTTTGGTTTAGAAATAATGGTTAATAATTTTATTAGGGTGAGGAGCTCAGTCATCCGGGAGAGGCTCAGAGTAGAACCGCTGCTCCTTCACATTGAAAGGAGTCAGTTGAGGTGGTATGGGCATCTGATTAGGATGCCTCCTGGACGCCTCCCACTTGAGGTGTTTCAGGCACGTCCCACTGGGAGGAGACCCCGGGGCAGATCCAGGACTCGGTGGAGAGACTATGTCTCCCAGCTGGTCTGGGAACGCCTTGGTATCCCCTCTGAAGAGCTGGAGCAGGTGGCTGGGGAGAGGGAAGTCTGGGCTTCTCTGCTTGAACTGCTGCCTCCGTGACCCGGACCTCTGGAAAAGCAGTAGAAGATAGATGGATGGATGGAAAAAAAACATATTAATGTACAACACAATCTTAGAATAGCTTGAGAGTATACTTGTGCTGTAAGGTCTCTGCCTCCCACATGCTTATGTAATTAGGGGACAGGTACATTTTTATATGCATTAACTTATAGGTAGAGTGTTTTTTTTTTGTTTGTTTTTTAACCTGGGGGTAGAAGTGCTTGTGAACTGGGAAAGTGCTTAGGAATTGGGCAGTGTAAATGCTTATGAACTGATAACATGAACACATAATGCAGATATGGTTATTTATATTATTACCTCTGCCAGGAGGTTATGTTTTTGCTGGGGTTTGTCTGTCTGTTTGTCTGTTTGTCTGTCTGTTGGTTAGCAAGATAACTCAAAAAGTTTTGGACGGATTTCAATGAAACTTTCAGGTGTTGTTGGAAATGGTACAAGGAAGAACTGATTAAATTTTGGGGATGATCCGGATCACCGTCCAGAAGAAAACCGCCATTACGGAAAATGCCATTTTCGTGAATAACTACTGAACCACTAATCCTATTATTGTCAATCCAATTGCTAGTCATATGTTTTCATGGTCAAAGAATCTGAAAACGTACACACAAACACTGTATGGGGGGAACTGTGGCCGCCATTACGGAAAATGCCATTTTTGTGAATAACCACTGAACCATTAATCCTATCATTGTCAATCCAATTGCTAGTCATATGTTTTCATGGTCAAGGAATCTCAAAACGTACACACAAACACTGTATGGGGGGAACTGTGGCCGCCATTACGGAAAATGCCATTTTCGTGAATAACTACTGAACCACTAATCCTATCATTGTCAATCCAATTGCAAGTCATATGTTTTCGTGGTCAAGGAATCTGAAAACGTACACACAAACACTGTATGGGCGGAACTGTGGCCGCCATTACGGAAAATGTCATTTTCGTGAATAACTACTCAATCACTAATCCTATCATTGTCAATCCAATTGCTAGTCATATGTTTTCATGGTCAACGAATCTGAAAACGTACACACAAACACTGTATGGGGGAACTGTAGCGCTTTGCGGAGGTCTGCGCTCTCCTAGTGCTTTTCTAGTTTATTTATATTATGGTTAACTTTTTTTGCTCATAGCACTGGTGCTACAGAGGTTCATAGTCATGTAGCATAAGACAAAAACTTGTAGCATAATAACATCTGTTACTTCTCTAAAACTGACTGCAAGGATAAGGATCACCTGTACATATTTAGCACTTTTCTAGTCTCAAAGACCACTCAAAGGGCTTCACTAGTACTAGCCCTCTATCCTTCGAGCCTATCAGAGACCGATACTTAGGGACCACTTAGAATCACCAATTACCTTAACATGCATGTCTTTGGATTGTGAAGAAACCAGAACATCTGGACTAAACCCACACAGTACAGGAAGAACACGTAAACTCCACACAAAGGTTCCTACATCTGCCAGCCTGGGGATTCAAATCTGGAACCTTCTAGCTGTTAGGCAACAGTGTTAACCCATGTACCACTGTGCAAGTACTGCAGTTTAATAATTAAAAATGTAGTATTTCACTTTATACAGTGGGGTAAAAAAGTATTTAGTCAGTCACCAATTGTGCAAGTTCTCCCACTTAAAAGATGAGAGAGGTCTCCAATTTTCATCATAGGTATACCTCAACTATGAGAGACAACATAAGAAAAAAAAAATCCAGAAAATCACATTGAAGGATTTTTAATGAATTAATTGGTAAATTCCTTGGTAAAATAAGTATTTGGTCAATAACAAAAGTTCATCTCAATACTTTGTTATATACCCTTCGCTGGCAATGACAGAGGTCAAATGTTTTCTGTAAGTTTTCACAAGGTTTTCACACACTGTTGCTGGTATTTTGGCCCATTCCTCCATGCAGATCTCCTCTAGAGCAGTGATGTTTTGGGCTGTCGCTGGGCAATACAGACTTTTAACTCCCTCCAAAGATTTTCTATGGGGTTGAGATCTGGAGACTGGCTAGGCCACTCCAGGACCTTGAAATGCTTCTTACGAAGCCACTCCTTCATTGCCAGGGCGGTGTGTTTGGTATCATTGTCATGCTGAAAGACCCAGCCACGTTTCATCTTCAATGCCCTTGCTGGTGGAAGGAGGTTTTCACTCAAAATCTCACGATACATGGCCCCATTCATTCTTTCCTTTACACGGATCAGTCGTCCTGGTCCCTTTGCAGAAAAACAGCTCCAAAGTATAATGTTTCCACCCCCATGCTTCACAGTAGGTATGGTGTTCTTTCTCCTCCAAACGCGACAAGTTGAGTTTTTACCAAAAGGTTGTATTTTGGTTTCATCTGACCATATGACATTCTCCCAATCCTCTTCTGGATCATCCAAATGCTCTCTAGCAAACTTCAGATGGGCCTGGACATGTACTGGCTTAAGCAGGGGGACACTTCTGGCACTGCAGGATTTGAGTCCCTGGTGGCGTAGTGTGTTTCTGATGTAGCCTTTGTTACTTTGGTCCCAGCTCTCTGCAGGTCATTCACTAGGTCGCCCCATGTGGTTCTGGGATTTTTGCTCACCGTTCTCCTGATAATTTTGACCCCACGGGGTGAGATCTTGGGTGGAGCCACAGATCGAGGGAGATTATCAGTGGTCTTGTATGTCTTCCATTTTCTAATAATTGCTCCCACAGTTGATTTCTTCACACCAAGCTGCTTACCTATTGCAGATTCAGTCTTCCCAGCCTGGTGCAGGTCTACAGTTTTGTTTCTGGTGTCCTTTGACAGCTCTTTGGTCTTGGCCATAGTAAAGTTTGGAGTCTGACTGTTTGAGGTTGTGGACAGGTGTCTTTTATACTGATAACGAGTTCAAACAGGTGCCATTAATACAGGTAACGAGCGGAGGACAAAGGAGCCTCTTAAAGAAGAAGTTACAGGTCTGTGAGAGCCAGAAATCTTGCTTGTTTGTAGGTGACCAAATACTTATTTTACTGAGGAATTTACCAATTAATTCATTAAAAATCCTTCAATGTGATTTTCTGGATTTTTTTTTACTCATTTTGTCTCTCATAGTTGAGGTATACCTATGATGGAAATTGGAGACCTCTCTCATCTTTTAAGTGGGAGAACGTGCACAATTGGTGGCTGACTAAATACTTTTTTTGCCCCACTGTAATTAAAAAGAACTTATCAAGAGCTAGACATTATTTTAAATTTACATTTCCACATCAGTCCTAACTACCTAAACACACTCACCATACCATACAAACTAACGGGCCAGTTTTGCCCCGCAGGCTCTGTTTGACACCACTAGGTTAGACCATAAAAACAGCCTCTGTCACAGAGCTTCTCCACTGCATTCCTCTTCCAGAGACCCATGCAAAATGAACCCGCTGTGGGCTCAGCAAAAACAGGAAAAAATGAAAAATGTTTCTTTTATAAGAGCATTTTTTAGTCACTCTCAGAGCCTGGAGTAGTGAAGAAGAAAGCAGTCTGTCCTGTGGGCGAGGAGCAATCTATGCATCCTGGTCCACCTCACGTCTGCTCTTTGTTTCGTGACAGTCCCCTCCGAAATAAAACATATCCTGCTTTTTTTGGCACTAAATGCGGCACTCAAAAGGGCAGCCTGTACACACAAACACAGTGTCTGTTTTTGTAAATATGAAAGCTGTTTAGCGATCACAGGTTAGAAGAGTTCATCATGAAGCATAAAATACTGTATGACCAACAATGTTTGAAATAAATAAATAAAAGAAAAAATATGAAAAAGAATGCCTGGTGCATTTTACAGTTCTGTCTGTAACGGAAGACAAAAAGTAGCAACTACTGAACTATCTACAGTATATATCAGTGTATTCCATCACTGATCTGCGCTGAGTTTGACATGGGGCAACAAAATTAAGACTTATAAAAATGCCGGTCACTCTCCATAGTTTCTCATCGCATCTGTGCTACGTCAGTTCATTCATTCTTGGCACAGAGCTACCAAACCTACCTGACTGACTAAAATCAAGTCAAAATATTGCCACACGACAGAACGCCCTCCCTTCCTTGCTGGCTCCGTGTCTCTCACGCAAAATCTCCACTAAAACACACCACAAATCCTTCTTCTTGTTCTTGGGTATGGCAGACTAGGCATATTGCTGCCCTCCGCAGTTCATACATCATGTTGGCAGCTGCATCTCAAATTCTCCCATACAAGCCGGTTCTGTGCAGATACTCCAATAGCTTTTTGACTTTACTCCAACTGTCCAGGTTCATCAAGGTGTACATATTAAAGAGTTTCTCTCACGGATCCCAGGTCTCTAAAGAATTTCCTCCGTTGTCCAGGATATTTTTTGCTGTGGATTATGATGTGAGACACTGTTTCCATGCGTCCACAGTCACACTTGCCATCAGGGTGTTTCCCTATCAGAGCCAGCCCACTTCTGAGCCCACAGTGCCCAAGCCTCAACCTGGTTAAAACAACTGAGTCTTTCCTTTTGCAAGTAAAAGGGTTATTATGTCTAGCAACTTGTCTCTGTATGTTATAATAATGTCTTCCTCGCCCTTCATTTTCCCATGCTTTCCCCCACTGCTCCTTTATTGATTTATTAATGCTTTCCCCAATTTCAGGAGGACCGTACTGCAGAGTAAGTTCTATTTCTTTCCTGTGTATTCCCCTTTTTGCCAGTCTGTCAGCCCCCTCATTCCCCTCTACTCCCACATGTGCTGGAACCCACATAAAACCCACCTCACACCCAGCTCTGTGAAGTCTGAACAATGCAAGATGTATTTCTGTGAGTAAATCTGGTCTTGCTTTGGATTTAAATTTTTTGATCGCTACCAAAACTGCTGAATAATCACTGCATAATCTGTTCTGTTCTTCCACCCACCGAAGTGCCCATAAGACCGCCACCATTTCTGCTGAGAATACAGACATGTGGTCCGATATTCGCACCCCCTTTTCAAATCTGAGATCAGGAATAAAAACCCCAAATGCCACCTTCCCATTCCCTGAGCTCTTTGACCCATCTATATATACAGCTGTGGACAAAATTGTTGGTACCCCTCTGTTAATGAAAAAAACCCCCACAATGGTCACAGAAATAACTTGAATCTGACAAAAGTGGTAATAAATAAAAATTCTATTAAAATTAACCAATGAAAATCAGACAATACTTTTGAATTGTGGTTCAACAGAATTACTTTAAAAAATAAACTCATGAAACAGACCTGGACAAAAATGATGGTACCCCTAGAAAAGATTGAAAATAATGGGACCATAGGGACATGTTCAACCAAGATGTGTCCTCTAATTAACATCACAGGTGTCTACAAACTTGTAATCAGTCAGTCGGCCTATTTAAAGGGTGACAAGTAGTCACTGTGCTGTTTGTTGACATGGTGTGTACCACACTAAACATGGACCAGAGGAAGCAAAGGAGAGAGTTGTCTCAGGAGATTAGAAAGAAAATTATAGACAAGCATGTTAAAGGTAAAGGCTACAAGACCATCTCCAAGCAGCTTGATGTTCCTGTGACTACAGTTGCACATATTATTCAGAAATTTAAGATCAACGGGACTGTAGCCAACCTCCCTGGACGTGGCCGCAGGAGGAGACGGATAATACGAATGGTAACAAAAGAGCCCAGAACAACTTCTAAACACATGGTGAACTCCAAGGTCAAGGTACATCAGTGTCAGATTGCAACATCCGTCGTTGTTTGAGCCAAAGTGGACTTCATGGGAGATGACCAAGGAGGACACCACTGTTGAAAACAAATCATAAAGCAGCCAGACTGGAATTTGCCAAACTGCATGGTGACAAGCCACAAAGCTTCTGGGAGAATGTCATATGGACAGACGAGACAAAACTGGAACTTTTTGGCAAGGCACATCAGGTCTATATTCACAGACGCAAAAATGAAGCATACCAAGAAAAGAACACTGTCCCTACTGTGAAACATGGAGGAGGTTCTGTTATGTTCTGGGGCTGCTTTGCTGCATCTATCACAGAGTGTCTTGAATCTGTGCAGGGTACAATGAAATCTCAAGACTATCAAGGTATTCTAGAGAGAAATGTGCTGTCCAGTGTCAGACAGCTTGGTCTCAGTCGCAGGTCATGGGTCTTGCAACAGGATAATGATCCAAAACACACAGCTAAAAACACCCAAGAATGGCTAAAAGCCAAACATTGGACTATTCGAAAGTGGCCTTCTATGAGCCCTGATCTAAATCCTATTGAACATCTGTGGAAGGAGCTGAAACATGCCGTCTGGAGAAGGCACCCTTCAAACCTGAGACAACTGGAGCAGTTTGCTCATGAGGAGTGGGCCAAAATACCTGCTGAGAGGTGCAGAAGTCTCATTGACAGTTACAGAAATCGTTTGATTGCAGTGATTGCCTCAAAGGGTTGTGCAACAAAATATTAAGTTAAGGGTACCATCATTTTTGTCCAGGCCTGTTTCATGAGTTTAGTTTTTTAAAATAATTCTGTTGAACCACAGCTCAAAAGCATTGTCTGATTTTCACTGGTTAATTTTCATAGAATTTTTATTTATTACCACTTTTGTCAGATTCAAGTTATTTCTGTGACCATTGTGGGTTTTTCTTTCATTAACAGAGGGGTACCAACAATTTTGTCCACGTGTGTCTTTGCAAATATTCTCTCTAATAATTACTTAAACAAGTTTGCACCTCCTTCACCATTTCTCCTGATGTTTTCCTCATGTTGTTTTTAAGAATGCTGAGGTCAATTCTGGGTTCTGGGAAGGTCTATGGAGGTATATCTGACCAACAGACTAGAGGACACACGTTAGCATTAAAAATACTCATTTGCTCTGCTAGTGATTCAACCTTTTCAATAAAATTAGTTCTACTCCTTCTATTTGACCCCATGAACTCCCAGTGCTGTCTCAACATATTTTTAGAAGAGATTTTATCCTGTCCTTTTAATTTCATTAAATATTTCAATCCAATCTTGTACCCTCTTAACTGCAAAGGCATTTCACCCATTTCTATAAGAAGAGCTGGAATGGGAGTGGTACAGAATGCCCCACTACACACTTGGTGCCTTTGCTTGAATTATATCAAGCTTATTAATTACAGATTGTGCAGCTGACCCATAAGCCATACACCCATAGTCAATTTCTGATCTTATCATAGCTCTATATATCATTAACAATGTTTCTCTATCAGCCCCCCAGTCAGATCCTGCCACACACCTAAGCACGTTTATGATTTTTTCACACTTTCCACAAATTTTGTCAATATGAGTTTTACATGTTAACCTTTGATCCAGTCATATTCCAAGGAATTTAAAATACTTAACCCTTTCAATGCCTTCTGCGGCGGATGATAGAATAAGGCAGCGTTGTTGGAGGTTTTAAGTAGAGTTTTATTATCATAACGCCGTCACAAGCTCCGCTCCCGGTGCCGTGCAAGCGCGCCGAGAGCGAGCCCATGGCTCTCAGAGAAGGAGGACACAATGTCTGTGTCCAGCTGCTGTAGCTGCAGAAGTGAGATTGAGAGGCAGATTTACAGCACAGTGCAGCTTATATACTCAACTCAAACAATAGATCAAAGACATTCACAGCAGTTAATCTGGGCATTTGCATATCAGAGGTACAGACAGGATGCATGAACACAATGCATGGATGACAATTTAACCTCACGGCTGTAAACGCAGCATGCAGCGGAAAAAACCCAGGAGTGCGAGCTGACTGTCTCTGTGTTCTGTCTGTGTGTTGTGGGGGTTGAATCAAACCGCTACACCCTCTCCATATATTCGCAGGTGCCATGCAGGTAATTTCTTTTTATGCCCAAATACCATATACTTGGTGTTATCATGGGGGTGGCAGTGGTATGGGTGTAGTGTGACCGATTGGAGGGTCATGGGTTCGATTCCCGCTCTGTCTGCTGTCCACTTGTCAAAAGGCACTTTTCCACGGGCCCCGCTTTCCCCAGCACCGCACCAGGGCCCCGGTGTTTGTGCATTTTCCATGAGCCCCAGCACCGGTTAGCAGGCGCTATTTTCGTACCTGATCGAGGGCAGGATCCCTCACGGCCCCGGCTCGGCCGGCCCGGGGCTGTGATGTGACGTCAACAGACTGGTCGCCGCTGATTGGTCAGGTCGTAACGTCACGATAGCGATGGTCTTCCCCGTCTTCTGATAACGGCCATTTGCAATATTGTCATGGACTAAGTCGGTCACGGAGTAAATATGATATTAATACAGACAGCGTTGTAGGTTTTGCGGCACTCTACACTGTGGTCCAATGAAGAGGTGCAGAGTTTTCTCTGCTTTGTGGTAGATCCACAGTGAGGAGTGACCCGGACCTATGGCTGCACAGAAACCGCAGTATGGACAAGCTGTAGACGAAAACCATCTATATGGTGAGTGATTTGTAATAATGTGCATCTGCTTGCTTATTTATCCTATTGGTGGTACGCTCACTTTTTTTGAGCCATTACAGTGCTGTTCTGTGCTGGCTAACGTTTTAAAGCTAACGTTTTTAATTTGCTAGCTAGCAAGTACCAACTGGTGAATCGCGCATGTTTTCTCCTAAATATTCGCTTGTGAGAGCAAAACGATGAAATATGTTAATCCTGGTTAAAGTCCTGGTTTGTGTTTTTATTCCACTTTGGTCCTGGGCATTAAATTGTGTGCTGTTCTGTGATGGCTAACGTTTTTTAGCTAACGTTTTTTTTTTTGCTAGTGCTAACTGCTGAATCGCGCTGTTTTCTCCTAAATATTCGCTTGTGAGAGCAAAACGAAATATGTTAATCCTGGTAAAAGTCCTGGTTTGTGTTTTTGGATAAAAACTTCAGATTTTGACTGAGTGAGTCCATACTCGGTGATTCACAGCATCAGTTAAAGTACTAGATTCCATTCAAGTGAATGTATTAATTCATTCTGATTGCTGAGGCCACAGTAAAAACAAATGATTTTTAATGTAACGCAACCCCTGAAAAATCTACCGAAGCACAGCTACATGAAAACTGTGGTTAATGTAGAAGAGCTTGGAAGAACGAGGCGGTATGATATATAAACCAAAGTTTATTATCAGCTCCTCTAACAAGTCTCATCTAAGTGCAGAAGCAGAAACAAGAAAAGAGACCGAATACCTCCGGCTCTGTGAACTTATACTTGCACATAACAAAAGACATGCATATCAAAGGCTGACATCCCTCATTATCTTAATCCCCCCATTGTCTCCGTACTCCTCCTCATGGCCCTAGGGGGTGAGGGCAGCTCCTCCGGTCTCCACCGCAGTGTCTGGGAACGTCTTTGTTCTTCACTGGCGGTTGAGAGTCTTTGTCCTTTCTGAAGTGTGAAGTCGCCTTACATATGTAATCACCAAACATTCCCACATGCTTCAACATATGTAGGTTATGGAATATATGATTAATATAGCCCACAGCCCCCCCCAAACGACTAAGAAAAGGACAATAGAGAAATTCACAGTTTAAGATAATTACTATGACATACTAACTGCTATACCTCTTGCCACAGAAGAAACTTTCCAGCAGCCATGCTCCTAAGAGAGTTCAGTGGTAATCATAACAGCATAGTAAAATCACAAGTCAGTCCTAAACTGTTACAGCACAATTAGTGAACAACTGTTGAGTAGTTTGCATCAGTCCCTGTGCTGTCTGGGTTTTAATCTTCTCCCGAATCTGCTGTGGGTCCGCTTAGGCGTCCTGCTGGGACCTTCCTGTAAGGAATCTGCAGCTTGGGGAGGAGAGTGATTATTTGTTCCCTGCAGGGGGGCTGAGTCTTTTCTCTTGGGGGGTCTACCCCGCCGAGGTGCTCTCGCCAACTGTGCAGGCTCGTCTCTCAACAAGAAGGCAGGTTTAAGTCTGTCAATGCTGACTGTTTCTTTTCTATCCCCAAAATCAAGCACAAAGTGTTTATCACCAGGTTCCAGCACTCTGAATGGCCCATCGTATGCTGGGCGGAAAGTTGGTTTTAAAGCTTCATGCCTAACAAAAACGAATTCAGCGTTTTTTAGAGCTTGGGGGACAAAAACCCGTGGAAAAGAGTGATGTGCCGGTCCGGGGAGAGAGTCTGGTCCGTTGCTGCCTAAAAACCTCGAGGCTGGAAGATGCCCTGGCTCTGGGTTCTCTGGTAAAAATTCACCCGGGAGCCTGAGAGGTTGTGCAAAAACTAATTCTGCTGGAGAGGCGTCTAGATCCTCTTTAGGCGCAGCACGCAACCCCAATAAAACCCAGGGAAGTTTATTTACCCAATTTGTATCCGTTAGTGAGGCTCTGAGGGTGGCCTTTAAAGACCTGTGAAAACGCTTGCATAACCCATTAGCCTGAGGGTGATAAGCGGTGGTGCGGTGAATTGTCGCCCCTAAGCTGCTGGCCATGGCTGACCAAAGCTCTGCACGGTGGCGCAGTGGTTTAGCACTGTGGCAGCACAGTTTTACCCTCGGCCGGGGGGCCGCGGGGATCATGAGATAGTGGGTTCGATCCCAGCCCCCGACCAACAGTGAGCTGTGTGGAGTTTGCATGTTCTCCCCGCGTTGCGCAGGTTTACTCCGGGATTTCTCCAGTTTCCTCCCGCACACCAAAAACATGTAGGTTTAGGGCGCTCGCGCATGCAGCGACCAGCAGCCGGTGGCTTGTCACCAGACTGCAAACCAAGTCTACCTATGGGTACAAATAAGTAACAAAAAAAAGCTCTGAGACAAATTGAGGCCCCCTATCGGACGTGATGTCCAATGGGACGCCGAAACGTGCCACCCAGTTTGTCAAAAAAACGCGAGCGACTTCCTCCGCTGTAGTTGACGCCAGAGGGACTGCCTCTGGCCAGCGCGTGGTGCGGTCTATCATTGTTAACAGGTGTGTGAAACCTTGGGAGGAAGGTAGTGGCCCCACGAGGTCGACATGAACGTGGTCGAACCTTCTAGCAGGGATTGGAAAAGGCTCCAGAGGGGCTTTTGTGTGTTTGTGTATTTTGGCGCGCTGACAAGAAATGCAAGTTTTTGCCCATTCTTTTACGTTTTTGCGCAGGCCCGGCCACACAAACTTTTCGGCGACCATTTTAACCGAGGCGCGCACACCTGGATGCGCGAGGGAGTGAATTGAGTCGAAAATACGGCGGCGCCATGTGGCTGGGACTAACGGGCGAGGTCGGCCGGTTGAAATATCGCATATTAGGGGGGGCACGCCGTCGCGTAAACCCCTTTCCTCCAGCCTTAACCCTGTTGGTCCAGACAGGAGTGCGTGCACGTCTGCGTCACTGCTTTGTTCCTCTGCCATGGCTGCATAATCTATCCCTGCATGGATTGGTGCTGCGTATGTGTCCGCGTTAGTGAAGAGTTCTGCGGCTGAGGTAGTATAATCTGTCTCCTCGTGCTCTGGCGATGTCACAGCGCGGGAGAGGCAATCTGCTACCACGTTAAGTTTGCCTGCCACATGTCGAATGTCTGTGGTGAACTCTGAAATCGCAGCCAGCTGTCTTTGTTGCCTGCGTGACCATGGTTCTGAGATTTTAGCCATCGCAAAGGTGAGCAGTTTGTGGTCTACAAAAGCCGTGAAACTCCGCCCTTCTAACCAGAACTGGAAGTGGCGGATGGATAAATGAAGCGCTAGCAGCTCCCTGTCAAAAGTGCTGTATTTACGCTCAGTTTGGTTTAGCGATTTGCTGAAGAATGCTAAAGGTTGCCAGATCCCGCTGGCATGTTGTTCTACAACTGCCCCTATAGCTAGGTCCGAAGCGTCTGTGGTTAGTGCAATGCGGGCCGAGGGATCGGGGTGAACCAACAATGTGGCATTAGCTAGAGCGCTCTTTACTTCCGCGAAGGCGCGTTCGCGCTCCGGGGTCCATTCGACCGCGTTGTAAGCTTTTTGTTTTCTGAGCGCGTCATATAGGGGCTGCATGAGCTGAGCTGCGTGGGGGAGGAAATGGTTGTAAAAATTAACCATTCCTAAAAATTCTTGCAGCGATTTGACCGTTTGTGGCCGTGGGAAACTTTTTATCGCGTGGACTTTGTCTGGAAGTGGGACTGCCCCCTTCGGAGAAACTCTGTGTCCTAAAAAATCAATTTGTGACACGCCGAATTTGCATTTGGCTGGATTGATTATTAACCCGTGCTCTTCTAGCCTCTGAAAAACCATAGTGAGGTGCTGCTCGTGTTCTTCCTCAGACGAACTGGCTACCAGCATATCGTCGAGGTAGACGAAAACAAAAGGAAGGTCGCGTAATACTGCGTCCATCATCCGCTGAAAAGTTTGGGCGGCGCCTTTGAGGCCGAAAGGCATCCGCAAAAATTCAAAAAGGCCAAAAGGGGTTATTACAGCTGTTTTAGGAATGTCCTCCGCTCGAACTGGGACTTGATGATAACCGCGGACCAGGTCTATTTTTGAAAAAATGCGCGCACCCGCCAGATGCAGTGAAAAATCCTGAATGTGAGGAATTGGGTAGCGGTCATGCGCTGTCGCATTGTTTAATCTGCGGTAATCGCCGCACGGTCTCCAAGAACCGTCGGATTTCGGAACCATGTGAAGTGGCGAGGCCCAGGGGCTTTTCGAACGTTTAATAATGCCTAATTTTTCAAGGGTAGTAAACTCGTCCCGAGCTATGGCGAGCTTGGCTGCGTCTAAGCGCCGAGCTTTGGCAAATACGGGTGGGCCCGTTGTCGGAATAAAATGTTCAACCCCGTGCTTAGACACTGTGGCTGAGAATTTGGGAACTGTGAGTGCTGGAAATTGGGTGAGGAGTTGATCAAACTTACTTCCTGCTGTGGTGACGCTAGCCTGCACGGGTGGTGGAGAAACTTGGGCTGAGCAGGGAATAGAAGCAAAGGACAGTGCATTAACCAAGCGTCTGTTCGCTAGATCGACTAATAACCCATGTGCACACAAAAAGTCTGCGCCTAACAAGTTAAAACTCACTGCCGCTACAACAAATGTCCATCTGTAGTTGCGGCCGTGGATGTGGAGGTGCAGGCTTTTTTCGCCAAAAGTGTCAATGTTGGAGCCGTTGGCTGCCACCGCTCCGTTGCCCCGGGTGCCCATGGCTCGATCCGCTTGGGAGGGCATGACAAAACTTAGTTGAGCTCCTGTGTCAATAAGGAACTGCTTGCCGGTGTGTCCGTCCGTCACGTATAACAGCTTACTTTTCTCGCCGAGAACCGCTGCCGTTAACGGCTCTCGGCTTTGGCGTTTAAATTTGCAGGGGGGAACACATTTGTGAGCCTTCTCGGCGAAGCGGTGGTGGTAATAACAAACATCGTTCCGTCTGTTACGTTTTGGCCGTGTCGCTGTCACCGCGGGCTGGATCTGCTCCGTGGGTTGAGGCTCGCCGTGGCTCTGGGCATCAGCGTTGAGGTCTGCGGATGCTGCTGTGGGTGTCTGTTCCCTGCAGGCGTTGACGAATCGTTGAGCTTCGTTGGCCAGCACGCAGAAGTCTTGCTGGGTGTTGCATCGCATGTTGGCGAGCGTCTCTCTCATGTGTGGCGGCAGCGTGCTGAGGAATACGAATTGGAAGAGGAAGTTGAAGTTGTCATTGTCCTCCTCTTTAAGCTGCAGCAAGTCCTCCATGAGGGCTTTAGGTCTGCATCCTCTGTGGCCGTAGACCGCCAGGATCCTCTCAGCTCTCTCTTCGGCTGAGGGGACGTAATTTGCCACGATGGTTGCTTTCAGTATTTCATATTTGTCTTGGGCCGGCGGCCGCCGGATTATGCTCCGCGCACACCTCGAAGTGGCGGCGTCGAGTTTGGCGACGATGTGATAGAACTTCGTATCGTTGGCCGTGATGCCCGCCAGTGTAAACTGGGCTTCAGCTTGTTGAAACCACGAGGTGGGGTCTTCCTGCCAGAAGTCCGGCAGCTTGACAGCGACGGCATTTGTGTAGACCATCACTGCTGTGTCCGCAGGGTGAGAATGCCTTGCCTCGGCTCTCTCAGCGGCGCTGGTGCTCGGTTGAGCCCTCTCTATCACTTCTGCCGGGGGGGGGGAACGTCGTCCATCTGTTCCCCCGTCTGCGTGGGCGCCGGCGTCTGCCTGGGTCGTCACAGATGAGTCGATCGCGGGGGAACGCCTCAGGTCCATACTCGCGTCAGGGGTCACCAGTGTAGAAGAGCTTGGAAGAACGAGGCGGTGTGATATATAAACCAAAGTTTATTATCAGCTCCTCTAACAAGTCTCATCTAAGTGCAGAAGCAGAAGCAAGAAAAGAGACCGAATACCTCCGGCTCTGTGAACTTATACTTGCACATAACAAAAGACAAGCATATCAAAGGCTGACATCCCTCATTATCTTAATCCCCCCATTGTCTCCGTACTCCTCCTCATGGCCCTGGGGGTTGAGGGCAGCTCCTCCGGTCTCCACCGCAGTGTCTGGGAACGTCTTTGTTCTTCACTGGCGGTTGAGAGTCTTTGTCCTTTCTGAGGTGTGAAGTCGCCTTACATATGTAATCACCAAACATTCCCACATGCTTCAACATATGTAGGTTATGGAATATATGATTAATATAGCCCACAGTTAAATACAACAACGAAGTACTTTATTGTCACATTCAAATAGTAATCGCTCCTGTTTTGTTTTTCTTTTGAATTCTTGGATGAAATATGGTGGGCAATATAAGCTGCAGCTTCAGCCATCACCCATTTCAGATAACCTATGTTGAACTGTATAATCAGAGGAGTTATTGTTTAATTTGACCTTGTTAAATTTTTTCCCCTTTGTTATATTATTCTATTTTCTTTTAATCTTTACCTTTAATCAACCCGAAATTAAGATTCATTCATTAATTCACATTCCACCACTGGCTTTTAGCAACAAGTGTATTTCCCAAATATGTGTTAAACTTGCTTTAACTAACCACCACCCATTTGTCTTTTGTCTATGCAAGACGGAAAATGTCCGCCCCAACTGGACCTTGCCTCACTATTTACAGAGATGCAGGCTGAAGATCTGCTGGACCAGGACCAGGACCAGGAGCCGATCTGGTTGCTTCTCAGTGAGGGAGCGTGGCAGCCGTGTGTGACCCATTCAAATTTTATTCTTTTTTACAGTTTGAATTTTGCACATTCTGAATAATCTGGAATTTGCTGCTGATTGTAATAAAGAATTTAGTGACTTAAGTGTTTGCATCATGATTTTCCATTTTGTCTGTTAAGACACCAGTGGGAAAAGAGTCAACTGTACAAAGGATTTATCTGTGACCTTGAAAATAAAGGCTCATTTTTAAGAAAAAAGTAACCAACACAATAATTTTATTAACTGAACACTGTATTGTTGGATGTATATGGAGGAATTCTGGGTCATATTAGCATCTGCTCTTCATCATAATGGGTTTGGGCGGGGGTGTCTAATCATGTGCCATGGAGGGCCAAGACCCTGCAGGCTTTACCTCCAACCAGTGTCTTCAACAGCAGACTCCACTGAACTTCTTCCACTGACTGATCAGTGACAACACCTGCTGAAGCGACTGGGTAGAAGAGAGAACCTGCAGGGTCTTGGCCCCCCATGACAACTGATTGGAAGCCCCCGGATTAGGTTTAATGGGATTTAACATTTAACACAAACTGCTTTATGGTTCATAATATTATATAATACAATATGGCTCATAATTTTGATGAGACTTACACCCAACCAAAAGTGATTTCTCAAAATGCTGGATTATTCTTAGCTTTTCCAATCTTTCAGTGTTTAATTTGTGCCACATGGTGGTAACCTTCAGATATATAAAAAAGAGACATCTGCCAAAAATTCACAGGTTTATTGTCAGTGCAATTCCCAGTGCAATACTACATGAATGCATGTATAGTACATTGTTGATGCAGAGAATATACATTTCTACAGTACATGTATCGAGGAAATCAATTATTTTCCATGTGACCTTATGACTGCATTATTTTAATTGCCTTTTTGTAATGAAAGTTTTTATTGACTTTATACAAGATGGTACTACACATACTGATCTTCCAAGTATCACATCAGTCTCCAAAAAGGATAAATAGGGTGAAAAAATATATATGTATACATATACTGTATATGTGGGTGATTACAAAGCAAGGATATCAGTGAGGGAAGGCAATAACCCCCCCCCCCCAGAAAAAAAAAACAGAGAAAGACAGGCCTTCATTAACATTACCTATTTTTAACTATTTTACATAATTGCCTTTAATCCTAGATCAAGTTTGTTTTGGCCTATAATACATCATAACTATAAAATATATCTTATACGTAACTCAGTACTGTTTACTTTTTGAATAGATATTTTGTGGCTAATATAGTTATTAAACTGGCGATCAAGTTGTGTCAGCTGATGAATTTTTTCTATGACCACACCTCAGACTGCTGCAGAAGCAGGTACGTCTATGATGCCTGAACAGTCTCTCCATGATTTTCACACAGAGCAGAGTAATTTGTTGTACAGGAAATGAACGTTTCTACAGAAATTCTTAAGCTCTATAACCACTGATCGTTGGTGAAGCTGTGCAGTCATTAGTGCCAGGCTGATGACAGTGAGAGGCGTTGCTGAGCCAGAACGACCATTTGAAGAGGTAATTTCTCAACAACAGAGCCATCTGAAACACACACACACAGCATACATATTTTAGTACCTAACTTGCAGACATTACAGTGTAGCACGACGTACTTACAGTACCCTTATCTGGCGGTGCTTTTTGGTATTTACGGCGAAAAAAGCCACAGACCGAGGAGTCGCCTTGTAGAGCAGCCATGTTATGTTTGTTTGGATCGCGCGCTTCACGTCACGAGAGTGAGGCGCCGCCTTGCTGTTAAGAAATCCCACCCAGCTGCAGCCGGGCTGCAGTACTGTTGAAAACCAATTGAGGGACCATGGAGCCGCGCCGACCCGAGTAGTGTTCTCGGGCCGAGGCTGACCGGGGCCCGTAAAGTGTCCTTGAGCAAGACATTGAACCCCCAGTTGCTGTTGGTGGCCTGGTTAGGGCCTGTGTGTATGGCAGCTCTGCCGCCATCAGTGTGTGAATGGGTTGACTGCAGGATCTGTAAAGCGCTTTGGTCATCCTAGATGAGAAGAAAAGCACTATATAAGTGAACGCCATTTATCAACTGATATTTTAAAGCCCCATTCATCAGCCACTATTATATTCTCTAGGGCTTTCTGAACCTGGTTGCATACATAAGCTAACTTCCTGCCTTGTTTCCATATAGCCCCATCATCTGCAAATAGGGAAACCCCCAAAATTCTTTCTCCACTCTACTAAACATAACATCCACCAGAATATTAAAGGGAACAGGGCTAATCACACTTCCTTGCGGAGTTCCATTCTCCACCTCATGTTCCTCAGAGAGTTCCCTCCCCACCCGGACCTGAATTGTTCTATTACAAAGGAAATTCTTGATCCAATTACACATTCTCCCTTGGATTCCAGCATCATGTAGTACGATCAACAGCCCTTCCTTCCACAGCATATCATACGCCTTCTCAATCTCCAGGAAGACTGCCACTACCGCCTCTCTACTGGCAATTGCCTTCCTGATATCAGCATCTAAATTTAGGACAGCATCCATAGTAGAGCGTCCCTGCCTAAATCCACTTTGATGGTCCACAAAGAACCCGCTTTTCTCAAGCTTCCACACTAGCCTTTCTGTCATCATTCGCTCTGTGGGAAGCCACTCAGTATGTTTTCACTCAGACGGAATGGTCATGGGGGGTTTGTGTGTTGATACGGGGGTTGGTGCGTTGATGCAAACAGTGACAAAGAGAATGGGAATTGCAAAGTCTTTCATGTTACTGCAGCACCACAGGTGATTGAGCGGGTTGTATGCTATAAAAGGAGAGGTGCCTACGACCTGTGAGTTTTTCTGATGCTTGTGATTCTGGAGGATGTGAGCGAGAGAAATTAATAAAGCCTGCTTTGTTCTGGACCGCTCTGCCTGATTATTCCTCTCTCCACACTGGTGACCCTTGACGCACAATGGAACTCAAGGCGAGCACCCTGGAAACAACCCGGACTGGAGGTGCCGGCAATGCGTGTGTCGTTTGGGTCAAACTTCCAGACTTTTGGCTACACGACCCGAAGTCTTGGTTCCTCCACACCGAGGCCAAGTTCATGCTCTGGGAATAACGGCAGATGACACCAGATACTACTACGTGGTAGCTGGTCCAGTCTGGACCAACAGGGTTAAGGCTGGAGAGTAGAGTTCTGCAAGACGGGCCCCACCCCCCCAATCTGTGACGTCTCCACGGGCCGCCCGCGCCCAGTGGTCCCACGCGTTTGGCGCTGCCGTGTTTTTGAGTCAGTTCACTCCCTGGCCCACCCAGGAGTGCGCGCGTCAGTCAAAATGGTGGGAGCAAAGTTCGTCTGGCCGAGCCTGCGCAAACAGGTGAAACAGTGGGCTGCAGCCTGCGTAACGTGCCAACGAGCCAAAGTGCACAGGCACACAAAGGCCCCTTGGAGCCGTTCCATATCCCGGCTGAGGTTCAACCACATTCACGTGGACGTTGTGGGCCCCCTCCCGCCATCGCAGGGGTTCACGCACCTCCTGACAGTGGTGGGCCGCACCACGCGCTGGCCTGAAGCAGTCCCGCTAGCTTCCACCGTGTCCGCAGAAGTTGCACGTGCTTTTTTGACGACATGGGTGGCACGTTTCAGCGCTCCTTCTGATATCACATCCGGTCGAGGCCTGCAGTTTGTTTCCCACCTCTGGTCCACCATGGCCCGGAGCCTGGGCATCACAATTCATTGCACGAACGCGTACAACCCCCAGACCAATGGGTTATGCGAGCGTTTCCATAGGTCGCTTAAAGCAGCACTCAGGGCTTCGCTTACGGATGCAAATTGGGTGGGCCGGTTGCCGTGGGTTCTATTAGGGTTGCGTTCAGCACCGAAGGAGGATTTGGCGGCCTCCCCAGCAGAGCTGTTTTTTTCCCCAACCACTGTGGCTCCCAGGGGAGTTTTTGCTGGACAGCCCCACGCTGAATACCGATCCATCCCCGCTTTCACCGCATAGCGCAGTGGCAGAGACGGTACCCTGTCCAGTCCACCACTGTTTTCCACGCACTTTTGTGCCAAAGGCCTTGAAGGACGCGGCGTTCGTATTTGTCAGGCACGATGCCCACCGGACCCCCTTGCACCTGCCCTACGATGGCCCTTTCAGAGTGCTGGAACCCGGGGAGAAACATTTTGTGTTAGACTTGGGGGGACGCAGGGAAACAGTCTGTATAGACAGGCTTAAGCCCGTTTTCGTTTTAGCAGACGAGCAGGTGGTGTTGACCCGGGCTCCTCGGCGCGGACGACCCCCACTGAGAACTCCCCAGGTACGTGACTCGTCAGATCAGTCACAATGGTGCTAAAAATGCCCCCCCAATGTCCCCCCACAGATGGACGCACCTCCAGGAGCCCCCCACCGGCGCAGCAGTGCCTCGGAGCCGCAGCCCCCCGTTACAGCCGCTACGGCTGTAATGGGGGGAAGCCCAAAGGACATGAGGGTTAAGGCTCAGTCTGAATTTCTGGGGGGGGGGGGGGGGGGGGAGGGGGCAGTGTGGGAAGCCACTCAGTATGTTTTCACTCAGATGGAATGGTCATGGGGGATTTGTGTGTTGATGTGGGGGTTGGTGCGTTGATGCAAACAGTGACAGAGAGAATGGGAATTGTAAAGTCTTTCATGTTACTGCAGCACCACAGGTGACTGAGCGGGTTGTATGCTATAAAAGGAGAGGTGCCTGCGACCTGTGAGTTTTTCCTGATGCTTGTGATTCTGGAGGATGTGAGAGAGAGAGAGAAATTAATAAAGCCTGCTTTGTTCTGGACCGCTCTGCCTGATTATTCCTCTCTCCACAACTCCATTATTTTACATAGTACCGAGGTGAGAGCAATAGGTCTATAGGAGCTTGGGCTGCTGGCCACCTTCCCAGGTTTCAAAATTGGAACAATTACAGCACACTCCCACTCCTTAGGAAGACACCCACTTTTCCACACACTGTTAAGCAGGGCCAATACCTCCTCTAGTAATACCACCCCAGCCTGTTTAAATAATTGGTAGCTCAGCCCATCTCTTCCTGGAGATGTGTCCTTTCCCCTATCTAGAGCTCTTTTAAGTTCATTTAAGGTGAACATTGCATTAACGATGTCAGAATTGTCACTACTCGTTTGCAATTTGTACTGCTGCTTTTCTACAATCTCTGCTCTTCCTCTTCTGCTTTCCTCACTTACTGCATATTACTTTGGCTGTGCACCTTTTGAAATTGTTCAACCAATACCTTTGATTTTCCTTTACAATTTACTGCCTCACATCCATTATACTCATTATACTGAAGAACAGGGATTACGTCTGCCTAAATGCTCCTGTCATTCTACGAACTAAACTCCAGACTTTTTTAACAGGAGTATCTGGACCCAATTTTTCACAAAAATTTCTCCAGTTTTGTTTTTTTTTTTTTGCTTCTTTGATTATTCTCTGACATGTTTCAGGACCCAAGAAACAGACACAGACACGGGCAGATACAAAATAGTTATTCTTTATTGTTAAGTGAGAGTGAGTTTAGTGCAAGTGTGAGTGCAGATATAGTGGCCTGGTCACTGGAGCTGAGCAATACAGATGACGACCTGGCAACACTGGAACACACAAGCAGAAACCGTTAAGGCTGTTCAGCACGAAAGGACAAGTGCAGGTGTGAAGCTTACTTGAGGTTGTCACTGATTGTATCTTGCTGTTCCCCGATGTCCGTGAGCTGTGGTGGTGCTGGTGCTTGAGGCTGTGATGGTGATAACTCCTGTAACCGTGGTGGTGATCGTGGCGAGAGCAATGATTGCACTGGCAGCTGTGGCGGTGACTGTTCCCGTAGCCGTGGAGGTGATAATGTCCGTAACCGTGGTGATAGTGGCTCCTGTGGCTGAGAGAGTAACAGTACCTGCAGCTGTGGTGATGAGAGTTCCTGAAGTAACGATGGCCAGGAGGAGCTCCAGGGAAGAGAGGGTAATTCTCCGTCAGTTGGAGATACCGGTCCGCCGCCTGGGAGGTCCACCTGTGCACAGGGGTAAAGGTTTGGCGTTGAAAAGCAAATGGTTTTCTTACGTGGTGGGTCTTGTCGTGGCGTTCCTGACTTGGCTGTGAAACGAAGCTCTGGCTCATACTCGGTCGAGGTAGACAGACGACTCCGTGCCGGGCTGTCAACGACGCTGGCTTTTAATAGCCGTTGATTAACACCTGCTGGTCTGTGCGCAGCTGGAGCTGATGAGAGAGATGACGGCCCAGCGGCCGTCATGACATTCTCCTTGCTTTAGCTCTCTAGTCTTTTAAACTCAATTGCTAAGCTTTCGGTTAGATGCCTCTTTAACCTGCTGTACGGTCTGTTTCTGGCTTTAATTGCCAGGCTACATTGTTCATTCCACCAAGGGACCATAGTCCCTCCCATAGGAATCTTTTTCCTAGGAATAACCTCTGATGCAGCAGACCAAATCACTTTAGTTAAAGAATTGTTCCACTCATCCATTCCTTTCTCACTCTGTATATCTGCTACTTTCAGGTTTACTTTTTCCTTATACTCTACCCAGTTTGCTCTTTTATAGTTTAACCTCGGGGGGGGGGGGGATCCTCAATAAGAGTTCTGCCAAACTTGGCAATTATTGGCACATGATCACTGCCCAATAGATTCCAATCCATTATCTTCCATGTACCAATAGCTGCCAACTCAGCCGATGCGATCGTAATATCAATCGAGGTTGCCATTCCCCGGCCTGTTCCAAACCAAGTAGGCTGCCCATCATTTAGCACAACCAAATTGTATTTATCAATGAAATCCTCTATAATCTTACCATTTCTATCCCTTTTCCTGCTTCCCCATAACTTATTATGTGCATTGGCGTCCCCAAGCCAAACTACTGGGAGACTAACTTTATCCATAACTTCCTGGAAATGACTTTCTTCTAAACTGATGCATGGATACATTTACAATTGACACTTTCTCTCGGTTAGTCCACACTTCTATTGTGATGCTCTCTATCATACTTTTAATTTCCCTTCTCCTGTAGTGAATCCCATCTCTGAGAAACGTTGCACATCTGCCTCCTGAGCTGATCTCTCTCTTTCCTCTCACACTTGTATCCCAGTACTACAAAATCCAGGTGTGGTTTTAATCAAGTCTCTTCAATACAAATTACATCTGGCTTCTCCTCAAGCTCCTTCAAAAAGTGTTTAAGTTCCTGTCCGTTTGCCATCAGGCTCCTAGCATTCCATTGCATAATACAAAACATTATGCCAAGGAAGTTAATCATCACCATTTTCACTATTCCTACTGGCCATTTCATGTTCCTCACAGTTGCTACAGTCTAATTCCTGGTACCGACTTCCTCCTGACCCTTGGCCTCCACCACAGTAGGTAAATTGCCAAACTTCTTCTGGATCTATTCCCTTGAAATCCAACGGCCTTTCAGCAGCAGAAGTGATTCCCTGTACTACATATGATTTTTTATTTGCCACCAGTTTTGCTCTCCACATTGCTTTCACCATAAATGCTAATAACATTTTCTTGTTCACAGTAACTGCATCATCATTTCCTGGTATGCTATTCACCCTTATTGGTTCTTTGCACAATGACTCGCCATGCTGTTGCCTGAATCCCTGCACTCCCTCCATCCGTTTAACTGCTTCTGCATATGAGATTTTGTTTTCTCTCTCGATTCTTTCAACATTCTCTGCCTTAATATAATTGGCACACCCTTTGAATGAGGCTGGATAGTCACCTCCACAGTTACAACATTTCATTGGCTCTTTGCATTCCTTCCCATCATAATCTTTACCACACCGTCTGCACCTCCGACCACCTCCACGTATTGCAGCCACATGACCATACTTTTTTTTTTTTTTTAATTTAAGTTTTTGTAAAGGGTATACAGGTCGTTACAGCAATGCAGTGTTTACATTTTCATCACATGTTCCCTTATTTCCTGATATCTGACAACATTGGAAGATTAATTCTTACAACACCCCTTATTTTTTTTTTTTTTTAAAGTGAAAGAAAAAGTGAAAAGAGAAAAACAAAAACAAAAAACAAATAAAAAAACAAACAAACCAGTAAAAAACAAACAAAAAGAAAAAGTAAGTAAATAAAGATAAAAGAGCATCTGAGTAGAGTTGGAACAAAGAGCGGAACCATTATTGAAATGGTATTTGTCAAAGATTAGATCTAATGGAAGACACATATGCGGTCCAGGGTTGCCAAAAGTTCATGAACCCATCCATGTCCTGTCTCAGTGCGAATGTCAACTTTTCCATCGAGTAAATGTCTTGGATCACGTTAGTCCAATCTTCAGGTGTAGGACAGTCCTTCAACATCCATTTTTTAGTTAGAGCTTTTTTGCTTGCCAATATTAAAACATTGAATAAGTATTTTTCTCCTCGTCTTTCCAGTGAGTCCGGTAGTAAACCCAAATACAAAGTTACAAAAGAAAAGGGAACTGTAATTTTGAATATTTTCCCCAATATTGTCTGTACATTGGTCCAATATTGGTGGATAACTGGGCATGACCAAAACACATGAAAATGATTTGCAGTCTTTTCACCACACAAGCGCCAACAGTTCAATCCCTTATGGGTAAATTTGTTTTGTGCAGGTGTTCTGAAAAATCTTGCCAAGTTTTTCCATCCAAATTCTCTCCACTGCAGGGATGAGGTACTTTTCCATTGCTGTTTATTTAGCTTTTCCCATATTTCCAGATGTAAAGTGAAATTCCCCTCTTTTTCCCATCTCTCTTTTATATAAGATGTGTTGTCTCCTTTTAAGTCTTGAAGACCTTGGTATATTTTAGAAATGTATCTGATCCCTGGGATCCCTTTATATGCCATTAAGAAGACCTTCAGAACACCTGACTGGGCCCTTTCCAAAACCTCCTTTTTAAGTATATTGTTTATGTGGTGTCTAAGCTGGAAGAACCTGTAAAGGTCTTGATTTATTAGGCCTTGTTTTTTCAAATCTTCAAAACTTCTTAAGATTTGCCCTTTAAAAAAATCGTAATATTTTATCAGCCCCTTCTCCTTCCACTTTTTAAATCTGGTGTCTGTTTTATTAGGAGTAAAGTCCTGATCATAGGCGATCCATTGCAGAAGTCGATAGGGCTCTTTAGTTTGATTCTCTCTGACTATCTTAAACCAAATTTTTAGCGGGGTCTCTATCCACGGGTTAGTGTTATTCAAAAGCTTAGGTAAGACATTGTTCCCTATTATCGCCTGTAGGGGGATGTCACTTGTTATTTGGCATTCGATCTCCTTCCATTGTGCAGAGTAGACTGGGTTACATATCTCTACTAAAGTTTTAATTTGTGCGGCTTTAAAGTAGTCCCTGATATTTGGCAGCGCGAGCCCACCTTTGTCTTTGTTTAGCTGTAGGGTTCTATATCTGATTCTAGGTCTCTTGCCCTGCCATATGAATCTTGAGATCCTTCTGTCCAGCTCCTGCCATGTTTTATTGGGAGGTTCTACCGGTATTGTTTGGAAAAGGTATAGAAGACGTGGAAGTATATTCATTTTGACTGCTTCAATTCTTTGTGCAATACCCAAGAATGGTATCATATTCCATCTTGCTAGGTCAGATTTTATTTTTGTCACCAGTGGATCATAGTTTAGTGATATAATTTTGTTGAGTTGTTTCGGGATATTGACCCCCAGATATTTCATAGATTCCGACTCCCAGTTAGTTTTGAGTTTGCTTAGTGAATAATGATTTGGGTCATAGTTGAATGTTAAAACTTGGGTTTTATGCATATTTAATTTGTACCCCGATAAATCTCCATACTCTGAAAAAACTGAGGTTAGTTCTGGTAAAGAAGTGTCCGGCTGCCCTAGGTATATTAAAATGTCATCAGCAAAGAGTGCTATTTTATGTTCCTTCTGACCAAGTGTAATACCTTGAATTTTTTGGTTTTGTCTTATCCATTGGCTCAGAGGTTCTATGAAGATTGCAAAGAGCAGTGGAGACAGGGGGCAGCCCTGACGACATCCTTTTTCCAGTTCAAAAGATGATGATAAATTACCGTTAATCCTTATTTTAGCTGTTGGTTTTTTATATAATGCCTGTATAGTTCTAATGAAGTTGTTATGAAAATTGAAACTGGATAAGATTCTGTATAGAAAAGACCAGTCAACCGAATCGAATGCTTTTTCAGCATCTAATCCTAATATGACTGCATTTAAGTTATATTTTTTTATATGATGAATTATGTGTAAAGTGCGTCGAATGTTGTCTTGTGTCTGTCTTTGTCTTATAAAACCTGTTTGGTCTAAATGAATTAGGTCTGTCAGTATATTTTCTAACCTTTTGGCAAGGATAATGGTAAAAAGCTTATAGTCCTGATTTAGTACACTGATTGGTCTGTAGTTGGAGCACTCTAGTTTATCCTTTTCAGGTTTAGGTATAACTGCAATGACCCCTTCTCTCCAGGAGGGGGGGATTTCCCCTGTGTGGAGGACATAATTAAATGTTTTCAGGAGGAGAGGAGATAGTTGCTGTTTAAAGGTTTTGTACCACTCTGCTGTATAGCCATCAGCTCCTGGGGATTTGTTAGCTTTAAGTTTCATAATTGCTTTTTCCAATTCTTTAGGATGTATTTCTGACAGTAGTGTTTTATTTTGTGACTCCGTAAGTTGGGGAAGGTTTAATGTGTTTAGGAATGCCTCGGATGCGTTTTTATGTTTTTTGTGGGAGTATAAGTTCTTATAGTAATTCTCGAAGTTTTTAAGAATATCCTGAATTCTGAATTTTATTTCCTTTGATACTGGGTCTCTGATTTTGTAGATTGCTCTTTCTGTTTGATGTTTCCTCAATTTATAGGCTAGCAATTTTGCCGATTTACTGCCTGCTTCATAGTATTTTTGTTTCAGAAATGTAAGTTTCTTCTGGATTTCTATTGTGTAGATCTCATTTATTTGGTTTTTAATTTCCTTAATCTTGAGCGAGTCAGTAGAATGAGTGTTGCCTTTGTGTTCTTTTTCTAGGTTCCTAAGTTCTGACTCTAATGTGGATAGTTTTTCTTGTCTTAGTTTCTTTTGGGTTGCCAGTTTTGCAATAATCTTTCCTCTTATTACAGCTTTACATGCATCCCACAGTATTAAAGGGGATACTTCTCCATTATCGTTATCTTCCAAATATCTGAGAATATCTGACTCCAATTCATCTTTCAATGGTCCTTTCAGGACATTTGAATTTAACCTCCAAGAAAATGTATTATTTGTGTATTTTTGGATATTTAAGTCCATGTAGATCGGACTGTGGTCGGAGAGATCCATCAGTCCTATTTTACATGTTTTTACTCTACCAATGTCTCTATTAAACATAAAAAAATAGTCAATCCTTGAGTAAGATGAATGTGGAGTTGAGTAAAATGTATAGTCTTTTACACTGGGGTTGAGTTCCCTCCACACGTCACAGACTCCCAATTCTTTTAGTAGCATCCGAGTATTCCTGTTTTGGGTGTTATTTTGATGTGGGGAATTACCAGAAGCATCCCAGTATGGATTCAGTCTAAGATTGAAGTCCCCACCACATATCACTAAACCTTGAGCTTTAGTTATCATTAGGTCGAATACATTTTTATAAAATTTCCAGTTAGCCCCTGGGGGAGCATACACATTCAGCAGGGTGATATCTTCTCCCTCTAGCCGCCCAGTTACCAAACTGTATCTCCCTTCTTTATCTTTGTGTTCTGATTTTTTTTCAAATGTAATTTTGGTTGATATCAATGTTGCTACTCCCCTCCTCCTCCCTGATTTATATGAAGATGAAGAGATCATTTTAAACCCTTGTCTACTGAGTTTATTGTGTTCCACGTCTGTTAGGTGGGTTTCTTGTAAAAGTATTATTCCTGCTTTGTCTTTTTTCATTTTGCCTAGAATCTTGGATCTTTTAACTGGATTCAGGATTCCTTTTACATTATATGAAATTATTTTGGTTACACCCTGTTTCTCCATTGTGTTGTTTTGTTTAGTATAACTGTGTGGTGGCCCTCTTTTGTGCTACTCAGAAACTGAAAGAACATTAAAAACAAGAAAAACATTAAGAACATAGTGTAAAAAACTTTAAAACAAAAAGCTGTCATAAGAACTTCCTGAGCTGAGGTCTTTTTAAAGACCCTGTAAGAGCCTTGATGGAGTGAAGGCTCTGAGGGAAATTCCTCAAACTCTGTTACGTGTTGAGGGCCCTCTCTTACCACTGAAAGTAGTCCCATGCTTTTAACGTGAGTTTCAGAACCCAATCCAAACTTGTAATGATTTTTTTTTTTTTCCTTTTATGCCTAAACCCTGTGAAATTGTGTGCACCCTCCCACCCCCATCACATCAAACATTCACGCAAAAACAGTATTTGTTAGTATGAGGAGAACATGTGGATTATTGTCACATTTCTATTTTAACAAGTTTTTTTTTTTTTTATTACAAAGACTTATTTGTTTCAAATAATATGATTGTTCCATAAAATGTTTTACCACATGCTGAATATGCATCTCCTTTAATGTTTGTTACCTTGTATGAGGGGGGTTGGATGTGCGGATTGATTCAAGAGAAAGGAAAAAAAAAAAAAAAGGTCGCTATTCCAACCTGAAAACGGATAGTTTATCCGCGACACTCTGGTGCTGGGTTTCCCGCTGCTGGTCCGTGGATTTTGAGGGTCTTTGTGTTGTCCATGTTTGCGCTTTGATCTTCACACTCGGGTCTGCCGCGGGTTTAAATACCGTTACCGGGAGCCCTCTTTTCGCCATGTCAGCTGTTGCTTCTTCCGCCGAATTATAGAGACACGTTTCATCGCCGTAGAAGACCCTTAACTTCGCAGGAAATGGTGTCTGAAAGCGCAATTTCTTCTCTCTTAACACCTTTTTCGCGTCATTGTATTCCCTGCGCTTTTTAAGGACCTCCGGGGCGTAATCGTGTTCCACGTAGACTTTTCTCTCCTGGTGCATAAATCCTTTTTTCTGCCAGGCCAGTCTTACAACCTCTTGTTTTATTTTGAAATTGGAAAATCTTACTAACACCGAACGTGGGGGCGCTTCCGCCGCCGGCCTAGCGGCTAATGAACGATGTGCCTTTTCTATCTTCAAGTCGGTGGTTTGTGGAATATCCAATTTCTCTCTTAGTAAGGATTCCACGCATTCTGCCATTGAGTTAAAACCATTTTCGGTTCCTTCTATCAGACCATGAATTCTTATGTTATCTCTTCTTTGTTTTCCTTCTTGGTCGGTTAGCTTAGCCTCTATAGCTGCTTGTCTTTTGCGTAGGTCCAGCACAGAATCTTCGAGCACTTTTATTCGATCCTCTGTTTCCAAGATTCGGTTCTCGGCCTGGTCCACTCTGCTGTTTGTCCTTTTCAATTCTTCTCTGAATTCCCGAAATTCGGCCGTAACATCTCGGCGAAATCGTCGTAGTTCCTCAAATAGTGATTTCAGGCTAACCCTTTTGTTAGCTATCACCAGCTCCTCGTCTTCTGAACGGGGATCTTCCAGTTCAGATTCTCCGGCCGATACGTGTCCTGGCCTGGAGAATTTCAGTTTCTTCTGTTTTCCTTTAGACATGATGATTTTGTCTTTTGATTTTCACTCCTCCAAAAATCCGTTAAGTTTGATTTTCAAGGTGTTATCCTGGATTGAGTCTGAGAGCTTCAGTGTTAAGCTGCAGTCGCCATGGCGTCCAGACCGGAAGTCATGACCATACTTTTGACATTTAAAGCACCTCAGTGGGGGCCTTTCATATTCTTTTACATTGTAGCTGACATACCCCAGCATTACTCTCCTTGGCAGTTTATCTTTATAGGTAATAAGGACAGGAGTTGAGCCACCACTCCTCTCCCCCCTTCCCATGCGCCTGACTGCAACAACTTCACCCCCTTTCAGACAGGTCAGCAGGTCTTGGTCAGTTTTTTCAGATGACACATTATAAATAACTCCCTTAACCTCTGAAGTGACACACGGCTTAATGTTTCCACACTTTTCCCTAACAAACTTTTAATCTTGAGTGCTTTAGTCTGTTGATTAGATGATTTACATATTACAAACATCATCCCACTTTTCAAGATTGTAACACGCATGACATCTCCAATTTCTCTTTTAATTTCTTTTGCCAATTTTAAGGGTTTCACAGAAGAAAACCCAGAACCTTCCTTCACTTTTATATAAACTTTGTAACTAACCTCCTTTTCTTCCTCCTTCCTTCCCATTTTATCCCGAGCACCACCATCCAAGTCACTACCCTGAGACCCATCCTCCCATTTCTTCCTCTCTGGCCTGCTTTTACCCACGACTTGCCACCCACCCCCATCCCACTCACCACCCGCCTGCATGGCCCGACTCTGATAGTACCCAAAACAAGGCAAACTTCTCCTGAAAGGCTTTTCATTTCATCTTCTTTAGCAAAAATCTGAACTTGCCCACGTCGAAACTCGAAGACAGCCTCCAACCAACTAAAGCGGTCTCAGCTTCCTTGTCCGGTCGTCTGCTCCAGCCCCCACCACAGATCCTGCCAATACTTCACTTTCTTAAAACCATGAAGCCATTGGTCACGCGACCCTGGCCAAACAAATCAAGCCTCAAACCAGCGTTTCTGAACACCTGTGCCTTTTTTTTTGACACATGCTCCAAAGCTTCAGATTCATCCAGACCATCACTAACGTTGGAGTACTGCCAGCTGTGTGAGCCCATCTTACCTGTCCGCCAGAGGTAGCTATAACATTTAATGCATTTTGCAATATATTTAAAAATTTAAACTTTAATTTAATATTGATTACATATACTGAAATATTGCAAGCCATTTTTTAATCCTAATTTTGATGATCATGGCTCTTTTTTAATGTTCTGCAGAATAGGAACCTGCTGTAAACCACTTCTTAACTGAGTCGGGCCAGTTGCTTGCAAATTTTGTTACTTTTAACCTTTCCGGCATAAATAAAAATAAAAGTATTGTAGTGGACACACATATATGAACCCGGGACTGTGTGTCCGACACGATCATCGGTAGCACGGGGGCCCCCCAGGGAACGGTGCTGGCTCCCTGCCTGTTCACTCTTTATACTGCGGACTTCTCACACAACACAACACACTGCCATCTACAGAAGTTCTCTGATGACTCTGCGATCGTTGGCCTCATCTCCAATGGAGATGAAGCTGAGTACAGAGGGCTTATCCAGGACTTCGTGGACTGGTGCCATCGGAACTGCCTCCAGATCAACGCGAGGAAAACTAAGGAGCTGGTGGTGGACTGCCGCAGGCATGGGCAACCCCTCACAGCACCAGTAAATATACAGGGAACAGACATCGAGATGGTGACATCCTATAAGTACCTGGGTGTTCATCTGAACAATAAACTAGACTGGTCACACAATACTGACGCACTCTTCAAGAAGGGACAGCGCAGGCTGTTCCTGCTGAGGAGACTCAGGTCTTTTGGTGTACAAGGGGCGCTGCTGAAGACATTCTATGACACGGTGGTGGCATCAGCCATCACTTTTGGAGTGGTCTGCTGGGGCAGTGGCATTACTGCAGCCGATAGGAAGAGACTGAACAAACTGATCAAGAAAGCTAGCTCTGTCCTGGGGCAGTGCCTTGATCCGGTGGAGGAGATAGGAGAGAGAAGGACGGTGGCTAAACTGTCATCTCTGCTGGAGTCCGAGTTCCACCCTACGCAGGACATACTGAATGCACTGAGGAGCTCATTTAGCAGCAGACTACATCATCCCAGGTGCACAACCGAGAGGTTTCGCAGGTCCTTCCTACCAACGGCTGTCAGACTGTACAACCTAAGCAGGGCTGCTCGCAGAGATAGCAAAAAGACGTAACAAACTAATAGTTTTTTGAATGCAAAAGATGCAATAGACTTACACAATGGTTCCCTCCGGCATACAACTAGGAAAATACCGGTCGCTATGAAGGGTGAGAATATGTATGGGCACATAATCATACCATGTAGGATAACTAAGTAGACGGTTGTGCTGTTTCATCCCATCTAGCAACAATGCTCTGCACTGTGTGTTTATATATTTACATATTTATTCCATCTAGCTACAATGCTCCGCACTGTGTGTTTATATATCTACATATTATTCCATCTAGCTACATTGCTCCGCACTGTGTGTGTTTATATATTTACATATTTATTCCACCTAGCTGCAATGCTCCATACTGTGGGTGTTTATATATCTACATATTTATTCCATCTAGCTACAATGCTCCGCACTGTGTGTCTATATATTCATATATTTATTCCATCCAGCTACAATGCTCTGCACTGTGTGTCTGTGTGTGTGTATATATATATATTTTATAGTAATATGTACATATGTATATTAGCTGCTCTTGATTGCTTGCTTTTTTTTCTTGCCTTCTGATTGTTGCTCTGAGTGTTGCTATCCCTGTGCTGTTGCAATCCTGGAATTTCCCCGTTGTGGGACTAATAAAGGCTTATCTTATCTTATCTTATGTGACCTACTTTGTGACTCACATTTTAGATCAGAACAAAGGCAGAGCTTCCTTGGAGATGACAGGAAGCTGCAAGGATGTGGGGGGTGTTATTAAAGGATTTAAGAGGATGCATTGTAGACAGTGGGGGTGTTATCGGAGAGAGGAGATGCATTGTTACTGGCAATTATAATGAAATGTGTCTGTGATGCTTTTGACTTGTGAACTGGGAGAGTCCTGGTATTTAAGGACGAGAGTTTCCTGTATTGTTCTCTTTCTTCTTTGAGACGATGGTGAATGTGAATAAACCTGACTTGAGAGAAACCTGTCTCGTCATTCCCACATTCCCACACTGGTGACCCAAGACGAGCATGCAGCGAGAAGAGACTTCCCCCGGGCCAGCCTCATCAGGAGCCCCCAGCCAAGCAAATGCCGCTACAGTCCAGCTACCGGACTTTTGGCAAAACAATCCGCGCTCCTGGTTCAATGCGATTCAGGCGCAGTTCAACCTCCGGGGGATATCGGTAGACGCCGCAAAATTCTACCACATGGTCGCAAAACTGGACAACCACACGGCCCAGCATGTGGAGAGCCTGATCGACCAGCCGCCGGACAGCGACAAATACGGCTCGTTGAAGGCTGCACTCATCCAGCACTTCACCCCCTCGGTGGAGGAGCGAGCAGAGTGGCTCCTGGCGCTGACTGAGTTGGAAAATGACATGCCCGCGAACCTTATGGAGAAGTTGTTGAGGTTGAAAGACTCTGACGATGATCACTTCATTTTCACCCACCTTTTCCTCAGGACCCTACCGTCAGCGGCGAGAGTGACCCTGGCCAGTTCGCCACTGTTGGCCCAACGGGACTACCGCGCGCTGGCCCGGGAGGCGCAGCGAATTGTCAACGCCACCAAACGGTGCGCGGCCACGGCCGCTGCAGCGGAACTCGGCACGACGACCGGAGATGGCAGGGGGCCAGAGGCAGCAGTACCAGACTCACCGACGATGGCGGAGGCAGGGGCCAGGGAACGCGGATCAGACGTCCTTTGTTTCTACCATCGCCGCTTCGCAGAGAGGGCACGCAAATGTGTACCACTGTGCCAGTTCGGGCATTCGGGAAACACCAAGACCGGGGGTCGGTAGCAGCCGTGGCCCTTGGGGAGGAGAACAAGCTGCTTTACTTGTTGGACGCACGCTCGAAGAGGCATTTCCTCATGGACACAGGCTCCCAGTTGAGTTTCATCACGCCTTCCTACGCGGACAGGCTAGCACAGGGGTGGGCAATCATGTGCCATGGAGGGCCATTCCACTGCAGGTTTTCTATTCCACCCACTCTCTTCAGCAGGTGTTTTCACTGATTAGCAATCCTTGAAGCTGATCAGCGCAAACACCTGCTGAAGAGACTGGGTGGAACAGAAAACCTGCAGTGGAATGGCCCTCACTGCCCACCCCTGGGCTAGCAGGTTCCAGAGGTCTCGGGGTGGCAGCAGCGAACGGCTCGGAGATTAAGACCTTTGGTGAGAAGACTCTGCTTCTGTCTCTACACGGCCGTACATTTGAGTGGACTTTTGTTGTAGCAGCAGTGAATTTCAATATGTTGGGGGCTGATTTTTTGTGCTCACATGGTTTGTTGGTTGATCTCGCTAACAGGCGCCTGGTTAATGCATTTTCTTTTGATTCTATTCCCTGTACAGCGCAAGTGGCCCCGCCAACAGCACAAGCCAACGTCACAGCTGCAAGCGGTAAGTTCCACACACTGCTCACTCAGTTCCCAGCACTCACAGTCCCCACATTTTCAGCAACAGTCGCTAAACACGGGGTGGAACATTTTATTACCACTACCGGACCGCCCGTTTTTGCAAAGGCTCGACACTTGGACGCAGTTAAATTCAATTCAACTTTATTTATATAGCGCCATTTCACAACAACAGTCATCTCATAGCACTATCAACTGTAGGGGGAACCCCCACAGCTGCAGAAAGACCCCAGCAATCAGGCGATCCCCTGTGAGCAAGCACTTGGCGACAGTGGAGAGGAAAACTGGCCATAGCGTGCGAGGAGTTTGCCAACCTGGAGAGGTTGGGCATTATCAGGCGTTCAAACAGTCCGTGGGCTTCCCCGCTACACATGGTCCTGAAAGCTGACGGATCATGGCGACCTTGCGGGGATTTCTGCAGGTTAAACAATGCTACAGCGCACGACCGCTACCCAATCCCGCATATCCAGGATTTTTCCGTTCATTTGGCAGGGGCTCGTGTTTTTTCGAAGATAGATTTGGTCCGCGGTTACCACCAAGTCCTAGTGCGCGCTGAGGACATCCCCAAAACAGCGGTAATAACTCCATTTGGCCTATTCGAGTTTTTATGCATGCCATTCGGGCTTAAAGGGGCTGCACAGACGTTCCAACGCATGACGGATGCGGTGCTTCGCGATCTCCCTTTCGTGTTCGTCTACTTGGATGATATTTTGGTAGGCAGCGCGTCCGAAGACGAACACGAAAAACACCTGGCCACAGTTTTCCGAAGGTTGGGAGATCACGGGTTAATAATCAACCCAGCAAAGTGTCAGTTCGGGGTGGCGCAGATTGATTTTTTAGGACACCGCGTCTCCCCCGAAGGAGCGGTTCCGCTTCCTGACAAAGTGCGCGCGGTGGCAGATTTCCCCCGGCCGCAGACGGTCAGGGCGTTACAGGAGTTTTTGAAGATGGTGAATTTTTATAACCGTTTTCTCCCCCGCGCGGCGCAACTCATGCAGCCGCTGTATGCCGCGCTCAAAAAAAAGAAACCCGGGGATAAGGTCGAGTGGTCCCTGGAGCGGGACCAAGCGTTCTCGGAGGTGAAAGCAGCCTTGGCAAAGGCTGCGTTGTTGGCACACCCAGACCCAACGGCCCGCATAGCGCTCACTACTGACGCGTCAGATGTGGCCATAGGGGCGGTCGTGGAGCAACATGTAGCCGGGGTTTGGCAGCCCCTCGCCTTTTTCAGCAGGACCTTGCGCGATAGTGAACGTAAATACAGCGCGTTCGACAGGGAGCTGCTGGCTGTCCATTTGGCCATCCGCCACTTTCAGTTCTGGCTGGAAGGACGCCGTTTCACCGCGTTCGTTGACCACAAACCGCTAACATTCGTGATGGCCAAGGTTTCCGAACCGTGGTCAGGCCGGCAGCAGAGACAGCTGACCGCAATCTCAGAGTTTACCACTGATATTCAGCATGTGGCGGGCAAACTGAATGTAGTGGCAGATTGCCTCTTGCGCGCCGTGGCGGCCCCAGTCAGCGTAGGAATAGATTACGCAGCCATGGCCGCGGAGCAGGTTAGTGACGCGGACGTGCGCGCGCTCCAGTCTGGACCAACAGGGTTAAGGCTGGAGAGCAGGGTGCTGCAAGACAGTATCTAATCTGCGATGTCTCCACTGGACGGCCGCGTCCAGTAGTACCGGCCGCATGGCGCCGCCGCGTTTTTGACTCGATTCATGCTTTGGTGCACCCGGGAGTGCGCGCGTCAGTCAAAATGGTAGGAGAGAAATTTGTGTGGCCGAGTCTTCGCAAACAAGTTAAAGAGTGGGCAGCAGCCTGCACGGTGTGTCAACGGGCCAAAGTACACAGGCACACGAGAGCTACTTTGGAGCCGTTTCACATTCCGGCCAAGAGGTTCGATCACGTTCATGTGGACCTCGTAGGACCCCTCCCGCCGTCAAAAGGGTGCACACACCTTCTGACAATGGTGGACCGCACCACGCGCTGGCCTGAAGTGGTTCCGCTGGCATCAACCACGGCCGAGGAGGTAGCGTGCGCGTTTTTAACGGCTTGGGTGGCGTGTTTCGGAGTTCCGTCGGACATCACATCCGACAGAGGCCCTCAATTTGTGTCCGAAATTTGGTCGACAATGGCCCGCAGCCTGGGTGTCACAATTCACCGCACAACCGCGTACAATCCGCAGGCTAACGGGTTATGCGAACGTTTTCATAGGTCATTGAAAGCAGCTCTCAGAGCATCACTGACGGATGCAAATTGGGTAGACAAGTTACCGTGGGTGTTATTGGGGTTGCGTTCTGCGCCTAAAGAGGACTTAGAAGCCTCCCCAGTGGAGCTCGTGTTTGCGCAGCCACTCCGGCTGCCGGGGGAGTTTCTCCCAGATAACCCTGCACCAGACACCTCCCCGTCTCAGCTGTTGCAGAGTAACATTGAATCAAGCACGCTGCCCGGCCCCGTGCACCACAGTTTTCCGCGCGTTTTTGTGCCTAAAGCTTTGAAGAACGCAGAGTTTGTTTTTGTCAGACACGATGCCCATCGAACCCCGCTGCGACCGCCTTATGACGGACCGTTCAGAGTGCTGGAAACAGGGGACAAGCAGTTTTTGCTAGATTTGGGGGGTAGGAAAGAAAAAGTTGGCATAAACAGACTCAATCCCGCTTTTGTGGTGGCAGATGAGCAAGTGCTGTTGGCAAGGGCCCCGCGGCGAGGTAGACCCCCACGGGGGGCTTCACAGAGTAATGTTTCCCCAGAACACCCGCAGGGACTGACAAAAGGTTTCCACCCCCAGACGGCAAACCCCCAGCGTGACAGCGCCGCAGAGACGTTGAATCCCAGCTACAGCGGATATGGCAGGAGACTGAAGCCTAGACAGCATGTGGACTGATGTGTATTGATTCTATCACGGCACGCATGTTGTTATTCTCTTGTTTGTTCTAAAATGTTGGGGGGGTTGGTGTAGTGGACACACATATGTGACCTACTTTGTGACTCACATTTTAGATCAGAACAAAGGCAGAGCTTCCTTGGAGATGACAGGAAGCTGCAAGGATGTGGGGGGTGTTATTAAAGGATTTAAGAGGATGCATTGTAGACAGTGGGGGTGTTATCGGAGAGAGGAGATGCATTGTTACTGGCAATTATAATGCAACGTGTCTGTGATGCTTTTGACTTGTGAACTGTGAGAGTCCTGGTATTTAAGGACGAGAGTTTCCTGTATTGTTCTCTTTCTTCTTTGAGACGATGGTGAATGTGAATAAACCTGACTTGAGAGAAACCTGTCTCGTCATTCCCACATTCCCACAATATATTTGTTTAAATAAATTACAAATCTTAACACTGTAATTTACTGAGATACACTAGTATGTCATTACACTGAGACTATGACCTCACATTGCTGGAATACAGTAAACACTGATATATAATAGAAAAAAACATTTTAAATCAAAGTCTGATTTAATCATATAAACATGAATCCAACAGAAGAATGACACCTAACAAGTTCAGAGAGCTGAGGTCTGTTTGAGAGAGGACTACAGAAGTAAGTTAATCACTGATAAAAGAATGAACAGCATTACTAGTGCATCTCTGTAAATTACAATAACGTGAACAAGGTTTTTTGCAATACAACTAAAAAAGAAAACGATTTATTCAGTTTTGATCACGTGCACAGTGAAACACGGAGTCTTTTTTTTATCTGATTTTGATGATCATGGTTATAGTTTGCACCAACCTTAACACCTTCATGACAAACTAAATTACTGCCTTTATTACAAAGCCTGTTGTAATGAATAAAACCATGACAGACCTCTCTCAGTTATAATAATAATAATTAAAAAAACTGAATCATTTACCAAAATGTAAAATGATTCTGCCTGACCGTAGTCAATTCAAAAAGTTAATCTGACTCACATTAATGTGTCTCAAAATGCATTAACATCATGTTAGTGTCTTAACGTGAAACGTTAGCTCACTTAACCATTAATATTATGGCAGACACGGTGCATAAAACATGAGTTTATGATACATCTTTCCAATTTTTCCTACCAGCAAGCTGCTGTTGCTGAGACTTTTTTATCTTCGCTAAACAGCCACGTGACTTAACACTACTGACAACGTGACTTCCCCTCTGATATTATAGCATACCTTTATCATGAAGCACCCATTTCCCAATGCAATGAAAATAGCTAAAGTAATTCCGACATACAAGACGGGTGACAGAGGGGAATTCTCAAACTATAGACCAATTTCACTATTGCCGCAATTTTCCAAGATACTTGAAAAAATATTCTATGAGAGAGTTGACAACTTCATACTGAAGAATAATTTATTGTGTGAGCAGCAATATGGGTTCAGACACAAGAGGACAACTGCATTTGCTCTAATGGAATTTATAGAAAAAATATCAACTGCCGTTGAAAATAAAGAGTACTCAGCTGGGGTATTCCTGGATCTTAAAAAAAAGCATTTGATACAGTGGATCATAATTTATTATTAAAGAAACTACAAAATTGTGGTATTAGGGGGGTAGCACTGTCCTGGTTATGTAGTTACTTAAAGAATAGATATCAGTATGTATGTGTTGGTAACAAAAACTCACAGTTACTGAAGGTTACTTGTGGAGTCCCACAGGGTTCAGTTTTGGGGCCATTGTTATTCAACATGTATATAAATGATATATGTAAAGTTTCAGAAAAAATGGATTTAATAGTGTTTGCTGACAACACTAATTTATTATGCAGTGGAAGCAATTTGGAACAACTTTTGGATACACTCGGAAAGGAATTAGGAAAGCTTAAACTGTGGTTTGATTCAAACAAATTAACGCTCAATTTAAGTTAGACAAAATTTATAGTTTTTAACAACCATGACAACAACTTAGTATTTAAACTTAGTGTAAATGGTGTAGAGATTGAAATGGTATCCGAAACTAAATTTCTTGGAGTAATAATTAATAATAAACTGTGTTGGAAGTCACATATTAATTATATTAAAAGTAAAATATCCAAATCAATTGAATCGGTGAATTCAAAAAGGGCCCAAGTCCACACTTTTTCAAAACCCAGATATTACATGTTTAATGAACTTTAAGAGACAAGCTATCTGATTATGTGCAAAAACGTCCCAAGTCAACTTTAATGCATTGACTATTCACAGCATTGTTTATGCATTGAGTGCAAGAGAGACCCAAGTCGAGGACTTGGGCCCTTCCTGCATGGATTAAACTTAAAGTCATAGGTGGCAGCACCAGTCATCCAAGATGGCAGCACCAATGCAACACGAGTTTGACTCAAGTGATGAAGAGGTCAGGCCAAAAAGAAGGCGTAATGAAAAGGAATGGGCCAGAAACAAACAAAAACGATTACGCGCTGAAGGCAAAGAATATGTCAATACCAAAAAAGAAGTGAAACCAGCAAGGAAAACGGGTGTTAACTGCGATTTAACAGTTTGTGATGCTAGGCGTGAAGATGAGTCTGACTTTGACGATTAGTTACCAGTAGATGGACCTCTATGTTAATCTGCCCACTTTTAGATGAAAATCTCATTTGCTGGCAGTTATCAAAACAATAGTTTGAATATAAAGTGATCATAAAAGGTGTTCAAAACATGACATAATTAAAAAAAAACGTTTTCAACATGTGAGAAATAGATGTTATGCGCTTCTTTTCATATGTTCTTATTGTTTAATTCAAGAAGGGCCCAAGTCCAGGGACTTTAGTTTGCCAATCCTCTGAAATTAAAAAAGTGAAATGCTTCATATTATAGCATTTCTAAGCTATGGCCTTGTGCTATATCTGAGTAAAGTATGAACCATCTGGCATAGACTACCTTTGAGATATGCAATTTATTTGATTTCCTGCAAAAACATATTTCTTGGACTTGGGCCCCTTTTGAATTCACCGATTCAATTGCAATACTACACAGAGTGAAATATTTGCTGAATCAACCCACACTATATACCTTGTATCATTCATTAATAGGGCAATGGATCCGCGTTCTTGTCGCGCCCTCCGCCAGTACCCGGGCTTGCCCAGGGAAGCTAATGATCCTACCAGCAGACTAAATTCGAAGAGACGACGCCTCAGTGCCAAGTCAAAGAAGAATCCTAGTCACAGTCCCAAAGCCGAAAGCAAACAGCCCCGAGAGCACCTTGCGGTAGGACCTGCCCTTCGCATACTACAACTAAACGTTGAAGGCCTATCTGTAGCCAAGCGAAGCCTTATTGAAGTCCTCGCCTTCCAACACTCGATTGATGTAATCTGCCTCCAAGAGACTCATATTGGCACAGAGGAAGCTGGCCGCTACACCATCAATGGCTTTGACCTCCTGTGCTATGTTCCACATGCCAAACATGGACGTGCACCTATGTGCGTTCTGACATAGTTGAAGTAAACCACCTGACAACAACACATTTCTCAGACACCATAACCATTGGTGGCTTCCATATTGTCAATGTGTACAAGCCCCCTAGTGCCAACTGGGATCTGCAGGTCTTACCCACCCCACCCCACCCTGCCATCTATGTGGGGGACTTTAACAGCCATCACCCTGACTGGGGGTACCCAGCAGTGGATAGTGACGGGGAGGTACTTTCAGACTGGGCATCTAGAAATGATCTCGCTCTGATACACAACCCCAAACAAAGAGGAACCTTCCACTCTGCTAGGTGGAAGAAGGACTATTCTCCTGACCTGTGCTGGGTCAGCTCTTTGAATGGGACGCCATATCCTACACAGATCCTCATTCTTGACGATTTTCCACACAGCCAACACCGGCCCCTGCTTGTACACATTGGCCTACTACTTCCAGTCATAAACAGCCCAAGGAAGATGCGCTGGAACTTCCACAAAGCCAACTGGAAGAAATTCAGTGAAACCCTGGATCGGAGTGCTGTTACCATCCCACTCCACACCATCTCTGTAGATGAAGCATACAACCGCTTCTGCAGCGCAATCTTCAAGGCTGCTCACACTGCAATCCCACGAGGCTACCGACCCCTCTATGTCCAATGCCTGGACAGAGAAAGCGCTGCCCTCCTATAATCCTATCAAACATCAGGGGACCCAGAGATAGCAGACCATCTCATTGAATCGCTAAGTACAGCCCGGCGAAAGAAATGGGAGGAGACAGTTGCTGACCGGAGCTTTATCCACTCTAGCAGGAAATATTGGAGCCTCATCCGTCGCCTAGGAGCTGCACAGAAGCCCCCTAGCCAAAGCCGAGCATCTGCCACACCCAACCAAGTTGCATCCCACCTACTGACCATCGCCAAAGCACCCTAAGACAAAGACACCAGAAGAGCAGTTACAACTGAGCTAAAAAAACACCAAAAAATGCCCGTAGAGGAAACGAACCCTGAACCCTTCGAGGCTGCTGAACTGGAGAAAGTCCTATAGGGCCTGAAATGTGGAAAGGCAGCAGGATACGACAACATCTTCCCAGAATTCATGAAAAATCTTGGCCCCCGAGCCCTAACCTGGTTGACACAACTCTACACAAGGATCATACAAACAAACTCAATCCCAAAGAAATGGCGGACAGCAAAGGCCATTGCCATACCAAAACCTGGCAAAGACCACAAACTACCAGCAAGCTACCGCCCAATCTCCCTACTCAGCGTTCCTTATAAAATCATGGAGCGCCTAATACTGCAACGTATTTCCCCAGGAATAGAGGAAATTCTAAGTGTGGATCAAGCAGGTTTCCGCAAGGACCGCAGCACAGGAGAACAAGTACTGGCCCTAACTACCTTCATCGAAAATGGCTTCGAGAGCAGACTGAAGACAGGGGCTGTGTTTCTCGATCTTACAGCCGCCTATGATACGGTCTGGCACAAAGGCCTCCTCCTGAAACTTACAAAGGTGATCCCTGCCTGGGCAACAGCAATTATAAAAACCCTGCTGACCAACCGAAGGTTCAGAGTCCACCTCGGTCAGAACACAAGCACATGGAGAACGCAGAAAAACGGACTCCCACAAGGCTCAGTTCTAGCTCCAACCCTGTTCAACCTCTACATAAACGACCTGCCCACTACAAAATCCCGCAAATTCATCTATGCAGATGACATCTGTTTGGCACTCCAAGCACCAGACATTGAGTCACTGGAACGGGTGCTCACGGAAGATCTTGCCAAACTGGACCAGTTCTGCAAAACCTGGCACCTAAAACCAAGCCCAGCAAAAACCGTCTCCAGTGTATTCCATCTCCACAATGTAAAAGCTGCCAGAGAACTAAACATCCACCTGAGCGGACTCAAGCTTAAGCATGCCTCGAATCCAACCTACCTTGGAGTGACCCTTGACAGGACCCTATCCTTCAAGGAACATTTAAAGGGGACGGCTGCTAAGGTGAAGGCACGAAACAACCTGCTCTGCAAGCTCGCTGGTGCAAAATGGGGGGCGGCAGTCTCCACCCTGCGCACCTCAGCACTGGCCCTTTCATACTCTGTAGCAGAATATTGTGCCCCTGTCTGGTCCAGGTCATCCTACACACACCACGTAGACACCCAGCTCAACACAACCATGAGAACCATAACTGGGACAATCTACTCAACACCACTCCCCTGGCTCCCTGTACTGTCAAACATAGCCCCCCCACACATCCGGCGAGCAGCACTAACTCAAAGGATGCTTCAAAAAGCCAAAGATTCTCCTCACTTACCAATCCATGCAGATATCTACACTCCACCCACTGCCCGACTTCCATCCAGACGGCTGATTTGGAAAAACCCTCCCCCAGCTGATTTCACCATCCAGACAGCTTGGCAAGAGGAATGGGAGACCAAGGAGGTCCCAAACAAACACCTGGTGACAAACCCCAACCAACAGGTCCCGGGCACCAACCTCCTAAGGAGACAGTGGTCTACACTCAATCGCTTCAGGACTGGACATGGCCCCTGCTTGGCCAGCCTTCACAGATGGGGCAGTAGCCCTAGCCCACTGTGCGCATGTGGAGAGGAGCAAACAATGGAACACATCATAGCGGCTTGCCCGCTCCAAAGACTGGAAGGAGGATTACACACCTTCCATACAGCAAACCAAGAGGCAACAGCTTGGCTTGAGGACTTTGCATTCGCTAAATAAATAAATAAATAAATTCATTAATACTCCCATACATGACATATTGTACTGAAGTATGGGGAAATACATATAAAACAAACATATATCCAGTCTTTATGCTTCAGAAGAGAGCTATTAGAATAATAAACAAAGCTGCTTACAGGGAAACAACAAACCCACTTTTTCTTAAATTAAAAGCTCTCAAGTTGAAAGATCTGGTTGACTTTAAAACTGCAGTAATAATGTTTAAAGTGAAGAATCTATCACTGCCCGCAAATATCCAAAAGTTGTTCCAAATAAGAGAGAAACAATATCATTTCAGAGGAACATGTATATTTCAAAAACCTTCAGCGAGAACTACCACCAAGCAACACTGTGTTTCAGTGCAAGGAGTCAGATTATGGAACGATTTTGGACCTGAATTAAAATCATGTACAACGTTTGGACAATTTAAACAAAAGCTAAAGGAGGAAATACTCCAAACATATATACAAGATGACATGTAAAATCACATAAGGATTGTCACATCCAGTCTGCGTTGTGTTGTAGCTTAGTTTTTTTGTCACATTTTGTCTTAGCTTTGTTCTGAATTGTAATCGCTCTTGTTTTGTTTTTCTTTTGAATTCTTGGATGGAATATGGGTGGGCAATATAAGCTGCGGCTTCAGCCATCACCCATTTCGGATAACTTATGTTGAACTGTATAATCAGAGGAGTTATTGTCTAATTTGACCTTGTTGGATTTTCTTTCCCCCTTTGTTATATTATTCGGTTTCTTTTAATCTGTACTTTTATCTATCCGAAAATAAAGATTCATTCATTCATTCATTAAAGCACCATTACCCACAGCTGCTCTGTTTTCAAACGTGACCGCCAGCTACCGGATGTGTGCGTGCCTTTGTGAGGTCCCACGGACCAGCGTAACCGTAAACAAGGGTTCCGTCCGAGGCAAATACAGCTCCGGCTGCTGTAGCTGATAAATGGCAAAGATTATGTCACTGGCCACCCCCAGCTCCGCCAATGGAGAAGCTCCTGCCCCAAGTGGAGGAGTTTAAGTATCTCGGGGTCTCATTCACAAGTGAGGGGAGAATGGAGCGAGTGATTGACAGACGGATCGGAGCAGCATCTGCAGTGATGCGGACGTTGTACTGGTCTGTCGTGGTGAAGAGGGAGCTGAGCTCTAAAGCAAAGGCTGAATCATCTTCAGATACACATCTGGAGACCGAACACTTATTTATGTTTGTAGTTCCTTCCATATTGAACACACGTTATTTAGTAAAACTGGATCAATGCTGACTCAGGGCAGGGTGATTTTGTGAGTAGTTATTCAGGGCACCCCAACTGTGGTTGTAGTAACAGTCAGTTGCCACTGGGTGGCGAACTCTGACTACAAACTCTATCCTCATTCTCGTCTCACCAGTAGACAGTGGTAGGCAGACCTTTAAGGAGAGATTAGTTGAAAATAGTTGAACTGTGCCTTTTGCATCTATTTCACTGTTTTCAGTTGCTCAGTATTAAGCTATGTATTAATAGTTTTCACATTTTGCACACAGTTCTGGTACATTTCAAATGTTTTCAGTCTACAAATAAAAGGAAACCAACCCAGCCACTAAACCTGTTGGTATAAAGTGGTGAAGAAACTCAGGTGTTACTAATAATTATGGATGTGTACTTGATTACATCTGAATATTCATTATACATATAGACAGACAAGGAAAATTTCACTTTTTTAGTGCTTTTGTGCATCTGTTTGAATAACTAGAGTGGTTACTCACCGAAAAACCCAACCTGTCACATTGTTAGGGTCAGCCTTTATCTCAGTACCTCTGTCTAAATGAGTACTTTTAATTTTGCTGCAGCTGTGGCCAAAGCTCACTGGAACAATATCACCCTCCCAGCTTCATCTCCACACATTTTATTGGTGGTAGGATCCCCATGAATGTCCAAACCCACAGTGGCAGGACTACTATGGCTGCTAGCCTGCTATGTAGTTAGCTTGGTGACTGTGGTTTATATATTCATTCATTCATCTTTAACCACTTAATCCACAGGGAGGCTGGAGCCTATCCCTTGCACTTCAACATTGGCCTCTGGGAGTTGTGTGCTCTGGACCATGCTAGCTGGCTTTGCAAGCTTAACACCAGAGAACAAGTAGCCATAAACAGCCATAGTACAGAAGGTGAGAGGAATTGTGCCACATAATTGTGCCACATTTTCACTCCTCAACAGAATCCTTCAACCCCTGGACTCCCTACCCCCCCATCTGTACTCGGTGGACACCTGCAACTCCCTCCTTTTGTTTTTTAGTGCGAAAATTGAAAAGATCCACCAGCACCTGTGTCCCATTCCCTCTTCTCCCTCCCCCTCGGCACCTCCCTCCTATAGTTCTTCACTCTCTTCTTTTCAACTTCCTGACCTCTCTGCCATCTCCAACCTCATCTATAAATCCAAGCCATTCACTTGTCTTCTTGATCCCCTTCCTACAGCCTTGGTCATATCCTGCCTCCCCTCACTGCTCCCTCTCATCACTGCTATCATCCACTCCTCACTCACCACTGGTTCATTTCCCTTATCTTTTAAAACTGCTGCTGTCTCTCCAATCCTCAAAAAACCCGGTTCAGATCCCAATAATTTCAATAACCTCCGTCCCATTTCTAACCTTCCATTCATTTCCAAAATTCTTGAAAAGGTTGTTGCTTCTCAACTTCACTCTCACTTATCTCACAATAGCCTGTTTGAAGATTGTCAATCGGGTTTCCGCCCCCACCATAGCACTGAAACTGCCCTTCTGAAAATCACTAACAACCTCCTCATTGCAGCTGATTCTGGTTTGCTTACTATTCTCATTGTCCTTGACCTGAGTGCGGCCTTTGACACAATCTCCCACTCCATTCTCCTCAACAGATTGTCTTCCATCGGTATCAGTGGCACTCCCCTTGACTGGTTTCATTCTTACCTCTATGGCCGCACTCAGTTCATCCAACTCAAATCCTTCCATTCTCAACCCTCCCCCGTCTCCTCTGGTGTGCCCCAGGGGTCAGTCCTGGGGTCTTCCCTTTTCATCATCTACCTCCTTCTCCTTGGTTTTATTTTCTGTAAATACAATATTCTCTTCCACTGCTTCGCAGATGACACTCAGCTCTACCTCTCCACCAAACCAAATTCCACCCTCCCTCCCTCCTCCCTGACCAACTGTCTTTCTGAAATAAAAACCTGGTTCACCACAAACTTTCTCAAACTCACCAGTGATAAAACAGAAATCCTTTTAGTCGGCACCAAATCCACATTATCAAAAGTTGATAGTTTCTCCCTCACCATTGACGGCTCCTCAGTTTGCCCCTCCCCTCAGGTCAAGAGTCTGGGTGTCATCCTCGATGGTTCTCTTTCCTTTCGCTCCCACATCAATAACATCACCCGGTCTGCTTATTTTCATCTTCGCAACATTAATCGTCTTTGCCCTTCGCTCACCCCCCATACTGCCTCTATTCTTGTACACAGTCTTGTCACTTCCCATTTAGATTACTGCAACTCCCTACTCGTTGGTCTCCCTCAGAAATCCCTTCACAAGCTCCAGTTAGTCCAGAATTCAGCTGCCCGCGTTATCTCCAAAACCCCCTCCTTCCTTCACATCTTTCCTGTCCTCCTGCAACTTCACTGGCTCCCGGTCAAATTTCGCATTGATTTCAAAATCCTCCTTCTTACTTTCAAAGCCATCCATAACCTCGCCCCTCCTTATCTAGCTGACCTCCTTCACATTGTTACCCCTACCAGCTCCCTCAGATCCTCCTCCTCTGTCCACCTCGCTGTCCCTCCTGCTCGACTCAGCTCCATGGGGAGTAGAGCCTTCAGCCGCTCTGCTCCCAAACTCTGGAATTCACTCCCACCTGCCATCAGAAACATTGACTCCCTCCCTCAGTTTAAATCCGCTCTCAAAACTCACCTGTTCAGATTAGCATTTTCATTGTAACTGCCATGCTTTTTATGATTGTTGTTTTTGTGTTTTTGTTGTTTACTGATACTGTGTTTTATCTATTTCTGTAAAGTGTCCTTGAGTGTCTTGAAAGGCGCTTTTAAATAAAATGTATTATTATTATTATTATTATTATAAAGTAAGGCCATTCCTGGTGCCTGTCATGTTCTGGTGAACGCGTGCCCCCTCCTTCCCGTTTTCTCCTCAGGCAATCATCACACCTGGGAGATTAGATAGATAGATAGATAGATAGATGTACTTTATTGATCCCAAACTGGGAAATTACAGATTAGACGCACGTGCTGCCTCATCAACCTCATCACCACCCACTTCATCCTGCTGGTTTGTCTCTTCCCGCTGGGGGTTCCTGGTGGTTTTCCTGTTCGGCCCAAGTAAGTGGTATTCAAGTTTTCCCTCTGCCTGTTCTCCATTCCTTGCTAATAGCTCTCGTCTCTCTCTCCCACAGGTCACTTCCTCTGGCGAGTGACGTTTTCTGTAGCTGTGCTCCAGTTCCTTTTGAAATTTAATAAAACTCATTAACGTGTTTTTGTGTGTTTGGATTGTTTTCCTGTTGTTGCACTCTGCACGTGGACTGTCAATACTGTTAATCATGACGGAATGAGCCAGCCATAATCTCGGCTCAGCGAGTGCTGCAGCACCAGAACAATCTGCTCTCGAGCGCTTAAATGCGACCAAGAGACAGGTGGCCGTACTCACGCAGCAGCTGCAGACTATTATGCAGCAGCTGGGTACGGTCACCAAACATTTGGTCAACATGGCTCCTCCAGACCCTCCCACCTCTCCCGCCCCTGCTGTTCAAACCGTTGTTCGCCTTACTACTTCAGTTCCCACACCTGTCCTGTACGCGGGGGAGGTGGGGAGGTGCAAGGAGTTTTTATGTTAGGTACGGCTTTGTTTGGGGCAGGTGGGGGGGGGGGGGTACCTGGATGATACTGCTAAAATTCACTTTTTGACCCTCTTGCTTCTTGACAGCCCAGACGGGGATGGGTACACATTTGAAAGATTTGTGGTCGAGTTCACCCGTTCGTCTGATCGTACGGAGAGTCAGGGAAACGTCATGAGTTGTCTTTTGTCTCTCTACCAGGGTGCTCGGTCAGGGGCCGAGTACTCGGTGGAGTTTCAGGTTGAAGCGGCGGACTCAGGGTGGAACGGGGTTGCTCTACGCAGTGCGTTCCTCCATGGTTTAAATGCTCGCCTCCGTGACGACCTGGCGGTTCATGTGGTTCCCGACTCCCTGGACGGTCTTATTGATCAGGCTGTTGGTTTAGACAACCGATACCATGAGCAGGCGAGGGAGCAACAATCCTCCTTTTGCCTGTCCGCCGTGCGGGCACCCACCATGGCTACTGACACAGGGGGCGCTAGTTCTTCTCCTGAGCCGATGGAGCTCAGCTGGTTCGTCTGACCAACGATGAGCAGCGACGGAGGAGAAGGATCAGCGCGTGCATGTACTATGCTTCTATGGAGCACAGGGTAGATGACTGCTCCCTGGGGCCAAAAGACGTGGCCCATCAGTAGCTGTGGGGGGTCTGACAGGCAGGACCAAACTTAATCCCCCCGGCAATTTCTCTATTCCGGCCCTTGTTCAATTACCGGGGGTCGAGAGGAGGGTCATGGTGTTAGTGGATTCAGGGGCAGAAGGAAATTTCATCTCTTCCCAGCTTGTTCTGGATATGGGTATTCCCACCCACAAATTGTCCCCACCCCAGAATATCACTACTCTGTCTGGCCAGAAGATCGCCGTAGTCACTGATCGCACAGAACCCGTCGCATTCCTTCTTTCCGGGAACCATCGGGAGGAACTTTCGTTCCTAGTTTTTCCAAATTCATCCTCCTCGATGGTCCTTGGTTACCCGTGGCTCCGGAGGCATAACCCTATAATCAGTTGGGCTAATAACTCCATCTCCTACTGGAGTCCACACTGTTTGGCATCCTGTTTGAGTTCGGCTGAGTGTTCACCGTCTCTCCCCATTTCCTCCCCTCTGGCCAAACTGCTGGACCTTAGCCTGGTTCCCAAGGTCTATCACGACCTGGGGGAGGTCTTCAGCAAGTCTTGAACACTGTCACTTCTGCCTCATTGCTCTTATGACTGTGCTGTGGAGCTCCTCCTGGGGGCTCGGCTGCCGTCCAGCCGGCTATAGAGTATTTCTGTCCCAGAGAGGGAGGCGATGGAGGGATACATTAAGGACTCCCTGAATGCCAGCCTTATTCGGCCATCATCGGTTGTTGCGCCCGTGCATTGACTACCGGGAATTAAATGCAATCACTGTGAAAGACAAATATCCTTTGCCTCTGATTAACTCCGCATTCGAGCTCCTTCAGCTCACGCGAGTATTTACTAGATTGGATCTCTGGAATGCTTACCACTTAATCCGTATTCGCGAAAGAGATGAGTGGAAGATGGCATTTAAAATTCACCTGGGGCAATTTGAGAATTTGGTCTTGCCGTTTGGGCTCACTAACGCCCCCGCTGTCTTCCAGTGGCTCAATAACAATGTCCTTCACGATATGGTTAACCGGTTCATTTTTGTGTATCTGGATGATATTCTTTTTTTTTTTTTTATTTAAGTTTTTGTAAAGGGTATACAGGTCGTTACAGCAATGCATTGTTTACATTTTCATCACATGTTCCCTTATTTTCTGATATCTGACAACATTGGAAGAATAATTATTACAACACCCCCTTTTTTTTTTAAAGTGAAAGAAAAAGTGAAATTAAAGAGAATAAAATAAAACAAACAAACAAACAAACAAACAAACAAACAAACAAACCAGCAAAAAACAAACAAAAAGAAAAAAATAAGTAAATAAAGGTAAAAGAGTATCTGAGTAGCGTTGGAACAAAGAGCGGAACCATTATTGAAATGGTATTTGTCAAAGATTAGATCTAATGGAAGACACATATGCGATCCAGGGTGGCCAAAAGTTCATGAACCCATCCATGTCCTGTCTCAGTGCGAATGTCAACTTTTCCATCGAGTAAATGTCTTGGATCACGTTAATCCAATCTTCAGGTGTAGGACAGTCCTTCAACATCCATTTTTTAGTTAGAGCTTTTTTACTTGCCAATATTAAAACAGTGAATAAGTATTTTTCTCCTCGTCTTTCCAGTGAGTCCGGTAGTAGGCCCAAAAACAAAGTTACAAAAGAAAAGGGAACTGTTATTTTAAATATTTTCCCCAACATTGTCTGTACATTGGTCCAATATTGGTGGATAACTGGGCATGACCAAAACACATGAAAATGATTTGCAGTCTTTTCACCACACAAGCGCCAACAGTTCAATCCCTTATGGGTAAATTTGTTTTGTGCAGGTGTTCTGAAAAATCTTACCAAGTTTTTCCATCCAAATTCTCTCCACTGCAGGGATGAGGTACTTTTCCATCGCTGTTTATTTAGCTTTTCCCATATTTCCAGTTGTAAAGTGAAATTCCCCTCTTTTTCCCATCTCTCTTTTATATATGATGTGTTGTCTCCTTTTAAGTCTTGAAGACCTTGGTATATTTTAGAAATGTATCTGATCCCTGGGATCCCTTTATATGCCATTAAGAAGACCTTCAGAACACCTGACTGGGCCCTTTCCAAATCCTCCTTTTTAAGTATAATGTTTATGTGGTGTCTAAGCTGGAAGAACCTGTAAAGGTCTTGATTTATTAGACCTTGTTTTTTCAAATCTTCAAAACTTCTTAAAATTTGCCCTTTAAAAAAATCGTAATATTTTATCAGCCCTTTCTCTTTCCACTTTTTAAATCTGGTGTCTGTTTTATTAGGAGTAAAGTCTTGATCATAGGCAATCCATTGCAGAAGTCGATAGGGCTCTTTAGTTTGATTCTCTCTGACTATCTTAAACCAAATTTTTAGCGGGGTCTCTATCCACGGGTTAGTGTTATTCAAAAGTTTAGGTAAGGCATTGTTCCCTATTATCGCCTGTAGGGGGATGTCACTTGTTATTTGGCATTTGATCTCCTTCCATTGTGCAGTGTAGACTGGGTTATATATCTCTACTAAAGTTTTAATTTGTGTGGCTTTAAAGTAGTCCCTGATATTTGGCAGCGCGAGCCCTCCTTTGTCTTTGTTTAGCTGTAAGGTTCTATATCTGATTCTAGGTCTCTTGCCCTGCCATATGAATCTTGAGATCCTTCTGTCCAGCTCCTGCCATGTTTTTTTGGGAGGTTCTACCGGTATTGTTTGGAAAAGGTATAGAAGACGTGGAAGTATATTCATTTTGACTGCTTCAATTCTTTGTGCAGTACCCAAGAATGGTATCATATTCCATCTTGCTAGGTCAGATTTTATTTTTGTCACCAGTGGATCATAGTTTAGTGATATAATTTTGTTGAGTTGTTTCGGGATATTGACCCCCAGATATTTCATAGATTCCGACTCCCAGTTAGTTTTGAGTTTGCTTAGTGAATAATGATTTGGGTCATAGTTGAATGTTAAAACTTGGGTTTTATGCATGTTTAATTTGTACCCCGATAAATCTCCATACGCTGAAAAAACTGAGGTTAGTTCTGGTAAAGAAGTGTCCGGCTGCCCTAGGCATATTAAAATGTCATCAGCAAAGAGTGCTATTTTATGTTCCTTCTGACCAAGTGTAATACCTTGAATTTTTTGATTTCGTCTTATCCATTGGCTCAGAGGTTCTATGAAGATTGCAAAGAGCAGTGGAGACAGGGGGCAGCCCTGACGACATTCTCTTTCCAGCTCAAAAGATGAAGATAAATTACCGTTAATCCTTATTTTAGCTGTTGGTTTTTTATATAATGCCTGTATAGTTCTAATGAAGTTGTTATGAAAATTGAAACTGGATAAGATTCTACATAGAAAAGACCAGTCAACCGAATCAAATGCTTTTTCAGCATCTAATCCCAATATGACTGCATTTAAGTTATATTTTTTATATGATGAATTATGTGTAAAGTGCGTCTAATGTTGTCTTGTGTCTGTCTTTGTCTTATAAAACCTGTTTGGTCTAAATGAATTAGGTCTGTCAGTATATTTTCTAACCTTTTGGCAAGGATAATGGTAAAAAGCTTATAGTCCTGATTTAATACACTGATTGGTCTGTAGTTGGAGCACTCTAGTTTATCCTTTTCAGGTTTAGGTATAACTGCAATGACCCCTTCTCTCCAGGAGGGGGGGATTTCCCCTGTGTGGAGGACATAATTAAATGTTTTCAGGAGGAGAGGAGATAGTTGCTGTTTAAAGGTTTTGTACCACTCTGCTGTACAGCCATCTGCTCCTGGGGATTTGTTAGCTTTAAGTTTCATAAATGCTTTTTCCAATTCTTTAGGTTGTATTTCCGACAGTAGTGTTTTATTTTGTGATTCCGTAAGTTGGGGAAGGTTTATTGTGTTTAGGAATGCCTCGGATGCGTTTTTATGTTTTTTGTGGGAGTATAAGTTCTTATAGTAATTCTCGAAGCTTTTAAGAATATCCTGAATTCTGAATTTTATTTCCTTTGATACTGGGTCTCTGATTTTGTAGATTGCTCTTTCTGTTTGTTGTTTCCTCAATTTATAGGCTAGCAATTTTGCCGATTTACTGCCTGCTTCATAGTATTTTTGTTTCAAAAATGTAAGTTTCTTCTGGATTTCTTTTGTGTAGATCTCATTTATTTGGTTTTTAATTTCCTTAATCTTGAGCGAGTCAGTAGAATGAGTGTTGCCTTTGTGTTCTTTTTCTAGGTTCTTAAGTTCTGACTCTAATGTGGATAGTTTTTCTTGTCTTAGTTTCTTTTGGGTTGCCAGTTTTGCAATAATCTTTCCTCTTATTACAGCTTTGCATGCATCCCACAGTATTAAAGGGGATACTTCTCCATTATCGTTTTCTTCCAAATATCTGAGAATATCTGATTCCAATTCATCTTTCAATGGTCCTTTCAGGACATTTGAATTTAACCTCCAAGAAAATGTATTATTTGTGTATTTTTGGATATTTAAGTCCATGTAGATCGGACTGTGGTCAGAGATCCAGTCCTATTTTACATGTTTCTACTCTTCCAATGTCTCTATTAAACATAAAAAAATAGTCAATCCTTGAGTAAGATGAATGTGGAGTTGAGTAAAATGTATAGTCTTTTACACTGGGGTTGAGTTCCCTCCACACATGACAGATTCCCATTTCTTTTAGTAGCATCCGAGTCTTCCTGCTTTGGGTGTTATTTTGATGTGGAGAATTACCAGAAGCATCCCAGTATGGATTCAGTCTAAGATTGAAGTCCCCACCACATATCACTAAACCTTGAGCTTTAGTTATCATTAGGTCAAATACATTTTTATAAAATTTCCAGTTAGCCCCTGGGGGAGCATACACATTCAGCAGGGTGATATCTTCTCCCTCTAGCTGCCCAGTTACCAAACTGTATCTCCCTTCTTTATCTTTGTGTTCTGATTTTTTTTCAAATGTAATTTTGGTAGATATCAATGTCGCTACTCCCCTCCTCCTCCCTGACTTATATGAGGATGAAGAGATCATTTTAAACCCTTGTCTACTGAGTTTAGTGTGCTCCACGTCTGTTAGGTGGGTTTCTTGTAAAAATATTATTCCTGCTTTGTCTTTTTTCATTTTGCCTAGAATCTTGGATCTTTTAACTGGATTCAGGATTCCTTTTACATTATATGAAATTATTTTGGTTACACCCTGTTTCTCCATTGTGTTGTTTTGTCTAGTATAACTGTGTGGTGGCCCTCTTTTGTGCTACTCAGAAACTGAAAGAACATTAAGAACAAGAAAAACATTAAGAACATAGTGTATAAAACTTTAAAACAAAAAACTGTCAAAAGAACTTCCTGAGCTGGGGTCTTTTTAAAGACCCTGGAAGAGCCTTGATGGAGTGTAGGCTCTGAGGGAAATTCCTCAAACTCTGTTACGTGTTGAGGGCCCTCTCTTACCCCTGTAAGTTGTCCCATGCTTTTAACGTGAATTTCAGATCCCAATCCGAACTTGTAATGACTTTTTTTTCCCCTTTATGCCTATACCCTGTGAAATTGTGTGCACCCTCCCACCCCCATCACAGCAAACATTCACGCAAAAACAGTATTTGTTAGTGTGGGGAGAACATGTGGATTATTGTCACATTTCTATTTTAACAAGTTTTTTTTTTTTTATTAAAAAGACTTATTTGTTTCAGATATTATGACTGTTCCATGAAATGTTTTACCACATGCTGAATACGCATCTCCTTTAATGTTTGTTACCTTGTATGAGGGGGGTTGGATGTGCAGATTGACTCAAAAAAAAAAAAAAAAAAATGGTCGCTATTCCAACCTGAAAACTGGGCTGCACGGTGGCGCAGTGGTTTAGCACTGTGACAGCACAGTTTTACCCTCGGCCGGGGGATCGCGGGGATCATGAGATCGTGGGTTCGATCCCAGCCCCCGACCAACAGTGAGCTGTGTGGAGTTTGCATGTTCTCCCCGTGTTGCATGGGTTTACTCCGGGATTTCTCCGGTTTCCTCCCGCATACCAAAAACATGTAGGTTTAGGGCGCTCGCGCACGCAGCGACCGGCAGCCGGTGGCTTGTCACCAGACTGCAAACCAAATCTACCTACGGGTACAAATAAGTAACAAAAAACAAAACAAAACAAAAAAAAAACGGCCAGTTTATCCGCGACGCTCTGGTGCTGGGTTTCCCGCTGCTGGCCCGTGGATTTTGAAGGTCTCTGTGTTGTCCATGTTTGCGCTTTGATCTTCTCACTCGGGTCTGCTGCGGGTTTAAATACCGTTACCGGGAGCCCTCTTCTCGCCATGTCAGCTGTTGCTTCTTCCGCCGAATTATAAAGACATGTTTCTTTGCCGTAGAAGACCCTTAACTTCACAGGAAATGGCGTCTGAAAGCGCAGTTTCTTCTCACGTAGTACCTTTTTGGCGTCATTGTATTCCCTGCGCTTTTTAAGGACCTCCGGGGCGTAATCGTGTTCCACGAAGACTTTTCTCTCCTGGTGCATAAATCCTTTTTTCTGCCAAGCCAGTCTTACAACCTCTTGTTTTATTTTGAAATTGGAAAATCTTACCAACACCGAACCTGGGGGCGCTTCCGCTGCTGGCTTAGCGGCTAATGAACGATGTGCCTTTTCTATCTTCGAGTCGGTGGTTTGTGGAATATCCAATTTCTCTCTTAGTAAAGATTCCACGCATTCTGCCATTGAGTTAAAACCGTTTTCGGCTCCTTCTATCAGACCATGAATTCTTATATTGTCTCTTCTCTGTCTTCCTTCTTGGTTGGTTAGCTTAGCCTCTATAGATGCTTGTCTTTTGCGTAGGTCCAGCACAGAATCTTCGAGCACTTTTATTCGTTCCTCTGCTTCCAAGATTCGGTTCTCGGCCTGGTCCACTCTGCTGTTTGTCCTTTTTAATTCGTCTCTGAATTCCCGAAATTCGGCCGTAACCTCTCGGCGAAATCGTTGTAGCTCTTCAAATAGCGATTTCAAGCTAACCTTTTTGTTAGCTACAACCAGTTCCTCGTCTTCTGAACGGAGATCTTCCAGTTCAGATTCTCCAGCCGATACGTGTCCTGGTCTGGAAAATTTCAGTTTCTTCTGTTTTCCTTTAGACATGATGATTTTGTCTTTTGATTTTCACTCCTCCAAAAATCCGTTAAGTTTGATTTTCAAGGTATTTTCTTGGATTGGGTCTGAGAGCTTCAGCGTTAAGCTGCAGTCGCCATGGCGTCCAGACCGGAAGTCCCCTGGATGATATTCTAATTATTTCTTGCTTGCCAGAGGAACATGAGGTCCATGTTAGGGCCGTGTTACAGCGGCTCTTGGAGAACCAGCTCTACTTCAAAGCCGAGAAGTGTGAGTTCTCCACCAATACCATCTCCTTCTTGGGTTTCATAGTGACTGAAGGGGAGCTGATTGCCGACCCGGCCAAGGTAAAGGCTGTGCTTGATTGGCTAACACCCCACTCCCACAGGGAGCTTCAACACTTCCTGGGGTTTGTGAATTTTTATCGCAGGTTCATCCAGAACTATAGTGGGGCAGCACAGGCCTTTTACCCAGGTGACCTCCATTAAGGTACCATTTCGTTGGTCCAAGGCAGCTGAACAGGCTTTTGTGAAATTAAAAAGTCTGTTCTCTGATACACCCATCTTTGCGCAGGTCAACCTTCAGCTCCAATTTATCCTCGAGGTGGACTCTTCCGATTCGGGGGTGGGCGCTGTCCTTTCACAGCGCTCATCCTCTGACCAGAAGCTCTGCCTGTGTGCGTTTTTCTCTTGGCGGCTCAGGCCTACCAAGAGAAATTACAACATAGGTGATAGAGAGCTCTTAGCCATTATATTGGCACTGGAGGAATGGAGACACTGGTTAGAGGGGGCTACTCATCCCATAGTCGTGTGGACTGACCGCAAGAATTTGAAGTATTTATGGTGGGCCCGCCGATTGAATGCCAGGCAGGCCCGTTGGGCCTTATTTTTCCAAAGATTCAATTTCACCATCACCTGCTGTCCTGGCTCTCGGAACACCAAACCAGATGCGCTATCCCGCCAGTTTGACTCCGAGCAGGTAGCCCCTCCGTCCCATCTCCAGACCATTGATCCACCTTCCCGTGTTCTTGGAACCCTTACTTGGGACATTGAGCAGAGGGTCCGTCAGGCCCAGTCCCGGGAGGTTGAATCAGTGGGATGCCCCCGCAATAGACTGTTTGTTCCTGCCACCCTCCGCAGTGAAGTTATCCACTGGGCCCACACCAGCCACTATACCTGTCACCCTGGGATCTCCCGCACCATCGATCTAGTCCAGCGGGTGTTCTGGTGGCCTGCGCTGTGGTGGGACGTGCAGGAATGTGTCAAAGCCTGCCAAACCTGTACATGGGGCAAGTCAGACTCCTCCCTCCCTGATGGCCTCCTGCATCCCCTACCCATTCCTGGCCATCCTTGGTCCCACATTACCCTTGACTTTGTAACTGGTCTGCCCCTCTCCCATGGGAAGATGGTCATTCTCACTATTGTTGACCGCTTCTCCAAAGCTATTCACCTGGTTGCCCCGCCCAAACTCCCCTCTGCCTCAGAGACGGCCAAGCTCCTCATCTCTCAAGTCATCCGTCTGCATGGTATCCCCCTTGACATTGTGTCTGACCGGGGTCCCCAGTTCATGTCGCAAGTCTGGAAGTCCTTCTACTGCACATTGGGTACTACCGTCAGCCTCACCTCCGGGAACCACTCACAGAGCAACGAGCAGGCTGAGCGCACCAATCAATCCTTGGAGGCCACTCTCAGGTGTGTAACAGCCTAGAACCTGTCTACCTGGAGTACGTACCTGACCTGGGTGGAATATGCACACATCTCCTCTGCCACGGGGCTCACCCCCTTTGAAGCATTGATGGGATACACCCACTCTCAGGTGTGTAACAGCCTAGAACCTGTCTACCTGGAGTACGTACCTGACCTGGGTGGAATATGCACACATCTCCTCTGCCACGGGGCTCACCCCCTTTGAAGCATTGATGGGATACACCCACCTTCTCTTACTGATGGCCGAGAGGGAGGTCGCGGTGCCGTCCATGGGGGCCCATGCTCGCTGCTGCTGCCAGATCTGGAGGTCCACCCATGCCGCCCTCTCCCACTCTGCTGAGCGTAATCGTCAGGTGGCGGACCATAAACAGATCCCTGCCCCCAAATACACCATGGGGCAGCAAGTTTGGCTGGCAGCGGACCAAATTCCTCTCAAGACGGACTCGAGGAAGCTGTCCCCCCATTTTTTGGGACCCTATCCCATTACACACATCATCAATGACTTCTCGGTCTGGTTGAAGTTCCCACAGACCCTACGAGTGCACACTACCTTCCACGTGTCCCACATCAAGCCAGTCTCCGTGAGTCCTCTTTGTTCCCCCCTGAAGCTGCCTCCTCCTCCTCAGATGCTTGACGGCCACACCACCTACACTGTCCAATGGATTCTGGATGTTCACCGTCGGGGTTGAGACCTGCAGTATCTGGTCCATTTTGAGGGTTATGGCCTGGAAGAACGATCATGGATCCCCAGATCCCATTTTCAAGACAAGGGGATGATTCGGGCCTACCATTGAGCCCATCCCGAAAAACCCAGTGGACCGCCAGGAGGCGCTCCTTGGGGGGGGGGGGGCGCTGTCACGTTCTGGTGAGCGTGCCCCCCCCTTCCCATTTTCTCCTCAAGCAATCATCGCACCTGGGAAATTAGATGCACCTTCTGCCTCTTCTCAGCCAGTGCTTATAAGCATCTGCTCTTCGATGCCTCAGCGCTGGCTTGTTTGGGTATACCGCCTCAACTTGAAGCAAAGCAAGTATTGTTATATGTGCTGGTGACACTCACCCTCTCTTGTTTCTCCTCTTTTCCAGGTTGCTGCCATCTGTGCGGGTGTGTCTTCGGGGATTGCGTGTGCTCACCTGCCCCATCATCCACACTCAGCTGCTACAACTCTCCACCCGGTCAGGAATTATCAACCTCATCACCACCCACTTCATCTTGCTGGTTCGTCTCTCCCCGCTGGAGGTTCCTGGTGGTTTTCCTGTTCGGCCCAAGTAAGTGGCATTCTAGTTTTCCCTCTGCCTGTTCTCCATTCCTCGCTAATAGCTCTCATCTCTCTCTCTACAGGCCACTTTTTCTGGCGAGTGATGTTTTCTGTAGCTTTGCTCCAGTTCCTTTTGAAATTTAATAAAACTCATCAATGTGTTTTTGTGTGTTTGGATTGTTTTCCTGTTGTTGCACTCTGCACGTGGGCTCTCAGTACTATTAATCAGGACAGTACCGTTTCGATTGAAGCACCTTCCCTCCTGTGCTCTAGATGTGGGCAAGCCTTTACCCCGTATGTCACGGAGCGGCGAATGGTGGTGAACATAGCAATTTCTGGGTTTCATCAGGGTTTGTAAAAGGTTGCCACTTTTTAAGGTCCCAAACTTGTTGTATTTTTGTATTTTTCCATAAACAACTGTATATGTTTGTAGATGGTTGTAACACGTCATTTAAGTTCTTTTTGGTCACCAAGTAGTGAACACTACAACTGTTTAAGAGCCTTTATGATAAAACTGTGACCTTAAAAACTATGTGCAAACTCTTTTGCAACTTTTTACAAACCCTGGGGAAACTCAAAAAGCACAGCATTCCTGAACATTTCTCACCATTCACCGTTCTGTGAGACACTAGCTTGATTATCACCAACATCAGAAAAACTGGTGAAAAACACAAATCTAAAAACTGCTATATTTGTCAGCATTTGTTGCTCCGTGAGATATTACCCTTAAGGGCCTTGACAGTCATCTCCAGCCTCACAGATAGTAACAAAGTACCCTATGTAAGGTCATAGTCATCTTCAAACTCTACAGACAGTCCAGCCCTTATCTGACTGAGCAGTAGGGCCAATCACAAGTAATGCCCAGCTCCATCCATCCACTACTGCTTTTCCGGGGACCTGGGTCGCAGTGACAGTAGTCTAAACAGAGAAGCCCAGACTTCCCTCTCCCCAGCCACCTCCTCCAGCTCTTCAGAGCTCTTCAGAGGGCGCACCAAGGTGTTCCCAGGCCAGCTGGGGGACACTGTGTCCAGGGTCTGCCCTGGGTCTCCTCCCAGTGGGAAGTGCTCAAAATACCTCAAGAGGGAGGCGTCCAAGAGGCATCATGATCAGATTCCCAAACCACCTCAACTGGCTCCTTTCAGTGTGGAGGAGCAATGGCTCTGTACATTGAAAGTTCACTTTGTTATGATGGGATTTGGTGCAATATGCGGCAAGATGACGCAGCCGGGTGGTGATGACATCACACCGGCATATATATGGGAGAGTCTGCCATTACAGGGCTCTCTTGCCCTGGCGACTTGGCGAAGTAATGGTGTGTGTAGTGTACTGTTGACCAGCTCTGTAATAAAGCCCAGTTCCAGTGCAGCATCCTCATCCGTCTCTTTAGTGCCAGGTTTGTGGGCATAACATTTGGTGACGGCGGATAAACCATGGAGGTGTGCATGGAGCCACCATGACTGTTTCTGGAAAAGCCTGGTGAGCCACCAGTCCCGTGGGCACAGTGGTTTGATGCTTTCACCACCTACTTATCGGTGTTTGGCCTGGACAAGATGGAAGAGGTATGGAAGTCAGCTATACTGCGTAACTATCTGGGCATGAAGGGTGCTCATTTTTACGGCGCGATAAGACCATCAGTCCCTCATGCCGAGGCAGCCAGGCTGCTTGCTAACCGCCGCACTTCACCACACGACGACTACGACGTGTCAGTGAGTCTGCTAGCCAAACACTTCGACGTCCCAGAGCATTTAATGGCCCAGAGTTCCATGTTCGACCAGCGCCAACAGTGGAAGGATGATTTGTTTATATGGTATGTGGACGCTCTTCGCAGTCTGGCTGGCACGTGCGAGTTTGGGCACGTGGAGGACAGAATAATAATGCTGCAGTTGAAGTGGTTCACAGTAGTGGTGGGCGGATTGATCCAGATATCGATGGTATCGATACCAACGTGGTTGTTGATATTGATCAATACTCGTGTGATGGGATCGACACTCTGTGTCTGTCCCAACACAGCATGGAGCAGGCACACTTTGCTCCACTTCTTCTTGTGGTTTTACGGCAGTTGGCAACCAGTGTTTAGGTGCATTACCACCACTTACAGCCGTGGACAAAATTGTTGGTACCCCTCTGTTAATGAAAGAAAAACCCAAAATGGTCACAGAAATAACTTGAATCTGACAAAAGTGGTAATAAATAAAAATTCTATGAAAATTAACCAATGAAAATCAGACAATGCTTCTGAATTGTGGTTCAACAGAATTATTTTAAAAAACAAACTCATGAAACAGGCCTGGACAAAAATGATGGTCCCCTTAACTTAATATTTTTGTTGCACAACCTTTTGAGGCAATCACTGCAATCAAATGATTTCTGTAACTGTCAGTGAGACTTCTGCACCTCTCTATCTCAGGTTTGAAGGGTGCCTTCTCCAGATGGCATGTTTCAGCTCCTTCCACAGATGTTCAATAGGATTTAGATCAGGACTCATAGAAGGCCACTTTAGAATAGTCCAATGTTTCGCTCTTAGCCATTCTTGGGTGTTTTTAATTGTGTGTTTTGGGTCATTATCCTGTTGCAAGACCCATGACCTGCAACTAAGATCAAGCTGTCTGACACTGGGCAGCACATTTCTCTCTAGAATACCTTGATAGTCTTAAGATTTCATTGTACCCTGCACAGATTCAAGACACCCTGTGCCAGATGCAGCAAAGCAGCCCCAGAACATAACAGAACCTCCTCCATGTTTCATAGTAGGGACAGTGTTCTTTTCTTGGTATGCTTCATTCTTGCGTCTGTGAACATAGAGCTGATGTGCCTTGCCAAAAAGTTCCAGTTTTGTCTCGTCTGTCCATATGACATTCTCCCAGAAGCTTTGTGGCTTGTCAACATGCAGTTTGGCAAATTCCAGTGTGGCTTTTTATGATTTATTTTCAACAGTGGTGTCCTCCTTGGTCGTCTCCCATGAAGTCCACTTTGGCTCAAACAATGACGGATGATGCGATCTGACACTGATGTACCTTTGTTATGGATGGCTCTCATGAGCCATTAATGAGATGCTGCAGGCAGCCGCGAGTTCGCACATTTATTAAATAAAGGCAATAAGCCTCGTGGGGCAAAACACAAATAAAGACAGAACACTTACATATAGTTAGCGAGGGTGGAACCTGAATGCTGGGAAGAACTGACTTCGGGGTTAGGGAAGCCAGACTGGAAAGCAGGTGAGGTCGCAGCCCTGAGCAAACAGTGCTGCTACCTTAAATAGGGTTGAATAGATTAATCAGCTGATGAAGGGTCATCAGCTGATTAACACCCAAACAACACTGGATTAACACTGGATTAACACCCAGACAACCCGGGTCTAAAGACCAAGATACACAGTCCCAGGAAAAAAAACCCAAACACATATCATCCCCCAACAGAGGAAGGGAGGGAGAGAAAAAAAACACACTAGATAACGCTGAAACCCTGTAGTTTAAATCCATACAAATAACCATTACAGGCAACGAATGGACATCTCCCAGCCTACAGAAAGAATAATCACAACAGAGGGAGGGAAAAAAAAACACACGCTAGGGAGCGGCGAGATATACAGTTCATTAATAACACACCAGCACATCCCAAAAGGTTACAGAAGCAAAGAAAAAAACCCCAGGGATGACGGCAGGCTGAGCACCACAGCACGAAAGCCAATAGTTCGGGGGGCCGCCCTGCATCTAGCATCCACATCGCTGGCAGGGGGAGAAGGACCAGTTCGGGCGGCCTACCCCAGTCCCAGGCCAGAAAACTCAGTACTTCTGGCGCCCGGGCCAGATCGCCGAATGGACGGGAAAGTTTGTCGGGTGGCCGACCCAGAACGCCAAACGGGCGAGGCAGTCCTCCAGGCAGCCAACCCGCATCACTCAGCCACCAGGACTGCAGGGGAGAAATTGAAGACGGCCTCCCTGGAGAGGGGGAAGACGAGGGAGAGCCGGGCTGAATATTGAGAACCCCAACGGCCCCCGGTGGAGATGAGTTGGGGGAAGGTTGATAGGCCAGTCCAGTGTCAGGCGGCAGAGGATCTGCAGCTCCCTCACCGACCTTGAACCGAACCGATGCTGCGCCCCTGCTGGACCCCAATGGAGTCAGCGCGGCACCCACGACGGACCCCGATTGGGCCGGAGCAGCACCCGCGATGGACCCCGATTGGGTCGGAGCAGCACCCACGTCGAACCCCAATTGGGTCTCGGTTGCACCCACGTTGGACCCCGACTGGGTCAATGCCGCACCCGCGATGGACCCTGACTGGGTCGGCGCAGCACCAGGAACGACCACCGAGCCCGAACCCGGAACCTCCAGCACAGCGACCGGGATTGACTCCGCACCGGTGACCCTGGGAGAAGGCTCAGGAGAAGAAGAAGAACCGGGATGAGGATCACTAGTAGCGACAAAGCTCAGTGAGACGAGCTCGGGTGCAGTGGATGGCTGCACCTGGCTCGTCTCCCAGAGAGACAGGCAAAAATGCTCTAGAATAGATAGAAGGAAGACAAAATAGAGCACTTGCCTGCACTCGAGTTCTGTCGCCGTCCAGGACTTCGACGATCAGGGTTCCGAAGGCAGAAGGACATCCTCTGGTTCCCACTTGGCTACGGTGGGCCCCGCAGCCAGCATGATGATGTCCACAGCCTGAGGACCCTCCACCGCTGATGACCACGCCGACGACCCGCTTGGCGTGGCGGCAGGAGATCCTCGACCTGCTGCGTCGGACTGCTCTTCTGTGGAGACCCGGGGATGCTTCATCGTCAGCACAGGCTCCAAATTGCAGTCCGCTCTCCTCCTCTGCCCATGATGTGGCTGTGGGGCTGGAACCAGGCTATCCAGGTCTAGGCCTGGTGCCACGGAACGCTCAGGGGAAGGAGACACAAAGGTTGCAGGCCCATTACTAATTACTGCAGCAGGTGGAGGGAGTTCAGGGGACTGTGAACCCTGAACTCCGCCCCCAGGAATCAAGCAAGGCAATTCATCCAATGTGGGAACAGATTGAAAAGTTACTTGCCTGATCCATAGAGGCCCAATGGAACCCACTGCAGTGGACTTCGTTCCTCCTTTTCCCCACTGGATGGTGATGGAGGGCCCCCTGGAAGGACAAAGAGGAGCCACTTGCGGTGGGCCCATGACGGGCGTCGCCAAAGCAGGACTCCTAGTACTCACTGCAGCCAAGGAAGACATCGAGGAGGAGGGGATGACAGCCGAGGCAATCCGGGCATGAGGAGCTGACGGAACAGCAGGAAGAGATGACCCGGGGGGAGAGGCTGCGGGAATTCCCTCCAGACGAGACGTAGAAGAGGCAGCTGTCTGAGAGGTGAAGTCTTTCCGACGACCTGGAACAGGATCTGGACGGGGTTCTTGCTGAGGCTTACTGTTAGCAGTGTGACAACGGTTACCGGCAGAGGGTGAGGTGAAGGAGAGGTTTGGGAAACGCTGCTCCTGTGCGGAAACAAAAGCGAGCAGGTCGGCGTACTCTGGATAGCCACTTAACGCTGGATTCCTCTCCACCAGCCTGACTGCCGCCGTCACATGCTTTATAATCTGCGAAGGGTGAATGGCGGAGCGAGCAGCAGCCACTCGGTCCTGGATGGAAACAGCTGTCAGTTGTAGCTTCTCCGGGGGAATCCCGACTGACGTTTCACTCCTTCGGGGATCACCCCTGGGCGGTGCGAACGCCTGGCCTGGAATGGGGACAGGAATGGGATCCTGAAGCGAGGAGCGAGGATGCCTCCTCTTTGGCTTCCTGCCGGAGTTTCCCTCCAGCCCACGGAGTCTCTCCCGTTGCGCAGCAATGTCCGCCCTCCTCGCTGTGATCTCAGGATGGTCAGTGTAGCGAGGATGGCGGTTGATAGTTGCCTCGACGAGGTCCAGGTACCAGCACAAGCTGCTGGGGAAGTGATGGCTATGAGCATTGGAAAGGATTCCGTTGATCTCTATGGGAGCCATGATTAGCTCCTAGCCCAGGCTCGTAGCGTAGCCCTTGAGCGGCGATGCCATCTCCCAGCATGCTGGTACGCTGAACATGGGAACTTACAAGTCCAATTAAACAAACTCACGGCCACCGGCGTGTCTTTGGCTGCGACCTACTGTTATGGATGGCTCTCACGAGCCATCAGTGAGCCGCTGCAAGCAGCCGTGAGTTCGTACATTTATTAACCTGTTGCACTTCTGTGTACCGCGGGCGGGCACGTCTCTGCGTCCTAGAGCACACGAGAGCGCACAAGGGCGCTGCGTCCTAGAGTGCACTGAATAAAAAGCTGCATTTCCGTTCTTCCACTACAGACACAGCCACGAACAGATCAGATATGATTGACCTCTCATTCGACTAATAAGAGCCTTGAATTGGGTTTCTGAAACCTTGAAGAACCAATGACTGAAAATCTAGCAAGAAGGACCCGCCTACCAACGGCTGCGAATGCAGCGAGCCAATTGAAGCACAGAAGTTCGAAAGCTGTTTTGTGTAAGGCTGGGTGAAGAGAGACTGACTGCTGCAGCAGATGAAAAAAGGACCCGCAGGAAGAACCGCCACAGACCCAGCAGCACGGAGACCACACACAAGTGCGACCTGTGTGACAGGGACTGCCATTCGTGCATCGGCCTGTTCAGCCACAGGCGGTGCTGTCCCAGCAGAGAAGACGTTTAGGATTCTCTTCCATGGTCATCATAGACCGACGGAGGCCGACGACGAAGGCTGGGTGACACACACACGCGTTCACCAGTCTTTTTTAATTACTACTGTTATTTGTTTTGAAAAATCATTCACCAAAACCGCAATCATGGAAGCGCAAAACTGCAATAATGGAATTATGTTTTGACCAGGTCGCGAGACCAGAACCACGAGTCCGTAACAAGCGGACCAGCGTCGCGTTCATCTGACAATGAGGAAGAGAAGTTCGCCAGCTACGCTGCTGTTGTGAACAGGTAAGTGTTATAAGCTAAATTATTCTTTATCCCTGAAAATTGTAATTAAAAATGACTTTTGACCGATCGGTAAATTACAGCTGTGCGTCGTAGACCGTGGCGCAACGGGCGATGTTCGTCCTCTGTAGCGGCGGGGGGGAGGACAACCCCCCCACACACACACAGCCCTGAGTGTCACCTTTCATTAGAGCCCAAGATGAAGCTTCTATATTGAATCATTCAAAAGTTACAGACGTTTTTCCAAACTGTGCCCTTTGGCACAATGTGGCACAGTTCAAAAACGCCTGGGAACAACCTGAGAACAAAGCTGTGTAATATATTCATTTTTTGTGGTATTGTTACAAAATTTTGACCTCAGCTGGATAACACTTGGTTCTACATTTCTGTTGCATTTTCCAGCCCGGGTCTGAAGCTGTGTGTTATTTGCAAGCATTTGTATCCAAAAAAACACCCAGGCGAAATTTATTTTCTTCAAGTTCAGTATGTTTAGATGACTGTTACTCAGTGGCAGGAGCACTTAGAGAGATTATGACTGTTTTGCCAAAAAATTCAAAGTGTTTTCTTTTAAATGAGACCAACCCCATGAAGATGCTGCAAAGGGTTGAAGAACAGCTTTTGATTTACTTTGGGCATGTTATTTTTAGGCATTTTTAGGGAAATTGACCAGAGTGCAAGGGGTTAAATAAAGGCACAATGACAAGTAATAATTGAACAGGCATTGATGATTAAAGAATTATTGTACATGAAGGAAATTTATTACATATTTTTGCATGTGAAAAAAACAGTTGTTAATGCTGTAAACTGAATATACATGTGAATGTATTAATAAATATGGCAGAAGCAAGGCATTGAGAAACTTCACCAGTCGCCTGTCTCATCATTTCCCTATGTTTTACAGGAACATTTAATCTGCCCAACAGGCCCAAAACCCGGGTCTGTTACAGATTCTTGGTGGCCCGTATGGGGATTGGTTCCACAATGGCAATGGAGCTGATCCTCACTCATCTATAAGACCTGCTGCAGAGCTGACTGTCAAGGGAGAGCTGATGTAAAGCGGAGAAGCTGCTATCCACCGTGGGAAGAGATCCAGCTGAGAATCACTCATTGCGGAGCAACAAAGGGGACATCATGGCTGACAGTGAGAGAAAGAGCCTGGTGTGGGACAGCAGGAAGGGCCTGCTCGCACTGTCTTCTGAACAACTCTTCCAAATTGCTTCAAATGTGGGTCCAGTACCAGACAAGGATCCTTCAGAGCTGTCAAGTGGGGACGCAGAAGGAAACTTTGAGTACATCAACTCCTTCATGTACAGTGAGGCAATGTTAAAAGCTGAGGACAGTGGGATGGGAGAGTTGTTAGAACTAAAGGACATAGTAGGTGACCTTCTACACCCCACCAGCTGTCTGATAGGTGCTGCAGAGACAAACGTGGAAACATCACCACCAGTCCATGCCCCACCCCCTTCCTTAGAGACCAACCAGTCTGATACAGCTCAAACGTCCATGGACAATAGCAATACTAGCCCTAGCATCTCACAAGAAGTCCTTAAAATGATCTCAGACTATGAGAGGATGACTATGAAGGGACTATGAGAGGGTTAGTAAGACATTGCAAGATTTAGTGAAAACTCCTACAATGCAGCAAGCTCAAGAACTCCACATCCCACAAGGTAACACCAGACCTCTTCCTAGTCCTGTAGTTTCCCTCAAAGACCTACCTTACCTTCCCAGACGTGAGTTCAAGGTTGAGGGAGGCCAAGTAAGGGACCACACATCTGGTATCAGTTACAACAGTGTGTGCAGGCAGATAGAGGAAGGCATAAAGGACAATTTCACAGAATCTGAGATTGTTTAGGGGTGTACTGAAGATCATCAAACCAGGAGATTTCAAGGACATGTTAGTTAACAAAGATGACATGACAGTTGCTGAGTTAAAGGGATTCCTGCAGTCACATCTTAGAGAGAGGAATAGCACGGAGTTGTTCCAGGAGGTGATCTGTGCAAAGCAAAAAGAAAATGAAACAACACATCAGTTCCTCTACCGTGTGATTGGCCTGAAACAAAGAATCCTTTTCGAGTCCAAAAAGTCTGAATCTGAGATTAAGTACACTCCAGAAACAGTTCAAGGTGTCTTCCTGCATACAGTTTATCAGGGAATAGGACACAAGGACAATGACATTAGAAGAGAACTTGAGCCTTTGCTTGTAGATCAGTCAGTTACATCTTGAAACACGTAATGAAAGTGACCAGTGAAGAATGTGAGCGTCATCACAGGTTAGGTTCCTGCTTGAAGGATCCAAAGCAGCAGGGAAATGAGAGCCGGTTGCTGCAGAGGGACCAGCGGTAACCGGAACAGCCCCCAAGTCCCATTTAGACATAGAGACTGTATCTTGCAACAAGACAAAAGTGAACTAAGCTAAAGTCAAGAAACAGACACTCAAAAAGAACAGAAATGAGACACCCAAAGCCACAGTAGGTTACAAAGAGCCAATAGTGAGACTTACAGAGAAGAAAGGAAGGACAAAATGTCTCCTTAACGGTTTAACTGTTGCTGCTTTTGTAGATACTGGGGCTCAGGATAGCTTGATAGACAGGGCTTGGAGAAGTAAATACACTCCAGATGTTAGTGTCCGCCAAATATCAGAGCTTATGGAGATAATGGACTATGAAAAAGTGCCAAAGATCTATGCAGTTAATGGGGAATCTACCTTTTGATGGGTGGGTAATATTAACTGTAAACTTACCGGGCAACGAAGATCCAGAACTTTCTATGAATGTGCAGTTTCTAGTCAACTCAGTGCCTTTAGACACACCACTCATCGGCTTTAATGTAGTGGAAGTGCTGATTCAAGGAAGTTCAGAGCAGGCTGCTTATAACGTAGCTAAGCTACTTGGGGGAGCACTGTCTATCCCAGTTGATGAAGCATAGGGCAAAATACACGTCAAGAGAACACAGCTCAGGGATGTTTAACCTCTTGCACTCCGTTGTTCCGTGGGTGGGCAAGTCTCTGCATCCTAAGGCGCACGAGGGCGCATGAGAGCGCACTCGTGCGCATGACGCATGATAAGGATATTGATGGTGGTGGTGTAGGTGGTGTGGCCTCCAAGCGCCACTGAAAAAAAAAGCTGCAAACACAGCCGCGAACAGATTAGTTCATCTGATTGACCTCTCATTTGACTAATAAGAGCCTTGAATTGGGTTTCTGAAACCTTGAAGAGCCAATGAATGAAAATCTAGGAAGGAGGACCCGCCTCCCAACGCTTTGAATGCAGTGAGCCAATTGAAGCAGAGAAGTTCGTGAGCTGTTTTTTTTTTTAAGGCTGGGTGAAGACTGGCTGCTGCAGCGGATCAAAAAAGGACACAGGAAGAGCCCCACAGACCCAGCAGCATGGAGACCATCCACAAATGCAACCTGTGTGACAGGGAGTGCCATTCGTGGATCGGCATGTTCGGCCACAGGCGGTGCTTATTTTGTATTGGTTCCAGCAGAGTAGACGTTATGATTTATTCCATGGTCATTATAGACCGACGGAGGCTGACGACGAAGGCTGAGTGACACACACGCCTTCGCCAGTCTTTTTTTAATTACTACTGTTATTTGTTTTGAAAAATCGTTCGCCAAAAACCGCAATCATGGAAGCACAAAACCGCAATAATGGAATTATGTTTTGATCGAGTCGCAAGACCAGAACCAGAGCGGACCAGCATCGCGTTCGTCTGACAATGAGGAAGACAAGTTCGCCAAGACTCCGCTGTGAAAAGGTAAGGTGTTATAAGCTAAATTATTCTCTATCCCTGAAAATTGTAATCCAAAATGACTTTTGACCGATCAGTAAATTACAGCTGTGCGGTTCACGAAGTCTGAAGTTCGTGCGCCGCGGTACAAGGGGTTGCTCGCAGTGCACAGGCTGTGAACGCCCCCCCCCCACCCCCACTATTCTTCTGCAGCGAGGGGGGGGGAGCCGCGGTGATTGCACTGCTGTCCTACATCACCACATAAGGCTAATCCGTTGTGTAGCGATGGCTGAAGTCCATCCTCTGTAGCGAGCGGGGGGGGGACAACCCCCCCCCCCCCCACACAGTAGCAAGGGGGGGGGGAAAGCCGCTGTGACAGCGTTGCTGTGGAAACATGCAACGAGTGTAATCTGTCATGTAGCGAGGGCCGAACTCTGTCCTTGGTAGCGGGGGGGGAAACGACCCCCCCCCCACACACACACAGACACAGCCCTGAGTGTGACCTTTCCTTTGAGCCTAAAATGAAGCTTCTACATTGAATTATTCAAAAGTTACAGACGTTTTTCCAAACTGTGCCATTTGGCACAATTTGGCACAGTTCCAAAACGCCTGGGAACAACCTGAGAACAAAGCTGTGTAAAATATTCACTTTTTGTGGTATTGTTACCAAATTTGGATCTCAACTGGATAACACTTGGTTCTACATTTCTGTTGCATTTTCCAGCCAGATCGGACAGCTGTGTGTTATTTGCAAGCATTTGTATCCAAAAAAACACCGTGTCCAAATTTTTTTTCTTCAAGTTCAGTATGTTTAGATGACTGTAACTCAGTGGCCGGAGCACGTAGAGAGATTATGTTTTTTTTGCCAAAAAATTCAAAGTGTTTTCTTTTAAATGAGACCAACCCTATGAAGATGCTGCAAAGGGTTGAAGAACAGCTTTCGATTTACTTTGGGCATGTTATTTTTTGGCATTTTTAGGAAAATTGCCCGGAGTGCAAGAGGTTAAGAGTGGGTTACAAAGACACTATAATCCCTGCAGGCAATACTACCTGGGTAAAGTGTAAAGTCCCACCTCAGCTCGACCCAAGTGAGTCTTTAGTTTTGTTTGAGCCTGAAGAAAGTTGTGCCCAGTTACAGCAGCTAGGACTAGGGGAAGGGTTCCTGGAGATTGAGCCTGGTAAAGTGCCTTGTATGACTGTGCCACTAGAAAACCACACTAAACTCCTCTTCACACTAAAATCTCCTAACTTCCGGTGCCACACGAGTAGGCTGCCTTTTTGCAACAGCAGATCAATTTCTTCCTATTTCTATTTACTATCTGGCTCTCTTGCTAATCTTTCTGTTTCGGCGACACCTTGATCCATCACAGACACGTAGATCGCCCAAATGTCTCCTGAGCCAGCAGACGGATCCACTGTTTCTTGTAGGAGGCAGTACAATAGGGACCAGCTGTTAGCACTTAACCGGCCCACGATGCTAACGCAAAAACTCGACATACCAGGAGAAATAAGACGGAAACGGCGTGGATGTCGTGCTGGAATAAGACGGTGGGCAAGGAATATAAGGTACAGACCCCCCTCCCATCCGTTATTATGGGGAATGTACAGTACGATTGCTACTCAGAAAAACAGATGAGCTAGCTGCTATCTCCCACTACGAGAGCATATACAGAGAGTGTAGCCTGTTGCTATTCACGGAGACATGGCTAACAGAACTAGCAACAGATGCTAACATTGAACTGGAGGGTTTCCACGCAATACGGGCAGACCGAACACCAGACAGTGGGAAGGCAAGGGGCGGAGGAGTGATAATGTATGTCAATAACAACTGGTGCAGCCTGGGACATATCACGGTTAAACAACAACACTGCAACAAAGACATGGAGTTGCTAGCTGTTAGCATGCGGCCTACATATCTCCCAAGGGAATACTCACACGGGATCTGCATTGTTATTTATGCAAATCCGACAGCAAACGCTGGGACAGCGCGTGACGTCATCCACTCAGTAACTGGCAGGCTGCAGACAAAACACCCAGATGCTCTTCTCCTCATCTCAGGCGATTTCAACCATATCTCACTGTCTCCCATTCTACCCACGTTCACCCAGTATGTCACATGCCACACTAGAGACAATAAAACACTGGACTTATTCTACACAAACACTAAGGAGGCATACACCTCATCACCACTCCCCCCACTCGGGAGATCGGATCACAACTTGGTTCATCTCCTGCCGGTGTACAAACCCCTAGTGCACAGACAACCTCCGGTCATGCGCACAGTGAAGTTATGGTCTGAGGAGGCAATGGACGCTCTAAAGGACTGTTATGAAACCACTGCCTGGGAGCAGCTCTGCGATCCACATGGTGAGAACATCGGTGGCCTCACCCACACCATCACGGACTACATCAGCTTCTGTGTGGACAACACCGTACCCACCAAGACCATACGGTGTTGCTCGAACAACAAACCCTGGATCAACCCTGAGATAAAAACACTTCTGAGAGAGAAGAAGAGGATCTTCAGGTCAGGGAACAGGGAGATGCTGAAGTCCGTACAGAGGGAGCTGAGGAGGAAGATCAGAGAAGGCAAGCACAGCTTCAGGAAGAAGATGGAGGACAAGCTGCAACAGAGCCTTAAAACCATCTCTGGGCTCCAGAATACCTCCCCCCCTAGGCCACGGGGGGCAGGGAGTGGGCGAACAATCTGAACCTGTTTTTTAATAGGTTTGACCAACCACCCTCCCCCCCGACTGCACAACAACCACTTTTGCCTCTAAAGACATCGAGTCCTGCTGCCCACACCCCACTCCACCAACACCCCCCCACTCCCAACACACAGCCCCCCAACATGACCCTCACTAAGACCCAGGTGAGGACGGAGCTGAGGAAGATCAAGGCGAGGAAGGCGTCGGGACCGGACGGCATCAGCACAAAGCTCCTCAAGTCCTGTGCAGACCAGTTGTGCGGGATTGTGGAGCTCATCTTCAACCTGAGCCTGAAGCTTGGGAGGGTACCACAGTTGTGGAAAACATCTTGTGTGGTACCTGTACCAAAGACTTCCCACCCCAAAGACCTGAACAGCTACAGACCAGTGGCCCTGACGTCCCACATGATGAAGACCCTGGAGAGACTGCTCCTTGCTCACCTCTGTCCCCTGGTGGGGCCAGTGATGGATCCACTCCAGTTTGCCTACCAGCATGGCATTGGGGTGGAGGATGCAGCGATCTTCCTCCTTCACCATTCTCTGTCCCACCTAGAGAAGCCCGGGAATGCAGTGAGGATCTTGTTCTTTGACTTCTCCAGTGCTTTCAACACCATCCAACCAATGATCCTGAAGGACAAGCTGCTGTTCGCAGGGGTGGACCAGCACCTGTCATCATGGATCCTGGACTACCTCACTAACCGGCCACAGTTTGTGGGAACCCGGGACTGTGTGTCCGACACGATCATCGGTAGCACGGGGGCCCCCCAGGGAATGGTTTTGGCTCCCTGCCTGTTCACCCTTTATACTGCGGACTTCTCACACAACACAACACACTGCCATGTACAGAAGTTCTCTGATGACTCTGCGATCGTTGGCCTCATCTCCAACGGAGATGAAGCTGAGTACAGAGGACTTATCCAGGACTTCGTGGACTGGTGCCATCGGATCTGCCTCCCAATCAACGCGAGGAAAACTAAGGAGCTGGTGGTGGACTGCTGCAGGCAAGGACAGCCCCTCACAGCACCAGTAAACATACAGGGAACAGACATTGAGATGGTGACATCCTACAAGCACCTGGGTGTTCATCTGAGCAATAAACCAGACTGGTCACACAATACCGACACACTCTACAAGAAGGGACAGTGCAGGCTGTTCCTACTGTGGAGACTCAGGTCTTTCGGTGTACAAGAGGTGCTGCTGAAGACATTCTATGACACGGTGGTGGCATCAGCCATCACTTTTGGACTGGTCTGCTGGAGCAGTGGCATTACAGCAGCCGATAGGAAGAGACTGAACAAACTGATCAAGAAAGCTAGCTCTGTCCTGGGGCAGCGCCTTGACCCGGTGGAGGAGATAGGAGAGAGAAGGATGGTGGCTAAACTGTCATCTCTGCTGGAGTCCAAGTCCCACCCTATGCAGGACGTACTGAACGCACTGAGGAGCTCATTTAGCAGCAGACTACATCATCCTAGGTGCGCAACCGAGAGGTTTCGCAGGTCCTTCCTACCTACGGCTGTGAGACTGTATAACCTAAGCAGAGCTTCTCGCAGAGATAGCAAAAAAACGTGATGACCTAATAGTATTGAATGCAAAAGACGCAATAGACTTACACAATGGTCCCCTCCAGTATACAACTAGGACAATATCGGTTGCTACGGAGGGTGACAGTATGTATGGGTACATATTCATACTATGTAGGATAACTAAGTAGACGGTTATGCTGTTTATTCCATCTAGCTACAATGCTCCGCACTGTGTGTTTTTATATTTATATGTACATACAGTATGTATATTCGCTGCTCCTGTTTTTCTTGTCTTCTTGATTGTTGCTCTGAGTGTTGCTATCCCTGTGCTGTTGTAATCCTGGAATTTCCCCATTGTGGGACTAATAAAGGCTTATCTTATCTTATCTTATCTTAAACATGACATTGTTTTAACAAGAAAGACTGCTATAGGTAGCATCCAGCCGATTAAGAAAGTGATAGAGACAGATTCACCCATCAAAAAAGACACTAAAACAGAGACTGTTACTGTTGCTCAGGCTGATGAAACAAGCCCTCCGCAAATGCTGTGGCAACCACCAGTAGATTTAAGCCACCTTGAAAAACAGCAACAAGAGACTGTAGAAAAGATGTTGTACGAGGAGTCTGCAGCTTTTGCAAAGGATGCTAATGATATCGACGCTTACAAATGTCACTCAGCCTCAAAGGCAACATCTCTGTACAAAAAGCATACTCCTCTGTCCCAAAGCCTTTATTTTCTGAAGTGAAGGAGTACATACAGGACTTTCTGGCAAAAGGGTGGATTGTTAAATAGAAATCACCATATACAGCTTCTGTCATTTGCATCCACAAAAAGGACGGCTCGCTACATCTTTGTATAGACTACTGTCTGCTGAACCAGAAAACCATCCCTGATAAACACCCTCTCCCTCTGATCCAAGATCTGACCGACGCCCTGGGGATGGGGGGGGCACTCGTGGTTCAATGTTCTCGATTAGGGCAAGGCGTACCACCAGGGTTTTATGGCGGAAGGCTCATGCCATCTCATGGCCTTCATCACCCCATGGGGGCTCTACGAATGGGTACGGATACCCTTCGGCCTCTCAAACACACCTCCCACCTTTCAAAGAAGTATGGAGGAGAGGTTAACTTCACTCAGAGACAATTGCTGTTTTCCATACTTAGACGACATTTTGTGCTATGCACTAATATTTGAAGAGCATGTCGAGTGTGTTAGACAAGTTATGAGAGCGCTCCAGAGACATAGTGTTAGGGCCTGAAAAATGTGAACTGTTTTGCAGAGACATAAGGTATGTAGGCCGCCTTGTATCTGCAGAGGGTGTGAGAATTGACCCAAAGGTCTTAGAGGCAGTGCAATCTCTAAAGACAAAGACACCCCAGACAGTCGGTGATGTAAGGCGCCTACTTGGCTTCCTGAGTTACTATCGAAGCTACATACAGGACTTTTCGCGTATTGCAAAGCCCCTTTATGAACTGTTGAAAGTCAAGCCCGGCATGTCAATCCAGCAGTCCCACCAGCCAAAGACCAAAGGTCCCCAGTTGTCATCCAGGACCTCTGTTGAGTGGACTAGTGAACACCAGCGAGTGCTAGAACACTTAATTGACATACATGCTCACGAGCCCTCCAGTTCTGGCCTACCCTGATTTCAACTCACCATTCTGCCTCCACACCGATGCCTCAGAACAGGGCCTCGGTGCTGTTCTTTACCAGCGCCAGGACGGGAAGTTAAGGGTGATAGGGTATGGATCCAGGACGCTGTCACCAGCCGAAAATAATTATTGTCTCCATAGTGGCAAGTTAGAATTTCTTGCACTTAAATGGGCAGTGTGCAAGCGTTTTAGAGACTACCTGTATTATGCCCCATACTTTACCATATATACTGACAACAACCCGTTAACTTATGTAATGAGTACTGCGAAGCTCAATGCTGTGGGGCATTGCTGGGTTGGAGAACTGTCAGACTTCTGCTTTGTAATCAAGTACAGGCCCGACAAGACAAATGTTGACACGGCACACTGTCACGCCTGCCCCTCAATATCGACAAGTATGTTAATGAGTGCACTGAAAAATTAACACCTGAAGTGAGTCAAGCAACTTGGAATGGAGCAAGAGCAGCTCAAGAAAGTGATGTTGCATGGGTTGCTGCCCTAACCCTCGCTACAAATGCAACTCAAGAACCACAGTACCTTGTCCCCGCAATAAGCCAAGACAAGCTCGCTAAAGCAGAAAGAGAGGACAAAACTGTAGGTGAGATAATAAGACAAAAGTGATGACAGTTTTGACAAATGATGTCAGAAACACAGTGAGTAAAACAGCAAGAAAAATGTTGCAGGAATGGAACAAACTACATTTTGAAAATGGATTCATGTACAGGCAGACAAATGACAGACAACAACTTGCCCTCCCAGCCAAATACAAAGAGACTGTGTTAAAACACCTACATGACAACATGGGATATATCGGCACAGAGAGAGTACTAGTGCTGGCGAGGGAGAGATTCTACTGGCCATACATGAAAAAGGACATAGAGGACTATGTTACCAGAAAATGTCCATGTATCATCAGCAAGAAACTGACAACTGAGATTGAGATTGAGATTGAGATTCAACTTTATTGTCATTACACATGTATGAATACAAGGTAACGAAACGTGACTTGGCATTTGGGCACGCTCTGCAGAGCGCATCCAAGGCCGGGGCAGCCGCTAGGCGCCAGTCATAAAGAAGAAAGGGAAAAAAAAAAAAGAAAAAGAGAATGGGTATGACACAGTAGGCGAGAGAAAAAAACATGTTTTATCAGAATGACGCTCGGCAAGTGAGCGAAATTTTGATTGCAGGCAAAAAAACCCTCAATGCACATTTAGCAGACATTTAGCAGGAGATCACACACAAAAGTTGAGAGGCAGTGTATTGTATGCATGTAATGTTGTATGCATTGTGTAGTGTAAATGTAACAGTTGTTGGTGAGCAGCAGAGGGCACCTCCTGGCAGTGGATAGATGTTATAATCATGTGACTTATAAACAAGTCCAGAGTCCAGAGTCCAGAGTCTATCTCTCTTGCTCTCTCTCTTGCTTGCAGAAGGCACATGGGCATTGTCCTTGAGGGTCCAATCCACTGATACGACAACAACTGATTGTCGATTGTTTGGGTAGACATAAGAGCCGGTCCTTCTGCTTATCTCAATCAGGAGGAATGTAAACACAGGGCAAACAAGGTCAAATCAAATCAAAACAGCACAGTGCACTCAGAGAATAGAATTTGTCCTCACCCGTGTAATTCTGTGCTTCCATTATATGTGCAGGCTTAAACTGTTTTTCCATGGAGAGCACAGGGCTCCAGATTTGTTCCTCCACTGAATCACTGTCATTCAGTTCACCGTTTGCCGCTACTCGTGCCCTCCCCAACTGGTCGAATTTGATGAAGGAGCTTGCCGGGTCCGCTTTGATCAGCTCTCTCACCTTCCTTCAATTTCTGATGCATCAGGGAACTCCACAGCCAAAAATAGAAGTCCTGAGATCATAACCAATAATGTTTCCACAGACGCATGAATTCCAATGTCCATGAGTCTCCTCGTAGGTTCCAATTCTTGGGCTCCCCTTGGCCCAATTCTTGTTGAAAAATAGTGACAATAGCACATTTAAGCCGCTTCCAAATCCATAATTTCCGTTTAGATTAAGATTCAGCAGAAGAAGAGCGACTAAACAAAGACAAAAACGCAACATTGCAAAAGCTGGGAATAGATCAGGAAGGCAGGAGAGGAGGGAAGAAAAATGCGACTGCTCTCTCTCAAGGCAAGAAGAACTGTGTGCTCCCATGGGCTCCATCACATCCTGCTCGTCTTTGGACCTGGTCTGCATCGACTATCTTCATCTGGAACCCAGCAGAGGGGGATACAAATATATCCTCGTTGCCGTAGACCACTTCACCAGGTTTGCCCAGGCGTATCCAAACAAAAACAAATCTGGAAAGACAGCAGCTGAGCGGATCTTCGGAGAGTTCATCCCACGCTTCAGATACCCAGCACGACTCCAACACGACCAAGGTCATGGGTTTGAAAATGAACTTTTCAAGACTTTGAGGAAGAAATCAGGTGTTGGACACTCAAGAACGTCACCATATCACCCTCAAGGTAACCCCACCAAGGGGTTTATTAGAACACTTTTACAGATGTTAAGAACACTAGGTGAGAAAGAGAAGGAACACTGGAAAGATCACTTGCAACACATAGTTCACGCTTACAATTGTACGCCTCATGAAGCCACAGGGTTTTCCCACACTTTTTGCTATTTGGACACCACCCGCGTCTTCCTGCAGACATCTTATTTGGTTTAGTTGGGGAGAAACAGACAGTGTCACACAAAAGCTATGCAGACAAGTGGGCAAAAAGGATGACTGAAGCGTACAAGATAGCCAGCGAGAAAAATAGATTGTCCAGTGCCAGGGGCAAGTCCTACTATGACAAAAAGCTGAAGGGTGTAGTTTTGCAGCCTGGAGATAGGGTCCTCGTAAGAAACTTTAGTGAATGTGGGGGACCAGGAAAGTTGCGTTCTTACTGGGAGAAGACCATTTATCCAGTTAAATAGCAAGTAGGTGACAATCCAGTTTACGCAGTTTACCCTGAGACCAGCGACAGGAGTAAAATTACGGTTCTACATCGTAATCTCCTATTGCTTGTTAACGACCTCCCAGTTGAAGCTCTGCCTCTGAGACCCAAGCAAGCACCCAAGAGACAGAAAAGGAAGAGAAAGACTCAGTTAAGTGATCAAAACAGACAGAAAAGTGACTCAAGCAACTCAGACTCTGATGAGTATACAGGAGAGTACTGGTTTAGATTTCCCATAGAGACTGGACACGTGAGGGACGCTGACTGTAACCAACCTGACATACCTCAGACAAGCCAAGTACCTGGGGATGCAAGTGACCACCTCCTGTTACCTGCTAGAGACAATGAAGGAGCTAGAGTGCCAAGTGGACGTAACCGGACTGAAAGAGACAATTCTCCTGTGCCATGGATGCCACCTGTTCCTGTGGTACAGGCACTGCCCACTCGTTCTGAAGAAGAAAGTGAAAGGGGTGAGTTGCTCACTCCACCAGGACTTGTACCGCCTCCTCAGATACCAGTAGTTGACCCACAGACTGAGTTAAGAAGGTCAACCAGAGAGAGGAGACCTAGACAAATGTTTACTTATCAGTCACTAGGTGAACCTTCGCTACAGCCACATGCCACGGTATCCACACTAACCACACCATATATGCTGTATCAGCCATGGGCACCCACACCTTTCATTCCATTTAATCCAGGGTTTGCACCTTACTGTCATGTTTGGGGTTGTTGTCAACCCCGTCCCTGACCTGTGGCTGTAGATTTTGATTATTGCTTATTAATTCCAGCTGGCAGATTGAGCCTTGCTCTCCACCAGTCCTACAGCCACGCCTCCTCCTCTCACCAGACATTCACCGGCTGTATGGTTTCACCACACACACACACACACACACACACACCACACACACACACACACACACACACACACACACACACACACACACAGAGAGAGAGAGAGAGAGAGAGAGAGAGAGAGAGAGAGAGAGAGAGAGAGAGAGAGAGAGAGTTCAATCAGTCACGCACCTATTTGCCATACGGCTGTGTCCACCTGCCTTCGTTAGTATATTGTGTACTTACTGGGAGGCAGTGTGTATTGGGAGGCAGTTTTGGAGTTTTCTAAAAAAAAAAAAAAAAAAAATCCCAATACCTAATGCTGCTCATTTTTACTTTTCAGTTTTGCAGCTGGTATTTGCCAGTGTTTCAATGCTTAAATACACTACCGTTCAAAAGTTTGGGGTCACCCAGACAATTATTTTGTGTTTTCCATGAAAAGTCACACTTATTTACCACCATGAGTTGTAAAATGAATAGAAAATATAGTCAAGATATTGACAATGTTAGAAATAATGATTTGTATTTGAAATAATAATTTTTTCCTTCAAACTTTGCTTTCGTCAAAGAATCCTCCATTTGCAGCAATTACAGCATTGCAGACCTAACATGATTGCACAAGGGTTTTCTAATCATCCATTAGCCTTCTGACGCAATGAGCAAACACATTGTACCATTAGAACACCGGAGTGATAGTTGCTGGAAATGGGCCTCTATACACCTATGTAGACACTGCACCAAAAACCAGACATTTGCAGCTATAATAGTCATTTACCACATTAGCAATGTATAGAGTGTATTTCTGATTAGTTTAAAGTTATCTTTATTGAAAAACAGTGCTTTTCTTTCAAAAATAAGGAAATTTCTAAGTGACCCCAAACTTTTGACCGGTAGTGTATCTGCAGGGCATATGACCCGGTGGGGGACTACAGATGCAAATTAGCAGTATTGCTAAATCTGGCATACTTAAACTTGTATTAATGTTCATTAGTATGTAATGTCCCTTTCAAATAAACATTAAACTTAAACTTAACTTTAAACATATAGTGTAAAGGTAACTTTACATAGGTTCCTTCTTAGCTTAGATGTTTAAATTAGGGGGCCTCTTTTGTCTGGTAACTCTGGTTTTGACTTGTCTTCATTTACTCACATATTTTGCTGTGCATCTGTTCATGAGAGTTACTCACTGTCAACACAGAGTCCAGAGAAAGGTCCAACAGTTTTTAATTCCTTTCCTTTCTGAGCAGGAATGAATAACACCTTTAATGTATCCAAAACAATGGTGAATCAACAAAACACCTTCAAAAAAATTTCAAAATTTCCAAAAGCTAGTTTAAATGGTCAAAAGGTTGTGCTGAACCACAAAAGAAATTAAAACAGGTCACCTCCTTCATTCTCCAGCTGCTTATTACTACCCAAGAGTAGGCTTCCAAAATCTGATACCAAGAATAAACACTAGGAGGTGCTGTAAACTACAGCGTTTACCAATAATTAAAACAAAACAGAAATATTTCACTACAGAAAAGTACAAATGTTATGAATCACCATTTTGGCTCTTACATTCCCGGCCCCATAATTGCATATGGGTCAAACATATCAATGATTTTTTACAGTTACAAGAGCCAAACTCAAAATAGCATGAAAATACACATCAGTGACCTTTTTCTTTTCATATATCTGCCTTATGCAGCAAACAAAGTTTGTCTATTGGCCTCTTAAGTGTATTAGTCATTGTCTTTACAAGAACCCTGCGAACCAAACCGTTTTTATCTGGGAGTGTTTTCAGGACTCTACCCAAAACCCATGAATTTTGGGCTAGAGTCTCATCCACAATAAGGACCACATCATTCACTGCAAGGTTTTCTTTGATTTGAAACCACTTCTGGCGTTCTTGAAGAAGTGGGGGGTACTCCCTAGTCCAGCACTTCCAGAAAAGGTCTGCAATGTACTGCGTTTGTCTCCATCTCCACCGAGAGTACACATCTGCTCTTTGAAACAGCCCAACAGGTAGAAAGGGTTGCTTCTTCATTAATAACAAGTGGTTTGGGGTGAGTGGCTCAAGACCATTGGGGTGATCTGATACTGTTGTGATGGGCCTGGCATTAATGATGGCCTCAACCTCGCACAAGACAGTTTGCAAGCCTTCTTCATCAAGGGTTTGCTGCCCTAGCACTGAGTTTAGCACTCTTTTTATGGAGCGGACTTGCCTTTCCCACACTCCTCCATGATGAGCACCACTAGGTGGATTGAATATCCACTGAACCTGTCTTTGCCTCAGCGTGTCATCGATTTTAGATTGGTTCCACTGTTCAGTTGACTCACGCAGAACTCGCTCAGTGCCCACAAAGTTAGTGCCATTGTCGGAGTGAATAATTTTAACTTGTCCTTGTCGACACATGAATCGCCGTATTGCTTCAATGCATGAGTCCGTGTCTAGAGAGTGAGCTACTTCTACGTGCACAGCTCTGATTGCAAGGCAGGTGAAAGTTACACCGTACCGCTTTACAGTGCTGCGTCCTCTTTTTATCTCGATAGGCCCAAAGCAGTCAACACCCACATTACTGAAGAGTGGTTGATCAGGCAGCACTCTGTCCTACAGAAGGTCAGACATCTTTTGTTCTCCAGCCTTTCTGTGTAGTCTGTTGAATGTAATGCAGTTGGAAAGCAGCTTCTGTATTGCAGAACTTGCCTTTAGAAGCCAGTACTTTTGCCTAAGTAGTGATAACATATAGTTTCTTCCACTGTGACCTGACTTCTGATGGATGTCCTAAAGAATTACCCTTGTGATTTGCATGTCTTTAGATAGGGTAGCTGGGTATATGGTCTCTTCGGGCATAGCTGAATTAGACAACCTGCCATCAACTCTTAGAGTCCCATCTTGAAATATAGGATCCAGTTTATATATCAGACTTTTTTACTTGCAGTCCCTTTTGCAGTGAAGAAATTTCTTCAGGAAACTTAGGGCACTGGCAGAACTGAATGATTTCCTTTTCTGCCCTTTGTAAGTCCTCCACAGTTAAAGATTTTTTTCTCCAGTTTGGATTTGTAGTTGAACAGTAGATGCTTCATTGTTCTCCTTTTTAAGTAGGTTTTGATGTCGAATCACCTGCAACAAGACTTCCTTGAGTCGCAGTATCCATGCTACAACCTTTCTCAATTTGTACCAGTCTTAGTAGTACTCAATCAGAGTGTTTACTGGGTTCTCAGTCCTGTTTCAGCAGGGTTACATTTACTGATAATGGTTTTTTGAGCTCTCTCAGTGCTGGCCCTGTGATGGACTGGCGATCTGTCCAGGGTGTACCCTGCCTCTCGCCCAAAGATGCTGGGATAGGCTCCAGCCCCCCCCGCTACCCGAAAAGGTTTAAGCGGAAGAAGATGGATGGATGGATGTTTTTTGAGCTCTGCATCACTATGCTCTATGGTCATGTGTTCAGGGGCTTTAGGCCACACTTCTTCTGAACCTTGAAGGAATGATGGACCATTAATCCACACATCATTTCTCAAAAAGGATTCTGCTGTTAGACCTCAAGATGCAGAGTCTGCAGGATTGAGTGTGGTGCTGACATACCTCCACTGTGTCAAGTTTGTGCTCTCTCTGATGATAGCAAGCCTGTTAGCAACAAAAGTTTTGAATCATTTTGTTTCTGCTGCAATGTACAACAGTACTGTGGTGCTGTCTGTCCAAAATTGTGACTCTTGCAGATCCAGCTGCATCTCCTTTCTTAACATTTTGTCGATCTTGACAGTGACAACTGCAGCAGTAAGTTCCATTCTTGGTATTGTGGTTTGGTGCAGAGGTGCAACCAGTGCTTTTCCCATGATAAAAGTGCAGTGAGATCTTCCTTGCTCATTCAAAAGCCTGAGATATGACACTGTTCCATAGCCTATCTCACTTGCACTGGAAAAGTGATGCAGCTGTGCTGAGATGATGGTTCCAAAGTTGGTGGGTTTGATGCAACTTTTTACACTGAACCCTGAAAGTTGGAGAAGTTCATCCTGCCATTTTTTCCATCTGTTTGCAAACTCTGGTGGAATATCCTATTCTCATCCAAGCTTATTTTTACACATCTGCTGTAAAATTGTCTTTGGGAGTAAAGTAAAAGGTGCAAGAAAGCCAAGGGGATCATAAAATGAACTCACTACTGACAGAAGTCCTCGTCTGGTCATTGGCTTGTCTTTGACAACTTCCGGCGCCACACGAGTAGGCTGCCTTTTTGCAACAGCAGATCAATTTCTTCCTATTTCTATTTACTATCTGGCTCTCTTGCTAATCTTTCTGTTTCGGTGACACCTTGATCCATTACAGACACATAGATCGCCCAAATGTCTCCTGAGCCAGCGGACGGACCCATTGTTTCTTGTAGGAGGCAGTACAATAGGGACCAGCTGTTAGCACTTAACCGGCCCACGATGCTAACGCAAAAACTCGACATACCAGGAGAAATAAGATGAAAACGGCGTGGATGTCGTGCTGGAATAAGACGGTGGGCGAGGAATATAAGGTACAGACCCGCCCTCCCATCCGTTATTATGGGGAATGTACTACCGCTACTCAGAAAAAAAGATGAGCTAGCGGCTATCTCCCGCTACGATAGCAAATACAGGGAGTGTAGCCTGTTGCTATTCACGAAGACGTGGCTAACAGAACTAGCAACATATGCTAACATTGAACTGGTTTCCACGCAATACGGGCAGACTGAACACCAGACAGTGGGAAGGCCTGGGGCGGAGGAGTAATAATGTATGTCAATAACAACTGGTGCAGCCTGGGACATATCACGGTTAAACAACAACACTGCAACAAAGACATGGAGTTGCTAGCTGTTAGCATGTGGCCTACATATCTCCCGAGGGAATACTCACACGTGATCTGCATTGTTATTTATGCAAATCCGACGGTGAACGCTGGGACAGCGCGTGATGTCATCCACTCAGTAACTGGCAGGCTGCAGACAGAACACCCAGATGCTCTTCTCCTCATCTCAGGTGATTTCTACCATATCTCACTGTCTCCCATTCTACCCACGTTCACCCAGTATGTCACATGTCACACTAGAGACAATAAAACACTGGACTTATTCTACGCAAACACTAAGGAAGCGTACATCTCATCACCACTCTCCCCACTCGGGAGATCGGATCACAACTTGGTTCATCTCCTGCCGGTGTACAAACCCCTAGTGCACAGACAACCTCCGGTCATGCGAACAGTGAAGTTATGGTCTGAGGAGGCAATGGACACTCCAAAGGACTGTTTTGAAACCACTGCCTGGGAGCAGCTCTGCGATCCACATGGTGAGAACATCGATGGCCTCACTCACACCATCACGGACTACATCAGCTTCTGTGTGGACAACACCGTACCCACCAAGACCATATGGTGTTGCTCGAACAACAAACCCTGGATCAACCCTGAGATAAAAACACTTCTGAAAGAGAAGAGGAGGATCTTCAGGTCGGGGAACAGGGAGATGCTGAAGTCCGTACAGAGGGAGCTGAGGAGGAAGATCAGAGAAGGCAAGGACAGCTTCAGGAAGAAGATGGAGGACAAGCTGCAACCTGTTTTTTAATAGGTTTGACCAACCGCCCTCCCCCCCGATTGCACAACAACCACTGCTGCCTCTAAAGACATTGAGTCCTGCTGCCCACACCCCACTCCACCAACACCCCCCCACTCCCAACACACAGCCCCCCAACATGACCCTCACTAAGACCCAGGTGAGGACGGAGCTGAGGAAGATCAAGGCGAGGAAGGCATCGGGACCGGACGGCATCAGCGCAAAGCTCCTCAAGTCCTGTGCAGACCAGCTGTGTGGGATTGTGGAGCTCATCTTCAACCTCAGTCTGAAGCTGGGGAGGGTACCACAGTTGTGGAAAACATCTTGTGTGGTACCTGTACCAAAGACTTCCCACCCCAAAGACTTGAACAGCTACAGACCAGTGGCCCTGATGTCCCACATGAGGAAGACCCTGGAGAGACTGCTCCTTGCTCACCTCCGCCCCCGGTGGGACCAGCGATGGATCCACTCCAGTTTGCCTACCAGCATGGCATTGGGGTGGAGGATGCAGTGATCTTCCTTCTTCACCGTTCTCTGTCCCACCTAGAGAAGCCCGGGAATGCGGTGAGGATCATGTCCTTTGACTTCTCCAGTGCTTTCAACACCATCCAACCGATGATCCTGAAGGACAAGCTGCTGTGCACAGGGGTGGACCAGCACCTGTCATCATGGATCCTGGACTACCTCACTAACCGGCCACAGTTTGTGAGAACCCGGGACTGCGTGTCCAACACGATCATCGGTAGCACGGGGGCCCCCCAGGGAACGGTTTTGGCTCCCTTCCTGTTCACCCTTTATACTGCTGACTTCTCACACAACACAACACACTGTCATCTACAGAAGTTCTCTGACGACTCTGTGATCGTCGGCCTCATCTCCAACGGAGATGAAGCTGAGTACAGAGGACTTATCCAGGACTTCGTGGACTGGTGCTATTGGAACTGCCTCCAGATCAACGCGAGGAAAACTAAGGAGCTGGTGGTGGACTGCCGCAGGCAAGGACAACCCCTCACAGCACCAGTAAACATACAGGGAACAGACATTGATATGGTGACATCCTACAAGTACCTGGGTGTTCATCTGAACAATAAACTAGACTGGTCACACAATACTGACGCACTCTACAAGAAGGGACAGCGCAGGCTGTTCCTACTGAGGAGACTCAGGTCTTTTGGCGTACAAGGGGTGCTGCTGAAGACATTCTATGACAAGGTGGTGGCATCAGCCATCACTTTTGGAGTGGTCTGCTGGAGCAGTGACATTACAGCAGCCGATAGGAAGAGACTGAACAAACTGATCAAGAAAGCTAGCTCTGTCCTGGGGCAGCGCCTTGACCCGGTGGAGGAGATAGGAGAGAGAAGGATGGTGGCTAAACTGTCATCTCTGCTGGAGTCCGAGTCCCACCCTATGCAGGACATACTGAACGCACTGAGGAGCTCATTTAGCAGCAGACTACATCATCCTAGGTGCGCAACCGAGAGGTTTCACAGGTCCTTCCTACCTACGGCTGTCAGACTGTATAACCTAAGCAGGGCTGCTCGCAGAGATAGCAAAAAAATTGTGACGACCTAATAGTATTGAATGCAAAAGACGCAATAGACTTACACAGTGGTCCCCTCCAGTATACAACTAGGACAATATTGGTCGCTACGGAGGGTGACAATATGTATGGGTACATATTCATACTATGTAGGATAACTAAGCAGACGGTTATGCTGTTTATTCCATCTTGCTACAATGCTCCGCACTGTGTGTATATATATTTATATATTTATTCCATCTAGCTACAATGCTCCGCACTGTTTATATATTTATATATTTATATGTACATATGTATATTCGCTGCTCTTGTTGTTCTTGTCTTCTTGATTGTTGCTCTGAGTGTTGCTATCCCTGTGCTGTTGCAATCCTGGAATTTCTCCATTGTGGGACTCATAAAGGCTTATTCTATCTTATCTTATCTTATCTTATCTTTACCGTGATTGTGAACATAAAAGTATCTGCATCAGTGCACTACTGAACTCCAAGTGCTCTCTCCATTGGCAAGGCATCTTGACTTAAGTCCAAGTCTTTGAAGTCTTTAGCTCTCTCCTCTTTAGGGATTGAGGCTAACACTGCACGAGAGTTGCTTGTCCACTTCGTTAAATGAAACCCTCTAGAGGCACACAGTGCAATCAGGTCTTTAACCATGGCTATAGCTGCAGATTCTGTTGGCATAGCTTTTAGGCAGTCATCCACACAGAAATTTTTGAGTACAGTGTCCACAGTTTCTGGTAATGACTTGCTCTTGTTGTCTTCTGCTGCATATATTGCACAACTGGATGAGGATGTGGCTCCGAAAAGATGTACAACCATTTTGTAGTCTTCAAGAGTTTTTTATTTGTTTAAGTCTCCCTGAGGCCACCATAAAAAATGCAGAAGGTCAGTGTCATTTTCATGCACCCTAACCTGATGGTACATTGCCTCAGTGCCAGCTGTTATTGCAATGGTGTCCTCCCTGAAACGTGTCAGAACTCCGACGAGCAAGTTGCTTAGATCGGGACCCTGCAGCAATATATCATTTAGTGAAGTGCCTTGAAATGTAGCTGCACAGCCGAACACAACACACAGCTTCTTTTTCCGAGGGTGGTACATGCCGTGGTGGAGAATGTACCAAACCTTGCCATCTCGTCTGCCAATTTGATGGCCGGGTACCTTCATTGCATAGCCTTTCTCTATCATGTTGCTGATGAATTCTGTGTACTCCTCATGAAACTCTGGATGATTCAGGAATTTCTTTCTGAGATTAAAGGCACATTGTTTACACAAACTGAAAATGAAATTGGCTAAATTTGAGTAGGACTAATTTATGAGCAATGAGCCATTATGAAACTTTAAACATAAAACTCTTAATATTTCAATTTACATTAAAGTTCATTGAAAGGACTGGATGTTCAAATAATCTCTGGCGTTTCTTCACTACAGCTGTTTACTGTGGCGATGGGGTTCCAGAGAAATGGCCACCAGGTGACGCAGCTACCATGAGGACACATTGTCAGCAATACATCTTCCACTGAAGTGGCCCACCACGGCTGATCAGGCCTGAGTGTGAGTCTTGTGATTAGTTTGGACTGCCATACCCTTGGCAGTACAAACAGTGTCTTTTCTTTTCAGCCACAGCCAGTGACTGCTTCTTACAGTAGGGTTCACCAGTTCTTTCTTTGCTTTTGTGTAGGCCCGACAGTTTTCTAAGGAGTTGTAGTTACCCAGCCCCTTCAGTTGAGCAAACCTTCACTGTTCAGCTTCAGGGCTCTGCTTCTGCTGTTAGAGTGGATTACTGCAGTTCCTTTTGTTTATAGGTTTTGTCATCTGTATCCTCTTAAGGAACTGTCTGAATGATGATGCAAGCAGGGTGGTGAGAGTTAGACCAAAGGATCAGATCTGGTTGCAAGGTGGTTATTATGATCTTGGCTGGGAAGATTAGCCTTTGGCCTAGATTCAGTTGCATGTCTCTGTTCTTGGCTACATTCAGTGGGCCTAGTTTGGGATGTGAGGGGTTGACTGGGGTTCATCTGTTTGACTGAGCCTTGCTTGGTTGTTAAAGGGGTGGGACTTTTTTTTCCCTTGTCCTGTCAAGCAGCTAGGTGAGCAGAACAGAAATCTGCTTCCCTTATTGTGCCAAACAGATTTATTTTGCCAAAAAGGAGCTTTATACAGTACATATACTGTATATGTACTGTATGCGGCGGATGATAAAATAAGGCGGCGATGCTGTGGTTTTAAGGAAGTTTATTATATCATACCACCGTCACGGGATCCCCTCTCCAGCCCAAGTGTGTGCAGGCTGGATGGGGATCCTCTGGCTCTCAGAGAAGAAGACACAGAGTGCGTATCTGCAGCAGCAGTTGAAGTGAGAGTGAGAGGAAGTGTTACAGAACCTGTGCAGTATTTATACCCAACTCAAACAATACATCAAAGCAGATTCACAGCAGTTGGTCTGATCAAAGGGACTGCAGAACAGGCATGAGATATTTGCATTTGTGAGACATACATCACAATAGGCAGATTTGCTAGACTCTGCTCCAGCTGCAGAACAAAGAGGTTAACAGGCACATCTACATATTGATCTGAGTCTCTAGGTCACAGTAAGGACAGGACGCATGAACACAATGCATGAAAGGTAACATTATCACAGTAGTGTAGCGGAAAAAACCAGGAGTAGCGAGCTGTCTGTCCTTAGTCTGTTTGTGGGGGTTTTCCCAAACCGCCACAGCTCCCCCCCAGAGGGCTCGGCAGGTGGTCGAGACCTCGATAGTGCAGCTTGGGCAGCGAGCAGGGAAAAGCTCTGTGCAGGAGGGGGTGGAGGGGGGTGGGGGTAGTAAAAGCCGGCCGGAGACGATGAAAACGTCCAGGCCGCGCAAAAATTGCTTGCTGCTCCGCGACGTCGAGGGGTTGTCCCGTTGCGCGTGCGGAGATCACAAGAAGAAAAATTAGTCTCTGACTCCTCTCGTGGCCATGAAGAAAAGCAGGAGCGGCTGTAAGAAAAACATAAAAGCAGAGGGACTGGCATGTTGACTTTAGGTGCGGGCGCAGCCCTAAAGTCCTCGTGGATCGCAAAACCACTGAATTCCCCATGTCTGCCGTGGCTGAGACCATTAACAAATCCTTCGAGCATGCTGCGTGCGTGCCTCCAGGTGAGCAGCCCTGAAGGCTCTATGTGTAGCGGTGAAGGATGATGGGGGTCTGTAGAGCCGTATGCGTCCCGTGCGTGGTGCGCCGTCTTCGTAACTCCCGGTGCGTGCGCCGGGGTTCCGTGATGGGTGGGCCAGCTGGAGAGGAGAACCAGGGTCAGGGAGCTTGATCATCCCTGTTCAGTGTGTTGGAGCGGTGAAGGGAAGTAGACGCTCTGTCACTCGCTCGGTCATGGTGCGTTCAGGTCCACGTGTGCTCCGTCGGCCATGGGGATTGCCGTCGTGGAGAGGGGACGAGGTGCATGCGCTCGCGTGTGGAGGAGCTGTGAGCGCGGCCGGTCCAGCGTGGATGTGCCGATCTAGGCGTGCAGATCTCACCATGAAACGTTGCTCAGCTTTCCCGGTCGCGGGTGTTCTCCGGGGAGTTTCGCCTGGAAAACTCTGCGTTGAGGTCTCCCTGAAGCAGAAGGGAGGGCAGATCAATCAGGCTGCCGCGTTCGCTTGTCGTCGGAGAATCACCGCCGGGTGTTGCGTTCGCTGGCAGCGTGTTCGTTTCAGCGTCGGGTCACCAGTGCGGCGGATGATAAAATAAGGCGGCGATGCTGTGGTTTTAAGGAAGTTTATTATATCATACCACCGTCACGGGATCCCCTCTCCAGCCCAAGTGTGTGCAGGCTGGATGGGGATCCTCTGGCTCTCAGAGAAGAAGACACAGAGTGCGTGTCTGCAGCTGCAGTTGAAGTGAGAGTGAGAGGAAGTGTTACAGAACCTGTGCAGTATTTATACCCAACTCAAACAATACATCAAAGCAGATTCACAGCAGTTGGTCTGATCAAAGGGACTGCAGAACAGGCATGAGATATTTGCATTTGTGAGACATACATCACAATAGGCAGATTTGCTAGACTCTGCTCCAGCTGCAGAACAAAGAGGTTAACAGGCACATCTACATATTGATCTGAGTCTCTAGGTCACAGTAAGGACAGGACGCATGAACACAATGCATGAAAGGTAACATTATCACAGTAGTGTAGCGGAAAAAACCAGGAGTAGCGAGCTGTCTGTCCTTAGTCTGTTTGTGGGGGTTTTCCCAAACCGCCACAGCTCCCCCCCAGAGGGCTCGGCAGGTGGTCGAGACCTCGATAGTGCAGCTTGGGCAGCGAGCAGGGAAAAGCTCTGTGCAGGAGGGGGTGGAGGGGGGTGGGGGTAGTAAAAGCCGGCCGGAGACGATGAAAACGTCCAGGCCGCGCAAAAATTGCTTGCTGCTCCGCGACGTCGAGGGGTTGTCCCGTTGCGCGTGCGGAGATCACAAGAAGAAAAATTAGTCTCTGACTCCTCTCGTGGCCATGAAGAAAAGCAGGAGCGGCTGTAAGAAAAACATAAAAGCAGAGGGACTGGCATGTTGACTTTAGGTGCGGGCGCAGCCCTAAAGTCCTCGTGGATCGCAAAACCACTGAATTCCCCATGTCTGCCGTGGCTGAGACCATTAACAAATCCTTCGAGCATGCTGCGTGCGTGCCTCCAGGTGAGCAGCCCTGAAGGCTCTATGTGTAGCGGTGAAGGATGATGGGGGTCTGTAGAGCCGTATGCGTCCCGTGCGTGGTGCGCCGTCTTCGTAACTCCCGGTGCGTGCGCCGGGGTTCCGTGATGGGTGGGCCAGCTGGAGAGGAGAACCAGGGTCAGGGAGCTTGATCATCCCTGTTCAGTGTGTTGGAGCGGTGAAGGGAAGTAGACGCTCTGTCACTCGCTCGGTCATGGTGCGTTCAGGTCCACGTGTGCTCCGTCGGCCATGGGGATTGCCGTCGTGGAGAGGGGACGAGGTGCATGCGCTCGCGTGTGGAGGAGCTGTGAGCGCGGCCGGTCCAGCGTGGATGTGCCGATCTAGGCGTGCAGATCTCACCATGAAACGTTGCTCAGCTTTCCCGGTCGCGGGTGTTCTCCGGGGAGTTTCGCCTGGAAAACTCTGCGTTGAGGTCTCCCTGAAGCAGAAGGGAGGGCAGATCAATCAGGCTGCCGCGTTCGCTTGTCGTCGGAGAATCACCGCCGGGTGTTGCGTTCGCTGGCAGCGTGTTCGTTTCAGCGTCGGGTCACCAGTGCGGCGGATGATAAAATAAGGCGGCGATGCTGTGGTTTTAAGGAAGTTTATTATATCATACCACCGTCACGGGATCCCCTCTCCAGCCCAAGTGTGTGCAGGCTGGATGGGGATCCTCTGGCTCTCAGAGAAGAAGACACAGAGTGCGTGTCTGCAGCTGCAGTTGAAGTGAGAGTGAGAGGAAGTGTTACAGAACCTGTGCAGTATTTATACCCAACTCAAACAATACATCAAAGCAGATTCACAGCAGTTGGTCTGATCAAAGGGACTGCAGAACAGGCATGAGATATTTGCATTTGTGAGACATACATCACAATAGGCAGATTTGCTAGACTCTGCTCCAGCTGCAGAACAAAGAGGTTAACAGGCACATCTACATATTGATCTGAGTCTCTAGGTCACAGTAAGGACAGGACGCATGAACACAATGCATGAAAGGTAACATTATCACAGTAGTGTAGCGGAAAAAACCAGGAGTAGCGAGCTGTCTGTCCTTAGTCTGTTTGTGGGGGTTTTCCCAAACCACCACATGTATATTATTTATAAACTCATTCTGTAATAACTTTTAATACTTTGTTTAAATTGTTTTACCCATGAGGGACCCAACAGTAAGGGAATGAGGAAAGGAGGGGTGGGGAGGGAGAAAGAAAAGGGAGAGTAACAAACAGAGAAGACAGACTAACACAACTGAAACAAACAGAAGACAAACTGTTTCTTCTACTGAAAAGGTCTCATCACAAGTCTGGTATCTGCATCTGCTAAAGGAGAGACGTATGTGTGTGTGAATGTGTGTGCATGTGTATGAGAGCACGCACAATGTAAGTGTGTGCGTGTGAATGGTTTGCCAGGAAACATACAAAGAGGGCGGCAGGTAGCAGCAACCCCCCCCCCCCCCCCAGAAACCCTGAGCAAGCAAGACAGTGCCACCAATCCTCACAGAGCACAAATGGCCTGAGACCAACAAGCCCCAGGGCAACCAGGCATCTGCCCCAGGAGGGACGGCCGGTGCAATGCACCCCCGCCCCTGGACCAGCCAGCCCCCCCCCCCACCCCAGTGGGGCCAACGCCAACCTCTGGGCCTCAGGCACCAGAAGGCCATCACCCTTCCGGACTGGGTACATGCTCACGACTCAGGCGCAAGCCCCCCCAAACACCCCCACAGTGGGCCACCCCAGCGCTATGACCCCCCCCCCCCCGGAACCCCCACGCCCCCTCGCCAAAGGAAGGTGGCAGCAAGGCACAGAAGCCCCACAGGGGGCCAGCCCCCCCAGTCAACAGGAGCTCAAGTGGCCAGGAGGTGCCAGGAGGTGCCATTCCCTCAGTCCAGCACCCCCCGACCAACACACACACTCATTCCCATGCACTCATGCCCTCATGCTCTTATACACACCCACTCACACCTATACACACTCACACACACTCACTCATTCTCACTTTTCCTCTCCCCCATACAACTCTACACTCGCGCTCCCACACCCAGACCCACCCACTCTCTCCCACTCCCGTACCCGCTCAATCTCGCGCCCACTCCCACTCGCCCTCACAGTCTTCTGCACCCAACCACGTTCACCCAGATACACACTCTCACTCACACTCCGACTCACTCACATCTACTTGTGCTCTCCCCCACGTGCTCCCTCACACTCCCCCACACTCATGCACCCTTATCACTTGGGGCGGCTATGGCGCAGATGTGGAGGACATGAACGCGCACCAACCCCTGGCAGCAGCTGGGGAGACTGCGTGGACCAGCAGCCACCCCCCCATCAACTTGTCCCAGGGCGGCCGCGGCCACAGAAGCAGACTACCACCACCAACGCCAACCTGGAGTGATCGATCAATGGAACACCACAAGCACTCTGAGACACCACCCGACACCCAAAATGCCACACAAATCCGACCCACCACCACCATCACCATCTCCACTCATCACTCCCTCACTCTCACTTACTCACTTGCTCACTCACTCTCTCACTTGCTCACTCCCTTGTTCGTAAACCATTCATTCTGCAGTGCCCAGGGATGGCGACAACATGATGGGCCCCAGGTCACCAGCCAGGCCCCCAGGCTCCCAGCAGAAGGAGGGCAGGGGTGAGAATTAATGGAAACCTTCTTGTGCCCCATGGTGTTTTTATGGCTACTCCCTACATATTCTGCTCATCCCATTAGATCACTCCATGATGTCAGTGACTCTGATAGATCCATGTATATACTGTATATATATACAGTACATGGGTCTATCAGAGTCATATATATATATGACTCTGACACACACACACACACACACACACACACACACACACATACATACATACATACAGTATATATATACATATATACACACACATGTATATATATACATATATACACACACACATGTATATATACAGTATATACATATATACACACACATGTATATACTGTATATATACAGTATATATGTGTGTGTGTGTGTGTGTGTGTGTGTGTGTGTGCTGCTCCAAAAAATTAAAGGAACACTTTTTAATCTGAGTAAGCTGGACTAGCCTGCCACAATTTCTTCACTTTAAGTTTTGGATTGTTTTCATTTCCATCAAAAGATGTGGCATCTTTTCATTCTTAACACATTTTCCAGTCCATATCAGTGTAGATATCCAGCTTATTTTTTCCCATTAAAATCTGATGTGTTTTCAAAGTGTTCCTTTAATTTTTTAAGCAGTGTATATATATATATATATATATATATATATATACTGTATATATATATATATATATATATATATGTATAGCAGCAGGAGCTTCAGACCCTGATGGACCGCTTCTCCCAGGCATGCAAGGACTTCGGGCTTACCATCAGCCTGAAGAAGACTAACGTCTTGGCGCAAGGCACGGAAGCACCACCAACCATCACCATCGACGACTACGAGTTGGAGGTCGTGAATCAGTTCACGTACCTGGGGTCCACAATCAGCAACAACCTCTCCCTTTGATACAGAGATCAACAAGAGGATTGGAAAATCAGCCTTCACACTTGCTCGCCTCACCACACGAGTGTGGGAGAATCCCAAACTCTCTGTCAAGACGAAGATGGCAGTGTACAACGCCTGCGTCATCAGCACACTGCTCTATGGGAGTGAGACGTGGACAACATACGCCCGGCAGGAAAAGAGACTGAACTCCTTCCACTTGTGCTGCATTCACCACATCCTGGACATATCCTGGCAGGACAAAGTGCCCGACACAGAAGTTCTGTCTTGCGCTGGCCTTCCCTCCATGTTCACTCTACTCAGGCAGCGCAGGCTCCGCTGGCTAGGCCACGTTCACCGTATGGAGGATGGCAGAATCCCCAAAGACGTCCTCTATGGAGAACTGGCGACTGGCAGGAGAGACGTTGGCCGCCCACAGCTGCGCTTTAGAGACGTCTGCAAGAGAGACATGAAGGCCCTGGAGATCAATACAGAAGAGAGACTGACTGCTGCAGCAGATGAAAAAAGGACCCGCAGGAAGAACCGCCACAGACCCAGCAGCATGGAGACCACCCACAAGTGCGACCTGTGTGACAGGGACTGCCATTCGCACATCGGCCTGTTCAGCCACAGGCGGTGCTGTTCCAGCAGAGTAGACGTTTAGGATTCTCTTCCATGGTCATCATAGACCGACGGAGGCCGACGAGATGTATGTATATATCAATTGTGTCATATCTAGGCAGGATCCTGACATCATGACCTTGTGATTGTTCTTTGTTCTCTCAGTGATTATTTATGATTATGTTCAGTCATGTTTTTGCCACTGCCCTCTCTGTATGGTGTCCTGCATGCTCATTGTCATGTCTCCTGTGCATCCCCTGCCTATGTGTGTCTATGTAGCCCTGCCCGTCCTGTTTTCCTCACCTACTGCCCGTGATTGTTCACCCAGCTGTCTCTCATTTGTAATTTAGCAGTTACCCTATTTATGTCAGTTTTTGCATGCATGTACTCTGTCTGGCATCCTCGTTGTGGATTCCTTGTTGTTTCTTCAGTGATCCATGTCTCAAGTTACCTGTGGGCTTGTTTTCTGAGTCATTTGTCCAGCCCCCGTGCTGCTGTTCCTTTATGTTTTTTTATTTAATAAATTATCATTGCACCTACTCCTGCCTGTGCCATGGGTCCTGCCTATAAACCCTCATCTGACTGGAAGACAGAGCATGACAGTAGGATGACAGCAAACAAGGACTCAGCAGGCAGGCCAGTGGCCGGTGGTTCCGACGTGAAAGAACGGTGGGCAGTTCGGACATTCCAGTCCCTCATCTCGAACACTCGCACCTCCTGCACATTGTAGGAGGCTAGTTCTTACCTGGAGGTTGCCATGAAGGTTGTGGAGGGGATCCTCAGCCTGCAGTTCTGTCCTGAGGTTAAGGAGCTGCTCGTCTCCACCTGCAGACACATCCGCCAGACATTTTTGGAGCTGACCCCACACCCTCCAACCATGGAACTCTCACTAGCCCCACAGCCACCACACGGGCTGGAAGACAGCTGTAGCACTGGCTCCCATGACAGCTGTAACACCGGTTCCCATGACAGCTATAACGCCAGCTCCCATGACAGCTATAATGCCGGCTCCCATGACAGCTGCAACGTTGGTTTCCACAGTGTCAGTTCCCATGGCAGCTGTAGTGCTGGTTTCACGTCATCCTCCATCTGCAGTGCTGGCTCACTCATCTGCTGCGGGAGTGCCCACCCCTGCTGTCCCATCAGCGGTCACCACCTACACTCTGAACTCATCTCAATCAATGACAGCAGAGCAGCGGAACAGACAAGTACAGACTCATTTTCCTTTACCACCTAATGAGATGTCTTGTCTTGTTTTGGGTGAGGGTTCTCAGCAAGAGCCCCCTTCTGCTTCTGAGCCCCCACTTCCTGCTTCTTCTGTCACCCCATTTGTGTGTTATCACCCACCCTGGTCTCCCTGTTATTCTCTCAGGTGCATGCCACAGCTGTGGCAGTCTTCTGGGTGCATGAGTCTGCTTCAGCTGCCCCCGAGGTGCATGCCGTTGCTCCAGCAGTCCCCAAGGTGCCCATCATTGCGCCAGTACTCTCCATGGTTGACGTTCCCAGCAGCAGTTTCTCAGTGTGGCCATTCCTCCCCATTTGTCTCCCAGTGGGGTCGCCGCTCCTCAGTTGCTGTTAGCCCCTGTGCCAAAGATTTCTCAGGTACTGTCCCTAGAGCAAAAGACTCCTCAGTTGCTACCTCTAAAGCAAGAGACTTCTATGTTACTTTCTGTGCAAAGAGCTCCACTGTTAACATCTGCTGAGCTCTCATATTCTATGTTGCTATCTCCTAAGCAAACAATCCCTTTGTGATCTCTAAGTCAAAGAGCTCCTTTGTGGTCTCCAGGGCAAATGGCTCCTTTGTGGGCTCCAGAGCAAAGAGACCCAATGCCATCTCCTGAGTTTAAGACCCCCATGCTGTTTTTTTTTTTTTTTTTTTGAGCAAGAGGTTTCTATGTTACCTCCTGGCTTTATAACCTCAGTGTTGTTTTCTTCTGAGCAAGAAGATCCTGTATTGTTTTTGACCCAAGGTAACACGAATGCAAAAAATCCAAGGGTGGGCGATGGGGGTTCAAGGCCAGGTGGGCCAAAACAAACTCTTTTTCCCTCCACAGAGGCTAAATCAAAGAACTCAGATTGTGGGGCATAATCCAAATCCATAGCCCCAAACCAAAAACGGATCGGGTGGTCTACCAAAGTCCCAGGGCCATCAGACTGGGGAGCAGGGCGGGTCAGGGGGTCTACGCAAATCCATGAGCCACCTTAGGGGTGAACATAATGTGTCGGGTGGCCTACCAAAGTCCCTGGGCCACCAGATGGGAGAAAACACACGAGACCATAGCTCAGAAAATAACATAGGATCTTCTCATACCGAGGATAACAAAGATTTCAATATAGAATTTTCACATTCACAAGAAATCAACACAAGATTTTGTACATCAAACAATAACATGGAAACCCTAAACTCAAAAGATGATAACAAAGAAACCACAAACTCAAGAGTTGGTAACATAGACATGCCAACCTCTGAAGATGATAACATAGTCATATCAACCTTTGGGGATGATAACATAGATATATCAACCTCTGGAGATGATAACATAGACATATCAACCTCTGGAGATGGTAACATAAATATATTGACCTCAGTAGATGCCAACAACCTTATTTCAACCTCAAGGAGAAGATAACACAGAAACCTCAAACACAGGAGACATCATAAATGCCCTAACTTCAGAAGGAAACACAGGAGCCTCAGACTTTGAAAACAACACAGGAGCTCCCTGCTCTAAAGTTAACACAGAAGCTCTCTGCTCTGAAGCTAACACAGGAGCTCCCTGGTTTGAGGCTAACACAGGAGCTCTCTGCTCTACAACGAACACGGGAGCTCTCTGCTCTACAGCTAACATGGGAGCTCTCTGCTCTACAGCTAACACAGGAGCTCTCTGCTCTGAATCTAACACAAGAGCTGTCTGCTCAAAAGCTTGCTCTGAAACTAACATAGGAGCTCTTTGCTCAGAAGCTAGCACAGGGGCTCTTTACTCAGAAGCCAACACAGGGGCATAATACTCAGGGAAACGTGACATGAAAACTTTACTCACAGAACCCTCAACCTCAAAGGGTGACAACAAAAAACTGTTGAGCTCAGGAAGTGAAAGTATAACATCCTTAAACTTAGGAGATATCATTGAAGCCCTTTGCTCAAAAGAAAAAAACATGGGCGTTTCAAACCCAGAAGGTAACACTGGGGCCCTTTGCTTTGGAGACCACAAAGGTGCCCTTTGCCCCGGGGACAACAACATGGGAGTTTTAAATCACATAAAAACTTCTGGCTCAGGCAGCAACATAGAAACCTTATACACTGGAAATAGTACAGAAACTCTAAGCTCAGGGGACAACCCAGGAAACCTTAATTTAGACACAAATAGCAGAGTTCAGGGGACACAGATGCATGAAGTTTTAGTGCAGAGGACCCAGGGACACAGATACAGAAATTTCCAGCTCACGGGACACAGATGCAGAAATTTCTAGCTCAGGGAACACAAATGCAAAAATTTATGGCTCAGGGGACACAAATACCGAAATGTTTGGCTCAGGGGACACAGATGCAGAAATTTCTAGCTTAGGGGACACAAATGCAGAAATTTCTAGTTCATGGGACATAGATGCAGAAATTTCTACCTTAGGAGACCCAGATGCAGAAATTTGTAGTTCAGGGGACACAGATACAGAAAATTCTAGTTCACGGGACACATGCAGAAATTTCTAGCTCAAGGAACACAAATGCAGAAATTTCTGGCTCAGGGGACACAAATGCAGAAATGTTTGGCTCAGGGGACACAGATGCAGAAATTTCTAGCTTAGAGGACACAAATGAAGAAATTTTTAGCTCACCCAACACAAATGCAAAGAATTTCTGGCTCAGAAGCCACAGATGCAGAAATTTCTAGCTTAGGGGACACAAATGCAGAAATTTCTAGTTCATGGGACATAGATGCAGAAATTTCTACCTTAGGAGACCCAGATGCAGAAATTTGTAGTTCAGGGGACACAGATACAGAAAATTCTAGCTCACGGGACACATGCAGAAATTTCTAGCTCAAGGAACACAAATGTAGAAATTTCTGGCTCAGGGGACACAAATGCAGAAATGTTTGGCTCAGGGGACACAGATGCAGAAATTTCTAGCTTAGAGGACACAAATGAAGAAATTTTTAGCTCACCCAACACAAATGCAAAGAATTTCTGGCTCAGAAGCCACAGATGCAGAAATTTCTAGCTTAGGGGACACAAATGCAGAAATTTCTAGTTCATGGGACATAGATGCAGAAATTTCTACCTTAGGAGACCCAGATGCAGAAATTTGTAGTTCAGGGGACACAGATACAGAAAATTCTAGCTCACGGGACACATGCAGAAATTTCTAGCTCAAGGAACACAAATGTAGAAATTTCTGGCTCAGGGGACACAAATGCAGAAATGTTTGGCTCAGGGGACACAGATGCAGAAATTTCTAGCTTAGAGGACACAAATGAAGAAATTTTTAGCTCACCCAACACAAATGCAAAGAATTTCTGGCTCAGAAGCCACAGATGCAGAAATTTCTAGCTCAGGGGATACAGATGCAGAAATTTCTAGTTCAGGAGACACAGATGCAGAAATTTCTGGCTTAGTGGACGCAGATGCAGAAATTTGTAGTTCAGGGGACACAAATACAGAAATTTCTGGCATGGGGGGCACAGATGCAGAAATTTCTGGCACGGGGGACACAGATGCAGAAATTTTTAGCTCAGGGGATACAGATGCAGAAATTTCTGGCACAGGGGAAACAGGCAGTGTTGGGAGTAACGCGTTACTGTAGCACCACTACTTTTGCAGTAACGTGTTGTGTAACAAAATTACCATTTAAAAATTCAGTAATGCATTACAGTTACTTAAATTTGATCAGATGCATAGATATTTGTAGCACAAATAAATATAAACTGACCCTACCATAGCTGGCGCAGCTGTCAGTGTCCTCCATGGGTCGTCTCCTGTCCTGCTCACACTGCAACCCGGTGGGAAGAAATGCCATGGTGGTTTAACTTCTCATATCGAGCCCTTATCACCTGTTGTCCGAATGGTGAGTAGCCCCCAACAGCTCCTACCGCTGTGGTTAAACATGAGTATTTTTAGGACAAGAAGCTCGCATTTAATATCCAAAGTTCTGTAAATGTAGCTTTTCTGACCGCACAGAGAAAAAGTGACTGATTTGTTGCTGTAAAGAACAAATGAAACTTTTATTTATCTGTGCTTTCTGTTTTATTTTATCTTATTCATGTACATACTGTTGTGATATGCAATTATTTCATGGAAGTAAATCCTCTAAATATGCATTTTTAATGGGCTGGCCCAGGGGTGTCAAACATATGGCCCGTGGGCCAAAAACGACCCACCAGGGGGTCCAAATTTTTTTCTGTGAATTTACAGCTTTATTTCTAGTAAATTTCTGACTTTCTACTGATTACAGTAGTTTGAGTAAATCTGAGACATTTTTCTTTGTAAGATGAGATTTTTTTTTCTCATCAGTTTTTTTTTCTTCTTTTTTTTGATGAAAACAAGGCCAACTCCCACTTTTGGAGTGATTCTCACTCTTTTTCCCTCTCTCATTCCACAAACCCTATTTCTCACTCCAAAATGAGGAAATTGTTGTGTCCAAAATGTTGAGAATGATGAGTAAGGCTGAACTCTGTTAACAGGGTTTATTCAGGATAACAATAACTATGTACAAAGGCTTACAACACTTGCCTGCATGCCAGGTGGCTCCACGACGAAAGAGGCAGAGCCTCCTCCGCCCACTTCCTTTATACCCCGGGTGGCGTCACTACCGGAAACCGGCAGTCAGCCACCTCCGGTCCACCAGCCTGTTTCTATACATAACACGCCCCCCCTTTAAAAAAATGTCAGGCACACAAATAACCCATCCAAATTTGTCACCCAACTCACGGATTAACAAGAAAACATATGTACAAAAATAAATAAAACACCTATTCACTCACACAACTAAGACTAGGGGGCCAGGTAGACTACCAGCGCTCCCTACACAGCTGAGCTGGTTATTCTGCCACTAAAAGAGAACGATGAAACAAAATAACAAAAAGCTGTGTCTCTAACTATAAAATAATCCCCATACTTATACTATACACACACACAACCACAATACATATACTATCGGCGCCCCCCCCCCAACTCCCACCCCACATTGGGCACACAAAACAAAACAAAACAATGTTGGGACATTCAATTAAAACACGTCAAACAAACCAGGTGGGCTCAAATTTACCACTGCAATGATCACTTACAGAGCCGCCACCGTTCTGACTATAAAATTTAACACATAAATGCCAATCAAATAAAACACTCCCAAATACAGTGCAAAACAGGCATAACACCATACAGGCCAGTAAATTATCATGCAAACACACAAATCAGGTTCGCAACTAAATGACACATCATGCCTATCGCACTCACTCTCTTTTCTTCTTCTTCTTCTTCTTCTTCTTCTTCTTCTGTTTTATCAATTTACTGGGATGCCAAATAGTGAATAACACATACAGGACCGAAGAAAACATGACAAACACACAAAATCAAAACCCTCAGTCCTTGGATGGATCCCTCTCCAGGCGTCTCTGTCTCTTCACCTCAGTGCTCCTGCTGTGCCGTCTCCTCTCCACCACTGGCAGCCGCAGATCCCTCGGGTGTCTCCAGACCTCAATAGACCCACGCCAATCTGCCTCCATCCAGCCGGGCTCCACCTGGAACCGCCTCTGGTCATCTTGCTGCTCGCATGGACTGTGATCTTGTCGTACTCGAGCATCAACCTTGGTCTTTGAGGGAGCCCTCTTCCTTTTAACCAGATCACCAATCCTGCAACAGGCCTCCGTCACCGATCGCGCTGGCTCGCGGGCTCGTCTTGGTCTCCTCTTGGCAGGCCGTTGCTGGGAGTGCTTTACCATCACCACGCTCCGTGGTCTAGCTCCGCTTTCTCCCGGTGTTGGTGCCTCGTCCTCACGAGCCTCATCAGGGGTCCTGTCGTGCCATCCGGCACCCTCGTCCAGGGCAGCCTGCGTGAAGGCATTGGGTCCAGCCCGAGACGGCTCCGCGTGGAACAGCGTATGCTCTCCCTCTGTCACTTTGTCCAACCAGTCCGAATCCCACAGCTCAGCACCCTCCACGACTGGAACAGGTCGGCCCCACAGTCCACACCCAGACCATTCTTCACTCGACACGTTAGCAATGGAGAACCCAAGACTGTAAAATAGGTTACAACCCATAACGTTAACCCCGGATGCTGAAACGTTGATGCGAACACTGGGTGCCACACTGTCCTTATACCAGGCCTCAATTTCCACATAGCCCAAAATAGCCAAACTGTTCCATCCATAACCATAATACTCTTCATAATGCCTTCTAATCTGCTGATAGGGAAACAGTCTCTCCACAGTTTCCAGATTCAGGACGGAAATCACCGCTCCAGTGTCCACCAAAAGCAGGATCTCAATGCCATCTAGCGTGATGGTGCAGCTGATCCTCCCTGTTGTCTCTGGGGAGATGTTATGCACAACCGTTGGAGTCTTCTGCGCAGCACCTGGTTCACCCCTACGGCTCCTGCATACGAGGTTTTTGCACACCCTGGCAAAATGGTTCAAAACACCGCACTTGTCACAACACTTTCCTTTTGCCAGGCACACCCCTGGACTTATAGTAGTGCTAGGTGGACCCATATCCATAACATTTCGGCGTACCGGGGCAGACCTTAACCTGACCACGGAGGCAAAATCATCCTCTCCACACTCGTCATCACAAGGGTCCATGATCAGTGCCTTAGCGCAAGACTCATTCTTTTTCAGAGAAGCCCCTTCAGTAAGGCCCCTCGCAATGGTCTCTGCCGCCTCGAACTGTTGGGCAAGCTCGACAGCTTCAGCTAACGTCAACTCCCCTGGGTGTGTCAACAACATGGACCGGGCTGCCGGGCAGTAGATGTGCTCTGCCAGCTGGTCCCGAATCATTAAGTCCTCCAGGGCCCCAAATCTGCATTCCCTCGCCAGCTCATGGAGGTCCGCCACGAATCTTTGCACTAGCTCTCCCGACCGCTGGCAGTGCTGTCGAAACTGAATGCACCTCATGGTGATGTTCTCCGGCACCCTAAAGTACCACGCCATTAGCTGCACCACCTAATCAAAACTGTCAGCACCTCCAAGGTTCTCCAGAATCCTCTGCCCTTCCATTCCCAAATTATGGACCAACACAGCTCGTGCTTGGAGCTTCTCCATCTCACCCAGGTTTAAGACAACGAGATAGTTAGTAAAAGCAGCAAACCAATGAGGCCACTGCACGGACGGCTTGCCCGGGGCCTCGAGAAACGGCCGAAAGCTGGCAACGGAACGCTCCATTACTGCTTTTACCTCGTCGAAAAATGGTGTGTCCATAATGTTGAGAATGACGAGTAAGGCTTGAACTCGGTGAACAGGGTTTATTCAGGATAACAATAACTATGTACAAAGGCTTACGGCACTCGCCTGCATGCCAGGTGGCTCCACGACGAAAGAGGCAGAGCCTCCTCCGCCCACTTCCTTTATACCCCGGGTGGAGTCACTACTGGAAGCCGTCAGTCAGCCACCCCTGGTCCACCCATGTCCAACCCGACAGCCATCTTGCTAATACCAGCCTGTTTCTATACATAACAGAAATTACTGTCAGTTTTGTGTTGATTTTCTTCAGATTTTTTCCATAATAAGAGCTCTCAAGGCAGAATAAAGCAGACTGAACATGTTCTAAAAGCTTTGCCTGAAACAATCTGTTTTCAGCCTGACATTAATAAGCCCATAATGTAATCCATTAATTAAATTATTTTGTTATGTGTGCAAGATGGTTTAATTATGCATTTAAAAGAAACGTGAAAATTACTTTTTCAAGTAACTAGTTACTTTAATCATGCAGTAACTGGTAAATCAGTTACTTTTGAAAAGAAGTAACTAGTAACTGTACCTAGTAACTATTTTTTAGTAACTTGCCCAACACTGGAAACAGGTGCAGAAATTTCTAGCTCAGGGGACACAGATGCAGAAATTTTTGGCACCGGAGACACAAAAGCAGAAATCTCTAGTTTAGGGGACACAGATGCAGGCATCTTTGACTCAGGGGACACAGATTCATAATTTCTTAGCTCAGGGGACACAGATGCAGAAATTTCTGGCACAGGAGACACAGATGCACAAATTTTTAGCTCTGGGGGCACCGATGCAGAACTTTCTGGCACAGGAGACACAAATGCAGACATTTCAAGTTTAGGAGACACAGATGCAGGCATCTTTGACTCAGGGGACACAGATACAGAATTTTTTAGCTCAGGGGTCGCAGATGCAGAAATTCCAAGTTCAAGAGACACTGATACAGGAGTCTTTAATTCACAAACAACTGGCCGGTGATTTATCAGGTCCAAAGCCAGTGATATAGGCGCCTTTAACGCCATAGCAGGCGACTGGGGTGCACAGTCCACAGAAACAGCTGACAGAAGTGCGCTGGGCTCTGGAACAGATAATTGTTGTGGACTAACCTCAGATATTAGTGACACCGGCATGCTGACCACAGGGAAAGATGATAGCAGCGCACTGAATACAGAAACATCAGACGATGGTGCACCACCCTCTGAAGCAACCTGTGAGTGCGAGCCAGGCACTGGAACAACCGGCAGATGCGTGCCAGTCTCAGGAGCTGAAGGTTGTAATGTGCAGATCTCCAGTGATGGCTCATGGGATGCGAGGGCATCCGACCTCACAACAGTCTCCTCGGACAAAGGAGAGAGGCAGGAAGTGAGTGAAGCATCACCATAATTACCAGGAGCTAGGCAAGTCTTAACTCATATTGGTGTTTGAATAGAGAAAAAAAAAATGCCTGAGCTCCTGATCCACAGTTGCTGGGGTGACCGCCTCAGGATGAACCGCAGGAACCGAAATATGCATCTCCAACTGAACAGGAACAGGAGCATGCTTCTTGGGAACAGCTGGAGCTGTGATGCATGTCTCCTCAACAGACAGGATAGCCGACTTATTCTCGACAGGCGGAAGAGCAGGTTTTTCATCAGGCACGCCTCATCAGGCAAAGCTGATGGGGTGTGCGTTGGTGTGTGCACCACTGGAATAGACTCCTGGAGTGTGCAGATCTACTCTGTAGCCGCTGAAGCACTTGAGGATGGTGCAGTCACGGCAACAGGAACACTCGGGAAACCTCGAGTGAAGGACCTGGATGGCGGGCGGAGCGGTACTTCCTCGATGACTGCTTCCCCGCTGACCCTTTTGATGGTGGCTGGTCCTCCAACACCGGGAATAACACCCCTAGAGTGAGCCAGAGCTTGTCGTCCAGTAAGATGTCAGTTTGTGCGTGGACCGCCTGCCTCCACTCCTCCTGCTCCAAAATGTCCTCTGTCATGGCTGACGACTCGGAGATGGCAGACAGTGTAGGAGTAACAGGGAAAGTGGGAGGCAACACACTGGAGGCAGGAGTTGGAGCCAAGTTGGACCAAGTAAAGCAAAGTGCCAGTTTGAATCAGGTCATCACCCATCTGGGCGATGCGGGAGCAAAGCTCGGCCAACTCCAGATGTTTTAGCAGGGCTGGTGAACAGGGGACCACTTTTACTTCCACCAAGTTGGCGTTCATCTCCCACCGGCTGGACTAACCCATAGCCCGGTTCAAAAGGCAAAGCACCCAGTCAAGATCCTCCTCTTTGGAACTCAGACTCGGCCCTTTCCTCCTGCCGGCCTTGCCCACTGAGACCTTTCTTGGCTGCGTCATTCTGTCGAGGTGGGTTTCACAGGCTCAAATGCAGGCTGGAATCCGATGCAGAAATGATGATTTATTAAAAAAACTTACTAAACAAGACAGACAAGAACATGTCAGGAATCACAGATCAGGTCAGGATAAACAGAAGCGTGTTGTTCACATAACATGAATAATGACACAACACCCAGGTGAGGGGCTGTGTCCCTTAAATGACCTGTGAGCATAATTAACAGAACACAAAACAGCTGTGAGTAATCAAGAACACAATGATGCAGGAAAGGGCAGACCAGGGAGGAAAATTTACACATCAAATTCAAACCCAAGATAGAAACAGATTAACAAAATGACAAACATGATCAAAATAATAAACAATAGTGAATAGAGAAAACCAGAAAATAAACTCAAAGCAAGGATGTGGGGTGTAGACACGTCGTGGTGACAAAATACAAGAAGAGAGCATGGCTCCAACCCACGTCCTGACAAGAGCAAAGGGCTCCTATTTTGTTTTCTCCAGAGCAGGGAGTTCCCATGTTGTTTTCGCCTAAGGTTAAAGATTTCATGTCAGCCTCTGAGCTCAAAATTTCCATGTTGTCGTTATGTCCTGAGTTTAAGGTTTCTATGTTATTTGCAGAGCTGAGAACTTCCCTGTTTTGTTTTTATGAATTTAAAGCTCCTGTACTGTTGTCCCCAGAGCCAAGGGTTTTTGTGTCATGATCTCCCAAGTTTAATGTTCCTTTGATGTCATCTCCTGAGCAAGGAGCTTCCATGCTACCTCCTATGTTAAAGGCTCTTTTGCATCTGTTATCTCTTCCCTGTGCTCCCGCTGCACCATGTTCACCCGTCTGGTGGCCTTTGGACTTTGGTAGGCCACCTGATGCACTGTTTTCACCTGTCTGGTGGCCCTTGGACTTTGGTAGGCCACCCGACCCATCCTGTATTCCGGTCTGGTGGACTAGGGACTTTGGAAGACCGCCAGACCCATCATGTTCTCTGGTCTGGGGGTCCCTGGATGCTGGTCGACCCCCCGACTCATCATGTTCCCCAGGTCGGTGGTCTAGGACTTTTGGAGGCCCCCCAACATTTTGTTTTCCCTTTTTTGCTGTTGTTGTGTTTCCTGTGTTCTGTTTTTCCCACCGTGCCTTGTCCCCCTCCTCCCGCCCTTCTTGGTGTTTCTTTGTTTTTTTTTAGGGGTGTCTGGAATCTACCCCTTAAAGGGGGGATTATGTCATATCTGGGCAGGATCCTAGGATCATGCCCATGCCTTGTGTTCATTCTTTGTTCTCGCTGTGATTATTTATGATTACGCCAGTCATGTTTTTGCCACTGCCCTCTCTGTATGGTATCCTGCATGTTCATTGTCATGTCTCCTGTGCATCCCCTGTCTGTGTGTGTCTGTGTAGTCCCACCTGTCCCATTTTCCTAACCTGCTGCCTGTGATTGTTTGCCCAGCTGTCTCTCATTTGTAATTTAGCAGTTACCCAATTTATGTCAGTTTTTGCATGGGCTCTGTCTAGCATCCTCGTTATTGATTCCCCGTTGTTTCTCCAGTAATTAGCTCATGCCCCAAGTTACCTGTGAGTTTATTTATCCAGCCCCCATGCTGCTGTTCATTTATGTTTGAGTTTTGTTTAATAATCATTGCACCTACTCCTGCCTGCGCCATGGGTCCTGCATAGACACCCTCGTCTGCCCAGAGGGCAGAGCATGACAAATTGTCCTTCCTTCTCACAGATCGTTCACCACATTCACACTGTACCTACAATTAACCCTTTAGCTGCCCAGTTTAAATGGACTGGTCACGCGCCCCCAGTGGCACAGCGCAGCAACTGCATGTGTCAACTTATTGACGTCCCCCGGCTATACTGAGAACTTGTACTAATCTCTATTGATCTGACACTTTAGAAGATGGCAGACACGCACTGAAGGAATTATGGCTGACATGGAATATTGCAAAGAAGGAGAAATCCTCATTATTCTTGTTCCTTTTTCCGCTTTGAGTTCACACACCAATGTGTATGCCTTCACAATTGGTCATTGCGACAGCGATGATGACAGAAACTGCATGAAATGAGAAAAATAGCCACGCAATACAAACGAAATTCATGTGGGATAATCATAAGAGTTTGTAGATGTGGTACACAGGTGTAAATTACTAAAAAAAACTGAGCTCCCCGTACAAAGATGGTGACGCCCACGGGCGGCATGGATTCCCACAGGAATAATGCACCAAATAGAAAAAATAGCCACACAATACAAACAAAATTCACGTGGGGTAATCATAAGAGTTTGTAGATGTGGTACACGGTGAAAATGGCTGAGCAAACACAGAAACATCGGCTACGATGGATAAAAACAGACCGGTCACATGGGCGGGCGAGCCCCCTTCCCGGTAACAGGTAAGAGAGAAATATGTTTTTTTGACATTGTATTGATTTTCTGGTTCATATACTTTGAAGAATAGATAAAAACATACCCCTGTAGACAAACTGGCGTCAAAAAACCGGACCATTCTTTATGTAAATGTGTCCAAAATCCACTTTTGACTGAGTTATATGCAAATTAGATGCATAAATTTATTCCTATCTGAAACTTTGGATCATATTCTACATCGTTCTAATTGACAGTAAGCCATTATCTCTTGTAACTTTTAAGTTATAGCCTTGAAAATCTGAACTATTTTATTGACAAAATTTTTTTTACCTTCGTCGGCCGCCGTCGGTCTATGATGACCATGGAAGAGAATCCTAAACGTCTACTCTGCTGGAACAGCACCGCCTGTGGCTGAACAGGCCGATGCGCACCGGTGTTCTACCTTCCAGCGTTGGGCATTGGTAGGATTCAAGCCTGGGCAGGAAGATATGGAGGACAAGATGTTTCCCATGCAGCATGTCCCCCCTCTCCACGTCACTGATGGATCCAAAGGAACAGCAGGGCTGCTATAGTTTGGCACCAGCGCCGTCGCAGGAGCTGCCAGAACGATGTTGAGCACAACAGAGAACTGCCTTAGGGGCTCCGACTCTGGATTTTTCCTCAGGATTGACTCCCGAAGCCTTTCCCGTGACCGAGTGTGCCGCAAGGCAGCGGAGGTTTGAAATCAGGGTTTACCTTCCCCTAGATGGGCTACCTTCCCAGGTTGATGAGCCACCATCTACCCGAAGCATCTGGTTTTAAGGCGCCAGAGATCCGCCCTCGCCCCTTCTCCTATTAGTAAAAGCAGTTCCGCCGGGCTTAGAGACTAAACCACACGGGCAGGCTAGGAGTTGGACTTAGTTGTCAGAGGCTTTTCGAGACGCACGCCGTAAGGAGCATTTTATGAGCACTGCGAGCTTAACCCCAGTGCCGCTCCTGGCTAAGACAACCTTGGAACCTTGAAATTGACAAAATTTTTTTTACCAGTCTTGACCATTAGGGGGGCCTTGAGTTGCCTTGCGTTTCCCCAGGCGCCACAGGGCGAATTTGGAGGTTAAAGGGTTAAGGGCAACAAATTATTAAGTAATACAACTTGCATCAACTTTTGTAAATACACACATAAATACCAATCCTTCCAGCCAATGCCTGGTCTCATTTGTGTCTGTATTTGGGCCCATTATCTGTAAACATTAGGGGTGGGAGAAATAATAATTTTTCTAATGCATCTCAATGCAGGCATGAACGATTTTGAATTGATCCACAAATGGCAAAATTCCAATTCTTAAATGTGTATTTATAATGCAATTTTATGTGGCTGGAATGAAAAAAAGCGAACCTTAACTGCGGAAGTTGGCGCCCGCCCAGACGGTATTTCGCATGGCGCACAACACTGAAGTGAGACTGCTCATTTTATTTGTGTAGGATTGCTAGGGCATCACTTTCATGCTATCTGTATATGTGGACTGTAGATTAATAATGTAATTAATGTTAATGGAACAAAAAAGTGAACTCTTAAATGCGGAAGTTGGTGCCCGGACAGTATTTGTTGCGTCATGTAAATATGTTCACATCTGTCGTCACGGTACTCAACACCGGCACAAAACTCCTCATTTTATTTAATTATGTGTATTCAGATCAGTTTACTGAAAAGGATATAGTAAATAAGCCCTGGCAACAATCAGGCAAATCTACATGTGAAGTGTTAATTAATATGCAGTGTCCCAAAAAATTTTATAAAATAAATGTTAAAATCAGTAATAAGTCTACTAGCTAAGAACACGGAAGAGGATGTATGTATATTAGTCTTAGTATGGAGGATAGAATCAGACGAGACAGCGAGGTGAACAGCATGGAACTTTATTCATCCTCCAACACAGAAAGAGACTACCCGGGGTCTCTAGGCAATCTCCTTTATACACCTTTATTCCCGCCTCTGAGACCCAGGGTATGAGACATTAACATACAGTACACAAAGCATTACTTATTACCATCTATCACACCCCAGCGAACTCCGGTGACTCCTGTCACAGTGGGGTGGGGTGACGGCACCTCTCTGTTACATCTAAAACCACCCACCGCCTTCCTCCCTCCTGTCTCCTCTTTCTTATTCATTCCTCTTACCCCTCTCCTCCCCCAGACCGCCGGTTCTGGATGGAGTGCTCCCTACTATGTGCCACCACACAGCCCCCCTCCGAACACCCAGAAAGGGCCCTAACCCTTTGGTCCTTTGGGCTTGAGCCGGTGCCTGTAGCAGCTGTAGTGGAGAACTGCTGATCCAATGGAAGCGCCCTCCTGGCGAGGTGTGGGAGGGAACATAGGTTTGTGGAGGGGAACAGGGTGGGGAGGGAACAGGGTTAGTTTTGCATGCACAGTTCTCTGCAGGGTGAACACCGACTTGTGGCGCTACCATAGGTGGGCATTCATGCCGGGGAGCTTGAGCCAACACCACCTGTTCATCTGTCAACACAAAAGTGAGCTTAAGCCCGTCAATGCAGACGGTTTCCTTATGTCCTCCCCAAGTCTAACGCAAAGTGTTTTGCCCCAGTGTCCAGCACTCTGAACGGGCTATCATACGGCGGACGTAGCGGGGTTCTGTGTGCATCATCCATCCATCCATCTTCTTCCGCTTAATCCTTTACGGGTCGCGGGGGGGCTGGAGCCTATCCCAGCATCTTAGAGTGAGAGGCAGGGTACACCCTGGACAGATCGCCAGTCCATCGCAGGGCCAACACAGAGAGACAGACAACCATTCACTCTCACAGTCATACCTAAGGACAATTTAGAATCCCCAGTTTTGATGCCAATTAACCTAACCTGCATGTTTTTGGCATGTAGGAGGAAACCGGAGAAATCCCGGAGTAAACCCCTGTGTGCATCATGCCTGACAAAAATGAACTTGGCGCTCTGTACGCTCTTTGGAACGAAGGTGCAGGGAAAACAATGGTGTGACGGGCCTGGCATGTTACCAGCCCCTGTATGGTAAAAAAAATTTGCATGGGTGGATTGGTCCTGGTTGCAGGGATTTCCGGTAAAAATTCCCTGGGGATCCACAACGGCTGAGAAGAAACGAGTTCAGCCGGGGATGTTGCCAGATCCTCCTTAGGCGTGGAGCACAACCCTAATAGAACCCAAAGCAGGCGGTCGACCCAATTTGCATCCATGAGTGAGGCTCTAAGCACTGCTTTAAGTGACCTACGAAAGCGTTCGCATAACCCGTTATCCTGGGGGATTGTATGCGGTGGTGCGGTGGATTTTGACCCCCAGGCTATCGACCATAGCAGACCAGAGCTCTGAAATGAATTGCGGACCCCTGTCAGAAGTGATGTCCGACAGGGATACGAACCATGCAATCCAAGCCAACAAAAACACGTGAGCAACCTCAGTGAACATGGTGGAAGCCAGTGGGACCACGTCAGACCAATGCGTGGTGCGGTCCACGATTGTCAAAAGGTGTGTGAAACCTTGTGACAGCGGAAGGGGGCCCACCAAATCCACGTGGACATGGTCGAACCTCTTGGCCGGAATTTGAAAGGGCTCAAGGGGGGCTTTGGAGGTCTTTGTGCATCTTGGCTCACTGGCACGTGACACACGCTGCAGCCCATTCTTTCACATCCCTGTACAGGCGAGGCCAGACAAATTTCGCCCCCACCAGTTTAACCGAGGCATGCATGCTGAGATGTGAAAGGGAGTGGACGGACTCAAAAATGCGGTGGCGCCAAGAGCTTGGAACCACCGGACAGGGGTGGCCGGTGGAGACATTGCAGAGCAAGTGGGGGGGGCACCCTTCTTGGACCACCCTGCTCTCCAGTTTTAACCCAGTAGGTTCCAAACTGGAGCGTGCAAATGTCTGCATCCCCGGTTTGATCTGCGGCCATGGCGGAGAAATCTATTCCCATGTAGACCGGGGAGACTAATGTACGTGACAGGCAGTCAGCCACTACATTAAGCTTACCGGCTACGTGTTGAATGTCGGTAGTGAATTCCGAGATCGCGGCCAAATGCTGTTGCTGCCGAGCCGACCACGGTTCAGAGACTTTGGACATTATGTACGTTAGTGGTTTGTGATCGACAAACGCGGTGAACTCGCGGCCCTTGAGCCAAAACTGGAAATGATGCGTAGCCAGGTGGAGGACCAACAACTCAAAGTCAAAAGTGTTGTGTTTGCATTCATTGCTGTGCAAAGTACGGCTAAAAAAACACGAGTGGCTGCCAGGAACTGGAGACGTACTGCTCTGTAACAAACTGGCACCGTCTGGCCAAATCTTCAATTTTCCAATTTTTATTTTATTTCACAAAAACTTACTAGTAAACAATCCACATATTGTCCGACATCTCCACACCGACACGACTCCTCATCAATAATAATGAAAAGACACTCATTTCCACAATAAACACCTGTTATATATCATGTGAGACAATTAGGGCTAATTACCCCCTTCCATAACCCCAGGGAAAACAATAAACATTTTCCATTTTTCACACAAACCCAATAGCATCTAAAAGTCCATAAATAATCCCCACTTATTTACAAAATACATATAAATAATACAGAATAAATAATACTATAAATAATTCGTTAAATAATTGAATCCCCTATTTACATATTTTTAAATCACCCCTCAACTTGCCATCTCCTGCTCCCTTCCTGCTGGTGTCCTTTAAAAAGGCGTTCAACCCCCAAAGAGTCTTTTGCCCGGACACCCTCAGGAAGCACGTTGGCAAAGGTATGTGTATTAAATAATCACCAATTGTTTACCCAAATAATTAACCGAACAATTATCTCACAAAAGGCATTTCAATTAGTCAAAGAACAGATCCTAGAATAATGTGTGCATTTTTAACAAATAATCATAATAACATTTACAATATTACAAATAATATAGTCACACATAAAATAAATTATAACAGTGGTGACACTCCATCGTCACATGCTCCACCACTGCTCCTATCGCAACATCAGACGCGTTTGTGGTGAGTGCTATCCGTCTGACAGGGTGGGGTGGGCTAGGAAAGCTGCATTGGCGAGCGCTGTTTTGGTGTTTGTGAAAGCCTGGACCGGCTCGAGAGTCCAGTTGATGCTTTCCGCGGGCTTCTTCTTTTTGAGCGTGCTGTACACCGGTTGCAGCAGTTGGGCTGCTCGGGGGAGGAAACGGTTGTAAAAACTGACCATTCCCAAAAATTCCTGTCATGCCCTCACGGTCTGTGGACGTGGGAAATCTGACACCGCGCGCACTGAGAGTGCAACCTCAGCACTTAAAGACTGCTTTCTGCACACATACTGGGAGGTCTTCAAAATAGCAGCCTCCCAGAAAGACAGGGCAGATGTGGAGGAGTATGCTGAAACGGTCACCAGCTACATCGTGAAGTGCACAGAGGATGTCACTATAGTGAAGACTATCACTGCACGGGGCAACCATAAGCCCTGGATGACTTCAGAGGTGCGCTCGCTGCTCACAGCCAGAGATGCAGCCTTCAGAGCGAAGGACAGGATCGCCCTCCGCTCTGCCAGGTCTGCGCTCTCAAAGGGAATTAAGGCGGCAAAGCGCGCCTATGTGGAGAAAATCCAGGGACACCTCTGTGACACTAGGAACACCAAGCGGATGTGGCAGGGAGTTCGGGTGCTGACGGACTATAAGTCTAGGCAGGGGGTCGATGAGGACAACGCTTCACTTCCAGACAGGCTCAACAACTTCTTTGTATGTTTTGAAGCATTAAACCAGACAATCAGAGGGAGGGCTGGCTCATCTCCACCATCGGTTGGGTCAGCTATCACCATCAGCACAGCGGACACACTGAGGACCCTAACCAGGGTCAACCCACGTAAAGCTGCAGGTCCGGACAACATCCCGGGACGTGTGCTCCGAGACTGCACGAGCGAGTTGGCGGATGTCCTGACTGACATTTATAACATCTCCCTGAGTCAGGCCATCGTTCCCAGATGCTTCAAAACCTCTACCATAGTACCGGTGGCAAAGAAACCAGTTGTGTCCTGTCTGAATGACTATTGTCCTGTTGCACTGACACCAATTGTGATGAAGTGTTTTGAACGGCTTGTCAAACCACACATCACAGCCTGCCTCCCTGCATCACATGACCCGCTCCAGTTTGCATATCGTTCAAACTGCTCCACAGAAGATGCTATAGTCACCACCCTGCACTCTGTCATCACCCACCTGGATCAGAAAGACACCTACGCCAGACTCCTGTACATTGATTTCAGTTCAGCATTCAACACCATTATTCCTCAGAGACTGATGTAGAAATTACTCCTTCTTGGTCTGAACACCGCCACATGTCTCTGGATCCTGGATTTCCTGACTGAGAGACCTCAGACTGTCCGGGTTGGAAACAACATCTCCAACTCTATCATACTGAGCACTGGATCCCCTCAAGGCTGCGTACTCAGTCCACTGTTGTTTACACTTCTAACACATGACTGTGTATCCAGACACGAGGGGAACCAGATTATTAAGTTTGCAGACAACACCACAGTGGTGGATGACATAATGCACGGCCCAGGAGACACACACACAGGCTCAGGATAGATTTAACAGCTTTATTAGCAACAAGGAAGTGTATGGCTGCGTGTCTGTGGAATAAGAATGTATTGGTGGTGGCGTCTGCATCAGGCACGGGGGCAGGAGGCCGTACAGCCGGACAACCCTGTGGGAGAGTGCAGAGGGAGAAGGGTAACGGGCACCACACCAATACAGGGAATAATGATGGTAGCTGGCTTACTTGGTTGTGACAGGTGGCTGGCGTCGACAAGGGCGGAGCCCGGGAGACAGCGACCTGCGGTACCTGTGGCAGCAGCGTAGAGCCAACGGCGAGGTGATGAAGTCCGCCGCCGGGAATGTCCACCTGTGCACAGGGGAAAGCTAGAGGAGAGAGGTAAGGGGAGCTTACCCAGGATATCTTCGCTAGTCGGTTTGAGATCCGTAGTAGCAAAGGGGCCGAAGTAGAGAGACGGCTTCAGGCCGAAGCCCAGGGCAGAGTGGATTAAATACCTCGCCGCTGACGAGGAGCAGGTGTGCGCGCGGCTGGCGCCGCTGATGAGCGGCGAGTCATAACAGTGGAACTTATTCAGAGGGATGAGGAATCAATGTACAGGGAAGAAGTGAGAGGCCTGGAGGGCTGGTGCAGGGAGAACAGTCTGGTGCTCAACGTGGACAAAACGAAGGAGATGATTATCGACTTCCGGTGGTCACAGCCTGAACACGTCCCTCTCAGTATCGGCGGCCGTTTAGTGGAGAGAATGGAGAACATCAAGTTCCTCGGAGTGCAGATCTTGCAGGACCTGACCTGGAGCAAGAATTCCTTGGGGATCAGGAAGCGGGCCCAGCAGAGACTGCACTTCTTGAGGAAACTCAAACAGGCCTCTCTCCCCATCTGCATCCTCAGGACCTTCTACAGAGGTGTAGTGGAGAGTGTTCTGGCGTACTGCATTGCAACATGGTACTCCAGCTGCAGTATGTCAGACCAAAAAGCCCTGCAGAGGATAGTTAAGGGAGCTGAGAGGGTAATTGGAGTTTCCCTCCCCTCTGTCCAAGAACTTTTTCAGAACCGTTGTAGGAGCAGGGCACTGAACATTGTCAAGGACCATTCTCACCCTCTGCATAAACACTTTGAACTTCTGCCGTCTGGCAAACGATTCTGGAGCATCAGAGGCAGAACTACCAGACTGATTAACAGCTTCCTTCCACAAGCTGTTAGGATGCTGAACAGTTGATCCGGAATCTCTCATACATACTACTGCACCTATGGACATTATGTATATTATTTGTATATTATAGTTCTGGTTAGTTTTCAAGTATGTCTCAGGGATGTGTGAATGGCTGTGTTGAGTGGGGGGTGAGGGTGTGTGAGTGTGTCTTAAATTATGTTCTTTTTTTTTTACTTATATGGATGCTGAGAGAAACGCAATTTCATCTTGCCTGCACTACAGTTGTACGTACAGCAATATGACAATAAAGGTTGATTGATTTGATTTTTTGATTTGATTTGATTTTATCTGGCAGTGGAATCGCGCCCTCCGGCGAGATGTGGTAGCCCAAAAAAATCAATCACCGGCATCCCAAACTGGCACTTTGCTGGGTTGACGATAAGCCTGTGCACTTCCAACTGCTGGAAGACTTGTTTGAGATGGGCGAGGTGCTCCTCCTCTGACGCGCTAGCCACCAAAATGTCATCTAAGTAGACAAAAACGAATGGCAAGTCCTGGAGTACGGCGTCCATCATTCTTTGGAAAGTTTGCGCTGCGCCCTTTAACCCAAACGGCATGCGTAAAAACTCGAAAAGGCCAGAATGAGTTATTACCGCTGTTTTAGGAATGTCTTCAGCGCGTACCGGGACCCGGTAGTAACCGTGTACCAGGTCCACTTTTGAAAAAATGCGCCTCCCGGCTAGGTGCATGGAAAAATCCTGGATGTGCGGGATGGAATTTTGGTCGTGTTCCGTGGCGTTGTTCAAGCGTCGGAAATCGCTGCACAGCCGCTACGACCATCGGCCTTGGGCTCCATGTGCAGCGGAGACACCCATGGGCTGTTGGAGCACCTAATGATGCCTAAGGGCTCTAAGTTAGCAAACTCCTCGTGTGCGCTGTCTAGTTTAACCACGTCCAGGCGATGAGGGTGTGCGAACACCGGCGTACCTTTCATAGCAATGAAATGCTCGACCCCGTGCTTGGTTACTGTAGCGGAAAAGATTGGAACCGTGAGTGCTGGAAACTCGGAAAGCAAACGCCGGTACTTACCCCCCGGAGCTAGAACATTAGCATGTGTTGGTGGCCAAACTCCCCAAGCTGTTCAGGGCAAGGAGGAAAAAGAGACAGCATCCACAAAACGTCTGTTGGCAACATCGACTAACAGTCCATAAGCACGCAGAAAATCAGCGTCTAAAATGGGGACGGAACATGCAGCTACCACAATGTCCCACTGGTAATTGCGTTCATGTAAGCATAAAGTCACCATCCTTTCACCAAATGTCCTGATGTGGGATCTGTTGGCGGTCGTAAGAGCGGAGCCACTGCCTTCTGCCAGTCTGTCCGTGCTGACGGGCAGAGTGAGGCTCTTCTGGGAGTCAGAGTCCACCAAAAAACGATTTCCTGAATGTGTGTCCATGATAAAAAGCAGCTTGTTTGTGTTGTCAGCGGTCGCAGGTACCACTGACCGCTGGCTGTCTCGTTTACTGGCTTTCTTGAAGTGGCACAGCGGCAGACAACATTCCGCTTCCTTACCAAAACAGCGGTAATAAAAACACAATGACCTGTTGCTGCATCTCCTGGTGGCTGTCCCAGCCACTACCATCAGCTCCTTGACCTGGCTGGATTCCTTCATGGATTCCGGTGTTACTGCGTGCATGCTGAGAGCCTTGTACGCCAGGATGATGCGGTCTGCCTCCTTCACCAGCGCGCGATAGTTCCTGGTCACCAGCAGCGGTGAGTTAGTGAGGATCGCCCTCGCTGTAGGTGGTAGATTCCTGAGGAAGAGGTGGGTGAACTGGAAGGAACTGTCATCCTTACCCCTCAGCGCAAGCATGCTCTCCATCAGGTCCACAGCTGATCTGTCACCCAACTCTGAGCGTGTGAGGAGTTTTTCTGCTCTTTCCCCGTCTGAAAGGGTGTAACGTTGCTGCTTGAGCGCATCGTATTTAGCCTGGGCTGGCGGTTCTTGGAGCAGGCTCATTACTTGTTGTGTGGCGTGTGTGTCCAGCGCAGTGACCACATGATGCTATCTAGCGTCATCCGTGGAGACCCCATGGAGAGCGAAGTGGGCTTCCACATGCAAAAATCAAGCAGTCGGATTGTGGAACCAAAAGTCCGGGAGCCTGACCATGACAGCGCATGCAGCACTGGTGTGCTCCCGCTGGGGTGTCTCCGTGGAGTTGCTTGGCTCGTTCTTCATTTCATGTCTCGAGGTCACCACTGTGGAGGATGGAATCAGACGAAACAGCGAACTGGACGACACAGAACTTTATTCATCCTCTAACACAGAAACAGACTGCCCAGGGTCTCTAGGCATTCGCCTTTATACACCTTTATTCCCGCCTCCGAGACCCAGGGTATGCGACATTAACATGCAGTACACAAAGCATGTCTGAGACATTATCATACAGGACACAAAGCATTACTTATTACCATCCATCACACCCCGGCGAACTCCGGTGACTACTGTCACAGCGGGGGGCAGCGGCTCCTCTCTGATACTACATCTAAAAAACCCCATCGCCTTCCTGCCTCCTCTCCCCTCTTCCTCATTCATTCCTCTTATCCCTCTCCTCCCCCCAACCTCCGGTTCTGGGTGGAGTGCTCCCTATTATGTACCACCACATTAGCACCAATAAAGACTTTGAATCTGATAGTGTGCTCCAGACTTTTCTTCTGTGATTTTGATGCCTTTAAGCTGACAAGCACGTGTAACAGCGACAGTTTCTTTGGAATAATGTGCAGAAAGTCTTTTTTCTAATATTTACACGTTATTAGGGGGAAAATGCATCGTTATCCGCTTGAATCCTGAGGTGCCTAAAGATTCCCATCCTTAATACTTATATATGTAGTATGCAATAAATTAAATATTTATTTCGAATTTTAAATAACTGACACTTGCTTAATGAAAGAACTATTCATTTCCATTTCCAAATCACATATTTGTGTAATTAATAGTGTATTTATTTATTTCATTTAGTCATTGTCACAACTCGCTCTCGCCTGTCTCCCGCTTCAGCTGCGTGCACACCTGCGCCTCGCCAATCTCAGGCTATATAGCCCGCTCTGCCTGGAGCCTCGGCCTCGAGCCGTCCGCTCGTCAATGCTCTCAACTCCAGCGTGCGCCCGCTTCCTTACGGCCTGCGACCTTTCAATGATCCCTCATCAAGCACGTAAGCTACTTCTCCACTTACCTGCTCTCCAGTTTCTCCCCTGTGCACAGGGGGATCCTCTGGCAGCAGATATTCCTCCCTCATCCTCACCATTCCTCTCCTCACCTCGCCGAGCGCGCACCAGGACTCTGTATTCCAGGCAGGAGACCTGCGGCTTAAGCTGACGCCAGCCACTGAGACATCTACAAGTAAGCAGCAGACTGAGTATTAATTTTGCTGGGTGTAAACCCGCCGTTAACCCCTGTGTTTGCTCTGCCCTTAGGGTTGCCTGGCTGTACGGCCCTCCGTTTCGCCCTCGACGCATCCCGTCTTCCTGCAAAACATCTTATCCCGCACACACGCATCCATACACCTGTTGTTGCATAATAAAATCATTGAGTCACACTTGAGCCTGTGTGCGTGTTCCCTGGGCCCAACATTTTGTCAGTATGGCTCCAGCAAAGCGGCCCAGTGAACAGCGGGCTCGCACACCGTCTAAACACTCTCGAGGCTCGAGTGGATCAGATAACTCATCAGCAACAGGTTATTTTAAATCAACTCACCCAAATTAATTGCCGGCGGGACCATCTGGATCCTCAGCAGGCGTTCCCTCCGGCTCAGCACAGCGAGCCAGCTCCCGTCACTCCCCCAGCTATCCAGGCTAGCCTGGGGCCGACCACCCGGCTCACTCCTATTCCAATGCCCTTGCGCTTCAGCGGAAAACTCAGTGAAGTCCGGGGGTTTCTCCTTCAATGTGAGTTGGTGTTCCAGCGCGTCCCCGGGGACTTCCCGACTGATCACAGCCGCATTGGGTATGTTGCTAATCTCTTGGAAGGGCGAGCGCCAGCTTGGGCCTATGCCATAATGGCGAGGCCCAGCTACGCAAACCTAACCTATGCCCAGTTTGTGCACAACTTTAAATTGGGTGGAAATTGGGTGGGGGGATGCTGCCCTCTGCAGCATCTTTGCCCGTAGCCTGAGCCCCAGCCTGTGGGATGAGCTGGCCTGCCGGGACTTGCCGGAACAGCTGTCCGAATTAATTTCTCTTGCTATTATTCTCGACAACAGGCTGAGAGAGCCGGCCGCCGAGCGGAAGACGTTCAGCTGCTTGAGCGGAGCTTCCTCCCGCATCTATCAACCTCGCCCCCCTCAACCTCACCCCACCAGCATCCCATGGAAGCCTGCCCAGTCAAGCCAAAAGGGGGAGTCCGCAAGTCGCTGTAGGGGGTCTCGCAGACTCAACCCAGTCAAACTCCCTATCAAAGTGCCTCCTCCCAATTAGATTCTGTCACAACCTCACTGAGCATCTCACTCATGCACTGGTGGACTCGGAGGCGGAACAAAGCTTCATTTCTCAAAGCCTGGCAACCCGCCTGGGCATCCCCTGCCAAACTCTGCCAGCCCCTCTTAATCTCGTTACTCTCTCTCGAACCCCCCGGAGAAGGTCACACACCGGACAGTTCCCGTTGCTGTCATCATCTCTGGAAATCACAGAGAGGACCTTAGCCCGTTTGTACTGCCCACCTCAGCCGCTCCCATCATTCTGGGTTACCCTTGGCTGTGCCTCCACAACCCGGCCTTCGATTGGCGGTCCGGTAGCGTCCTCTCCTGGAGCACCTTCTGCTTGGGCGCCTGCCTCCAGTCTGCTGCCTGCGCCCCTTCGTTGCCTCTCTCCTCCTCCGACTCTCCCCCTCCGGACCTCTCTAAGGTGCCTCCGGAGTTCCACGATCTTGGGACTGTCCTCAGCAAGTCCAAAGTGCTGTCTCCCCCCCCCACCGCCCGTATGACTGCGCCATAAACCTCCGCCCGGGGGCGCCCTTGTCATCTGGTCGCCTATACAGCCTGTCGGCTCCGGAGCGGGAGGCCATGGACACCTATATAAAGGAGTCGCTCAGTGTGGGCATCATCCGCCCCTCCTCATCCCCAGTCAGAGCGGGGTTCTTCTTCGTTGCCAAGAAGGATGGGTCCCTTCAGCCGTGCATCGACTTGCATCCACGGAGGCGGGGCCGGCTCGGTGGATCCGACAGATCTGCTGAGCTGGCCCCGCCTACGAAAATCAGCTGATAAATGTCACCTGGCAGCAATCAGCTGACTCTTCTGATGGAGGCTGCAGTGCAGTTGAAACATGTAAAGAAGGTAAAGACATCTTTCTATTTTAGTTTTTGTCTTTCATATGAACAAAAGATAAATAAACAGAGGCAGGATGGTTAGTGGCTTCACAGCTGGGAATGTGCTGGTTAATCTGCAGCTTACTGTTTGCAGAGATGTAGCGATGCTCAGGTTAGCACGACGGCTATGGCCAGGAGTACAGCGTCCACTGAGCCCGTTGCAGCGTGTAGATGGTGGAGGTGTAGTTCGTGAGAGGGTGAGGTTCAGTCCGCCGCCAGGTGGGACAGGGGCCGCCGCCACGGAGCTCCACCTGTGCACAGGGGACTGATATGGAGATGGTGAGGGAAGGCTGAGGCTTACTTGCGTGGTGGAGAGTTTCCTTCCAAACACAGGCAGGTTGTAGGTGGACAGCAGGGAAGCAGTCAGGCTGAGGCTACGGTCTCTGGAATCAAAGAGGGCGTGCGTGGTCTTCATGGAGTAAGGCAGACGACTCTGCACGGTTTCCAGGGCAGCGTGGATTATATAGCCCCAGCCGTGATGAGAAACAGGTGTGTGTGCAGCTGGAGAGGATAATCACATCCAAGCAGGCGATCACATAGGGCTTTTTATTGTTGGTTATTAAAGTCGTGCCCTGTGATTTGCAGCTGGGACCGAGGCAACATCTACTCTCTGCTCAGTAATCACACCAAAAAAATGCACTGGAGAACCATGCTGTACTTCAGTTGTTGTTTAGAACAAGACCTCCCTGGCAAGATTTGAACACGGGACCTCCTGCTTTCTAAGAACTCACCACACAACTGCTTTAGTTTTCACTCTTTCCAGCTTCTGGCATGTGATGTACAGTGAGGGCTTTGATGTCCACTTCCCAGCATTTAACACAATGGTTTGATGGTCAGAAGTGCTGACAGCAGGCAGATGTACAGGTGGCTCATATATTGTAGAGATGCTGGTGAAAATTGAATTAAGTTGGCTGGCTTTTCTTGTTGCACCAATTGCCACTTGTTTCAAGCCATGTCTCAGAATTATACCTGTGTCCCCAAGAATGACAGGGGCTGCATACTGGTACTTATGTTCAATGTTGGAGAGACAGCCATGCGAATACTGGCTGATCAGTGTATCGGACTTTGATGTAGCTGAGGAGCGAGGGGGGATATACAGTACTGCAGCAATAATACGGCTTAACCCATGGGGAAGATGATTACAGCGCAACCAGACCCATAAGGATTCAAACTCATCTTCCTCTAAATGAATCATTCATTTCTGTGGGATGTTGTCATATGCATACAGTACAACTCCTCCTCCCCTACTGCCATCTCTGTCACGTTGATGTAAGATGTAACCCACAGTAATGGCTCGTGGGGGATCCCACCGAGGAGGCAAATTAATCATGAACAGACACACACCTGCAGTATACTTGCAAGGACCTTGAGTCTTTCGCTCCACAGATATTAAACATGGTGGATTACTGACAGGTGGGGGGCAATGGATCAGCAATGGATCAGCGTTCTTGTCGCGCCCTCCGCCAGTACCCGGGCTCGCCTGGGGAAGCTAATGATCCTACCAGCAGACTAAATTCGAAGAGACGACGCCTCTGTGCCAAGTCAAAGAAGAATCCTAGTCACAGTCCTAAAGCCGAAAGCAAACAGCCCCAAGAGCACTTTGTGGTAGGATCTGCCCTTCGCATATTACAACTAAACGTTGAAGGCCTATCTGCAGCCAAGCGAAGCCTTATCGAAGTCCTCGCCTTCCAACATTCGATTGATGTAATCTGCCTCCAAGAGACTCATATTAGCACAGAGGAAGCTGGCCGCTTCACCATCAAAGGCTTTGACCTCCTGTGCTATGTTCTACATGCTAAACATGGACGTGCCACCTATGTGCGTTCTGACATAGTTGAAGCAAATTACCTGATAACAACACATTTCTCAGACACCATAATCATTGGTGGCTTCCATATTGTCAATGTGTACAAGCCCCCTAATGCCAACTGGGATCTGCAGGTCTTACCCACCCTACCCCACCCTGCCATCTATGTGGGGGACTTTAACAGCCATCACCCTGACTGGGGGTACCCAGCAGTGGACAGTGATGGGGAGGCACTTTCAGACTGGGCATCCAGAAATGACCTCGCTTTGATATACAACCCCAAACAAAGAGGAACCTTCCACTCTGCTAGGTGGAAGAAGGACTATTCTCCTGACCTGTGTTGGGCCAGCTCTTTGAATGGGGAGCCATATCCTACACAGATCCTCATTCTTGATGATTTTCCACACAGCCAACACCGGCCCCTGCTTGTACACATAGGCCTACAACTTCCAGTCATATACAGCCCAAGGAAGATGCGCTGGAACTTCCGCAAAGCCAACTGGAAGAAATTCAGTGAAACTCTGGACCGGAGCGTTGTTACCATCCCACTCCACACCATCACTGTAGATGAAGCATACAACCGCTTCTGCAGCGCAATCTTCAAGGCTGCCCATACTGCAATCCCACGAGGCTACCGACCCCTCTATGTCCCATGTTTGGACGGAGAAAGTGCTGCCCTCCTACAATCCTATCAAACATCAGGGGACCCAGAGATAGCAGACCATCTCATTGAATCGCTAAATACAGCCCAGCGAAAGAAATGGGAGGAGACAGTTGCTGACCGGAGCTTTAACCACTCTAGCAGGAAATGTTGGAGCCTCATCCATCGCCTAGGAGCTGCACAGAAGCCCCCTAGCCAAAGCCGAGCATCCGTCACACCCAACCAAGTTGCATCCCACCTACTGACTATCGCCAAAGCACCCCAAGACAAAGACACCAGAAGAGCAGTTACAACTGAGCTAAAAAAACACCAAAAAATGCCTGTAGAGGAAACGAACCCTGAACCCTTCGAGGCTGCTGAACTGGAGAAAGTCCTACAGGGCCTGAAATGTGGAAAGGCAGCAGGATACGATAACATCTTCCCAGAATTCATGAAAAATCTTGGCCCCCGAGCCCTAACCTGGTTGACACAATTCTACACAAGGATCACACAAACAAACTCGATCCCAAAGAAATGGCGGACAGCAAAGGTCATTGCCATCCCAAAACCTGGCAAAGACCACAAACTACCAGCAAGCTACCGCCCAATCTCCCTACTCAGCGTTCCTTACAAAATCATGGAGCGCCTAATACTGCAACGCATTTCCCCAGAAATAGAGGATATTCTAAGTGTGGATCAAGCAGGTTTCCGCAAGGACCGCAGTACAGGAGAACAAGTACTGGCCCTAACCACCTTCATCGAAAATGGCTTCGAGAGCAGACTGAAGACAGGGGCTGTGTTTCTCGATCTTACAGCCGCCTATGATACGGTCTGGCACAAAGGCCTCCTCCTGAAACTTATAAAGGCGATCCCTGCTTGGGCAACAGCAATTATAAAAACCCTGCTGACCAACCGAAGGTTCAGAGTCCACCTCAGTCAGAACACAAGTACATGGAGAATGCAGAAAAACGGACTCCCACAAGGCTCAGTTCTAGCTCCAACTCTGTTCAACCTCTACATAAATGACCTGCCTACTACAAAATCCCGCAAATTCATCTATGCAGACAACATCTGTTTGGCATTCCAAGCACCAGACTTTGAACCACTGGAACGGGTGCTCACGGAAGATCTTGCCAAACTGGACCAGTTCTGCAAAATCTGGCGCCTAAAACCAAGCCCAGCAAAAACCGTCTCCAGTGTATTCCATCTCCACAATGCAAAAGCTGCCAGAGAACTAAACATCCACCTGAGCGGACTCAAGCTTAAGCATGCCCCAAATCCAACTTATCTTGGAGTGACCCTTGATAGGACCTTATCCTTCAAGGAACATCTAAAGGGGACGGCTGCTAAGGTGAAGGTACAAAACAACCTGCTCTGCAAGCTCGCTGGTGCAAAATGGGGGGCGGCAGTCTCCACCCTGCGCACCTCAGCACTGGCCCTTTCATACTCTGTAGCAGAATATTGTGCCCCTGTCTGGTCCAGGTCATCTTACACACATCATGTAGACACCCAGCTCAACTCAACCATGAGAACTATAACTGGAACAATCCGCTCAACACCACTCCCCTGGCTCTCTGTACTGTCAAACATAGCCCCTCCACACATCCGACGAGCAGCATTAACTCAAAGGATGCTCCAAAAAGTTAAAGATTCTCCTCACTTACCAATCCATGCAGATATCTACACCCCACCCACTGCCCGACTTTCATCCAGACGGCCGATTTGGGAAAACCCTCCCCCAGCTGACTTTACCATCCAGACAGCTTGGCAAGAGGAATGGGAGACCAAGGAGGTCCCAAACAAACAGCTGGTGATAAACCCCAACCAACAGGTCCCGGGCACCAACCTCCCAAGGAGACAGTGGTCTACACTCAATCGCTTCAGGACTGGACATGGCCCCTGCTTGGCCAGCCTTCACAGATGGGGCAGTAGCCCTAGCCCACTGTGCGCATGTGGAGAGGAGCAAACAATGGAACACATCATAGAGGTTTGCCCGCTCCAAAGACTGGAAGGAGGATTACACACCCTCCATACAGCAAACCAGGAGGCAACTGCTTGGCTTAAGGACTTTGCATTCGCTAAATAAACTGACAGGTCATTTTAAGCTAATAGTAACTTTTATTTTGTTATAATCAACAGAAACTTAGCTTTTGTTGGGGTGTTGCCATAGTAACTGAGAGTCCCAGTGTAGGATATGATGCCTGCGGCAGATTTGGAAGGACAGATGGAAATAATAGAGGATAGATTAGGTGTAAATGACTCCGTTTCACTGGATTTGTTCTCTTGACATGATATATTTAAAAAAATTCACTGAGGAACTTCAGCCTTTTATCTCCTGGTTTATTATTCACTCAGTGTAAAAATGTTTTTGTTGCTGAAATTTCTCTGCAGTATTATTTTCTCTGCTGATAGCTTTGCAGGAGCTGGAATTAGAGCTGTTTACAATAATGAATGAAGCTAAATAGTACACTTAATAAAGATGTATCGTGTTCAGTGGCACAGAATTTAGTTTGACCATTATTATTATTATTATTATTATTATTATTATTATTATATGCATGAAAAGTTTCAAGTTAAGGGGTAGTTTTTGACTGTTTTAATGTGTCTTTTATTTCTTTTTGTTGTCATTTAAATAACAATTTAAAATTCAAGGTGCACTATATCCACCTTATTCTGGGGGGTGCCGCTGTAGGAACGATTATGGGCGGAACTTCCGGTTTGCGCTGACTTAGTGTTAAATCAGTCAGTAAGAGTGGAGTAGCACGGCCATTTAAAATAGCATTTTTTAAATTCATTAAAAGGAATAGTCCACATACGTGTTTTGCACTCAAGTGGCAGCTAATTTCAGCACTTGTAGTTTTTGTATTTTTGAATGATTTTGCGTAGTTCTGGTACTTGCTGCTGTTCATGGTGTGAGGCTCCTCACAGATAAGCAGAGCTAAATCTGTGGCTTCAACAGCAATGAGTAGATCATGCACTGAAAACTAAAGGATTGTTCGTGTGATCGGTGGTACAGACACAGCAGCACCAGGTATGTTTTCACTTGTATGAATGTCACAGATCTGACGTTTTACCCCGAATTTAAAACGCCCAAGCACGGTGTTGTGGTTCTTTGTGGCTCTGACTAGACTCTACGTCTGCTCTGAGGTAAATATGATTATGTCCAACATATTTTAACAAAATGCAGCCGACTTTATTGCGATGGAGACATTGATATACCTCAGAGCTTTTATTTGTTTACAGCATTAGCATGTTAGCAGTGAAGCTAACTAACGGAGCTACTGTCCACAGAGCTACTGGCCACTTTTTAAGGTCATCTTCTCATCCCTCCATAGTCGTGGGATGTGGTATGATTATATTACTGTTTTTGAGGTGCAAAAGGCCGTGTTCCCACATTTTTGATGCTGAAGTCATTGCTTTTTAACAAGGAAAAGTGTCCTGTTTCAGTGACAACGATACATTCTAAACTAGTACTGGAAGTTGCTGCCATAATTCATACAAGGCATCATGGGGCCTTGGAAAAAGGTAACATTGTTTTCCAATGCACAGAAGAAATAGGTTGCACTTTAGAGGAATGACACATTACCAGAAGGATTTGAACCCAGGGCTCCTGCTTGATAGACAAGTATCTTAACTCCTCCATCACACAACTGCTTTGGGTGATAAAATAAGATAAGATAAGATAAGCCTTTATTAGTCCCACAATGGGGAAATTCCAGGATTGCAACAGCACAGGGATAGCAACACTCAGAGCAACAATCAGAAGGCAAGAAAAAAAAAAACAAGCAAGCAAGAGCAGCTAATATACATATGTACATATTACTATAAAATATACAGTATATATACACACACACAGACACACAGTGCAGAGCATTGTAGCTGGATGGAATAAATATATGAATATGTAAACACACAGTGCGGAGCAATGTAGCTAGATGGAATAATATGTAGATATATAAACACACAGTGCGGAGCATTGTAGCTAGATGGAATAAATATATAGATATATAAACATAAACATAAACACACCCAGTGCGGAGCATTGTAGCTAGATGGAATAAATATGTAAATACATAAACACACACAGTGCAGAGCATTGTTGCTAGATGGGATGAAACAGCACAACCGTCTACTTAGTTATCCTACATGGTATGATTATGTGCCCATACATATTCTCACTCTCCATAGCGACCGGTATTTTCCTAGTTGTATGCCGGAGGGAACCATTGTGTAAGTCTATTGCATCTTTTGCATTCAAAAAACTATTAGTTTGTTACGTCTTTTTGCTATCTCTGCGAGCAGCCCTGCTTAGGTTGTACAGTCTGACAGCCGTTGGTAGGAAGGACCTGCTAAACCTCTCGGTTGTGCACCTGGGATGATGTAGTCTGCTGCTAAATGAGCTCCTCAGTGCATTCAGTATGTCCTGCATAGGGTGGAACTCGGACTCCAGCAGAGATGACAGTTTAGCCACCGTCCTTCTCTCTCCTATCTCCTCCACCGGATCAAGGCGCTGCCCCAGGACAGAGCTAGCTTTCTTGATCAGTTTGTTCAGTCTCTTCCTATCGGCTGCAGTAATGCCACTGCCCCAGCAGACCACTCCAAAAGTGATGGCTGATGCCACCACCGTGTCATAGAATGTCTTCAGCAGCGCGCCTTGTACACCAAAAGACCTGAGTCTCCTCAGCAGGAACAGCCTGCGCTGTCCCTTCTTGTAGAGTGCATCAGTATTGTGTGACCAGTCTAGTTTATTGTTCAGATGAACACCCAGGTACTTATAGGCTGTCACCATCTCGATGTCTGTTCCCTGTATATTTACTGGTGCTGTGAGGAGTTGTCCTTGCCTGCGGCAGTCCACCACCAGCTCCTTAGTTTTCCTCGCGTTGATCTGGAGGCAGTTCCGATGGCACCAGTCCACGAAGTCCTGGATAAGCCCTCTGTACTCAACTTCATCTCCATTGAAGATGAGGCCAACGATCGCAGAGTCATCAGAGAACTTCTGTAGATGGCAGTGAGTTGTGTTGTGTGAGAAGTCCGCAGTATAAAGAGTGAACAGGAAGGGAGCCAGCACCGTTCCCTGGGGGGCCCCCGTGCTACTGATGATCGTGTCGGACACACAGTCCCGGGTTCTCACAAACTGAGGCCGGTTCGTGAGGTAGTCCAGGATCCATGATGACAAGTGCTGGTCCACCCCTGCCCGCAGCAGCTTGTCCTTCAGGATCATCGGTTGGATGGTGTTGAAAGCACTGGAGAAGTCAAAGAACATGATCCTCACCATATTCCCGGGCTTCTCCAGGTGGGACAGAGAACGGTGAAGGAGGAAGATCACCGCATCCTCCACCCCAATGCCATGCTGGTAGGCAAACTGGAGTGGATCCATCGCTGGTTCCACCAGGGGGCGGAGGTGAGCAAGGAGCAGTTTCTCCAGGGTCTTCATCAAGTGGGACGTCAAGACCACCGGTCTGTAGCTGTTCAGGTCTTTGGGGTGGGAAGTTTTTGGTACAGGTACCACACAAGATGTTTTCCACAGCTGTGGTACCCTCCCCAGTTTCAGGCTCATGTTGAAGATATACGTCACAATCCCACACAGCTGGTCTGCACAGGACTTGAGGAGCTTTGCGCTGATGCCGTCCGGTCCCGACGCCTTCCTTGCCTTGATCTTCCTCAGCTCCGTCCTCACCTGGGTCCTGGTCAGGGTCAGGATGGGGGGCTGTGTGTTGGGAGTGGGGGGGTGTTGGTGGAGTGGGGAGTGGGCAGCAGGACTAGATTTCTTTAGAGGCAGCAGTGGTTGTTGTGCAGACAGGGGGGAGGGCGGTTGGTCAAACCTATTGAAAAACAGATTCAGGTTGTTCGCCCACTCCCTGCCCCCCGTGGCCTGGGGGGAGGTATTCTGGAGCCCAGAGATGGTTTTGAGGTTTCTCCAGACCCCGCTGATGTCGCACTGTTGCAGCTTGTCCTCCATCTTCTTCCTGAAGCTGTCCTTGCCTTCTCTGATCTTTCTCCTCAGCTGAGGAGATACACTCAAAAAAAATGTTCCACTGAAAAGACAAACTTGGCTGACAGATATTTCATGAACATGACTTTTTTGAACATTAACAGAATTGTATGAAATTTGCTGGTTAGCTGAATACCGTTCTGATCGTGACTCTGACTATTCTGCCTTTATAATTTGAGTTGAGTAGTTCTCATTACATTGATGCTGGGATAGGCTCCAGCCCCTCCGTGACCCAAAAAGGATTAAGCGGAAGAAGATGAACGAATGAAAGAATGATGTAGGAACAGATGTAGGAATGGAATAAAATGAATGTACGTCATGTTAAGTTCCTTGTGGTGTCACAACAATAAACGAGATAAAAGGAAACATCTTGTCATCACTGAGGCCTGCACCACACGTGTTAGCTCGCTGTCTACCAGTCTACAATTAGGAAGCTTGATAGGAGGGCAGTAAACTGACGTTTCAGCAAATTTGAATTGCTAAATCAGGCGTTAAACCCCAAAATACATGTTAGAAAGAAACTGGACAAACTGATTGGCCTAGAAAATCAAAACGGACTGACATTTTAACAATTTGTCATTATCAATGTCTGTAGATGATTGCTGCTTAATTTCAAGCAATTTGGATGAAGAAGCAGCCAACTTTATTGTCATTCAATCCATACAGTCAATCATGTACAGTAGAATGAAATTACATTTCACCTATCTACAATCTTAATCACATCTAGAATCAGAGGGGGCGCTGCCATGCAAGGCACCACCACAAACAACTTTTCCTTCCCCCATTCTATTACAACAAGCACCAAGCTAGAAGGTGGGAAGTACCATTTTTATGTGGTCTTTGGTATGACCCAGCTGGGAATTGAACCCACAACCTCATGGCTTTGGGACAGATGCTTTACCACTTGGGTATAAATGGCCTAGGAGGAGTTCATTTTGAGTTTACACATTTTTAAAAATATGGTTTAGAAAACTTCATTTTTAGAGTTTGCCACCAGTGACAAATAGTTGTGGAAGGTTTCAGTGAGTAGAATGTAGAAAGCATTTTATTCAAGGCTCCTCCTGTCATGATTTACTGTGTTTGAGGAGGCTTAAATGCTGGGTAACCACTTAGCAGAACACTCAGACGCACATGTAAAGTTACACCACTTTAATGAAAAAACTCCAAACCCTATACACAACACACTACTTTAAGGAATAAATGCACACACCACAATTAATGAAACCCACAACCAAGACGCCACACGATAAACAGGAAAACAGTTGCACGCTTGAGCCACATGCAGCCTAGGATGAAAGAAAGGAGAGGAATGATTAGTGATGGGAATGGCACACGGGAGAAGGACAACTGAGGTAATGGGTCGTACGACACTGGCAGAGAGCCCGGCAGTGAACTCCAGTGTAGGAAAGGTAAAGGGGTCTGGAGGCTACAGGACAGGAGGAGGAAGGGCTGGAGAACCGGGATGGAGAAGCCGTTGTCTGGAAGGAGAGATGATGCAGGCGAGTGTACAAACACAGCTCCAGTATACAGTATTTTCATCTGAATATATCAGAGATTTTGTGTTGGTAAAACTAAACATCAATTGTACACTGTTAATTTAAAAGTAAAACCAATAAAATGACAAGTCAACCTGGAGACTACAGGACTACTAAATGAAAAGCTTAAAAACAATCATCACATCTCTGTATAGAGTTTTAACCCTTAATCATAAAGTCTATAAATGTTGACACAACCATATCTACAGGGTTTTTTGAGTGGTTATTTGTAAGTTTGACTGTTTTGAGTAATCAATGGATTTATGTGTTTTTCAAGTTTTGGGGCTGGATCTTCCATCTCAACTTGATGTCAGCTCGTCCCTGACTCATCACTGCACTTAACTGAGGAAGAAAAAAAATCATAAACCGTTCACTTTAAAATGCTTCTCTTTGTTGAGCAGTAAAACATATTTGATTATCATCCTTTTATTTTCTGATTTATTATGAAAAGACAGAGAACATTACCTGTTTCAGAATCTGACTGTTAACAGCTGGATCTGTCAAATCAGCATCAGACGTCATCTTCATTTTCACCACAATCACATGTACTCCATCTGAATATTGTAAAAAATAAAATAAAATATGAAAACCAAAAGAAATATGTGTTTTATTAAAAAAATAGGGAAAAATGACACAATTTTCAATGTAATACTGAAGTCACCTTGATGGCAGACAAAATTATTCTGATCCTGGCAGTAATTGTCAGCCCATTCATGTTTTTCATTCACACTGACACAAAACTCATTTTCATTGGCATTATTTGGTTCTCCAAATTTCCAGTTTCTAAATGAGCTGTCGCTGTTATCAGACCAGGTCCATGGCATCCGGAACAGACCAATCCATGCATAATTGATGAAACCAAGTCCAACAATCTTTGCATTTTCATCAGTGTTCTCAATCATGGCCAGATCTGTGTAGTGTGTTCTGCAGTAATCTTGAGCACTGGACCAATTCATCAAAAGATTGATATGAACGTAAGTTTTTCCATTTTGTGATGTTTCTGCAAAAGACAAAGTGCAACTAATTAAAATGAATTAAGACCATGCAAAAAAACCCAAAACAAAACAAAACAAAAAAACACTAAACTTAGTAAATTTTATTTTTAAATTTTCTATTTAACCTTTATTTATACAGGGTAGTTTCACTGAGAGACAACCTCTCTTTTTCAAGGACGCCTTGTTCACATACACACCAGGAAGCTGCCCAGTACAACCACAGACTGACCTGTGGCCACTGAGCAGCTCGGGTTAAGGGACTTGCTCAAGGCCACCACAGTGGGGTTAAGGAGGGTGAGGCAAACACTGCTATGTTAACTGTCCCACCCAGATCTAATCCTGCCGGTCCAGGGATCAGACCCGCGACCCTCTGGTCACCAGCCCACATCCCTAACCATTAGGCCACAACTGCCCACAAGTTAATTAATTAACTCATCCATAAAAACTATGATTAAAAAATGCATTTATAAAATGTCTTCACAGCATACTCCATAACTTGGTAATGCTGCTTGTGTCTAAGAGCCAAATAACATTAATAAATTTAAACCAATTTATTTTACCTGTATAGCAAATAAAGTGAGCTGTACCCCCACAACGCCAATCACTCCAGCGTCCAGAACTGAACTGAACATCCCAACACATAACTCTGAAGCCTTATAATTGTCAAGATTATCAGTCTTCCAGTTTGCATAACCTGTAAGACTTGTTTGATTAGTTGCTGACCACCGCCAAGAGTTCTTGTCTTGTTTTAGTTCTCCTTTCCAGGATTGTGGGTCATCTCTCAGTCCAATCCATGCCAGCACAGGTTCTGAAGGTAGATTCAGCTGGTTATTGTCTTCCCAGCTCTGGATGGTGGCCAAGTCTATGTAGTTCTCTCTGCAGTATTTTTAAGCATCAGCCCAAGTCATTTTCAAGTCAACATAGTGAAAACGGCGTACTTGGCGAGTGAAGGCGGTGTGAAGTCCTGCAGATTGATAACTCCAGGTATAATTTTAGAATGATAAACTGTTAGACTTGATGATGCTGAACAACACTTTGATGGATTGAAAAAGTCACTACAGTTCACAATGACAGGTACACTGGTGCAAAATAAAGAAAACGTATATTTGAATGATCAATGTGAAGTTGCACATCAAGAAAGAACAAAGTATCACAGAGCAGGATTGTGACAGCTGCATCTGTTACTGCGTTGCTTCCCACACAGCATTCACAAAGGCTAGCTAGCACTGCCCTCTATAGGCTGATATACTAATTACAAAAAGTTTAAGAGGCTACTGTCATTCATTCATTCATCTTCTTCCGCTTAATCCTTTTCGGGTCGCGGGGGCGCTGGAGCCTATCCCAGCATCTTTGGGCGAGAGGCAGGGTACACCCTGGACACATCGCCAGTCCATCGCAGGGCCAACACAGAGAGACAGACAACCATTCACTCTCACAGTCATACCTAAGGACAATTTAGAATCCCCAGTTTGATGCCAATTTACCTAACTTGCATGTTTTTGGCATGTGGGAGGAAAACGGAGAAATCCCAGATTAAACCCACGAGGAGAACATGAAAACTCCACACACATTACTGTTGGTTGGGGGCTGGAATCGACCCCAGGATCGCCCAGCCAAGGGTGAGTTGCTGGGCTGCCGCAGTGCTAACCACTCCACCACTGCCATTTTACCAAAATATTCTGTCTATTGACAAAGAAATTGAAACAGGAAGTATTCACAGTTGGAAAAACAGAGTTGGTCTTACCAAAGAGGAGAATAATCATGCACCATGGGCTGCATGGTGGCGCAGTGGTTAGCACTGCGGCAGCACAGTTTACCCTTGGCCAGGGGATTGTGGGGATCGTGGGATCGTGGGTTCGATCCCAGCCCCCGACCAACAGTGATCTGTGTGGAGTTTGCATGTTCTCCCTGTGTTGCGTGGGTTTACTCCGGGATTTCTCCGGTTTCCTCCCACATGCCAAAAACATGCATGTTAGGTTAATTGGCTGTTCTAAATTGTCCCTAGATATCTGTTTCCTATAGGCCCTTAGAATAGAGGGTTAGTATTAATGAAAGCGCTTTGAGTGGTCTTTGTGACTAGAAAAGCGCTATATAAGTGCAGGTTAGTTAGTTAGCTATGTTTCCCTCCATTCATAGATTCTCTGCAAAGAAAGGGAAAATATTACATGCATCACAAATGCTGAAGTCCCTAATCTATCATGCACATTATTCTGGCTGAGAACACACCAGCTCTTTTAGATTATGGATACCCGTGCTGTGAATTACACTGAACAATGAATTTAATTCAATATAATAATAAAAAATAATATAAAATGATTTCAGTGGCGTTTACTATTGTCATGTTCTGGGCAAGGTCAGAGACTGTGCCCATGCTATAAGTTCATTTTGGTTTCTTTGTTTTTCCCTTTGATTATTATTATTATTATTATTATATTATTATTATTATTATTATTATTATTTTTATTATTTTTATTATTATTTTTCGATCCGGCGCCACACGAGTCAGCTGCCCTTTGCAACAGCGGCTCAATTCTGAGTCTTTTTTTTCCCTCCCTCTCTCTTTTTGATCCGTTTTTTTTTTCACTCCATTCATATCACGGACACACAGATCGTCCCAAATGTCTCCTGAGCCGGTGGACGGAGCCACTGTTTATAGCAGGAGACGATACAGCAGGGAAGAGCTGCTAGCACTCAACCGCCACCCGGTGCTAATGAAAAAACTTGACATACCGAGAGAACTGAGGCAAAAACGCCGCGACTGCCAGGCTGGAGTAAGGCGGAGGACAAAAAATATAAGGTACAGACCCTCGCTTCCATCTATTGTCATGGGGAATGTACGGTCGTTACTGGGAAAGATAGATGAGCTAGCGGCTATCTCTCGCTACGATAGCACATACCGGGAATGCTCTCTCCTTTTGTTTTCTGAGACGTGGCTAACTGAACTAGCAGCAGATGCTAACATTGAGCTGGAGGGTTTCCACATGATACGGGCAGACCGAACACCAGACAGTGGCAAAGCAAGGGGCGGTGGAGTGATAATGTATGTTAACAACAACTGCTGCAGACCGGGACATATCACTGTCAAACAACAACACTGCAGCAAAGACACTGAGTTGCTAGCTGTTAGCATGCGGCCTACATATCTCCCGAGAGAATACTCACACGTGATCTGCATTGTTGTTTATGCAAATCCGACGGCGAACGCTGGGACAGCGCGTGACGTCATCCATTCAGTAACCAGCAGGCTGCAGACAGAACACCCAGATGCTCTTCTCCTCATCTCAGGCGATTTCAACCATGTTTAACTATCTCCCATTTTACCCACGTTTACCCAGTATGTCACATGCTACACTAGAGACAATAAAACACTGGACTTATTCTACGCAAACACTAAGGAGGCGTACACCTCATCACAACTCCCCCCACTTGGGAGATCGGATCACAACTTGGTTCATCTCCTGCCGGTGTACAAACCCCTAGTGCACAGACAACCTCCGGCCATGCGCACAGTGAAGTTATGGTCTGAGGAGGCAATGGACACTCTAAAGGGCTGTTTTGAAACCACTGCCTGGAAGCAACTCTGCGATCCACATGGTGAGGACATTGATGGCCTCACTCACACCTTCACGGGCTACCTCAGCTTCTGTGTGGACAAATCCGTTCCCACCAAGACCATATGGTGTTGCTCAAACAACAAACCCTGGATCAACCCTGAGATAAAAACACTTCTGAGAGAGAAGAAGAGGATCTTCAGGTCGGGGAACAGGGAGATGCTGAAGTCCGTACAGAGGGAGCTGAGGAGAAAGATCAGAGAAGGCAAGGACAGCTTCAGGAAGAAGATGGAGGACAAGCTGCAACAGAGCGACATCAGCGGGGTCTGGAGAAACCTCAAAACCATCTCTGGGCTCCAGAATACCTCCCCCCAGGCCACGGGGGCAGGGAGTGGGCGAACAATCTGAATCTGGTTTTCAATAGGTTTGACCAACCGCCCTCCCCCCTGACTGCACAACAACCACTGCTGCCTCTAAAGACATCAAATCCTGCTGCCCACTCCCCACTCCACCAACACCCCCCCACTCCCAACACACAGCCCCCCATCCTGACTCTGACCAAGACCCAGGTGAGGACGGAGCTGAGGAAGATCAAGGCGAGGAAGGCGACGGGACTGGACGGCATCAGCGCAAAGCTCCTCAAGTCCTGTGCAGACCAGCTGTGTGGGATTGTGGTGTACATCTTCAACCTGAGCCTAAAGCTGGGGAGGGTACCACAGCTGTGGAAAACATCTTGTGTGGTACCTGTACCAAAAACTTCCCACCCCAAAGACCTGAACAGCTACAGACCGGTGGCCTTGACGTCCCACTTGATGAAGACCCTGGAGAGACTGCTCCTTGCTCACCTCCGCCCCCTGGTGGAACCAGCGATGGATCCACTCCAGTTCGCCTACCCGCATGGCATTGGGGTAGAGGATGCGGTGATCTTCCTCCTTCACCGTTCTCTGTCCCACCTGGAGAAGCCTTGGAATGTGGTGAGGATCATGTTCTTTGACTTCTCCAGTGCTTTCAACACCATCCAACCGATGATCCTGAAGGACAAGCTGCTACGCGCAGGGGTGGACCAGCATCTGTCATCATGGATCCTGGACTACCTCACGAACCGGCCTCAGTTTGTGAGAACCCGGGACTGTGTGTCCAACACGATCATCGGTAGCACGGGGGCCCCCCAGGGAACGGTGTTGGCTCCCTTCCTGTTCACTCTTTATACTGTGGCCTTCTCACACAACACAACACACTGCCATCTACAGAAGTTCTCTGATGACTCTGCGATCGTTGGCCTCATCTCCAATGGAGAGGAAGCTGAGTACAGAGGGCTTATCCAGGACTTCGTGGACTGGTGCCATAGGAACTGCCTCCAGATCAACGTGAGGAAAACTAAGGAGCTGGTGGTGGACTGCCACAGGCAAGGACAACCCCTCACAGCACCAGTAAATATACAGGGAACAGACATTGAGATGGTGACATCCTACAAGTACCTGGGTGTTCATCTGAACAATAAACTAGACTGGTCACACAATACTGACGCACTCTACAAGAAGGGACAGCGCAGGCTGTTCCTACTGAGGAGACTCAGGTCTTTTGGTGTACAAGGGGCGCTGCTGAAGACATTCTATGACACGGTGGTGGCATCAGCCATCACTTTTGGAGTGGTCTGCTGGGGCAGTGGCATTACCGCAGCCGATAGGAAGAGACTGAACAAACTGATCAAGAAAGCTAGCTCTGTCCTGGGGCAGCGCCTTGACCCAGTGGAGGAGATAGGAGAGAGAAGGACGGTGGCTAAACTGTCATCTCTGCTGGAGTCCGAGTTCCACCCTATGCAGGACATACTGAATGCACTGAGGAGCTCATTTAGCAGCAGACTACATCATCCCAGGTGCACAACCGAGAGGTTTCGCAGGTCCTTCCTACCAACGGCTGTCAGACTGTACAACCTAAGCAGGGCTGCTCACAGAGATAGCAAAAAGACGTAACAACCTAATAGTTTTTGAATGCAAAAGATGCAATAGACTTACACAATGGTCCCCTCAGGCATACAACTAGGAAAATACTGGTCGCTATGGAGGGTGAGAATATGTATGGGCACATAATCATACCATGTAGGATAACTAAGTAGACGGTTGTGCTGTTTCATCCCATCTAGCAACAATGCTCTGCACTGTGTGTGTTTATGTATTTACATATTTATTCCATCTAGCTACAATGCTCTGCACTGGGTGTTTTTATATTTATATATCTATATATTTATTCCATCTAGCTACAATGCTCCGCACTGTGTGTTTATATATCTACATATTATTCCATCTAGCTACAATGCTCCGCACTGTGTGTTTATATATTTACATATTTATTCCACCTAGCTGCAATGCTCCGTACTGTGGATGTTTATATATCTACATATTTATTCCATCTAGCTACAATGCTCCGCACTGTGTGTTTATATACTCATATATTTATTCCATCCAGCTACAATGCTCTGCACTGTGTGTCTGTGTGTATATATATATATATTTATAGTAATATGTACATATGTATATTAGCTGCTCTTGCTTGTTTTTTCTTGCCTTCTGATTGTTGCTCTGAGTGTTGCTATCCCTGTGCTGTTGCAATCCTGGAATTTTCCCATTGTGGGACTAATAAAGGCTTATCTTATCTTATCTTATCTTATCTTATCTTATTATTATTATTATTATTATTATTATTATTATTATCATCATCATCATCATGGCCTTAGCTTTATCTTGTTATTTTTCTTTGCCTTGCACTTTGGTCTGATTTTCATTATGTTATTATTTCTTTCTTAGCTTTAAGTTTAATTTAGTTCTTTATGTAGTGTCTGGTCGTTATTAATGTCAGCAAATGCCATCTGTGTATTATTATTATTATTATTATTATTATTATTATTATTTTGGTTATTGTCTTCATTTCATTCATTTATTCATTTAATATTTTCTGTCAAATCAAAATAAGACAAAGCAGAAAAGGAAAAAAGAAAGAAGGCAACATATTTCAGACAGAAAGGGTGTAGGCAGAAGCAACAGCTCATTTGTACCTACCCCTCATACATAATGCAAATATACAGCTGACCTCAGAGTCAAAATACAACAAAGAAAACAGCATTTTGCAATTATATTAATTTCTAATAAATCAAGTATCTATATGTTTCTTATTAACATTTTTTTTTAGCAATAATTTGAACTTAACAAAAGTATCACATAACTTTAAGTCATCACTGGCATTATTCTATAAGTTTACTTCATTAACAATGAGACTACATTTTTTTTATATTAGTTTTTATTTTGGGTTTTTGGAAAAAAATATTCCTTTTAATTCATAATTAGTATTTCTACTCTAAAACAAATCCTGGATACCTGGAGGCAGCTAGTTTTTTTTTTTTTAACTTTATACATAATTTGCATTACTTTAAAATCTCTTAAATCATAAAATTTTAATGTTTTCAACAGAATGAATAATGGAGTGGTGGAATTAGGGCTGCTGCGATAACCACAATTATGTAATACCGCGCTATGGACAAGCCTACCATGGAGGATAATGAGCAACCACGGTGTTCACTTGTTTTGTGTGTGTGGCTAAATCTCATTGTTAACTTAAATGTAAAGTGTATTTTTATTGCCAACAGCATGTTTGCACCCAGTACTGACGGCGGCAGCATGCGGTACCGTGGAAGCTTCCATAGCACTGGGTGCTGGCTGCTGCAGCACCGTGTAGGGCACTCTCTTTCAAGACGGACTCCAGCAGGCAGTTGGTGGTGGAAGTGTTTGGAGTCCTTGCTAAATACAGCCGTAACAGTGAGCACTGAAAGGTCACAAAGCATGTTATTTTCTTCTGAGCGGAGTGTTTATCATCCTGACAAGTGAGCTCCAACAGTGAAACAACTACTGTGTAGTGCATTGCTTGTTTGAACGTGATTTTTCGGACAGCAGCAAAAATCCAACTAGAAAAGCACTCGGAGAGCGCAGACCTCCGCCAAGCGCTACAGTTCCCCCCCATACAGTGTTTGTGTGTACGTTTTCAGATTCCTTGACCATGAAAACATATGACTAGCAATTGGATTGACAATGATAGTATTAGTGGTTGAGTAGTTATTCACGAAAATGACATTTTCCGTAATGGCGGCCACAGTTCCGCCCATACAGTGTTTGTGTGTACGTTTTGAGATTCCTTGACCATGAAAACATATGACTAGCAATTGGATTGACAATGATAGTATTAGTGGTTCAGTGGTTATTCACGAAAATGGCATTTTCCGTAATGGCGGCCACAGTTCCCCCCATACAGTGTTTGTGTGTACGTTTTGAGATTCCTTGACCATGAAAACATATGACTAGCAATTGGATTGACAATGATAGGATTAGTGGTTCAGTGGTTATTCACGAAAATGGCATTTTCCGTAATGGCGGCCACAGTTCCGCCCATACAGTGTTTGTGTGTACATTTTGAGATTCCTTGACCATGAAAACATATGACTAGCAATTGGATTGACAATGATAGTATTAGTGGTTCAGTGGTTATTCACGAAAATGGCATTTTCCGTAATGGCGGCCACAGTTCCCCCCATACAGTGTTTGTGTGTACGTTTTGAGATTCCTTGACCATGAAAACATATGACTAGCAATTGGATTGACAATGATAGGATTAGTGGTTCAGTGGTTATTCACGAAAATGGCATTTTCCGTAATGGTGGCCACATTTCCCCCATACAGTGTTTGTGTGTATGTTTTGAGATTCCTTGACCATGAAAACATATGACTAGCAATTGGATTGACAATGATAGGATTAGTGGTTCAGTAGTTATTCACGAAAATGGCATTTTCCGTAATGGCAGTTTTCTTCTGGACGGTGATCCGGATCATCCCCAAAATTTAATCAGTTCTTCCTTGTACCATTTCCAACAATGCCTGAAAGTTTCATGGAAATCCGTCCAAAACTTTTTGAGTTATCTTGCTAACCAACAGACAGACAAACAGACAGACAAACCCCGGCAAAAACATAACCTTCTGGCGGAGGTAAAAATCAAGGAGACAAGAGCCACACAGGGCCTGTACAGAGGCTGTCCTGTTTAAATGCATTGAATGTCACTGTAGTCTCTAGTTCACACACGCCGTAGTTGAAATACTGGAGTTCCCATTACTGCTTTATGAATTTTTTTTTTTTTTACAGAATCCGCAGTTTATGCCTGTTGAAAGACTGGAGCTCCACACAATTGTCACACATGCACATAATGTTGAGAACGGAGCTGCAGTGAGTTTCTCACAGCTTCCATTGTTTGCTACATAAGTTATGAACCCTGTTTAAATTACGAGACCACAGGGTCCTAAAAACTTTTGAGGTGTTGACCTTGCCACCGTCACTACAGGGGAAATTCCTCCACCGCAACAGCCCTAGGTGGAATCATAGTAATTTGTTCTGCACACAGTTCTTAATGCTTTCTTTTGTAATATAAATTCTGGATTATAAATTGTTTTGTATGCATTTCCCCATATTTCCACACCGTAAGACATGTATGGAACTATGAGAGAGCAGTACAGAGTGAAAAGAAAATCCAGAGTTAAAAATTCTTTGACTTTGTGTAATAATACAACAATCTTAGAGATTTTTGTTGTAATGTGTTTTATATGAGGTTTCCAACTGAATTTATAATGTAAATCATATCTAAAAAATTTGGTTTCCAAAACATTTTTAATTTCAATATCCTTTTTCCTGAGTTTCTTGTTTGAATTTACAGTATTGGTCTATTCCCAAATATTATAAATTTTGTTTTATTTAAATTTAATGACAGATTGCTTATATCAAACAATTTCTTTACTGTATTAAATTCATTTTCTATGGTTTCCAGGAGTTGTTCCAGATTTTCACTGCTATTGAACACAATTGTATCATCTGCAAACAATATGCGTTTTAAACTCATAAGTTCTTTACTTAGATCATTTATACACAAAATAAATGTGTTTCCCCTGTCTAAGTCCAAGGTTGCGTGTGTACTTGTTCACCTGTTGTTCCCAGTCCCTCATGTTTCCATATCTATAGCCACTTTCCCTCATGTGTAACTGTTCAGCCTTGATTGTTCTCCCAGCTGTCTTGCATACTAGTAATTGTTCTGTCCCCTATATATGTGACATAACGTTCGGCTCAGGAGACGCACACACACAGGCTCAGAGTAGTTCAAACTGTTTATTAACAGCAGGGGTGTATGGGTGTGTGTCTGCGGAATATTAATGTGTTGGTGGCGGTGTCTGCTTCGGGCACAGAGGCAGGAAACCGTACAGCCGGCAACCCTATGGGAGAGAACAGAGACACAGGGTGATGGGCACACACCAACACAGGAGGAGAATAGGCGAGGGAGACGCTTACTTGTTTGGGACAGATGACTGGCACTACAAGGACAGGACCCCGGGAGACAGCCACCTGCAGGACTCGGTGCAGCAGCGAGGAGGAACGAGGGACGGAGTTGTCCGCCGCCGAAAAATCCACCTGTGCACAGGGGAGCAGACTGGAGAAGATGAGGTAAGCGATTTTCTTACCGCTCAGCGTCGTGCTGAAGAGAGAGTAGATTGCTTCTTGTAGAAGGGGGAAGAAGTCTGACGGCTTCAGGCCGAAGCTCAGGGCGAGGCGGCTTATATTCCTCGCCGCTGATGATTAACAGGTGTGCGAGCAGGTGGCGCCGCTGATGAGCGGCGCGGCGTGACAGTACTCCCCCCTCTAGCAGCGCCTCCTGGCGATGGCTTCTCTGGGTGCGCTCGGTGGAAGTCAGCGATGAGCGATGGGTCCAACACGAACGACGGGGGCACCCACTGTCGATGCTCGGGCCCATAGCCCTCCCAGTCCACCAAGTACTGCAACCCACGACCCCGGCGCCGGGAGTCTAGAATGGAGGAGACGGACCAGGCCGGATGGCCACCAATCATCCGGGGCGCGGGTTGCGCCGCAGGAGGAGGGCAAAGGGGGTCGGAGACTGCCAGCTTCACCTTTGACACGTGGAAGGTGGGATGGATGCGGAGGGAGGGGGGAATAGCCACGCGCACAGCCACCGGGTTGATGATCCGGGTGATGGGATAGGGACCCATGAATCGCTGTGCCAGCTTTCTCCTTTCGCCTTTTAGAGTGACGTCCTGGGTAGAAACGTAAACATGTTGCCCAACTCTGTACGCCGGGGCAGGTCTTCTATGCCGGTCCGCCACAGTCCTGTTGCGCTCCGCTGTGCGTAAAAGCGCATTGCGCGCGGCAGTCCAGATGGAGCGGAACTGCTTGAGATGTGCCCTAACTGAGGGGACAGTTACCTCACTCTCCTGCACCGGGAACAGCGGGGGGTCATAACCCAGGGACGCCTTGAAGGGAGACATCCCTGTAGCAGAAGAGCGAGCGGTATTGTGGGCATATTCAACCCAGGCAAGATGGTTGCTCCAGGACGTGGGTTTGGATGTGGTCACACAGCGGAGCGCAGCCTCCAGCTCCTGATTGGTCCGTTCACACTGCCCGTTGGATTGGGGGTGATGGCCGGAGGAGAGGCTCACCTTGGCTCCGATGGCGTTACAGAATGACCTCCAAACCTCAGATGAAAATTGGGGGCCCCGGTCCGAGACCACGTCCACCGGAATCCCGTGCAGCCTGACCACGTGTTGGACGAGGAGATCCGCCGTCTCCAGGGCAGTAGGGAGGCCTCGCAGGGGGACGAAGTGCACAGCCTTGGAGAAACGGTCCACGATGGTCAGGATGGTGTCATAGGAGTTGGAAACGGGGAGTCCGGTGACGAAATTCCTTCTTCCTTTTGCCTTCAGTGAGAGCAGTCACATTTTTTTTCCTCCCGCCTCCTATCCTGCCTTCCTGACCTAATCCCAGCTTGCTGCGTCTGAGTGAGTGTCTGTGCCGTCTCACCATCTTGCTGATCTCAACCCAAATGGAAAATACAGAAAATGGATATAAGCTGGGCTTTAAACGCAATTGACACCACCTTTTCAAACAGAAAATTGGGCCCGGGGGAGCCCAAATGTGGAGAGACCCGTGGATTGGAACTCATGTGTCTGTGTGATTTGACTGAGGATGTGGAAAAACATCTACCTGTTTTGGCTACGATCACAGGATTTCTGCCGATTGGGCTTTGGAGTTCTCCTGGTGTATCGAAAATTTAACTGGAGCAGCTAATCAAAATGCGGACCCGGCGGAGCTGCTTCTCAATAATTCGACCAGATGGGGAGTGCACGAAGTAGCGGCAAATGACCAACATGGAATTTACCATCTGCATGCACTGTAGAGAGATGGACTCTTATCGGACATGTTCATCTGTGTTTAGAAGGGGAAACATCTGGAGTCGCTTCGTGCTCTCCAGGGAATGATATGAATTTAAAGCCAGTGAATGTTAATTTGAATTGTAAGCTCAGAATATGACAATAGGGAAATCCTATACTCCTATACTCTGTCTGAGCAGATTCGGCCTTGATCGGCGCCCCTGGATAACTCACTCCTCCAGAGTTGAGATAAGCGGATGTGTCAGCTGGCTCGCTAACCCAAACACCGCTGCTGTGCAATAAACAGAACTCTTCAGGGACAGCGTTCATGAACTATAACATCTATCGTTGCCTAGGAGACTATTTGTTGTGCTCCAGTAACTGATACACTCAACACTGCACACACACTGATATCATCATACTGATATACATACACTGCTCTCTCCCTGCTGTGTGATTTGTCTACTAAATGTCTGCTAAATAAGCATTGAGGTTTTTTTTGCCTGCAATCAAAATTTCGCTTACTTACTTAAGCGTCAATTTGATAAAACATGTTTTTTTCTCTCGCCTACTGTGTCATATCCACTCTTTTTCTTTTTTTCCTTTCTTCTTTATGACTGGCGCCTAGCGGCTGCCCCGGCCTTGGATGCGCTCTGCAGAGCGTGCCCAAATGCCAAGTCATGTTTCGTTACCTTGTATTCATACATGTGTAATGACAATAAAGTTGAATCTCAATCTCAATCTCAAATCCAATGCGATGTGCGACCAGGGCCTGCCAGGGATGGGCAGGGGCTGGAGCAGACCCGCTGGAGGGGCATTTCCCGACTTGCAGGTGGCACAGATTGGGCAAGCCCGGGCGTAGCGGGCTGCATCCCTCCGCAGGCCTGGCCACCAAAAGGACCGTTGGAGGAGGTCTATCATCCGGGAGGTGCCAGGGTGACAGGTGAGCCTGGAGGTGTGTAGCCAGTGGATGACCTCTCCTCGGACCGCGGATGGCACGAACAGCCTTCCCTCAGGTCCACCGCCAGGGTCAGGTTCCACTTCCTGCGCCTTCCGGATCTTGCTCTCGATGTCCCACGAGATAGCTCCCACGACGCACGACCTGGGCAGGATGGAGTGGGGCGTCTCCTCCGACTCCACGGGGGTGAACTGCCTAGAGAGGGCGTCAGGCAGGCCGTTTTTAGAGCCAGGCCTGAAGGTGATAGAGAACTGGAACCTGGCGAAGAACAAGGACCACCGCGCCTGGCGGGCGTTCAGGCGCTTGGCAGATCGTAGATATTCCAAGTTCTTGTGGTCCGTCAGGACCACGAACGGCAGGTTCGCCCCCTCTAGCCAGTGGCGCCACTCCTGCAGGGCGAGTTTGATGGCCAAGAGCTCTCTGTCCCCCACATCGTAATTCCTCTCCGCCGGGGACAAGCGCCGGGAGAAGAAGACGCAGGGCTGCTTGGCGCCATCGTCCGGCGACCGCTGGGATAGCACTGCCCCCACTCCTGTGTCCGAGGCGTCCACCTCCACGATGCACTGCAGCGCGGGGTCGACCTGGCGAAGGACCCGGGAGGAGGAGAACTCCGCCTTCAGCACCTGAAAGGCAGCAGCGACCTCTTCGGTCCACCGGAACGGGACCTTAGGGGACGTGAGGCGGGTCAGTGGTCCGACGATGGAGCTGAAGTTAGGGACAAAGCGGCGGTAGAAATTGGCGAAGCCCACGAACTGTTGCACCTGCTTCCGGGATGCAGGTGTAGGCCATTCCACCACCGCCTTCACCTTCTCTGGGTCTGGGAGCACCTTGTCGTGGGCGATGATGAACCCCAGGAAGGACGTAGTCCTGGCGTAAAATTCACATTTCTCAGCCTTCACGTACAGTCGATTCTCCAGCAGTCTTTGGAGGACCCGCCTCACGTGGACCTGGTGCTCGTCCCTGGACTTGGAGAAGATGAGAATATCGTCCAGGTAGACGAACACGAAAAGGCCAATGAAGTCCCGGAGGACGTCATTTATGAGGCGCTGAAAGACGGCAGGAGCGTTGGTCAACCCGAACGGCATTACCAGATATTCAAAGTGGCCGTTCGGGGTACGGAAGGCTGTCTTCCACTCATCTCCCTCCCGGATCCGGACGAGGTGGTAAGCGCTGCGTAGATCCAGCTTGGTGAACCAGGTCGCCCCCTGGAGGGAGTGGAAGGCAGTGTCTATGAGGGGCAGGGTGTAATGGTCCTTCTCAGTGATATCGTTGAGGGCCCGGTAGTCAATGCAAGGGCGGAGGGACCCATCTTTTTTTCCCACGAAGAAGAACCCTGCCCCCACGGGTGACGATGATGGGCGGATTATCCCAGCACTCAAAGATTCCTTCAGGTAGGCGTTCATTGTCTCCTTCTCTGGCGCTGACAGGCTATAGAGCCGACCAGAAGGTAGGGGAGCCCCCTGGCAGAGGTTGATGGCACAGTCATAGGGCCGATGAGGGGGGAGAGACATAGCTTTGGTTTTACTGAACACCATACCCAGGTCGTGAAATTCCGGAGGCACCAGAGACAGGTCCGGGGGTGCAGCGTCCGTCGCAGGGGGAGGAGCGGACGGAGAGCAGGCAGCGAACTGAAGGCAGGTGCCCATGCAGAATGTGCTCCATGCCAATACCCCAGCTGACTTCCAATCCAGGACAGGGTTGTGAAGGCGTAGCCAGGGATACCCCAGGATGACGGGCGACACAGAGTTGGGTAGGACATAAAAGGTCATCTCCTCCCGGTGGTTTCCCGAGATGATGACCGGAACGGGGATGGTTTGGTGTGATACTCTCCCAAGGGAGGCACGGGAGAGGTTGACAAGAGAGATGGGATTCTTCAGTGCCTGACAGCGGATGCCCAAACGGGTTGCCAGGCTCTGTGAAATGAAGCTGCCTTCTGCACCCGAATCCACCAGTGCGTGGGTGAGGTGCCCAGTGGGGTTGTGGCAGAAACGGATGGGCAGCTTCAATTGGGTAAGGGGACTTAACCGATTGATGTCTGCGAGGCCCCCTACAGTGACTCGCGGACCCCGCCGTTTGGCTTTTGTGGACAAAGCTCCACCGTGTGTTGATTGTCTCCGCAATACATGCAGAGATTCAACTCACAGCGGCGTTGTCTCTCTGCCGGGGAGAGCTTTGTCCAGCCCGTCACCATCGGCTCCGACTCCTCGGGGCGCGATGGCGGCGGCGTCGCCAGGGGGCGAGCTTGGGGCAGGCGCAACGAGGCTCCCCGAGGGCGAGAAGTAGACGACTTCCCTCCAGAGGAGCGCTCGCGCAGCCTGTTATCCAAGCTGATGGCTAGGGAAGTTAGCTCTGCTAGCGTTCCAGGGATATCCCGCCCAGCCAGTTCATCCCTCAGATCATCATTAAGGCTGCGGAGGAACAGGCCACAGAGGGAGCGTTCGTCCCAGCCCAATTCCTCCGCCGCTACCCGGTAGTCGACCGCATAGTCCGCTGCCGACCGGTTTCCCTGCTGGAGAGCGAGAAGCCGATCGACTTGGACCGTTTCGGTTCGAGAATGGTCGAAGACTTCCAGAAAGCATGCCACGAATTGGTCATAGGTGAGGGTGGCGTAACTGGGCTTCGCCATTATGGCGTAGGTCCAACTTAACGCGCGCCCCTCCAGGAAATTCCCTATGTAACCAATTCGGCTGTGATCCGAGGGAAAGTCTCCGGGCACACGGTGGAACACGGACTCACACTGCATAATGAACCCCCGTGCTCCGCCGAGCTTTCCGCTAAAGCGGGCGGGGGTCGGAATCGGTGTGAGCCGAACCGGTGCCACTGGAGCCGGCTGGACGGCTGCTGGAACAGCAGGAGCTGCGCCACCCTGGTGAGCCGGGGGGAACGGCTGCTGGGGGTCCAGGCGGTCCAATCGGTTAGTGATGTTAACAAGTTGATTAAGGATCACCTGCTGCTGATAAGCAATTTGACCCACCCGAGCCTCGAGAGTGGTAAGCCGGTGCGCGAGCCCGCCGTCTGCCGAGCCGCTCTGCTGAAGCCGTATTGACATAACGTTCGGCTCAGGAGATGCACACACACAGGCTCAGAGTAGTTCAAACTGTTTATTAACAGCAGGGGTGTATGGGTGTGTGTCTGTGGAATATTAATGTGTTGGTGGCGGCGTCTGCTTCGGGCACAGAGGCAGGAAACCGTACAGCCGGCAACCCTATGGGAGAGAACAGAGACACAGGGTGATGGGCACACACCAACACAGGAGGAGAATAGGCGAGGGAGACGCTTACTTGTTTGGGACAGATGACTGGCACTACAAGGACGGGACCCCGGGAGACAGCCACCTGCAGGACTCGGTGCAGCAGCGAGGAGGGACGAGGGACGGAGTTGTCCGCCACCGAGAAATCCACCTGTGCACAGGGGAGCAGACTGGAGAAGATGAGGTAAGCGATTTTCTTACCGCTCAGCGTCGTGCTGAAGAGAGAGTAGATTGCTTCTTGTAGAAGGGGGGAAGAAGTCTGACGGCTTCAGGCCGAAGCTCAGGGCGAGGCGGCTTATATTCCTCGCCGCTGATGATTAACAGGTGTGCGAGCAGGTGGCGCCGCTGATGAGCGGCGCGGCGTGACAATATGCGAGTCTTGACTTGTGCTCTGTGTTGCGTCATTGTCATCTTTTACCCTGCTATGTATTTGTGTCCTGGGGCCTCATGTACAAAAGGTACTTAAGCACAAAAACATGGCTTACGTCCTTTTCCACAGAAAATTTCAGATACTAGATACGAGGTAAACCGGTATAACCGAGCCCGGTAACTGGTATCCCACGGACTCTCTTGGCCGGTCCATGGGCCCAAAACGCTGGCCACTTGGTGGCCCAGCATCCCTTAGCAGTCCCTCTGGGGGAAGATGCCTGGCTTTCCTGGGGCTTGTTGGCCTCAGGACATTTGTGCTCTTTGGGGGTTGGTGGCATTGTCCTGCTTGCTCGGGGTTTCTGGGGAAGGGGGGGGGGGGGATTGCTGTGACCAGCCAACCTCTTCATATATTCCCTGACAAACCACTCACATGCACACACTTATTTTGTGTGTGCTCTCATACATACGCACACATATGCACACACACGTCTCTCCTTTAACAGGTGCAGATACCAGACTTGTGTTGAGACCTCTTCAGTGGAAGAAACAGTTTGTCTTCTGTTTGTTTCAGTTGTTAGTTTGTTTTTCTTCTTTGTTTGTTTCTCTCCCTTTTCTTTCCCCCTCCCCACCTCTCCTCTCCCCATTTCCCCATTGGATCCTTCATGGGTAAAACAATTTAAATAAAAAAATAAAAGTAATTAGAAGAGAAGTTTATAAACAACATAAGATAAACCTTTATTAGTCCCACAATGGGGAAATTCCAGGATTGCAACAGCACAGGGATAGCAACACTCAGAGCAACAATCAGAAGGCAAGAAAAACAACATCTAGTAAACATATGTCCATATTACTATAAATGTATATATATAGACACACAGTGCAGAGCATTATGGCTGGTGAATGTGCAGCAGAAAGTCTAAGCTCTCTCTCCGCGGATGCAGCGGGCCAGCTGGAAGTCTTTGGGCATGATGGTGACCCCCTTAGCGAAGAAGAGACCACCAGGTGGGCCTCGCTGGTCTCCTGCAGAGCCATGACAGCGAAGCTCAGGAAACGCAGGACGGTCTTGAAGTCCTGAGCGATCTCCCTCACCAGGCGCTGGACGGGCAGCTTACGGATGAGCAGCTCCGTGGATTTCTGGCAGCGACGGATCTCTCTCAGAGCCACGGGCCTGTGACGGCGAGGCCTCTTCACTCTGCCGGTGGCCGGAGCGCCTCTCCGAGCAGCCCTGGTGGCTAGCTGTCTCCTGGGGGGCTTCTTCCTCCAGTAGATTTTACGGGCGGTCTGCTTGGTTCTTGCCATCGCTCTTTATTATTCTGTCTTATATTTCTTTCACGCCGCCTAAACTCCAGCCCGGCACCCGCATCGTTTTCGCTACAGCTCCCGGTATGTCGAGTTTCCCATTAGCACCGGGCGGCGGCCAAGTGCTAGCTAGCACTAGCTCCTCCCCGCTGTAACGTCTCCCGCTGCAAACCGTGGCTCCGTCCGCCGACCCGGGAGACCCCCGGGGCGATCCGTGCGTCCGTGATATTTATACAGAGTGAAAGGTGTAGAAAGAAGAAGGAAGATAAAAAAAAAAGGCTGTTGCAACAGGCAGCCCACTCGTGTGGCGCCGCCGGTCCGGTGGAACCAGAACCGGAAATACAGGGCATATATACAGTATGTACTGTATAAAGCTCCTTTTGGAAAGGTAAATCTGTTTGGCATAATAAGGGAAGCAGATTTCTGTTATGCTCACCTAGCTGTCTGACAGGACAAGGAAAAATAAAAACCTGCAGTCACACCAAAGGTTGGGGAGAGATTTGTTGGAAGCGCCAAAGCCTAAGCCAATGAGGAAGCATCCCCTGGCTCTGGCGTCTCTCTCACCATGCCTTTTCCTAGTTCCACAGCCTCACCACAGGCTGGAGGACAGCACACCACCTTGCCACTTTTCAGCATTCGCTCCAGCGCTGTGGAGCTCATCACCTTCCGAGCACTCTCTGTCGATGGTTCCCATGGCAGCTGCAACACTGGTTTTCAAGGCAGCTGCAGTTCCGGTCCAATGCCACTCTCCACCTACAGTACCGGCTCCACACTGTCCTGGTTCTCCAGTGCTGGTCACTATGTCAAGCTTTTCACCTGTCATCACACCTACAGTTTCGCATGTCATCATGCCTGCAGTTTCACCTGTCACCATGCCTGCTGCTTGGGCTACAGCAGCAGAGTTGCCAGCGTCCTCATCGGCAGTGGAGCAAGAGTTAAGGCAAGTCTTTTTTTTGGATTTGTTTTATTAGTACAAGAGGTCTTGCCTTACTCTTAGTTTGGAGATCCAGTTGCAGCTGCTTCCTGCTCCTGAGCTCTCCCCGCCGGGCTCCACTGCCACCAGTTATACTGACCCAAGTGTTGTCTTCCCCCCCCCCCCCCCCCATCTGAAGTGGCTGGGTTGGGGATGGATCTCTGGGTGTCTGGGCTCAAGATTCACCAGCCTTCATTGTCTGGGTTCACTGCTGACCAGCCTGCTTCATCTGTGTTCTCCACTGGTCAGCAGTCATCGTCTGTGTTCACCGCTAGTCAGCAGTCATCGACTGGTTTCACTCTTGGTCAGCAGTCATCGTCTGGATTCGTCACTGGTCAGCAGTCATCGTCTGGTTTCACCGTTGGTCACCCTGCTGTGTCTGTGTTTGCCACTGGCCAGCGTGCTTTGTCTGGGCTCTCCACTGGTCTGCATGTTTCGTCTAGGCTTGCCGCTGATTATCCTGCATTGTTTGCTTCTGAGGTTAGCGCACCCCTGTTGTTTGCTCCTTATATTAGCACACCTTAGTCACCTGTCCTTGAACTAAGATCCCCCTTGTTGTGGCCATTTGAGCTAGAGGTTTCTCACCTGTTATTCCCCAAGTACATTGCTCCTGCTTCATCGTGCACTCCAGTCTAGGGTCCGGGGAGTCCACCTGACCCACCATGCTCTCCGGGATGGGGTCCTATGGACTTGGGTAGGACCCCTGACCCATCTTATTCTCTAGTCTTGTGGTCCATGGACTGTGGTAAGCCACCCGACTCACCATGCTCTCTGGTCTGGTGGCTCAGAGACTCTGGGAGGCCACCTGACTTCTTCTGGTCTTGGGGCCCTTGGAGGTTGGTTGGCCCCCCGACTCACTGTGCTTCCCAGTCCGATGGTCCAGGGACCTTGAGAGACCACCTGATGGACTTTTTTTTTTGTGAGATTCTTGTATTTTGTTTCTTCCCACTGTGCCTTGTCCCCCTCCTCCCACCCTTTTTGGTGTTTCTAGGGTTTTTTAAAGGTGTCTGGATTCCACCCCTTAAAGGGGAGTTATGTCATGATCTGGGCATGGTCAGGGAATTCAGCACACATTTGGATGTAAATGATTGTACTGTCACAAGCCTTGGCTCATGGGCTTTGACAAAGGAAGGAGACCACACAGAGGTGCCAATTTAAACAATAATTTATTTTACTAAGAAGAAGCAACAAAAGAAAATGTCTGTACAATTAGTGGTGTGTGTATGTGATGCATGAGACAAACAAAGCAACAGACAGGCACTAGCAAGTCCAGTGACCACACGCCGCTGTCATGTCATGTTTGGCCCTACGGGGAAGAAAGACAGTCCCAAGCGCTGAATTATTTATCATTATTTATTATTTATCATTCATCAAAGAAAAGAACAGAAGTCCAAAAAACTGTGCAAAGCATACAAAAATGCAAATGAAGAAAGACTTACAGTTGGCGTTCCAAAACTGGCATTGCTTTGCGAATGTGGAATAAAGCGGGGGAACATATGCGGAGATATTTAATTGTGCAGCAGTGAGATAATGAAACAAGACTGGGTCCAGCCGAACCTCCAGAACCAAGCTCGTGACAGAGTCCCCCTCTCAAGGTGTAGACCCCAGACACCCCAGGGTAACATCAAAAAGACAAAGAAAAAACCTTCACCGCCCCAGAAAGAAGATAACATTAACCCACCCATGGTGGGTGGTGGGGGAACCAGGCAAGGAGGGCAAGAAAAAACAACAACAAAAAAAAAAATCCACAAAGGACCCACACCTGGGCAAAACTAGACCCTCAGCCCCCTGGGTCACAGAATTGCACAGTTCAGGTGGGCGGCTGAAGTCCCAGGCCAGCTGGACGGCAAGGTGGTATGAGTCGGGCGGCCTGCTGGAGAGTTTGGACCACCGACCCAGCGGCTCAGTCTTTCAGGTGGCCGGCCAGAGTTCTTAAGCCACCAGAACTCCCAGGAGGCGGCTCCCCCATGGGACGGCACAATGACAGGAAGCAGCTCCGGAGGGGGGGAACCTCAACGACGTCTTGTGGAGGAGGAAGATGGGGGACCAAGATGGCGTCTAGCAGAGGACGAAGGGGAACCATGACGGCATCTGGCGGAGTAGGAAGGGGGACCATGACGGCATCTGTTAGAGGAGGAAGGGGGACCACAATGGCATCTGGTGGAGGAGAAGGAGAAACGACGACACCCTCAGTGGTGTTAGGCAGGAAGACCGTAGCACCTGCGGAGGCTCCGGGCTGGAGCATTGCAGCACCCGCGGTGGCTCTGGGCTGGAGCATTGCAGCATCCGCTGTGGCTCCGGGCTGGAGCGTTGCAGCACCCGCGGTGGCTCCAGGCTGGAGCATTGCAGCATCCGCGGTGGCTCCGGGCTTGAGCACTGCTGCACCCTCGGTGGACCCAGGCTGAGTCAACGCTGCTGCACCCTCTGTGGACCAAGGCTGGGCCAATGTTGCACCCTTGGTGGACTGCGGGCTGGGGCGTAGCGCCCATGGCGGGCACAAGCTGGAGCACATCACCCATGTTGGGTTAAGGCTGGGGCACAGCACCCACGAGGATCCCCAGCTGGGACGCAGCACCCATGGAGACTCAGACCGAGGAGGGACCCACATGACAGCCTTGGGCAGAAGAGGGGCTGCACCCATGGTGGACCCGGCCTGAGCCGAGGCTGCACCCATGGAGGTCTGGGGCTGGAACTGATCACCCGTGATGACCTCCACAGCGGGGAAAGCTGGACCTTGGACAACCTCGGGCGGCAAACCTGGAACCACGGAGACCTCTGGCATTGCAGGAACATTCCCAGTGACCCTGGGAGAAAGCTCAGACAGAACACACAGAGAAGGGGGGTCAAGGTCATCAGCAGCGGTGGAGCCCAGCAAGGCGAGGTCAGGTGCAGTGAGCAGCTGCACCCAGGGCTCCTCACCAAGAGCCAGGCAAGATTGCTGTAGAACTGATAAGAGAAAAAACAAAAGAGAGCACTTGCCTGAGCTCGAGCTCCACCACCGTCCAGGACTCCGGTAATACAGGTGATGAAGTTACTTCAGGCTCAGTCATCTGGAGGTCCAGCTCGGTGCTGACTCTGCTGCAGCAGCCTCGGCAGCAGGCATAATGGTAGTGGCAGTCTTGGAGGCCCCAGGCGAAGTGACCCACACTGGTGGCTCATGCAGTGTGGCAGCTGGGGTTTGGCTCACTGCTAGTGCAGGAACTGGAGGAACTGCAGGAACTCCAGGGCCATGGGCTCCTCCATCGTCCGGCAGTTCTGTTCCAGGGACGGCGGACACTCAGGAACTGGGGAAGAGGACACAGAGAGGGCTGGTGAACAATGGATTACTGCAGGAGGTGATGAGAGCTCAGGGGTCTGCAGACCATGAGTCTCATCACCGGGAATCAGACAAGGCATCTCATCATAAATTGACATAGAATGAAATTAAACTTGCCTGTCATCACAGTGTGCAATACTATCTGCAGCAGGAGACTAACAGTTATCCCTTTCTGTGTCTATGGTTAGCTTGGGCCCCTCTGAGGATTGTGGAGGAACCGTCCCTTTAATCACGGAGGTGGACAGAGCCACAGAGGATGTGGTGAGCCACCCATCAGTGGGAGAAGTTGCCAGGAGGAAGTGGGAGGCAGCAGCTGTGTACCAGGGAGAAGCTGGGAAATAAGCTGGAGAAAAGAGACACTTAGAGTGCACTGCTGTGGGAGTCTTCTGCCCTGATGAAGCAGGGGCTGCTGGCGAGGAGGAAATGGCGTTCTTCCGGTGGTCCGGAGATGGACAAAGTCGTCTTTGTGGAGTTATTGGTATGCATGCTGGAGCTGGAGAAGCAAGAGTGGAAGCGGACACACTGGAGACGAGGTAAGGCGTTTTCAGTAGAGCGTGCTTCTGTGTGAGAGCCGGGTTAGCTGAAAGCAGCCCCCACGTCAGCCAGGGGAATGATTGCTGGAGCGCGGTGACCGTGAACAGCAGTCCCGCATATTGCGGATATCTCCAGAGGCCGGGGTGTAACTCCAGAATCCCCACAGCTCCATCCAAACTCTCCCAGGTTTTCTTGGGACCGCGGGTGGCGAGAGCTTCATCCACAAAGCTCTGGATAAAGTCTGCCGCCCATTCCTCTTCAAGGCTCAGAGACCCGCTGCCAGTCTTCCTTTGTCGAATGGGTGAGGCCAACGAGCTGGGGACATGACTAGCTCCAAAGCAGATGGGTGAAAAAAAAAGCACAAAAAAGGAAAAAAATGTACAAACGCAACAGCTGGGTCTTACTATGGCTGCACTATTCTGTCATGTTTGCCCCTCCGGTGCAGAAAGACAGTCCCAAGCGCTGAATGTCATTTGTGACATTTATTAAAGAAAAGATCAGACGTCCAAAAAAAACTGTGCAAAACATAAAAATACAAATGAAGAAAGACTTACAATTTATGTTCCAGAGCCGGCATCGCTTTGTGAACGTGGAATAAAATGGAGGAACATACATGAGACATTCAATAGTGCAGCAATGAGAAAATGAACAGACAGTCCTTCAATACATGCGGATAACAACGTAAATGATCACAGGTTTGGGTGCCCCTGAGCGGGAAAAGAGGAAACCATAATAGTGATTGGGATCCGCTGGTAATGATGAGAGGTAAGGGAGAAGCGGCTGGACTGGTAGCTTGTCACCCAGAGCACAAACCCGGAAATAACGCCTGAAAGCTGTCAGCTCACAAAATAAATACAAACATAACCAAAAACAGAATAGATAATAATTAGAGATGAAACGAGACATGGCCAATAGAAACTGAAGCATAAACAGAGAAATAGTTTTTGAACTGTGCCAAATTGTGCCAAATGGCACAGTTTGGAAAAACGTCTGTAACTTTTGAATGATTCAATATAGAAGCTTCATCTTGGGCTCTAATGAAAGGTGACACTCAGGGCTGTGTGTGTGTGTGTGTGTGTGTGTGTGTGGGGTGTTTATTCATTCATGAATGAATGAATGAACAAACAAGCCCCCCCACACAAAGAAGCATGCCACGTAAAAAATGTGTGGCTTTTTTTTTACAAGAAAAAATAACCTACAGTGCACTAAAAATTATTCTAAAATATTTGTAATGTAGAAGATAACAACTCCCACGCCCACCCCCCCCCCCGCTACAGAGGACGGACATCGGCCATCACTACATGACGGAATAGTCATGTGGCGATGTGGCGACCGCGGCGCAGTCACCGCAGTCACCGCAGTCACCGCAGTCACCGCGGCTTCCCCCCCCCTCGCTAAAGAAGAATAGCGGGGGGGGCGTTCACGGTCTGGACGCGGCGCACAAACCGTGTACCGCGGCGCACAGACTTCGGACTTCGTGCGCCGCACAGTTGTAATTTACCGATCGGTCAAAAGTCATTTTTGATTACAATTTTCAGGGATAAAGAATAATTTAGCTTATAACACTTACCTGTTCACAGCAGCAGCGTAGCTGGCGAACTTCTCTTCCTCATTGTCAGACGAACGCGACGCTGGTCCGCTTGTTACGGACTCGTGGTTCTGATCTTGCGACCCGGTCAAAACATAATTCCATTATTGCGATTTTGCGCTTCCATGATTGCGGTTTTGGCGAACGATTTTTCAAAACAAATAACAGTAGTAATTCAAAAAGACTGGCGAACGCGTGTGTGTCACCCAGCCTTCGTCGTCGGCCTCCGTTGGTCTATGATGACCATGGAAGAGAATCCTAAACGTCTATTCTGCTGGAATAAAAAAAAAAAAGCACCGCCTGTGGCTGAACAGGCCGATGCGCGAATGGCAGTCCCTGTCACACAGGTCGCACTTGTGGGTGGTCTCCGTGCTGCTGGGTCTATGGCGGTTCTTCCTGCGGGTCCTTTTTTCATCTGCTACAGCAGTCAGTCTCTCCACCCAGCCTTACACAAAACAGCTTTCGAACTTCTGTGCTTCAATTGGCTCGCTGCATTCACAGCGTTGGTAGGCGGGTCCTTCTTGCTAGGTTTTCAGTCATTGGTTCTTCAAGGTTTCAGAAACCCAATTCAAGGCTCTTATTAGTCGAATGAGAGGTCAATCATATCTGATCTGTTCGCGGCTGTGTCTGTAGTGGAAGAACGGAAATGCAGTTTTTTTTTTCAGCGCGCTCTTGGACGTAGCGTCCTCGTGCATCCTAGAACGCACGAGGGTGCTCTTGTGCGCCCTCGTGCGCTCTAGGACGCAGAGACGTGCCCGTTCACGGTATACCGGAGTGCAAGAGGTTAAAATAGTGTGTCTTATTCTTATGGGGACGGCAGTGGCTCAGGGGGTAGAGCAGGTCATCCAATACCGCATGGCTGGCGGTTCGAATCCTGCTCTCCCCAGATATCCTGCCGTTGTGTCCCTGGGCAAGACACTTCAACTCAATTGCTCCTGGTGGGTCTGGAAGCGCCATGTCAGGCAGCATGCCGCCATCAGTGTATGAGTGTGCGTGAATGGGTGGATAGCAGGATCTGTAAAGTGCTTTGGTCATCAAGAGATGAGAATAAAAGCGCTATATAAGTAAATGACATTTACCATTTAATGGGGTGACACACTGACAGAGATTTCTTGAATTTATAGAGTGCCTTCTGCCTTACTGAGTGAAATTTTCAGATTTACTGCTTCGAATAGGCGTGGTTTAAAGTAGTGTCCTATTCGGTCTCAGCTTCTCTGTGCCTTGCCTGGCATGCAGCGTTGGCAGCAAGCCGACTATTCTGCATCTCCTCGGTCTCAACTTGTCTGTACTTTGCCTGGTGTGCAGCATTGCTCGCTTTGTGGGCATTTCGGGCTTCAAGTGACTCAGCATGTGCAAGGCGCACTGCCACACGTTTCCTGTCTATCTGTGCATCCTTTGTCTGTCGTACCCTATGACGTGCTCGAACCTCAGGTGTTTCATCTTCACGGCATCTTTTCTGATGTGCAACACAGTCATGCCTGGGAGGTACTGCTCGAACCTCAGCTGTGGCATCTTCACGGTATCTTTCCTGACCAGGTGCAGCAGTTCTCGACACTATTGCTCTCATTTGTGTAGCATCTGGTTGGTCTATATGACATCATAAAGACATCGAGGCAGGCATCATAGGACACTACATCATTGGCAGCCAGTCCTATTGCCTATATGACGGCATTGCCTATATGATGGCATCACGAGTCCTATGTACCCTGAGATCATAGGATCATCATAGGACATCATGCAGACATCATAGGCAGGCATCATAGGAGACTACATCATAGGTAGCCAGTCCTATTGCCTACAGACGTGGACAAAATTGTTGGTACCCTGTTAATGAAAGAAAAAAACCTCACAATGGTCACAGAAATAGCTTGAATCTGACAAAAGTGGTAATAAATAAAAATTCTATGAAAATTTACCAATGAAAATCAGACAATGCTTTTGAATTGTGGTTCAACAGAATTATTTTAAAAAACAAACTCATGAAACAGGCCTGGACAAAAATGATGGTTACCCCTAGAAAAGATTGAAAATAATGTGACCATAGGGACATGTTCAACCAAGATGCGTCCTCTAATTAACATCACAGGTGTCTACAAACTTGTAATTAGTCAATCGGCCCATTTAAAGGGTGACAAGTAGTCACTGTGCTGTTTGGTGACATGGTGTTTACCACACTAAACATGGACCAGAGGAAGCAAAGGAGAGAGAGTTGTCTCAGGAGATTAGAAAGAAAATTATAGACAAACATGTTAAAGGTAAAGGCTATAAGACCATCTCCAAGCAGCTTGATGTTCCTGTGACTACAGTTGCACATATTATTCAGAAATTTAAGATCCACGGGACTGTAGCCAACCTCCCTGGACGTGGCCGCAGGAGGAGACCGATAATATGAATGGTAACAAAAGAGCCCAGAACAACCTCTAAACACATTCATGGTGAACTCCAAGGTCAAGGTACATCAGTGTCAGATCACACCATCCGTCGTTGTTTGAGCCAAAGTGGACTTCATGGGAGATGACCAAGGAGGACACCACTGTTGAAAACAAATCATAAAAAAGCCAGACTGGAATTTGCCAAACTGCATGTTGACAAGCCACAAAGCTTTTGGGAGAATGTCCTATGGACAAACGAGACAAAACTGCAACTTTTTGGCAAGGCACATCAGCGCTATGTTCACAGATGCAAAAATGAAGCATACCAAGAAAAGAACACTGTCCCTACTGTGAAACATGGAGGAGGTTCTGTTATGTTCTGGGGCTGCTTTGCTGCATCTGGCGCAGGGTGTCTTGAATCTGTGCAGGGTACAATGAAATCTCAAGACTATCAAGGTATTCTAGAGAGAAACGTGCTGCCCAGTGTCAGACAGCTTGGTCTCAGTCGCAGGTCATGGGTCTTGCAACAGGATAATGACCCAAAACACAGCTAAAAACACCCAAGAATGGCTAAGAGCGAAACATTGGACTATTCGAAAGTGGCCTTCTATGAGCCCTGATCTAAATCCTATTGAACATCTGTGGAAGGAGCTGAAACATGCTGTCTGGAGAAGGCACCCTTCAAACCTGAGACAACTGGAGCAGTTTGCTCCTGAGGAGTGGGCCAAAATACCTGCTGAGAGGTGTAGAAGCCTCACTGACAGTTACAGAAATCGTTTGATTGCAGTGATTGCCTCAAAAGGTTGTGCAACAAAATATTAAGTTAAGGGTACCATGATTTTTGTCCAGGCCTGTTTCATGAGTTTGTTTTTTAAAATAATTCTGTTGAACCACAATTCAAAAGCATTGTCTGATTTTCACCGGTTAATTTTCATAGAATTTTTATTTATTACCACTTTTGTCAGATTCAAGTTATTTCTGTGACCATTGTGGGTTTTTCTTTCATTAACAGAGGGGTACCAACAATTTTGTCCACGTCTGTACATGACGGCATCGCCTATATGACATCATCGCAAGTCCTATGTAGCCTGAGATCATAGGATCATCATAGGACATCATGCAGACATCACAGGCCGTCCTATGATGTCCTATGACAGACACACAGACAGAGATTTCTTGAATTTATAGAGTGAAGCAATAGTTGTCTGTCTCTCTGTGTTGGCCCTGCGATGGACTGGCGATCTGTCCAGGGTGTACCCTGCCTCTCACCCAAAGATGCTGGGATAAGCTCCAGCCCCCCCGTGACCCAAAAAGGATTAAGCGGAAGAAGATGGATGGATGGATGGAAGAGTGATGATGATGAAGTGATAAGTGTAAATTGTGGAGCTGCAACACAGAGAGAGATGCAGCTCTCTCAGCCACTATTTTATATTATTCCTTGCCCAAAAGCAAAGTATATTGGATTTTGTGCTCAGAAAAACTTTTGTAAAATAACTTAATACATTATACTCATGTAACTGAGGGTCTTTGCACTTTGGCTATACTCAAGGTGAGTGATAAAATGAAAACATGTGTAGCTCATGTATTTTTTACCTACATATGTATAAGCACTATGGGATGCTTGAGATTGCATGTGTGGATTGACCTCACGTCTTAGATGGGACAATATGTCTGGACCGCCTGTGGATAATAACAAGAAGACGGAGGTACGGCGATAAGGAGCTGAAAGGACTTCCTGACCTCCTGGAGCCCAGGCGGAGGACTGAAGGTCGCGGGGGGAGAGTTATTGTCAATAGGGGGGTTGACTGTGATATGTGATTCTTCCTTTGTCCTTGTGTGTATAAAAGAGAAGGTTTTGACTCAGCTCTCTCTCTTCTGTTCTTGAGAGATAGCTGGGGATGTGAACACGACATTAAAACCTGAACTGAGAAATGATTCAGTCTCGTTATTTCACGCTCCCCACATTGGTGACCAGAGACGTTTGAGAATGCCGGGAAGCGATTCCCGCGATCCAGACTCGTCGGAGTCTGCCCGAGCGAGCGCTGTCTCCGTTAAACTGCCAGAATTCTGGCAGGACAACCTGGACTTGTGGTTCCTCCAGGCTGAGGCACAGTTCGCGCTCGCAGGAATAACGGCGGATGACACTAAGTTTTACCACGTCATTGCAAGACTCGACAACCGCACAGCTCGATGCGTGCGGAGCCTGGTACAGCAGCCACCCGCTGACAACAAATACGGCGAGTTGAAGGCTGCCCTCACCGAGTGTTTCACGCCCTCAGCCAAAGAGAGGGCTAGGAGGCTCCTGGCTATGCACGGCCAGGGAGGGCGCAGGCCAGTCGTCCTGATGGAAGACATGCTGCAGCTGAGGGAATCGGACAACGATAATTTCCTATTTCAGAACATCTTCCTAAGCAACCTCCCGGCACACATGAGAGGGACCCTCTCCGGCATGCCTTGTGTGACCCAGCGGGACTTCCGTGCGATGGCCCGAGAGGCGCAGCGACTCCTCGACTCCTGCAGCAAGCAGACGGCCACAGCGGCAGCGACAGACCTAGGTGCGGCGACCCGAGGCAACGAAGAGCCAGAGACAGCAGAGCCAGCCCCACCGCAGCGACGCGGCCCCGGCGCAGCGGAGGAGATGGCCTCTGTTATTATCACCGGCGTTTCGCAGAGAAGGCACACAGGTGTGTGCCATCGTGCAGCTACAAGAGCTCGGGAAACTCCAGAAACCGGGATTCGTTAGCAGCTTTGGCTCTCAGTGAAAGAAATAAGCTGCTGTACATCACAGATGTGAGCTCCGGGCGGCACTTCCTCGTAGACACCGGAGCCCAAGTGAGTTTCATCACCCCTACCTACGCTGACCGGCTGGCTGGCCCCCGTGGTGACGGGGCAACGGCGGCGAATGGCTCAAGCATCAACACCTACGGAGAAAGGACTTTGCCTCTGTCCTTGCACGGCCGCACTTATGAATGGACTTTTATCATAGCGGCGGTGAGCTTCAACATGTTAGGTGCCGATTTTCTGTGCTCACATGGTTTGTTAGTTGATCTTGCCAACAGACGATTAGTTAATGCACTATCTTTCTATTCTATTCCTTGTGCAGCTCGAGTGTCCCCACCACCGGTGCAGACCAACGTCGCCACAGCAGGCGGTAAGTTTAACACACTCCTCACCCAATTTCCAGCGCTCACAGTTCCTACTTTTTTGGCAACAGTTGCGAAACACGAGGTGAAGCATTTTATCACTACAGTGGGCCCCCCCCGTCTTCGCGAAAGCTCGGCGTTTGGATGCCGCTAAGCTCTCCATCGCGCGCGAGGAGTTCGCCAGCCTGGAGAGGCTGGGCGTTATTCGCTGCTCGAAGAGCCCCTGGGCTTCGCCGCTGCATATGGTCCCTAAAGCTGACGGCTCCTGGAGACCTTGCGGTGATTACCGCAGACTAAACAACGCCACAGCGCATGACCGCTACCCCATCCTGCACATTCAGGATTTTTCAATGCATCTAGCGGGGGCGCACATTTTTTTCTAAAATAGACCTGGTTCGCGGCTACCATCAGGTTCCAGTCCGTCCTGAGGACATTCCTAAAACAGCGGTAATAACCCCTTTTGGACTTTTTGAGTTTTTGCATATGCCGTTTGGTCTTAAAGGCGCCACACAAACATTCCAACGTATGATGGATGCCGTGTTACGTGATCTCCCTTTTGTGTTCGTCTACCTCGACGACATTTTAGTCGCCGGTACTTCAGAAGAGGAACACGAAAAATACCTCACTGCGGTTTTTCGGAGGTTGGGAGAGCACGGGTTAATAATTAATCCAGCCAAGTGCCAGTTTGGCATGGCGCAGATCGATCTTTTGTGACACCACGTCTCCCCAGAAGGGGCAATCCCGCTACCAGATAAGGTGCGCGCAGTGGCAGATTTTCCCCGACCACAAACGGTCAAATCATTGCAGGAGTTTTTAGGAATGGTAAATTTTTATAACCGTTTCCTACCCCACGCAGCGCAGCTCATGCAACCATTATACGCCGCGCTCAAAAAACAAAAACCCTCCAATCCTATCGAGTGGTCCCCAGAGCGGGAGCGCGCATTTTCGGAGGTAAAAAAAGCCCTGGCTGACGCTGCGCTTCTAGCTCATCCTGATCCATCGGCCCGCATAGCGCTCACCGCCGACGCATCAGATTTGGCCATAGGGGTGGTCGTGGAGCAGCATGTTGCCGGGGTTTGGCAGCCGCTGGCATTTTTCAGCAGATCCTTGAACGAAGTCGAGCGGAAATACAGCACGTTTGACAGGGAGCTGTTAGCGCTCCATTTGGCCATCTGCCATTTCCAGTTTTGGCTGGAAGGTCGGCGTTTCACCGCTTTTGTCGACCATAAGCCACTCACTTTTGCGATGTCCAAAATTTCAGAACCTTGGTCGGGCCGGCAACAGAGGCAACTGGCTGCAATTTCGGAGTTTACCACTGATATTCAGCACGTAGCGGGTAAACTCAATGTAGTGGCAGACTGCCTCTCTCGCGCGGTCACAGCACCGGTGTGCGCGGAGGCAGATTATACTACCGCAGCCGCAAGGCAAAGTAGCAGCGCAGAAGCGCACGCGGCCCCAGTTCACGTGGGAATAGATTACGCAGCCATGGGAGCAGAACAGGGTAGTGATGCGGACGTGCGCGCGCTCCTGTCTGGACCAACAGGGTTAAGGCTGGAGAGCAGGTGTTTGCAAACCGGTATGCCCCCCCTAATCTGCGATGTATCGACTGAGCGACCGCGCCCGGTAGTCCCAGCCGCGTGGCGCCGCCGCGTTTTTGACTCGGTTCACTCCCTGGCGCACCCAGGAGTGCGTGCTTCTGTGAAAATGGTAGCGGAGAAGTTTGTTTGGCCGAACCTGCGCAAGCACGTGAAAGAGTGGACAAGAACCTGCATGGCTTGCCAGCGGGCCAAAATTCACAGACACACAAAAGCTCCCTTAGAACCATTCCACATTCCGGCCAAGAGATTCGATCATGTGCATGTCGACCTCGTGGGCCCCCTACCGTCGTCGCAGGGGTTCACACATCTTTTGACAATGGTGGATTGAACCACACGTTGGCCGGAAGTGGTCCCCCTGACATCGACCACAGCTGCAGAGGTGGCTCGCGTTTTTTTGAAGGCCTGGGTAGCACGTTTCGGGGTTCCGTCGGATATTACGTCCGACAGAGGGCCTCAATTTGTCTCTGAGCTCTGGTCAGCTATGGCCAGCAGCTTGGGAGCGAAAATTCATCGCACTACTGCTTATCACCCCCAGGCTAATGGTTTATGCGAGCGTTTTCATAGGTCTTTGAAGGCAGCCCTCAGAGCGTCGCTTACGGATGCAGATTGGGTACACAAACTACCATGGGTTTTATTGGGGTTGCGTTCTGCGCCCAAAGAGGATTTAAATGCCTCCCCAGCCGAGTTACTTTTTGCACAACCTCTCAGGCTGCCCAGTGAATTCCTACCAGAGCATCCGAAGCTGGGGTGCCCCCCGGCTCTGGGGCCTCTGATTGGCACGGGAGCAGACACGCTCCCGGGCCCCGTTCATCACACTTTTCCGCGCGTTTTTGTTCCCAAAGCTTTGAAAAATGCCGAGTTCGTTTTTGTCAGGCACGAGGCTCTGAGACCGACCCTCCGCCCGCCATATGATGGTCTGTATAGGGTGCTGGAAACTGGTGATAAGCATTTTGTGCTAGATTTGGGAGACAGGAAAGAGACAGTTAGTATTGACAGACTAAAGCCTGCTTTTGTGATGAACGATGAGTCTGTACCAGTAGCGAGGGCACCTCGACATGGCAGACCCCCCAGGGAACACGTCCCTGAGCCCCCGCAGGGATCAAATAACCACTCTCTTCCTCAGTCTGCAGATTATTTGCAGGACGGCGCCGCAGGGACGGCGAGACCTGCTTACAGCAGATTCGGAAGACGTTTGAAGCCCAGACGGCGTACAGACTGAATTTTAATGTGATCATGTGGTATAGACTATGCTATTGAGGTTATCATGTTTTATTAACTCTTATATATTGTCCATTCTTCGACGTTTGGGGGGGTTATGTAGCTCATGTATTTTTACCTACATATGTATAAGCACTATGGGATGCTTGAGATTGCATGTGTGGATTGACCTCACGTCTTAGAGGGGGCAATATGTCTGGACCGCCTGTGGATAATAACAAGAAGACGGAGGTACGGCGATAAGGAGCTGAAAGGACTTCCTGACCTCCTGGAGCCCAGGCGGAGGACTGAAGGTCGCGGGGGGAGAGTTATTGTCAATAGGGGGGTTGACTGTGATATGTGATTCTTCCTTTGTCCTTGTGTGTATAAAAGAGAAGGTTTTGACTCAGCTCTCTCTCTTCTGTTCTTGAGAGATAGCTGGGGATGTGAACACGACATTAAAACCTGAACTGAGAAATGATTCAGTCTCATCATTTCACGCTCCCCACAACATGGACTTTTATTACTGCCTTTTAGGTTCAGGTTCAGGTTCAGGTTACTTTATTTGTACCCGTAGGTAGATTTGTTTTGCAGACTGGGGACATCCATATTTACAAGCCACAATTACATTCAACATAAACACAAACACAGGCACACATGAAGCTGACTATAAACATGATAAAAATACTCAAGGCTCCATCAATCAGGGTATAAAGACAAAGAGATGAGAGAAGAGAGAAATGTGTATTCCATTCATCCATCCATCCATCCATCCATCTTCTTCCACTTAATCCTTTTCGGGTCGCGGAGGGCTGGAGCCTATCCCAGCATCTTTGGGCGAGAGGCAGAGTACACCCTGGACAGATCACCAGTCCATCGCAGGGCCAACACAGAGAGACAGACAACCATTCACTCTCACATTAATACCTAAGGACAATTTAGAATCCCCAGTTTGATGCCAATTTACCTAACTTGCATGTTTTTGGCATGTGGGAGGAAAACGGAGAAATCCCGGATTAAACCCACGTGGACAACATGCAGACTCCACACACATCACTGTTGGACAGGGGCTGGGATCGAACCCAGGATCCCCCGGCCAAGGGTGAGTTGCTGTGCTGCCGCAGTGCTAACCACTCCGCCATCGCACTGCCGCTGTGTATTCAATTCAATTCAACTTTATTTATATAGCGCCATTTCACAACAACAGTCATCTCATAGCACTATCAACTGTAGGGAGGACCCCCACAGTTGCAGAAAGACCCCAGCAATCAGGCGATCCCCTGTGAGCAAGCACTTGGCGACGGTGGAGAGGAAAAACTCCCTTTTAACAGGAAGAAACCTCCAGCAGAACCAGGCTCAGGGAGGGGCAGTCATCTGCTGCGACTGGCTGGGGGGTGAGGGGACAGAGAAGAAGAAAAGAACAGACATGTAGAGAGCAAACAGCACGATGGGGACTCAATCTATGGGAGAGAACAAACAAATGTTAATGACCAGCAAAAAAAAAATATTTCATAGAGAGTGAGGAAAGGAGTGAGGCCCAGTGCATTACTGGAGGTCCCCCGGCTGACTAATGGTATTCCATTAAGAGGTAATCCAGTAAACACCTTGCACTTGTTTTGATAAAATTATTTATAAAATCTGGTTTTAAAAATGTAAAATTAGCAGAATATAAAGCCATGCAAACTTTCAACTGCATGTTGAATTTGACTCTGAAAGCATCAGTGCTTCACCAGCCCTGAACCTCACCACACGTCACTGGTTTCAAATAGGACCAAATTAGGCAAAACAACCAACAGTATGTACCTTTACAACAGGCATATAAAATCAATTATCAGCCCAAATCACTCACAAAATCACTGCAGTATTATCATTGGTTTATCGCTGTAATCATAAAAATGCTAAAACATTCATGACATTCATTATCATTTAGCATTTTGATGAATACATCGGAACATTGGCATTGAATATCATTAATTTATTGAAAGAATACATTTTTTAAACACATTTTCTAGTGACTTTCGTGTGTGTGTGTGTGTGTGTGTGTGTGTGTGTGTGTGTGAGTGAGTGAGTGAGTGAGTGAGAGAGAAATTTAGTTTCTGATACAAAGAGTGAAGATTATATACTGTATATTCATTTTGAAATATAAAATACTGCAGCATACTCACAAATTCCAGCATGTAATTAAGCTCCAATATCTTTGCAGTGCTCTCTAAAAATACAGACTCCTTATTCTTGCCCAAATCACTATATTGCCTATGCACTGCCCACTGTTTTGCTTTGCAAAACGTGACCTGAAAGACCTAACAGGACTGAAATGCTCCCTACACATGTGGAACTAACAATTATAATATCAATTAAACCTGCAAGCAGGTGTAAACGGACCTTCGCCCCCCGCGCGCCCGCGGAACCTGGCGCCCGTCGTCCTTTGCTGGCTGGGAAAATGTGCCGTCATCACTGCAAGGGCTGCATGAATATTAAAGTAAACCATTTGGCGCAGATCTTCCTGTGAGCAGTAAGTGGCACTATCCCTTTTGTCAAATATTTTTATGTAGGAGCGTGCGGAGTGGGACTAATCTCCATCATAACAATTCCGGCAAAAAATATGATAAAGTGGAAAAGATATGTGCACCCCCACCCCTCATTTTTGTTGGTGGGGCCAAACGTGCGGAGTGGGATTAATCTCCATCATAGCAATTCCGGTGACAGTCCGACACAGTTTGTCCAAATTACAACTGTCCAACATATGGCGATCAAGTAGACTCAGACATGTGGGTCAGCACTAGGTGATGGCGGCTTTCCTGGTGGCGGTGGGTAAGGGCCACAACTGTGTTGTTTGCATATCTTGAGGTGATGCACACCTCACCCAAATTTTGTAAGCAAGTGAACCCCAACACCACTGGCCCTGTGACTGAGATGGATAATGTTGCTCCTTTATATTCAGGTAGTCTTTTTTTGGCATATGTTTGTCTTTCTAAAATGTGTCTTGGAATTCCTGTTGATTACAAAAGATATTCACTAAAGTAATATATTGACCAAGTTTAAATTAAATTAAATCACCCTTTATTGTCATTCAATCCATACAGCCAATCATGTACAGTAGAATGAAACTGTGTTTCTCTTATCTACAGTGTTATTCACACACAAACACCCATATATAGAATCAGAGGGGTCGCTGCCATGCAAGGCACCACCACTGACTTTCAGTACAACACAGAGTCATGCCACCTGCAGAAATTCTCTGACGACTCAGCTGTTGTGGGGCATATAAAAGGGGGAGAGGAGGGGGAGTACAGGACACTGGTAGACAGATTTGTGGAGTGGACGGAGCAGAATCACCTGGGGTTGAATGTCAGCAAGACCAGAGAGATGGTGATTGACTTCAGGAAGAGGAAGATTCCTCCTCAGCCACTGCAGATTAGGGGGGAAGATGTGGGAGTGGTTGAGGACTACAAACATCTGGGTGTATCACTTGCCCACTCACCTATTTAAGGATACAGCAATGGTTCTCTTGTTGCCGTGTCCTACTGTTTGCTTCCTCTGAGCATCTGCCAAGCTCTGAGTGAAAGTGTTTTTCCGCAGAGGTGAACGGGTGAGCTTCACCGTGGATTTAATCCCTTTTCCGTTTTCCTCAGCTGTGAGCCCCGGTTCCCTTCGGGTGTAACTCCGGCTAGAATTCCTCTCTTTTTCTCCAGCATCCCTACACGCTTCAGCCTGTGTTCCCTCCAGGCTGTTCTCCATTCCCTTTGGCAAGAGCCCCCGTTCTCCTCCAGTGCATCTCATCCCCGCTTTGTGTGCAAGTGTAGTGTTTTTGTACTATATTCGTGTTTATGTTAATAAATGTAGCAAACTCACAAATGACATCTGGTGTCTTCTGCTGCCCTTGAGAAGGGCCATTTATGACAAAAATTACATAGTTTGTCCTTTACTCCATCCCAACATGTTAAGAATTTGGGCATTATATTAGATTCTGAGGTTGGTTTTACTCCACACGGGGTGAGACTGGACATCCTGGCAGATAAACAACACATCTATCGCATGGTCTGTGGTGGACTTTTGCCAGTCGGTGCATCGTGACATAGACTGCATAAAGAGCAGAGATAAACAAACCTATCATCTGGTCAGTCACTACAACAGATACTGGAGTCAGTTTGCCTTGGCCTGTCCTTGCCACTGATAATACCTCTATCTGCCAAGAATGTGCTGCTAGTCCAGCAAAAGCTAGTGGTACTCAAATACTTTGCAAGCAGTTTCATGAAATGGTCAGTCAGAAAGCAACTCATACCAGCTTGGACGTCACCCGGGTTAACGAGGTCCGTGCTGATCTGTTATATAGACAGGCGTTCCTGGCAGTGGATGGTGAAGGACAGAGTTGCGTAGAGGAATCTGATTAGACCTAAATGAAACAGCCATTGTCACCCCCGACAGACTGCTATGATGATGATGATGATTAAAAATATAACATAAACAGGATTCTACCACCTTAAGAACATAGCCAGAGTCTGCCCACTTCTCTCTTGAGCAAACACAGAGATACTGATGCACGCTTTTATCACCAGCCGTATTGATTACTGTAATGCCCTGGTCTCTGTTCTTCCCAAAAAGACAATTTCAAATCTGCAGTTATTACAGAATTCAGCTGCACGTGTTCTGACGAGGACCAGACAGCAGACTCACATCATGCTGGTCTTAAAGTCATTGCTTTGATCTAAGATGGTTGAACTAAGATGGTGCTTCTACATCTGGCTCCTCGGCGCTCGACCATGTCTCACATTGATGTGTGTGTGTGTGTGTGTGTGTGTCTGTCTGTCTGTCTGTCTGTCTGTCTGTCTGTATGAGGTTGGGTGGATGAAGGGGTGGGGTGGGATGGGCCGTAATTGTGTTATTTTATTTTTTTTTTAATTTGTAAAGCACTTTGTGCTACATTTTTTTTTGTATGAAAAGGACTATATAAATAAAGTTTTGATTGATTTGATTGATTGATTTTCCATTGTTTTGGATGGTTGACCCCAGGTATTTAAACTCATCTACTTTCACTACCTCTGCTCCTTCCATCTTCACCGTTACACCTGCCTCCCTCTCATTCACACTCATGTATTCTGTCTCACTTCAACTGTCTTTCATTCCTCTTCTCTCCAGAGCATACCTCCACCTCTCTAGGTTCTCTTCCACTTGATGCCACTCTGTCGGTTCTTACTGTCATGGTGCGGTCCTCGCGGGCCGCAAATAAGACATGAGAAAGGTACGAATCATGAAACCAGCACGGAGGTTGGACGAGGGAGTGTTCGACGAGATTGCAGCAAAGATTAGCCCTCAGCTGCTTCCTTAAATCCCCGAGATAACCCAATCAGTGAAGAGAGTGATTAGGGGAGATGTTGAACAGCTGTCACAACGTGACCCGGCTTTGACAGCCAGAAGCCCCGCCGTGACGCTGTCAGAATAAAGGCTTGGAGAGCCATAGGGAACACACACCAGATGGGAGGAAAATACTGCATGGCTCGAGCACGGATGATATCGGTGCTCAGACCACGACAGTATTCCCCCCTGAATGGCGAACTCTGGGAGCCGCATGACACCCAAGCCAAGCCAGCAAGGCCAGGAGGGCGAGAACCAGAAAAGAGAAAAAAAAAACTAAAATAAACATCAAGACGAGGAACCGGAACAAAGAGTGACAAGGGAGAGCACAGGAAATGAACATGAAGCAATTACAGAGCATGGGAAAAAAAACACAATACTCCATAATGCATGGGTGGCACAACAGACAGGACAAAAAATGTGAATGAGGAAAAAGCCCTATAACCAAGATACACAGGCCCATAAGAAACAACGTGGCAACCACATATCATCCCTCAGACAGAGGAGGGGAGAGAAAAAAAAACACGTGCTAAAGAGCGGCGATATACACAGTTCACAATAGTTCAAAACAAGTAGTTCAGGGGGTCTTCCTGCGTCCAACGTCCAGATCGCTGGCAGGGAAAAAAGGAAAAGTTCGGGCGGCCTACCTCAGTCCCAGGCCAGGAAAAACAGTCCCTCTGGTGGCCAGACCAGATCGCCAGACTGAGAGTCTAGTTGGTCAGGTGGCTGACCCAGAACGCCAAACGGGCGAGGCAGTCTTCCAGGTGGCCGACCCGCGTCACTCAGCCACCAGGACTGCAGGGGAGAAATCGAAGATGGCTTCCCTGTAGAGGGGGATAGTGAGGGAAAGCCGAGCCTAATACGGGGAACCCCAATGACACCCGGTGGAGAAGGATTGGGGGAAGAATGAAGGACCAGTCCAGCATCAGATGGCAGAGGATCTGCAGCTCCCTCACCGACTTTGAACCAAACAAGCACTGCGCCCCTGCTGGATCCCGATCGGGTCAGCGCTGCACCCACGATGGACCCCGATTGGGCCGCAGCAGCACCCATGACGGAACCCGACTGGGTCAATGCTGCACCCATGATGGACCCTGATTGGGTCGCGGCTGCACCCACGTTGGACCACGATTGGGTCAATACTGCACCCGCGATGGACCCCGACTGGGTCGGCGCAGCACCAGGGATGGCCTCCAAACCCGAACCTGGAACCTCCAGCATAGTGACCGGGATTGACTCCGCACCGGTGACCCTGGGAGAAGGCTCAGGAGAAGAAGAACCGGGATCAGGATCACCGGTAGCGACAGAGCCCAGTGAGACGAGCTCGGATGCAGCGGACAGCTGCACCCGGCTCATCTCCCTGAGAGACAGGAAAGAATGCTGCAGAATTGAGAGGAGAAAGACAAAATAGAGCACTTGCCTGAACTCGAGTTCTGTCGTCGTCCAGGACTTGACGATCCGGGTTCAGAAGGAAGAAGGTCATCCTCCGGTTCCCACTTGGCAACGGCGGGCTCTGCAGCCGGCATGATGGAGTCCACAGTCTGGAGACTCCCTGACACAGATGTCCACGCCGAGGGCCCGCACGGCGTGATGGCAGGGACTCCGTGACCTGCCGGGTCAGACTGTCCCTCAGTGGAGACCTGGGGACGCTTGCTTGTCGGCGCAGGCTCCAACCTGCAGTCCGCCCTCCTCCTCAGCCCGTGTCACGGCTGCGGGGCTGGATCCAGGCTCTCCAAGCCCGCAGGCTCCCTCCTCATCCACCGGCATAGTCCTGGCATCGAGGAATGCTCAGGGGACAGAGACACAAAGGCGGCAGGTTCATAATTAATTTCTGCAGCAGGTGGAGGAAGCTTGGGGGGCTGTGAACCCAGAACTCCACCCCCAGGAATCAAACAAGGCAATTCACCCAATACAGGAAAAGAATGAATAGACACTTGCCTGATTCCCGGAGGGCTGATGGGACCCGCTGCAGTGAACTTGAATCTTCCCTTCCCCCGCTGGATGGAAATGGAGGACCCCCCGGGAAGACGAAGAGGAGCCTATCACACTGGATCAGGAGCGGGAGCATCCGGAGACGGACTCGTGGAGCTCACAGCAGCTGGGGTGAATGTCGAGGAGGAGGGAGAAACAGCCGAGGCGAACTGGGTACGAGGAGCTGATGGAACAGTGGGGAGAGATGACCCGGAGGTGGAGGCGGCTGTTTTACCTCTACGGCGAGACACAGAGGCTGCAGCTGGCTGGGAGACAGAGTTCGTGTGGCTACCCGGAACAGGATGCGGACGGGGTTCTCGCTGAGGTGTACAATTTGCATGGAGACGATGTTTACTGGCTGAGGGCGAGGCGAAGGTGAGGTTAGGAATACGCCGCTCCTGCGCGGTAACTGAGGTGAGCAGGTCAGCGTATTTTGGATAATCACACAGTTCAGGATTCCTCTCCACCAGCCTGACCGCTGCCGTCACATGCTTCATGATCTGTGTGGGGTGGACCGCGGAGCGAGCTGCAGCCACTCGGTCCCAGATGGAAATAGCGGTCAGGTGTAACTTCTCCGGGGGAATACTGACTGACGTCTCACTCCTTTGGGGATGACCCCTGGGTGGTGCGAACTCCTGGACTGGATTGGGGACAGGAACGGGATCCCGAAGCAAGGAGTTAGGGTGCCTTCTCTTCGGCTTTCTGCTGGTTTCCCTCCAGCCCACGAAGTCTCTCGTTGCGCAGAGATGTCCGTCATCCTCGCCATGACTTCAGGGTGGTTAGAGTAGCGAGGATGGCGGCTAATGATTCCCTCAGCGAAGTCCAGGTGCTGGCGTACATCGCTGGGAGTGTCGTAGAGGCGAGTGGAAAAGGGTTCCATCAATATAGTCGAGGGCCTCCACCAGCTCGTAGCCCAGGCTCCGAGAGTGACCCCTGAGAGACGACATTATCTCCCAGCACACAGGTACCCAGACAGAGATAACAACAAGTCCAAATTAGGCAAAACTCCCAGTGACCGGCGTCTCGTTCTGGCTGCAATCTACTGTCATGGTGCGGTCCTTGTGGGCCCCAAATGAAACTTGAGAAAGATACGAATCATGAAACCAGCACGGAGGTTGGACGAGGAAATGTTCGACGAGATTGCATCAAAGATTAGCCCTCAGCTGCTTCCTTAAATCCCTGAGATAACCCAATCAGTGGACAGAGTGATTAGGGGAGATGCTGAACAGCTGTCACAACGTGACCTGGCTTTGACAGCCGGAAGCCCCGTCGTGACGCTGTCAGAATAAAGGCTCAGAGAGCCATAGGGAACACACACCAGATGGGAGGAAAATACTGCATGGCCCGAGCGCGGATGATATCGGCGTTCAGACCACGACACTTACAGTTTCCAAGATATAACAGTCTGTCCTTCCATATTTTTCTCTTTAAGACCATACCTACCCAGGACCCCCTATCATTTCTGTTCCCTTGACCTACATGTCCATTAAAGTCCGCTCCAATCACCACTCTCTTCCCCCTGGGAACACGCTCTAAACTTCATTCAACTTACTCCTGAATTCCTCTTTCTCTTTTACCTGAAATCCAACTTGTGGGGCATGCACACTGATAACATTCAACATCAATTCAATTCAATTCAATTCAACTTTATTTATATAGCGCCATTTCACAACAACAGTCATCTCATAGCACTATCAACTGTAGGGAGGACCCCCACAGTTGCAGAAAGACCCCAGCAATCAGGCGATCCCCTGTGAGCAAGCACTTGGCGACGGTGGAGAGGAAAAACTCCCTTTTAACAGGAAGAAACCTCCAGCAGAACCAGGCTCAGGGAGGGGCAGTCATCTGCTGCGACTGGCTGGGGGGTGAGGGGACAGAGAAGAAGAAAAGAACAGACATGTAGAGAGCAAACAGCACGATGGGGACTGAATCTATGGGAGAGAACAAACAAATGTTAATGACCAGCAAAAAAAAAATATTTCATAGAGAGTGAGGAAAGGAGTGAGGCCCAGTGCATTACTGGAGGTCCCCCGGCTGACTAAACCTATTAGCAGCATAACTAAGGGAGGGTTCAGAAACACATGATCCCTCCCTAATTGTAGGCTATATCAAAAAGGTAGGTTTTAGCCCTATTCTTAAAAACAGAGATCGAGTCTGACTCCCGAATCCAGATTGGCAGCTGATTCCACAGGAGAGGAGCTTGATAACTGAAGGCTCTGCCTCCCATTGTACTTTTGGAGATTCTAGGTATTACAAGTAAACCTGCATTTTGGGAGCGTAGTGCTCTGTTAGGATGATACGGTAGTATCAGATCTTTTAAATAAAAAGGAGCCTGATTGTTTAGAGCTTTGTAAGTAAGAAGAAGGATTTTAAACTTAATTGTAAACTCTATGGGAAGCCAATGAAGGGAGGCCAGAACCGGAGAGATATGATCTCTCTTTCTAGTACCTGTTACAACTCTTGCTGCAGCATTTTGGATCAGCTGAAGACTTTTTAAAGATGTTTTAGGACAGCCTGATAATAAAGAATTACAATAATCTAATCTCGAGCTAACAAAAGCGTGGATCAGCTTCTCAGCATCACTCTGAGACAAGATGCTCCTAATCTTGGCAATATTACGCAAATGATAGAAGGCAGTCTTAGAAACAAATTTAATATGTGAATTGAAGGACAAATCCTGATCAAAAATAACTCCAAGGTTCCTCACAGAGCTATTAAGAGAAAGAGTAACTGCATCCAAACTGAAAGTTTGATTTGGAAAGGAATTTCTAAGGTTTTTTGGACCAACAAGAATGACTTCAGTCTTATCTGAATTTAATAGCAGGAAATTACAAGTCATCCAAACTTTGATTTCCTTAAGACAGGCTTCTAACTTGGCTAATTGATTAGTATCATCTGGCTTCATTGACAGGTATAATTGTGTGTCATCTGCATAACAGTGAAAATGTATACAGTGCTTTCTAATAATGTTGCCTAACGGAAGCATATATAAACTAAAAAGAGTAGGGCCAAGCACAGATCCCTGTGGAACTCCATGACTAAGCTTTGAGCTGAGAGAAAACTCATCATTTACATGAACAAACTGGAACCTATCAGATAAATAAGATCTAAACCACTGCAACGAAGTTCCATTAAGTCCAACATAGTGTTCTAATCTATCAAGTAGAATATTATGATCAATAGTATCAAAAGCTGCACTAAGATCTAAAAGGACAAGTACAGAAACTAGTCCATTATCAGATGCAATGAGGAGGTCGTTAGTGACCTTCGCTAAGGCTGTTTCAGTGCTATGATGGATTCTAAACCCAGATTGAAACTCCTCAAATAAACCATTTCCCTGCAGGTGGTCAAATAATTGCGTAGCAACAACTCTTTCTAAGATTTTTGAAATGAAAGGGAGATTAGAGATTGGTCTATAGTTAGCTAAAGCTCCTGGATCTAGCGTTGGCTTTTTGAGTAAGGGTTTAATTACAGCCGTTTTAAAAGCCTATCACACCTTTGACTTTTAGCTTCAAACTCATGATTTTGTCTGACACACTCTTTACCTCCTGAACACTCTTCACATACTCTTCCTTCAAGATTACTCCTACTCAATTTCTCTTCCTATCTATACCATGGTAGAACAGTTTAAATCCACCTCCAGTGCTTCTAGCCTTGCTTCCCTTCCATCTGGTTTCTTGAACAAACAGGATTGTCATGAGCCGAGCTGGCTTGGTTGTCCCTGGCTCAGCCCTGATCTCTTTGTGGGTTTTGGCTTCACTGTTTATGTGCATTTTGTGTATTCATTCCATCATCTTAGCCACTGCCTGACAGGCAGCTGTTAAGCTGTTAGTCAGCCTCTGATCTTTTTCCCACGCTGCTGACAGTCTGTCGGTCCTACCACGCCCCCTCGCTCTCCATAATTCCACCAGCTGTCCCAGCCCCAGTAATTATCTTTCCCATGCCTCAGGTGTTCCCAATTTGTGTGGCCAGTGGCGTTTGGATTTAAGCAGCTCTTCGCTAGACAAACGCCGCTGGGTCAAAAAAAAAAAAAAAAATCCAAGATGGCGCCGCGGATGGCAGCCACTGGCTTCTGCTCTCTGATGTTTTTGATAATTTTGTGTGTTTTTTTGGACTTCTGCTCTTCTGTCCGAGTCACCTATTCAAGGGAGGAACTACTTTCACTCAGACTACCTCCCAATGCAACTTCTCCGCCAGTTTCTGCTGCTGATCTGAGGTTTTTTCAGTCGATCTTAGCTGTGGGAGCAGCGGCTATTGGCGCTGGCCGGAAACGAAGGCGGCGTGGTAAACGTGCCAGTGCGCTAGTCAGGCTGAAGAAACGAGGATTTCGCACGCCGCTCCCATCGATCCATCTGGCAAATATCCGCTCTTTGGCGAACAAAATGTATGAACTGCTGCTCCTGACTCACAAAAACCGGGATTTTAGCAGATCTGGTGCCCTTTGTTTCACGGAGTCCTGGCAGAGTGAACACATCCCGGACAGCGCGGTGCGCCTGGATGGATTCCAGCTGTTTTGCGCTGATCGCAGCCGAGAATTCTCTGGAAAGACTAAGGGTGGTGGAATCTGCTTCTACATAAACGAAGGTTGGTGTACTGATGTCACAGTGTTGAAGAAGTTTTGTAGCCCTAACCTAGAGTCACTGTTCATAAACTGTAAACCCTTTTATTCACCGCGAGAGTTCTCCTCGTTTATTCTGGTCGGAATTTATATCCCGCCTGCTGCTTGTACAACGGAGGCACTGCAGCACCTCGCTGACCAGATAGTAGACGTGGAGGAAAAACATCCAGACTCTCTGCTTATCATTCTGGGTGATTTCAATAGAGCTAATCTCACAAATGAGCTTCCTAAATACAGACAGCATATTAAATGTTCCACCAGGGACACAAATACACTTGACCACTGTTACACAGTTTTAAGAAACGCCTATTATGCCGTCCCCCGTGCAGCTCTGGGTTTTTCTGACCACTGTCTGCTCCATCTTATTCCAACATACAGACAGAAACTAAAAACTTCCAAGTCTGTTGTAAGGACTGTGAAGAAATGGACTGAGGAATCAAAGCTGGAGTTACAAGCCTGCTTTGACTGCACAGATTGGAGTGTTTTTGAAGCTGCAGCCATTAACCTAAATGAACTCACTGACACTGTGACATCATACATCTGTTTCTGCGAGGACATGTGTGTGCAGACCAAGACCTTCTGCACATACAACAACAATAAACCCTGGTTCATTCCTAAACTGAAGCAGCTACGTCAGACCAAGGAGGAGGCCTACAGGACTGGTGACTGGACTCTGTACAAGCGGGCCAGAAACATGCTGACGAAGGAGATCAGGCTTGCTAAGAGGAGCTACAGTGTGAAGTTACAAAACAACTTCTCAGCCAACAACTCTGCTTCTGTCTGGAGAGGCCTACGGAATATCACCAACTACAGGAGACCATCCCCCCACCCTGTGGAAAACCTCCAGCTGGCTAAAGACCTAAACAGCTTTTACTGCAGGTTTTAAAAGAACCTAGAGTTCTCACCTCCCACCCACACAAAAGGATTATCTGCAGCCCCAGGAACTCCATCCCTCCTCCACTCTGACCTCCCACCAGCACTAACGATCTGTGAAGAGGAGGTGTGCCAGGTCTTTCAGAGACAAAAGATCAAGAAGGCTGCAGGACCTGATGGTGTGTCTCCGTCCTGCCTGAGAGTCTGCTCCAACGAGTTGGCCCCCATCTTCACCCGGATCTTTAACAGATCACTGGAGCGGCGTGAAGTGCCTTCCTGCTTCAAACGCTCCATCATCATTCCAGTTCCCAAGAAACCCTCTGTTACAGGATTAAACGACTACAGACCTGTTGCCCTGACCTCTGTGGTCATGAAATCCTTGGAGAGATTGGTGCTGAACCACCTGAAGGTCATCACAGGCCCCCTGATGAACCCACTGCAGTTTGCCTACCGGTCAAACAGGTCAGTGGATGATGCAGTGACTATGGACACTACATCCTGGACATGGACACTACATCCTGCAACACCTCGACTCCCCAGGGACGTACGCCAGGATGCTGTCTGTCGACTTCAGCTCAGCGTTCAACACCATCATCCCAGGCATCCTTCATCAGAAACTCCTCCAGCTCAAGGTGCCCCCCTCCACCTGCCAGTGGATCTCCAGCTTTCTGACTGACAGGTGGCAACAGGTGAAGCTAGGGAGATTTACATCCAGCTCCCGAAAAATTAGTACTGGCGCCCCCCAAGGATGTGTCCTTTCCCCACTGCTCTTCTCCCTCTACTCCAACGACTGCACCTCAGAGGACCCTTCGGTGAAGCTCCTGAAGTTGGCGGACGACACCACAGTCATCGGTTTGATCCGGGATGATGATGAGTCTGCATACAGGCGGGAGGTGGAGCAGCTGATCCTCTGGTGCAGCCAGAACCATCTTGAACTTAACCCAGCCAAAACGGTGGAGATGACTGTGGATTTCAGGCGACACCCCCCTTCATTCCCCCCACTCACCATCCTCAACAGCACAGTGTCCACTGTGGACTCCTTCAAGTTTCTGGGTACCACAATCTCCCGGAACCTGAAGTGGTCCTCCCATATAGACAGTGTCCGGAAAAAGGCCCAGCAGAGGTTGTTTTTTCTGCGTCAACTCAAGAAGTTTGATTTGCCTCAGGAGCTGCTGGTTGTCTTCTACACCGCCATCATCCAATCTGTCCTCTGCTTTTCCATCACTGTCTGGTTTGGATCTGCCACTAAACAGGACAAGACCAGACTGCAGCGGATCGTTAAGTCTGCGGAGAGGATCATTGGTACCGATCTACCCTCCATTGAGAACTTATATCGGTCCATAACCAGGAAACGGGCGGGAAACATCTGTGCTGACCCATCACACCCTGGCCACAAACTGTTTGAACTTCTATCTTCTGGTCGTCGTTACAGATCACTGAAGGTCAAAACCACCGGTCACAGAAACAGTTTCTTTCCTCAAGCCATCACTCTGATGAACTCCTAACATTCACCTAGTCCTACCTGTTGCTGTACTCATGACTTTTCATCCATTATTACATTGCACATAACTCTCACACTGCTTTTTACTTCATTCACATAATATCACTGAATGTGAGTTCACATTGAAATACTGTGTGACTGTATATTTTTTCATATATTTCTGCAAAGTGTGGTTAGTCTGAGTAAATAACTGCATATATTCCTGTATATATTTGCATCCTTTGATAGAAACGATCACAGACTGTAATTTACTGTACATACTCTGTTGTCATTGAATCCTTATTTAAATCTTATTTAAATCCTCCACCTGAACAACGAGAGCAAGTTTTTAGCCAAAGTCAAATTCCCTGTATGTGTTGTGCATACTTGGCCAATAAAGCTGATTCTGATTCTGATTCTGATTCATTATACGAGTCACACGCTCATTCTCCACGGTGTGACCGTCACATCAGGAGGGACATGCGGATTATGCTTGTTGGGAGAACTGGACTTTCTGGACGCATCCTGCTTGTGAGTAAACTGCTTGGCGTTTCTTGGTGCAGTAGTTTCTGCTACACTTAGCTGTTAGCGTTTCTTCCCCCTGTGCTACTGCTACGCTTAGGCTGTTGCCCAATTTACTTCCCCTAGCCAGTTGAGCCTCCTTGAGTCTTCCTCGCTCTCCCGAGTGTTGAATATATTTGTATTTTTCCTGTGGCCACGGTACATAGTGGTCTGCCTGCTGGTCGCTTCGGCATCAGCCATTTTGTGTACATAGTTACCTTTCTGTAAGTCTTTATTTTTGAACTGTTTTATGTCAATAAATGTGTGTGTGGTGAAACTCTGCGCGTAAACCCATCCATCCTTCTCCTCTGTGCGCAATGGCAGAGCGCACGGAGAGCGTATGACAGAATGACCCAGCCACAAAAAGGATTTAGCGGGTTCACCCACACATCCCTTTTCCATTTTTGCATTTCTTGTTGGGACTTACCGGGTTTTGAGATGTCGTGGGGCAGGCGTTATCCGATGAGTCTCAGCTGGGAATGCTGCCGGGCTTTCATGGACATCGATGGTCTGATAGCTATGGTGAGCGCATATTCCACCCCTGCAGACATCATGTGGTATGTCAAGCTGGTGGAGGCAGAGGTTCGGCAATGCCCTCAGATCTCCGAATATCCCGAGGAACTTGAGCGGATATCTCAGCTGGCAGTGCTCCGACGCGAGTATGGCGAGAGGGAGAAGAAGTCTCCTAAGAAGACCGGGCTTGTGCCGAGGGGAAGGCGCTCCCAAGATGCCGCTGAGACCGTCTCTCACCAGGTCTTTGCTCCCGCTCACACCAAATCCAACCCAGAAAACAAAGGACAGCGTTGTTCTGCGTGGACGCGCCGGGAGAGGCCCTCTCCTCCGTCAGCTGCCATCTTCCCCTCCGGCAGCGGTGAGGTCCTCTGAGGTCATCCCGGGAACGACCACCTTCATTGCCATGGAGACGGCTCCTCCTCCACTTGTTGAAGAGGACCGAATCACCATGGACACAGAGAGGGATGACAGCCTGCCAGCTGCAGCAGTTAACATCAAAGGCTGAGATGACAGGCAAGTGTTTTTTTCTTTCAATTCATCTTGATAATAATACACCTTGTTTGTCTCCCGGGAGAGGGGCCCAGTCATAGCAGTCCGTTGGGCTCCCTCTACCGGCTGCAGTTAAAAACTCTTTTTCTACCCTCTCTGTGTCTCCTTCTTTAATTCCTGAGTGCCTGCTGGTCCAAGAACCGAGCCGCCAGACGGGGTAGGAGCCGGTGGGTTCGAACGATTCCTTCCCAGATTCAGCACAGAGAGGTCCCCCTGCAGCCATGCCGGATTAATCCCCAGCATTGGAGCCACTGCAGGAGGATAATAGGACTACTATCACCATCTCGCCAGCTGTGGAGGCATCTGCAGCAGACTGGGAGCCTGAGCATGACCTCCTGGAAGCCGGGCCCGAGTGTTCATCGCCAGGATCGATGGAGTCCTGGACTGCGGTGGAGCTCGAGCTCAGGCAAGTGTTCTCTCTTGTTTTTCTTATGGCAGATTTACAGAGATCTTATCTGGCTCTAGGTGAGGAGAGTCGGGCCCAGTGCACAGCTGCGTCTGAACTTCCCTTGCCGGGCTCAGCCACTGTCAGCGACCCTAACGACCCCGTTTCTTCTCCCGCTCCTGAGCCATTTTCTAGGGTTGCCGGAGAGGAACAACTATCTCCAGGGGTCCACGTGGAGCCGGTCTCAGCGCCTGATGATGTCGCGGGTCCAGCTCCCCTGAGGTCTGAGGTCGTCGTGTGGTCTCCTCCGCAGGCCGTGGGTCCAGCAGGCTGGCTTTGGACCCTCGTGGGGGCTGCGCCGCAGGATTAGTCTGACATGGGTGCTGCACTCCTGCCCAGACCCATCATGGACACCACACTCTGGGTCAGGGTCCACCGAGGGTGCTGCAGAGCCTCAGCGGGAGGTCACCACGGGTGCAGCGAGGCTCTCGCTGGAGTCCACCGTGGGTGCAGCGGAGCCGGCCCGGTTTGGAGCCATCGTGGGTGCAGCGGAGCCACCCCGGTCAGGGTCCACCACGGGTGCAGTTGCGGACCACCTTGAGGACGCTGTGGTCCCCTTATCCCTGCCCAACACTGTGGAGGTCCCCTTTCCTCGGTCCTGTTACCCACCAGTGAGCCTTCCGGTGGGCAGGCCACCCCCTGCTTCACCCCTTCAGTCCTGGTGGCTAAATAACGCTGGCCGGCCGCCAGAAGAATAGTGTCCCCGGGTCAGGTGGCTCATGTGTTCCGGCAGGCCGCCGGACTCCATCCACCGGACCTTATGCTGGGCCTGAGACTCTGGGCAGCTTCCTGACCCCCAACACCGGTGGACTTGGGGGTGTTAATTGTGGGCCCTGGGCGGGGCATTGTGTTCCCTCCTTCCTGTTCCCCCTTCTACCCACCCGGGTTTGTGTTGTTTGTTGTTGTTGCAAGTGTTGGGGTGGGGGGCTTCTTCATGTTACCTTGGGTGTCTGGGAATCCATTCCTTAGAGGGCGGGGCTCTGTCATGAGCCAAGCCAGCTTGCTTTTTCCCGGCTCGGCCCTGATCTCTCTGTGGGTTTTGGCTTCACTGTTTATGTGCATTTTGTGTATTCATTCCGTCATCTTAGCCACTGCCTGACCAGCAGCTGTTAGTCAGTCTCTGATCTTTTTTCCACACTGCTGACAGTCTGTCAGTCCTACCATGCCCCCTCACTCTCTATAATTCCACCAGCTGTCCCAGCCCCGGTAATTATCTTTCCTGCGCCTCAGGTGCTCCCAATTTGTGTGGCCAGCAGCGTTTGGATTTAAGTAGCTCTTCGCTAGACAAACGCCGCTGGGTCATTATACAAGTCACACGCTCGTTCTCCACGGTGTGACCGTCACGTCAGGAGGGACATGGGTCAAGCAGGGTCAAAGTACATCACAGAAGGGCGAGACTTTCAAAAGTTTGCAACAAGCATTTTCCCATTTATTACAAATACTTTGCAGGCAGCAACTTACATAGAACATCCAACACCCAGCAACACCAGCCAAATGAAAAACACCTGTTAATATACTTAGTACGATAATGAATCCATGCGGATTATGCTCGTTGGGAGAACTGGACTTTCTGGATGCATCATTCTTGTGAGTAAACTGTTTGGCATTTCTTGGTGCAGTAGTTTCGGCTACACTTAGCTGTTAGTGTTTCTTCCCTGCAGTGCTACTGCTACGCTTAGGCTGTTGCCCAGTTTACTTCCCCTAGCCAGTTGAGCCTCCTTGAGTCTTCCTCACTCTCCCGAGTGTTGATTATATTTGTATTTTTCCTGTCGCCACGGTACACAGTGGTCTGCCCGCTGTTCACTTTGGCATCAGCTATTTTGTGTACATAGTTACCTTTCTTTAAGTCTTTATTTTTGAACTGTTTTATGTCAATAAATGTGTGTGTGATGAAACTCTGCGCGTAAATCCGTCCATCCTTCTCCTCCTCCGTGCACAATGGCAGAGCGCACGGAGAGCATATGACAAGGATACTGTATCTCTCCATCATATCAGCCAGCTCTGCCTTTACCAGTCATAGTCCCTACATTTAACGTCCCTGTTCTCACCTCCACACTTCTACCTTTCCTTTTCTCTCTCTCTCCCTCCCTCCCTAGAACTTATATCGGTCCATAACCCGGAAACAGGCGGGAAACATCTGTGCTGACCCGTCACACCCCAGCCACAAACTGTTTGAACTTCTATCTTCTGGTCATCGTTACAGATCACTGAAGGTCAAAACCACCCGTCACAGGAACAGTTTCTTTCCTCAAGCCATCACTCTGATGAACTCATTTACCTAGTCCTACCTGTTGCTGTACTCATGACTTTTCATCCATTCTTACATTGCACATAACTCTCACACTGCTTTTTACTTCATTCACATTATATCACTGAATCTGAGTTCACATTGAAATACTGTGACTGTATATTTTTTCATATATTTCTGCAAAGTGTGGTTAGTCTGAGTAAATAACTGCATATATTCCTGTATATATTTGCATCCTTTTATAGAAACGTGGACAGACTGTAATTTACTGTACATACTCTGTTGTCATTGAATCCTTATTTAAATCTTATTTAAATCCTCCACCTGAACAACGAGAGCAAGTTTTTAGCCAAAGTCAAATTCCTTGTATGTGTTGTGCATACTTGGCCAATAAAGCTGATTCTGATTCTGATTCTGATTCTTAACACGCCTTCCTGCTGTCATCCTCCTCCATCTTCAACCAACAGTAGCCCGATTTCCACTGGCACCATGTCAGTTAACGGTATCAGTGGCAGTCGTTGTTAACTTGGGCCTCGACCGATCTGGTATGAAAGTTTCATTCGTCATGAACCATATGTTTGATTTGGCATAAGTTTAATGTTGGATGCCCTTCCTGATACAACCCTCCCCATTTACTCGAGCTTGGGACCGGCACTACGAATAAACTGGCTTGTGCACCCCCTGTGGTTGGGTTCACTTTGTAATTCTTTCAGCGCATATAATTAAATATTTTTGAATTAAATTTGTTTTTAACCATTACAAAAGGATTCAGTGCCAATCCCTTTGCGGGTCGCCACTGTATTGTGGTAGAGGGGTTTGCGTGCCCTAATGATCCCATGTTTTGGGGGGCAACTTGAGCCTGGTAGGGTTTTCCAAGAAAAATTGGTCCTGGATAAAGGGCCAGATCAAGAGTGGTCTAGAAGATCTCTATGAAAAAAAACTTGCATCAAGGACCCAGTGTACCCAAAGGAGTCACAAGGGTCCCCCCTCCAGTGGGCCCACCACCTGCAGGAGCTATCATGATGGCTATGGTGCTACGTGAACTTTGTGGCAGTCTTCGGTAGAAGATGAATGGATTGATTCAGTTAACAGTTACTACCAAAACATAATCTATTTTAATATGATTTGAATTGTTTCAATTATTTAAGAATAAAATATTCTGGCTGTTAGTATGGGTCTGTTATGATCTGGGCATGGTCTAGGGATCATGCCCACGCTTTGAGTTTATTTTGATGTTATTGTGTTTTCCCTGGTTATTATTATTTGTATTATGGTCTTCTTTGCTTCCCTTGGTCCGTTGTGCTCATCCCCTGCTGTCTTTGTTTTTGTGGTTGTGTTTTGTGATTTGACTATATTGTGTCCTTTTCTTATTGTCCTTTGTGTCACCCGGTCTTCAGTCTGTTTTGTCATCCCCTGTCTGGTCTTGGGTTGTGTGTGTACCTGTTGTACCTGTGTGTGTGTTTGTGTGTGTGTTTACCTATTGCTCAGTTTCTCGTGTGTTCCATACCTCTAGCCTCTTCCTCATGTAGTACCATGCAACCCTTGATTGTTTCCCAGCTGTCCTGTGTCTGCAATCAGTGTGTTCCCCTTTACGTATATGTTTGCCTTTGCTTGTGCTCCCTGTGGCATCATTATCATTATGGTGGTTATTCCTAGTCTTGTGTGTTCCCGTATATCCCAAGTTTCCTCCGTGAGTTTTTCATTGTCTGTATCTCCTGAGTTATTTCCAGCTGTGCCTTTTGTTTGAGTTTTTGTGTTTAATAAATGATCATCATTGCACCGAATTCTGGCCTGCACTCTGAGTCCTATGCCGCTTTCATTCTGCCAGGAAGCACAACATTGTGACAGGGCGAGATGCAGGGTACCAAATGTTAGGTTCATTACTTGGTTTTTTAAACACGTTTTTAAGAAATACTTTTTTTTTTCTTTTTCTGATGAAGAGAAAAATATGAAAAAAATATGTCTACATTTCAACACTGAAAACTTGGGACTCTGCCCAAGATACTGCAGGACATACTACAAAGATGTGGCAATGACTGAGACTGGTGCAGAAAACTTTGTGGTCGACAAGCTTATACCATCCTATGGTGCAGTTTGGATAGGTCTGTATCGTTTGCCGTGGACTTGGTCTGACAAAAGTCAAACCTCCTTCAGACGCTTTCTAGAAGACAGACCAGATAACAGTCACGCTGTCCAGCACTGTGTGGCCACAAATCAGAACCTTGAGTGGGATGATGATAGATGCCAAAATAAATACCCTGTCATCTGCCATCAAGGTTGTTAAAGGGATTTTGAAGGATTTCAAATTCTCTACATTTTAATATCAGTTGTGTGACTATGTTTTCTGTAACTTCTTAGTTACAAAGTTGAGGACCTTGGTGAAGTTGATCATTGTGACTGATGCCGACTTAACCAATCCAGCAGGTAAAACTGTCTTGAATTTAGAAAAAAAGAAAAATGGCAAACAGAAAACCTTATATTTTGATTTCTTCCCAGCTTGAAGCCATGTTAAGAAGACAGGAATGGACTGACTTCAAACTGCAATGGAAGATTTGGCCTAAAAAACAAAGAGGAAATCATAGAAACTTGCAATATTTATTGACATTTTCATTGCTTTAAGGGTACCAGTGAATCTAGATTTACCCTTCTGCTGCACCAGGACTTTTTTCAGCATACTTGGAGTTCTCATGAGTTACTGGTACTCTATTCTTTCCTCTCCACACCAGAGTTTCTCTTTGCAGTTACTGATGGCAGTAAACTACAATACCCAGAGTGCACTATGTTTGTCTTTTTGTATGGATGACTTCAAAAGATGCGTCCTCTCCCCCTCTTTAGAATGATCACAAACTTCTTCACCTTCTGCTTTCAGTTGCTCCCTTTAGGGAGTGGATCATCTGCCTCCATCTCACCCTATCACTTGCACTCTCTTCTCATAAACAAACTTCCGCTGGCAAACTATGCTCAAGGTTGCATTTTGCACACCAAATAAACAGATCTGCAGGTGTGGTAACTTCTTCAAAAAACAGGGGATTGTAACAGGTGAGATCCATATTTATACCTGACATTAAAAAGTGATTTTGTGGAGAGCGTGAAATGAAGAGGCTGAATTTATTTCTCAATTCAGGTTTATTAATCATCACGTGTCTCCAACATCTTCTCAAACAGAAAGAGCACTGACTTCCCACATCTCCCCTTTTTATACCGGGACAGCAGAGTACAGAATCACATTGTCATTCACTCCCCAGAGACAATAAATCACCCCCCAGATCCTCTCTTCTCCACCTAAACCCTGGTGGTCAGGAAGTCTTCTCAGAGCCATTTCTAAAGACACAGTTCACACCCTCCTGTCATCCCCAGGAGGTCCAGACTTATTGTTCCTTCTAAGACGTGAGGTAACAGTGATATGCATATGCAGCCTAAGCATCTCAAAAGTAATATACATATGTAGCTTAAGTATTTCAAATATGTGAGCCACATAACCCCCCCAACCGTCGAAGATGAAACAATACAACATAGTCTAGACAACATGATAAAATCACAACATCAGTCCATATGCTGTCTAGGCTTCAACCTTCTCCCGAACTTGCTGTAGGCGGGCTTTGCCGCTCCCGTGGCGCCATCCTGCAGTGAATCTGCTATCTGAGGATGAGAACTGTTAGTCAATCTCTAAGAGGGCTCTGGGGCCTGCTCCCTGGGGGGTATGCCGCGTCGAGGAGCCCTCACCACTTGCACAGTCTCACCAGCCATCACAAAAGCAGGTTTAAGTCTGTCTATAGCAACTGTTTCCCTCCTGTCCCCTAAATCTGGCAAAAAATGCTTATCACCTGTTTCCAGCACTCTATACGGGCTGTCATAAGGTGGTCGCAAGGTTGGGCGCTGAGCCTCGTGTCTGACAAAAACAAACTCGGCTTTTTTTAAAGATTTAGGAACAAAAACACGCGGGAAAGTGTGATGAACGGGGCCCGGAAGCATGTCCGCTCCCGTGTCGTTCAGTGACCGCTGAGCAGGGGGACGCTCTGGCGCCGGGTTATCAGAAAGAAATTCCCCTGGCAGCCGGAGTGGTTGTGTAAACACCAACTCAGCAGGGGAGGCTTTTAAGTCCTCTTTAGGTGCGGAACACAACCCCAATAAAACCCATGGTAGTGTGTTTATACAATTTGCATTCCTCAGCGACGCTCTGAGGGCTGCTTTCAATGACCTATGAAAACGCTCACATAAACCATTAGCCTGGGGGTGGTACGCGGTAGTGCGGTGGATTGTTATCCCCAGGCTGTGGGCCATCGCTGACCAAAGCTCAGAAACAAATTGAGGCCCCCTGTCAGATGTAATATCCGACGGGACCCCAAAACACGCTACCCAAGCCATTAAAAATGCACGTGCCACCTCTGCGGCTGTGGTTGATGCCAGTGGTACCACTTCAGGCCAACGCGTGGTGCGGTCCACCATTGTCAAAAGATGTGTGTACCCCTGCGACGAGGGTAGGGGGCCTACGAGGTCGACATGCACATGATCCAACCTCTTGGCCGGGATGTGAAAGGGCTCTAAGGGGGCTTTTGTGTGTTTGTGTATTTTGGCCCGCTGTCAAGCCACGCAGGCTTTGGCCCACTCCTTAACGTGCTTGCGCAGGCTCGGCCAAACAACCTTCTCTCCTACCATTTTTACCAACGCGCGCACCCCCGGGTGCACCAGAGAGTGAATCGAGTCAAAAACACGGCAGCGCCACGCAGCTGGCACTACCGGACGCGGTTGTCCTGTAGAGACATCGCAGATTAGGGGGGGGCATGCCATCTTGCAGCCTCCTGCTCTCCAGCCTTAACCCTGTTGGTCCAGACTGGAGCGCGCACACGTCCGCGTCACTACTTTGATCTGCAGCCATGGCTGCGTAATCTATCCCCACGTGGACTGGGGCCGCGTACGCTTCCGCGCTGCTATTTTGCTCTGCGGCCACGGTAGTATAATCTACCTCTGCGCGGACTGGAGCGGTTACAGCGCGAGAGAGGCAGTCTGCCACCACATTAAGTTTACCCGCTACGTGTTGAATATCAGTAGTAAATTCTGAAATTGCAGCCAGCTGCCTCTGCTGTCGGCCCGACCATGGTTCCAAAATTTTGGCCATCCCAAAAGTGAGCGGTTTGTGGTCGACAAACGCAGTGAAACGCCGACCTTCCAGCCAGAACTGGAAGTGACGAATGGCTAAGTGGAGCGCTAACAACTCCCTGTCGAACGCGCTGTATTTTCGCTCGGTCTCGCGCAAGGTCCTGCTGAAAAAGGCCAGCGGCTGCCAAGCCCCGGCGACCTGTTGCTCCACTACCGCACCTATGGCCACGTCTGACGTATCAGTGGTGAGCGCTATGCGGGCCGTTGGGTCTGGGTGAGCCAACAACACAGCGTCCGCAAGGGCATTTTTTACCTCCGAGAATGCGCGCTGCCGCTCCGGGGACCATTCGATTGCATTTGAGGGTTTTTGTTTTTTAAGTGCGGCATACAATGGTTGCATAAGCTGCGCTGCACGGGGGAGGAAACGGTTAAAAAAATTCACCATTCCCAAAAACTCCTGTAGTGCTTTGACCGTTTGTGGTTGGGGAAAATCTGCTACTGCGCCACTTTGTCCGGCAGCGGAACTGCTCCCTGTAGGGAGACGCGGTGCCCCAAAAAATCAATCTGCATCACCCCGAACTGGCACTTCGCTGGGTTGATTAACCCGTGCTCCCCCAACCTCCGGAAAACTGCCGTGAGGTGCTTTTCGTGTTCTTCCTCGGACGCGCTGGCTACCAAAATGTCATCCAGGTAGACGAACACAAAAGGGAGATCGCATAACACCGCATCCATCATGCGCTGGAAAGTTTGCGTGGCGCTTTTAAGCCCAAACGGCATGCGCAAAAACTCAAAAAGTCCGAATGGAGTTATTACCGCTGTTTTGGGAATGTCCTCAGCGTGTACTGGGACTTGATGATAACCGCGGACTAAGTCTATTTTAGAAAAAATGCGCGCCCCCGCCAGATGAACTGAAAAATCCTGAATATGGGGGTTTGGGTAGCGGTCGTGCGCTGTGGCGTTGTTCAACCTGCGAAAATCACCGCAAGGTCGCCACGAGCCGTCAGCCTTAGGGACCATGTGGAGCGGGGAAGCCCATGGGCTGTTCGAACGCCGAATGATGCCCAACCTTTCCAGGTTGGCGAACTCCTCGCGCGCTATGGCCAGTTTAGCTGCATCCAAGCGCCGAGCTTTTGCAAAAACGGGAGGACCAGCGGTAGTGATAAAGTGCTCCACCCCGTGTTTAGCAATGGCTGCTGAAAAAGTAGGAACCGTTAGTGCTGGAAACTGAGTGAGCAGTGTGTGAAACTTACCGCCTGCTGTGGCGACGTTGGCTTGTGCTGTGGGCGGGGACACTCGAGCTGCACAAGGGATAGAGTAAAACAAGAGTGCATTAACCAAGCGTCTATTGGGGAGATCAACCAACAACCCATGTGAGCACAGAAAATCAGCACCTAACATGTTGAAACTCACCTCTGCTATAATAAAAGTCCACTCATATGTGTGGCTGTGCAGGGACAGAAGTAGGGTCCTTTCACCGAAGGTCTTAATGCTCGAGCCATTCGTCGCTGATGCCCCGTGACTCCCGGGGCCCGCCAGCCGGTCAGCGTAGGTTGGCATGATGAAACTCACTTGGGAGCCTGTGTCCACGAGGAATTGCCTCCCAGAACGCGCATCCGTCAGGTAGAGCAGCTTGTTCTGTTCACCGAGGGCCGCAGCTGCTACCGACTCCCGGTCCTGGCGTTTCCTGAGCTCTGGAACTAGCACGGCGGTCTACACTTGCGTGCCCTCTCTGCGAAGCGACGATGGTAAAAACAGAGGTCGTCTCCTCCGCGGTGTCGAGGCTTCGCCGCCGCCGTTGTCAGTGTATCTGCCTCCGTCGCCTCTGGCCCTTTGCCGTTCCCGGTAGTCGCGCCGAGATCTGCCGCTGTTGCGGTGGCCGTGTGCCGTCCGCTGGCGTTGAGGATCCGCTGCGCCTCCTGGGCTAGCGCGCGGAAGTCCTGCTGGGTCACAAACTGGGAGCCCGCCAGGGTCGCCCTCGTCTGTGATGGTAGAGTTCTCAGGAAGATGTGAGTGAAGAGGAAATTGTCGTTGTCTGAGCCTCTCAGCTTCAGCATGTCTTCCATCAGGTCAACAGGCGTGCTTTCTCCCAAGTCGTGCAGGGCCAGGAGCCTCTCAGCTCTCTCCTGGGCTGAGGGAGTGAAACGCTGGATGAGGGCAGCTTTCAACCCACTGTATTTGTTACCAGCAGGTGGGCGCTGCACCAGGCTCCGCATATGTCGAGCTGTGTGGCTTTCGAGTTTGGCGATGATGTGGTAGAACTTTGTGTCATCTGCTGTTATTCCCCCGAGGGCGAACTGGGCTTCGGCCAGGAGGAACCATGAGTCCGGGTTGTCCTGCCAGAATTCTGGTAGCTTGACTGAGACTGCGCTTGCCCGGCTCGTCCCTGGCGAGTCTGGTTCGGGGGAATCTTCTCTGCCCATAATACGTCTTAAGGTCACCAGTGTGGAGAGCGTGAAATGAAGAGGCTGAATTTATTTCTCAATTCAGGTTTATTAATCATCACGTGTCTCCAACATCTTCTCAAACAGAAAGAGCACTGACTTCCCACATCTTCCCTTTTTATACCCGGGACAGCAGAGTACAGAATCACATTGTCATTCACTCCCCAGAGACAATAAATCACCCCCCAGATCCTCTCTTCTCCACCTAAACCCTGGTGGTCAGGAAGTCTTCTCAGAGCCATTTCTAAAGACACATTTCACACCCTCCTGTCATCCCCAGGAGGTCCAGACTTATTGTTCCTTCTAAGACGTGAGGTAACAGTGATATACATATGCAGCCTAAGCATCTCAAAAGTAATATACATATGCAGCTTAAGCATCTCAGATATGTGAGCCACAATTTTTGTGATTGGATTGTCATCAGATATTGTGAAGCAGTGGTTTCCAACCACCACACCACCACCACTTGACACTAGGCCCCACAGAAAAAAAATAAATTATTCTGTTCTTCTGTATGACTAAATCTGCTGGATGTTTTGTTTTGACAAATGTCCAGATATTCTCTCTCTTCCCGTGTCTGTCTGCACGGACATGTCAGTGCATGAGCAAGCGCACAGTGCGTGTGACATAAATTTTGTCATACTTGTGTTTTGGCTACGACGTTGTTGATATATGGTTTGTAGATTTGCATGAGTGTGAAACATGGCTGAGTGGTAGACAGCTTTTGTAAAACAGCTTTGATAAGTGTCATAAACACCATCTTGCATAGGCCTCTAAAAGCTAAAACCATCCCTGACTACAATAATATTTATAGTGTCCCCCTCCACGCCCCCATTTGATGTACATATTTGTGAAATCTTTACAGTGACTTTTTTTGTTGTTCTTGTTCCATCAGTCAGGTGCAACGACACAAGACCTGCAAAAACTCTGCAACAGCATATATATTCTCTTGTGGCACATACAGTATGTTGGGTACATATTTTACACAAATGTATTGCTGAATGTTTATTGTGTGCTTCACGTCTCGAGGGACAAAAGGACTGAGTCTGCAGAAGATATCGAGAAAGTGTGAGATTTGGCCTTTGTCTCAGAGAGACGCCCTGGAGGGATTTCCAGACCATCGAAGGCTAAGAGACAATGGTGGAAGATCAAAGGGTTACATTGTGGCTGGGATTAAGTACCATGTGACTGTATGTTTGCTTAGACACCATGTGACTTGAGTTTCGATGTTCTGGAGGTAAAAAGAGCAATGTGATTTTGATCTCTCTCTTTTCTTGCTTGGAGATTGTTAGAGAATGTGTTCTCTTAATAAAGCTGAACCTGAGAAATAAACTCAGCCTCATCCTTGAGCACATCCTCTACACTGGTGACCCTACGACGAATTATGGCCGGTGACGATTCTCCTGCACTGGACTCATCAGGAGCCAGCCAGGCTAATGCAGCTACCACAGTTCAGCTACCTGATTTCTGGCAGCATAGCCCGCGCTCCTGGTTTAACGCAGTCGAGGCACAGTTCCATCTTCGGGGAATTTCGGCAGATGCCACGAAATTCTACCATGTGGTTGCAAAGCTGGACAGCCGCACAGCCCAGCGGGTAGAGAACCTGATTAACCACCTGCCAGGCGACGACAAGTACGGCGCATTGAAAGCGGCTCTCATCCGCTCTTTCACCCCCTTGCTGGGAGAGCGAGCAGAGAAGCTCCTGGCGTTGACTGAGGGCGAGGTCGAGAGACCTGCAGACCCGATGGCGAAGATGCTGAGTTTGAGAGACTCCGAAGATGATGGTTTTATTTTCGCCCACCTTTTCCTCAGAACACTACCGTCAGCGGTGAGAGTTACCCTGGCCAGTTCACAGCTGCTGGCCCACCGAGACTACCACGAGCTGGGCCAGGAGGCGCAGTGACTCATCGACGCCCATAGACGACACACGGTCACGACCGCAGCAGCAGAGCTGAGCGCAACACCCGGAGATGACAGGGGGCCAGAGGCTGCAGCACTAGACTCACTGACGACGGCAGCGGTGGAGGCCAGAAGACGCGGAGCGGGCGACGTCCTCTGCTTTTACCATCGCCGTTTTGCCGAGAGGGCACGCAAGTGCATTCCACCATGCCATTTCAAGCGCTCGGGAAACGCCAAGACCGGGAGTCGGTAGCAGCTGCGGCTCTCGGCGAAAAAAACAAGCTTCTCTACCTGAGGGACGGGCGATCAGGGAGGCACTTCCTGGTGGACACGGGCTCCCAGCTGAGTTTCATCACACCTTCCTACGCTGACCGGCTGGTGCCTTCCAGTGGTCCCCTGGTGTTGGCAGCGAACGGCTCAGCGATTAAGACCTTCAGGGAGAAGACTCTGCTTCTGTCTCTACACGGCCGAACATTCGAGTGGACTTTCGTCATAGCGGCAGTCAATTTCAACATGTTAGGTGCTGATTTTTTATGCTCACATGGTTTATTGGTTGATCTTGCTAATAGACGTCTGGTTAATGCACTGTCTTTTCACTCTATTCCCTGCACAGCCCGGGTGGCCCCGCCGACTGCACAGGCCAACGTCACAGCTGCAGGTGGTAAGTTTCACGCACTGCTCACTCAGTTCCCAGCACTCACAGTCCCAACGTTTTCAGCGACAGTGGCTAAACATGGGGTGGAACATTTTATCACTACCACCGGGCCGCCCGTTTTTGCAAAAGCTCGGCGTTTGGACTCAGCTAAACTGGCCATAGCGCGTGAGGAGTTCGCCAACTTGGAATAACTGGGCATCATTAGACATTCTGAAAGCCCCTGGGTTTCACCGCTACACATGGTCCAAAAGGCTGATGGTTCGTGGTGACCTTGCGGTGATTTCCACAGGTTGAATAATGCCTCAGCGCACGACCGCTATCCGATTCCGCACATCCAAGATTTTTCGGTTCATTTGGCGGGGGGGGCGCATTTTTTCTAAAATAGACTTGGTGCGTGGATACCACCAGGTCCCAGTACACGCTCAGGATATACCCAAAACTGCGGTAATAACTCCTTTCGGGCTTTTTGAGTTTTTTGCGCATGCCTTTTGGACTAAAGGGTGCCGCGCAGACGTTCCAGCGTATGATGGACGCGGTCCTATGCGACCTCCCTTTCGTGTTCGTCTACTTGGACGACATTTTGGTAGCCAGCACGTCCGAAGACGAACACGAAATCCACCTCACAGAGGTTTTTCGGAGGCTGGCAGAGCACAGGTTAATAATTAACCCAGCGAAGTGCCAGTTTGGAGTGGTGCAAATTGATTTTTTGGGGCATCGCGTTTCGCCAGAAGGAGCTGTCCCTCTGCCTGATAAAATACGCGCAATAACGGATTTTCCCCAACCTCAAACGGTCAAAGCGTTACAGGAGTTTTTGGGAATGGTTAATTTTTATAATCGTTTCCTCCCAAGCGCAGCGCAGCTCATGCAACCATTGTATGCTGCACTAAAGAAGGAAAAACCCACAAATAAAATCAAATGGTCTCCGGAGCGGGAGCGCGCATTCTCCCAAGTCAAATCAGCCCTGGCAAACGCGGTTTTGTTGGCACATCCAGTCCCAACGGCCCACTTGGCGCTCACCACTGACGCTTCTGATTTAGCGGTGGGGGCGGTCGTTGAACAGTTTGTAGCAGGGACCTGGCAGCCGCTCGCGTTTTTCAGCAAAACCTTGCTCAATAGCGACCGAAAATACAGCGCGTTCGACAGGGAGCTTTTGGCCCTACACTTGGCCATCCGCCATTTCCAGTTCTGGCTGGAGGGGCGCCGTTTCACCGCATTTGTGGACCACAAGCCGCTAACGTTTGCAATGGCCAAGATTTCGGAACCTTGGTCGGGCCGGCAGCAAAGACAGCTGGCCGCGATATCGGAGTTCACCACCGATATCCAGCATGTCGCAGGTAAACATAATGTAGTGGCAGACTGTCTCTCGCGTGCTGTGGCGGCGCCAGGCCCCGTGGGGGCAGACTCTGCAGCCGTGGCCGTGGGCCAGGGTAGCAGTGTGGAAGCGCACACAGCCCTGGTCAGCGTAGGTTTAGATTACGCAGCCATGGCCGCGGAGCAGGTTAGCGATGCGGATGTGCGCGCGCTCCAGTCTGGACCAACAGGGTTAAGGCTGGAGCACAGGGTGCAGCAAAGTGGTATGCCCCCCCTAATCTGCGATGTCTTCATGGGGCGGCCGCGTCCCGTGGTACCAGCTGCGTGGCGTCGCCGCGTTTTCGACTCGGTCATTCCCTGGCGCACCCCGGGGTGCGCGCATCGATCAAGATGGTGGGGGAGAAATTTGTTTGGCCGGGGTTGCGCAAACAGGTCAAGGAATGGGCAGCAGCCTGCGTAGCGTGTCAGCGAGCCAAAATACACAAACACACTAGAGCTCCTTTGGAGCCTTTTCACATCCCGGCTAAGCGCTTTGATCATGTGCATGTCGACTTGGTGGGCCCCTTTCCGTTGTCACAGGGGCACACACACCTTTTGACGATGGTGGACCGCACCACGCGTTGGCCAGAGGCGGTTCCTCTGGCATCAACCACAGCGGAGGAAGTTGCGCATGCGTTTTTAACAGCTTGGGTTGCGCGTTTTGGAGTTCCATCGGACATAACGTCCGACAGGGGTCCTCAATTTGTTTCCAAACTCTGGTCATCGATGGCCCGCAGCCTAGGGGTGAAGATCTACCGCACTACCGGGTATAATCCCCAGGCTAACGGTTTATGCAAACGTTTTCATAGGTCATTGAAAGCAGCCCTCAGAGCGTCGCTTACGGATACAAATTGGGTTGACAAACTTCCATGGGTTTTATTAGGGTTGCGTTCTGCACCTAAGGAGGATTTGCAGGCCTCCCCAGCTGAGTTAGTTTTTACACAACCTCTCCGTTTACCTGGTGAATTTCTCCCCGACAATCCTGCACCAAATTGCCCCCCCCCCCGCTCAGCTGCTGCAGAGCGACACAGGATCAAACGCGCTTCCTGGCCCGGTTCATCACAGTTTCCCACGCGTTTTTGTGCCAAAGGCTTTAAAAAATGCAGAGTTTGTTTTTGTTAGTCATGATGCTCATCGCCCAAATTTGCGGCCACCTTATGATGGACCTTTCAGAGTGCTGGAAACAGGAGAGAAGCATTTTTTGCTAGATTTGGGAGCTAGGAAGGAGTTGATTTGTATAAACAGACTCAAACCTGCTTTCGTTTTGGCGGATGAACAAGTGCAGTTGGCGAGGGCCCCCCGCCGCGGCAGACCTCCGAGAAGGCATTCTCCAGAACCCCCACAGAGTTTGGCTAACAGTTCTAATCCACAGGTACAGGAAGAAGCTGCAGAAGCAGCAAGGCCGGCTTACAGCAGATACGGCAGGAGGTTTAGACCTAGGCAACTGGTGGATTGATATTTGATATGTGGTAATGTTTTTTTTTTTTTAGGTCATGCATCTCTGATTATGTTTGTCCCATATTAGACATTTGGGGGGGTCATGTGGCACATATGTTGGGTACATATTTTACACAAATGTATTGCTGAATGTTTATTGTGTGCTTCACTTCTCGAGGGACAAAAGGACTGAGTCTGCAGAAGATATCGAGAAGGTGTGAGATTTGGCCTTTGTCTCAGAGAGACGCCCTGGAGGGATTTCCAGACCATCGAAGGCTAAGAGACAATGGTGGAAGATCAAAGGGTTACATTGTGGCTGGGATTAAGTACCATGTGACTGTATGTTTGCTTAGACACCATGTGACTTGAGTTTCGATGTTCTGGAGGTAAAAAGAGCGATGTGATTTTGATCTCTCTCTTTTCTTGCTTGGAGATTGTTAGAGAATGTGTTCTCTTAATAAAGCTGAACCTGAGAAATAAACTCAGCCTCATCCTTGAGCACATCCTCTACACTCTTAACATTATGAAATTCTGTAGTTTTTTCTGCTTAATCTAGAAAAATATGGTATGTTAGTAAAATGAATTGGCCTGTATATTTCATGAAGATGTCCATTAGTTTAACAGGGATTGTTTTGTGTCTAATTTATTTGCTGCAAAGTTGAATAAAAAGTGAATGATAAGGGGTTGTAGTAGGTAAATGTTATCCTCATTTGGTCTGTAACTATACCATAGGTTTAATAAATTGACCGAAAACTTTAGTCTTTCTGTATGAATTCATTTCCTTGCACATGTAAAATTAATATTTATAGGATTTGTAAAGGTTACCAAGGTCCCGCTTTGCATGTGAAAACAATGGGAAGAACATTGTGCACAAGTGGGAGGAAAAAAGTAGGAGTCTAAATTTTAGAAAGTTTTCATACAGAAAAAGCACACAGCATAAAATGAATATTTTTAAAATGTTGACAGTTCCTAGGGGTGTTAGTGAAAGGTCTGACATGCTTTGGTCTATCCTGAGACCGAAACTGTCATCAAAAACCCTAACTCATGCTACAAAATGGATTTGTCCTGTGAAAATTGTCCGCCTTCAAGCCTTGATGATCAGGGTAAAAAAATATATAACTTTTGAATGTTTTTTTTCCCCTTATAAAACAGATGGCATTAAGGGTACACCAAACCTATGAAAGGCAGCAAAGGGTTGAATACCATAAAAAAGAGAATAATTGCAAATTATTCTACTACACATGTGTGGGGGACTCTTATAGTCAAATGTTGACCTATTTTGTTTGTTGCAATATGCCGCTCCAGTACTGAACAACCAGTCATTCAAATTCCTCTCATTCCTACACAGAACATGACCATGCAAATAAACCACATTTGGTTCACTAATTTGTCTATTTAAAACACCCAACCTAACCTCACTAAGGTATTTGCATCAACATGTCAGCAATGTCCCAACTTGATATACTTTAGTGATAAACATGGGTTGGGTAAATATGTATTTTTACATGTAAAGATTCATTTAAAATGTACTCAAAATGTCATAATTGCTTCTTCAGTGTTTCCAAAAATTAAAATGATCAATTATTTGTTCTCTGAAAAAGGGTCTGACTGAAACCTCACAGCACATCACTCACTGCCTTAGAAGACTGAAATGATCTGAACTAGACCACTGCACAGGTCACTGATTAAACACCTTGATTTTAATTAGGTTTAAAAAATAATACATTATTCTCAATTTTCTAGTCCAATTGTGTGTATGATTTTGGACGGTTGCTTTCCACTCCATTTAGGAATGTGTACACACACACACACACACACACACACACACACACACAGTATCCCACAAAAATGAGTACACCCCTCACATTTTTCTAAATCTTTTATTGTCTGTTTTTATGGGACAACACTGAAGATAGGACACTTTGATACAATGTAAAGTAGTCAGTATACAGCTTGTATAACTGTAAATATGCTGTCCCTCAAAATAACTCAACACACAGCCATTAATGTCTAAACTAATGACTTTGTTAATGTTTAAAGTCAGTAAAAACTTTTTGCCACACCATCCATCCATCCATCTTCTACCGCTTTTCCGGAGGTCCGGGTCACGGAGGCAGCAGTTCAAGCAGAGAAGCCCAGACTTCCCTCTCCCCAGCCACCTGCTCCAGCTCTTCAGATGGGATACCAAGGCGTTCCCAGACCAGCTGGGAGACATAGTCTCTCCACCGAGTCCTGGGTCTGCCCCGGGGTCTCCTCCCAGTGGGACGTGCCTGAAAAACCTCAAGTGGGAGGCGTCCAGGAGGCATCCTAATCAGATGCCCATATCACCTCAACTGACTCCTTTCAATGTGGAGGAGCAACGGTTCTACTCTGAGCCTCTCCCGGATGACTGAGCTCCTCACCCTATCTCTGAGGGTGAGTCCAGCAATCCTACGGAGAAAGCTCATTTCAGCCGCTTGTATCCGCGATCTCGTTGTTTCGGTCATTACCCAAAGCTCGTGACCATAGGTGAGAGTAGGAACGTAGATTGAGTGATAAATCGATAGCTTTGCCTTAGAACTAAGCTCCCTCTTCACCACAACAGACCGGTACAACGTCCGCATCACTGCAGATGCTGCTCCAATCCGTCTGTCAATCTCTCGCTCCATTCTCCCCTCACTCATGAACAAGACCCCAAGATACTTAAACTCCTCCACTATGGGCAGGAGCCTGTCCCCAACCCAGAGAGGACAATCCACCTTTTTCCGGCTGAGGACCATGGACTCGGACTTGGAGGTGCTGATTCTCATCCCAGCCGCTTCACACTCAGCGGCAAACCCTCCCAGCAAGAGGTGTAGGTCATTGCTGGATGAAGCCAACAGGACAACATCATCTGCAAACAAGAGAGATGAGATCCTGTGGTAACCAAGCATGACACCCTCCATTCCCTGGCTGCGCCTAGAAATCCTGTCCATAAAAATTATGAACAGGATCGGTGACAAAGGGCAGCCCTGGCGGACTCCCACTCTCACTGGGAATGACTCCGACCGAGTGTTGGCAATACGAACCAAACTCTCACAACGGTCGTACAGAGACCGAATAGCTCGTAACAACAAGCCCGATACCCCATACTCCCGAAACACCCCCCACAAAATCCACGAGGGATGCGGTCAAATGCCTTCTCCAAGTCTACAAAACACATGTAAACTGGTTGGGCAAACTCCCACAAACCCTCAAGAATTCTCGAGAGGGTAAAGAGCTGGTCCGATGTGCCACGGCCAGGACGAAAACCACATTGCTCCTCCTGAATCCGAGGTTCGACCAACGGCCGGACTCTCCTCTCCAGTACCTTGGCATAGACCTTCCCAGGGAGGCTGAGGAGTGTGATCCCTCTAAAGTTGGAGCACACCCTCCGGTCCCCTTTTTTAAAGAGAGGAACCACCACCCCGGTTTGCCATGCCAAAGGCACTGCCCCCGACCTCCACGCAATGTTGCAGAGGCGTGTCAACCATGACAACCCAACAACATCCAGGGCCTTGAGGTACTCGGGGCGAATCTCGTCCACCCCTGGGGCCCGGCCACCAAGGAGATTTTTAACCACCTTGGCGACCTCAGCCCCTGTGATAGGCGAGTCATCCCCCTCGTCCCCAAACCCTGCTTCCTCTGTGAAAGGCGTATCAGTGGGATTGAGGAGATCCTCGAAGTATTCCTTCCACCGCCCGACGATGTCCCCAGTCGAAGTCAACAGTGCCCCATCCGCACCATACACAGTGTGGACGGGGAGCTGCTTTCCCCTCCTGAGCCGCCGGACAGTTTGCCAGAATCTCTTTGAGGCCTTTCTTTTTGCCACACAATGTACAAAATCTTTTCAGTAAGAGAGAAGGGAAATACATTTTACTGGGGAATACAAAATTTAAAATGCACCTAGTAAGATCTACTAGGAAGGGTTTTTGTGTGTCTGTGTGTGAGGTAAAATTGTGGAATGGGTTGGGGGAGAAACGCAGGCAATGTCCAAACATCCATATATTTAAATCAACATATAAAGAAATGATTTTTGAGCAATGTAAAAATACAGGACAGTAATATTACAATGTGTCTTCAATGAAGAAAGGTTGTTATTCTTGAATATATGTGCTGAGTACTATTATTATTGATATCATTATTACTAGAATCTTACAACAGTATTATAGTATTAGGATTGTTGCTAGGATGGAATTATTTAAAGTATTATATTGACCAGGTGGTATAATTACCTCCGCCAAGGAGGTTATGTGATCATCGGCGTTGGTTTGTCTGTCTGTCTGTCTGTTTGTTTGTTTGTTAGCAAGATAACTCAAAAAGTTATGGACGGATTTTCATGAAATTTTCACAGATTGTCAGAAATAGGGTATCCTACAGATGATTACATTTTGGTGGTGATCCGGATCACCGTCAAGAAAACCACCATTACGGAAAAAGCCATTTTCGTCAATAACTACTGAACCACTAATCCTATCATTGTGAATCCAACTGCTAGTCATATGTTTTCATGGTCAAGGAATCTGAAAATGCACACACAAACACTGTATGGGGGGAACTGTGGCGCTAAACCGCCATTACAGACAATGCAATTTTCGTGAATAACTACTTAACCACTAATCCTATCATTGTGAATCCAATTGCTAGTCATATGTTTTCATGGTCAAGGAATCTGAAAACGTACACACAAACACTGTATGAGGGGAACTGTGGCACTTGGCGGAGGTCTGCACTCTCCGAGTGCTTTTCTAATTATTATTGTTATTGTTGTTGTTATTGTAACTACTATATGGCTACCTATTATTATGGTTATTATTATTATATGGTTACTTATTGCACCTAGGTATTGTAAGCCATGTGGGGGTATATGGTGGTATATATGATGATTATGATGATGATAATATTGTCTATAATTATATTAAACATACCAGAAGTATTTATTTATTATTATTACAATTATTATTAGACGTTGGTGTTATTGTCAATATAAACTATCAGTCATATCATTTCTATTGCATAATTTAATTATAAGATGTATTATATATTATGGCATAGAATAATGAATGTAATTGTGGGATGAATAATGATTAGAATGATATTTTAATTTACTGGGTATGGAGAAGGGGTGGGACTATATAAGCACTGGTTTCTTCCCACTCCTTTTGAACAAGACATATTTTTTTGGTTTTGATTTTTGTTTTAAAATTTTTTTTTCTTGATGTTCAAATCAATCAATCAAAAAACTGCTGACAGCAAAAGTGAGTACACCCCTAAGTAAAAATGTCCAAAGTGTTTTCAATTAGCCATTTCCCCTCCCTGGTGTCATGTGACTCATGAGTGTTACAAGGTTTCAGGTGTGAATGGGGAGCAGGTGTGTTAAATTTGGTGTTATCACTCTCACACTCTCTCTTACTGGTCACTGGAAGTTCAACATGGCACCTCATAGCAAAGAACTCTGAGGATCTGAAAAAAAGAATTGGTGCTCTACATAAAGATGGCCTAGGCTATAAGAACATTGTCAACACCCTGAAACTGAGCTGCAGCATGGTGGCCAAAACCATACAGTGGTTTAACAGGACAGTTTCCACTCAGAACAGGCCTCGCCATGGTTGACCAAAGAAGTTGAGTGCACGTGCTAAGCGTTATATCCAGAGGTTGTCTTTTGAAAATAGACGTATGAGTGCTGCTAGCTTTGCTGCAAAGGTTGAAGGGGTGGGGGTGGGGGGGTCAGCCTGTCAGTGCTCAGACCAGATGTCGCACACTGCATCAGATTGGTCTGCATGGCTGTCATCCCAGATGGAAGCCCCTTTTAAAGATGATGTACAAGAAAGCCTGCAAACAGTTTGCTGAAGATAAGCAGACTCAGGACATGGAATACTGGAACCATGTCCTGTGGTCTGATGAGACCAAGATAAACTTATTTGGTTCAGATGGTGTCAAGCGTGTGTGACAGCAACCAGGTGAGGAGTACAAAGACAAGTGTGTCTTGCCTACAGACAAGCAAGGTGGTGGGAGTGTCATGGATTGGGGATGCATGCGTGCTGCCGGCACTGGGGAGCTACAGTTCATTGAGGGAACCATGAATGCCAACATGTACTGTGACATACTGAAGCAGAATATGATCCCCTCCCTTTGTAAACTGGGCTGCAAGGCAGTATTCCAACATGATAACCACCTCAAATGCACCTCCAAGATGACCACTGCCTTGCTAAAGAAACTGAGGGTAAAGGTGATGGACTGGCCAAGCATGTCTCCAGACCTAAACCCTATTGGACATCTGTGGGGCATCCTCATGTCAGGTCAGGCATTGGTTTGCTTGCTACTGGATAACCATAAAAACCGGTACTATCTGTCTCATGGGTCAGGCCGTCAGCGACTAACTGGCAACCCCACCCTTCTGAGGGTGTGGAGGGTGAAACTGGGCATCCTGGCAGAACTAAACACAATATCTGTCACAGGTCTGTGGCGGACCACTCTCAGTTACACGGGGTGAGACTGGACATCCTGGCAGGTAAGCACATCTGTTGCAATATCTGTGGTGGACTTTTGCCAGTCGGTGCATCGTGACATACACTACACAAAGAGCAGAGATAAACAAACCTATCATCTGGTCAGTCACTGCAACAGATACTGGAGTCAGTTTGTCTTGGTCTGTTCTTGCCACTGATAATACCTCTATCTGCCAAGAACGTGCCACTAGTCCAGCAAAAGCTAGCAGTACTCAAATATTTTGCAAGCAGTTTCATGAAATGGTCAATCAGAAAGCAACTCATACTGGCTCAGACGTCACCCGGGTTAACAAGGTCAGGAATTCCTGGCAGCGAAGGGTGAAGGACAGAGATGCATGGAGGAATCTGATCAGACCTAAATGAAACAGTCATTGTTGCCCCTGACAGACTGCTATGATGATGATGATGATGATGATGATGATGATGATGATGATGATGATAATGGGGCATCCTCAAATGGAAGGTGGAGGAGTGCAAGTTCTCAAATATCCACCAGCTCCGTGATGTTGTCATAGAGGAGTGGAGGAAGATTCCAGTGGCAACCTGTGGAGCTCTAGTGAACTCCATGTTCAAGAGAGTTAAGGCCGTGCTGGAAAATAATGGTGGCCACACAAAATATTGACACTTTGGGCACAATTTTGACATTTTCACTTAGGGGTGTACTCACTTTTATTGCCAGCAGTTTAGACATTAATGGCTGTGTGTTGATTTATTTTGAGGGGACAGCAAATTTATGTGGAGGGTGAAACTGGGCATCCTGGCAGAACTAAAAACAATATCTGTCACAGGTCTGTGGTGGACCACTCCCAGTTACACAGGGTGAGACTGGACATCCTGACAGGTAAGCACATTTGTCTCAAGGTCTGTGGTGGACTTTTGCCAGTCGGTGCATCGTGACATGCACAACACAAAGAGCAGAGATAAACAAACCTATCATCTGGTCAGTCACTGCAACAGATACTGGAGTCAGTTTGTCTTGGCCGGCCCTTGCCACTGATAATACCTTTATCTGCCAAGAATGTGCCACTAGTCCAGCAAAAGCTAGCAGTACTCAAATATTTTGCAAGCAGTTTCATGAAATGGTCAGTCAGAAAGCAACTCATACTGGCTCAGACGTCACCTGCATTAACAAGGTCAGGAGTTCCTGGCAGCGGAGGGTGAAGGACAGAGTTGCGTGGAGGAATCTGATCAGACCTAAATGAAACAGTCAATGTCGCCCCTGACAGATTGCTATGATGATGATCCAAGCTATACACTGACTACATTGTATCAAAGTGTCATATCTTCAGTGTTGTCCCATGAAAAGAGATAATAAAATATTTACAAAAATGTGAGGGGTGTGCTCACTTTTGTGAGATACTGTACACACACACACACACACACACACACACACACACACACACACTGTATTAGCAGCAATATCCGATGACTAAGTGAAAGAATAATTCCATATTTGTCTTCTATATTTATGGAATTTCATATTTGTCTTATATTGTTCATATCAGTCTTCCATTGGCCTTGGTTTGTCTCAGAGTCTGTGTAACTGGGCTAAAAATCCTGATGCAGCTATTTCGCCATCAGTTGTTTTAGTTCACCTTGTGAATTTCCTGTGTGACTGTTGTTGAATAGGCACCATGGTTCCTGAGAGAAAGATAATCTGTACACCATGTTATGACCTGATGTACTGAGCCAGTCATTATGAACAATTTCTTCTACCCCTCAGATAACAGAAAGCTTAAAAGACTGAATAATGTGTGTTTGAGTCAGAATGATGCGCGTGTAGACTCTGAGACAGTCTATGTATTGTTATCCACTGGCCAGTGTGATTAAATTTGTGGAATCCTGCCTGGTTTTTTGACTGAAGTTCATCACAGATTTTTTCAACATACTTGGCGCACCGAACAAGGGACCCCATATATCTCATCTTGGCTTCCGGTGCCTTCGGCCCAAGGCTGTGAACAGTTGATTGGAAAAGTCCTCCCTCATTGGCGCCAATGACCTGATTTTTGCGGAAGTGGAGGCACCACAGTCAGAGGACACTGGGAGCTGATGAGTGACGGTGTTGCCCCCCAGGCAGATCATTGCAAGTGAATTTAATGGTATTTAATGGTATAGATGCTGGATTCGAGTCCCGGTGGGTTTGAGAATACGTGTAGAAAAGAGTAAACCAAGCGTTTGATATTGCAAAGTCCAAAAAGGTTCAGTTCGAACAAAATAGAGGCTTGGTGGTTCTAGTTTGAGGATGCAAACGATAATGCACATTATTCATTGCATAAAGTGGACCAGGTAAATGCACAAATAATCAATGTAAGATCTCCATAACAGTGCAGAGAGCACTGATTGAATAAATACCAAGTGAGAATCTAATCAACACACAAGTGAGTGTCGTTATAGTAAGGGTTTACCATAAAAATACAGGTAAATAGTGCTGGATCAAAATACTTTAAGGCATAATTCAAAATAGGCCTAAAATAAAACTAGAAAAGCACTCGGAGAGCGCAGACCTCCGCCAAGCGCCACAGTTCACCCCATATGGTGTTTGTGTGTACGTTTTCAGATTCCTTGACCATGAAAATATATGACTAGCAATTGGATTCACAATGATAGGATTAGTGGTTGAGTAGTTATTGACGAAAATGGCATTTTCCGTAATGGCGGTTTAGCGCCACAGTTCCCCCCCATACAGTGTTTGTGTGTACGTTTTCAGATTCCTTGACCATGAAAACATTTGACGAGCAATTGGATTCATAATGATAGGATTAGTGGTTCAGTAGTTATTGACGAAAATGTCATTTTTCGTAATGGCGGTTTTCTTCTGGACAGTGATCCAGATCACCACCAAAATCCAATCATCTGTAGGATACCCCATTTCGGACAATCTGTGAAAATTTCATGAAAATCCGTCCATAACTTTTTGAGTTATCTTGCTAACAAACAAACAGACAGACAAACAGACAAACCGACGCCGATGAAAACATAACCTCCTTGGCAGAGGTAATAAAATAAAATAAGAACTAGAAAAGCACTCGGAGAGCGCAGACCTCCGCCAAGTGGCACAGTTCCCCCCATACAGTGTTTGTGTGTATGTTTTCAGATTCCCTGAGCATGAAAAGATATGACTAGCAATTGGATTCACAATGATTATTTGTTTATTTGACATGGACAGTGCAATAAACAGACAATTAATGAATGACAATCAATGTGATAGTGATAGGATTAGTGGTTCAGTAGTGTAAAACGGGGTTATAAGGGACGGCGGGTTGATAAGGGACACTTTTCTGGGAAATGTTTTAAATGTAATTCTGCTTTTTTTATTTTGAGCAGGACGCTGAGTTGTGTTGTTATTGTCAAATATCCATGAATCCTTCATCAAATCTAGGCGGAAGCAAAATTAAAAAAGCAGAATTACATTTAGAAAAGTGTCCCATATTACCCCGCCGTCCCTTATAGCCCCGTTTTACGGTTGTAAAAGCATTGCCTCCTTGGCGGAGGTAATAAACTGAAGTGTTGGTGTGTCCATCTCCTCCACTGACGGATGCAGATTGGTTAGACAGGTTGCCGTGGGTTTTATATTATATTGGGGTTGCGCTCCGCGGCAAAACAGAATTTAGAATTTTCCCCGGCAGAGAGGTCGTTTTTACGCAGCGCCTATAGCTGGGCGGGGAATTTGTGGCAAATAATCGGGCGGCGGACAGGTGGCTGTGTGAGGTTTTGCAGCGTGGCGCAAAAACACGCACGCTGGCCGGCCCAGGCCAGCAGTGTTTTGCGCGTGCTTTTGTGCCTAAAACGTTGAAGAACGCGGAGTTTGTGTTGGTCAGACACGACGACCAGCACAATGTGCGCAGCGCCTATGGCTGGCGGGCCCAGGCCACCAGTGTTTTCCGCATGCTTTTGTGGCTAAAACGTAGAAGAAGGCGGAGTTTGTGTTGGTCAGACACGACGCCCAACGCCGTCCATTGCGCCTGCGCACATGTTGAAAATGGCCATATGTCACAGTGTGGAAAAATGCTTTAAAAAATTCCTGTATGCAGACGGTGATGCGGATCATCCCCAAAATTTAATCAGTTCTTCCTTGTACCATTTCCAACAACGCCTGAAAGTTTCATGGAAATCCGTCCAAGACTTTTTGAGTTATCTTGCTAACCAACAGACAAACAGACAGACAGACAGACAGACAAACACACAAACCCTGGCAAAAACATAACCTCCTCCTGGCCTTTTCGGACTGGCGGAGGTAATAATTCTTTAAAATATATATGTGGTAAAATAAGCCCAGACTGCAATAAAGTGAAATAAATACATCAAATAAATAACTGCAGTTTGTTTGTCCGGTCGTTTGCGTGCTTGTTTGTGCCTTTTTTAATGTTTCACGGCTTACTTTGGTGAGAAATAGAGAGAAAAAACAGATCCTGCGAACGCAGAAGTCAAGTAGTTGTTGTGAAGTGTAAAAGGACAATAACGAGACTATTGTTTCACGGGAAATGGTAAATTTGTGTATGGGAGATTGGTAAGTGACAAATGTGGGAGGAAAATTAATGTGTTTTCAGAGCTGTAGATTGACGATGAGAACTTTGGGTTGCCAGATCTGCTTATTATAAGGGGCTTTGGGGCTGCTTACTAATGTGTGTGTTCGTTTGAGCTTGCTACTCTGTGTGTGTGTGTGTGTGTGTGAAAAGAGTGTCCCGATGGGATCGTGGTGAGGCACTTTGAGCGTCTCCATGACCCCTAGAGCTATGTCAGCCGGAGTCTCGTACTCCTGGCAGGGCCACCCAAGCCGAACAGGTCGAAGGTAGAGGCCAGACTAAGAGTGATCCCGAAGATGAAGACCTCAACGGTAGAGCAGACAGAAGCTGGTAGTAATGATAAACACCACAATGGCTGTAAAAGCGGACGAAGGCTAAGGGAGCACACCCTGACAAAAAAGCAAGCTGGTGGTGGCACGCTTTGAGGCGGTTTCTCGAAAACCTGGATTCCGGCAGCCTCCTGCAGTTGTGAGAAGATACCGGTCATCTAGGGTCTCCCTTGCCACTGGAACCATCTTCTCTACATCAAACAGGTTCATTTTGTCTTCTTTCAATTATTTATCTTTTTTTTTTTTCCTTTGAAAGATAAAAGTAAAATAGAAAGATGTCTTTACCTTCTTTACATGTTTCAACTGCACTGCAGCCTTCATCAGAAGCTTCTGATGAAGGCTGCAGTGCAGTTGAAACATGTAAAGAAGGTAAAGACATCTTTCTATTTTACTTTTGTCTTTCAAAGGAAAAAAAAAAAAAAAAAAAAAAAAAAGGATAAACATCTTCTCTACAATCAAGGTAGTGGCAGTGGAAAAAGCGCACCCCCCATGCCACTCTAAAAACCATCACTGCGCAGGTATCTTCTTTACCTGAGTCTCTGACCTCTAAAGTCTGGCGGCGATGGAGCATCCAGTAACGGGGGCAGGTTTGAATGAGCTGGAAGCTCCTAGCTGGAACTCTGCACGTCAGTGGCACAGGACAACGGTTGTTAGCAGTAGGGATTGAGTGGCAGCTGCTTCCAGCAGACCCCTGTGCATCTGAGCAGCCCTATTTAGGGACCGCACTGCTCACCCCAACTGGGGAAAGGTCTAGAAAAGGTGGCCTAAACATTGCCCACTCAGCACAGCACCCGGATAGGAAACTGCACCTGTCGGGACATTCCACTATGTGGTCGAAAAACAAAAACAATACCATTTAGAATTGTAGCATGGAACATAAGGACACTCCTGGATGCTAGTCCGGACAGACCACAGCGCAGAACAGCACTTGTTGCCAGCGAGCTGAAGCACTACAATGTGGATGTGGCAGCACTCAGTGAGACCCGACTCCTCGAGGAAGGCTCACTCAATGAAGTAGGAGAGGGTTATACATTCTTTTGGAAAGGATACACCATTGGCGGACAACTCCTTCATGGAGTTGGTTTTGCAATCAAGAACAGCCTCCTGCACAAGCTCACAGAATCACCAGTGGGTGTCAGTGAAAGGCTCATGACTCATCGCATCCCCCTTGCAAAATGCAGGTATGTCACTTTGGTAAGTGCCTATGCACCAACTCTGCCATCGAACGCTGAAGAGAAGGACCGCTTCTACCAGACACTTGATGACATCCTCAGTCACATCCCGAAGGGTGACAAAATCATGCTGCTTGGTGATTTCAATACAAGAGTCAGAAAGAACTTGCAAAACTGGAATGGTGTAATCAGTGCCCATGGCATTGGAAAAGTCAACCCCAATGGCATGAGACTTCTTAGTCTCTGTGCGGAACAAGATCTTACCATCACTAACACAATCTTCCAGCAAAAGAACAAATATAAGGCATCCTGGATGCATCCCAGGTCCAAACATTGGCACCTGATCGACTATGTGATTGTGAGGAGGGCTGACCTCAAGGACGTGCTCATCACAAGAGCTATGCAAGGGGCAGACTGCTGGACTGACCACTGCATGATTCTGACAAAGGTCAGAATGCATGTTCGGCCCCTTGCTCGCCACGGTGGCCAAAAGAGGAAAACACTCCACTGTGCCAGACTCTCCAGCAGCGACATCTGTGACAACTTCCGTTGCTCCCTAGCTGAGAGGCTGGCAGGTATTGAACAACTGATCATCTCAGAGTCTGGGATGGATGAGAAGTCGACCACTTTATCCACCATCCTCTTTGACACCGCAGCCCAAGCCATCGGTTTCAAAACCAAGAAACATCAGGACTGGTTTGACCAGAATGCTGGAGAGATCTCCACCCTCCTGGATAGAATGCACAGGGCACACAGAGTCACCTTGAACAACCCACAATCCCAATTCCATAAGAAGCAATGGCAAGCCCTTCGTTCTGAGGTCCAAACAACTTTCAGGAAACTGCAAGATGAGTGGTGGATCTCAAAGGCCAATGAAATCCAGACTCATGCTGATAGAAACGATATGCACAGTTTCTGTGATGCAGTCAAAACCATCTACGGCCCCAGAAACTGCTCCCTGGCACCTGTTAGATCTGCTGATGGATCTTCTTTAATCAAGGCTCAGGCCATGATAGTGGAGTGGTGGGCTGAGCATTTTAACACCGTGCTTAACCAGCCCACCTCAGTGGACCCAACTGTCCTTGCAGAGCTCCCTGAACATCCTACCTTGCCAGATCTCGACCTCCCCCCAACCTTCAAAGAAATCCTGCATGCAGTAAAAACCCTGAAAAACAATAAATCTCCTGGATCTGACGGCATCCCAGCTGAACTTCTCAAGGAAGAAGGCTACCTCTGTACTCGGACACTGTATCTCTATATTTCAGAGGTGTGGAGACGAGAGTGTGTCCCACAACAGTGGAAAGATGGCAACATTGTGACCATCTACAAGAACAAAGGAGACAAATCCATCTGCTCCAATAGTAGGGGTATCTCTCTGTTGGCCATTGCTGGAAAGGTCCTTGCTAAGGTCATGCTCCACAGACTTATCTCTGCAATATCAGAGTGGGTCACCCCAGAGTCACAGTGTGGTTTTCGGAAGGACAGGGGGACAGTTGACATAATCTTTGTAACGCGTCAGCTCCAAGAGAAATGTCGGGAGCAATGTAAGGACATGTTCATTGCCTTTGTCGACCTGTCAAAGGCATTTGACACAGTGAACAGCGAACTACTGTGGCAAGTCCTGAAGAGATTTGGGTGTCCACACAAGCTCCTCACCATCCTCGCGCAGTTCCATTCTGGGATGATGGCCCAAGTGGTAGTGGGAAGGCACAGCTCAGAACCTTTTGGAGTGCAAACCGGAGTGAGGCAAGGCCGTGTGCTGGCTCCAGTCCTCTTCAACATCTTCCTTGTCTGTGTAACAACTCTGCTACGTAGCAGGGTGGAGAAGCAAGCTGGAGTTACCATTGACTTCAGGCTTGATGGTAACCTGTTCATCAGGAGGCTACAGGCAACTTCCAAGCTGACATCAGAGACCATCACTGAACTACAATACGCTGATGACTGTGCCCTGGTTGCCCATACACCAGACGCTCTACAAAACTTCCTCTCGGCAGCTGTAACTGCATACACCAGAATGGGACTGACAATCAACACCCAGAAGACAGAGGTACTCTGTCAATCCAGTACTGACCCCCCACAAAACCCAATAACCCTCACAGCAGCAGGGGAACAGCTGCTCACAGTGCCCACTTTCAAATACCTGGGGAGCATAATGTCTGACACCTGCTCAATGGATGATGAGATCCAGAATCGCCTCAAGCAAGCATCAGCATCTTTTGGTCATCTTAGGAGAAGGGTTCTTCAGAACAGCAACCTCAAACTCCACACCAAAGTGCTGGTCAACAGAGCTGTCTGTATCACCACCTTACTGTATGGATGTGAGGCATGGACTATTCACAGCTGCCACCTGAGAAGCCTGGAGACCTTCCATGTAAGATGTCTCCAGAAGATCCTTGGCATCACTTGGAAGGACAGAGTGCCGCACACAGAAGTGCTGGTGCAAGCTGGCAGCTGCAGCGTGGAGTCCATCTTGGTCCAGCATCAACTCAGGTGGTTGGGGCATGTCATCCGGATGTCCAGCCACAGACTCCCACGCAAAATCTTGTATGGTCAGTTACACCGAGGCCAACGCAGCGCTGGTGGACAGAAGAAGCGCTTCAAAGACCAAATGAAGTCCATCCTGAAGAGATGTCTGATCAACCCCTCTTCACTGGAGGAACTCGCTTCCTGCCGAGACATCTGGCGCTCCCACTCCTCACAGGGAGTGGATTATATGGAGGAACAGCGCACACAATACCGGGCAGCAAAGCGTGCAAAGAGGCATGCTCACCAAGTCCCCCCTGCTCCCACCAGCACCTCCTTCACATGCCCGGTCTGTAACCGAATCTGCAGATCCAGGATCGGACTATCCAAACACCAGCAGACTCATAAATAAAGAAGATGGTCATCATCGAATCGATGGACTACCAGAAGAGAAGAAGAAGAAGACGTGTGAAAAGACTAACTTGTTTTGTGCTGAAGCTGTAACAAAGTCACACTAAATGGGGAATTTTGGTAAGATGAAGAATAGATGCTTGCTTTTTAGGGGAGGCAGTGGCTCAGGAGGTAGAGCAGGTCGTCCAATAACCAGATGGCTGGTGGTTTGAATCCCGCTCTCCGTAGATATCCTGCCATTGTGTCCCTGGGTGAGACACTTTACCCACCTTGCTACTGAGTATGAATGTGTGTAAATGTTCGGTGGCAGCCAGAGAGGCCATTGGCGTGGATTGGCAGCCACATTTCCATCAGCAGGCCCCAGGGAAACTGTAGCTACAGTAGTAGCTTGCCACTACCATTGTCTGTGGAGTGAATGTATAACACTGGTCAACACCAAATTTATTGTCTAAGTTTTTTTAGCTGATTTAGGACAATTTTGATGTGCTGAATCCAAAAATCACATTGGTTTTGCTCAATCAGGTCAACTTTTTAAATTATGGACACATATTGTTTTATATGTTTTTGTTTACATGTATGGGTATTTTCACTTTATATGATGCAAAATTCTTTTTTATGTCTTGAAATTCTCTGAATTTTGAACAATGATGACGTAACATTCAATTTGCATGTACTTGCCTTTATATAAAGGTAAATACATGCACAGTACTAAGTACAAAGTAAGTATAGGTTTTTACTTAGCACCTGATCGAGAGAAACTGATGTCATTTTCAGATTCAGCGGTGCAAAATTGTCTTAAATCAGTTGAAAAACACAGACAACTTACAAAAAAATTATTTTTGTAACCCTGTGAAATGTATCCATTTGTAAAAACGTCTTTGAGTGTCTATGATAAAGCGTTATATAAATCTGATGCATTATTATCTCAAGATAGTTTTGACAGTAATTCCTTTTGTTTTGCAGTTTTTTGTGGGGGTTTTGCTGGCTTTATGATAGTTCAATTCAGTTCAATTCAACTTTATTTATATAGCGCCATTTCACAACAACAGTCATCTCATAGCACTTTCAACTGTCGGGGGGAACCCCCACAGTTGCAGAAAGACCCCAGCAATCAGGTGATCCCCTGTGAGCAACCACTTGGCGACGGTGGAGAGGAAAAACTCCCTTTTAACAGGAAGAAACCTCCAGCAGAACCAGGCTCAGGGAGGGGCAGTCATCTGCTGCGACTGGCTGGGGGGTGAGGGGATAGAGAAGAAGAAAAGAACAGACATGTAGAGAGCAAACAGCACGATGGGGACTCAATCTATGGGAGAGAACAAACAGATGTTAATGACCAGCAAAAAAAAATATTTCATAGAGAGTGAGGAAAGGAGTGAGGCCCAGTGCATTACTGGAGGTCCCACGGCTGACTAAACCTATTAGCAGCATAACTAAGGGAGGGTTCAGAAACACATGATCCCTCCCTAATTGTAGGCTATATCAAAAAGGTAGGTTTTAGCCCTATTCTTAAAAACAGAGATCGAGTCTGACTCCCGAATCCAGATTGGCAGCTGATTCCAGCTTGATAACTGAAGGCTCTGCCTCCCATTGTACTTTTGGAGATTCTAGGTATTACAAGTAATCCTACATTTTGGGAGCGTAGTGCTCTGTTAGGATAATACGGTAGTATCAGATCTTTTAAATAAAAAAGAGCCTGATTGTTTAGAGCTTTGTAAGTAAGAAGAAGGATTTTAAACTTAATTCTAAACTCTATGGGAAGCCAGTGAAGGGAGGCCAGAACCGGAGAGATATGATCTCTCTTTCTAGTACCTGTTACAACTCTTGCTGCAGCATTTTGGATCAGCTGAAGACTTTTTAAAGATGTTTTAGGACAGCCTGATAATAAAGAATTACAATAATCTAATCTCGAGCTAACAAAAGCGTGGATCAGCTTCTCAGCATCACTCTGAGACAAGATGCTCCTAATCTTGGCAATATTACGCAAATGATAGAAGGCAGTCTTAGAAACAAATTTAATATGTGAATTGAAGGACAAATCCTGATCAAAAATAACTCCAAGGTTCCTCACAGAGCTATTAAGAGAAAGAGTAACTGCATCCAAACTGAAAGTTTGATTTGGAAAGGAATTTCTAAGGTTTTTTGGACCAAAAAGAATGACTTCAGTCTTATCTGAATTTAATAGCAGGAAATTACAAGTCATCCAAGCTTTGATTTCCTTAAGACAGGCTTCTAACTTGGCTAATTGATTACTATCATCTGGCTTCACTGACAGGTATAATTGTGTGTCATCTGCATAACAATGAAAATGTATACAGTGCTTTCTAATAATGTTGCCTAAGAGAGATATGATCTCTCTTTCTAGTACCTGTTACAACTCTTGCTGCAGCATTTTGGATCAGCTGAAGACTTTTTAAAGATGTTTTAGGACAGCCTGATAATAAAGAATTACAATAATCTAATCTCGAGCTAACAAAAGCGTGGATCAGCTTCTCAGCATCACTCTGAGACAAGATGCTCCTAATCTTGGCAATATTACGCAAATGATAGAAGGCAGTCTTAGAAACAAATTTAATATGTGAATTGAAGGACAAATCCTGATCAAAAATAACTCCAAGGTTCCTCACAGAGCTATTAAGAGAAAGAGTAACTGCATCCAAACTGAAAGTTTGATTTGGAAAGGAATTTCTAAGGTTTTTTGGACCAAAAAGAATGACTTCAGTCTTATCTGAATTTAATAGCAGGAAATTACAAGTCATCCAAGCTTTGATTTCCTTAAGACAGGCTTCTAACTTGGCTAATTGATTACTATCATCTGGCTTCACTGACAGGTATAATTGTGTGTCATCTGCATAACAATGAAAATGTATACAGTGCTTTCTAATAATGTTGCCTAACGGAAGCATATATAAACTAAAAAGAGTAGGGCCTAGCACAGATCCCTGTGGAACTCCATGACTAAGCTTTGAGTTGAAAGAAAACTCATTATTTATATGAACAAACTGGAACCTATCAGATAAATAAGATCTAAACCATTGCAACGAAGTTCCATTAAGTCCAACATAGTGTTCTAATCTATCAAGTAGAATATTATGATCGATAGTATCAAAAGCTGCACTAAGGTCTAAAAGGACAAGTACAGAAACTAGTCCATTATCAGATGCAATGAGGAGGTCGTTAGTGACCTTCGCTAAGGCTGTTTCAGTACTATGATGGATTCTAAACCCAGATTGAAACTCTTCAAGTAAACCATTTCCCTGCAGGTGGTCAAATAATTGCGTAGCAACAACTCTTTCTAAGATTTTTGAAATGAAAGGGAGATTAGAGATTGGTCTATAGTTAGCTAAAGCTCCTGGATCTAGCGTTGGCTTTTTGAGTAAGGGTTTAATTACAGCCGTTTTAAAAGCCTGCGGTACATGGCCTAAAGTTAATGAAGAATTGATTATATGAAGAATAAAGCTACCAATAAGTGGGAAGACTTCTTTAAATAACCTGGTAGGAATAGGGTCTAAAAGACAAGTTGAAGGTTTGGATGAGGAAACTATTTTGTCTAACTCACAAAGGTCGATTGGAGTAAACTCATCAAGATAGACATCAATAGAAGGAGTTGTAGTAGTTACAGTATTTAAGTTAACTGTGGGAAGAATCTGATTTTATCTCTGATGGAAGAAATTTTATTATTTAAAAAGTTCATAAAGTCCTGACTAGTAAGCTCTAAGGGAATGCTAGGATTGACAGAGTCCTGACTCTTTGTCAACCTGGCTACAGTACTGAAAAGAAACCTGGGATAATTCTTGTTCTCTTCTATTAATGCAGAGTAATAACTCGTTCTAGCTTTTCTAAGAGATTTTTTATAAATTAAAAGATGATTTCTCCAAGCTAAATAGATTTCATCTAAATTAGTAGAGCGCCATTTTCTTTCTAATTGACGAGTCTTCTGTTTTAAGTTACGAGTTTCTGTGTTGAACCAAGGAGTTAGAAATCTCTGATTAGACTTTTTCTTTTTTAAGGGGGCCACCAAGTCTACAGTCTGATGCAGAGAAGCTGTAACACTATCCACCATGTTATCAATTACAGAAGGAGCAAGCCGTCTATAGCTTATTTCCGTTGTGTTGACACATGGCATAGAGGAAACAATCTGCATAAATTTGGAAACAGCATCATCTGAGAGGCATCTACTGTAATAATATTTAATTAGTTAATGTCAAGCAATTCAATCTTGCTTTATTGGCAGATATTCTTTGTTTTTTAGCTAACATCAATTGCCATAATTTTTTGCTTATTTTAAGTAAAATTACCTGTCAGCAGAGCAAGAAAATTTGATTCTTTCTTTTTTTTAGATGCCTGAAGGCAGGTAAAACGGCATTAGGTTGTTTCATTTTTTTTCCCCAGTGTAATTGTATTCTTTAGCTCACAGTTGCATCATCTCTCTAACTGAGGGGCAACAGTGGCTTCAGATGGGAAAGGGAAAAAAGGGAGGGGGCCACAGGCTGACTTGGACTGGATGGTGAGACCAAAACTTGATGATCAATCTGAGATTAACCATAGTTAAAGGAAGGAACGGACTTGGCTAATATATGCATCTCCCCTTTCTTGCATGATAAGTCTGGTGTGAGGGCAGGGGGCCGCGCTTCGGCTCCTCCTCCTCCGTGCTCTCCCGGTGCTCAGGCCATACCCTCACCTCACAGGACTCCAGGCTGTGAAAGCTGCGGTTGACGTCACCTCCCCTCTTTTCGTCTCCACCCCTCTACCCGGAGTGGCCACACTGGGGCGCCCAAGAAGTTAAGTGTTTGTGCACACATATCCATCCCTAAACTCACCATTAATATGCTGAATTACACTGAAGATTATTGTGACGATGGGATGTCACCACTGTATGTCTTGTTGTGTGATTATGTTATATCTGTATTGTTGTAAATGCCAGTATGATTATCTGTTAAAGACCACACAGTGATTTGGGATTTGTCTTTGTTAATGTGAATGCCCTTGGGAGATAATGGTTATGATTAAGTATTTGGTAAAATAATTTATTTCACATACCTTTGTCAGCATGCTTCCTGTGGGTGTCCAGGCAAAAGACTCTGCGAGGGGTTGAGGGCCTTATATAGGACATCAACAGGAAGCAAACATGTATGGTAAGTTAGAGGGGTGGTTTAACATTTGTAAATAGGGGTTAAAATTATTTATTGAATTATTTATATTGCTATTTATTGTATGTTATTTATGTTTATACTGTGCATGCTTGGGGAAATTATTTATGTATTTTTAGATGTTAGTGGGTATGTGTTAAGAATAGGAATGATGATTGTTTTACCTGGGATTATGGTAGGGGCTAATTAGCCCTAATTATCTCGTGTATTATATAACAGGTGTGAGATATCGAGTAACATGGATGCATTGCTGATTGTTGATTGCAGAGTGCTTATTGTTCTTGATATGCTTCTTGGTTGGCGAAGTGCATTTTGTTTAAAGGATTGTGTCAGATGTTTTTCCTGAGAGACTGGAGACTTTTGCTTGTAAGTTAATGAAATAAAACTGGACTAATTGACAAAATTGAAATAGTGCCTCGCTTTGTGCCACACATTCACAATTATGGAATAATGTTGTCACTGAAAAATACTTAATGATTGACTTTTAAATACAGCTTATATGGCATGATCCAAACCACAAACAAGGTAGCGATGACACTTATACAGCCAGGTTACAAGAGGTTTGATGGGCATTCTGATTTACTTGAGGCTGCTGATGGTTAAGGCATACAACCTTATTGGCAGCATTTGAAAAGTGGTTTTCTTACAGACCATACACCCACATTTGACACACTACCTGCACAAACATCTGGTTACATATTGCACTTGTGCATTTGACAATGTGTTACCTTAGGAAAAGTGAAAGAAAAATCAACTCCTGTTTGTGTGATTGTTGACACAACAGGGAGAGGTGAAAGCTTCCCCCAATTCTATTTTTCAGGTTGTCACTGAAACTGGACCCCTGTGGTGGAAGGGGGACGGAGGGAGATGTGAGACGAGCTGGCCATGGCAAGGGGAATGTGACATTTGTCATCAATGTGGACAAAAGGACCATTGGTGGAGCCAGTGTTCTGGACGCCAGTAGCGGCGGAGAGGGGAAGGAGGACCTCACGGGCCGAACCTAACTGACTGCACTGAAGCTAAGTACAACTGTTGATGCTAACACTGACATGACAGACATCCATTTACCTGACTTTGACTTGATGCTAACAATGCAGTGTTTACCTGAAGTGACATTGCAGGTTCAGGAGATTCCAATAAAGTTTCCCAATGGAGTACAGTATGAGAGCATCACATTTTCCACATGTGACAGGAATAAATGTGTTGTAGGGTTTTGGTGTGCTAAGGTACTGTACTCACGGCATTTGGGTTTTGGCCGAGCCGAACATAGTGACCGCATGCCTACATGCAAAAGCTATGCAATATTTTAAATCAAATATCCCCACTACACAGCAGGCCACAGACCAATATCGTTATGACAGACATCTGAGTGGCCCAGATCCAAACTATGAAAAAACATTCCTTGCAAATCCATCCTCCAGATTGGTGACAAAGAATCTCTATATCCACACACTTTGTTAAATGACCTACAACCACAAATGAAATATTTCACAGTGATCGACATCAGTAATGCTTTTTCAGCATCCCCATACATCCAGATCATCAGTTTGGTTTGCATTTACATTTGAAAATAAAAGGTACACATTCACCAGATTGCTACAAGGTTACTGTGAATCACCAGCTACTTTTTCACAGGCAATATCAGCAAACTTGGCACAGTTTATTCCTCCTAATGGGAGCCAGTTGCTCCTATATGTTGATGACATTTTGCTGGCATCACCTGATGAAGAAACATGCAAAAAAAAAGACACAATTGCCCTGTTGCAATTTTTAGCTGAACAAGGTCGCAAAGTCAATAAGGAAAAATTACAGTTGTGGAAAAAAGAAGTTAAATACTTATGGCACATTTTGGCAACAGAGGGCAGACATGTTGATCTGGCTCGCAAACAAGTTATTTTGTCAGCACCAAAACCCATCACAAAAAGAGACATGATTTAATTTTTGGGTACCCTAAATTACTGTCGCTCTTGGATAGCAAATTACTCATTTGAAGTGCAACCATTGTCTGATCTCATCTACAAAAGGCTCATGGCTCAGGTGGACAAAATTGAGTGAACACCTGGGGCACAAGAGGCATTTGTTAAAATGAAAAAGCTTTTGGTCAGCACTGATGTCATGGCACTCCCCAATTACAAGAAGCCATTTGTGCAAATGGCTGATTGTAGAGAGGGGCAAATCACTTCAGTGCTCCTTCAACCAAGCGGTACAAAAAGTGCATCCAGTAACATATTACTCCACAAGACTCAACCCTGTCATGAGACCTCAGCCTCCATGTGTGCAGGCCATAATAGCAGCATCAATGGCAGTGCAGGCTTCAGCAGGGCTTGTTCTTTTTCATCCCTTGACCTTGAAAGTCACACATGCAGTATCAGTCATTTTGTCACAAAGTAAAATATCAGTCCTCTCACCATTCAGACACCTTGCATGCATGACGGTGCTATTTTCACAGCCTCATTTAACCATTGAACATTGCACTGTAACAAATCCAGCGAGTTTTTGCCAATATCAACAGAAGGTGAACCTCATGTTTGGCAGAAATTGAGAATGAAACATTACCATGTCCCGATTTACAGGACACACCTTTGGAGGAGTCTGATCTCACACTGTTGACGATTTCTCCAAACATGATTGTACTGGCACACATTTTTCTGGTTTCACAGTTGTCACCAACAACACCATTGTAAAGGCACAAAAACTCCCATCACTATACTGATGTATGCATTCTCTCTTGTCAATCACTTTACACAACAGTGGAAGGAAAGAGGCATGAGTACAAAGACCTCATTTTGAAAGTGTTACACTGTTTAAAAGTTCCATCTTAGCCATATGCAAATTGACGCACACCATTAATGGCGCAGATCGAATCTCTAAGGAAAAACACTTGCAGACCAAAAACACCTGGACAAGGTCATATAGGAAATCACACCACAGCATCTTCGAATGAATGAATGAATGAATGAATGAATGAATCTTTATTTCGGATAGATTAGATTAAAAGATTAAAAGAAAGGAACAGAATAATATAACAAGGGGAAAAAAATCCAACAAGGTCAAATTAAACAATAACTCCTCGGATAATACAATTCAACATAAATTATCCGAAATGGGTGATGGCTGAAGCCGCAGCTTATATTGCCCTCCCATATTCCATCTAAGAATTAAAAAAAAAAAAATAAAAAAATAAAAGTGGTTACAAATCAAAACAAAGCTAAGACAAAACGTGACAAAACAAAGCAACAGCACAACACAGACTCGATATGATAATCCTTATGTGATTTTACATGTTGTTTTGTATATATGTTTGGAGTATTTCTTCCTTTAGTTTTTGTTTAAACTGTCTAAGTGTTGTACATGATTTTGATTCAGGTCCAGAAGCATTCCACAGTCTTTGACTCCTTGCACTGAGAGACAGTGTTTCTTGGTGGTTGTTCTCACTGAAGGTTTTTGAAATATACATGTTCCTCTGAAATGATATGGTTTCTCCCTTATTTGGAACAACTTTTGGATATTTGCGGGCAGTGATAGATCCTTCACTTTAAACATTATTACTGCAGTTTTAAAATCAACCAGATCTTTCAACTTGAGAGCTTTTAATTTAAGAAAAAGTGGGTTTGTTGGTTCTCTGTAAGCAGCTTTGTTTATTATTCTAATAGCTCTCATCTGAAGCATAAAGACTGGATATATGTTTATTTTATATGTATTTCCCCATACTTCAATACAATATGTCATGTATGGGAGTATTAATGAATGATACAAAGTATATAGTGTGGGTTGATTCAGCCAATATTTCACTCTGTGTAGTATTGCAATTGATTTGGATATTTTACCTTTAATATAATTAATATGTGACTTCCAACACAGTTTATTATCAATATTACTCCAAGGAATTTAATTTTGGATACCCTTTCAATCTCTACACCATTTACACTGAGTTTAGATACTGAGTTGTTGTGATGGTTGTTAAAAGTTATAAATTTTGTCTTACTTAAATTGAGCATTAATTTGTTTGAATCAAACCACAGTTTAAGCTTTCCTAATTCCTTACCCAGTGTATCTAAAAGTTGTTCCAAATTGCTTCCACTGCATAATAAATTAGTGTCATCTGCAAACAACACTGAATCCATTTTTTTCCAAAACTTTACATATATCATTTATATACATATTGAATAACAATGGCCCCAAAACTGAACCCTGTGGGACTCCACAAATAACCTTCAGTAACTACGGGTTTTTGCTACCAACACATAAATACTGATATCTGTTCTTTAAGTAACTACATAACCAGGACAGTGCTACCCCCAATACCATAATTTTGTAGTTTCTTTAAAAGTAATTTATGATCCACTGTATCAAATGCTTTTTTAAGATCCAGGAATACCCCAACTGAATAGTCTTTATTTTCTACAGCAGTTGATCTTTTTCTATAAATTCCATTAGTGCAAATGCAGTTGTCCTCTTGTGTCTGAACCCATATTGCTGCTCACACAATAAATTATTCTTCATTATAAAGTTGTCAATTCTCTCACAGAATATTTTTTCGAGTATCTTTGAAAATTGCGACAATAGTGAAATAGGCTTATAGTTTGAAAATTCCCTTCTGTCACCCGTCTTGTATATCAGAATTACTTTGGCTATTTTCATTGCATTGGGGAATATACCTGTTTGGAGAGACAGGTTACAGATGTCAGTGGCTTCACTAAGCATTCAATGATAGTTTTGACTAAAAGCATGTCAGTACAATCACAATCTATAGATGTTTTACTTTTAAACGAGTTAACAATTTCAATGACCTGTCTCTCATCTGTGTTCTTTATGAAGATGGAGTCTTTTATAGCAATGTTTTTGTTTATTGTATCACCTGTAGGTGCCATAATGGGTATTTCTCATGCCAAATTAGGACCAATGTTAACAAAAAAGTTATTAAATTCATCTGCAGGTGAGACTGCATTCATACTCAAGTGTTTTGTTTTGTTTTGTTTTTTTTTTGTTGAAAGATTGGTTGGGTAGCTTGCATTTCTGATTTTATTTCCAAGAATATTGTTAAGTATTGTCCATGTACTGTATTTTTAGTGTTATCTCTGTTTTTCCTCCAGTTCTTTACTGTAATAGTCTCTTTTACCACATCTCATTATATATAAACTTATTTTTGTTTTATACCCCTGCTCTGCTTCTTTTGTCCTTTTCTTTAGAAAAGCTTTATATTGTGAATTTTTCTTTTTACACGCTTTTTGTAATCCTTTGGTTAACCATGGCTTGTTGACAAATTTCTGTTTAAGCTTTTTCTTTACTAATGGACATTTTTTTTTTCATAAAGAGCGGTTACAATGTTCATGAATGTATCGTAGGCTTCATTTACATCTGATACATAGACTTTTGTCCAGTCTTGCTTCAGCAGGTCTTCTTTAAAAGAGCTGATTGCATTTTGTGATTTGTATCTGAAAGATTTTAAAGTTTTTTTCTGTATTGGCCCCCGTGTGGCCATGGATAAGTGCAAAGCCTGGCAGATGGTCACTTATGTCATTCATCAATAATCCACTTTCTACTCTCTTATCAATAATATTAACAAACAGGTTGTCAATAAGTGTAGTAGTGTGGACTGTGATTCTATTGGGATGTGTTATTGTAGGATATAGACTCATACTGTACATAGAATTCATGAACTCTATCTTCTTCTTCTTCGTCGATTGCTAGATGATCACACCAGCTGCCCTGACGATTGCTGCCATCCTGCGGAGGTCCCCGAGGTCCCCGTGCAGCTTTTGGTTCAGTGATGTGGGGTCAGGCCACGTAGCTCATCTGAGTGCAGCATGGTCTGGGCAGTCTTGGAGGAGATGTTTACTGGTCATTTGTGCAGTACCACATGGGCATCTGTCCGATTGTCCAACTTTAAATTTCTGGTGCATGTGAGCATGCATTCTGTTATGTCCAGTTCAAAGTCTGAACAGAACGACTTGGTCAGCCCTGCTCAGACTGTAGTAGTTTTCATCCTTGCAGAAGTTTGGGTGTTGCTGCTGCCACTTCTTATGATACAGGGCCTTAATAAGGGTTTTCTCCTTACTGTAAGAGATCTGCCTGTCTTCCTGGTCTTGCTGCCCACCCTCCTTAGCAAGTCTGTCAGCCATCTCATTTCCATAGACTCCACAGTGGACAGGAATCCACTGGAGTAATATGTTTGCCTGTGTGGCTAGTTGAGACAGAGTGAGGGTGAGTTCATTCAGTTCTTTGCGTCGGGGGTCCTGAAGTGCATCCAAGACAGAGAGGGCATGAGTGAAGATGAGGACCCACTTGTGTGCCTTGTCTTGATGTTCCCTGAAGTGGGCCGCCGCTGTTCTCAGGGCCTCTGCCTCAGCCCTGAAGTTGGTGGAGTACTTGCCAGTCGCAATGGGAATGTGGGTCTCCTCGTCAGCGTACCTGATGTACACTCCGCCTCCTCCATTCCTGGTTGCTTCCATGGCAGAGCCGTCTGTAAAGACTTGAGTCCACTGCTCTACAGAGTAGGCAGACCGAATGAACTCCAAGGCCAGCGACTTCCTCTCTTGGTCTGACTGTGTTCCTTTCTTCCCAATGCCCGATATGTCTGTGCATATGGCTGGAAAGTTCTGTCGCTTCCAGGAGGGAACAGATGCTGTGGGTGGTATTGGTGTGGGCATGTGGTCTAACAGTTCTGGGTCTCTCCTTTTGAGTGTCCTGCTCTGGTGGATGAACTCTATAATTACATTTTGTTGAAATGGATTTACTAAATCAATATTGAAGTCCCCACAGATTACAACCATTTTCTTATTAGTTATATTATTGTGCAGCTCGACTAACTTATCTCTGAATGTCTCAACGCAAGTTCCTGGCATTCCATATACAGTTAGGCCCAAAAATATTTGGACAGTGACACAAATGAGTTGTCAAAGCAACTGAATGCCTGTAAAACTGGGTGTTTAATAGGGAATAAGTTAGTGAATCATTTTATGTATGCTGATGATCTAGTTATTCTCAGTCCAAGTAGTGCTGGTCTTCAGGAGTTATTAAGAGTGTGTAGTGCTTATGGAGAAGAAAATGACATAAAATATAATACAAATAAGAGTTGTGTGCTGATCTGTCGCACTAAAGAAGATTTGTTAATGAAATTCCCTGTCTTTGAATTGGCAGGCAGGGAATTAATTGTCAGGGATAAAATTAAATATCTGGGACATGTTATTAATGATAGAATGACTGATGATGATGATATTTTCAGACAACGCTGCAAAATCTACATGCAAGCAAATACTCTTGCACGCAGATTTGGTTTTTGTTCAGATGAGGTGAAACTGGTTCTTTTTAAAACCTATTGTACACCTTTATACACTGCTCATTTATGGATAAATTATAGGAAACTAAGTATGCAGAAATTACAGGTTGCCTACAATGATGCCTTAAGAATTTTACTTAAAAAGCCTCGATGGTGCAGTGCTTCCGAGGTATTTGTCTCATCACGTGTAAATACTCTGCATGCAGTAATAAGGAATTTTATGTATAAATTCATCTGTCGGCTTGATGTATCTAGAAATGAAATCATTCAAGTCATGTCTAGCATAAAGCTCAGTTCTATTCGCTGTCAGTCACAGTTTAGAAGGCACTGGTACAGTTGTCTTTTTAAGTCTTTTTAAAGTCTGTACTGTCTTTGTACTTCTTTAAGCAGTTATGTCTTAATGTTTCTTGTAACTTTTTGATTGTTTCAACTGTCTTGTTTTTTACTTTACTTGTTTACTCTTCTCTTGATGGACCTTGAGTCTGGAATAAAGTCTTTGATTGACTGATTGATTGATTGACAAGTTTTGTTATTTTAGCTGTTTACGAAAACATATTCAGGATACAATTATATAATCAATGTGGGCTTAAAGTGCAGACTCTCAGCTGTAATATGAGAACATTCACATCCAAATTGGAGCAAGGGTTTAGGAATTACAGCTCTTTAATACGTAGCTGCCTCTTTTTCAAGGGACCAAAAGTAATTGGACAATTGACTCAGAAGGCTGCAAAAAAAAATAAAAAAAAAATAACAAGGCTGCATGGGCTCCTCCCTCATTAACCTGTCATCAATTAAGCAGTTAAAAGGTCTGGAGTTGATTCCAGGTGTGGCATTTGCATTTGGAAGCTGTTGCTGTGAGCACACAACATGCGGTCAAAGGAGCTCTCAATGGAGGTGAAACAGACCATCCTGAGGCTGAAAAAAAAAAAAAAAAGAAGAAATCCATCAGAGAGATAGCAGAAATGTTAGGAGTGACCAAATCAACAGTTTGGTACATTCTGAGAAAAAAATAGAGTGCACCGGTGAGCTTGGGAACTCAAAAAGACCTGGACTTCCTCGGAAGACAACAGTGGTGGATGATCACAGAATCCTTTCCATGGTGAAGAACAACCCCTTCACAACATCCACTCAAGTGAAGAACACTCTCCAGGAAGTAGGTGTATCAGTATCTAAGTCTACCATAAAGAGAAGACTTCATGAGAGTAAATACAAAGGATTCACCACAAGGTGCAAACCATGAATCAGCCTCAAAAATAGAAAGGCCAGAATTGACTTTGCCAAAAAACACCTGAAGAAGCCAGCCCAGTTCTGGAACAGCATTCTTTGGACGGATGAGACTAAGATCAACCTGTATCAGAATGATGGGAAGAAGAAAGTTTTGAGAAGAATTGGAACAGCTCATGATCCAAAGCACTACATCTTCTGTAAAACATGGTGGAGGCAGTGTGATGGCATGGGCATGCATGGCTTCCAATGGCACTGGGTCACTTGTGTTTATTGATGATGTGACAAAAGACAGAAGCAGCCGGATGAATTCTGAAGTGTATAGGGATATACTTTCTTTTTTCTTTTGCTCAGATTCAGCCAAATGCAGCAAAGTTGATTGGACGGCGCTTCACCAATGATCCAAAACATACTGCAAAAGCAACCCAGGAGTCTTTTAAAGCAACGAAGTGGAATATTCTGCAATGGCCGAGTCAATCACCAGATCTCAACCCAATCGAGCATGCATTTCACTTACTCAAGACAAAACTTAAGGCAGAAAGACCCACAAACAAGCAATAACTGAAGACAGCTGCAGTAAAGGCCTGGCAAAGCATCACAAAGGAGGAAACTCAGCGTTTGGTGATGTCCAGGGGTTCCAGACTTCAGGCAGTCATTGCCTGCAAAGGATTCTCAACAAAATATTGAAAAGTAACATTTTACTTAGGGTTATGTTTATTTGTCCAATTACTTTTGAGCCCCTGAAATGAGGAGCATTTGTATAAAAATAGCTACAATTCCTACATGTTTAATCATATATTTTTGTTCTGTGGCGGTTCGGTTAACCCCCACAACAGATAAGGACACTCAGCTCTCTTGTCTCTGTTTTTCCCGCTGCACTACTGAGGTGTAATGTGCCATTCATGTATTTGTGATGCAAATGCCATGCATGTATTGTGATGTAATGCGCCATTCTCGTATAGTGCTCATGCGTCTTGTCCTTACTGTGCTTCTTCTGAGCATCTTACATATGTAGATGTGCTTTGATGTAAATCCCCACAAACAGACTGGTCAAACACAGCGCTCGGCTAGAGCAAATAACAGAACAGGAAATGTGTATTAATGTCTACAGGCAGACTCGTTTAGTCTGGCTCACTTCTGTAATGCTAATGTTGCCTTTCATGCAAATGTCTCATGCTTGTCCTGTTATCTCTTTGATCAGACCAACTGCTGTGAATGCTTTGATGTATTGTTGTAGTTGGGTGTATATACACTGCATTGTAACCATGCTCTCACTCTCTCTCACTCTCACTTCAACCTCTGCTGCAGGGCACAGACCTTGTGTCCCCTCTTCACTGAGAGCCGTGGCCTTGCTCTCGGCGCTCATGCACGGCGCCGGGAGCGGAGCTTGTGACGGCGGTATGATAATAAAACTCTACTTAAAACCTCCAACAACGCTGCATTATTTCATGCCGCCGCAGTTCAATGAATTAAACCTTAAAGTCTGCACTTCAATTCCGTTGTAGTTGTTTCATTTCAAATCCAATGTGGTGGCATGCAGATCCCAAATCATGAAGATTGTGTCCAAATATTTCTGGGCCTAACTGTATAAGATAAGATAAGCCTTTATTAGTCCCACATTGGGGAAATTCCAGGATTGCAACAGCTCAGGGATAGCAACACTCAGAGCAATAAATTAGAAGATAAGAAAACAAGAGCAGTGAATATACATATGTACACATAAATATATACAGTATATACTGTATATATACTGTATATACACACACATATATACAGTGGGGCAAAAAAGTATTGAGTCAGCCACCAATTGTGCAAGTTCTCCCACTTAAAAGATGAGAGAGGTGTCCAATTTTCATCGTAGGTATACCTCAACTATGAGAGACAAAATGAGAAAAAAAAATCCAGAAAATCACATTGAAGGATTTTTAATGAATTAATTGGTAAATTCCTCAGTAAAATAAGTATTTGGTCACCTACAAACAAGCAAGATTTCTGGCTCTTACAGACCTGTAACTTCTTCTTTAAGAGGCTCCTCTGTCCTCCACTCGTTACCTGTATTAATGGCACCTGTTTGAACTCGTTATCAGTATAAAATACACCTGTCCACAACCTCAAACAGTCAGACTCCAAACTCCACTATGGGCAAGACCAAAGAGCTGTCAAAGGACACCAGAAACAAAATTGTAGACCTGCACCAGGCTGGGAAGACTGAATCTGCAATAGGTAAGCAGCTTGGTGTGAAGAAATCAACTGTGGGAGCAATTATTAGAAAATGGAAGACATACAAGACCACTGATAATCTCCCTCCATCTGGGGCTCCACGCAAGATCTCACCCCGTGGGGTCAAAATTATCATGAGAACGGTGAGCAAAAATCCCAGAACCACATGGGGGGACCTAGTGAATGACCTGCAGAGAGCTGGGACCAAAGTAACAAAAGCTACATCAGTAACACACTACGCCGCCAGGGACTCAAATCCTGCAGTGCCAGACGTGTCCCCCTGCTTAAGCCAGTACATGTCCAGGCCCATCTAAAGTTTGCTAGAGAGCATTTGGATGATCCAGAAGAGGATTGGGAGAATGTCATATGGTCAGATGAAACCAAAATAGAACTTTTTGGTAAAAACTCAACTTGTAGTGTTTGGAGGAGAAAGAACACCATACCTACAGTGAAGCATGGGAGTGGAAACATCATACTTTTTTTTTTTTTTTTTTTTTTTGTTACTTATTTGTACCCGTAGGTAGACTTGGTTTGCAGTCTGGTGACAAGCCACCGGCTGCTGGTCGCTGTGTGCGCGAGCGCCCTGAACCTACATGTTTTTGGTGTGCAGGAGGAAACCGGAGAAATCCCGGAGTAAACCCGCGCAACATGGGGAGAACATGCAAACTCCACACAGCTCACTGTTGGTCGGGGGCTGGGATCGAACCCACGATCTCATGATCCCCGCGGTCCCCCGGCCGAGGGTAAAACTGTGCTGCCACAGTGCTAAACCACTGCGCCACCGTGCAGACTTTGGGGCTGTTTTTCTGCAAAGGGACCAGGACGACTGATCCGTGTAAAGGAAAGAATGAATGGGGCCATGTGTCGTGAGATTTTGAGTGAAAACCTCCTTCCACCAGCAAGGGCATTGAAGATGAAATGTGGCTGTGTCTTTCAGCATGACAATGATCCCAAACACACTGCCCGGGCAATGAAGGAGTGGCTTCATAAGAAGCATTTCAAGGTCCTGGAGTGGCCTAGCCAGTCTCCAGATCTCACCCCCATAGAAAATCTTTGGAGGGAGTTGAACGTCTGTGTTGCCCAGCGACAGCCACAAAACATCACTGGTCTAGAAGAGATCTGCATGGAGGAATGGGCCAAAATACCAGCAACAGTGTGTGAAAACCTTGTGAAAACTTACAGAAAACATTTGACCTCTGTCATTGCCAAGAAAGGGTATATAACAAAGTATTGAGATGAACTTTTGTTATTGACCAAATACTTATTTTATTGAGGAATTTACCAATTAATTCATTAAAAATCCTTCAATGTGATTTTCTGGATTTTTTTTTCTCATTTTGTCTCTCATAGTTGAGGTATACCTATGATGAAAATTGGAGACCTCTCTCATCTTTTAAGTGGGAGAACTTGCACAATTGGTGGCTGACTAAATACTTTTTTGCCCCACTATATTATATATATATATATATACTGTATATATATATATATATATATATATATATATATATATATATATATATATATATATATATATATACAGTGCAGAACATTGTAGCTAGATGGACTAAACAGCATAACCATCTATTTAGTTACCCTTCATGGTATGAATATGTACCCATACATATTGTCACCCTCCTGACCGACTGATATTGTCCTAGTTGTATACTGGAGGGGACCATTTGTGCAAGTCTGTTGTGTCTTTTGCATTCAATACTATTAGGTCATCACGTTTTTTTTTTGCAATCTCTGCGAGCAGCCCTGCTTAGGTTATACAGTCTGACAGCCGTAGGTAGGAAGGACCTGCAAAACCTCTTGGTCACGCATCTAGGATGATGTAGTCTACTGCTAAATGAGCTCCTCAGTGTGTCCAGTATGTCCTGCATAGGGTGGAACTCGGACTCCAGCAGAGATGACAGTTTAGCCACCATCCTTCTCTCTCCTATCTCCTCCACTGGGTCAAGGCGCTGCTCCAGGACAGAGCTAGCTTTCTTGATCAGTTTGTTCAGTCTCTTCCTATCGGCTGCTGTAATGCCGTTGCCCCAGCAGAGCACTCCAAAAGTGATGGCTGATGCCACCACCGTGTCATAGAATGTCTTCAAGAGCACCCCTTGTACACCAAAAGACCTGAGTCTCCTCAGTAGGAACAGCCTGCGCTGTCCCTTCTTATAGAGTGCATCGGTATTGTGTGACCAGTCTAGTTTATTGGTCAGATGAACACCCATGTGCTTGTAGGATGTCACCATCTCAATGTCCGTTCCCTGTATGTTTACTGGTGCTGTGAGGGGTTGTCCTTGCCTGCGGCAGTCCACCACTAGCTCCTTAGTTTTCCTCCAGTTGATCTGGAGGCAGTTCCGATGGCACCAGTCCACAAAGTCCTGGATAAGTCCCCTGTACTCAGCTTCATCTCCATTGGAGATGAGGCCGACAATCGCAGAGTCGTCAGAGAACTTCTGTAGATGGCAGTGTGCTGTGTTGTGTGAGAAGAACGCAGTATAAAGGGTGAACAGGAAGGGAGCCAAAACTGTTCCCTGGGGGGCCCCCGTGCCGCCGATGATCGTGTCGGACACACAATCCCGGGTTCTCACAAACTGTGGCCAGTTAGTGAGGTAGTCCAGGATCCATGACAGGTGCTGGTCCACCCCTGCGCACAGCAGCTTGTCCTCCAGGATCATCGGTTGGATGGTGTTGAAAGCATTGGAAAAGTCAAAGAACATGATCCTCACCGCATTCCCGGGCTTCTCCAGGTGGAACAGGGAACGGTGAAGGAGGAAGATCACTACATCCTCCACCCCAATGCCGTGCTGGTAGGCGAACTGGAGTGGATCCATCGCTGGTCCCACCAGGGGGCGGAGGTGAGCAAGGAGCAGTCTCTCCAGGGTCTTCCATCATGTGAGACGTCAGGGCCACTGGCCTGTAGCTGTTCAGGTCTTTGGGGTTGGAAGTCTTTGGTACAGGTACCACACAAGATGTTTTCCACAACTGTGGTACCCTCCCCAGCTTCAAGCTCAGGTTGAAGATGTGCTCCACAATCCCACACAGCTGGTCTGCACAGGACTTGAGGAGCTTTGCGCTGATGCCGTCCGGTCCCGAGGCCTTCCTCGTCTTGATCTTCCTCAGCTCCGTCCTCACTTGGGTCTTAGTGAGGGTCAGGTTGGGGGGCTGTGTGCTGGGAGTGGAGGGGGGGTGTTGGTGGAGTGGCGTGTGGACAGCAGGTCTCGATGACTGTAGAGCAGCAGTGGTTGGTGTGCAGTCGGGGGGGAGAGCGGTTGGTCAAACCTATTAAAAAACAGGTTCAGATTGTTCGCCCACTCCCTGTCCCCCGTGGCCTGGGAGGAGGTATTCTGGAGCCCAGAGATGGTTTTAAGGTTTCTCTAGACCCCGCTGATGTCGCTCTGTTGCAGCTTGTCCTCCATCTTCTTCCTGAAGCTGTCCTTGCCTTCTCTGATCTTCCTCCTCAGCTCCCTCCGTACGGACTTCAGCATCTCCCTGTTCACCGATCTTAAGATCCTCTTCTTCTCTCTCAGAAGTGTTTTTATCTCAGGGTTGATCCAGAGTTTGTTGTTCGGGCAACACCGTATGGTCTTGGTGGGTACGGTGTTGTCCACACAGAAGTTGATGTAGTCCATAATGGTGTGAGTGAGGCCATCGATGTCCTCACCATGTGGATCGCAGAGCTGCTCCCAGGCAGTGGTTTCAAGACAGTCCTTGAAAGCGTCCATTGCCTCCTCAGACCATATCTTCACCATGCGCATGACCGGAGGTTGTCTGTGTACTAGGGGTTTGTACACCGGCAGGAGATGAACCAAGTTGTGATCCGATCTCCCGAGTGGGGGGAGTGGTGATGAGGTGTACGCCTCCTTAGTGTTAGCATAGAATAAGTCCAGTGTTTTATTGTCTCTAGTGTGGCATTGCGGCGGCATGAAAAAATAAGCAGCTATGCTGTGGTTTTAAGCAGGTTTTATTAATCATACCGCCGTCACGGGAACTCGGCTCCAGCCCATAGCGTGAGCAGGCTGAAGCCGAATTCCTCAGGCTCTCAGTGAAGAAGAAGAGAGGCGGATACGTGTGTGTCTACCAGTTGCAGGATCAGAGTGAGAGAGAGAGATTGCGTTACAGAGTTGCACCTTAAATACTTGACCATAACAATACATGAAAGAGACATACCCCACAGTTAGAATGATCAAAGGTATAACAGAACAGGCAGGAGGTATTTGCATTTGTAAGACATACATCACAATGGGCAGATTAGCTAGACCTCGCTCTAGGTGCAAGACAAAGAGGCTAACAAGCACATCTACATATTGATCTGAGTCTCTAGGTCACAGTAAGGGCAAAATGCATGAACACTTTAACTTCAAGGCTGTAAACTCAGCATGCAGCGGAACAAACCCCAGGAGTGCGAGCTGACTGTCTCTGTGTTCTGTTTGTGTGTTGTGGGGGGTTTAATCAAACCGCTACACTGCTCCCCCCCAAGAGGGAAACGGTAGGGGACCGTGACCTCGATGTTGCAGTCTGGGCAGCGAGCAGGGAAAAGCTCTGTGCAGGAGGAGGGGGGGGGGTAGTCGCGCCAAAAGTGTTTGCTGCTCCGCGATGTCCCGTCTGAACATGCAGAGATCAGAAGAAGAAAAACTAGTCTCTGACTCCTCTCGTGGCCATGAAGAAAAGCAGGAGCGGCTGCAAGAGAGAAAAAAAAAAGTAAACAAAGCAGAGGGACTGTTGGCTTCAGGTGCCGAAGCAACCCCAAAACCCCCGGGAGCAGCTGACGGCTGAAATCCCTTTGTGCCGTGGTTAAGACCATTAAAAAATCCAGTGGCGAGCTGCGTGCTTGCTTCAGGTGAACGAGCAGCCCTGAAGGTCCTGTGAGCAGCGGCGGAGGACGATGGCGGTCTCTGGAGCCGTTACTTGATCCGTGCGTGATGCGCCGTCCTCGTAACTCCCCGATGCGTGCGTGGGGGTTCAGTGCGTGGGTGGGCCGCTGGAGTGGCGAGTCAGGGTGCAGAAACTTGGTGGAGATCGGCGCAGACGGCGCCGATAAAATGCAGGTTGAACTGTGGCTGTAGATTGGTCATGGTGCGTTGGAGCGGTGAGAGGAAATAGACGATCTTTAGTCCCTCAGGCCCGTGCAGATGCGTTGGAGCGGCGGGAGGGAATAGACGATCTTTTGTTCCTCAGGCTCATGCAGCTGCGTTGGGGCGGTGAGAGGGAGGAGACGCGTTGGAGCGGCGTGAGGCAATAGGCGATCTTTGTGCCCCGGGCTCGTGCAGGTGCGTTCAGTTCCACGCGCTGCGCTCTCCGTCGGCCCTGGAGGTTGCCGTCGTGGAGAGAGGACGAGGTGCGTGCGCTCTCTGTGAGAGCGGCCGGTCCAGCGTGGATGTGTAGATCTCAGGCGTGCAGATCTCACCGTGAAGCGTGAAGCGGTCACCAGTCGCGGTCCGGACCAGAAGTTTGCTTCGCACAAAGCGTGTGCGTGTCCGGGTGTTGCGTTCGCTGGCCGCTCGTTTTTTCAGCATCGGTTCGCCAGCGTGGCCGTCCAAATCAGAAGGCTGCGTCGCACAAAGCATGTGCGTCTTCAAGGGGTCACCAACGCAGCTGTGCGGCTGTCCAGCTCGGAAGGTTGCTTTCGCACAAAACGTGTGCGTGCTCATATCACGTCGGGGTCACCAGTGCGGCGGCATGAAAAAATAAGCAGCTATGCTGTGGTTTTAAGCAGGTTTTATTAATCATACCGCCGTCACGGGAACTCGGCTCCAGCCCATAGCGTGAGCAGGCTGAAGCCGAATTCCTCAGGCTCTCAGTGAAGAAGAAGAGAGGCGGACACGTGTGTGTCTACCAGTTGCAGGATCAGAGTGAGAGAGAGAGATTGCGTTACAGAGTTGCACCTTAAATACTTGACCATAACAATACATGAAAGAGACATACCCCACAGTTAGAATGATCAAAGGTATAACAGAACAGGCAGGAGGTATTTGCATTTGTAAGACATACATCACAATGGGCAGATTAGCTAGACCTCGCTCTAGGTGCAAGACAAAGAGGCTAACAAGCACATCTACATATTGATCTGAGTCTCTAGGTCACAGTAAGGGCAAAATGCATGAACACTTTAACTTCAAGGCTGTAAACTCAGCATGCAGCGGAACAAACCCCAGGAGTGCAAGCTGACTGTCTCTGTGTTCTGTTTGTGTGTTGTGGGGGGTTTAATCAAACCGCTACAGCATGTGACATACTGGGTGAACATGGGCAGAATGGGGGACAATGAAATATGGTTGAAATCACCTGAGATGAGGAGAAGAGCATCTGGGTGTTCTGTCAGCAGCCTGCCAGTTACTGAGTGGATGGCGTCACGCGCTGTCCCAGCGTTCACCATCGGATTTGCATAAATAACAATAGATAGATTAGTTTATTTGACAGGGACAGTGCAATAAACATAGACAATTAATCAATGACAATCAATCTGATGTGTTGCACATGGAGTGTATAGCTATTAGCTAATTTGCAACTCTTGTCCCTGGATGGGCTTTAGAAAAGAGAATCAAGTAAAGAAAGAAAAGAAATAAAGAAAATACACAATAACCACATACATCAATGCAAAAAGATTATAAATATACAAATATATACAAATATACAATTATAAATATTATAAATACTATAAATACACAATTATAAGTATTATAAATATTATAAATACACAAATATAACAACCTGACTCACATTTGCCTATTTCAGGCCTCCCTCCCTTCGTCACTCACTATAAACAAACACATTCATTCCTTCCCTTCATTCACTCTCACCTTGTAGACAATCAATTCATACATGAGTACATTCTTGTTTATTTTTCAGCCAGTTTTTAATGCAGATCATGTGTGAGTATTCCCTCGGGAGATAGGTAGGCCTCATGCTAACAGCTAGCAACTCAATGTCTTAGCTGCAGTGATGTTGTTTAACCGTGATATGTCCCGGCCTGCACCAGCTGTTATTGACATACATTATCACTCCTCCGCCCCTTGCCTTCCCACTGTCTGGTGTCCGATCTGCCCGTATTGCGTGGAAACCCTCCAGTTCGATGTTAGCATCTCTTGCTAGTTCTGTTCGCCACGTCTCAGTAAATAACATCAAGCTGAAGATGCTCTAGTAGCAGGAGATAGCCGCTAGCTCGTCAGTCTTATTTAGTAGCGATCGTACATTCCCCATAATAATGGATGGAAGGATGGGTCTGTACCTTATATTTCTCACCCGCCATCTTGCTCCAGCTTGGCATCCACGTCGTTTCTGTCTTTTTTCACCCGGTATGTCAAGGTCTTGCACTAGCATCTTGGTTCGGTTAAGTGCTAACAGCTGGTCTCTTCTGTAACGTATCCTGCTAAAAACAGTGGCTCCGTCTGCCGGCTCAGGAGACATTTGGGCGATCCGTGTGTCCGTCCGATGTATAAGGTATCGCCGGATCAGAAAGATTAGCAAGAGAAGCCAGATAGTAAATAGAAATAGGAAGAAATTGATCCACTGTTGCATAAAGGCAGCCTACTCGTGTGGCACCGGAAGTAGCTTTATATGTATACATATACAGTATATACAGTATGTATACATATATACAACTTATAATTAGTTTTTTTTTGTTTTATCCTGGTAAATCTCAACAGTAACACATTCCAGAATCCCTGGTGGTGCAAAGGACATTCCATTTACAAGTTTACCAATACAGTTAATCAATATACAGTGCAACACCACCACCCTTTTTCTGAGATCTGTTAATATGAAACATCTGATATCCCTCTATTGCCATCAAAGCCTGCTCGTCATTGAGCCAAGTTTCAGAGACTGCGATAGCTGTAAATTTTCTATCCAGCTGTTTTAAATAATCCTGAATCTGTGGAAAGTTTTTGTTAAGACTTCTGCTGTTCAAGTGTATTTTTGATAGTTTACCATCTACTTGCACTTGACTTTTGAATTGCTTTTCAGTGTAATATTCACAGTGATTATGAATATTATTGAAGAAGTAGTTATCAGGATCAATATCATTCTCCATCTCTTGTAGTTTATGTTCAGCATAATGAGATATTTTCAGTCTGAATTTCCCCCCTCAGTGTCAAATGACTTCCTCCAATTGGGGATGATTGATGTCTACTAAAGTCAGTCATGAGTTTGTTTTTTTTTAAAGTACATTATCATGTTATATCACAAAAGGACTGTTCTTGTCGTGTGTGTGGATATGGATTATCGTAGTCTCTTAATTTTCTTAATCAGTGTTCATCTATATTTATTTAAGTTAGTGAGATCTCTTATTATTTAGATTTAGTATACTTTATTGATCCCCAGAGGGGAAATTGAGGGTCATCCACCACCTGGATGGATGAAGCAGCCACGATACAGCGCTATCCCTTAACCATTCACACACACATTCACACCTAGGGCCACTTTAGAGTCTCCAATTAACCTAGCCTGCATGTTTTTGGCATTATTTTGGCATTATTATGGCCTTTGCTTTCTCAGGTGTTCCATTTAGTTTAATCCAGACTCTACAGTTTCTTGTCCATGTTGCCTGTATCTTATTTTGTCTTTTCAGCATCTGTGCTTGCTGTGCTATTTCAGCATTAGTCTTTGTTAAATGTTCATTTACTGTAGGTAAACTTCTGTTCCCCATAGCTTTCTGGCCTGCCTCAGTATGTCATTTTTTACTCTTCTGTTCAAAAAGCACATCACAATTGATTTCTTTGTTTTATTATCCTTTCTGGGTAGTGTATGGCAGGCTGAAATTGCATTAACTTCAACCTTTATGTTTCTGTTTTCAAAGAACTGAAGCACCTGGTTTTCCAAGGAGACTGATTCATTTGGGAGAGCCTCCTCACCTCTAATTCTTGATGTAGTGTGAGCATATGATTGATATTTAATGTCTAGTCCACTAATGATTAAATCATCCATACGAGTATATTGTTCAAGATCCTTGATGCGTTGTTCCAAGTCTGCATTTTTTTTTGTCTCTTTCCTTAATTGTTAATTTCAGCTCTCGGACTTCCTCCATTAGCCCTAATAATTTGGACTGTTGATTGGCCACTTTGGTAAGTTCTTCTGACATGAAGTTCAGAGATTTTTTAATCTCTTCAATTTCCTCTTTCTTTGGTGGCATTTTTTACTGACCTGATGATAGCAGGATTGTCACGCCTCGCCGCTCATCAGCGGCGCCAGCTGCACGCACACCTGCGCCTCGTCAGCGGCGAGGGATTTAAGCCGCCTCGCCCTGGGCTTCGGCCTGAAGCCATCTGATCACATCGGCTACTCTTGCTGTAAGGAACTCCCTTCTACTAAGCAGGATCGCAAGTAAGCATCTTTACCTTCTTCTTCCAGTTCTCCTCCCCTGTGCACAGGTGGATTCCCCGGCGGCGGACAACATTCTCCAGCCGTCATCTCCTCGCTGTTGCATCAGGCGCACCAGGTCGCTGTCTACCGGGCTACGCCCTTGCTATGCCAACCACCTGCCCAAACCAAGTAAGCCAGCTGTTATTGCTACAATCTCCTGTATTGGTGTGGTGCCCGTTACCCTTCTCCCTCTGCTTCTCCCATAGGGTTGTCCGGCTGAACAGCCTCCTGCCCCCGTGCCTGACGCAGACGCCACCACCAATACATCCACACATCACAGACACGCAACCACACACACACTTGTTGTTCAATAAACTGTTAAACCTATTCTGAGCCTGCGTGTGTGTCTCCTGAGCCCTGCATTATGTCAGTACGGCTTCAGCAGAGCGGCTCGGCGGACAGCGGGCTCACACACCGTCTCACCACTCTCGAGGCTCAAATAGATTTGATAGTTTATCAGCAACAGGTGATGCTGAATCAATTAGTTAAGATTACTCACCGGTTAGATCGCCTGGATCTCCTGCAGCCGTTCCCCCCGGCTCGTCAGGGAGGTGCAGCTCCTACCTCTCCGGTGGCCGGTCAGACTGATCCCGGGTCGCCAACCCGGCTCACACCTATTCCGACCCCCGCCCGCTTTTGTGGACAGCTCGGCGGAGCGCGGGGGTTCATCATGCAGTGTGAGTCGGTGTTCTCCCACGTCCCTGGGGATTTTCCCTCAGACCACAGCCGAATTGGCTATAAGATAAGATAAGATAAGCCTTTATTAGTCCCACAATGGGGAAATTCCAGGATTGCAACAGCACAGGGATAGCAACACTCAGAGCAACAATCAGAAGGCAAGAAAAAAAACAACATCTAGTAAACATATGTCCATATTACTATAAATGTATATATATAGACACACAGTGCAGAGCATTATGGCTGGTGAATGTGCAGCAGAAAGTCTAAGCTCTCTCTCCGCGGATGCAGCGGGCCAGCTGGAAGTCTTTGGGCATGATGGTGACCCCCTTAGCGAAGAAGAGACCCACCAGGTGGGCCTCGCTGGTCTCCTGCAGAGCCATGACGGCGAAGCTCAGGAAACGCAGGACGGTCTTGAAGTCCTGAGCGATCTCCCTCACCAGGCGCTGGACGGGCAGCTTACGGATGAGCAACTCCGTGGATTTCTGGTAGCGACGGATCTCTCTCAGAGCCACGGGCCTGTGACGGCGAGGCCTCTTCACTCTGCCGGTGGCCAGAGCGCCTCTCCGAGCAGCCCTGGTGGCTAGCTGTCTCCTGGGGGGCTTCTTCCTCCAGTAGATTTTACGGGCAGTCTGCTTGGTTCTTGCCATCGCTCTTTATCATTCTGTCTTATATTTCTTTCACGCCGCCTAAACTCCAGCCCGGCACCCGCGTCCTTTTCGCTACAGCTCCCGGTATGTCGAGTTTCCCATTAGCACTGGGCGGCGGCCAAGTGCTAGCTAGCACTAGCTCCTCCCCGCTGTACCGTCTCCCGCTGCAAACCGTGGCTCCGTACGCCGACCCGGGAGACCCCCGGGGCGATCCGTGCGTCCATGATATATATACAGAGTGAAAGGTGTAGAAAGAAGAAGGAAGATAAAAAAAAAAAAGGCTGTTGCAACAGGCAGCCGACTCGTGTGGCGCCGCTGGTCCGGTGGAACCGGAACCGGTTATATAGGTAACCTCTTAGAGGGGCGGGCACTCACCTGGGCTTACGCCGTCATGGCGAAGCCCAGCTATGCCAACCTCTCCTACGGCCAATTCGTGCAACAGTTCCTTGACGTATTTGATCATAGCCGACGAGATAGTGTGTTAGTAGATCGTCTTCTCTGTCTTCAGCAGGGAGGTCGGTCAGCTGCAGACTACTCGATCGACTTCCGGGTCATCGCGGAGGAGGTTGGCTGGGATGAGCCCTCGCTCTGCGGCATCTTCCTCCGCAGTCTGAACTCTGGTCTGAGGGATGAGCTGGCTGGTCGCGATATTCCGGGGAGGCTTTCAGGGCTGATATCGCTAGCGATTAGTTTGGATAACAGGCTTCGCGAGCGGTCTTCAGAGCGGAAGTTTGCTTCTTGCTCGTGGGGAGGCTCGTCTCGCCTGTCCCAAGCTCGCCCCCTGGCGTCGCCACCGCCAGACTCCTCCGAGAAGTCGGAGGCGAAGGCGGTGGTCCGGTCAAAGCTCCATCTAGCGGAGAAACAACGCCGCCGGCAGTTGGGCCTCTGCATGCATTGTGGAGGCAGTCAACACTCTGTGGAGCATTGTCCAGAGAGGCCGGTTAGGGGTCCGCGAATCACTGTAGGAGGCCTTGCAGATTCTAACCGGTTGAGTCCCCTCACTCAATTGACGCTGCCCATCCGTTTCTGTAATAACTCCACTGGGCACCTCACTCATGCACCGGTGGATTCAGGCGCGGAGGGCAGCTTTATTTCACAGAGCCTGGCAACCCAATTGGGCATCCGTTGCCATACCCTCAAGACTCCTCTCGCCCTAGTTAATCTCTCCCATGTTTCCCTGGGAAAGGTAACACACCAGACCATCCCCGTCCCTGTTATTATTTCTGGAAACCATCGGGAGGAGATCACCTTTTTCGTCCTACCAAACTCAGTATCTCCCGTCATTCTTGGATACCCATGGCTCCGCCTCCACAGCCCTGTCCTGGACTGGAGGTCTGGCAGAGTGTCCGCCTGGAGCTCCTTCTGTATGAGCACCTGCCTCCAATCCGCTGCCTGTGCCCCGTCCTCGCCTTCAACTCCCAAGGACGCCGCGCCTCTGGATCTCACCCTGGTGCCATCGGAGTTTCACAACCTGGGTATGGTATTCAGCAAATCCAAGGCGATGTCTCTTCCTCCACACAGGCCCTACGACTGTGCTATAAACATCCGCCAGGGGGCACCCTTACCCTCGGGGCGACTCTACAGCCTGTCTGCGCCGGAGAAGGAGGCTATGAATTCGTATCTTAAGGAATCGCTGAGTGCTGGTATCATCCATCCCTCGTCATCACCATTAGGCGCTGGGTTCTTCTTCGTGGGCAAGAAGGACGGCTCCCTCCGTCCTTGCATTGACTATCGCACCCTGAATGACATCACGGAGAAGGACCGCTACACCTTGCCCCTAATGGACACCGCCTTCCACTCCCTCCAGGGGGCGACTTGGTTCACCAAGCTGGATCTTCGCAGCGCATACCACCTCGTCCGGATCCGGGAGGGAGACGAGTGGAAGACAGCCTTCCGTACCCTGAACGGCCATTTCGAGTACCTGGTTATGCCGTTCAGGTTGACCAACGCTCCAGCCGTCTTTCAGCGCCTTATAAATGACATCCTCCAGGACTTTATCGGCCTGTTCGTGTTCGTCTACCTGGATGACATCCTCATCTTCTCCAGATCCAGGGACGAGCACCGGGTCCATGTGAGGCGGGTCCTCCAGAGGCTGCTGGAGAACCGGTTGTATGTCAAGGCTGAGAAGTGTGAGTTTTACACTAAGACTACGTCCTTCCTCGGGTTCGTCATCTCCCACGACCAGGTGCTCCCGGATCCAGCTAAGGTGAAAGCGGTGGTGGAATGGCCCACTCCTACGTCTAGGAAACAGGTACAGCAGTTTATTGGGTTTGCCAACTTCTACCGCCGCTTTGTCCCGAACTTTGGTACCATCGTCGGCCCTCTGACCCGCCTCATGTCTCCTAAGGTCCCGTTTCGGTGGACTGAAGAGGCCGCAGCTGCTTTCCAGGCGCTGAAGGCGGAGTTCTCCTCCTCCCGGGTCCTCAGCCAAGTTGATCCCTCGCTGCAATGCATCGTGGAGGTGGACGCTTCGGACACGGGGGTGGGGGCGGTGTTATCTCAGCGGTCTCCTGACGACGGGATCAAATGGCCCTGCACCTTCTTCTCTCGGCACTTGTCCCCGGCGGAACGGAATTACGACATGGGGGACAGAGAGCTCCTCGCCATCAAGCTCGCGCTGCAGGAGTGGCGTCACTGGCTAGAGGGGGCGGCCCTGCCGTTCGTGGTTCTCACTGACCACAACAACTTGGAGTATTTAAGATCTGCCAAGCGTCTGAACGCCCGCCAGGCGCGTTGGTCCTTGTTCTTCGCCAGGTTCTGCTTCAACATCACCTTCAGGCCTGGCTCCAAGAACGGCCTGCCTGACGCCCTCTCTAGGCAATTTGCCCCTGAGGCGTCTGAGGACACAGCCCACACCATCTTGCCCAGGTCGTGCATCGTGGGAGCTGTCACTTGGGACATCAAGAGTAAGATCCGGAAGGCACAGGAATCGGAACCAGACCCTGGCGGCGGACCGGAGGGGAGGCTTTTTGTGCCGTCCACGGTCCGGGGGGAGGTTATCCACTCGCTGCACACTTCAAAGCTCACCTGCCACCCTGGGTCCTCCTGGATGATTGATCTTCTTCAACGATCCTTCTGGTGGCCCGGCCTGCGGAAGGACGCTGCCCGCTATGTCCGGGCCTGCCCCGTTTGCGCCACCAGTAAATCAGGTAATGCCCCTCCAGTGGGTTTGCTCCAGCCTCTGCCTATCCCTGGCAGGCCCTGGTCGCATATCACCCTGGATTTCGTCACCGGTCTCCCGGTCTCTAACACCTTCGACACAGTCCTGACCATTGTAGATCGTTTCTCCAAGGCCGCTCACTTCATCCCACTACGAGGGCTTCCATCTGCCTTGGAGACGGCGGACCTCCTTATCCAGCACGTGGTCAGGCTGCAGGGGATTCCGGTGGACGTGGTCTCGGACCGGGGTCCCCAGTTTTCCTCAGAGGTTTGGAGATCCTTCTGCAATGCCCTGGGAGCCAAGGTAAGCCTCTCCTCCGGCCATCACCCCCAAACCAACGGGCAGTGTGAGCGGACCAATCAGGAGCTGGAGGCTGCGCTCCGCTGCGTCACAACATCCAAGCCTGTGTCCTGGAGCACCCACCTCGCCTGGGTTGAGTACGCCCATAACACCGCCCGCTCTTCTGCCACTGGGATGTCTCCTTTTAAGGCATCCCTAGGCTACGACCCCCCTCTGTTCCCTACGCAGGAGAGTGGGGTAACTGTTCCCTCAGTTCGGGCGCACCTCAGGCGGTGCCGCTCCATCTGGGCGTCAGCGCGCAATGCGCTTTTACGCATGGCGGAGCGCAATAAGTCAACGGCGGACCGGCACAGAAGACCTGCTCCAGCCAACCAGGTAGGCCAACGTGTCTACGTCTCTACCAAGGACATCGTTTTAAAGGGTGAGAGGAGGAAGCTGGCACAGCGTTTCATGGGCCCATACCCCATTACCAGGATTATCAACCCGGTGGCTGTGCGTGTGGCTATTCCCCCCTCCCTCCGCATCCATCCCACCTTCCACGTTTCCAAGGTGAAGCTGGCAGTCTCCGACCCCCTTTGCCCTCCTCCTGCTGCGCAGCCCGCGCCCCGGATGATTGATGGTCATCCGGCCTGGCCTGTCTCTTCCATCCTGGACTCCCGGTGCCGGGGTCCCGGGTTGCAGTACTTGGTGGACTGGGAGGGCTATGGACCTGAACATCAGCAATGGGTACCCTTGTCGTTTGTGTTGGATCCATCCCTCATTACTGAGTTCCACCGAGCGCACCCGGAGAAACAATCGCCAGGAGGCGCTGCTAGAGGGGGGAGTACTGTCACGCCTTGCTGCTCATCAGGTGGCGCCAGCTGCACGCACACCTGCGCCTCGTCAGCGGCGAGGGATTTAAGCCGCCTCGCCCTGGGCTTCAGCCCGAAGCCGTCTGATCACATCGGCTACTCTTGCTGTAAGGAACTCCCTTCTACTAAGCAGGATCGCAAGTAAGCATCTTTACCTTCTTCTTCCAGTTCTCCTCCCCTGTGCACAGGTGGATTCCCCGGCGGCGGACAACATTCTCCAGCCGTCATCTCCTCGCTGTTGCATCAGGCACACCAGGTCGCTGTCTACCGGGCTACGCCCTTGCTACGCCAGCCACCTGCCCAAACCAAGTAAGCCAGCTGTTATTGCTACAATCTCCTGTATTGGTGTGGTGCCCGTTACCCTTCTCCCTCTGCTTCTCCCATAGGGTTGTCCGGCTGAACAGCCTCCTGCCCCCGTGCCTGACGCAGACGCCACCACCAATACATCCACACATCACAGACACGCAACCACACACACACTTGTTGTTCAATAAACTGTTAAACCTATTCTGAGCCTGCGTGTGTGTCTCCTGAGCCCTGCATTATGTCAAGGATAATTTCTGCTGGTGTTGCTGGTATCTGGTTCAGCTGACCTCGGATCTGGCTGGGGCCTCAGCTAGCCCCTCCGCTGCTAGCCCCACCGCTTACCACCGCTGTGGTTGAGCTCTGATCCAGCTGGGGCCTCGATTAGCTCCTCCGCTGAGCTCCGCTGCTTACTGTCGCTGCAGTTGAGCTCCGATCAGGCTCCTATCCAGCTGGGGCCTCGGTTAGCTCCTCTGCTGAGCTCCGCCGCTTACCGCCACTGTTGTTGAGCTCCAAACCAGCTGGGGCCTCGGTTAGCTCCTCTGCCAAGCCCTGCTGCCCACCGCCGCTGTAGCCAAGCTCCGATCTGGCCGGGCCCCCCGCTAGCCCATCCGCTGCCTAGCAGCAGTGTTTCTTAACACTGACAAAAAAATCTTATCACATGACACAAGCTGTTTCAGCAGGCCTCCACTCTGCTCCATGGGGTTTCCCATGTATCAAAGGGGGTATGATTCGTTAAAAATAGTAAAAATAGATAATGTACAATTAGTAGCAAAATAACTAATAGTTGTAAAATAATTAATAATGTATGATTAATAAAATAATTTGCTACTCAATCTAAAATTTGCTACAAAAACAGAACAATTTTTATTCAATTTTGTAAGAAGAAAACAATGTTTTAGGGAACTTAAGGCAAAACTAATTTGACCTTCCCTGCATCAAGTTTTCGTTTTCAAAACCTTTGCATGGATTCCACTGAACTAAATAAATGTGAAGGGAAGAAATATTGCTTAGTGATTTTTGATACATTTATAAAATGGACAGAAGCCTTCCCTTACACTCATCCAAATGCTGCTATGGTAGCAAAGAAACTCTTAACTGAAATAATACCAAGATTTGGAATACCTGAAAAGATTTATTCAGATAATGGAACACATTTTGTAAATCAGATTATATCACACTTAGGTACAACACTCACCATTAACTTGGAAAACTATTCAGCTTACCATCCACAATCTGCAGGAACAGTGTAACACACAAATAGGACTATTAAAGAGGGCTTAGGAAAATAGTGACAGAAACATGAAAAATAATGGATGGCAAACCCTACCAACTCCCACCATTAAGGCCATTTTATTCAGGTGATGAGGAAGGGTGCTTAGCTGATTACATGAGGAGAATGTTCACTGACAAGAGATGTTATCCACATTACTCTTCCCAGGAGGGACCATGGGGAAGCACCCATCTTGGCCAAACTGGTGGATCTGTGTCATGGCGGCCTCTGGGCCATCATTGGCGTCATCAGCTCCAGCTGCGCACAGACCAACAGGTGCCAATCAACGGCTGTTAAAAGCCAGCGTTGCTGACAGCCCGTCACGGAGTCGTCTGTCCTCCTCGTCGGAGTATGAGCCTGAACTCTGCTCTCGTGCCTCGTCAAGAACCTCTCGTCAAGTTCGACCAAGTAAGAGAACAGTTTGTTACTCTACCCCTTGTCTTAACCCCTGTGCACAGGTGGACCTCCTAGGCGGCGGACCTGCGTCCCCAGCTGACGGGGCAACGCCACCTCGCCCACGTAGCTCATCGCTACCACCACGACTACCGGTACGTCTTGCTCCTCAGCTACGAGAACTGTTATTATCTCAGTTGCAGGAACATTCGCCACTGCTATCAGTGGAGTCATTGTCATCATTATCATCTGTATTGTCATCGCCACGTTCTGTGGAATCACTAACCTCGTCATCGTCAGAACAATCATCATCCCGGTCTGTGGAGTCACGGCCGGTGTTTTCACAAGGACTTCCCTCATCACAGCCATGGGTGGAATCTCCAGCACGATCACGAACACCTTCACCACCACGCTGCATGGCCGCTGGAATCCAGCAGGGCGTAACCTGCGCTTCACCCAAGTAAGCCTCTCCACCTGCAGCTCCTCACGAGTGTTGAACATAAGTAATCATATCTGCTTGTATGTTCCAGGGTTGCTGGGTCTCCGTCCAGGCTGCTCAGTTCCAGCGACCAGAACCCAATCCTTGCACTCACTCACGCACTACACACTCTCACTATCAAATAAAAGGATTATTGTCACAATCTGCCCGTGTCAGTGTCTGTCTCCTGGGTCCTAAATCATGTCAGTATGACTCCGTCACGTTGACCCAGCGGACAGTTCACTGTCACGCCAACTCAACACTCTTAGCGCCCGGGTAGATTTATTAGCACACCAACAGACAGTAATCCTAAACCAGTTGACATTAATTAATGGTCGTCTGGATCGTCTGGAAGGACACCAGACATTTCCCCCGACCGCAAATATCTCAGCCCCTGCAGGCTGAGCATCAGGACAGGCTAACACCTCTTCGTCCTCTCGCCTCACCCCTATTCCCACACCTGCCCGATTCAGCAGAAAACTCGGGGAAGCCCGAGGATTCTTATTACAATGTGAATCAGTTTTTCCTCCGCGTTCCGGGAGATTTCACCCTTGATTCTAGCCGGATTGGTTATGTTATTAATTTGCTGGCAGGAAGAGCCTTAGATTGGGCCTATTCTATCATGGCTAAACCTAGCTATCCCATGCTTACCTACCAGGAGTTTGTGACAGAATTTATGTCCGTATTTGACCATACTGATAGGGGTGAGGTGTTAACAGAACGGCTGTTGAGCCTACAGCAGGGAAAGAGATCAGCTGCTGACTACGCCATTGACTTCCGGGTCCTGGCCGCAGAGATTGGGTGGGGGGAGCCATCACTGTGTGGTATTTTCCTGCGCAGTCTTAACGATGAGTTAAAGGATGAGTTAACGGCACGGGATAAACTGGACAATTTGCGGGATTTGATCGCCTTAGCGGTTAGTCTGGATAGCAGATTAAGGGAGCGGGCGGCTGAACGGCGAACTACTTCCCGTTCAGTTAGACTCCGCCCCCGCGTCCCTAACTCTCCTCTTCTCGCTTTACCCGCGTCAGAGGAATCCCCGGATCAAGAGGCTATGACTATTGGTCGGTCTAAAGTGTCAGCAGCTGAGAAACAACGCCGCAGGGATCAGGGCCTTTGTTTCTACTGTGGGAAAGAATCACATGGGGTTTTCAAGTGTCCCAGCAAGTTAAAAGGGAAGGCCCGTGGATCGCAGTAGGGGGATTCACGGGCAAGAATTCAGAAGAACTCCTTACTTGTTGTCGATTACCCCTCAGACTAATCCATACACATACAGAACACTCCACATTAGCGTTAGTTGATTCCGGAGCTGAGCAGAACTTCATTTCTAGAGACCTGGCAACCCGGATGGGCCTCAGCTGTCAGACTCTAGACCCCCCTGTCAAACTGATCACCTTGTCCAAGGCGTCTCTGACCACCGTTGCCCATCAGACGGCCCCTTGTGTGTCAGGAAACCACAGGGAGGAAGTTCAGTTTCTAGTCCTGCCCGTCTCTTCTTCGCCCATTATCCTGGGGTACCCCTGGCTTCGCCTGCATAACCCCACCATTGACTGGCAAGCTGGGAGAGTAACGGCGTAGAGTACGTTCTGCCTAAGTGCCTGCCTCCAATCTGCGGCGTGTGCCCCATCGGTCAAGGTGCCTCCGCCTCATTCATCTCCACCGGACCTGTCCAAGGTGCCAGAGGCCTACCATGATCTGGGGCTAGTGTTTAGCAAGTCTCGGGCATTGTCTTTACCCCCCCCATCGCCCTTATGACTGCGCAATCAACCTGAAGGCTGGGGCCCCTCTTCCTGCAAGCCGCCTTTAAAAGCCTATCAGCCCTGGAGCGCGAGGCCATGGATACGTACATCAAGGAGTCCTTGGCCTCTGGTATCATCCGCCCGTCATCTTCGGCAGTGGGAGCTGGGTTTTTCTTCGTCGGGAAGAAGGACGGCTCACTACGCCCCTGCATCGACTTCCGGGGTCTGAATGAAATAACGGTAAAAGATAAATATACTCTGCCTCTGATGAACACCGCTTTTGACTCCCTCCAGGGGGCATCCTGGTTCACCAAACTGGACCTTAGGAATGCCTACCATCTAGTGCGCATAAGGGAAGGAGACGAGTGGAAGACGGCCTTCCGGACCCCTAGTGGGCATTTTAAGTATCTAGTAATGCCGTTTGGGTTAACCAACGCCCCAGCCGTTTTCCAGCGATTGAAAAACGATGTATTACGGGATTTTCTGAACTCGTTTGTGTTCGTTTATCTTGACGACATTCTTATCTTCTCCCGCACACTAGAAGAACATCAGGTGCATGTCCGCAGGGTACTACAGCGCCTCCTGGAGAATCAATTATTCGTCAAGGCTGAGAAATGTGAGTTCCACACTGACCAAACCTCTTTCCTTGGGTTTATAATAGTTCGGAACCAGGTGCTCTCTGACCCGGCCAAGGTCAAGGCGGTAGTGGATTGGCCTGCACCCACCTCCAGAAAGCAGCTTCAAGGGTTCCTGGGGTTTGCTAATTTTTATAGGAGGTTTGTGCCAAATTTTGGTAATATTGCTCGTCCTCTGACTGCTCTCACCTCCCCTAAGACCCCGTTTTGCTGGAGAAAGGAGGCAGCTGGAGCATTTGAGAAGCTCAAGAGGGAGTTCGCCTCGGCCCGTGTCCTTACTCAGGTGGACCCGAAGCTGCAGGGCTTGGTGGAGGTGGACGCCTCTGATTCAGGAGTTGGAGCGGTACTCTCCCAACGCTCTCCCGAGGACGGTAAGATTCGCCCATGTGCTAATTTCTCTCATCGTCTTACCCCTGCAGAGAGGAATTACAGCATAGGAGACAGGGAGCTGCTGGCAGTGAAACTCGCTTTGGAGGAATGGAGACACTGGCTGGAAGGGGCTGCTCAGCTGTTCGTGGTTTGGACTGATCATCGCAACCTGGAGTACCTCAGGACGGCGAAGCGCCTGAATGCACGCCAGGCTCGTTGGTCCCTCTTCTTCGGCCGTTTTAACTTTTCCATCACTTACCGGCCGGGAAGCAAGAACGGTAAGCCGGATGCCCTCTCACGTCAGTTTGACGCACCGTCCTCTGAAAACCAGGAGACCCCTATCCTGCCGCCTTCCTGCGTCGTGGGTGCCCTGTCTTGGGGGATCTGCAAGACGGTTCGTCGGGCTCAGAGGACTGAGCCGGACCCCGGGGGGGGGGGGGGCCCGGGCCGCCTGTTTGTTCCACGTGCCATCCGGGGCAAGGTGATTGAGTGGGGTCACACGTCCAAGTTGGCTTGTCATCCTGGAGTGGGTCGGACTGTGGATCTTCTCCAGAGGACCTTCTGGTGGCCAGGGCTACGGAAGGACGTTGTAGGTTACATCCGGGCCTGCGCTCAGTGCGCCACCGGGAAGACGACATCATACCCCCCGGCGGGCCTGCTACACCCGTTGCCGGTCCCTTCACGTCCCTGGTCTCACGTCGCTATGGACTTTGTGACTGGTTTACCCACTTCGGATAACTTTACCACGGTTTTAACCATCGTGGATCGGTTCTCGAAGGCAGCCCATTTTGTGCCTCTTCGGGGTTTGCCTTCGGCCCAGGAAACAGCGGACCTTCTCGTGCAACATGTGGTCCGTCTCCACGGTATCCCTGCTGACATAGTGTTGGACCGGGGACCACAGTTTGTCTCACAAGTTTGGAAGGCTTTCTGCGCGGCGCTGGGAGCGACAGCCAGCCTCTCCTCTGGTTATTACCCCCAGAGTAATGGCCAGTGTGAGCGGGCTAATTAGGAGCTTGAGGCCGCCCTACGCTGTGTCATCTCCTCCCGCTCATCCTCCTGGAGCAAGTATCTTCCTTGGATTGAGTACGCCCATAACGCCATGATCTCTATGGCTACGGGTGTCTCCCCCTTCAAAGCATCATCTGGGTTTGATCCACCACTGTTCCTGGAGGAAGAGAGGGAGGTAGTGGTTCCCTCGGTCCAGGCACACATCAAGCGCTGTCGGCGAGTTTGGCTCATCGCCCGTCAAGCCTTGCTTAAGACCACCAAACACAATATCCAGGTGGCCAACCGGCATAGGAGGCCCGCCCCGGACTATAAGGTGGGTCAGAAAGTCTGGTTGTCAACCCGGAATATTGGTGTACCGGCCGAAAAGCGTAAGCTCACTAAGCGCTTCATTGGCCCCTACACCATCAGTCGTGTTATTAACCCTGTGTCTGTGCGCCTGTCTCTCCCCTCTTCGATGCGTATCTGCCCCACCTTTCATGTCTCCCAGGTCAAACCATACGTCTCTGATCCCCTGTGCCCTGCTCCCGCAGCTCCCGCCCCCCCGAGGATGATCGATGGCCATCCAGCCTGGGGGGTGACTGCCATCCTGGACGTCCGCAGGCGGGGTCGTGGTCTTCAGTATTTGGTGGACTGGGAGGGCTTTGGACCGGAGGATCGTTCTTGGATTCGCCCAGCGTTGATCCTGGATAAACAGCTGATCCGCGATTTCCATCGGGCGAATCCAGGTAGAATTGGGCAGGTGCCTGGAGGCACTGCTAGAGGGGGGAGTACTGTCATGGCGGCCTCTGGGCCATCATTGGCGTCATCAGCTCCAGCTGCGCACAGACCAACAGGTGCCAATCAACGGCTGTTAAAAGCCAGCGTCGCTGACAGCCCGTCACGGAGTCGTCTGTCCTCCTCGTTGGAGTATGAGCCTGAACTCTGCTCTCGTGCCTCGTCAAGAACCTCTCGTCAAGTTCGACCAAGTAAGAGAACAGTTTGTTACTCTACCCCTTGTCTTAACCCCTGTGCACAGGTGGACCTCCTAGGCGGCGGACCTGCGTCCCCAGCTGACGGGGCAACGCCACCTCGCCCACGTAGCTCATCGCTACCACCACGACTACCGGTATGTCTTGCTCCTCAGCTACGAGAACTGTTATTATCTCAGTTGCAGGAACATTCGCCACCGCTATCAGTGGAGTCATTGTCATCATTATCATCTGCATTGTCATCGCCACGTTCTGTGGAATCACTAACCTCATCATCGTCAGAACAATCATCATCCCGGTCTGTGGAGTCACGGCCGATGTTTTCACAAGGACTTCCCTCGTCACAGCCACGGGTGCAATCTCCAGCACGATCACGAACACCTTCACCACCACGCTGCACGGCTGCTGGAATCCAGCAGGGCGTAACCTGCGCTTCACCCAAGTAAGCCTCTCCACCTGCAGCTCCTCACGAGTGTTGAACATAAGTAATCATATCTGCTTGTATGTTCCAGGGTTGCCGGGTCTCCGTCCAGGCTGCTCAGTTCCAGCGACCAGAACCCAATCCTTGCACTCACTCACGCACTACACACTCTCACTATCAAATAAAAGGATTATTGTCACAATCTGCCCGTGTCATTGTCTGTCTCCTGGGTCCTAAATCATGTCAATCTGGTCCTTATCAAAGTCATCAAAAAGAAAAACTGGGCCAATGCTCCCTGGGAAGGACCACACAAAGTCATCCTGGCAACACCAACAGCTGTGAAAGTTGAAGGACGTGACGCTTGGGTGCATTTAACACATTGCAAACTTTACCCCGTGCAAAACCCCCAACAACAAAGTAATTAATCCCCATTCCATCAACGAGACTGTTTCTCCCCATTTCTGCAGTGACACTGTTTCTATTGTAATCCCCATTACAAACTTTGACTCATCAGCGGTGCCCACCAATGAACTCTTTGGCTGATCACCTGGCAAGTTGATCAAAGTAGTGGGCACGAAAGAACTCTGAAAAAAAAGAAGAAGAAGGGCTCCTCAGCAAGTGACTGCTTAACTGTTAAACTTTTGTTTGTTTTTAACCTTTTGTTTGCTTGTGTTGTTTATCATGGAGTTGAACAAGTTGTAACAATATATTGCACATAATTTAGGTACCTATTTATTAACTCCATTTTATATTTACTTATTTTTGTAGGATGTTATTTGGGTTCTAAATATTTTATTGGGTTTTAGACCTTTGAGTTTTTAACCTCTTTGACTAGTTTTTAACTTTTTAATCTGACCCTTCTCTCTTACCTCTGTTTTTTCTCCCATCTCTTTGTCTTTTTATACCCTGATTGATGAAGCCTTGAGTATGTTTATCATGTTTATAGTCAGCTTCATGTGTGCCTGTGTTTGTGTCTATGTTGAATGTAATTTGTGGCTTGTAGATATGGATGTCACCAGACTGCAAAACAAATCTACCTATGGGTACAAATAAAGTAACCTGAACCTGAACCTGAACCTGATGGAGAGACAAAATGCTAGAGAAAGAAGGTTGGCAACTGAAGGATGTGAATGGTACGCCTGTTTTTTCATTATCATCATCCTTGTGGTAACACTTTTACTTTGGATATTTTTAGTTGCACCACTACCTATTCATCATAGGGCTAGATATGTCACACACACACAATAACTGGCTGGAAGGTCCAGGTCATCAGGATCATGTTTATGCTTGTAATGTCTGGTGGAAGTATGCTAATTACACAGCCAAATCAGCTAATCACTCAAATTGTTATGTATGCTCCTTACTCCCAATATCAGCTGGTCAAATATCTTTTACTGCTAAACTAATGGAACTATCACAAGCGGTCTGTTTCTTACAAGAGGCTATGTACAGAAATAGCACAGCAAGCATTACTTTGAATCACACCTGTCACATTACTTATCACTCCACTGACTGGAAACACGATGACATCCCTTACTCGGTAAAGGCAAGGTTAAGCTCACGGGGGAATTTCTCCTTATGTCTAAAAGGGAGTGGTGATGTCCCTCTGGGCAGTTTACCACTTTCTAAGTGTGCAACAGCGCATAGCGCGTCTCACCCCTGTACTGCTACCTGTTTGACAAAGGAAGTGGGCAAATGTTGTCCTGAAGATCCTCTTTGTCAGTCTGGAACTGTCACTTTGCAAGAGCTCTGTAATGCTGCCATTTGTAATTCTTACAAATATGGCAGGCATGCACATGGTGACAGGGGTATGGTGGACATGTGGCCATCAGGCGTACTCACACCTGCCCATAAACTGGGGAGGAGTGTGTTCCCCTGTGGTTGTGACTCACTATACCATCAAAATGTCGGCAGGCCAGGTGGGCAGGGTGAAGAGAGATGCGTCCTTTGCACCACATGATGCATTCTGGGGCACAGATGTATCAGAGGAATTCAAGTTAAAAACCAGAGGGCTGAAGGTCCTTCACTCACTGTTTCCTTGGGTGGGAGTGGGTAAGAACACCTTAGGTTTGAAACAACTAATTATCTGCTTTTTCTGCTATAAATGAGGAACTGACCGCTTTTAGACTCAAGCAAACACAAAACAGAATGGCTCTTGATCAACTAACTGCCACCCATGGGGTCGTGTGCACAATTGTAGGTGATCATTGTTGTATTTTTATATCTGAAAATGATGCAGATGGTCATGTGATTGCCTCGGCTATACGCAACCTCACTGCCTTTCAGGCTGCTGCAGCCAAGGACAATGTTACTGATGAACAGAATTGGTTAAGTTGGTTATTCTCTTCATGGAGAAGTCTCATCATGAATCTGTTAGTGATTTTTGTAGTGACATTTCTGGCTCTTTCCTGTGTTATTCCCTGTATCCGTAGTGTGATGATGAGACTTGTTCATGTTAACTTAGTGAAGTACCATGATGCAATTACCAGGGAAGATGGGGATGAATGAATGAATTTATTTCGGATAGTACAGTACAGGTTAAAAGAAACTGTATAATATAACAACAAGGTCAAATTAGACAAAGACTCCTTCTTCTATACAATTCCACGTGAGTTATCCGAAATGGGTGATGGCTGAAGCCACAGCTTATATTGCCCACCCATATTCCATCCAAGAATTCAAAAGAGAAAAAAGAGAAAACAAGACAAGAGCGATTACAATTTAAAACAAAGCTAAGACAAAATGTGATTGAGAGAAAAAAAAAAAGAAAACTAAGCTAAGCTAAGTTAAGCGGTTACTATTCAAAACAAATCTAAGACAAAATGTCACAGAGAAAAAAAAAAAAAAAACTAAGCTACAACACAACACAGGCTGGATATGTCAATCCTTATGTGAGTTTACATGTCGTCTTGTAAATATGTTTGGAGTATTTCTTCCTTTAGTTTTTGTTTAAATTGTCCAAGCGTTGTACATGATTTTAATTCAGGTCCAAAATCGTTCCATAATCTGACTCCTTGCACTGAAATAGTGTTGCTTGGTGGTTGTTCTCACTGTAGGCTTTTGAAATATACATGTTCCTCTGAAGTGATATCGTTTCTCCCTTGTTTGGAACAACTTTTGGATATTTGCGGGCAGTGATAAATTCTTCACTTTGAACATTATTATTGCGGTTTTAAAGTCAACCAGATCTTTCAACTTGAGAGTTTTTTGTTTGAGAAAAAGTGGGTTTGTTGGTTCCCTGTAAGCTGCTTTGTTTATTATTCTAATAGCTCTCTTTTGAAGCATAAAGAGTGGATATATGTTTGTTTTATATGTATTTCCCCATACTTCATTACAATATGTCATGTATGGGAGTATTAATGAATGATACAAGGTGTATAGTGTGGGTTGATTCAGCAAATATTTCACTCTGTGTAATATTGCAATTGATTTGGATACTTTACCTTTAATATAATTAATATGTGACTTCCAACACAGTTTGTTATCAATTATGACTCCAAGGAATTTAGTTTCAGATACCCTTTCAATCTCTACACCATTTACATTGAGTTTGGCTACTGGGTTGTTGTGATGGTTGTTAAAGACTATAAATTTTGTCTTACTTAAATTGAGCGTTAATTTGTTTGAATCAAACCACAGTTTAAGCTTTCCTAATTCCTTTCCGAGTGTATCCAGAAGTTGTTCCAAATTGTTTCCACTGCATAGCAGATTAGTGTCATCGGCAAACAATATTAAGTCCATTTTTTCTGAAACTTTACATATATCGTTTATATACATATTGAATAATAATGGTCCCAAAACTGAACCCTGTGGGACTCCACAGGTGACCTTCAGCAACTCTGAGTTTTTGTTGCTAACACATACATACTGATATCTATTCTTTAAGTAACTACTTAACCAGGACAGTGCTACCCCTCTAATACCACAATTTTGTAGTTTCTTTAATAATAAATTATGATCTACTGTATCAAATGCTTTTTTAAGATCTAGGAATACTCCAACTGAATACTCTTTATTTTCAATGGCTGTTGATATTTTTTCTGTAAATTCCATTAGGGCATATGCAGTTGTCCTCTTGTGTCTGAACCCATATTGCTGCTCACATAATAAATCATTCTTCAGTATGAAGTTGTCAATTCTCTCATAGAATATTTTTTCAAGTATCTTGGAAAATTGCGGTAATAGTGAAATTGGTCTATAGTTTGAGAGTTCCCCTCTGTCGCCCGTCTTGTATATCGGAATTACTTTAGCTATTTTCATTGCATTGGGAAATATACCTGATTGGAGAGACAGGTTACAGATATACGTCAGTGGTTTTACTATGCATTCGATAACAGTTTTGACTAGTAGCATGTCAATACCATCACAGTCAGTAGATGTTTTACTTTTGAACGATTTAACAATTTCAATGACCTCTCTTTCGTCTGTGTTCTTTATGAAGATGGAGTCTTTTACAGCAGTGTTATTGCATATTGTATCACCTGTAGGCACCATAGTGGGTATTTCTCGGGCCAGTTTAGGTCCAATGTTAACAAAAAAATTATTAAATTCATCTGCAGGTGAAGCTATATTCACACTCTGAGTCGTTTTATTATTTTTTGGAATATTAGTTGGGTAGCTTGTATTTCTGCTTTTATTTCCAAGGATACTGTTGAGTATTGTCCATGTATTTTTAATATGGTCTTTGTTTTTCGCCAGTTCTTTACTGTAATAGTCTCTTTTACTACATCTTATTATATATGTTAACTTATTTTTGTATGTTTTATACCGCTGCTCTGCTTCTTTTGTTCTTTTCTTTAGGAAAGCTTTATATAATAAATTTTTCTTTTTACACGCCTTTTGTAGTCCTTTGGTTAACCATGGCTTATCAGCAAATTTGTGTTTAAGCTTTTTTTTTTTTACTAATGGGCAGTTTTTTTCATAAAGAGTGGTTACAATGTTTATAAATGTGTCATAGGCTTCATTTACATCTGATACATAGACTTCTGTCCAGTCTTGCTTCAGCAAGTCCTCTTTAAGAGAACTGATTGCATTTGGTGATTTGTGTCTGAACGATTTTGAAATTTTTTCTGCGTTGGGCCCCGTGTGGCCATGGATAAGTGCAAAGGTTGGCAAGGGGTCACTTATATCATTTATCAATAATCCACTTTCTATTTTCTTATCGAAAACATTGACAAACAGGTTGTCAATAAGTGTAGCAGAGTGAACTGTGATTCTACTGGGATGTGTTATTGTGGGATATAGAATCATGCTGTACATAGAGTTCATGAACTCTGTAACTACATTTTGTTGATGTGGATTCAGTAAATCAGTATTGAAATCTCCACAAATTGCTACCATTTTCTTACTAGTAATATTATTGTACAGCTCGACTAATTTATCTCTGAATGTCTCAATGCAAGTTCCCGGCGTTCTATATATGCAGCTTATGATTAGATTTTTTGTTTTGTCTAGGTCAATCTCAACAGTAACACATTCCAAAATCCCTGGTAGTGCTGAGGACATTTCATTTACAAGCTTACACCTGTACAGGTCATCAATATACAGTGCAACACCACCACCCTTTTTTTGAGATCTGTTAATATAAAACATCTGATATCCCTCTATTGCCATCAGGGGAGCCAGTTCTTCATTAAGCCAGGTTTCAGAGACTGCAATAGCTGTGAATTTTCTGTCTAGCTGTTTTAAATAGTCCTGAATCTGTGGAAAGTTTTTGTTAAGACTTCTGCTATTGAAGTGTAAGTGGGATGATGAACAGAGTGAGCTCGTGGTGCCCCTCCATGAATCAAGTACAAAGTAAATGTATGACTGTTATGCAGAAAACCGAAAGGAGATGCATGATCACGATGTGAAGTTGAAATGTACTACTTGCCAATACATTTATGAAGTTTGAGACATTGCTTTTATTACTTACTTTTGTTTTCCCTTTGTTTTGTTTATGTATCACTCTCATTTTGTTTTTATCTTACTTCATTACACTTATTGTTTCAATTTTATTGTATGTTTTATACACTTTATTACTATGATTATTGTTTTGTTTTATTTTTAAAATTACCTTTTGAATTGCTGCTCACACACATATATCCTTATATCCTTATTACCTTTTTATTATCATCATTCATCATAATCATCATTTTGTTTTATTATTAATGATTTCTTTATTGATCAATGACTTTATTGCTTCATTCTCCTCCCCACAGAAATGAAACATTTAACCGGTGCCTGAGGCAGCAGGGCCTATGGCGGACTTTCCCCATTGCTAGCTAGTTAGGGTCTGTTGCATAAAAATGCATTGGAGCTTAGTATCCCTGCCAGATAGGGTTTTAGAAGCCATAAACAGTTCTTTTCTGATGCTTTCCATAGCATCAAAGGGGGCATTGAAAGGATAATTCCATATTTGTCTTCTATATTTATGGAATTTCATATTTGTCTTAAATTGTTCATATCGGTCTTCCATTGGCCTTGGTGTCTCAGTCTGTGTGACTGGGCTAAAAATCCTGATGCTGCTGTTCCGTTATCAACTGTTTTAGTTCACCTTGTGAATTTCCTGTGTGACTGTTGTTGAGTAGGCACCCTGATTCCTGAGAGAAAGATAATCTGTACACCATGTTATGATCAAATGTACTGAGTCAATCCTTATAGACAATTTCTTCTACCCCTCATAACAGAAAGCTTAAAAGACTGAATAATGTGTGTTTGAGTCAGAATGACACACGTGCAGCTCTGAGACAGTCTATGTATTGTTCTCTACTGGCCAGTGTGATTAAATTTGCTGGAACTCTGATCCTGACTGGTTTTTTGATTGAAGTTCATCACAGAATTTTCCAACAACAAGACATGCAGTCTTCAGTCCTGATGATACTACAACAGTGATATGAAGAACCTGCTGACCAATCTCTGCTCCTCCCAGAGTTCAGCTGGGCTGTAACGAATACATAGCTTATGTTGACGTGACATGTTTCTCCAGATATATACACTACCATTCAAAAGTTTGGGGTCACTTAGAAATTTCCTTATTTTTGAAAGAAAAGCACTGTTTTTTTCAATGAAGATAACTTTAAACTAATCAGAAATACACTCTAATATCTAATATACATTGCTAATGTGGTAAATGACTATTCTAACTGCAAATGTCTGGTTTTTGGTGCAATATCTACATAGGTGTATAGAGGCCCATTTCCAGCAACTATCACTCCAGTGTTCTAATGGTACAATAAGATAAGATAAGCCTTTATTAGTCCCACAACGGGGAAATTCCAGGATTGCAACAGCACGGGGATAGCAACACTCAGAGCAACAATCAGAAGGCAAGAAAAAAACAAGCAAGCAAGAGCAGCTAATATACATATGTACATATTACTATAAAATATATATATACACACACACACACAGACACACAGTGCAGAGCATTGTAGCTGGATGGAATAAATATGTAAATATATAAACACCCACAGTACGGAGCATTGCAGCTAGGTGGAATAAATATGCAAGTATATAAACACACACAGTGCGGAGCAATGTAGCTAGATGGAATAATATGTAGATATATAAAAACACAGTGCGGAGCATTGTAGCTAGATGGAATAAATATATAGATATATAAATATAAACACACCCAGTGCTGAGCATTGTAGCTAGATGGAATAAATATGTAAATATATAAACACACACAGTGCAGAGCGTTGTTGCTAGGTGGGATGAAACAGCATAACCGTCTACTTAGTTATCCTACATGGTATGATTATGTGCCCATACATATTCTCACCCTCCATAGCGACCGGTATGTTCCTAGTTGTATGCCGGAGAGGACCATTGTGTAAGTCTATTGCATCTTTTGCATTCAAAAAAACTATTAGTTTGTTACGTCTTTTTGCTATCTCTGCGAGCAGCCCTGCTTAGGTTGTACAGTCTGACAGCCGTTGGTAGGAAGGACCTACGAAACCTCTCGGTTGTGCACCTGGGATGATGTAGTCTGCTGCTAAATGAGCTCCTCAGTGCATCCAGTATGTCCTGCATAGGGTGCAACTCGGACTCCAGCAGAGATGACAGTTTAGCCACCGTCCTTCTCTCTCCTATCTCCTCCATCGGATCAAGGCGCTGCCCCAGGACAGAGCTAGCTTTCTTAATCAGTTTGTTCAGTCTCTTCCTATCGGCTGCAGTAATGCCACTGCCCCAGCAGACCACTCCAAAAGTGATGGCTGATGCCACCACCGTGTCATAGAATGACTTCAGCAGCGCCCCTTGTACACCAAAAGACCTGAGTCTCCTCAGCAGGAACAGCCTGCGCTGTCCCTTCTTGTAGAGTGCGTCAGTATTGTGTGACCAGTCTAGTTTATTGTTCAGATGAGTACCCAGGTACTTATAGGATGTCACCATCTCGATGTCTGTTCCCTGTATATTTACTGGTGCTGTGAGGGGCTGCCCATGCCTGCGGCAGTCCACCACCAGCTCCTTAGTTTTCCTCGCGTTGATCTGGAGGCAGTTCCGATGGCACCAGTCCACAAAGTCCTGGATAAGCCCTCTGTACTCAGCTTCATCTCCGTTGGAGATGAGACCAACGATCGCAGAGTCATCAGAGAACTTCTGTAGATGGCAATGTGTTGTGTTGTGTGAGAAGTCCGCAGTATAAAGAGTGAACAGGAAGGGAGCCAGCACCGTTCCCTGGGGGGCCCCCGTGCTACTGATGATCGTGTCGGAAACACAGTCCCGGGTTCTCACAAACTGAGGCCGGTTCGTGAGGTAGTCCAGGATCCATGATGACAGGTGCTGGTCCACCCCTGCGCGCAGCAGCTTGTCCTTCAGGATCATCGGTTGGATGGTGTTGAAAGCACTGGAGAAGTCAAAGAACATGATCCTCACCATATTCCCGGGCTTCTCCAGGTGGGACAGAGAACGGTGAAGGAGGAAGATCACCGCATCCTCCACCCCAATGCCATGCTGGTAGGCGAACTGGAGTGGATCCATCGCTGGTTCCACCAGGGGGCGGAGGTGAGCAAGGAGCAGTCTCTCCAGGGTCTTCATCAAGTGGGACGTCAAGGCCACCGGTCTGTAGCTGTTCAGGTCTTTGGGGTGGGAAGTTTTTGGTACAGGTACCACACAAGATGTTTTCCACAGCTGTGGTACCCTCCCCAGCTTCAGGCTCATGTTGAAGATATACGTCACAATCCCACACAGCTGGTCTGCACAGGACTTGAGGAGCTTTGCGCTGATGCCGTCCGGTCCCGACGCCTTCCTCGCCTTGATCTTCCTCAGCTCCGTCCTCACCTGGGTCTTGGTCAGGGTCAGGATGGGGGGCTGTGTGTTGGGAGTGGGGGGGGTGTCGGTGGAGTGGGGAGTGGGCAGCAGGACTTGATTTCTTAGAGGCAGCAGTGGTTGTTGTGCAGACAGGGGGGAGGGCGGTTGGTCAAATCTATTGAAAAACAGATTCAGGTTGTTCGCCCACTCCCTGCCCCCCGTGGCCTGGGGGGAGGTATTCTGGAACCCCGAGATGGTTTTGAGGTTTCTCCAGACCCCGCTGATGTCGCTCTGTTGCAGCTTGTCCTCCATCTTCTTCCTGAAGCTGTCCTTGCCTTCTCTGATCTTCCTCCTCAGCTCCCTCTGTACGGACTTCAGCATCTCCCTGTTCCCCGACCTGAAGATCCTCTTCTTCTCTCTCAGAAGTGTTTTTATCTCAGGGTTGATCCAGGGTTTGTTGTTTGAGTGACGCCGTATGGTCTTGGTGGGAACGGATTTGTCCACACAGAAGCTGAGGTAGCCCGTGAAGGTGTGAATGAGGCCATCGATGTCCTCACCATGTGGATCGCAGAGCTGCTTCCAGGCAGTGGCTTCAAAACAGTCCTTTAGAGTGTCCATTGTCTCCTCAGACCATAACTCCACAGTGTGCATGGCCGGAGGTTGTCTGTGCACTAGGGGTTTGTACACCGGCCGGAGATGAACCAAGTTGTGATCCGATCTCCCAAGTGGGGGGAGTTGTGATGAGGTGTACGCCTCCTTAGTGTTTGCGTAGAACAAATCCAGTGTTTTATTGTCTCTAGTGTGGCATGTGACATACTGGGTGAAAGTGGGCAGAATGGGAGACAGTGAAACGTGGTTGAAATCGCCTGAGATGAGGAGAAGAGCATCTGGGTGTTCTGTCTGCAGCCTGCTGGTTACTGAATGGATGACGTCACGCGCTGTCCCAGCGTTCGCCGTCGGATTTGCATAAACAACAATGCAGATCACGTGTGAGTGTTCTCTCGGGAGATATGTAGGCCTCATGCTAACAGCTAGCAACTCAATGTCTTTGCTGCAGTGTCGTTGTTTAACAGTGATATGTCCCGGTCTGCACCAGTTGTTGTTAACATACATTATCACTCCACCGCCCCTTGCTTTGCCACTCTCTGGTGTTCGGTCAGCTCGTATCATGTGAAAACCCTCCAGCTCAATGTTAGCATCTGCTGCTAGTTCAGTTAGCCACGTCTCAGTAAACAAAAGGAGAGAGCACTCCCGGTAAGTGCTATCATAACGGGAGATAGCCGCTAGCTCATCTAACTTTCCCAGTATCGACCGTACATTTCCCATGACAACAGATGGAAGGGAGGGTCTGTACCTTATATTTTTTGTCCTCCGCCTTACTCCAGCCCGGCAGCCGCGACGCTTTCGCCTCAATTCTCTCGGTATGTCGAGTTTTTCCAGTGGGACCGGGTGGCGGTTAAATGCTAGCAGCTCTTCCCTGTTGTATCGTATCCTGCTATAAACAGTGGCTCCGTCCACCGGTTCAGGAGACATTTGGGACGATCTGTGTGTCCGTGATATAAGTGGGGTGAAAAAAAAAAGTGATCAAAAGAGAGAGGAAGGGAAAAAAAACTCGGAATCGAGCCGCTGTTGCAAAAGGCAGCCTACTGGTGTGGCGCCGAGAGGATAACCCTTGTGCAATCATGTTAGCACAGCTGAAAACAGTTTAGCTGGTTAGAGAAGCTATAAAACTGACCTTCCTTTGAGCAGGTTGAGTATCTGGAAAAAATTATTTCAGATACAAATCATTATTTCTAACCTTGTCAATGTCTTGACAATATTTTCTATTCATTTTACAACTCATGGTTGTAAATAAGTGTGACTTTTCATGGAAAACACAAAATAATTGTCTGGGTGACCCCAAACTTTTGAATGGTAGTGTAACTATACATCTTGGCAACATTTTGAATATGATGGGCTTCCATATAATTGGTCCCTTTCCCAGACAGCATCCTACATGTGACAATGTCGGCATCACATGTTGCGTGTCAGCATGACTTAAAAAGCTGATGTTTCCAAATGTTGGTAATGTGTTGTTTTTGTATAGCATTCAGGGAGATTTATTGCTCCAGCATTCCAACATTGTCAAGGGTATATAAAGCATTAAAAGGTATACATTTTTTCATTAGCTTTTTTTTTTATTGCACAAAGTAAAATGCATCACAGGATGATAATAGCATGTAGGCATAATTTACATTTATTTACCTCATTTACTTAATGTATAGCTTAATCTTTGTCACTGCTCCTGAACTTTGGAACAGTCTGTGTTTGCCTATTAGACAGGCTCTCCCACTGTCCATTTGAAAATTTATCTTAAAACTAATTTTTTACTCCTTGGCCTTCAATCTGGCATGAGACATTGATCTCACTTGTTTTGTTGTTTTAATTATATGATTGTCATTTTTACCTGTCTTGTTTTATACTTTTCAGTTGCATTTTATTTTATTTCTTTTTACGTCTTAAATGTCTTTCATATTTTATTTATTCTTGGTGTATAGCACTTTGTGTCAGCTGTAGTTGTTTTTAAAGTGTTTTAGAAATAAAGTTGGATTGGATTCAGTCATAATATAGTGTTTTACTCTTGAATGTCCCTTAATTTTGATTTTCACTTTAGTGAAATTAATTTCTTTTCTGAAATTTCCTACTTCTTTCTTGTAAATTTGCTGCTTTTGTCTCAAAATTTGAGTTTCCTATTTACATTTGTGTCTGTCTGCAACATTTTATCCTCAAATCTGACCTTTTCTTGTAAATTTACAACTTTTCTTAAAGTTGCAACTTCTCTTAAACTTGCAGTTGACTTCTCCAGTTAGCTTTTTTTTCTTGTAAATTAAAAACTTTGTCAAACTTACCAATTTTTCCTTCATGAACCTGCTACTTTTTCATGTAAATTTGCAAAGTTCATAGGGATGCTAGTTAATTTTTTTGTTTTATGTAATGACTTATTTTTTCTGCAGATGTGGACACTGATCCAACTTTATTTTGTATGTGTTTGTTGTAAGTTTTTTTTTTGGGTTCCATTTTAAGGTTTGGTGATGGATGGATATTCAAAGAAAAAAGAAATTTTACTGTTGTTTTTACAAGGGTTTTTACAAACATTTTTAATCCACTGTAATTCACACTTTCTATCACTATGCTGTTAACATTTTCTGCTCTTACAAAGCAAGTGGGATAAGCAACAATCTTAATTCAAAAGAATATTGAGAAATTTAGCAGACACAGGACATTTGTATAACTCATCCTAACACTAATAATTATATAGACTGTTAAATTACATGACAGCAGTGGGTGTATGTACCGATTGCATTAGAAGTTGTTCTCTGCTATTGACACAATTTGAACAGAAGTAACTGGACACATCAGAAAGCCGTTTTAGTAATGCACAAACACAACCAGTTCCCCATCAGTCCACAGCATCTGCATTGCGGAGAGAGACCTGTGGATCCTAAGAGATGCATTTGGTGTATCCTCTGGACAAAGGAAAGAACACAAGGAGACTTGATTGTGGATTGAGGAGTTACAAGAAAGTATTTGAAGAGGTTGACAAAGAAAAAGTTGGATAGTCAGGGAGATGAAGAAAGTAGACAGGAGTACTTGGGAGTCTAGATGCATGGCACAAAGAGAGGTGGCAAAGGAAAGGTATATAGTGAATTAGATGTGAGGCTGGATGCTAAGAAAGGAGAAAAGGACTTGCATTGCTTTGCTAGACAGAGAGATCACGCTGGAAAGGATGTGCAGCAGGTTAGGCTGATTAAGGACAGAGATGATAATGTAGTAATGAGTGAGAAGTGTCATGTTTCCCCCTCCGTGGCTTAAGGATGGACTCAACTGCAGGGCGACCTTTAAGCTTATTTATTCAAACAAAAAGGAACACTGCACATGGGCAGAACAGAAAGTAAAGCCATAATGGCAGAAAAACAACACGGATAATGTAGTAGTAAATATAACAAGTCCCAGACGTGTGGAGTGTAACGATGAAGATGCCCTGCTGAAGGCAGAGTGTAAGAAGTACATACAGTGGGGTAAAAAAAGTATTTAGTCAGCCACCAATTGTGCAAGTTCTCCCACTTAAAAGATGAGAGAGGTCTCCAATTTTCATCATAGGTATACCTCAACTATGAGAGACAAAATGAGAAAAAAAAAAAATCCAGAAAATCACATTGTCTGATTTTTAAAGAATTTATTTGCAAATTATGGTGGAAAATAAGTATTTGGCCACCTACAAACAAGCAAGATTTCTGGCTCTCACAGACCTGTAACTTCTTCTTTAAGAGGCTCCTCTGTCCTCCACTCATTACCTGTATTAATGGAACCTGTTTGAACTCATTATCAGTATAAAAGACACCTGTCCACAACCTCAAACAGTCAGACTCCAAACTCCACTATGGCCAAGACCAAAGAGCTGTCAAAGGACACCAGAAACAAAATTGTAGACCTGCACCAGGCTGGGAAGACTGAATCTGCAATAGGTAAGCAGCTTGGTGTGAAAAAATCAACTGTGGGAGCACTTATTAGAAAATGGAAGACATACAAGACCACTGATAATCTCCTCGATCTGGGGCGCCACACAAGATCTCACCCCGTGGGGTCAAAATGATCACAAGAACGGTGAGCAAAAATCCCAGAACCACATGGGGGGACCTAGTGAATGACCTACAGAAAGCTGGGACCAAAGTAACAAAGGCTACCATCAGTAACACACTACGCCGCCAGGGACTCAAATCCTGCAGTGCCAGACGTGTCCCCCTGCTTAAGCCAGTATATGTCCAGGCCTGTCTGAAGTTTGCTAGAGAGCATTTGGATGATCCAGAAGAGGATTGGGAGAATGTCATATGGTCAGATGAAACCAAAATAGAACTTTCTGGTAAAAACTCAACTTGTCGTGTTTGGAGGAGAAAGAACACCATACCTACAGTGAAGCATGTGGGTGGAAACATCGTGCTTTGGGGCTGTTTTTCTGCAAAGGGACTAGGACGACTGATCCATGTAAAGGAAAGAATGAATGGGGCCATGTATCGTGAGATTTTGAATGAAAACCTCCTTCCATCAGCAAGGGCATTGAAGATGAAACACGGCTGTGTCTTTCAGCATGACAATGATCCCAAACATACCGCCTGGGCAATGAAGGAGTGGCTTCATAAGAAGCATTTCAAGGTCCTGGAGTAGCCTAGCCAGTCTCCAGATCTCAACCCCATAGAAAATCTTTGGAGGGAGTTGAAAGTCCGTGTTGCCCAGCGACAGCCCCAAAACATCACTGCTCTAGAAGAGATCTGCATGGAGGAATGGGCCAAAATACCAGCAACAGTGTGTGAAAACCTTGTGAAGACTTGCAGAAAACGTCTGACCTCTGTCATTGCCAACAAAGGGTATATAACAAAGTATTGAGATGAACGTTTGTTATTGACCAAATACTTATTTTTCACCATAATTTGCAAATAAATTCTTTAAAAATCAGACAATGTGATTTTCTGGATTTTTTTTTTCTCATTTTGTCTTTCATAGTTGAGGTATACCTATGATGAAAATTGGAGACCTCTCTCATCTTTTAAGTGGGAGAACGTGCACAATTGGTGGCTGACTAAATACTTTTTTACCCCACTGTATAGGGCTGATGCTGATCAGCAGACAAGGCACAACCGTGAGCAATTAACAACAGAAAGATCAATGACTGAGGACCAGAGAATTAACTGAGAACACTGTCACACAAGTATACAACAAAATGATGAATGAGACAGGAACAAAGATAATAATAATGATGACAATAATGAGAAAAAGCATAACTTAAAGAGTGGGATATGTTTGCACACATGTCCCCCCCATGATAGTGCCCCCCCTTCCCCCAAGGGCAGGATCCAGATGATTCCAAACAAACACAGAAAGGTCCTCCCAGGGTGGGTGGTGGGGGAAAAGTCCAGGCGGGCCTACACAACCTCCCTTCCCAAGCAAAGCCCAACACAAAATGGGTCAGGTGGTCTTCCAAAGTTCCAGGACCACTGGATTGGAGAGAAAGGCAGGTCAGGGGGCCTATCCAAGTTCATGGGGCCCCAGACCAGAGCACAGAGCATGTTGGGTGGTCTATCAGAGTCCCTAGACCACGGGACTGAGAACAAAGCAGGTCAGGGGGCCTAACCCAGTTCATGGGCCTCCAGATCAAAACATAACCAGCCGGGTGGTCTCCCAGAGTCCCTGGACCACAGGACCGGAGAGCAGAATGGGTTCACAGATAACTGCAGGGGCATTTTAAGCTCAGGTGAAAATGACAAGGAACTCTTAAACTGAGGGACTGATAACAAAGAACCCTTAAACACAAGAATTAACACAGAACCCTTAAACTCAGAAGATAATAACAAGGAACTTTTAAACTCAGGAGTCATCATGGAGCCTTTAACCTCAAGAAGTAAAATGGAACTTTTAAACTCAGATGATAATAACATAGAGGCTCCGAATCCAGGATCTAACATGGGTGCCTTCAGCTCTAGGGGTAATAACATTAGAGTCTCTTGCTCAAAAATAGATGACTGAGGTGCACCAACATCTGGATGAAATGGCTGGGATGCACTGACCTCAGGATGGGACAGCTGGAGGGCGCTGACCTCTAGATGAGATGGCTGGGGAGCGCTGACCTCTGGATCAGATGACTGAAGTGCGCCATCCTCATGTGCTGATGATTTGCACGTGCTGAATCCCAAATGAGATGGCTGGGGTGTGCTGACCTCAGGCTGAGATTGCAGGGGCGCATTTGGTCCAGATGCCCAGGAATCCTACTCTGACGCCACCACCACCGCAGACAGGGAGGAAGAGGTACAGGTTGAAGCAGGAGTCACACCCAAACAATCAGCAGAAGAGCTCGGTGGGGAGAGGTCAGAAGCAGATGGAGGCTGCAACTGGATCTCCCCACTGGGAGCAAGACAAGACCTCTTTAACACAGATATTAACAGAACACAAAAGAGGACTTTCCTTAACTCCTGCTCCACCGCTGGTGAGGACCCCGGTGACTCTGCAGCTGGACAGGCAATGACCATCACACGAGATACTAGAGAAACAGCATGTCATGAGCAGCGGGAGTGTGCCCCTCCCCTCCGGTCCCATCTCCTCCAGCTCATCACTGCACCTGAGGCAGAAGACACACCTGCGCCCGCTCATCAGCCAGCGGACTTAAGGAGGCCTCCTCCACATAGTCAGCACTGGCTTGTCTGGATATAGTGCCCGTCTATCGGACTAGCTATAATCGTTGGAACCGTTAACACGTTGTTAACCTCCTTTTTCTCCTCTCTTTTCAGGTTGCTGCCACTGTGTAGGTGTGTCCCCGGGACTGTGTGTGCCCTCCTGCTCCACCTCACTCCCTATCAGCAACTTCATTCCCCCGCTCAGGCACCATCAGCTCCACTACTCCCCCCAACCCTACTGGTTTGTCTATTCCCCGCAGGGTCCTACTGATCATCCCTGGATTTCCCAAGTAAGTGGCAATTTGGCTCACCCATTTTCCCCTTACCCCACTCCTCAGCTCACAGCTCTCGTGTCTTTCCACAGGTCCATTCCTCTGGTGAGTGATTGTTTCTGTAACTGTGCACTACTTTGTTTTGCTATTAATAAACTGTCAAACATGCCCCTCTGTGTGGTTCATCCTGTGTAATGTTATATGAGTTAATAATTATGATCAGGTATAAAAATTATTTAATTTATATTAATGTCTTGGAACCTAAGATGAATTCTCGGTTCATACACACAGGAAAAATTGATAACACTCATGTAGGGGCATCAGCTTCCTTTTAGGAAGCAATTCAATCTTTAATTTTACCTTATGCCTGTTTAATCACTCAATAAATTAATTAACCACTTGCACTCCGGGCAATTTTCCTAAAAATGCCCAAAAAAACATGCCCAAAGTAAATCGAAAGCTGTTATTCAACCCTTTGCAGCATCTTCATGGGGTTGGTCTCATTTAAAAGAAAACACTTTGAATTTTTTGGCAAAAAAAACACAATCTCTCTACGTGCTCCGGCCACTGAGTTACAGTCATCTAAACATACTGAACTTGAAGAAAAAAAATTTGGACACAGTGTTTTTTTGGATACAAATGCTTGTAAATAACACACAGCTGTCCGATCCGGCTGGAAAATGCAACAGAAATGTAGAACCAAGTGTTATCCAGCTGAGATCCAAATTTGGTAACAATACCACAAAAAATGAATATTTTACACAGCTTTGTTCTCAGGTAGTTCCCAGGCGTTATGGAACTGTGCCAAATTGTGCCAAATGGCACAGTTTGGAAAAATGTCTGTAACTTTTGAATAATTCAATGTAGAATCTTCATTTTAGGCTCTAATGAAAGGTCACACTCAGGGCTGTGTCTGTGTGTGTGTGTGTGGGCGGGGGGTCGTTTTCCCCCCCCGCTACCGAGGACCAAATTCGGCCCTCGCTACATGACGGAATACACTCTTTTTTCTTTTTTTTTTTTTCCTTGCATGTTTTCACAGCGGCTCCCCCCCCCTCGCTACTGTGTGTGTGTGTGTGGGGGGGGGGGGAACCGTGAACGGACCGTGAACGCCCCCCCTCCTCGCTACAGAAGAGGGCCATCGCTACATGATGGAATAGACTGATATGCTTCCTCCCGCGGACCGGGAAGCGTTCGGACCGTGCCCCCCCGCTCCTCTTCTGCAGCGGGGGGGGGGCGTTCACGGTCCGAACACGGCAAATGAACCATTTGTCGCGGCGCACGCACTTCGTGCGCAGTACAGTTGTAATTTACCGATCGGTCAAAAGTCATTTTTGGATTACAGTTTTCAGGGATAAATAATAATTTAGCTTATAACACCTTACCTCTTCAAAGCAGCAGAGTCGTGGCGAACAGCTCTTCCCACGCGTCAGACGAACGCGACGCTGCTCCGCTCGTGGATCCCGATCAACATAATTCCATTACATATTGCCGTTTTGGCGAATGATTTACGACTTTTGTCGTCGGCCTCCGTCTATTCTGCTGGAATGAGTGCAGGTCCCACTTGTGGGTGTTTTCCATGCTGCTGGGTGAGCCTGGGTCTGTAGTAGATTTGTACAGAGTCCTTCTGCAGCAGTAAATATCGCTTCACCCAGCCAGAATTTCTGTGCTTCAATTGGCTCCTGCGTTCACAGTAGGCGGGTCCTCCTTCCTAGATTTTCATTCATTGGCTCCTCAAGGTTTCAGAAACCCAATTCAAGGCTCTTATTAGTCGAATGAGAGGTCAATCAGATGAACTAATCTGTTCGCGTCTGTGTTTGCAGATTTTTTTTTCAGTGGCGCTTGGAGGGCACACCACCTACACCATCACCATCAATATCCTTATCATGCGTCATGCGCACGAGGGCGCACGAGCGCGCTCTCGCGCGCCCTCGCGCGCCCTCGTGTGTCATAGGACGCAGAGACTTGCCCGCCCGCGGAACAACGGAGCGCAAGTGGTTAATAATCAGTCTCAAAATTTTAGTGAATTCAATACTGGGGACTTAAACCAGACTCAGAATGAAATAAATTCTCAACAACTTCTCTCATTTTCACATATTTATTAAATGAAATGATGATTAAAAGACATTGCAGTGATTTCATTAATAATAAAATTAAACTTGTAAATGATAGATTAACAATGTAAACATTTGCAGAACCAGGGTTAAACTGTGAAATGAATTTAGATTAGTTTGAGTTAACATATTGTGGAAAACAATGCAAATTTATGAGGAAAATGAAATTAATTATATGGAAAATTCTGGATTACTCTTAAGAAAATGAAAATGGGATTTTAATGAAAAGAGGAGTTATGTTAGTGGTTCCTTAATTTACATCTGATTAGATATCAAATTTTTATCAAACCTCTGACGTTTAACTCAGCAAATGAATTAGAATATGGCTCACGTGATTCCTTGTCGAAGCTGGAGTTGAAGATCCTTCCGTGTCGCTGACTGGAAGTTTTCGATGTATGAAAAGTGCCAAAAGCCAGAATATTTGTCCAGCAAATACGAGGTGATACGACAACTTTTCTAGTCGGTTATCACAAGATGAGGTTTCGTAGGTTTGATCACAATGGCTGGGGTACAGCCCAGGACATCTCCTCCTCGTGGTGTAGTGAGCTGCGTCTTCTTTCTTCTTCGTTGGCAAGCGGCTTTCCCAGGGAATTCGATAATAATTTGCAGTATCAAATCTGATATCAAATCAAAAGAGTTTCGGACTTTAGATAAAAGAACTTTTGGTGTAGGAATGGTCAATAAAATTATAAAAATAAAGTCAAGATTAAATTTAAAATTAAAATTAAAATGGTTGTTTTACAGAAAGTTCAACAGGTCAAAAATTATAGAAATAGAGACGCCTAGGATTGGAAGTTTTTTTTTTAACTCCTAATCAGAATTGAGCTCAAGAAAAAGAATTAATTCCTAGGCGTTTAAAGAAAAACATTAAAAGTACATGAAGTTACAGAACGCAAAGTTATGCTCTGTGATCTTAAGAAAAAACATGTGGGAGAAGACTCCTTTGTTCGGGCAGTGAAGTCCCTTTGTTCTCCCGAAAAAGATCTCTGCTGTGTAGACAAGATGTGAACAGGACAAAGGACAAAAGACAAAAGAGAGACCCAAAAAAGTGATGGCAAAAAGAGAAAGAATTGATGACGCAGTTCCCTTTTATCTGTGGAGAGTTTTTGCTGGCCTCCGTGATTGACAGAAACTCAGACCAATAGCCTTCCTTCATGGGCGGGCTTTATGAACTTGTAGTCCAATGAGCAAACAGTCTTTCGTCTGAACCTAGAGAGAGCTGTTGTCAAGCAAAGATTGGCTGCTGGTGGTCACATGATTTGAGATGCCTTCACAAATTCTTATACACAAGTTTTAATACTGCAATATTCCTCTATACATTTATGTATAACTCTAACCTATTTCAGTGTTCATGCAACTTATAATCAGTGCTTATAAATTAACATGCAAGAATAAACATTCATTCAAATATTTTAGCATGCAGATATTTAAATCAAGGATTAATACATTTCAAACCTATTATTGCTTGTCCAGATTAAACATCAAGAGTCCATTTGCTTTTCCCATGGTGTCCTGAAAAAGAGGAGGAGGTTTGTTGAGAAGTGAGTCTTAACAAAGATGTGGTAAAAAGGTTAGCTGGTTAAATCCGGCATGTCCCAAAGTTGCCAAAAAAAAAAAAAAGTGAGCTGTGGATCTTTGCAGGCCATATGACGTACTCCAGGGTTCTATTCTATGTCTCCACATTTATGGGCCATAAAGTCAAAACAGGAAGTGCATTAGGGTGAATTCCTTAGACTGGTTTTAACAAAGGAATGTGAGTTCAGCTGTGGCCTGGGGTAAAAGAACAGTTCCTGGCTGTCCTTTTCCTGGGTGAAACAATGTTTTTAAGCTGAAGAATAATTCTTATTGATGAGCCAAAGTGTGATGATGCTACATCTGTGTTTGGCATCGTGCACGTGAGCTGTCAAGAATTTAACACACCATTACAGAACGAGCCAGCCAGGAAGGTAGCTCATCCGGTGCCTCACTGCAGGAGCAATCCGCTATGGACCGCCTAGCTGCGACTGAGCAGCAGCTCCCTGCATTGACGCAACAGGTGTCCAACATATTGACTTTATGGTCTGTGGCACATCCCGCAGCTGCACCCCCCAGCCTGCTCCGCGCGCTACGTGCCGTACTTTCTCCGTTCCCATGCCTTCACCATACACGGGGGAGGTGGGGAAATGTAAACTATTCCTTCTTCAAGTGCAGATGTACTTGGGAGCGGGTCAGAGAGGAGTATCCAGGGGATAAGATAAGATAAGATAAGATAAGATAAGCCTTTATTAGTCCCACAACGGGGAAATTCCAGGATTGCAACAGCACAGGGATAGCAACACTCAGAGCAACAATCAGAAGGCAAGAAAAAAAAAAACAAGCAAGCAAGAGCAGCTAATATACATATGTACATATTACTATAAAATATATATACACACACACACACACACACACAGACACAGTGCAGAGCATTGTAGCTGGATGGAATAAATATATGAATATATGAACACAGTGCAGAGCATTGTAGCTAGATGGAATAAATATGTAAATATATAAACACCCACAGTACGGAGCATTGCAGCTAGGTGGAATAAATATGCAAGTATATAAACACACACAGTGCGGAGCAATGTAGCTAGATGGAATAATATGTAGATATATAAAAACACAGTGCAGAGCATTGTAGCTAGATGGAATAAATATATAGATATATAAATATAAACACACCCAGTGCTGAGCATTGTAGCTAGATGGAATAAATATATAGATATATAAATATAAACACACCCAGTGCAGAGCATTGTAGCTAGATGGAATAAATATGTAAATATATAAACACACACAGTGCAGAGCATTGTTGCTAGGTGGGATGAAACAGCATAACCGTCTATTTAGTTATCCTACATGGTATGATTATATACCATGATTATATATATATAGGATATAGGTCAGATCCAGTTTTTCACCCTGTTGCTCAGGGATCGAGCCCTGGAGTAGGCCCAGTCCACTCTAGACAACCCTGAGGGGTGCCGATACACGTTTGACAAATTTGTGGCTGCATTTAAGTGCGTGTTTGGCCGGACCGAGCGTCGGGGCAACGTCATGAGCTGCCTAATGACTCTCTGCCAGGGTACCTGGTTGGTGGCCGAGTACTCAGTGGAGTTCCGGGTTGTGGCGTCCGAGTTGGGGTGGAACGAGACTGCATTACGCAGCGCGTTCCTCCACGGGTTGAACGACCAACTCCATGACGACCTGGCGGTTCATCCTGTCCTGGAGATGCTCGATGACCTTATAGATCAGGTGGTTCGTCTGGATAATCGGTACCGTGAATGTGGCCCCACTCCTCGCCCGTGCGCTGAGTGCGTATCCGTTGTGGTTACTGGAGCTGGTGGCGCCGGCTCTTTGTCTGAACCAATGGAGCTCTGTTGGAGCCTAACCGATGATGAGCGTCGGCGAAGGGCCGGCGCATGCATGTACTGTGCTTTGCTTAACCACAGTCTGGACGAATGCCACCAGCGGCCAAAAGACATGGCCCGTCAGTAACCGTGGTGGGTCTGGCGGGCGGGACCAAATCTACTCCCCCAGGCAAATTTTGTATTTCGGCTCTCGTGCAGTTGCCAGGGGTCGAGAGGAGGGGTGGGGTGCTGATTGACTCAGGGTCGGAGCGTAATTTCGTTTCCGCTTCTCTCGACGAGCAGGAGGGTATTCCCACACATAAATTGCCCCGCTATCAGAGAGTCACTGCTATATCCGGCAGCGAGCTTGCGGTGGTCACCCTAAGCACGGTGCCTATACTCATCCTTCTTTCCGGGAACCACCAGGAGAAGCTTTCGCTCCTGGTTCTCTCAGTATCATCTTCCCCAGTGGTCCTAGGTTTCTCGTGGCTCCAGAAACACAACCCAATGATCAATTGGGCTAAAAGCACCATCTCTGCCTGGAGCCAGTTTTGTATGGCCAACTGTATGCGTTCCGCTGAATGCTCCCCTTCGCTCTCTGTTCCCCCGTCCCGGGCTGAGCCGCCGAACCTCAGCCTCGTTCCTCGGGCTTATCACGATTTGGCCGAGGTCTTTAGCAAGTCAAGAGCGCTGTCGCTGCCGCCTCACTGCTCTTACGACTGTGCTATAGATCTCATCCCGGGGGCGAGGCTGCCGTCTAGCCAGCTGTAGAGCATTTGCGGCCTGGAGAGGGAGGCGATGGAGCAGTAAATCAAGGAGTCACTGAACGCCGGCCTCACTTGGCCATTTTTGGCCCCACTCGGGGCCAGATTCTTCTTCATCTGGAAGAAGGATGGCTTGCTGCGCCCGTGCATCGACTACCAGGAGCTCAACACTATTACCATCAAGGACAAGTACCCTCTGCCATTGATCAATTCAGCGTTCGAGCTCCTTCAGCGTTCACGGGTGTTCACCAAGTAAGACCTTAAGAATGTGTATCATTTGGTCCACATTCGCAAGGGCGATGAATGGAAGACGGCCTTTAAAACACATCAGGGCCCGTTTGAATACTTAGTGATGCCATTTGGGCTCACTAACGCCCCCGCCGTCTTCCAGCGGTTAATTAATGACGTCCTCCACGATATGCTTTATCAATTCGTGTTTGTCTACCTTGATGACATTTTGAATTTCTCCCGCTTACCAGAGGAACACGAGGTCGACGTAAGGGCTGTTTTGCAATGGCTCTTGGAGAACCAGCTGTTCGTGAAGGCCGAGAAGTGTGAGTTCTCAAAACCATCTACCACCTTCTTGGGCTTCATCGTGGCTGAGGGGGAGCTGATTGCCAACCCAGCCAAGGTAAAGGCAGTGTTGGATTGGCCAACACCCCACTCCCATAGGGAGCTCCAACGCTTCCTTGGGTTCGTAAATTTCTACCGCAGGTTCATTCAGAACTACAGAGGGATCGCACTGCCTTTAACGCAGCTGACCTCTGTTCTCCTTTCGGTGGACTGAGGCAGCTGAACTGGCGTTTAACAAATTAAAGCGCCAGTTCATGGAAAGACTCATCTTGGCCCAGGTCGACACACAGCTTCCTTTCGTCCTCGAGGTGGATGCGTCTGATTCGGGGGTTGGCGCTATGCTATCACAGCACACGCCCCCCGATCAGAAGCTTCGCCCATGAGCATATTTCTCTTGGCGGCTCACGCCAGCCGAAAGGAACTATGACGTAGGGGACAGAGAGCTGCTAGCCATTAAGTTGGCACTTGAGGAGTGGAGGCATTGGTTAGAGGGTGCTGTTCACCCCATCGTCGTGTGGACCGACCACAAGAACCTCGAGTACTTGCGGTTGGCCCGCCGACCGAATGCCAGGCAGTCCCACTGGTCACTATTTTTCCAGCAATTTAACTTTACTATCACTTACTGGCCTGGCACCCGGAATACCAAACCGGACGTGCTCTCGCGCCAGTTTGATTCCGAGGACATAGCCCCCCTCCCCCCCAAACCATCGTGCCACCCGCATGCGTCATTGGAGCCCTTACTTGGGATATCGAGCAGAGGGTCCGCCAGCCCCAGTCCCAGGAGCCTGTGCCAGTAGGGTGCCCCCCTACATCCCGGCCGCCCTCCGCAGCGACGTTTTCCAGTGGAGTCATACCAGTCGCTTTACCTGCCACCCTGTGATTGCCTGGACCATTGATTTTGTCAGATGAGCATTTTGGTGGCCCATGCTGCGGTGGGACATCCAGGAGTATGTCAGAGCCTGCCAGACTTGCGTCCGGGGTAAGAGTGACTCCTTCTCCCCATCGGGACTCCTTCACCCCCTTCCCATCCCTGGTCGGCCATGGTCCCACAGTGCCGTGGAGTTTGTTACCGGGTTGCCCTCCTCCCATGGCAAAACGGTCATTCTGACCATCGTGGATCGCTTCTCCAAGGCGGTCCATCTGGTGGCCCTCCCCAAACTCCTGTCAGCCTTGGAGACAGCGGTCCTCCTCACTGATCACGTCATCAGGATCCACGGCATTCCTAATGAAATTGTGTTGGACCGGGTTCCCCAATTCATGTCCCAGTTTGGAGGGCCTTTTGCCGATGCTGGGAACAACTGTGAGCCTCTCATCAGGAAATCATCCTCAGAGCAATGGGCAGGCGGAGCGCACCAACCAGTCCCTGGAGGCTGGCTTTCGGTGCGTAGCAGCCAATAACCCCTCGTCCTGGAACGCACACCTGACATGGGTAGAATATTCCATGAACTCTGTGGTATCCTCCGCCACCAGACTAAACCCCTTTGAGGTGTCTTTAGGGTACACACTGCCTCTTCTCCCTATGGCTGAGAGGGAGGTTTTGGTGCCATCTGTAGGGGTGCATGCTCGGCGCTGCCGGCATGTCTGCAGATCCACTCGGGCTGCCCTGACCCGCACCACCGAATGCACCCGGGGCACTGCTGATTGTAAGCGGGTGCCGGCCCCCAAGTACATCGTGGGACAGCAGGTCTGGCTGGCATCTAGCCAGATCCCCCACAAGGGTAAATCCAAGAAGCTGTTTCCCTGCTTCCTTGGGCCGTTTCCCATCGCCAGGGTAGTCAGTGACACATCGATCCAGCTTAAGCTGCCCTCGTCCCTACGGATGAATTCCACTTTTCACGTCTGCAACATCAAACCCCTCTTGACCAGTCCCCTTTGCCCCTCTCCCCCACATCCCCCTCCTCCTCATATCATCGATGGCCACCCCGCCCACACTGTTTGGCGGATTCTGGATGTTCGCCGCCGAGGGCGGGGCTTGCAGTATCTCATTGATTGGGCAGTTTATGGGCCAGAGGAGCAATCCTGGACTCCCTTGTCATGGGTGTTGGACAAAGAGATGCTCCGGCCTTTTCACCGTGCCCACCTGGACAAGCCCTCTGGTCCACCAGGAAGCGTCGCTAGAAGGAGGGAACTTGTCATGAGCAGCGGAAGCACACCCCTCCCCTCCAGTCCCATCTCCTCCAGCTCATCACCGTACCTGAGGCAGAAGACACACCTGCGCCCGTTCATCAGCCAGTGGACTTAAGGAGGCCTCCTCCGCGCAGTCAACGCTGGCTTGTCTGGGTATACTGCCCATCTATTGGACTAGCTATAATCATTGGAACCGTTAACATGTCGTGAACCTCCTTTTTCTCCTCTCTTTTCAGGATGCTGCCACCGTGTAGGTGTGTTCCCGGGACTGCGCGCGCTCTCCTGCACCACCTCACTCCCTATCAGCAACTTCATTCCCCGGGTCAGGCACCATCAGCTCCACTTCTCCCTCCAACCCTACTGGTTCGTCTATTCCCCGCTGGGTCCTGCCAGTCATGCCTGGATTTCCCAAGTAAGTGGCAAATTGGGCTCTCCCATTTTCCCCTTACCCCACTTCTCAGCTCACGGCTCTTGTCTTCTCTCCGCAGGTCCATTCCTCTGGCGAGTGACTGTTTCTGTAGCTGTGCACTGCTGTGTTTTTGCTATCAATAAACTGTCAAACATGCCCTTCTGTGTGGTTCATCCTGTGTTTGGCATCATGTGTGTGAGCTGTCAAAAATTTAACATCCCATGACACAGCAGATGAGACAGTCCCTGCAGGGGCATGTACATGAGGTGAAGCAGTCTCTGCAGGGGCATGCACTTGAGGCAGTGCAGTCTCTACTGGTGTGTGCACGTGGAGAGGAGCAATCACTGCTGAAGGGCTTGAGCTCACCTCCTCTGTTGTGGAACCAGCTGAAGTGGAGACGACCTCGGGGACTCAAGGAGTAGGGGTGAGTGGGGGAATACATATGGAGACAGCAGCAGAAACAAATGGCAAGGGCTCAGTGACAGCTGATGGCTGCCGCTGAGACACCTCGTCTGGAGCAAGGTAAGATACATCACTCAAAGTGGATAAAGAAAAAGAAGCATGTACTTCAGTTCAATTTCAATTCAATCAATTCAACTTTATTTATATAGCGCCATTTCACAACAACAGTCATCTCATAGCACTTTCAACTGTAGGGGAAATCCCCACAATTGCAGAAAGACCCCAGCAATCAGGTGATCCCCTGTGAGCAACCACTTGGCGACGGTGGAGAGGGAAAAACTCCCTTTAAAAAGGAAGAAACCTTCAGCAGAACCAGGCTCAGGGAGGGGGAGTAATCTGCTGTGACTGGCTGGGGGGTGAGGGGGTAGAGAAGAAGAAGAAAAGAACAGACATGTGGAAAGCAAACAACATGACGGGGACTCGATCTATGGGAGAGAACAAACAGATGTTAATGACCAGCAAAAATATTTCATTGAGAGTGAAGAAAGGAGTGAAACCCAATGCATTGTTGGAGGTCCCCCGGCTGTCTAAACCTATTAGCAGCATAACTAAGGGAGGGTTCAGGTGCACATGATTCCACCCTAATTATAGGTTATATCAAAAAGGAAGGTTTTAACCCTATTCTTAAAAACAGAGATCAAGTCTGAATCCCAAATCCAGATTGGCAGCTGGTTCCAAAGGAGAGAAGCTTGATAACTGAAGGCTCTGCCTCCTATTGTACTTTTGGAGATTCTAGGTATTACAAGTAACCCTGAATTTTGAGAGTGTAGTGCTCTGTTAGGATAATAGAGTAGCATCAGATCTTTTATATTAAAAGGGGCCTGATTATTTAGAGGTTTGTATGTGAGGAGAAGGATTTTAAACTTAGTTCTATATTCTATGGGAAGCCAATGAAGGGAGGCCAGAACTGAAAAGATATGATCTCTCTTTTTAGTACCTGTTAAAACTCTTGCTGCAGCATTTTAGATCAGCTGAAGACTTTTTAAAGAAGTTTCAGGACATCCTGATAAAAAAGAGTTACAATAATCTGATCTGGAGCTAACCTTGCCCCACGTGCCTTGCCCCATGTTTCGCTGATGCTGAAGCCCCCTGGATGATGGTGGAGCTGGCTTGGAGAGGAGCCGGGGCTGGCACTGTAACGGGAGAATCGACAGTGAAGTCCCTCGGAAGCCCAACTGGGGTCAAACTGGGAGACTCAGCTGGGGACACCCATTGTGATTTGGCTGGGGACATCCACGGACCAACAGCTGGGGAAGCAGATGTAGGGACCACCCAAGATTGAACTGTGAGACACACCAAAGAATCAGCCATGGACCACGAGAGAAAACCAGTCTTGACAGCTCAAGAAGGCTGTTTTCCCGTTCCTCCCTTGTGCTCAGGCTTCCTGAATGCTGACCGACTGCCATCAAAATCTCTCAGCTCCACGGGATAAACAGGTGGCGACGGGCTGGTCAGCTTCGACAAGAGGGAGATAGTTGGTGAAGGGAATAGGAAGTTCCCACACCCAAGGGTGGAAACTGACGTCCAGATTGGCCTCCATCAACGCTGCGGCTTCCCCCCAGTGAACCACAGTGACCTCCAGATAAAAGCAGCATTGTGCAGCAGCTGCACAGTCCAGCACCTGGATAACAATGCAGAGCTGCTCCATTCTCCAACTCCTCCTTTCCTTGCTGTTTTCTCCCGCTGAGTCCTTTTTTGAGTGTGTCTTAGTGTCATGCTTGCCCCTCCAGGGCTTAAGGATGGCCTCAACTGTGGGGCGACCTTTAAGCATATTTATTCAAACAAAAAGGAATGCTGCACATGGGCAGAACAGAAAATAAAGCTGTAACGTCAGAAAACAACACGGATAATGTAGTAGCAAAAATAACAAGTCCCAGACAGGTGGAATGTAACAACAAAGATGCCCTGCTGAAGGCAGAGTGTGAGAAGTACATATAGGGCTGGCGCTGATCAGCAGATGAGGCACAGCCGTGAGCAATTAACAACAGAAAGACCAATGACTGAGGAGCAGAGAATGAACTGAGAATGCTGTCACACAAGTACACAACAAAATGATGAGTGAGAAAGGAACAAAGATAATAATAATGATGACAATAATGACAACTGAGAGAAAGCATAACTTAAAGAGTGGAACATGTTTGCACACATATCCCTCCATGATCAGAAGGGTGTTTTGCAGAGATGGAAGGAATACTTTGAGGAGCTGATGAATGGAGAAAATGACATAGGAAAGAGGACAGGAGGTGGAAAGATAGTGAATTGGGAAGTTCACAAGATTAGTGAGGCAAATATGAGGGCAGTTATGAAGCAGATGAAAAGTGGATAGGCAGTTGGTCCAGATGACCAATCGCCAGCTCAGTGGGCAGCTCGGTGGTGCAGTAGTTAGCACTTTGGCCTTCCACTACACCCAGGGCACCGCCATGTTGGTACACCCTAATTATATACACAATATATATCCAACAGCCAGCATAGCATTTGAAGAGATAGAAATGAAATTAAGATTCATGAAACAAATATATTATAACAAACATCATATTATCAGGGCAGCTTGGTGGCTCAATGGTTAGCACCGTGGCAGCACAGTAAGAAGGTCATGGGATTGATTCCACTCTTGACCATCGTGGGTTTGATCCCACCCTCTGACCATATTTGACCCTTCTGTGTCGAGTTTGTATGTTCTTCCCGTGTCTGTGTGGGTTTACCCCGGGTACTCTGGTTTCCCTCCACAGGCCAAAACATGCAAATTAGGTTAATTGGAGACTCTAAAGTGGCCCTAGGTGTGAATGTGTGTGTGAATGGTGAAGGAATTGGCGCCATACCATGGCTGCCTCAACCATCCAGGTAGATGCCCTGAATTTCCCTCTGGGGTTTAATAAAAAGTATACAAAATGCAAAAATACAAAATGACATACCTGTTGAGATATGGAGATGTTTAGAAGAGGTGGCAGTGGGATGTTTAAATCTATTGTTTAACACAATCTTAAGGAGCAAGAGGGTACAAGAATAATGGCGAAAAAGTCTGTTGGTACAGATTTTAATGAACAATGTTGACATGCAGAGCTGCAGTAGCGTACACTGTAAAACCTAACAGTACTTCCAAAAATTTGGAGTCACTCCTTTCTACAAATTTAACCTTTCTCAAACATACATATTTGTAGCTGTAACTCAGTTGCTGTGAGTGTACTTGCATTTTGGGGATATTTTAAATTTTGGTGACATAATTCCAGTTTGTTGCATTTACTCATTTTGTCTGAGTTAACTTCAATGCGTGTGTATGTGTGCTCATCCAGACTTGGACGTAGCAGTCATGATGGCTGTCCAGAGTCTGTCTCTGTCTTTAGCTAGCTTCCCCAAGTGGTAGAGGGGCATTTCCATCGTTTGGCAAATGTCATCCTCCCGCCGTTGCCTTGGCCCTCCTCATCCTCTGCGACCCATCGTTCCTCCTTGCAGAATTGTTTGGTGCAGACTGTCATGTTGTGCTGTGTGACCAAAAAATCTTAGTTTCCTTTGTTTTGTTGTTCTCAGTAATTCCTTATCACTTACTTTGCATGTTTTCCTGATTTCTTCATTAGTCACGTGTTTAGTGTACGGTATTCTTAAAAATTTTTCTTTGGCAGTTGTTTTCAAATGTGGTGATTTTGTCTTCTACACATTTGGTAAACACCCATGCTTCGCAGCCATACGTTGCGACTGGAAAAATGATGGTTTTATGAATTTTGATCCTGGTTATCACATCGATGTCCTTCCATAAACTCTGGAGTTGATGTAGAGTTTTCATGCTGAGTGCAGTTCTTCTTCTGATTTCTTGAAAATTGTGTCTGTTGTTTTGGATTCGTACGCTGAGGTATTCAAAGCTAGATATCTCGTCCAGCTGTTGGTCATCTAATGTTATTCCCATCATGCTTGGTGAGTCGTCCAGTCTCATGAGTTTTGTTTAATCTAACTTCTAACTTCAATATTGTTATAAAAATGAATGCTAGCATTTGTTTTTTGTTTGGGGTTTGAAACCATCAGGCTGTGCACCAATAAACAAATAATCCAGATAGTTTTATGTTCCTTTAAAGTGGCATCACTAAGATAACAACTTCAAAGAGTTGCAGACTTGTAATTCTTGTTTAGTCAACACAAACAAAATTTATCAACAACTTTGATAATGGCATAATTAAAGTAAATTTAGATTTTTTTTTTTAAATTATGGGGCGATATAACATTCGCCTTTGTGTAAATCTTAATGATTTGTGATTTCAAAAATTATTACTATAATCATTAAATGAGGCAGCTCAGTGACACAGTGGTTAGCACTGTGGCAGCACAGCAAGAAGGTCATGGGTTCGATCCCACCCTTGACTATCGTAAGTTCAATCCCACCCCCTGACAATCGGTGACCCTTCTGTGTGGAGTTTGCATGTTCTCCCTGTGTCTGTGTGTGAGAGGAGATTTGGAAAGGAGGACTCATTTGCAGGTTAGGGTTTGGAGTAAAGACAGAAATTTATTCAACAGAAAACTCAAGAACAAGACCAAAACAGGACAGGGGTTGAAAACACTAAGGCTACATAAACTTAAGAAGAACGGGGTAAGGGAAAACACGACCATAAATCCACGCTGATATTAATGATGCCAGAGAGAACTGAAACAGACATGGACAGTAGATAGAGTAACTAATGATCACAGATGCTGGACAGCTGGGAGAAAAATCAAAGGCTAAACAGTGCACACGTGAGGAAGTGGCTAAGGAAACATGAGCAGCTGTAGATACATAGGGAGACAAGTACACACACCAGACCATAACAAATACACTAAGGACAGACAAGGGATGACAAGACATGATTAATGACAGGGGGAAAACACGGGAGACCATTACTATCTATCTATAAATGCGCGGGATCTCTGTCTGTGTGTGTGTCAGTGTGTCTGTTTCACGCATATGTCTTGAACCATTCATCACACGGGCCTCAGATTTTAAATGTGCTTTGCTGAGGTTACGAGGGTGTGCATCTCTTAGTATGGAGTTGCTCAGTAAATAAATGTAATTTTTATCAATAAAAGTTTAGCCACCACTCTGTCTCTTCATGCCCTGGCTTCAGGAAGTGTGGGCGGGGTTTCGGATTGACTCTGTGCTGACTGGATAATACACAGCATCACGGCCATGCTGATTGGATAATACATGGCATCACAACGATGCTGATAGGATAATACAGGGCATCACAGCCTGTCAATCACCGCAGCGTTCACTGAACAAAGCAAGGAAGTGAAAAATGACAAATTTGACTAGAAAAAGATAATATTGAAGATTTAATGCTTAAAAAAATTATACCATAAGTTTCCGTGATTGCGCAGGTCTAAAGGATAATTCGACACATGTGGAGAACACGAGGCACGCGAGCAGACTGGGCGGAGACACCGGGAACCAGGTCTGACAAAGAACACCAGTGTATCCAACACAGAACATGCCAGAAGCAGTGGCCCGACACAACCTGGCTCAAAGGCATGCTAACCGATGATGATAAAAAAAGTTTATTTTCAATAAAGTGAAAAAAACAAGATATTGCATGGTGTCATGAATCTGGGTTTGAAAGCCAAACCCAGTTCTGACTTATTGTTATGCTTTGTCCTAGTTTCCTCCTGACAGCTCTGGCACGCCCCCCTCCTCCTGTCAGGTGCTATCAGCTGCACTGTCACGGTGTTCACACACATACACACACCCACACGCACACACACACATGCAAACGCTCCATTCACTCTCATTCACACGCTCTCTCACACACCTGGTGCCAATCAGTCCTGCCCATGCATTTTCGCACCGGCAGTCTCTTTCCTTGTTAGTTTCAGGAGTATTTGTTCGCCGCTTCAGAGGAAGAGGAAAGAGATTGTCGGAGCATTCGCCCTCATTCATGGCAGCTAGCTCTCCATGAATGTTGTTTCACTCCCTTCACGGATTCAGCCCGACATCTGCAGACGATCAATCCCTGGGTGTTCGCGGCTGACTCAGCCTCCTATCCTCATCCACCAGACTTCTCGGACAGCTTCGAGTGGTTCCAGCTGTAAGTGCTTATTTGCCTTTCCTTTTGTGCTATTGCTGCGTCAGCACTAGGCTGATCACCTTTCCCTGTTGTGCGCATCGCAGTTCGGTAGCACTAGGCAGTCTCCTCCCCGGCTGTAGAACATCCGGGTAGCCCCCTTTATGTCTGGTGGCCCTTACTCTGTATATTCATTCTCTGTATAGTGGACAGCATTGGACTTGCTATTTTCTCCTGGTTTGTTAATAAAGTGCACCATCGACTTTCGCTTTTGGGTTTCTCATTTCCCCCCTCGTGCACCGCATAATGGTGCACGAGGGTTCATGACAGAATGCCCCGACCAGTGTAAAGCCCAGCGGAGAGGTCGTGCACTAGTGAATTTTTTGCCTTCTCTCCTTAGTGCTTTCTTCCCCTAGTCGTCTCCATGGATTTTTCTGTTTTTGGACTGAGCCCTGAGTGTGGAGTGGCTGATCGAGCTGTGGTATTTGTTTCCCGGGCTCAAGCTGCCAACTCCCCGGAGGTGAATTTTTTGCTGTTTGACATCGTTGTCAGGGTGCTCCAGACATGCCCTGGTCTCTGGACCGGGGCTGGCGTCGTTTCTCACCCTGGTCCACGAGTCATGCCGACAGCTGGAGATGACAGGAGGAGCCATTGGAGCTCAACCGTGGCTTCCCACGATGCGCTCCCGGAAGACCGGAGCCCACCGCTCACAGCCCAAGCCGGAGTCCTCCTCCTCCCGCCGGATTTCCCATCCTACTCCTGGGAGGACAAAGCAGGACACCGAGGCAGCAGCAGACACCATCACCAGTCAGGAGTTCAGGCAAGTTCATCTACATTCTCTTGCAATGTCTCCTGAGGTGATTAATCAGATTCCTGTGGAGGAGCTTCAGAAATTGTTACCCGCTGAAGCTCCCCAAACAGCTGCTTTCACGGCTCCTTATTCCCTGTCTTCTATCTCCCTTGACTCCCCGCTGGCCCTGGGAGAAGATTGTCAGATGCAGGAGGAGCGGGAGGAGTCAATTCCACGGCGTGAGGTTAATCCCAGGCCAAAGTGAGAGAAGAGGCCTGTCACCTCATCACCGGTTCCTAACCGAACGTCGAGCCTGACCGCTGCTGTGACGGAGTCCCCCTTGGTGCCAGCTTTCATGCCAGCAGACGCCCCTTCAGCTTCAGCCACGGTTCCTGTCATTGGATCGTCCACCCCAGCCACCGGAGGGACTGTGTATGTCACTCTGGATCCACTCACCTCCATGCCGTTTGGGCCAGCTCCTCCATCAACCACCAAGGAGCCTAGAAGAACTATGGGCATGGAGAAGAATGACCACACGCCATCGGCAGCCGCCAGCATTCCGACCCAGGAGGCCAGGCAAGTGGGTTTTCATTCTACCTTGGTCATTAAGGATAAGCCTTGTCTGTCCCCCGGGAGAGAGCCTCAGGCTAGGCAGTCGCCTGAGTGATCTCCCCCCATGGCTCCTATGATGAACTCATCTATTTCCTCTCTGTCTCCATCCCCTGCCTTGGAGTGTCCACCAGCCTTGGAGCTCGATTATCGGGGGAGGAGGGAATGCGTGGTGCTGGAGGACTGCACCCCACAGAATCGTTTCGACCTGAGGAGGAATGCTGTGGCCGACCGGGAGCAGGTGCCAATGAAGGGGCATCCCCTAGCTTCAATCTCTTCAGACACAGTGCCACCCAGGTCTCCACCTCCAGACTTCATGCCGGGTGAGTTACCGGCATCAGGGGCTTCACTGGAGGAGACCATGGCTGCTGAGACCATCATGCCTGCTGCTGTGGGGGCCGCCATGGCAGAGTCATCCCTTGGACCAGATCTCCAGCTGATTGGACCCTGAACATCATTGTCCGCACTTGCGGGAGTCCTGGACGGCAGTAGAACTTGAGCACAGGCAAGTAATCTCTCCTGTAGTTCACCTGTTGAGTGTTGAGAGTTCTTGCCTGGATCTTGGAGAGGAAAGTCAGGTGCAGCCCCCAGCTGCATCTGAACTTTCCTCGCCGGGCTCTGCCGCTGCCAGTGATCCTAACCATCTCCATTCTCCCTTCTCCTTCAAGCTCCTTCCTAGGGTCACCGGAGAGGAGCCATTGCAAGCTAGGTTGCCCATTGACGACGAGGAGGGTCTGGTTTCCCTGGAGGAGGTCGACGGGGGTGCAGCACCCGACGAACCGGAAGAACCTGCGCACCCTAAATCGCCGGAGTCCTGGACGGTGGTGGAGCCCGAGTTCAGGCAAGTGTGCCCCATTATGCCAGTTATGTCCATGTCACACTGCCCGACTCATGGTGAGGAGGACCCGGGGCAGCTCATAGGATCCCTCGGGCCCACCTCACCAGGCTCTGCCACTGCCGGCGACCCTGACACAGTCTCTTTCTCTCTCCCCCTGGGTTTGGAGTTCCCTGCTGGGGTCGCCAGAGAGCAGCTGGTCTCATTGAAAGCTACCGAGGATTGGGGTCCAGCGCCAGAAGATGTGAGGAGCATCACCTCCCTCGTTGGGGAGGCCACCACGGGAGCAATGAGGCCCCCGATGGGGGTCACCGCAGGTGCAATGGTGCTCCAACCAGAGCCCACCGCGGGTGCAGCAGAGACTAAGCTGGGGTCCGCCGTGGGTGCAGCAGAGCCTCAGCTGGAGTCCACCGCAGGTGCAGCAGAGTCCCAGATGAAATCCACCCCCGGTGTAGCCACGTCCCAGACCGGGACCATCATGGGTGCAGCCATGTCCCAGACCGGGACTATCACGGGTGCAGCCACATCCCAGACTGGGACCATCGTGGATGCAGCCACATTCCAGACCGGGACTGTCGCTGGTGCAGCGGTTCCCCTGCACCAAGCCTCGAAGAGCAGGGGGGGCCCTGTCCCTTGGTTCGGCCGCCGATGTTCCCTAGTATGGAGGCTGCCTCTCCACCTTCCTCTCAGGTCCTGGTGGCTCCACCACGTTAATCGGCCACCAGAAGTACCTGGCCTATGTGTCGAGTGGTCCATCAGCCCGGGCAGGCTGCTGGACACTTTCCCATGGGCCACCTGCTGGACTTGGGACTTGGGCAGAACACCCGATCAGCCACTCCTCACCATGCTGGGGGCCTGGAACTCTGGTCGACCCCCTGAACTTTGGACTTCTGGAGAGGGAGATTAGTGTTCCAGGTTGGGGGTCGTTAGGAGGGATGTGCTCTTTATTCTGTTTTTGTTCTGATTGTGTTTTCACTGGTTGCTTCCCTCCTAACCAGTTTTCCCCCACCTCCCACCCTGGGTTAGTGTTTGTTGCCGGGGGGGAGGCATTCCCTTAAGGGGTGTTGGTTCTTTTCTTTTTGGCTGATGGTACTGGAGTGTCTGGTCTCCACCCCAAGAGGAGGGGGGGCCCTGTCATGAATCTGGGTTTGGAAGCCAAACCCAGTTCTGACTTATTGTTATGTTTTGCCCTAGTTTCCTCCTGACAGCTCTGGCACGCCCACCTCCTCCTGTCAGGTGCTATCAGCTGCACTGTCACGGTGTTCACACACATACACACACCCACACGCACACACACACATGCAAACGCTCCATTCACTCTCATTCACACGCTCTCTCACGCACCTGGTGCCAATCAGTCCTGCCCTCGCATTTTCACACTGGCAATCTCTTTTCTCGTTAGTTTCTGGAGTATTTGTTCGCCGCTTCAGAGGAAAGAGATTGTCGGGGCATTCGCCCTCATTCATGGCAGCTAGCTCTCCATGAATGTTGTTTCACTCCCTTCACGGATTCAGCCCGACATCTGCAGACAATCAATCCCTGGGTGTCCACGGCTGGTTGATTACAGTTTTAAAAACCCTTTTAATAACAAAATATTGCTAAAATATAAAATGATGCATTGCAATGGGTCTAAAATATTTGTAAATGTGTCCTGTTATAGTACTGCACAAGTTTATTGACGATACACAGAAGAAATTCAATATTACTGTTATGGTGCGGTCCTTGCGGACCGCTAATGAGATGTTATAGATCAGCCGATGAGTTTGTACATTTATTAAACAAAGACATAAACTACAAAATAATGAGCCTCGTGGGGCAACACACAAATGAAGGTGAGACACAACACTTACATACAATTTAGCGAGGCTAGAAACAAACGCTGGAACGAACTGGCCTCGGGCGTAGGGAAACCAGACTGACAAAGGCGAAGGTCACAGCAAACAGAGCTGCTCCCTTAAATAGGGCTTGACAGATTAATCAGCTGATGAAAGGTCATCAGCTGATAGGAATCCAGCCGTCCCGCGGAGCTTGGCTCTGACAGCTGGAAGCACCGCCGAGACGCTGTCAAAATAAAAGCCTGGAGGCCAAGAGGTGCGCCAGAGGAGAGAACGGGGTACTACCGCACAGCCCGAGTGCAGACAGAGTCAGCACACGGACCATGGCAGTTGCCCCCGTTCACGAGGCGGATTCCAGAAGTGGTGTAACATCGAGCCCCCCCACCTAGAAGGTCAACAGGATCGCCCCAGGGAGGGAGGAGGGGGGAAAGACCAAGGAGGGCCAGAGTCCAACCTCATCATAGAAGAAGACAGGAAAAAACAGGCTATTACAATGAAAACAAAGTAAGGACAACCGGGGCCAAAAAACACAGGCACACACCCTGCACCCAAGCAAAACCTACGGGGAGAAGACAGAAACTCAAATGACTGCAGACAGATCATAATAAACAGTCCAATAGAGTCACAGAAAAAAAAAATCTTCATAACCCACAGAGAAAACAAGGAACTCAAGCACATGCAAAAGATGCAGCGTACTCCCTTAATACCAGGGAGGGAGAAAAAAAAACCCTCATGCAATAAAGCAGTGATCAATACAATATACAGTAGTCCAGGTAACGGGCAGCCAACAGAGAAACAACCCTCAGACTACAGAGGAGGGGGAGAAAAAAAAACAACACGTGCTAAGGAGCAGCGAAATATACAGTTCAATAACACCAGCGCATCCCTAAAATTACAGCAGAGCAGAAAAAAAAAAACCAAACAGGGATGACAGCAGGCAAAACACAATAGCACAGAAGCAAATAGTTTGGGGGTCTTCCTGCGTCTAGCGTCCAAATTGCTGGCAGGGGAAAAAGGAAAAGTTTGGGCGGTCTACCCCAGTCCCAGGCCAGGAAAAACAGTACCTCTGGCGGCTGGACCAGGTCGCCGAACAGAAAGTAAAGTGTGTTGGGTGGCCGACCCAGAACGCCAAATGGGCGAAGCAATCTCCCAGGCGGCCGACCCGCGTCGTTCAGCCACCAGGACCACAGGGGAGAATTCGGAGATGGCTTCCCTGTAGAGAAGAATAGCGTGGGAGAGCCGAGCCGATAACGGGAAATCCCAGCGGCCCCAGGTGGAAGGGAAAAGGGAACGGGAAAAGGGAAAGGGACCACTCTGGTGTCGAACACCGAAGGATCTGCAGCTCCTTCTCTGAACCCCATACGGATTGGCTCTGCACTCCAGTTGGATCCCAAGTGGAACCATGCAGCACCTACGACGGACGCTGATTGGGCTGGAACCACACCCATGACGGACCCCGACTGGGTCAGAGCTGCACCCATGACGGGCCCTGACTGGGTCAGTGTTGCACCCGCGACATACCCCAACTGGGCCGGCGCAGCACCAGGGACAGCCTCCAAACCCGAACCCGGAACCTCCAGTACAGCGACCAGGATGGACTCCGCACCGGTGATCCTGGGAGAAGGCTCAGGAGAAGAAAAAGAACCAGGATCAAGATCACCGGCAGCGACAGATCCCAGCAAGACAAGCTCGGATGCAGTGGACGGCTGCACCTGGCTCGTCTTCCCGAGAGACAGGCAAAAATGTTCCAGAATTGAGAGGAGAAAGACAAAATACAGCACTTGCCTGATCTCGAGTTCTGTCGCCGTCCAGGACTTTGTCGAGCTGGGTTCCGATGGAAGAAGGTCATCTTTTGGTTCCCATTCGGCTATGGCAGGCTCCGCAGCCGGCATGATGGTGTACACAGTCCGGAGACTCCCTGACGCTGATGTCCACGCCAAGGACCCGCACAGCGTGGTGGCAGGGGATCTGTGACCTGCCAGGTCGGACTGTCCCTCTGTGGAGACCTGAGGACTCTTACTTGTTGGCGCAGGCTCCAAAATGCAGTCTGTCCTCCTCCTTTGCACATGATGTGGCTGCGAGACCGGAACCAGGTAATCCAGGGCTGCAGGCTCCTTCCTCGTCCGACGGTGTAAACCTGGTGCCGAAGAACGCTCAGGCGAAGGAGACACAAAGGAAGCAGGTTCATTGTTAATTACTACAACAGGTGGAGGGATCTCAGGGGACTTTGATCCCTGAACTCCACCCCCAGGGGTCTGACAAGGCAATTCACTCAGTGAAGGACAAGAATGAAAATGCACTTGCCTGTTCCACTGAGGGCCGATGGAAACTGCTGTAGTGGGCTTCGTTCTTCCCTTCCCCCACTGGATGGTGACAAGAGACCACCCTGGGAAGAGGAGGAGGAGCCGTTCGACCAGGATCGCTGGCGGGCTTCACCGAGACAGGATGCGTGGAGCTCACCGCAGCTGGGGAAAACTTCAAGGAGGAGGGAGTGACAGCTGAGGTAATCCGGACACAAGAAGCTGACGGGACAGCAGAGACAGATGACCCGGGGCGGGGGGGGGGGACTGCTGGATTCTCCTCCTGCCGTGACGCAAGAGAAACAGCTGACTGGGAGGCCAAGTTCCTACGGCGACCCAGAACAGGATCCGGATGGGATTCTCACTGAGGCTTTACATGGGCTTTGTGACAACGACTACCGGCAGGGGGCGAGGCAAAGGTTGGGTCAGGAAACCGCCGGTCCTGGGCTGGACGGGTGACAGGAGCTGGATCCCGAGGTGAGGAGCGGGGATGCCTCACCGTCGGGTTCCTGCCGGAGTTTACCTTAAGTCCATGGGTCTCCTCCCTCGTCGGGGCGGCCGTATATGGGGAAGGAGATGAGGGTTCCTTGGCCGCCTCCACGACTGCTCTCTCAATCAGTTCATGCTGGGCCACAGTCCATGCCACTATCTCCTTCCCTTCCAGAAAGGAGGTAAGGTGATATTTTAACAATGTCCTCTGGGCGAGATCCAGGTGCTCGTATGCCGCGGAAGTGGACATGAGGCGACGGGCTTCGGACAGGTAGCCATCAATCTCCTCAACCAACTCGGGGCAATAATCTAGCACGAAAGCAGACATGCTAATGGGCAAAAAGAGCACCCAGGGAAGGGGAAAAACTCAAGCACCCAAGCAAACTCACGGTGACCGGCATCTCTTTTTGGCTGCGACCTACTGTTATGGAGCGGTCCTCGCGGACCGCTAGTGAGACACTACAGACCAGCCGACGAGTTTGTACATTTATTAAACAAAGACATAAACTACAATAATGAGCCTCGTGGGGCAAAACACAAATAAAGGTGAGACACAACACTTACATACAATTTAGCAAGGATAGAACCAAACACTGGAACAAACTGGCCTTGGGCGTAGGAAAACCAGACTGACAAAGGCGAAGGTTGCAGCCTCAAGCAAACAGAGCTGCTCCCTTAAATAGGGCTTGACAGATTAATCAGCTGATGAATCCAGCCGTCCCGCAGAGCTTGGCTCTGACAGCCGGAAGCACCGCCGCGACGCTGTCAAAATAAAAGACGGGAGGCCAAGAGGACCCCCTCATGGATCGTCACCTTATCGTGGTGGTGGGGTTTGCATGCCCCAGTGATCCCAGGAGCTATGTTGTCCAGGGCAATTTGCCTCTGATAGGGTCACCCAAGACAAACTGGTCCTGGGTGAAGGGCCAGACTAAGAACGATCCAACAGACTCTCATGATGAATACTAGAACAAGGATTCAGTGTACCCCGCCGGGTATGGGGTTACCGGGGCCCCGCGCTGGAGCCAGACCTGGGGAGGGGCTCCATGGCTAGCGTCTGGTGGCCGGGTTTCCACCCATGAGACCCGGCCGGGCTAAGTCCAAAGGAGTTACATGGGTCCACCTTCCAGTGGGATCACCACCTGCAGGAGGGATCATGGGGGTCCGGTGCTATGTGGATTAGGTGGCGGTCAAAGGCGAAGACCTTGGCGGACCGATCCCAAGCTTTCTAAACTGGCTTTTGGTACGTGGAAGGTCACCTCTCTGGTGGGGAAAGAGCGTGAGCTGGTGTACAAGGTTGAGAGATACCGGCGAGATATAGTCAGCCTCACCTCAACACGCAGCTCCGTTTCCGGAACCAGTGTCCTGGAGATGGGCTGGAGCTTGGCCTTTTCTGGAGTTGCCCCGGGCAAGATGCGACGAGCAGGGGTGGGTATTCTTGTATCCCCCCACCATGCTGCCTCTATATTGGAGTTTTCCCCGGTGGATGAAAGGGTTGCTTCCCTGTGCCTTCGGTTTTGGAAACGGGTCCTGACCATCATTTGTGCCTATGCACCCACCCTTTTTGGAGTCTCTGACTGGGGTCCTTCACCCAGGACCAGTTTGTCTTGGGTGACCCTATCAGAGGCAAATTGCCCCGGACAACATAGCTCCTGGGATCACTGGGGCACGCAAACCCCACCACCACGATAAGGTGACGATCCATGAGGGGGTCCTCTTGGCCTCCCGTCTTTTATTTTGACAGCGTCTTGGCGGTGCTTCCGGCTGTCAGAGCCAAGCTCTGCGGGACGGCTGGATTCATCAGCTGATTAATCAGTCAAGCCCTATTTAAGGGAGCAGCTCTGTTTGCTTGGGGCTGCGACCTTCGCCTTTGTCAGTCTGGTTTCCCTACGCCCAAGGCCAGTTTGTTCCAGCGTTCGGTTCTATCCTCGCTAAATTGTATGTAAGTGTTGTGTCTCACCTTTATTTGTGTTTTGCCCCACGAGGCTCATTATTGTAGTTTATGTCTTTGTTTAATAAATGCACAGACTCATCGGCTGGTCTGTAGTGTCTCACTAGCGGTCTGCGAGGACCGCATCAAAACAGTAGGTCGCAGCCAAAAAGAGACGCCGGTCACCGTGAGTTTGCTTGGGTGGTTGTGTTTTTCCCCTTCCCTGGGTTCTCTTTTTGCCCGTTAGCATGTCTGCTTTCATGCAAGATTATTGCCCCGAGTGGGTTGAGGAGATTGATGGCTACCTGTCCGAAGCCCGTCGCCTCATGCCCACTTATGCGGCATACGAGCACCTGGATCTCGCCCAAAGGACATTGTTAAAATATCACCTTACCTCCTTTCTGGAAGGGAAGGAGATAGTGGCATGGATTGTGGCCCAGCATGAACTGATTGAGAGAGCGGTCGTGGAGGCGGCCAAGGAACCCTCATCTCCTTCACAATGGGAGTAGATAGTTTAACGTGAATTAAATTATAAATATTGATACCGCTTTTAAAAAGAAAAACACCCATTTCACAATGGGAGTAAATGATTTAAATATGAATATTTAAATAAATATATATTCATAAATAGTAAGGAATGTTTTCTAGAATATTCTGATAAAGTTCCTAGTATTGTGTGTTGATATTTATTGTAGCCAATGGCTGCGCCGTTGCTGGGTCACGCCAGCCAATGGGTTAAGTGCTCTCTCCCTGGGTCTGGGATGACTTGCCTTTTTGGCTCAGTCACGCCAGACGCCGAAAGACACAGACCAGAGAGAGAGACTGTCCTTGGTGATATGGTTAGATTATTTTTTTAGATTATTTGTTTATTTGACAGGGACAGTGCAATAAACATAGACAATTAATCAATGACAATCAATTTGATGTGTTGCACAAAGAGTGTGTAGCTATTAGCTAATTTGCAACTCCCTGAATGGGCTTTAGAAAGAAGAGACTGTCCTTGGTGATATGGTGATGCTAGCGTGCTGATAGCAGCCTTTGCTTGGATAAAACACTTGAAATTGATTGGGATCCAAAGGCTGTCGACACCGTTGAGCGCGGGAACCCCATTGACACACGAGTCACTTAGCATGGTCAGGTTCTTTTTTTTTTCCCCTTTGGACTGGTTTGACCAGAGTGTGGATCTCCAGATCTGGATGGCGAGCCGAAGACCGAGTCCTAGAAACTGCTAGAGGTGACCCCACTGGTCACCTGGAACTGATACACCAAGAACTGTGAATATTGTGACTATAATTTGGAGACCTTTATTGTTATTTTCTTTTTATTATTGTGACAAGTGTGTGTTTTTTTATTGTACATATTTGTAAATAATCCACATTTCAATTCAATTCAATTCAACTTTATTTATATAGCGCCATTTCACAACAACAGTCATCTCATAGCACTATCAACTGTAGGGAGGACCCCCACAGTTGCAGAAAGACCCCAGCAATCAGGCGATCCCCTGTGAGCAAGCACTTGGCGACGGTGGAGAGGAAAAACTCCCTTTTAACAGGAAGAAACCTCCAGCAGAACCAGGCTCAGGGAGGGGCAGTCATCTGCTGCGACTGGCTGGGGGGTGAGGGGATAGAGAAGAAGAAAAGAACAGACATGTAGAGAGCAAACAGCACGATGGGGACTCAATCTATGGGAGAGAACAAACAAATGTTAATGACCAGCAAAAAAAAAATATTTCATAGAGAGTGAGGAAAGGAGTGAGGCCCAGTGCATTACTGGAGGTCCCCCGGCTGACTAAACCTATTAGCAGCATAACTAAGGGAGGGTTCAGAAAACACATGATCCCTCCCTAATTGTAGGCTATATCAAAAAGGTAGGTTTTAGCCCTATTCTTAAAAACAGAGATCGAGTCTGACTCCCGAATCCAGATTGGCAGCTGATTCCACAGGAGAGGAGCTTGATAACTGAAGGCTATTATTTGTTAAAATAATATACATAGTTACAAGCTCCATATACGGCTGTGATTGTGTCATCTGTTGTTGCACCTCCCAGGCTCCTACGAACCCAGAGTCGGTCTGACCTGGCCCAATTATCCCTTTTCCCTCATGTAGTAAAGTTAAGGTAACTACACTGCCATAACACAACACTACCAAAAAGGGTACTACACCTAAAGTGAGTAGGGTGGGTGGGTGTTAGTAAGGGTTACACACAAAAATCTGGCGAGCGCAGGTGTTAGTGGGTGTTACCCAATTACCGCAGTGGTGGTATAGGGGTATTATACCCTGTGTGTTACAGTGGTAATTTTGTTGTTACACAAACGTATAGTGAGGGTGTGCTGGGAACGTCTGGCTGAGGCCCCTGTCCGGGAGGTCTTAAACTCCCTCCTCCGGAAGAACTTCAACCACATTCCGAGGGAGTCTGGAGACATGGAATCTGAATGGGCCATGTTCTCCAACTCTGTTGTTGAAGCGGCGGCCCAGAGCTGCGGCCGCAAGGTGGTTGGTGCATCTCGTGGTGGCAACCCCCGAACCAATTGGTAGACACCAGTGGTGAGGGGGGCCATTAAGCTGAAGAAGGAGTCCGATCAAGCTTGGTTGGCTTGTGGGACTCCCGAAGCAGCTGAGGTGTACCGGCAAGCCAAGCGGAGTGCAGCTCGGGTGGTTGCTGAAGCAAAAAGCCGGATATGGGAGGAGTTCGGTGAGGCCATGAAACAAGACTTTCAGTCGGCCTTGAAGAGATTCTGGAGAACTGTCCAGCGGCTCAGGAGGGGAAAGCAGCTCCCTGTCCACACTGTTTATGGTGCGGATGGGTCGCTGTTGACTTCGACTGGGGATATCGTCGGGCGGTGGAAGGAATACTTCGAGGATCTTCTCAATCCCACTGATACACCTTCCATAGAGGAAGCAGGGTTTGTGGATGAGGGGGATGACTCGCCTATCACAGGGGCTGAGGTCGCCAAGGTGGTTAAAAATCTCCTTGGTGGCCGGGCCCCGGGGGTGGACAAGATTCTTCCTGAGTACCTCAAGGCCCTGGATGTTGTTGGGCTGTCATGGTCGACACGCCTCTGCAGCATTGCGTGGAGGTTGGGGGCAGTGCCTTTGGCATGGCAAACCGGGGTGATGGTTCCTCTCTTCAAAAAAGGGGACCGGAGGGTGTGCTCCAACTTTAGAGGGATCACACTCCTCAGCCTCCCTGGGAAGGTCTATGCCAAGGTACTGGAGAGGAGAGTCCGGCCGTTTGTCAAACCTCGGATTCAGGAGGAGCAATGTGGTTTTCGTCCTGGCCGTGGCACATCGGACCAGCTCTTTACCCTCTCGAGAATTCTCGAGGGTTTGTGGGAGTTTGCCCAACCAGTTTACATGTGTTTTGTGGACTTGGAGAAGGCATTTTACCGCGTCCCTAGTGGTTCTTGTGGGGGGTGCTTTGGGAGTATGGGGTATCGGGCTTGTTGTTATGAGCTATTCGGTCTCTTTACGACCATTGTGAGAGTTTGGTTCGTATTGCCAACACTCGGTCGGACTCATTCCCAGTGAGAGTTGGGCTCAGCCAGGGCTGCTCTTTGTCACTGATCCTGTTCATAATTTTTATGGACAGGATTTCTAGGCGCAGCCAGGGAACGGAGGGTGTCATGCTTGGTGACCACAGGATCTCGTCTCTGTTGTTTGCAGATGATGTTGTCCTGTTGGCTTCATCCAGCAATGACCTACAGCTCTTGCTGGGACGATTTGCCGCTGAATCTGAAGCGGCTGGGAAGAGAATCAGCACCTCCAAGTCCGAGTCCATGGTCCTCAGCCAGAAAAAGGTGGATTGTCCTCTCTGGGTTGGGGACAGGCTCCTGCCCCAGGGGGAGGAGTTTACGTATCTTGGGGTCTTATTCACGAGTGAGAGAAAAATGGAGCGAGAGATTGACAGATGGATCGGAGCAGCATCTGCAGTGATGCGGACGTTGTACCGGTCTGTTGTGGTGAAGAGGGAGCTTAGTTCTAAGGCAAAGCTGTCGATTTACCAGTCAATCTACCTTCCTACTCTCACCTATGGTCACGAGCTTTGGGTAATGACCGAAAGAACGAGATCGCGGATACAAGCGGCTGAAATGAGCTTTCTCCGTAGGATTGTTGGACTCACCCTCAGAGATAGGGTGAGGAGCTCAGTCATGTGGGAGAGGCTCAGAGTAGAACCACTGCTCCTCCACATTGAAAGGAGTCAGTTGAGGTGGTATGGGCATCTGATTAGGATGCCTCCTGGACGCCTCCCACTTGAGGTGTTTCGGGCACGTCCCACTGGGAGGAGACCCCGGGGCAGACCCAGGACTCGGTGGAGAGACTATGTCTCCCAGCTGGTCTGGGAACGCCTTGGTATCCTCTCTGAAGAGCTGGAGCAGGTGGCTGGGGAGAGGGAAGTCTGGGCTTCTCTGCTTGAACTGCTGCCTCCGCGACCCGGACCTCCAGAAAAGCGGTAGAAGATGGATGGATGGATGGATGGATGGATGGAGGCCAAGAGGTGCGCCAGAGGAGAGAATGGGGAACCATCACACAGCCCGAGTGCAGACAGAGTCAGCACACGGACCATGACATTTACATTGAACTCCATCACTGAACAGTGATATAAACTAAAATAATTATAATGATGACTGAACAACTCCCATTCCCCAAAGTGCAAGACACACTATTATGTTGAATATACTGTAAGTGATAAAAGATCACACAAATAAGTGATCTGACAAACAAATAAACAAGGGATCTAAAACAGTCACTCGTATTGGATGTCCCATTCATTTTCAGTATTTAGGTATTCTATAATTAATATTCACACAATCAAACCAATCTTAGTGCCATTTACTCCATTTTATATTTGTCAAAGTCTAACATGTGATTGCCAACATATAGCCTAAACCTCTTTGTATTCCACTGTCAAACACAGCCTACATTTTGGCCTGTAAAGCCCAATTTGGATACCTGTTTCAGACAGGAATACTTGCATTCGACGGGCAATGCACTAGTGATAATAATGCAAATAATGCAAATGATAATAATAATAACCACAGAGAGACAAAATGAGCAAAAGGTGTGGGCACGGTCCCCAGACCCTGCCCAGACTCTGACAGTGTTGGTTTTCCCCGGGTACTTCAGTTTCCTCCCCCAAGCCAAAGACATGCAGGTTATGTTAATTGGCATCAACTGGGGATTCTAAATTGTGCTAAGGGATGAATGTGAGAGTGAATGGTTGTCTGTCTCTCTGTGTTGACCCTGTGATGGGTTGGTAATCTGTCCAGGGTGTGCCCTGCCTCTCACTCAAAGATGCTGGGGTAGGCTCCAGCCCCCCATCACCCAAAAAGGATTAAGTGGTAGAAGATGGATTGATTATTGGATGGATGGATGGATGGATGGGTTCAGTCTTTCGCCAGTTGGATGCTAAACATATTGTTTCCCATCAAATAAATTGATAGACTAGACTTTTCTTTCTGAAGTTAAGCTCATTTAATATCTGTAAGAAATTTCTCAATGTCTTTTATGAAGGAATCATGGCTAGTATCTTGTTTTATGCTGTGCTGTGTTGGGGGAAGTATTGGGGTGGAGGATAAAAATAGGGTCAACAACAAGATAATAAAATGAGATAAAGATTAGTAAGATAAGATAACAAAGTTATCTTACTAAGAGGGTTCTGTGGAAAGGGAAGAGGATTTGCCTGCTTTTACCAGAAAGGGTTTGCATATGAAAATTATGACCTATTTAATCAGAATCAGAATCAGAATCAGCTTTATTGGCCAAGTATGCACAACACATACAAGGAATTTGACTTTGGCTAAAAACTTGCTCTCGTTGTTCAGGTGAAGGATTTAAATAAGGATTCAATGACAACCAGAGTATGTACAGTAAATTACAGTCTGTCCACGTTTCTATAAAAGGATGCAAATATATACAGGAATATATGCAGTTATTTACTCGGACTAACCACACTTTGCAGAAATATATGAAAAAATATACAATCACACAGTATTTCAATGTGGACTCAGATTCAGTGATATAATGTGAATATACAATCACACAGTATTTCAATGTGGACTCAGATTCAGTGATTCAGTGATTCAGTGATTAAGCCAGTGACTTGTGATTTTTACATTTACTAGTGGCTCAGAGCTCAACCTCAAGACCACGCCCAACACACCTGTGATTATACATGCATATTTCAGGAAAATGTAGACTTTGAACTTATTGAAAGCAGAACAGATATCTGCTTCTCAGATTTACTTTCCATATTTGATATGTACTGTTTATAAATAGCATTTATAGACTTCTTGTAATAACATTAATACTATATTTAAATTGTTTTACTTATGATGGACAGGGCAGAGTAGTGGTGGAGTGGTTAGCACTGCGGCAGCACAGCAACTCACCCTTGGCCGGGGGATCCTGGGATCGATCCCAGCCCCTGACCAACATTGATCTGTGTGGAGTTTGCATGTTCTCCCCGTGTCTGCATGGGTTTACTCCGGGATTTCTCTGGTTTCCTCCCACATGCCAAAAACATGCAAGTTATGTTAATTGGCATCAAAAACTGGGGATTCTAAATTGTCCATAGGTATGGGAAGATCATTCACCACAGGGAAAAAAGAACACCAGAAGGAATGTGAGAAGGCAACACAAGGACGACTCACAAGACTGCAAAAAGAAAAGGCAGCACAAGTGCCACTAAAATCAGCAATATCAGATCACTGCAAAAGAAATAATCACATCACGGACTGGGACAATGCAAAAATCATTGGAATGGAGATTAACAGAAACAAACGAATCAAGAAGGCCATAGAAATCAGGAAGTGGGGTAAAGACATTCTGAATAGAGATGAGGGGGCATTTATGCTTTCACACGCTTGGGACTACATTCTCAAGAGACCATTGGACGGTGGGGTGTGTGGCCAGCCCAGTGGATCTGACAGTTCCGCTGGACTGGCCATGCATAGGAAAAACACCTGATAAATGACACTTCACACCAATCAGCTGACACTTCTGAGAAAGACTGCAGATGCCAGTCGAAACCTGTAAAGGTAAAAACATCTTTTCATCCTTGTCTGAAATAGGAAAAGCAAAAAACTAATGATTGAAAAGGAAGACAAAATAACCTACTCGAGCTACTTGGAGAGTTCTCATAAATTACCTACTTCTTATGATTATTTTGATTCTTTTTTAATTAAAAACTTTTAAGAAACTTCATAAAATTTGAAACTTCATGAAAAATGTTTGCTAATGGATTGAATTTTTTTTTCTTGAATTTGTGACTTTTGCATCATAAACTGGCATTTTTTTTCTTCCATCTTTGCATTTTTGTCAAGTTCTGGGCACGGTCTGGGACCATGTACACACCTTTTGTTCATTTTTGTTCCTTTGTGGTTATTATTATTATTATTATTATTATTATTTTGTGAGATTCCTATGTTTGTGTTCCCACCGTGCCTTGTCCCCCTCCTCCTGCCCATTTTGGTCTTATTATGTTTTTTTGCTTTGTTTTTGTTCAGTGGTGTCTGGAATCCACCCCTTAAAGGGAGGATTATGTCAAGTTCTAGGCACGGTCTGGGACCATGTCCACACCCTTTGTTCATTTGTGATTATTATTATTATTATTATTATTATTATTATTATTATTATTATTGTAGAAGTTGCAGAAAAACAGACAGGATAGGCGTACGTCTGTCTGGAAAAACTTTATTTACATTTTTGCACTTCCTCCTTTTATCTCCATCCAAAACGGAAAAACTCCGCCTTCACATTAAAACTCCACCTTCACATTAAAAGATCCAATTTTGTGTGTGAGACCAACAACTAATATCACCACACAGGCCCCCCCAGAACACACAAATAACAACATAAATAAACATGCTGACAAAAAAACAAACAGCATGAACAAAAGTCCAAAAGAAAATAACTCAAGAGAACCTCTTAGGCAACCTAATTACTCTGCCCCAACGACTGCACTGCGCAGTCCTAGGGGGCACAACTGTAACCGGAGCAGAAACAACAGAAACAGAAACAGAAACAGAAACAGCAGAAATCAGCACCTGAGCCACTTGCTGGTTTCATCCAAAGACAGGACAGCAGCAGAACCACCAGGAGTTCTGTTAACAATAACTGTAAAATATTCCACCACAGAACCACATTTGGACTAACAGCTTTCTCTATAAAGGGCAGTCACATCTGGAACACAATGCCAAATGAAATTAAAATAATAACAGACTTTAAAACATTCACTAAAAAGGTTAAAAACTGGCTGAAAAATAAACAAGAATGTACCCATGTATGAAATGATTGTCTGCAGGGTGAGAGTGAATGAAGGGAAGGAATGAATGTGTTTGTTTATAGTGAGTGACGAAGGGAGGGAGGCCTGAAATAGGCAAATGTGTATCAGGTTGTTATATTTGTGTATTTATAATATTTATAATATTTATAATTGTGTATTTATAATGTATTTATGTTTTTTGCATTGATGTATGTGGTTATTGTGTATTCCTTTTCTTTCTTTCTTTTTTTTTTTTTTAACTTGTTTCTCCTTTCTAAAGCCCATCCAGGGACAAGAGTTGCAAATTAGCTAATAGCTATACACTCTGTGCAACACATCAGATTGATTGTCATTGATTAATTGTCTATGTTTATTGCACTGTCCCTGTCAAATAAACAAATCTATCTATCTAACCTCAGGCACAGGGTTGGGAGGGCGCCCCCGCCGAGCCGGGCGGGCTAACTCAACCTCATCGTCACAAAGAACTTGAGCAGGCTTCAAACGATCCACCGAAATCCGATCCTGACCACTCCCCAACTCAACCAAAAAATCCTTATGGCCTGTTTCTAACACCCGAAAAAGTCCATCATAAGGTGCTTGCAGGGGAGAACGATGGGCATCGTGCCGGACAAAAACATATTTAGCCGACCTAAGGCTGTCAGGGACGTAAGACTGAGGAAGGCAGTGGTGCGCAGCCACAGGAACAAAAGCCCTAGCTTCCTCTCGACACTTAGGCCTCTTAACCATACTGGGACCTAACCCTGGACTAGTAGGAAGAAACTCCCCTGGAACCCTCAAGGTCTGGCCAAGGACCAACTCAGCAGAAGAGGAATGCAGGTCTTCTTTGGGGGCTGAACGCAAACCCAACAAAACCCACGGTAATCTGTCCACCCATCCACTATCCACTAATGACGCGCGAAGGGCCGCTTTCATAGTCCGATGAAACCACTCGCATAGCCCATTAGCTTGTGGATGGTATGCTGTGGTCCGATGGAGTTTAACCCCCAAACTACCAGCTACTTCATTCCAAAGTGCAGAGGTAAATTGCGGGCCCCTATCAGAGGTAACGTCCAAGGGGACACCAAAACGGGACACCCAAGAGAAGATAAATGCCCGGGCAACATCAGACGCTGTAGTTGATGCCAGGGGAACCACCTCCGGCCACCGCGTAGTCCGGTCCACCATAGTGAAGAGGTGAGTAAAACCACGAGACGGAGGAAGAGGTCCAACTAGGTCCACCTGAACATGATCAAAACGTTGCTCCGGAATCCAAAAAGGCTCCAATGGAGCCTTTATGTGGCGCTGCACCTTAGCACGCTGGCACGCCACACAGGCTGTCGTCCAAGTCTTCACATCCTTTCTGAGACCCGGCCATACAAACTTGGCGCTCACCAACTTGACTGAAGCCTTAACCCCAGGATGCGACAAAGAATGAACAGCGTCAAAAACACAACAACGCCAAGCCACAGGCACCAGAGGTCGTGGTTTTCCCAATGTAGTATCACACAGAAGAGTGGCGCCACTATCTTGAAAGCAGACATCCTTCAACTGCAAACTGGACTCCGTGGAATGAAGCACCTGCACCTCCGGGTCCAACAACTGATCGGCAGCCATCTCAGCATAGTCCATGCCCAAATGAACAGCAGCAACTGGTGCACGAGAAAGACAGTCTGCCACCAAGTTGGTCTTACCAGCCACATGCTGAATGTCTGTAGTGAACTCGGAGATAGCCGAAAGCTGCCGTTGTTGCTGAGCTGACCAAGATTCAGTGGACTTGGCCATGGCAAACGTGAGGGGTTTATGGTCCACAAAAGCGGTGGATTTACGGCCCTCCAAAAGAAACCTAAAATGCCTTGTTGCCAAGAAAAGGGCCAACAGCTCCCTGTCAAAGGTGCTGTACTTTCTTTCTGACTCGCATAACTGTCTACTAAAAAGGGCTAGAGGTTCCCAGGAATTGCCCACCCACTGCTCACAAACTGCTCCGACAGCATAATCAGATGCGTCAGTGGTAAGAGCAATGGCGGCCGTGGGATCTGGATGAGCCAACAAGGCAGCATCAGCCAGTGCAGTTTTAGCCCCATCAAAAGCACATAACCTCTCATGAGTCCACTCAATGTCCTGATTACCCCTCTTACCCTTCAAGGCCTCATACAGTGGACGCATAATATGGGCAGCATGAGGTATAAAAAGGTTGTAAAAATTGACCATGCCCAAAAACTCCTGCAGGGGCTTGACAGAGGAGGGGCGTGGAAAAGCTAACACTGCTTCGACTTTAGCCGGGAGGGGCACGGCACCCTGCTGGGATACCTTGTGCCCCAAGAACTCAAGTTCTGAGAGCCCAAACTGACACTTCATGGGGTTCACTATCAGTCCATGGTCACAGAGGCGTCTAAAGAGCTGGCGAAGGTGCAACACATGTTCCTCCACCGAAGTGCTCGCCACCAATATATCGTCCAGGTATACAAACAGAAAAGGCATGTCCCGCAACACAGAGTCCATAAGCCTTTGAAACGTCTGTGCAGCACCCTTAAGGCCAAATGGCATCCTCAAGAACTCAAACAGTCCAAATGGAGTGATCATCGCTGTCTTGGGGACGTCCTGGGGATGGACAGGCACCTGATGATAACCACGCACTAAATCCACTTTAGAAAAAATGACTGTCCCTGCCAGACGTGAAGAAAAATCCTGGATATGGGGGACCGGATACCTGTCGTTGGTAGTAGCGTTGTTAAGGCGCCTAAAATCTCCACAAGGGCGCCAACCCCCATCTGACTTAGGGACCATGTGGAGGGGAGAAGCCCATGGACTGTCGGAACGGCGCACAATACCCAACCGCTCCATATTGGCAAACTCATCTCTAGCGATGGCTAACTTAGCAGCATCCAGACGGCGTGTGCGAGCAAAAACAGGTGGACCCACAGTAGTAATATAATGCTCAACCCCATGTTTAACTACTGCCGCAGAAAACGTAGGCACAGTGAGGGCAGGAAACTCAGAAAGAAGACGCTGGTACCTGTCTCCTGAGGCGAGCATGTTAGCAAGCAGTGGACCAGCCCCACCCAGTGTACATGGATAGGAATCAAAAGACACAGCATCAATCAAACATCTGTTAGCTACATCAACCAACAGCCTGTAAGCACACAAAAAGTCTGAACCAAGGATAGGGACTGCTACAGATGCTACCACAAAGTCCCAACTAAATTCACGGCCGTTAAAACACACAGTAATGAGCCTGGTGCCAAAGGTGCAAATAGGAGTACCATTAGCAGCATCGAGTGGAGGTCCGTGTTCATATCCCATGACGTCAGCCGAAGAGGGGGGAACGATGCGCCGTTGCGCTCCTGAATCCACCAAAAAACGACGTCCAGCTGCGCAGTCCTCAATAAAAAGCAGCTTATTGCTGGTGCCGGTGCATGCAGCGTCTAGCAAGCACCAGTCTTCTCGTTTCCCTGTGGCTGGAAAGAGCACGGTGGAATACAGCGCCGAGCCTTCGGTCCAAAACGGCAGTGATAAAAACACAGGCCGCTCTCTTTCTTACAGCGATCTGATACTGCGGCCACACCCACTGAGACTTCTCCATCAGACTGCCCAGGCAGCAATGCATGCACCGACAAATGACGAGAAGCCAGCCAAAGCCTGTCCGCTTCTTCAGCTAAACCCTGATAATCCTTAGTACGAATGAGGGGCGAGCTGGCCAGGACAGTGCGCACTGGAGGCGGAAGCTGACGCAGAAACAGGTGGGTAAACAGAAATGAACTGTCTCCTGAACCAAGAAGTGCCAACATATTCTCCATCAGCTCAGAAGGTTTGCTGTCCCCCAAACCAGTCATAGACAGAAGACGATCAGCGCGCTCTATATCAGAGAGCTGGTACAGCTGCAGAAGAGCCCTCTTCAGAGTGACGTACCTGTCAGTGTGAGGCAGGTCCCGGAGCAGTCCCATCAAACGACGAGTAGTAGCAGAATCCAAAGCTGCGACAACATGGAAATACCTCGTGTCATCTGTGGTTATTCCGCACGGATGGAACTGAGCCTCGACATGCTGAAACCAGGGCTCCAGGTCGTGCTGCCAAAAGTCTGGTAATTTAATGGTAGCTGCAAAAATAGCCGGTGCGGGAGCCGCAGCGGATACAGATGCCGTGGCGGCAATATCAGAAGAGGTTGCTTAATTCAACATTCTTCAAACGTCGGGGCCACCAATGTAGAAGTGAAAAACAGACAGGATAGGCGTAAGTCTGTCTGGAAAAACTTTATTTACATTTTTGCACTTCCTCCTTTTATCTCCATCCAAAACGGAAAAACTCCGCCTTCACATTAAAACTCCACCTTCACATTAAAAGATCCAATTTTGTGTGTGAGACCAACAACTAATATCACCACATTATTATTATTATTATTATTATTATTATCATCATCCCCCTCATGGATCATCACCTTATCGTGGTGGGGGGTTTGCGTGCCCCAGTGATCCCAGGAGCTATGTTGTCCGGGGCAATTTGCCTCTGATAGGGTCTCCCAAGACAAACTGGTCATGGGTGAAGGGCCAGACTAAGAACAATCCAACAGACTCTCATGGTAAATTGTATATCAATGATTCAGTGTACCCCGCCTGGTATGGGGTTACCGGGGCCCCACCCTGGAGCCAGGCCTGGGGGAGGGGCTCGAAGGCTAGCGTCTGGTGGCCGGGTTTCCACCCATGGGACCCAGCCGGGCTCAGCCCAAAGGAGTTACATGGGTTCGCCCTCCAGTGGGCTCACCACCTGCAGGAGGGATCATGGGGGTCCGGTGCTATGTGGATTAGGTGGCGGTCAAAGGCGGAGACCTTGGCGGACTGATCCCAAGCTTTCTAAACTGGCTTTTGGTACGTGGAATGTCACCTCTCTGGTGGGGAAGGAGCCTGAGCTGGTGTACGAGGTTGAGAGATACCGGCTAGATATAGTCGGACTCACCTCAACACACAGCTCCGGTTCTGGAACCAGTCTTCTGGAGATGGGCTGGAGCTTGGCCTTTTCTGGAGTTGCCCCGGGCAAGAGGCGACGAGCAGGGGTGGGTATTCTTGTATCGCCCCACCTTGTTGCCTCTATATTGGAGTTTTCCCCAGTGGACGAAAGGGTTGCTTCCCTGCGCCTTCGGGTTGGGAAATGGGTCCTGACCATCATTTGTGCCTATGCACCAAATGATGTTTCAGAGTCCCCACCCTTTTTGGAGTCTCTGACTGGGGTGCTGGAGGGTGCTCCTCTTGGAGACTCCATTGTCCTACTGGGGGACTTCAATGCGCACGTGGGAAACGACAGTGAAACCTGGAGGGGGGTGATTGGGAGGAACAGCCTGCCCGATCTGAACCCGAGTGGTGTTCAGTTATTGGACTTCTGTGCTAACCACAGTCTGTCCATAATGAACACCATGTTCAAGCATAAGGGTGTCCATATGCGCACCTGGCACCAGGACACCCTAGGTCGCAGGTCAATGATCGATTTTGTTATCGTATCATCAGACCTGCGACCATATGTCTTGGACACCCGAGTAAAGAGAGGTGCAGAGCTGTCAACTGATCACCACCTGGTGGTGAGTTGGATCCGATGGCAGGGGAGGAAGCCATTCAGACCTGGTAGACCCAAACGTATAGTGAGGGTGTGCTGGGAGCGTCTGGCTGAGGCTCCTGTCCGGGAGGTCTTCAACTCCCACCTCCGGAAGAACTTCAACCACATTCCGAGGGAGTCTGAAGACATGGGGTCTGAATGGGCCATGTTCTCCAACTCTGTTGTTGAAGCGGCGGCCCAGAGCTGCGGCCGCAAGGTGGTCGGTGCATCTCGTGGTGGCAACCCCCGAACCAATTGGTGGACACCAGTGGTGAGGGGGGCCATTAAGCTGAAGAAGGAGTCCTATCAAGCTTGGTTGGCTTGTGGGACTCCCAAAGCAGCTGAGGTGTACCGGCAGGCCAAGCGCAGTGCAGCTCGGGTGGTTGCTGAAGCAAAAAGCCGGGTATGGGAGGAGTTTGGTGAGGCCATGGAACAAGACTTTCGGTCGGCCTCAAAGAGATTCTGGCAAACTGTTCGGCGGCTCAGGAGGGGAAAGCAGCTCCCTGTCCACACTGTGTATGGTGCGGATGGGACACTGTTGACTTCGACTGGAGATATCGTCGGGCGGTGGAAGGAATACTTCGAGGATCTCCTCAATCCCACTGATACGCCTTCCATAGAGGAAGCAGGGTTTGGGGACGAGGGGGATGACTCGCCTATCACAGGGGCTGAGCTCGCCAAGTGGTTAAAAATCTCCTTGATGGCCAGGCCCCGGGGGTGGACGAGATTCGCCCTGAGTAGCTCAAGGCCCTGGATGTTGTTGGGTTGTCATTGTTGACACGCCTCTGCAACATTGCGTGGAGGTCAGGGGCAGTGCCTTTGGCATGGCAAACCGGGGTGGTGGTTCCTCTCTTCAAAAAAGGGGACCGGAGGGTGTGCTCCAACTTTAGAGGGATCACACTCCTCAGCCTCCCTGGGAAGGTCTATGCCAAGGAACTGGAGAGGAGAGTTCGGCCGTTGGTCGAACCTCGGATTCAGGAGGAGCAATGTGGTTTTCGTCCTGGCCGTGGCACATCGGACCAGCTCTTTACCCTCTCGAGAATTTTTGAGGGTTCATGGGAGTTGGCCCAACCAGTTTACATGTGTTTTGTGGACTTGGAGAAGGCATTTGACCGCGTCCCTCGTGGATTTTTGTGGGGGGTGCTTCGGGAGTATGGGGTATCGGGCTTGTTGTTACAAGCTATTCGGTCTCTGTACGACTGTTGTGAGAGTTTGGTTCGTATTGCCAACACTCGGTCGGAGTCATTCCCAGTGAGTTGGACTCAGCCAGGGCTGCCCTTTGTCACTGATCCTGTTCATAATTTTTATGGACAGGATTTCTAGGCGCAGCCAGGGAATGGAGGGTGTCGTGCTTGGTGACCACAGGATCTCATCTCTGTTGTTTGCAGATGATGCTGTCCTGTTGGCTTCATCCAGCAATGACCTACAGCCCTTGCTGGGACGGTTTGCCGCTGAGTGTGAAGCGGCTGGGATGAGAATCAGCACCTCCAAGTCTGAGTCCATGGTCCTCAGCCGGAAAAAGGTGGATTGTCCTCTTCGGGTTGGGGACAGGCTCTAGCACCAAGTGGAGGAGTTTAAGTATCTTGGGGTCTTGTTCACGAGTGAGGGGAAAATGGAGCGAGAGATCGACAGACGGATTGGAGCAGCATCTGCAGTGATGCGGACATTGTACCGGTCTGTTGTGGTGAAAAGGGAGCTGAGTTCTAAGGCAAAGCTGTTGATTTACCAGTCAATCTACGTTCCTACTCTCACCTATGGTCACAAGCTTTGGGTAATGACCGAAAGAATGAGATCGCGGATACAAGCGGCTGAAATGAGCTTTCTCCGTAGGATTGCTAGACTCACCCTCAGAGATAGGGTGAGGAGCTCAGTCATCCGGGAGAGGCTCAGAGTAGAACTGCTGCTCCTCCACATTGAAAGGAGTCAGTTGAGGTGGTATGGGCATCTGATTAGGATGCCTCCTGTACACCTCCCACTTGAGGTGTTTCAGGCACATCCCACTGGGAGGAGACCCCGGGGCAGACCCAGGACTTGGTGGAGAGACTATGTCTCCCAGCTGGTCTGGGAACGCCTTGGTATCCCCTCTGAAGAGCTGGAGCAGGTGGCTGGGGAGAGGGAAGTCTGGGCTTCTCTGCTTGAACTGCTGTCTCCGCGACCCGGACCTCCGGAAAAGTGGTAGAAGATGGATGGATGGATGGATGGATGGATATTATTATTATTATTATTATTATAATTATTATTATTATATTGCCTTCTGTGTATTATTGTTATTACAGTTATTGTCTTCTGTGTCTCCCCTGGTCTGTTGTGTCACCCCCATTTGTCTCTATTGTCTTTACTATGGTCTTGTGGTCTTTGGCCAGGTCAGGCATTGGTTTGCTTGCTACCAGATAAACATGAAAACTGGTACTACCTGTCTCATGGGCCGGGCCGTTGGCAATTCAACCGGCATCCCCACCCTTCCGAGGGCGTGGAGGGTTAAACAGGGCATCCTGGCAGAACTAAAAACAGTATCTGCCACAGGTCTGTGGTGGGCCACTCCCACTTACACGCGGTGAGACTGGACATCCTGGCAGATAAACACATCTGTCGCAAGTTCTGTGGTGGGCTGTGCCAGTCATTGCATCGTGACATACACTACACAAAGAGCAGAGATAAACAAACCTATCATCTGGTCAGTCACTGCAACAGATACTGGAGTCAGTTTTTCTTGGCTTGTTCTTGCCACTGATAATACCTTTATCTGCAAAGAATGTGCCACCAGTCCAGCAAAAGCTAGTGGTACTCAAATACTTTGCAAGCACTTTCATAAAATGGTCAATCAGAAAGCAACTCATACCGGCTCAGACGTTGCCCGGGCTTACAAGGTCAACGCTGATCTGTTCACACTCCAACAGGCAGTGAAAAGTAAGCAAGGAGCAGGAAGACAAAAGAAGAGGAAAACAGCAACCTTGTGTGTAGCAGAATGGAATGTACACATTCTAATGGACAGAACAACATCACAGCGCCCAGAAAGACAGACCGCGCTTGTGGCCCTGGAAATGAACAGGTACAATGGAGACATAGCTGCACTTAGTGAAACAAGATTGCCTGGATATGACAGCTTGGAAGACCATGGGCACATCTTCTTTTGGAGTGGGAGATCAACTCAAGAAAGGAGAGAAACAGGAGTGGGCTTTGCAGTTAGAAAGGATAGCAGCAATGCTTGATGAGGAGCCGGTGCCAATCAACAACAGGATAATGACTATGAGACTCCCACTACAGCGGAAGATGTATGCCATACTCATCAGTGTATATGCCCCAACAATGACCAACACAGAGGAGGTGAAGGAAGAGTTCTACATTGATTTACATGAGACTATCAGGCGTGTACCGACTGATGACAGGCTGATACTTGTTGGAGATTTTAATGCCAGAATTGGTACAGACACTGAGAAATGGAAAGGAGTGCTAGGCAGTCATGGAGTAGGCAAGTGCAATGCTAATGGAGAACTTCTACTTGCCCCATGTTCAGAGTACAACCTTGTAATAACCAACACTCTATTTAAGCACAAGGACACAGACAAGAAGACATGGATGCACCCAAGATCCAAGCACTGGCACTTGTTAGACTACATCATAGTCAGGCAGAGAGACATAAGGGATGTATTGGACACCAGAGCAATGAGAGGCATGGACTGTGGTACTGATCATGTTATACTGAGATCTAGATTAAGGATTTGGAGACATAAACAACACTGAAGGACGGGTACAAAGCCACCACGGAAGCTAAACACTAGTGCACTGAAAGGCCAAAAGAAACAGGAAGAACTTACACAGGAAATGGCTGAAAACTTGAAAGACTGGAACAGCAACAACTCAGAGAATGACATAGAAGAGAAATGGGCAGCACTGAAAGATACGATGTATCAGACTGCGAGTGATGTATTAGGCTACCCTGAGAGGAAACAACAAGATTGGTTTGATGAGCATGATGAACACCTGAAGAAACTACTAGAAGTGAGGAATACAGCTAGGCAGGAAAACCTACAGTGTAACACAAGGTTGAAGAAGAAGAAATACTCAAAGGCTCAGAGTGAGCTACAGAAGTATACCAGAGAGATGAAGTCCAACTGGTGGGGTGAAAAAGTGGAGGAACTTCAAACTGCAGCAGATGGGAAGGACATGAAAACATTCTTCACAGGTTTGAGAGAAAGCTACGCCCCTAAACGGCTGCACGGTGGCGCAGTGGTTAGCACTGTGGCAGCACAGTTTTACCCTCGGCCGGCGGATCGCGGGGACCGTGAGATTGTGGGTTCGATCCCTGCCCCCGGCCAACAGTGATCTGTGTGGAGTTTGCATGTTCTCCCCGTGTTTACATGGGTTTACACCGGGATATCTCCGGTTTCCTCCCACATGCCAAAAACATGCAGGCTAGGGAGTTAAGGGGCGCTTTCGCACACAGCGACCGACAGCTGGTGGTTTGTCATCAGTATGCAAAACAAATCTACCTACGGGTACAAAGTAAGTAATAAAAAAAAAAATAATTTAAAAAAAAAAAAAAATAAACCAAGAGGATTGATCCAACTAAAGGCTATGGATGGTGAAACGGTTTTGCAGGAGAAAGACAAGATCCTGGACAGATTTGCAGACCACTTTGACCAACTACTAAACAACCTTGGAGATCTCACTGAAGAGTCTAAAGCAGCTCTAGTGCAGCGTCCAGCTGTATCAAGTCAGGATGAACCACCAAATTTTGATGAACTAATGGCAGCTATCAGGACAACACAGGATGGTAAAGCTCCAGGAAGGGATGGAATTCCAGCAGAAGTGTAGAAATTTGGTGTTCAGCTGACCAACTGCCTGCACAAGCTCATCCAAGAGATATGGGATGCCCAGAAAGTACGTCAAGACTGGAAGGATGCAAGTATTGTGCCTTTGTTCAAGAAAGGTGAGAGGAAAGATTGTGGAAATTACCAAAGTATATCAGTGCTAGCCACTGTTGGTAAGATTCTCTCACGTGTACTACTTAACAGACTCAGTGAACACATCTCGCAGAATGTACTACTGGAAACCCAGTGCGGCTTTAGAAGTGGAAGAAGCACAATGGACATAATTTTCTGCTTGAAACAGGTTCAAGAAAAGTGTATCGAACAGAACATGCCGCTTTATGTAGTCCTCATAGACTTCAGTGAAGCCTTCGATTCTGTTTCGCGACAAGGACTTTGGCAGGTACTCAAGAAATATGGCTGTACAGAGAAGCTTGTCAACCTGATCGAGGCACTCCATACAGGTATGTAAGCAAACATGGCAATGAGTGGTTCAGTATCTAAAGACTTTTCAGTAAGCAATGGGGTGAAACAAGGGTGTGTGCTGGCATCTACACTCTTCTCGCTATATCTGGCAGCCATGTTTGAGGTGGCCTTCAAAGACACTTCAGAAGGAGTATACAGTCAAACAAGGAAAGAAGCAGACTTATTCAATGTGGCACAGTTTAAAACCAAGAGTAGGACATCGATAAAGGTAGTAAGAGAAATCCTCTTTACCAACGACGGTGTTCTAGTTGCACACAGTGTAGAAGATATGCAATCTTTAGTGGAGATATTTGCAAGAGCAGCTAGCAAATTCAGCCTCCAAATCAACATCAAGAAGACAGAATACCTTTACAAGAAGAAATCAGCATTGGTACAGAGCTGCCAGTCAAGTGCAAGACTTTCAAGTATCTAGGGAGTACTGTTTCAGAGAATGCTAGGCTAGAGGATGAAGCGCTGTGTTTGGAAACTTGAGGGAGAGACTGTGGAACAATCAACATGTGTCTATCCATGTGAAATGCAAAGTGTACAGAGCGACAGTACTGGCTACTCTATTGTACGGTGCTGAAACATGGACTGTCTACAGAGTGCAGGTAAAGAAACTCCACACGTACATGATGAGACACCTTTGATCCATAATGAACATCTCATGGAAAGACAAGATAACCAACATAGAAGTGTTGAAACGAGCTGGTCTACCATCAATCAAGGACATGCTAATACAGATGAACCTGAGATGGCTCGGACATGTTGAGAGGATGGGCCACCAGCGTCTCCCTCGGCAGTTACTCTACTCACAGATATGCAAGGGCAAACGCAGTCAGGGTAGACCAAGGCTCAGATTTAAAGACACTGTAAAAAGAAACTGGAAGAAGTTGGATATAGACAGGAGTTCCTGGCAGCGGAAGGCTAAGGACAGAGCTGTGTGGAGGAATCTGATCAGACCTTAATGAAACAGTCATTGTCGTCCACGACAGACTGCTATGATGATGATATATTTGTCTACCTATTGTCTGCAGCTCCTCATGTTTTCATATCCATAGCCACTTAGATAGACAGACAGACAGACAGACAGACAGATAGATAGATAGATAGATAGATAGATAGATAGATAGATAGATAGATGTCCTTTATTGATCCCAAACTGGGAAATTACAGTGTAACTGTTATGAATTGCCTCTAACGAGGTGAGGAGAGAGACAGATCCACACGTAGGGTTACAACACTGAAAAATTTATTAACGTAAAGTCCCAAAAGGTGTAGACATACAAAAATGCTCGAGAACAAACTTACTTGAGAACATGATGAGGCATGTTGAAGGAGAGCCCCGACAAAACGTGGCAGAGATCAATAATATGGGAGAATACTACTAGGAAGGCCACGGCATAACGTGGCCAACAATTACACAGCAAACACAATCATTCAGCAATGAGACATAGGCAAGGAGCTGACTAAATACACAGACAAATAGAATAGTGATAAGAGGCACCTAAGCGAGGAAGTGGGACGAGTAATCAAAGAACAGGGATCAACTGTCAACGTTTGACAGGAGGAGGGGGTGTGGATGACAGCAGACAGAAGACAACAAAGCCCACAGCCCCTGACTGCTGCCAGTCACAAAATACATACAAACAAAACCAAAGGCAGATTAAAGAATAACTATAAATAACTCAAGAGATGATAAAATAACCAAAAAGATGAACAGACAAATAAAAGCACCAAAATACAACAGAACATGGAAAACACCAGTAAAATAACAACAAGACTATATGGAACTCAAAAGGTAATATGAAACACAGATAATAGAGAAACAGGAAGACACAATGAAGCTGGGCTCAGGAGGAGCCCAAGCCCAGTTCATGACAGTAACAGCAGCATGACAGTAGACAATGAAAATGACAGAAACATACACAGCATAAAAGACACAGGGATTACCCATGGAAAGTAAAACTCCCTAAACAGCTTAGATACATCATAGATGAATAGATGCTGACCTGCATAAATACATGAATTGCACCCTCTGTGCAATGCAGGACTATTAGTTGCAGGTTGAAATGTGAGGCACCAATTACACTGCAAGGTGCAGTATGGCAGCATAGTTATGACCAAGATTCAACATCAGAGTGAGTTACTGTACAGTGAAATGGCATGTGGCAGGAAAGATTTCCTGTACCTAACCATTCGGCGAGCTGTACAGTCTGCTGGAGAAAGTGCTCCACTGCCTGTCCAGTGTGAGGTGGAGGGCATGATCAGGATTGTCTATCATGGATCACAGTTTGTTTAGTGTCCTCCTCTCCACCACAGTCCCAAAGGTCTCTGACCTGGGACCAATCACAGAGCCAACCCTCTTGATAATCTTGTCAAGTCCGTTGGCGTCGCTGGGTCTGATACTGCTACCCCAACAGACAGCAGCAGAGAAGATGGGCTGGTGACAACAGCCTAGTAGAAAAGCTCCAGCATCCTGTTGCACATGCTGAAGGATCTCAGCTTCCTCAGAAAGTAGAGTCTGCTCATCCCCTTCTTGTACGCAGCATTGGTGTTGGATTTCCAGACCAGTCTGTTGATGATCATGACACCAAGGTATTGGTAGTCCTCCACTACCCCCACATCCTCCCCCCTAACCTGCAATGGCTGTGAAGGTGTCCTCTTCTTCCTAAAGCCAATCACCATCTCTCTGGTCTTGCTGACGTTCAGCCTCAGGTGATTCTGCTCGGTCCACTCCACAAATCTGTCTACCAGTACCCTGTACTACCCCTCCTCTCCCCCTCTTATACACCCAACAACAGCTGAGTCATCTGAGAATTTCTGCAGGTGGCATGACTCGATGTTGTACTGAAAGTCAGTTGTGTATAAGGTGATGAGAAAAATAGAATGCACAGTTCCCTGTGAAGCTCCCGTATCGCTAACCACCCCATCAGACAAGCCACTGCCCAGCTGGACAAACTGTGGCCTACCTGTCAGGTAGTCAGTAATCCTCACAGAGCTGTTGACCCACATCCCCCGCAGGCTCTCACTCATCTCACTCACATGGAGGTGGCGGCGAAGGTGGTGGAAAGGTGCACAGGCCTGCTCCAGCTGCTCCCGAGATGCACATCCCAGTTCCAGTCCTCCCCGAGGTGCATGCTGCAACTCCGGCAGTCTCCGAGGTGCATGAGCCTGTTCAAGCTGCCCATGAGGTGCATATGCCTGCTCCAGTTCTCCCCAAGATGCATGCAGTCGCTTCAGCGGTCTCTGAGGTGCACAAGACTGCTCCAGCTGCCCCCAAGGGACACATTCCAGCTCCAGTCCTCCATGAGGTGCACATCCCAGCTCCAACCCTCCCCAAGAAGTATGCCACAGCTCTGGTAGTCTCTGAGGTGCACGAGCCTCCTCCCGCTACCCCCGAGGTGCACATCAAAGCTCCAATCCTCCTCAAAGTGCACGCAGCAACTCTGGCAGTCTCCGAGGCACATGAGCCTGTTCCAGCTGCCCATGAGGTGCAGATGCCTGCTCCAGTTCTCCCCGAGATGCATGCAGTCGTTCCGGCAGACTCTGAGGTGCACAAGCCTGCTCCAGCTGTCCCCAAGGGACACATCCCAGCTTCAGTCCTCTATGATGTGCACACTGCAGCTCCAGCAGTCCCCGGGGTGCACAGGCCTGCTCCAGCTGCTCCCAAGGTGCAGATTCAAGTTCCAGTCCTCCCCGAGGTAAATGCTGCAACTCCAGCAGTCTCCGAGGTGCACAAGTCTGCTCCAGCTGTCCCCAAGGTGTACATCCCAGCTGCAGCCCTCCACATGGTGCACACAGCAGCTCCAGCAGTCCCTGAGGCACACATCACAGCTCCAGCTCTGCCTGAGGTGCACGGTCCAGCTCCTGTGGTTCATCCTGAGGTGGTCGCCCCAGCAGCAGAGAACCAGGAGCTCAGGCAAGTTCTTTTCTTTACTTTTATAACATCAATACTAGTTAAGTTTTGCCTGACTCCTGGTGATTTCGGTGATGCCTCACACTGCTTTTTTCCCCTGTCTGAGGTGACTGCAGCAGGGGTGGTTCTCCAGGCATCAGGGCCGGATGCTCTTGCACCATCCATTCCAGAGGTTGGGGTTACCTCCCCCATCACTCCAGAGGTCAAGGGACCTCCACCCGTCACTCCAGAGGTCAGGGGACCCCCACCCATCGCTCCAGAGGTCAGAGGCCCTCCATCTGCTGTTTCTGAGATTAGTGCGTCGCAGTGACCAGGTTTGGAGAAAAAGCCTCCTCAGTTTGTACTAACTAAGTCCCATGTTGTGGCCCATGAACTTTGGTAGGCCCCCTGACCCACTTTGTTCCATGTTCTGGTGGCCCAAGGACAGTGGGAGGCCACCCGGCCTGCCATGCTCTCTGGGCTCGGGTCCTTTAGACTTCGGGAGGCCCTGGTTGGGTGCATGCACACGCAGCGACTGGCAGCTGGTGAAAAAAAGTCCGACGTCTGTGTCTCTGTTTTTACGCACTTTAATGTGTTTTAACGAAATTCTCTGTGTCGTTTTTGTCCTTGAATGTTTGTGGACTATATAACGAAGAGCTCCCTGGTTCCATCAGTATGGATTTCCTCCTTATTTTTGCACTGTTTTTTCTTTCCCACCAGCTCTTTGTCTCTGAGGTAAGCACAATCACTATCATGCTGGGAAGAATACAGTATTCCAGAGACATGTTACTGCATTTAAACACAGATAATGCAGCATCTATGTTTGAGTCCGTGCCACAACTGCCGGACTTTATTTTAAGAGATTTTCATGGACACAGTAATGAAAAGAGAGACAAGAGGAGGAAACGCGGAAAGCGTGGAGGCATAAAATTAAATCTGAGGAGGCGTCAGCTAAACAGCATTCCTCTTCCTTCCATGATTATGGGGAACGTACAATCCCTGAGAAATAAAGTGGATGAAATTCAAGGGAATGTATGATATCAGAAGGACTTCAAGAACTGCTGTGTCATGGCTTACATGGAGACATGGCTTACGGCGCATGACCCGGATGCGGACCTGTGGATTGACGGCTTTGGAGCCCCACTTCGCTCGGATCGGCAGGAAGAGGTAACAGGGAAACGTCAGGGGGGCGGCGTATGTTTATACATTAATAAACAGTACTGCACATCTGTCACGGTCAGAGAGCGCATCTGTACACCCAATGTGGAGCTTCTGTTTGTATCGCTATGTCCCTTTTATCTGCCCCGCAAGTTCCCCCAACTTTTCATAACGACTGTGTACATTCACCCGAGGGCAGATGCTGCCTCCGCCTCCAGCACCTTCTTTGATGTGATACAGATACAGAGGTTGCAGTCAATTTCCCCAGAGGCTCAAAACTTTATTCTTGGGGATTTTAACCATGTTTCTTTAAAGAAGACACTTAAAAACTTTTATCAGTATGTCTCCTGCCAACCAGGCGAAAAAAGACATTGGACCTGTGCTATGGATCCATAGAGAGGGCCTATATATCACTTCCAATTCCTCCTTTAGGGTCCTCAGATCACAACTGTGTACATTTGCTGCCCATATATAAAACTGCTCTCAGAAGAGGCAAGGTGAAGACCAGAGACATGTGTGGACAGAGGATTCAGTGCACTGCCTCCAGGAATGCTTTAACTGTACAGAACGGGAGGTTTTCACACTGGCCTGCGGGGATGATTTGGACTCTTTGGTGGATGTCACATGCTCATACATGAGTTTCTGTAGAGATATGATCGTTCCACGTAAACGTGTCAAAATATATCCCAACAACAAGCCATGGGTTACAAAATCAGTCAAATCCTGCTTACAGAGGAAAGCACTTGCCTTTAAACAGGGGTCTGTTTCTGAGCCACAGGTTGGCACAAAAGAGCTGAAGTCCAAAATCTTAAGAGCAAAACAGAATTATAAATCAGAGCTGGAAAGCAAGATGGCAACAAAGAGACTTGGTTCAGTCTGGGCCAGTATGAAAACTATTGCAGGCCTTCAGAGCACAGAGCGCAGTAATCGTGTGTTTTTAGAAGTTTTTAATTCAGACACAGAGCTGGCTAATGCTCTTAATTGTTTTTTTGGCCATTTTGATTCCTCTGATTTTAGCACAGAAGCCCAAGATTTGAAACAAAAACTCAAAGACAATCAGCACTTTAATATTGAGGTCCAGGATGTTAAAAGGGCATTCACTGCTGTAAAAGTGAACAAAAGTCAGGGCCCTGATAATATATGTGGGCGATTGGTAAAGTCCTGTGCATGTGAATTGAGTCCTGTATTTCATTACATTTTCAATAAGTCCTTACAGACACAACATGTGCCTAAGATCGGCACATGTTAGGGGAGGCAGTGGCTCAGGAGGTAGAGCATGGTCCAGTCGTTTGCTTGGTGAGTCACAGCTGAGCCTGACATCCCTGTACACCAAACAGGTACAGAGGATTGTTACCTCCATTTTAAATGATGACTCCCACCCTTTGCACTGCCACTTTCAGCTTCTTCCCTCAAGACGGAGGTTTGCTGTCCCAAAAAGTAAAACCCAGCGCTACAAAAACAGCTTTGTTCCTGCTGCTGTCAAAGAGTTAAACAAGTTGTAACAACAATAATTACACATAATTTATATATATAGCACTGAAACAGCCTTAGCGAAGGTCACTAACGACCTCCTCATTGCATCTGATAATGGACTAGTTTCTGTACTTGTCCTTTTAGATCTTAGTGCAGCTTTTGATACTATTGATCATAATATTCTACTTGATAGATTAGAACACTATGTTGGACTTAATGGAACTTCGTTGCAGTGGTTTAGATCTTATTTATCTGATAGGTTCCAGTTTGTTCATGTAAATGATGAGTTTTCTCTCAGCTCAAAGCTTAGTCATGGAGTTCCACAGGGATCTGTGCTTGGCCCTACTCTTTTTAGTTTATATATGCTTCCGTTAGGCAACATTATTAGAAAGCACTGTATACATTTTCACTGTTATGCAGATGACACACAATTATACCTGTCAATGAAGCCAGATGATACTAATCAATTAGCCAAGTTAGAAGCCTGTCTTAAGGAAATCAAAGTTTGGATGACTTGTAATTTCCTGCTATTAAATTCAGATAAGACTGAAGTCATTCTTGTTGGTCCAAAAAACCTTAGAAATTCCTTTCCAAATCAAACTTTCAGTTTGGATGCAGTTACTCTTTCTCTTAATAGCTCTGTGAGGAACCTTGGAGTTATTTTTGATCAGGATTTGTCCTTCAATTCACATATTAAATTTGTTTCTAAGACTGCCTTCTATCATTTGCGTAATATTGCCAAGATTAGGAGCATCTTGTCTCAGAGTGATGCTGAGAAGCTGATCCACGCTTTTGTTAGCTCGAGATTAGATTATTGTAATTCTTTATTATCAGGTTGTCCTAAAACATCTTTAAAAAGTCTTCAGCTGATCCAAAATGCTGCAGCAAGAGTTTTAACAGGTACTAGAAAGAGAGATCATATCTCTCCGGTTCTGGCCTCCCTTCATTGGCTTCCCATAGAGTTTAGAATTAAGTTTAAAATCCTTCTTCTTACTTACAAAGCTCTAAACAATCAGGCTCCTTTTTATTTAAAAGATCTGATACTACCGTATCATCCTAACAGAGCACTACGCTCCCAAAATGCAGGTTTACTTGTAATACCTAGAATCTCCAAAAGTACAATGGGAGGCAGAGCCTTCAGTTATCAAGCTCCTCTCCTGTGGAATCAGCTGCCAATCTGGATTCGGGAGTCAGACTCGATCTCTGTTTTTAAGAATAGGGCTAAAACCTACCTTTTTGATATAGCCTACAATTAGGGAGGGATCATGTGTTTTCTGAACCCTCCCTTAGTTATGCTGCTAATAGGTTTAGTCAGCCGGGGGACCTCCAGTAATGCACTGGGCCTCACTCCTTTCCTCACTCTCTATGAAATATTTTTTTTTTTGCTGGTCATTAACATTTGTTTGTTCTCTCCCATAGATTGAGTCCCCATCGTGCTGTTTGCTCTCTACATGTCTGTTCTTTTCTTCTTCTCTATCCCCTCACCCCCCAGCCAGTCGCAGCAGATGACTGCCCCTCCCTGAGCCTGGTTCTGCTGGAGGTTTCTTCCTGTTAAAAGGGAGTTTTTCCTCTCCACCGTCGCCAAGTGCTTGCTCACAGGGGATCGCCTGATTGCTGGGGTCTTTCTGCAACTGTGGGGGTCCTCCCTACAGTTGATAGTGCTATGAGATGACTGTTGTTGTGAAATGGCGCTATATAAATAAAGTTGAATTGAATTGAATTGAATTGAATAATTTAGTTACCTATTTATTAATTTAATTTTATATTTACTTATTTTTGTAGGATTTTTATTTGGGTTCTAAATCTTTTATTGGGTTTTAGACTTTTGAGTTTTTAACCTCTTTGACTAATCTTTTAACTTTTTAATATGACCCTTCTCTCTTATCTCTGTTTTTTCTCTCATCTCTTTGTCTTGTATCCTGATTGATGGAGCCCTGAGTATTATTATCATGTTTATAGTCAGCTTCATGTGTGCCTGTGTTTGTGTTTATGTTGAATGTAATTGTGGTTTGTAAATATGGATGTCACCTGACTGCAAAACATATCTACCTATGGGTACAAATAAAATAACCTGAACCTGACTCACCTCATCCCATGATCTGGTGGCTCAAGGACAGTGATAGGCCACCCGACCTATCCTGCATTCTGGTCTGGTGTTCTAGGGAATTTGGAAGACCACCGGACCCATCATGTTTTCTGGTCCCGGGGCTCCTGGATGCTGATCAGTCCCCAGACTCATCGTGTTCCCCAGGTTGGTGGTTTAGGGACTTTGGGAAGCCACCTGATGGACATTTTTTTTTTGAGAGAGAGATTCCTATGTTTGTGTTCCCACCGTGCCTTATCCCCCTCCTCCTGCCCATTTTGGTTTTATTATGTTTTTTTGTTTTGTTTTTGTTTAGTGGTGTCTGGAATCCACCCCTTAATGGGAGGATTATGTAAGGTTCTAGGCATGCTTGAGACTACATCCTCGAGACCATTGGATGGCGGGGTGTGTGGCCAGCCCAGTGGATCTGACAGTTCTGCTGGGCTGGCCATACATAGGAAAAACACCTGATAAATGACACTTCACACCAATCAGCTGACACTTCTGAGAAAGACTGCAGATGCCAGTTGAAACATGTAAAGGTAAAAACATCTTTTTATCCTTGTCTGAAATAAGTAAAGCAAAAAACTAATGATTGAAAAGGAAAACAAAATAAACCTACTCGAGCTACTTGGAGAGTTCTCATAAATTACCTACGTCTTATGATTATTTTGATTCTTTTTTAATTATAGACTTTTAAGAAATTTCATAAAATTTGAAACTTCGTGAAAAATGTTTGCTAATGGATTGATATTTTTTTCTTGAATTTGTGACTTTTGCATAATAAACTGGCATTTTTTTTCTTCCATCTTTGCATTTTTGTCAAGCTCTGGGCACGGTCTGGGACCGTGCACACACCTTTTGTTCATTTTTGTTCCTTTGTGATTATTATTATTATTATTATTATTATTACATTGCCCTCTGTGTATTATTATTATTTATTACAGTTATTGTCTCCCGTGTCTCCCCTGGACTGTTGTGTTACCCCCTGTTTGTCTCTAGTGTCTTTATTATGATCTTGTGGTCTACCTATTGCTTCCAGTCCCTCTTGTTTCCCTATCCATAGCCACTTCCTCATGTGTGCATTGTTCAGTCCTTGATGGTTGCCCCAGATTATCTCACGTTTGTAATTATTAGTTACCCTATTTATGTTAGTTTATGCTTGTGAAATGGAGATACAGTAGTTGCTGCCCTACGCCATTGGCATGGGAATAACTTAACTATATGCTTGTGCTCTGGTCTCATTGCCTGTACCCCCTGCTGGTTCCTCCCTGTGTTGCATGTTTAGTTTTGACTTGTTTTTGTTAATAAATTATTGTTTTTGCATCGTACTCCTGCCTGTCCTTATGGGTCCTTCTTACAAACCCTCATCTGCCTGGAGGGCAGAGCATGACCATTTTTGCCTTAATAATTTTCCATCATCTTTCCATTGATTTTTTTTTTAATTATTGCAAATGAGTTATGTTTCTCTTGTGATTTTTTGACCTTTGACCTTTGTCTCAGAAATTCATTAATTTTGTTTTTCTTAATGAATTTAGTAAATCTTTTAAAAATCTTCCTGTGTTTACTTTCTCCATGATGGTAATTGCACATATGTGAATTTTTTCCTCATAAATGCGCAACTTTTGCCATGAATTTGTAACTTTTGTCTTTTAAATTCAAATTTGTCTTTCTTGTAATTTTTCATTTTTTTCTCCCATGAATATAGTACATATTTTAAATAAATGGACATTTGTCCCTATAAATTTGCTACATTATTCCAGTAAATTTGAAGCTTGTATTGTTTATATGTTTGTGATGTTTTTTGTTTTTTTTTCCCTTATAATTGTGTAGCTTTTTCTGAAAGTCTTGCTCCTTTGGAAAATTTTGAGACTTTAAAATTATGACAAAACATTTTTGCACAATACATAATAAAATTTTTCTTTCTTTCTTTCTTTCTTTCTTTCTTTCTTTCTTTCTTTCTTTCTTTCTTCAAAACCACAGGGATTCACTTGCTAAGGGCAAAAGTGGGATAATTCTGACCTCTGTTAGACCATTAAGTGTGATGGTTTAATGTCACTACTTTTTTCCCCCTTATCCTGTCAAGCAGTTAGGTGAGCAGAACAGAAATCTGCTTCCCTTATTGAGCCAAACAGATTTAAGGAAGTGTATGTGTATATACTGTATAAAAAGACTTTTATACAGTACATATACAGTATATGCTCTGTATATTGTTTATACACTCTTTCTGTAGTAACTTGAAATACTTTATTTAAATTGTTTTATCCATGAAGGACCCGACCGGGAAGGGGGGGGGGAGTCAAAAAAGACTTACAGACTAACACAACTGAAACAAACTGAAGACAAGACTGTTTCTTCTGCTGAAAAGGTCTCAACACGAGACTGGAATCTGCACCTGTTAAAGGAGAGGCATACGTGTGTGTGCATATGTTTGCATGTGTATGAGAGCGCACACAAAATAAGTGTTTGCATGTGAGTGGTTTGTCAGGAAACATACGAAGAGGGTGGCCAGTCACAGCAACCCCCCCCCCCCCCTCCACCTGAAACCCCGAGCAAGCAGGACAACACCACTAACCCCCACAAAGCACAAATGTTCCAAGGCCAACAAGTCCCAGGAAAACCAAGCATCTGCTCCAGGAGGGACGGCCAAGGGATGCTGGGCCGCCAAACGGCCGGCGCCGTAGACCCTTGGATGGGATGGGTGGATGCCCCCCCCATCCAGGGGAGCCCACACAGCCAGGAGGTGCCACTCCTTCAATCCAGCACCCTGACCAGCACACACACCCATTCCCACGCACTCACACCCTCATGACCCTCATGCTCTCATACGCACCCACTTGCACCCACAGGCACTCACTCACTCTCACTTGCCCCCCCCCCCCCAACAATCCCACACTCGCAGTCCCAAACCTACCAACTCTCTCCCATTCCTGTACCCGCTCAATCTCGCTCCCACTACCACTCAGAGTCACCCACACCCACTCACGCTCACGCATACACACAATGTCTCTCATGCTCCAATCCACTCACATCCACTCGTGCTCTCCCCCACACACTCACCCACACTCATTCACCCTTTTCACTTGGGGCAGCCGCGGCGCAGATGTAGCAAGCATGAACATGCACCAGTGTCCGGCAGTGGCTGGGGAGATCGCCAGCGCAGGCCAGCAGCCACACCCTACCTATTCACCCCAGGGTGGCCACGGTCACAGAAGCAGACCACCACCCCCGACGCCCACCTGAAGCGACTGATCAGCGGACCTCTGCAAGTGCTCCGAGATGCCATCCAACATGCAAAGCACCACACAAAACAAACCCACCATCACCATCTCCACTCATGACTCCCTCCCTGTTGCTTACTGTCTTGTTCAATTACTCTCTCACTCACTCCCTTGCTCGCACCTATTAATTCAGCAGCACCCAGGGATTTTTAAAACATGATGGGCCCCCAGGCCCCCGGCAGAAGGAGGGCAGCAGGGTTGGAAGGTCGCTACTTAACAAATTGGTCCAAAAATGGACCAGAATGGATCAAAAATGCCAGAGCTGATTTTTTTGTCCCAGTCCAGCCCTGGCTAAGAGAGCTAGTTGCAGACGTTTTTCTTTAATGGTTGCAGTCATTCAAACAGTGTGCGCTCTTTGAATTCGAGAGAAAGAAGCTGCTGTCATTTTGGTATAAGCAAAATATTAAATCTAAGCTATCATTGTTTTTATGTATCATCCCGTGCCATGTTCACTAACTAGAAGCCAGGGAGGAGACATATGAAAGATGATAAATCTAATGTGTGTGTGTGTGTGCAAAGGTTGTGTGTGTGGTGGAGCTCATTGGCTGCTCAGCACCCCTAAAGCTCTGATCCTAGAACCGCCCCTGCCAGCACCCCTGACCAGCACATACATTCACTCTCACACTCACACACTCACATCATCATGCTCTCACACTCTCACTCACTCACTCACTCACTCACTCACTCACTCACTCACTCACTCACTCACACTCTTCTTCACCCACTCTTACACTCACACGCCTTCACTTACACTCACTCAGACTCATTCACTCTTACCCACTCTCATACTTGCTCAGTCTCGCTTAGACAATGATCCCCAAGCCAGGTCAGTGCCCTGCATGGCAGCCCCACCCCCACCAGCTTGTGAACACGTGCGCAAATAGGCAGACAGCAGGATCTGTAAAGTGCCCCGGCCACCCAGAGATGAGGAAAAAAGTGCCACACAAGCGAACGCCATCCATCATTTACTCACTCACATTCAGTCACTGTCACTCATACTCCCTTTCTCTTATTCATGACCACCTTCCTATTATTACCGCTGGAGAGAGAGTGGAGACAGTGCAGACTTATAAGTATTTAGGTGTTCACATTAGCCACGACCTGAAATGGACAGTGAACACCACAGCGATGGCCAAGAAAGGACTCCAGAGGCTTTACTTACTGAGGTGTTTGAAAAAAGTTCAACTTTTCCAGCAGCTTCTTATTAACTTCTATAGGTGTGCCACAGAGTCCGTCATTACATACTGCATCACAGTATGGTACCTTGGTTGCATCTTGGAGAATAGGAAGGCCCTCCAGTGCATCATTAAAACAGCAGAGAAGATCACAGGCTCACAGCTGCCATGCTTGGAAGAGAGCTATAGATCTTGCTGCAGTAGCAGAGCTGTGAGCATTTGCAAGGATCCAACTCATCCTGGGCATAGTTTCTTTACACTCTTACCATCCGGTAAGTGTTACAGGACCCTGTATTCCCGTACCAGCAGGCTGAAGAACAGTTTCTACCTTAATGCTCTCACACTAATGAATAGTCTTAAACTTTTTATTTCTTCAAACTGAATTTATTTGTATTGATTTTATATGGACTGCTGTGCACAAGTGTGTATGCACACGTGCACATATTCACAGCTGGACTCACCCTCACTGGGTTTTGTAATCAGTTATGTGCATTTTTGTGATACATTAAATGTGCAATAGCATGACTACATATTTTACTCGATATCAGCATTGTGAATTACACACATATTTATATTTAGTCAGCTGCATTAACTAATTCTGAACAAATTATTCTGGACCTGAGGAGGTAGAATAATGGTATTTCAATTGTATTTTTATTAAATGGTATTTTATTGTATTTGTAGCTGATGCTGCTGGATTTCTATTCCTATTTTTTATGTTTATTTAATATGTTGAGTGGTGGCATCTTAGGTTTGCTCTAAACAACGTTTCTGTCTCATTGTGCTTGTGTGCAATGACAATAAAGTTATTCAATTCAATTCAGTTCAATCTGGGGCTGCAGTGGCTCAGATGGTAGGGCTGGACACCCAGCAACCGGAGGGGCAGTGTCCTGTCCCCCCAGCCACTCCGCCACTGCATCCCCGGGAAAGACACTCAACCCACCCCGCTGCCAGTGCCCAAACCACCAGGCACGAATATGCACAAATGTCCAGCAGTGGCCAGAGAGACCACCATTCATTCACTCTCACTCACTCACTCACTCACTCACTCACTCACTCACTCACTCACTCACTTACTCACTCACTCACTTACTCACTCACTCGCACTTGCTCACTCACTCACACATTCGCTCACTCCCTCACTCACGCTCGCTCCTTCACTCATGCCTATTCACTCACTCATGCACGCACAAACCTATGCTTGCCTCCTCAGCCCATCCAATCATAAAACCCCACAAATGTATCCCAAGGTACCATCCTGTAGACCGGTAGCACCCCAGGGATGATGATGTCATGACATCTCTGGTTACAACCAGGCCCCAAGCCCCCGGCAGAGGGAGGACAGCAGGGGTGGAGGATGACCCCCACCCCACCCCCCCATTGAGTGAATCGCGATAAGTGAGTGCAAGTTATGTGGTGTGATTGGGTGCAGGTGTATGAACTGCTAAAGTGCAGTTAAAATTGGTTGAATGGTGTGATGGACCGCCGCTGCTCACAGGCTGCAGAGCTCCCATCACCCTCCGCCCAAGCCCTCAGTGTCTACAGTGCAGTTAAAATTGAGGTGAGGATGGTCTCGTGGTACACCCTGCCCCAAAATCCTAAGTGTATCTAATAAGATAGGCCTATTCAATTAGTGGCCCGCGGGCCACATGCAGCCCAGAACCAACCCCAGAGCGGCCCAGGTCCGGTCCATGACCCAGCCAGAGAAACAAAGGCCAACACGCCTGACAGAGCCATAGAAATCCATCAATTACCACAGACCACAAATGCAACACTCCGCGCAGCCAGGCAACCGTCAACCCAAAATGCACCGCATCTGCCCCGAAGCATGGGCTCTATTATTATGACTGTGGCTGTGCCAGCAGCAAGACACCAAGTCCACACCAAACGTGAACAGGCGGCATGAATGCACACAAAGTAAATGGAAAGAGGTGAGCACACGCAAAATTGCACACTCTTGTCCAAGGGACAGCCACTGTCATCAGAGCAAAAGCATCAATGTTGGAGAGCAAACCAGCTCGAAAATGAGACACCCACCCGGAGAAAGACTGGGAGCTCCCCAGCCGAATTGGGACGCGGCTGCCACCCACCCACGGACTCCTTTCACAGACATGCCAATAAGGTCAACAACACAAACGCGCACCATCCCACGAAACCCCAGAGGCAGGGACCCCCCCCCCCCCAGATGAGCCCCCCCGTCAGATAATGTAAACCTAAACATGATGTTATTTTGGGGATTTCAACAGCAGGTTGAACACAGCTGCAGAAGTTATGAAGGCAGCTTCGCCTGTCTTCAGCTCACTCAGATGGCGAATTCATGTCTATTCACGTGTTTACATTGAGTTATAATGAAATCGCTCAACGCGAAAAAGTTGCCCATTTACGTTTGGTGTGAAGGCACCTTAACATGCCGTTGTCAACTCTGAAGCATAAAATTGATGAAAATAGTCAGTTTGGACTGATACCACAATAGTGGATGTGCAATGTCTGTTAATGTTATCAATCTTTTCTTGGGGGTTTGTGCACTGAAGTGTTTGACAGTTCTTTTTTAATTCAGCTAAATGCACTTTGTGATGTGCCAAGGTCAGTTATGAACAGGATGTAGTATATTTTATTTCAAAAGGGAAACGTGTTAATGCTAACTGTGCACACGTGAGTTTTTATGCACTTTGAAATATGCCTGAATAAGATGTGACTAAAAGGGTTATTTACAGAATTTTATTTTTTCATTCTATTTATTTAATTGTTGTTGATGAAGAAAAACATTTCTACAAGTTCTGCTCAATCCCAGCACTGTTATTGTGTTTTTATGCACTTTTGATGTGCATTTGTCATGTGACAGGTTCACATTTAAAACCAAGACAATGAATAAAAGTGCATATTTTTCATCATATTAATCTGTATTGGTTTGAAATTTGTCATATTCAACAGATCGCTGAACATGTGCAGCCCAGTTACATGATTTCAAATTGTGGCCCAACTGATTTTGTAATTGAATAGCCCTGTAATAAGACGTGTGATTCACCCAGAATAGGGGAAGGGGGGGATAGGTAGGACTGGGAAAGACAAGGTCCCAAAGACACCCCTTCCCCCCTTTTCATGAAGCCAGCTCCCAAACTGTCTCCAGAGGCCACCCACTGTCCCCAGATCCAACCCCAGGGCAAGGTGCACCAGACTGCACAACCCAAGACCTGCAACGTCATACCCCAGCGCACCACCAGCGCCTCAGGCACGTTGGAACACCTACACATACTCTCACGCTTCTTGCTGTCTTACACATTCTCTAACACACCCCCCTGCACAAACACAGATGAAATCCCTCCCGCCACATACACACCCTCCACACCGACATGCCAACTCGCAGCTATATGCATGTACACAAATATACAGGCACACACACGCACAACACACACACAAATGAACAATAATTATAATAATAATAATGCATTGGATTCATATAGCACCCCCCCACCCCGACACCCAAAGACACCCTACAATGGATATATCTCCCACCCACCCCACAGACAGACACCAACAGCAGGGAACCACCACTGCAGCCACAGCTGCCCTCGGGCAGACCAACGGAAACGCGGCCGCCAGCCTATGCCCCCCCCCCCCCCCCCCAGACCATCACCGAACATACACACACACACCCACACCCAGTTATGTGATGTTTTCTGAAGAGACTAATTCAGCCAAATTTTGACCTATGCTTTGTAGCCACTGTGTACATACAGTATATACTACTTATTAATCAGTGTAATTATGGTAAACTAATTTCCAAAATACCAGAATTTACATTATGTTTTGTTTTGATCTGTTCCATTCATAGCAGTCAAAACGCATAATAATGTAAAAGAAATATATTTTAATAGTCTGAACTGCAAGAAGGGAAAAAGGAAGCCTTTAGACTGTAATGTGGATTTTATTTATATTAATAAATGTCCCTTGTGAATTGGGCACAGGAATGAGGTACGGAGTCAAAGATGCCTTTCTGTATTATTTGCTCTTGATCAAGAAGATTTCATGCAGCAGTTCAGCGGAAAAGTTCACAATCAAAATCATACGGGCAAATTTTATACCTTGGAACAAACAAAGATAATATGCTATGAGAATGTTCTGTGGGAATACGGAGTTTAGGTGTCTCCCAGAACTGACCTTGACGGGCCAGATTCTCAGTGTCTAAGGAAGAAATATGAAATACTGTGTGTACGAGGGGGGGCTGAAAAGTTCATAGTGGTCACATTTGACCAAATGTGGTTTATTTTTCAGCTGCAAGGATCCAAGCACTGCAATACCGATGGAAGAAGTGTGTGGACTGAAGGGGAAACTATGTTGAAAAATGAAATACATTTGGGCAAATTTGACCACTTTGAACTTTTCAGCTGTGAACTTTTCAGTCCCCCTTCACCCCATAGGAGCATAATAACAGGAACACAGTGCAATATTAATTGCTAAAATAAGGAAATGGTCCACAACTGTTTAGTGTTGGACTGTAACGCAACTACTTTTGCAGTAACGTACTGTGTAATGAAATTACTGTTTAAAAATTCAGTAGTGTGTTACAGTTAGTAAAATTTGATCAGATGCATTACTCGCGTTACTCATTTTATTAATATGGATAGATATTTTAGTGCAGTCAGACGATCATACAACTTGCAGTTGCTAGACACCCTCCTCACCAGCTGCCAACTGGGGATGAATACACAGTTTTGGTGGCTATGGGCAGGACTGCAATGCCCAGCGCCACCATCGGCCTCAAGCCATTGGAGGTTGTCATGCCAAAGGCAAGCAAATAAATAAGCACCGTAACTGACACAACCATCACACAGTCTCCTCCGCGGGTCCGTTTCCTGTCTTGCATCAGTTCACATCACAATCCGGTGAAGAAATGCTATGGTGGTGGCGACTTCTCATATCGATCCTGATCACCTGTTGTCTGAGCAGTGAGTAGCCCCTACCGCCTCCTAACTCTGTGGTTAAACATGAAAATTTTTTTTGATCAAGAAGCTCTCATTTAACGTCCGCATTGAATGCATTTAAAGTTTTCTTACTCAGGGAGAAAAAGTGACTGTGATTTGATGAAGCGGTGAACTTTCATTTATCTGTGCTTTCTGTTTTATTTTAACTCATTCATTTACATGCTGTTGTGATATGCAACTATTTCGTGGGAGTAAATCTTCTAAATATGCATTTTTAATGGGATGGTGCAAGGGTGTCAAACATTTGGCTCGTGGGCCAAAAGCGACACACCAGGGGGTCCAAAGTTTTCTATGTGAATTCACAGCTTTATTTCTAGTAAATTTCTGACTTTCTACTGATTACAATAGTTTGTGTAAATCTGAAACATTTTTTCTCTGTAAGATGAGACTTTTTTTCTCATCAGTTTTCTTTTTTCTTGCTGTGTGTGCAAAATGATTTAAGTATGCATTTAAAAGTAACGTGAAAGTTATTTTTTCCAAGTAACTAGCTACTTTAATCATGCAGTAAATCAAAATTAGCTCAGTTACTTTTGAAAAGAAGTAACTAGTAACTGTAACTAGTTACTATTTTTTAGTAACTCGCCCAACACTGCTCATGACACATCAAGACACAGAAGTTATGACTGTTTTTTAACTAATTTTTTCATGTTTTATATTGTAGTGCAGATCACAAACATATCATACTCAGGCAGCAAGACATAACACAAAACAATAGACATAGCACAGTAATATCGTGCCTACCACAAAAAGTCCTTCTAATTCCTCCGGCTGTTTAGCATAGCCAAGAAAGCACAAAGTTTTGGATGGCATAAAGGCTAATTTATTGAGGATAAGTCTGTAACCTCTGTGGCAGTGGTGTGCCCACTTTTAGCAAGTCCCACTGTACCCAGCTGGGGTCTCACTTGTTGATGGGAAAGGACAAAACATCCTAAGTTTGAGATGGGGGGGGGGGGTGCAGCTGGTCCTGCGACTCATGTCTCCCAATCCTTTGGGTCAGAGTCATGTCAGTAGCAGTGGTTTGACAGTATTTGCCCTGAAGAAATTGACTTTGCTTTTTGATTAAAAAAATTAATTGAATAGGAATGAAATATACAGTACATAAAATTAGACAACATTTGCCAAGTTTACTTAAGAACAAAATGTTTCAGTAAGACTATGAAAATTATTTATATGTCCCTTAACGCAATACTGACTAAGTCTTTGATGGGACAATGTATTAAATTGCACTAGTACATACCCGTGCATACCCGTCTGTGATGATGGGATGTCACCACTGTGTCTGGTTATATTGTGTGATCATGTTATATTTCTAATTATAAATGTTATTATGATTATTTGTTAAAGTACACACATAATAGTTTAGGATCTGTCTTTGTTTAATTTGAATGCCCTTAGGAGATAATTGTATGGTTAAGTATTTTGGGTAAAATAATGAATGATAAGTTATTTCACATACCTTTGCCAACATGCTTCCTGTGCGTGTCCAGGCAAAAGACTCCGTTAGGAGTTGAGGGCCTTTTATAGGACACTAGCAGGAAGGAAACGTCTATGGTTAGTCATAGGGGTGGTTTAATATTTGTAAATAGGGGTTAAGGTATTTATTGAATTATTTATATTACTATTTATTGTGTCTTATTTATATATTTATATTGTGTATGTCTGGGGAAACTATTTATGTATTTTAGAGACTAGTGGGTATGTGTAAATGATGGAAAATTTGTTGTTTTACCTGGGATTATGGTAGGGGCTAATCAGCCCTAATTATCTGTTAGTATAAAACAGGTGTGATGATTGTGACCAAGGGTTATTGAGTTAATCAGAATCGCCAAGGAGAATCAGAATCCAGATCATCAGAATGAAAGGAGATGATCAGAAGGATCATAGTCATCATCGGCGATCACTGTTGTTGAAACAGAGCTTGAGAATTGTGTCGGATGTCTGGAACTATTTATCAGTAAGATTATTGGAATAAAAATGGAAAATTGGAATTGAAGATTGTGGCCGTTTCTTGCCTCAGACCTCGCCACACGTTCGCAACGTTCACACCGTCCATGCCGGTAGAAACCAAGTATAAGCAAGTATTTCTGCATGCCCGTTGCTGAAGGGTCTCCTCCTGTCTCAGACAGCTGTGTTGTTCACATGCCTGCCGCATACTGCTGGAACCTGAGGTGTTTCATGTTCACGGCATCTTTTCTGACGCACGGCATTTCTCCTCATTCTATTGCTTCCCATCTGGTGGGTCTTTTTCTTCTTCGTTCAGACCACTGGTTGAGGGATAGGTGCGTCGTAATTTCAGTTCATGGGCAGGATCATGAAAATAGATCTGAGCAAAAAGTGGCTTTCAACCCTGTTCAGGAAGGCCTGTGTACGCCCGTAGAAACCAAGAAACTGGAGCACCCGGAGAAAATCAGCTCTTTGCTTGGCATTTTACACATTTGTAGTGTAGACTGGCATTCTTCAAGGTTACTTTTGCTTAGTTTCTTCATCTTGAGCAAGAATACGAAGACTGCTTGATCTGGCAACTCTGCTCGCGGCAACGTGGAATTGGTCATAGCTGCAGAAATCTGTTGTGCAGAAAACATGAATGTGCTGTAAAGGCTGGCCTTGTGACTTCTTTACCTTGCCAATTTTGAGCCATATGATGTCATGACTCACTCTGGGCCGTCACCTGCTTCAGCTGCGCGTACACCTGCTGCCAATCACTCACGGGCTTTATAGCCTGTTCTGCCTGAGCCTCGGCACAGAGCCGTCTGTCATTTCTCCCTGACCTTCGTCTCTCACCGGACCGTCTACGTCCAGGTCTCTCATCCATCCTTTTGGAAAGACCTTCGCGTCTAAAAGTAAGCATAACTTTACTCACCTTCCTCTCAGTATCTCCCCTGTGCACAGGTGGATTTCCCAGGCGGCGGAACCAATCCTCCGTGGCGGTGGAATGCCTTCCTCTCGCCTCTCCAGGCCTCACTGCTCATCACTGGGAGTGCCCCGCAGACGCTCTCTTCCTGGCTGGAGCCCCTTGGGCTAAACCTGCGCTTCCATCGTTCCACCTGCAAGTAAGCCCCAGTCATTATCCTGCTCACTCTTTTGTGGAAAGAACTAACGTCTGTACTTTGGCTCTGTTCTAGGGTTGCCAGGCTGTACGGCGCTCTGTCTCACCCCCGGCTGCAGCATCTCCACCTTTATCACATTCACACAACACATACAGTACATGCATCCATACACCCTCTGTTGGCACAATATAAAGATTATTGAATCTCATTCAAGCCTGTGTGTGTGTGTGTTCCCTGGATCCAGCAATATGTCATATGACATCATAAGGACACATTAGTCTAGGCATCGTGAATGATTGTCTATATGACATCATACAGACGCATTTGTCTATGTGCCGTCATATAGACATCATATCTTTATAATGGCATCGCAAGTCCTATGATGCCTGAGTTCATAGGACGTCCTATGATGATCAGCAGAGATCATAGGCCATCCTATGATGTCCTATAAACGTGACAGACACACAGACACATACAGACACACAGATTTCTTGCTTTAATAGAGTGATTTGATACTACTACTGCTACTATGACAAATAATCACTCTATAAATTCAAGAAATCGCTGTCAGTGTGTCAGTGTGTGAGTCAGTGTGTCATGACCGAAGATCAGAGGACACCTATGATGTTCCTATGATGTCTGCAGGATGTCCTATGATGTTCCTATGTATAAACGACTCCTTATGTGTGGAATGTCCTTTGATGTTCCTATGTAACAAAGGCAGGCATCACTCACAATCATAGGACTCGCTATGACGTCATCAAAGATCAAACGCAGGCATCACATACCATCATAGGACTCACTATGACATCAGAAAACATCATAGGACTCGCCATGACATCAGCAAAGAGCAAATGCAGGCATGATAGGACTCACTGTGACATCATCAAAGATCAAAGGCAGTCATCACTCACGGTCATAGGACTCGCTGAGACGTCATCATAGATCATAGGACTCGCTGTGACGTCATCATAGATCATAGGACTCGCTGTGACGCAATCAAAGATCAAAGGCAAGCATGACTGAACGAGTGCTGACGTGCTTGCTTACTCCCTTGCTTATACCTGCTTTCTACGGGCATTCAGAAATACTTGCTTATACTTGATTTCTACGGGCATGCACAGGTATGCACAGGCATGCATAGGTATGCACTAGTAATAATAATAATAATAATAATAATAATAATAATAATAATAATAATAATGCATTGTCCCATTTTCTACGGGAAGTCGCTTGATATCGACCTAGTGGTGCCTATCCCCTACACACCATCACTGCTGGATGAGAGCCCATCACATCTGGTCTCGTTGATGTCATTATCTCTATTTAGATTAACATTGATATCATCATAAAACTGAGTTAACCAACAAAATGTTGAGTTTTTTGGGGATTGTCTCCCCTAGATTCGCTGTGCGAAACTGGGGGTGCCACTTAGAAGCACATCAGATGGTCCAGCATGTGAGAGGCTAGAAGGTGTGGCCACAGATGGAAGGGTGGGTCATAAGTTACACATCACATGCTGCTGGATATGGGGAGACCAGTCTGGGACGCCCAGGTGTTATAGGCCACCAGGAAAGGTACTATTCCTCCAGTGATCTTTGCCCAATAATAATAATAATAATGATCCTTGCCCCTCTTTAGAAACAACTGGCTTTCTTCCATTGAAATGGAGGAGATAAAACATGTAGCAAAATTTAATTATAATTTGTGACAAGGTACAAGGATTATTTATTTTATAATTGGGAGTGTAGGTGAGAGTGGATGGGGTTTTCCTTCTTCCACACAAACACAAACTACAAGAGACAGGCTTTTGAAACAGGGCATGAGTTCAAATGATGAACAATTTAATTATTAATAATTAATCTCTGTACCTTCAATCAATCAGTCTCATAATTCATGAATTCTTTACTGCAGTGACCCAAGAAAAACATACACACAACGAAAGAAATCATGTACAACTTTTCTCCAGTTAACAAGTTTATTAAAGAACCCAGGTTAAATGGTTTTACATTCAAATAGTTTGTAAGCAGATTCAAGTAATCAACAGGTGTCAAATATTACATCAACTGTTAATGGATTTCTGAGCATAAATCTATAGTTAAACCTTTGTGGAATTTGTGATAGCCTCAGCGCTGATTCCATCCACGCTTGGGTTGTCCAGTATTTTCCCTGTTCTATCTTTCGAGTCTTGTCATGTGGCCTTCTCCAGGGCTTTTATTTTGACTGCGTCATGGCGGGACTTCCAGCTGTCAAAGCCGAGCTGCACGGTGACAGCTGTGTGTCATCTCAATAATCACTTTCCCCTTTCATGATTGGTTTTGGTTATTCATTTAAGAGAGCAGCTGAGGATCACTCCTCGCTGTGACCTACACAACTATATCGTGCACCTCCGTGTACGTGACTGGAGTTCCTACCCCCGACTCCAGTCTCTCCTGTGATTCATTTCGTCCTTCCTCTCGTAAGTGTTTATTGTTCAACATTGGCTCCATCCTCGCTGCCTCTCATAGCTAATCTCCAGTATCAGTGTTCTTGTGTCAGAATTTATGTTCCGTGTTTTTTCCCCACGAGGCTGTTTATTTTGTTATCCTAGTCTTTTATAAATAAATCAGCAAACTTACTGTGTGTTCTCTGCCGTCTCATGAATGCCCTGCAAGGGGCGTTCCATAACAGTAGGTCGCAGCCAAGCGAGACTCCAGTCACAGTAAGTTTGGTTTTTTTTGGCGGGGGGTGGTGGGGGGTGGGGGGGGCTTGTAGCTTTTCCCCGTTTTCGTGAGCCAGTGTGTTCCGGGGAATGGCATCGCCAGGAAAAAGCTATTTGTTGGACTTGGGCTACGAGATAATCATGTATCTCATTGAGGTAGATGGCATCCTCTCCCAAGCTCATAGCGACGTCACCACCGGCGGTCCACGCTGGTACTTGGACCTCGCAGAGGCGGCACTTAAGCGCAGTCCTTGCCATGCCAATCATGTTGAGGGCAGGAAGAGGATGGCCGAAATTACGGCACTTCGGGAGAAGATCCATGGACCGGAGAGGAGTTCCGGCAGGAGACCAAAGCCAGAGCTGATGGTGAGGCATTTCTGCTCCTCGCCTCAGGATCCGGTTCCTGCCACCCATCCAGCCCAGTGGTCTGCGTCACCAAAGTGCCATTCCCATCTGCAGCGGAGGAAGAGGACAGCCGGGATTCCCCGTGAAGAGACGTAGTGGGCAGATGAGCTCATCCGGGGCTGTGTGGCTGAAACACGCTCTTCCTCTCATCCCAACCAGATCCTGAAGCATGTGGTGGCGGCAATTAAGACTGGTGGAGATCCATCCCTAACTTCATCGTTTTCCAGAGTACGTGGCGCTGTTAGTCTCCGTTTCAGCGCAGCAGCGGCATTTCCCAGCTCTGAACCTAGCCTCGCCCTCTGTCGGCAGACGTCATCACCCTGCCTGCAATAAGCCTCAGCCAGATCCCCATCTGGATCCTGTTCCGGGCCGCCGTGAGAACTCTGCCTCCCAGCCAGCTGTTTCCCCTGCATCACAAAGGAAGGGACAGACAGCAGCCTCAGCCTCCGGGTCATCCGTTTCCACTGTTCCATCAGCACCTCGTCCCCGGACTGCCTTGGCTGCCCCTCCCTCCTCCTCAGCGCCCTTTTCAGCTGCTGTGAGTTCAATGAGTCCTGCTGTGGCTCCGCCCATCTCTGGTCCTGCGAGAGCGGCTCCTCTTCGTCTTCCTGGGGGGGGGGGGGGGGCTACGTCACCATGCATATGGGAAAGGGGAGAACCAAGCCCACTAGAGCAGTCACCATCGGTCCTCAGGAGAACAGGCAAGTGCTGTTTCATTCTCACATTCCACATAATGAATTGCCTTGTCTGACTCCTGGGGATGGAGCGTGGGATTCACAGTCCCCTGAGCTCCCTCCACCTGCTGTAGCCATAAATATTGAACCTGCATCCTCTGTGTCTCCTTCCCCTCTCTATGAGCGTCCCCTGGTGCCAGGAATGGACTGTCGGATGAAGAAGGAGCCCGCGGCCCTGGAAAGCCTGGTGTGATGCTGGCCCCACAGCTGCCTCACGGGCAGAGAAGGGTGGACTGCCGTTTGGAGCCTGTGCCGATGATCAAGCATCCCCGGGTCTCCGTGGAGGAGCAGTCAGACCCAGAAGGTCACGGATCCCTGCCACCATGCCGTGCGGGCCGTAGGTGTGGGCTTCAGCTCCGGGCGGTTCCCAGACTGTGACAACCGTCATGCCGGCTGCGGAGCCCACCGCAGTCGAGTGTGAACCAGGAATGGACCTCCAGATCATTGAACCTGGATTGTCGGAGTCCTGGACGGCGGTACAGCCTGAGATCAGGCAAGTGCTCTATTTTGCCTTCTTATTTTCCGTTCTAGAGCATTCTTTCCTGTCTCCCGGGTGCAACCGATCGCCGCATCCAAGCTCATTTCGTTGAGCTCTACCGCTGCCAGTGATCCTGAGCCCAGTTCCTTTTGTTTCTCTGAGTCTTCTCCCAGGGTCACCAGAGACGAATCAGTTCCGGTCATCGTCATGGAGGCTCCAGGTTCGTGCTCGGAGGTCATCCCTGGTGCTACACCTGCCCAATCGGGGCCCGACGTGGGTGCAGCACCGGTCCAATTGGGGCCCATCGATGGGGGCTACGCCGGTCCAATCGGGTCCCATCAAGGGTCCAGCGCTGGTTCGGTTCAAGGTTGGTGAAGGACCTGCAGATCCTCTGCCGTCTGACACCAGACTGGTCCCTCATCTTTCCCCCTATCTCCCTCCACCGGGTGCCACTGGGGTTCCCCGTATTCGGCGTGGCTTCCCCTCGCTGTCTCTCTCGATAGGGAGGCCACCTCCAAGCTATCCCCTCCGGTCCTGGTGGCCTAAGGACGCGGGTCGGCCGCCCAGGAGACTGCTTCGCTGGTTCGATGTTTTGGGTCGGCCGCCCGAAGGACTGCCTTGTTGGCTCGGCGACCTGGTCCGACCGCCTGAGGTACTGTTTCTCTGGGTCTGGGACTGGGGTAGGCTGCCTGAACTGCTTTTTTTGTCTCCCAATGATATGGAATCTGGATGAAGGTAGATCGCCTGAACTGCTCTTTTTTCCCCCTCTCTGTGCGCTACCTGTTGCCGTCCCTGTAGTTGTTTTTTTTTTTCCCATGTGGATTTGAAGGGATGCTCTTTTTTATTCTTTGCCTGGATTATAGTGTTGGACTATATCTATAGTTTTGTTTGTCTAATCTGTAGCTCTTGAGTTTTTTTTTCTAGCGTTTATATGGTACTTATGGATTTGGGAAATGTACCTATATTTTGGTTTTCTTGCTCTTGAGTTTCTTTTCCTTAGTGTTTATATGATACCTGTATATTTTTGAAATGCACCTGTATTTTGGTTTTCTCTTGTTTCCTTACCGGGCAGTACGTTACATATATTTTTGTTTATTCTTTCTATTGTACCGGAGTATTTCTTTGAAGTGTTGGTCATCATCATCATAGCAGTCTGTCGTGGGGGACAATGAGTGCTTCATTTAGGTCTGATCAGATTCCTCCACGCAGCTCTGTCCTTAGCCTTCAGCTGCCAGGAACTCCTGTCTATGTCCAACTTCTTCAAGTTTCTTTTTACAGTGTCTTTAAATCTGAGCCTTGGTCTACTCTGATTGCGTTTGCCCTCGCATAACTGTGAGTAGAGTAACTGCCAAAGGAGATGCTGATGGTCCATCTTCTCAACACGTCCGAGCCATCTCAGGTTCATCTGTATTAGCAAGTCCTCCATTTGATGGTAGACCAGCTCGTTTCAACACTTCTATGTTGGTTATCTTGTCTTTCCATGAGATGTTAATTATGGTTCGAAGGCATCTCATCATGTACGTGTGGAGTTTCTTCACCTGCACTCTGTAGACAGTCCAAGTTTCAGCACCGTACAATAGAGTAGCCAGTACTGTCGCTCTGTACACTTTGCATTTCACATGGATAGACACATGTCGATTGTTCCACAGTCTCTCCCTCAAGTTTGCAAACACAGCGCTCACTCTTCCCATTCTGAGAAATAGTTCATCCTCCAGCCTAGCATTCTCTGAAACAGTACTCCCTAGGTACTTGAAAGTCTTGCACTTGACTAGTGGCTCTGTAGCAATGCTGATCTCTTCTGGTAGTGATGTTGATAACTGGAACTTTGGTGGTTGATAAAGGCACTCTGTCTTCTTGATGTTGATTTGGAGGCTGAATTGGCTAGCTGCTCTTGCAAATGTCTCCACTAAAGATTGCATATCTTCCACACTGTGTGCAACTAGAGCACTGTCGTCGGCAAAGAGCATTTCTCTTACTACCTTTATCAATGTCTTACTCTTGGCTTTAAACTGTGCCACATTGAACAAGTCTGCTTCTTTCCTTATTTGAATGTATACTCCTTCTAAAGTGTCTGTGAAGGCCACCTCAAGCATGGCTGCCAGATATAGTGAGATGAGTGTAGGTGCAAGCACACACCCTTGTTTCACCCCATTGCTTACTGAAAAGTCTTTAGATACTGAACCACCCATTGCCACGTTTGCTTGCATACCTGTATGGAGTTCCTCGATCAGGCTTACAAACTTCTCTGTACAACCATATTTCGAGTACCTGCCAAAGTCCTTGTCGCAAAACAGTATCGAAGGCTTCATTGAAGTCTATGAAGACTACATAAAGTGGCATGTTCTGTTCGATACACTTTTCATGAACCTGTTTCAAGCAGAAAATCATGTCCATTGTGCTTCTTCCACTTCTAAAGCTGCACTGGGTTTCCAGTAGTACATTCTGCGAGATTAGTTCACTGAGTCTGTTAAGTAGTACATGTGAGAGAATCTTACCAACAGTGGCTAGCAGTGATATACCTCGGTAATTTCCACAATCTTTCATATCACCTTTCTTGGACAAAGGCACAATACTTGTATCCTTCCAGTCTTGAGGTACTTTCTGGGCATCCCATATCTCTTGGATGAGCTTGTGCAGGCAGTTGGTCAGCTGAACACCACCACACTTCTGCTGGAATTCCATCCCTTCCTGGAGCTTTACCATCCTGTGTTGTCCTGATAGCCACCATTAGTTTATCAAAATTTGGTGGTTCATCCAGACTTGATACAGCTGGTCGCTGCACTAGAGCTTCTTTAGCCTCTTCAGCGAGATCTCCAGGGTTGTTTAGTAGTTGGTCAAAGTGGTCTGCAAATCTGTCCAGGATCTTGTCTTTCTCCTGCAAAACCGTTTCACCATCCATAGCCTTTAGTTGGATCAATCCTCTTGGTTTAGGGCCATAGATTTCTCTCAAACCTTTGAAGAATGTTTTCATGTCCTTCCTGTCTGCTGCAGTTTGAAGTTTTTCCGCTTTTTCATCCCACCAGTTGGACTTCATCTCTCTGGTGTACTTCTGTAGCTCACTCTGAGCCTTTGAATATTTCTTCTTCTTCAACCTTGTGTTACACTGTAGGTTTTCCTGCCTAGCTGTATTCCTCGCTTCTAGTAGCTTCTTCAGGTGTTCATCATGCTCATCAAACCAATCTTAATGTTTCCTCTCAGGGTAGCCTAATACATCACTCGCAGTCTGATACACCATATCCTTCAGTGTTGCCCATTTCTCTTCTATGTCATTCTCTGAGTTGTTGCTGTCCCAGTCTTTCAAGTTTTCATCCATTTCCTGTGTAAGTTCTTCCTGCTTCTTTTGGCCTTTCAGTGCACTAGTGTTTAGCTTCCGTGGTGGCTTCGCACCCGTCCTGTAGTGCTGTTTTTGTCTGCAAATCCTTAATCTAGATCTCAGCAGAACATGATCAATACCACAGTCCACGCCTCTCATTGCTCTGGTGTCCAATACATCCCTTCTGTCTCTCTGCCTGACTATGATGTCAGAATCAGAATCAGAATCAGAATCAGAATCAGATTTATTGCCATTGTTCATGTAATACACAAACTAGGAATTTGTCTCGGTGCCATGCTGCAACATTAAAAAACATGATGAGATAAAGAGATAAACTAAAAAACTAAAGGACTAAAAACGTGCAATAAGTGTAGAAAAATAAGTAATAATAATAATAATAATAATAATAATAATAATAATAATAATAGTAATTATGAGTAGTACTAGTCAAGGCAGTTTTAAAAAAATTAGCAAGTAGCAGATAATATGGGGTACCACAGTGCAGTTGATAATGCAACAGAAAAAGCAGTGATGAATGACATGAGTCTGGTTGAGCTGCTGTACATAGTGCACGAGAGTCAATAAGTCACTTAATGTTCAGCAGTCTGATGGCAGAGGGGAAAAAGCTGTTCATGTGCCGGGAGGTTTTAGTCCGAATGGACCGAAGTCTTCTACCTGAGGGGAGGGGGGCAAACAGTACGTGACCAGGGTGTGAAGGATTGGCTATGATCCGGCCAGCACGCCTCCGGGTCCTGGAGATGTACAGGTCCTGGAGAGATGGGAGCTTGCAGCCGATCACCTTCTCAGCAGTGCGCACGACGCGCTGCAGCCTTAGTCTGTCCCTGGCAGTGGCTCCTGCGTACCACACAGTTATGGAGGAGGTGAGGATAGACTCGATGATGGCCGTGTAGAACTGCACTAGCATCTTGGTGGGTAGCTTGAGCTTCCTCAGCTGCCGCAGGAAGAACATCCTCTGCTGGGCCTTTTTGATGAGGGAGCTGATGGTTGGCTCCCATTTGAGGTCCCGGGTGATGGTGGTGCCCAAGAAGCGGAAGGAATCTGCAATGGTGATGGGAGAGCCTGTGATGGTGAGGGGGGGCAGGGGGGTTGTGACTTTCCTGAAGTCCACAATCATCTCCGCTGTCTTCAGAGCGTTCAGCTGCAGGTTGTTATGGCTGCACCAGGACACCAGCTGGGCCACCTCTTTCCTGTAGACGGACTCGTCGCCATTGGAGATGAGCCCGATGAGGGTGGTGTCATCCGCGAACTTAATCAGCTTAACAGACTGGTGGGAGGAGGTGCAGGAGTTGGTATAAAGGGAGAAGAGTAGGGGGGAAAGTACACAGCCCTGGGGTGATCCAATGCTGATGCTAACAGAGTCCAAGACAGACTTCCCAGCCGCACATGCTGCCTCCGGTCCGTCAGGAAGTCGGTGATCCACCTGCAGAGGGAGTCAGGCACGTTGAGCAGGGACAGCTTGTCCTGGAGCAGATCGGGGCGGATGGTGTTGAATGCGGAGCTGAAGTCCACAAACAGAATCCTGGCGTAGGTTCCCGGGGAGTCCAGGTGCTGCAGGATGGAGTGGAGGGCCAGGTTGACTGCGTCGTCCACAGACCTGTTAGCACGGTAGGCAAACTGCAGCGGGTCTAGGAGGGGTGTGGTGATGGACTTGAGGTGAGACAGGACCAGGCGCTCAAAGGACTTCATGACTACAGAGGTGAGCGCTACAGGTCTGTAGTCGTTAAGTCCAGTAATCCGTGGCTTCTTGGGGACAGGGATGATGGTGGAGGATTTGAGGCAGGTCGGCACGTGACATTGCTTAAGGGAGGTGTTAAAAATGTCTGTGAAGACAGGAGCCAGCTCTTTCGCACAGTGTCTCAGGGTGGAGGGAGACACACCGTCCGGCCCGGGGGCCTTGCGCGGGTTCAGTCTGGAGAACTGTCTGTGCACGTCCTGCTCACTGATGACAAGGGCAGGGGGGGAGGAGGAGGAGGAGGAGGGGGGAACCGCTTTTGATGAATTAGGGGCTGAGGAGGCAGTGGAGCTGGGTGGAGTGGGTGAGTTGGACACAGCTGACGAGGTGTCAAAACGGGCATAATGTTGGGACAGTTTTTGACAAAGGGCTTTGTCATCCTGACCTTTAGAAGCCTGAGGCCGATAGTTGGTGATTTGCCTCAGTCCTCTCCACACAGAAGCCGAGTCATTAGCAGTGAACTGCTGCTGGAGTCTCTCAGAATACACAGATTTAGCTCTCCTCAGCTCTCTGTTAAACCGATATTTGACCTCTCTGTAGCAGTCCCTGTCTCCACTTTTCAACGCTGCTTCCTTCTCATTCCTGATCTGTCTGAGCTTGGCCGTGAACCAGGGCTTATCATTAGAGTATCTCACCCTGGTGCGCGATGGAAGAATGTGCTCCTCACAGAAGTTGATATATGAGTTCACAGTGTCTGTGTACGCATTAAGATCATGTGTGGCTCCTTTAAACATGCCCCAGTCAGATGTAGTCTAATAAGTGCCAGTGCTTGGATCTTGGGTGCATCCATGTCTTCTTGTGTGTGTCCTTGTGCTTAAATAGAGTGTTGGTTATCACAAGGTTGTACTCTGATCATAGTGCAAGTAGAAGTTCTCCATTAGCATTGCACTTGCCTACTCCATGACTGCCTAGCACTCCTTTCCATTTCTTAGTGTCCGAACCAACTCTGGCATTAAAATCTCCAACGAGTATCAGCCTGTCATCAGTGGGTACATGCCTGATAGTCTTACATATATCACTGTAGAACTCTTCCTTCACCTCCTCTGTGTTGGTTATTGTTAGGGCATATACACTGATGAGTGTGGCATACATCTTCCGCTGTAGTGGGAGTCTCATAGTCATTATCCTGTCGTTGATTGGCACTGGTTCCTCATCAAGCATTGCTGCTATCTCCTTTCTAACTGCAATGCCCACTCCTGCTTCGCTCCTTTCTTGAGTTGATCTCCCACTCCAAAAGAAGATGTACCCATGGTCTTCCAAGCTGTCATATCCAGGCAATCTTGTTTTACTAAGTGCAGCTACGTCTACATTGTACCTGTTCAGTTCCAGGGCCACAAGCACAGTCTGCCTTTCTGGGTGCTTTGATCTTGTTCTGTCCAACAGAGTGCGTACATTCCATTCTGCTACACACAAGGTTGCTGTTTTCCTCTTCTCTTGTCTTCCTTCTCCTAGCTTACTTTTCACTGCCTGTTGGAGTGTGAACAGATCAGCGTAGGCCTTGTAAGCCTGGGCGACGTCCGAGCAGGTATGAGTTGCTTTCTGATTGACCATTTCATGAAACTGCTTGCAAAGTATTTGAGTTCTGCTAGCTTTTGCTGGACTAGCAGCACATTCTAGGTGGATAAAGTTATTATCAGTGGCAAGGACAAGCCAAGACAAACTGACTCCAGTATCTGTTGCAGTGACTGACCAGATGATAGGTTTGTTTATCTCTGCTCTTTGTGTAGTGCATGTCACAATGCACCGACTGGCATAGTCCACCACAGACCTTGCGACAGATGTGTTTATCTGCCAGGATGTCCAGTCTCACCGCGTGTAAGTGGGAGTGGTCCACCACAGACCTGTGACAGATATTGTTTTTAGATCTGCCAGGATGCTGAGTTTCACCCTCCACACCCTCGGAAGGGCGGGGTTTCCGGTTGAGTCACCGAAAGCCTGACCCATGAAACAGGTAGTACCGGTTTTCATGGTTATCTGGTAGCAAGCAAGCTAATGCCTGACTGTAAATGGTGATGTGAAACTTTGGTCATATCCCACAGTCCAAGCTTCCACCATCCACACCCTGCAGTGAAAAGGTAGCAGCTTCAAGTCTGTGCTCCACCGACGTGCGTGACACACACTGCCAGAAAGTCTCGGTTCAGGCCTCAAAGCTCCTCTGATCTCGTCGCCATCTTGAATGGAGGAATGAAGTGTTGGTCACTCCAATGTTTAAGCCATGCCATTTTATGTTCATCAATGTTACCCATCCCTTGTGTTTTTTTTTTTTTTCCTTTTGCCCCTGTGTGTCACTGTAGCCCTTTTTTTTGTTTGTTTTGTTTTTTTGGTTCTCTCCTTCCTGGCCTGTTTCCCCCTCTGCCCTCCCTGGGTCAGTCCTGGTAGCCTTCTGGTGGTGGTGGCGGTGGTGGTGGGTGGCTTGGATGTTACATTGCACCTGGAATGTGCCTTGTGAATGGGGGGTACTGTGATGGCCTCAGAGCTGATTCCATCCGCGCTCGGGTTGTCCAGTATTTTGCCTGCTCTATCTTTCAGGTCTTGTCATGTAGCCTTCTCCAGGGCTTTTATTTTGACTTCGTCACGGCGGGACTTCCAGCTGTCAAAGCCGAGCTGCGCGGTGACAGCTGTGTGTCATCTCATTAATCACTTTCCCCTTTCATGATTGGTTTTGGTTATTCATTTAAGGGAGCAGCTGAGGCTCACGCCTCGCTGCAGCCTACACAACTACAGTATATCGTGCACCTCCGTGTACGTGACTGGGGTTCCTACCCCTGACTCCAGTCTCTCCTGTGATTCATTTTGTCCTTCCTCCCGTAAGTGTTTATTGTTCAGCATTGGCTCCATCCTCGCTGCCTCTCATAGCTAATCTCCAGTATCAGTGTTCTTGTGTCAGAGTTTATGTTCGTGTTTTTTCCCCATGAGGCTGTTTATTTTGTTATCATAGTCTTTTATAAATAAATCAGCAAACTTACTGTCTGGTCTCTGCCATCTCATGAATGCCCTGCAAGGGGCGTTCCACAACAGAATTAAGAAGAAACCAGATTTTGAATTTCAACCATAATGCAGTGGAAAGCTAAAATAACTAACAAAATTATACATAAAACCGAACACAATTTTATGGTGAAAAATGACAAGCTGATTATCAAAAAAAAAAAAAGGAACTTCTGAATTAATCTACAACATAAACAGAGGTTACTGAAAAGACAATATGAATTTTCCTTCAGTTTGTAGCTTATCTTACAGCTGGGGGACTAATTATACCATGAAATATTGGTTATGTTCAATTTTAATTACAAATCACATTTAGCGCAGCAGATAGAGAAATGGGAGTCTGACTTACGAGACTGCTGTATCTCCAGATATCCTGCCGTGGTTTTGCGCCAGTTGGTGTTAGAGGATTTAGGAAAGGCTCAGCAGCTCTTCCCCAGAACAGCATTCAGGACAACAGACTCAACCAGGGGATGGCACGAGAGTAGAGCCGGCAGTAGCATAAACGGCTAGCCCCAGGGTAGGCGTGACGTCTTTTGGCAACCAGTCTGGGAATTTAGGGAGTCCACCAACCGATAAAAGCCCAAGGCTGAAGGGAAATTGTATTTAGACGGTTTCAACCACGAGATCTGAGTTCTTCTGGCATTGTGGTACGTGGGTGAAGCAGAAAAAGTCCAAAAACTCTATTATTCCACTTTAACGGTGAATCGAGGTAAAACAATAGAAAAGAAAAAAAGATAAATTCATCAGAATAACACAAGCGGCTTCTGAGAAGAGAGGAAGAGAAGCATTTTGAGAGTTTGACTCTCAGTTAGATTTTGAGCTCGAACAGAAAAGAATGGTTTCTCTCCTCAGGTGCCAGAAAAACAGAAAAAGCTTACAGAAGACTGAACAACTTGAACAAAGACTATAGGACTCAAACTTAATGTCGACTGAGAAACACACAAAGGCAAAAGCTTCTGAATGGTTAGGGTGTTTTCTTCTATTTTAAAGGGTCACACTTCTAGTATCATAAATGTATGACTGGCATGAAAGAAAACCAATTGTCTTCCATAACAAGAGGTTTGAATGAACTTTAGTCCAGTGAGGAAGCAGTTCTTTGTCTGTAACCAACCAATAAAATGAAAGGGGCATAATTCAACAGAGAGAGACAGCCTGGTGATTGGCTGGTACTATTCGGATGACAGGCAACAGGATTTCAGTACACATACACAATTTTAACTGTGAAATTAATTACATACTTGATATGAAATCTGAACTACTTTTCAGTGATTCATGACTATTATCCAGTGAGCATGCATTTATAGTGGTACTTATATAATTAACATTCATTGGAATACAATTCATGTTAACATTTCTACGACATGCAATCACATTTAAATCAAGAATTAAGGAATTATTGCAAACCATTATTGCCCATCACAGAGGAGCTGCTCTTCAGTGTCCTTAGAATTATCCTGAAATAGGAGAACTTGAAAAGAGTTAATTTTCAGTCAAAATAGATAGTCCTATGTCCCAAGAGTAATGAAAACATATTCTGTAGATGTCCACCAGGAGGTACTGTTGAGCTGTGGATAATTTTTAGGTGACCGAACCATGCCCCCCAGGATCTGGCATGCAATGTGAGACAGTTCAGAGCTTTATGGATGTCTGGAAGGGCTCAAAGAATGTTCTCTCAGTATAAACCTGACGGGTTAAGGAGCAAACTTTGGGAGTTTATGACTTGTAAGAGGGTCAGTTCATGGCACGAACATGTGCTATCAGCGTGAGCTGTCTGGTTGGATGGAAACTCCAGAGGTTTTATGATGGCAACTAATCCGTTAAAAGGAATCCTGATCATCTCTCTCTACAAAGGAAATTGTTTCCACTGTGGTTCTGAGATGAAGAAAAACAATTCTGGATGGCCTTCTTGGGTGCAACCATTTCTGAGAGGAAGAGAGTAATTTTATTGATGAGCCAAGGGAGAGCTGATGCTACAAACAGCAAGTGAATAGTGGAACAGAGGGTGACATTAACAGGGACAGAGAAGACCCCATAAGTGATGGATATGATGGAATGGGGGCTTTTTCAAATAATCAAGTATCCCAAGACCATACTGACTTGCTCAGGATAAGCAAAAAGAATCAAAGAGGTTATCGATTCCAAGTCGAGGAAGTTGAAGGCCTGACAGAGGCAGAGAGATATGTATCTTAAATGCCATTGAACTAGCACTAGAAGAAACAGAGAAAAGGAAACTGATATTGTTGAAACATGTAGAGAGAAATACCCTTTAGTCGATGGTCCAGAAAGTGAATGAAGTATTAACCCACATCTGTATGTAACATGTGACTGAGGGGTAATTAAAAACATAACTTACTTGGTTCTTTAAAACCAGGTGAAGAGTCACAGGTAGCAATCAAAGGAGAAACTTTAAAATGAGGATGTTTGAAAGAATTTTATTACAATAAAATATGTACAAATAAATGCCTACTTAAATAAAAAGATTAATCTAAAATCTAAGAATTAAAATTAAGTTAAATTAAGCTAAAATACAATAAAATACTAACTAAAAAACTTAAGCTAAAAAAGACTAAAAGTGGGCAAAGAACAAATGAAAAAAGTCCTTTAAAGCTGAGGAGGAGGCTCCATCTGCCACCATGACACCAATGCCCTCAGGAAACCTGTACAGGGGTGTTATGTATGGAAATACCTGGGTGAAGGATGAGGCAGGATGATGGTTGGTGAACACAGCTTAATTACAGGAACTATGTACAAGCAGATACACGGTATGCACCAACAGAGGCATCTGACAAAAAGACCACAAGATGGTTCCCTTGCTTTATATATGGCCGGTGCAGTGATGTGACAGGAAGTGCACGTCACTACCCCGCACTTCACAATAATGCCTCTTTTCCACTAGTACCTACTCAGCCCTACTCGCCTCAACTCTACTCGGTTTGAAGGGTTTTCCATTAGTACCTGGTACCTGATATCAGGTACTTTTTTGTACCTACTCCAGTTGGGTTCCAACTGTGCTGAGTCGAGCTGAAAATGTGACGTCAACAGACTGTAGGCCACTGATTGGTCAGGTCGTAACTGACATAATTCTGGACCCAGGGGACAAAAGACAGACTCAAGGGAATTACAATTATCCTTTTATTAGCTAACAGTGCTTGTGTATGCGTGCGTGTATGTACAGTGCGTGCAGTGTAGGACTCGTGCTGGGGGAAGAGCAGGACGCCGTTCAGCCTGGCAACCCTATAATGACATAGCATAAGTATTAGCTCAGCTCCTGGGTAAAGAGCGTTGTAATGAATGACAGCTTACTTTGCAGATGGTGGTGGTGAGCTCAGGTTGGCCTTGAGGGCGACAGCCAGGGAGACACCGTCTGGCTCTTGTGCAGGGGAGAGTGCGCGTACCCTGTGGCTCGAGTGGAGCTGAACCGCTGCCGGGGGAAGAGGAATCCACCGCCAGGGAGATCCACCTGTGCACAGGGGAGGATGAACTTGACAAGGTAAGTCAATGTTTAGCTTACGTGTGGTGAAGCATTGGTCTGGGAATCAGACGATGAGCCAGGACGTGGCTGTTGACGAGAGGCGTGTCGTAGGGAGTTTGACAGACTGCTCCGTGCTGAGTCACAGGCAGGTCTGGCTTTTAAAGCCCGCTGATGATTGGCAGCAGGTGTGCGAGCAGCTGAGGTCGATGATGGCCCTGAGAGCGCCATGACAGTACTCCCTCCCAGAGGTGCCTCCTGGCACCTGTCCTATCTTACCCGGGTGCATCTGGTGGAAGTCCCTGATGAGTTGTTTGTTGAGTACGAATGACGGACGTACCCAGGACCTCCACTCGGGGCCATACCCCTCCCAGTCCACCAAGTACTGCAGGCCGCGACCCCGGCAGCGAACGTCCAGGATGGAATTGACTCTCCATGCTGGGTCGCCATCTATCACCACTGGCCACTGGTGGAGGTGGAGCCTTGGGAGGAGGGCAGAGAGGGCTGGAGCAGACGGGTTTCAACTGCAAGACATGGAAAGTCGGACAGATGCGGAGGGAGGGGGGGGAGCTAGGCGTACAGCCACAGGGTTAGCCACACGAATAATGGGGAAAGGCCAACTTCCATTTCTCAGCTTCCAGATTAATATTTTGAGTTGACAGCCATACCTGCTTACCCACCTTGTATTCAGGAGCCGGTCTCCTGCGGTGGTTAGCCGTCCTGGTGTTACGTTCAGTGGTCCGAAGAAGAGCTCTGTGGGTGGTGGTCCAGAGCCAGCGGCAGCGCCTCACTTGGGCGTGGACAGAAGGCACCGCCACTTCCTTCTCCTCCTCAGGGAACAGTGGGGGGTCGTATCCTAAGGAGGCCCTGAAGGGGGACATGCCAATCGCCGAGGAAACCGTGGAATTATGGGTGTACTCGATCCATGGCAGGTGGCTGCTCCAAGAAGATGGACTGGAGGCGATGACTCAGCGCAGAGCGGCCTCCAGCTCTTGATTTGCCCATTCGCACTGCCCATTGCTCTGCTGGTGGTATCCGGATGACAGGCTTACGGTTGACCCCAGTGCATTACAGAATGCCCTCCAGACCTGGGACGAGGAATTGGGGCCCACAATCAGAGACGACATCAGTGGGGACCCCGTGGAGGCATATGACATGCTGCACCAATAGGTCCGCTGTCTCTCGTGCCGTAGGCAGCCCCCGGAGAGGAATGAAGTGGACAGCTTTGGAGAATCGGTCGACAATGGTAAGAACCGTAGTGAAGTGGTTGGACGGTGGGAGACCAGTCACAAAATCCAGGGCGATGTGGGACCAGGGGCAGCTGGGGACCGGCAGGGGATGAAGGAGCCCGGCCGGTGGAGAAGAAGATGACTTTCCGGTGGTGCACTGAGCGCAGGCCCGATTGTAGGCAGTGACGTCCTTTCGCAGCCTTGGCCACCAAAACGACCTCTGGAGGAGTTCTACCGTGCGGGACACCCCTGGATGGCATGCAAATCTCAAGGCATGAGCCCACTGAATCACTTCACCCCGGACCGATGTGGGGACGAACAACCGCTCCGAGGGGCCACCTCCAGGATCGGGCTCCACCTCTTGCGCCTTCATGACCTTCTCCCTGATGTCCTACAAGAGGGCACCAACGACACAGGATGGTGGAAGGATGGTCTGCTCATGGTCCTCTGATACCTCCGCCGAGAATTGCCTGGAGAGGGCATCTGGTTTGGCGTTCTTGGCCCCAGGGCGGTAGGTGATCATAAAGTCGAACCGACCGAAGAACAGGGACCAGCGGGCCTGCCGGGAATTCAACCGCTTGACGGTCCGCAGGTATTCCAGGTTTTTGTGGTCGGTCCAAACCACAAAAGGCTGGGCAGCCCCCTCCAATCAGTGACGCCACTCCTCCAGCGCGAGCTTCACCGCCAGGAGCTCCCTGTCACCGATGTTGTAGTTTCTCTCTGCTGGAGACAGGCAATGCGAGAAGAAGGCGCAGGGGCGGACCACCCCATCTATTGGAGAGCGCTGGGAGAGCACTGCCCCCACCCCGGAGTCCGATGCATCCACCTCGACCAAGCACTGGATGGACGGGTCCACCTGCGTGAGGACACAGGATGACAAGAATTCCCTCTTGAGGGCGCTGAACGCAGCTGCAGCCTCCTCTGTCCGACGGAAAGGGACCTTCGGGGACGTGAGACAGGTCAAGGGGCGGGCAACCATGCTGTACCTGGGCACAAAGTGGAGATAAAAGTTGGAAAACCCTAGAAACTGCTGGAGTTGCTTCCTGGATGGGGGGGAAGGGGGGGCAATCCACCACCGCCTTGACCTTCACCGGGTTGGGGAGAACCTGGTTGTGGGAGATAACAAAGCTGAGAAATGAGGTCTTGTTAGTGTGGAACTAACATTTCTCGGCCTTCACAAACAGCTTGTTCTCCAGGAGTCGTTGGAGGACCCGTCTCACGTGCACCCGATGCTTCTCTAATGACTGGGAGAAGATAAGGATGTCATCTAAGCAGACGAAGACAAAGGTGCCCAGGAAATCCAGGAGAATGTCATTTATCAGACGCTGGAAGATGGCCGGCCCGTTGGTCAACCCAAACGGCATCATGAGATATTCAAAATGGCAGCTTGGGGTCCGGAATCCCGTCTTCTATTCATCTCCCTCCTTAATCCGCGTGAGATGGTAAGCGTTGTGGAGGTCGAGCTTGGTGAACCAAGAGGCCCCCTGGAGGGAGTCGAAAGCCGTGTCCATGAGGGGCAGGGTGTACTTATCCTTTACCGTGATGTCGTTGAGCCCCCTGAAATTGATACATACATGGTCGCAGGGAGCCATTCTTCTTGCCGACGAAGAAGAATCCTGCCCCCACCACCGAGGAGGATGGGCGGATAATGCCCGAGCTGAGTGACTCCTTCATAAATGTATCCATCGCCTCCCACTCCGGAGCTGACAGGCTGTATAAGCGACTTGACGGCAACGGGGGACCAGCCCGGAGATTAATAGCATAGTCGTAGGGTGTGTGTGTGTGTGTGTGTGTGGGGGGGGGGGGTGACAGCGCCTGCGACTTCCTGAATACCGCCCCCAGATCATGGTATTCTGGTGGCACCTTGGACAGATCTGGGGGGTGGGGTGGGGGGGGCAAAGACACCGACAGGGCGCATGCTGTGGACTGCAGACACGCGCTGAGGCAGAACGAGCTCCAAGACGTGATGTTCCCTGTCCGCCAATCAAATGACGGGTTGTGGAGCAGCAGCCAGGGGTAACCCAGGATGACCGGGAATGTAGAGGAGGGCAGCACCAGCAGGCGTAGGTCCTCCCGATGGTTCCCAGAAACAATCACAGACACTGGGGCGGTTTGCTGAGAGACAGTCGCTAAGGGGGTTTTGGATAGGGCTATTAGTCTGAGTTACCGGAGTGGTGGCTCAGTTGGTAGAGCATCCGCCCCACACCCGGGAGGCAGGGGTTCAAATCCTGACCAGGTCATACCAAAGACCATATAAAAATGGTACTTTCCACCTTCTAGTGTGGTGCTCAGCATAATAGAACGGGGAAAGAAAAGTTACACACAGAGCTACCAGAGGACTGACCCCCCACTGTACCGGACCGCTCAAGGCCCCCGGTCCGGACGGCGTGTCTCCCTCCACCCTGAGACACTGTGCGAAAGAGCTGGCTCCTGTCTTCACAGACATTTTTAACACCTCCCTTAAGCTATGCCACGTGCCGTCCTGCCTCAAATCCTCCACCATCATCCCTGTCCCCAAGAAGCCACGGATCACTGGACTTAATGACTACAGACCTGTAGCGCTCACCTCTGTAGTCATGAAGTCCTTTGAGCGTCTGGTCCTGCCCCACCTCAAGTCCATCACCACCCCTCTCCTGGACCCGCTGCAGTTTGCCTACCGAGCCAACAGGTCTGTAGACGACGCAGTCAACCTGGCCCTCCACTCCATCCTGCAGCACCTGGACTCCCCGGGAGCCTACACCAGGATCCTGTTTGTGGACTTCAGCTCGGCATTCAACACCATCCGCCCCGCTCTGCTCCGAGACAAGCTGTCCCTGCTCAACGTGCCTGACTCCCTCTGCAGGTGGATCACCGACTTCCTGACGGACCGGAGGCAGCATGTGCGGCTGGGAAAGACTGTCTCAGACTCTGCTAGCATCAGCACCGGATCACCCCAGGGCTGTGTACTTTCCCCCCTACTCTTCTCCCTTTATACCAACTCCTGCACCTCCAGCCACCAGTCTGTCAAGTTGATCAAGTTTGCGGACGACACCACCCTCATCGGGCTCATCTCCAACGGCGACGAGTCCGCCTACAGGAGAGAGGTGGCCCAGCTGGCGTCCTGGTGCAACAACAACAACCTGCAGCTGAACGCTCTGAAGACAGTGGAGATGATTGTGGACTACAGGAAAGTCACAACCCCTCTTCCCCCCCTCACCCTCACAGGCTCTCCCATCACCACTGCTGATTCCTTCCGCTTCCTAGGCACCACCATCACCAGGGACCTCAAGTGGGAGCCGACCATCAGCTCCCTCATCAAAAAGGCCCAGCAGAGGATGTTCTTCCTGCGGCAGCTGAGGAAGCTCAAGCTACCCACCAAGATGTTAGTGCAGTTCTACACAGCCATCATCGAGTCCATCCTCACCACCTCCATAACCATGTGGTACGCAGGAGCCACTGCCAGGGACAGACTAAGGCTGCAGCGTGTCGTGCGCACAGCTGAGAAGGTGATCGGCTGCAAACTCCCATCTCTCCAGGATCTGTACATCTCCAGGACCCGGAGGCGTGCTGGCCGGATCATAGCCGATCCCTCACACCCTGGTCACGTACTGTTTGCCCCCCTCCCCTCAGGTAGAAGACTTCGGTCCATCCAGACTAAAACCTCCCGTCACATGAACAGCTTCTTCCCCTCTGCCATCAGACTGCTGAACACTAAGTGACTTATTGACTCTCGTGCACTATGTACAGCAGCTCAACCAGACTCATGTCAATCATCACTGTTTTCTTCCTGCATTACCGACTGCACTATATGGTTCTCCACATTATCTGCTGCTCGCTAATATATTTTAACTGCTGACCAGTATTACTCACTCTTATTCTACACTTTATTGCATGTATAGTTTATTTCTTTTATTTTATCATGTTTAATGTTGCAGCATTGCACCGAGACAAATTCCTAGTTTGTGTACTACATGAACAATGGCAATAAATCTGATTCTGATTCTGATTCTGATTCCACTGTAGCTTTCACTACTTACAGTAGCTGTGTGGCCTAGGGTCAGAGAAATGGAGATAGGCGCCAGCCCATACACCAGAAATGGTGTTCCACATGCTGTGGAAGGGAATTAACTTAACTAACTTAATTAGTCTGAGTGGTGGCTGGAGAGTATGACAGGGAAGCCCTAACCGGGTTGCCAGGTCCCCTGATATAAAACTCTGCTCAGCCCCTGAGTCAATCAGTGCATGTGTGGTGTGTTCTTTGTGCTTGTAGATGAACCTGATGGACGCAAGGCAATTGGTGAGGGGTTTTGACTGAGACGCGTCCGTGAGTCCGCCTACTGCAACGCACGGACCCCTCTTCTTGGCTGAATGGTGCAACTGTCTACCTCATGCTCACTACTCCCACAGTGCATGCACAGCCCCAACTCCCCGCGGTGCTGTTTCTCCGCTAACAGAATCTTGGAGTGCCTGACTACCATATCCTCCTGCCCGTCTAGCGCTTCCGGCAGAGGCAGGGCCAAACAAGGCGACTGGGAGGAGCGAAAAAGCTGCGCGCTCGAGCAACTGGAAGCTCTTTGCTTGGCTGCTTGCTCCCTCAGTCTATTATCCAAATTAATGGTGAGCGAAATCAGCTTGGTGAGTTTCTCCAGCTTATCCAACCTAGCTAGCTTGTCCCGTAGGCCGGGGCTTAAGGTCCGGATGAAAATGCTACACAATGAGGCATCCTCCCACCCAACCTCAGCGGCCACCACCCCGAAATCGACAGCGTAGTCCGCCACTGACCTACCGCCCTGTCGGAGATTTAACAACCGGGTGGTAAGCACACTATCCCAATCGGAATGGTCAAATACCTCGAGGAAATTGGCAGTAAACCCTCAGTAAGTGAGATTAGCATAGCTAAGTTTAGCCATCATGGCATAAGCCCAAGCTAGCGCTCTACCCTCAAGCAGATTAGTCACATAGCCTATCCTACTATGGTCTGTGGGGAAGTCCCCCGGCACTCGCTGGAAAACCGTCTCACACTGTAAGATAAACCCATGGGCCTCCCCGAGCTTGCCGCTGAAGCGAGCGAGTGTGGGGACCGGTGTGAGCCGGGCTGAGAGAACCTGACTAGCCTGGCTAGGAGGGGAGCTAGCGGGAGCCGGCGGATCCAGACGATCCAACCGGCTGTGAATTAGTGTTAGCTGATTGAGGATAAAGCCTTGTTGGTAAATTAGCTGCTCCACTTGAGCGTCTAGATTGTTAAACCGGCGTGCTAGCACACTGTCCACTGGGTTGCTCTGACGGAGCCGTACTGACATAATTCTGGACCCAGGGGAAAAAAGACAGACTCGAGGGAATTACAATTATCCTTTTATTAGCTAACAGTGCTCGTGTATGCGTGTGTGTATGTACAGTGCGTGCAGTGTAGGACTCGTGCTGGGGGAAGAGCAGGACGCCGTTCAGCCTGGCAACCCTTTATTGACAAAGCATAAGTATTAGCTCAGCTCCTGGGCAAAGAGCGTTGTAATGAATGACAGCTTACTTTGCAGATGGTGGTGGTGAGCTCAGGTTGGCCTTGAGGGTGACAGCCAGGGAGACACCGTCTGGCTCTTGTGCAGGGGAGAGTGCGCGTACCCTGTGGCTCGAGTGGAGCTGAACCGCTGCCGGGGGAAGAGGAATCCACCGCCAGGGAGATCCACCTGTGCACAGGGGAGGATGAACTTGACAAGGTAAGTCACTGTTTAGCTTACGTGTGGTGAAGCATTGGTCTGGGAATCAGATGATGAGCCAGGACATGGCTGTTGACGAGAGGCGTGTTGTAGGGAGTTTGACAGACGGCTCCGTGCTGAGTCACAGGCAGGTCTGGCTTTTAAAGCCTGCTGATGATTGGCAGCAGGTGTGCAAGCAGCTGAGGTCGATGATGGCCCTGAGGGCACCATGACAGTAATGTCATGAGAGTGCTGTCTTCTGCAGAATCTACAACCGCCATTTGCAAAAATTTCTTCAGCAAGTAAACACGGTAGAGATGGCTTCAGAGAATACAGTAGAGATGGTTTCGCAGGTTTCAAGGAAATCTACACTGTGGTCCAATAAAGGGGTGCAGACTTTTCTGTGCTTGGTGGCTGACAATAGAATCCAGAAAGAGTTAGATGGAGCGATCTGCAACAAAAAAGTTTACCAGGAGGTCTCCGAACAGATGGCAGCCCACGGATACAACTGGACATTAAAACAATGTAGGGAGAAGCTGAAGAAAATGAAAAGTGATTACCGGGCTATCAAGGATCACAATGGTCGAAGTAGGGTGAACAGAAAGGACTGGAAGTGGTTCAAACATGGACACTATTTACAGCTATCGGCCATCCAGCAATGGGAAGAAGATTGGGGTCGACCTGTCCAGGGTCATGTCATTGTTGCAAACCATGGATGGTAAGTGTTTCGTGATATTCTGCATCTTTTCGCTTATTTATCCTATTGGTGGCAAGCTCACTTTTTTGAGCAATAACAAGGCCATTCTCTCCTGGCTAATGAGTGTTAGCGAGGAGTGCTAGCTAGCGCCTCGCTAACACTCTAACACTCTAGCTATTAGCTCCTTGCTACCACTCTAGCTAGTAGCTAGCTATCTACTAGGTCTGCTGATTCGCGCTTGCTTTGTCTGAAGTATTCGCTTGTGAGAGCAAAACAATAAAATATGCTAATCCTGGATAGAAAGTTTTGTGTACATGTTGCACTTTGGTGCTGTGCATTAAGTTGTGTGTATTTTCTTTCTGGAATCTGTTTCCACATGCCAGGGGTTCGCCTCCCATAGCATGAATCCCCCAGGCTCTCCTGCGTCTGTTGCAGCACCAGCATTGGAGCCAACGCCGATACCAGCCCCATCACCAGCTCAGTCAACATCTGGCACAACACGTTCAAGTGCTGGTAAGGCACAATAAACAAAAGATTAACACCCTGTTGTGTTTATGGATACAGGTCAAATGGACCCCAGTATCCAAAATCTCAACATATACAAGTGCATTTTAAAACCAGTGATTTATAAAGTGATTCATATAATTTCTTAAGTCTCATAATAGACCCACATACCTTTTCTGTGGATTTTCCAAAAATAGTGTTGGAACAGTGTTGCCATGCTGTTTCTTTTCCACCTTAAATCCCTTGATGGAAAATGTACTTGTACATGTACAGAGTGGATCCTGGGTTGCTCACTTGTCAGGGGTCCACAATCTGGTCCCATTTTTAGCTGTGGTGAAGGAAGTACTGATACAATTCTTGTTTTTTTAAAAACTAATGAAGCACATGAACTGATTTTCAAATGTACTTACAGTCAACATGATTCATTGAAATGATTCAAATCAGCTGACTGTATTAACTCATTCAGATTTCTGAGGCCACAACAACAACAAATTATTTTAAACATAGCCTGGTGCATGCAAAATCTGTTCTTTTTCACAAGTGTATTTTCCTAATATATGTTTTGAACTTGCTTTAACTAATCACCATCCATTTCTGTCTTTCGCCTAGACAAGAGGAAAAGGAGCCACCCCACAACGGACCTTGCCACCGTGTTTGCCCAGATGCATGGTGACAAGGTGTGGCTCCATGAATGGCAGCTTGAACAGCAGCGTGAACAGCATTGTGAAGCACTTGCCCAGCACATGCAGACCATTACCTGGCTGAACTGGGCAGGCTTGTGAATGTGATGAGTGGCCGGCGTGTGTGACCCTGTCTACCCACCCCGAGTGTTTTTTTTTGTTATTATACTTTTGTACATGTGAAATAAAACAATCTGTAATTTTACTGATACTTGTAATAAACCAGTGAATCTGTTTGCATCATGATTGTGTTTTGTCTGTTATGATACTGGTGTGAAAAGAGTCAATAATTACATACACATCCTCTCTTCTGACCAAATTTTGCTGTACATCAGGTTATGTGTCTGTAGTACATTACTAATTTTCTCCAAACTTTTAGAAAAAAAGGGTTGCTAGAAAATTTTTATTGGAGTATATGATGGAGTCTAATTACTTAAACATCCTATAAAAGTCTATAGATCAAGGTCAAGTTATAGGTTGTGGGAGCAGTTTTGGACCAACAAAATCTTGTGATGCAGTGAATCACGACATTGTAGTTAAAAAATATTTAGACACATTTTGGTAATCCAGCCGATCTATGTTTCCATGTTATCTGTATGTAATTGTTATGGTCTGAGCGTTGATATTGTCCGCGCTCGGGTCATGCAGTATTTTCCTCCCGTTCTGTGTTAGTTCCCTGTGGTCCTCTGAGCTTTTATTCTGACAGCGTCTCGGAGGGGCTTCCAGCTGTCAGAGCTGAATTCCTCTGTGACAGCTGGATTACATTCAGTTGATGACGTCCTCATCAGCTGATTAATCCTCTAGTCCTATTTAAGGGAGCAGCTTTGGTTACTCGGGGCTGCAACCTCACACACGTCTAACGCTGACCTCCCCAGTGTTCGGCTGGGGTCCCTATTCCCTGGCTCCAGCCACCCTCTCGATCCTCTGTGTTCCCAGTAAGTTATTCCTTGTCATCAGTATATCGTCATTATGTCTTAGCCATAGTCTTTATTTGTGTTTTGCCCCACGAGGCTCATTATTTTGTATTGTTGTTCTTTCTTTAATAAATATGCAAACTCTACGGCTGCCTATAGCATCTCATTAGTGGCCCACGAGGACCACGCCATGACAGTAGGTCGCAGCCCAAACAAGACGCCGGTGACCGTGAGTTTGCTTTATTTTGGGCTGATAGTTTTTCCCTTTTCTGGGTGCTTGTATTTTTTGACAGTATGTCTGCATTCGAGCGTGGGTTCTGCCCCGAGTGGTTGTGGAAGGTGGATGGCTACCTGGCCGAAGCTCGCCTCCTTATGCCCACCTACGCTGCATACGAGCACCTGGATCTCTCCCAGAGGACATTGTTAAAATATCATCTAACTTCCTTTCCTGAAGGGAGGGAGAGAGTGACGTGGATTGTTGCACAACGTGAGCAGATAGAGAGGGCGGCCAAAGAACCCTCACCTCCTCCGTGTAACACAGCTGTCCCAACGAGGGAGGAGATCCGTGGACTGGAATGAAACTCTGGCAGGAGGCCGACGGTGAGGCACCCCCGCTCCTCACCTCGGGATTCAGCTCCTGTCACCCGTCCAGCCCAGGTGTGGGGTTCCCCTGACCTTCCCTCCTCCTCGCCCTCTGTCAGTAAACGTCGTTGCCGTGCCCATAACAAGCCTCAGCGAGAACCCCGTCCAGATCCAGTTCCGGAAGGCCGCACAAACTCTGCTTCCCAGCCAGCTGTAGCCTCTGCGTCTCATCAGAGGGGTAAGACAGCAGTCACCTCTGGGTTGTATGTTCCTCATCCCCAGACCACCTCTGCTGTTCCTTCTTCTTCCTCAACGCTCTCCCCAGCTGCTGTGAGCTCCACGAGTCCGCCTCCAGCTGCTCCCGTTCCTGATCCAGTGCAAGCGGCTCCTCTTCATCTTCCCGGGGGGCCCTTCGTCACCATCCATTGGGGGAAGGGAAGACCCAAGCCCGCTACAGCAGGCACTATTGGACCTCTGGAGGAAAGGCAAGTGCAATTTCATTCTTCTCCTCCTTATTGTGATTTGCCTTGTTTGACTCCTGGGGGTGGAGTTCAGGGTTCACAGTCTCCTGTGCTTCCTCCACCTGCTGTAGCCAGTAATTATGAACCTGCTACCTCTGTCTCTCCTTGCCCTGAGCGTTCCCTGGTGCCAGGACAACACCGCCTGATGAGGAAGGAGCCTGCGGCCCTGGAGAGCCTAGTTCCATCCCCGCAGCCACAACACTGGCAGAGGAGGAGGGTGGACTGCCAACTGGAGCCTGCGCCGACGAATAAGCATCCCCGGGTCTCCACAGAGGAACAGTCCGACCCGGCAGGTCACGGATCCCCTGCCACCACTCCGTGCGGGCCTTCAGCGTGGACGTCAGGGAATCCTCAGACTGTGGACACCATCATGCCGGTTGCGGAGCCTGCTGCAGTCGAGTGGGAACCAGAACTTGACCTTCAGCACGCTGAACCCGGATTGTCAAAGTCCTGGGCTGCGGTAGAGCCCGAGATCAGGCAAGTGCTCTATTTTGTCTTCTTTTCTTCTATTCTGGAGCATTTTTGCCTGTCTCTCGGGGAGACGAGCCAGGCGCAGCCATCTGCTGTGTCCGAGCTTGTCTTGCTGGGCTCTGCCGCTGCCGGTTATTCTGATCCCGGTTTCTGTTTCTCCTCTGAGCCTTCTCCCAGGGTCACCGGTGACGAGCCTGCTCCGGTCGTCGCCTTGGAGGTTCTGGGTTTGGGTCTGAAGGTCATTCCTGGTGCTGCGCTGGCCCAGTCGGGATCCGTCGTGGGTGGTGTTCCAGCCTAGTTGGGGCCCGACGTGGGTGCAACGCGGATCCAATCGGGGTCTGTCATGGACGCTGTTCTGGCCCAGTCGGGGTCCATCGTGGGTGCAGCACGGTCCCGCTTGGGATCCAACAGGAGCGCAGCGCCAGTCCAAGTGGAGTTCGGAGAAGGAGCTGCAGATCCTCCGCCGATCGACAGCGGACTGGTCCCTCAATTTTTCCCCGATTCCCTCCCCCCCCGCCACGGGTGCCGCTAGGATTCCCCTTTCTTGGCTCGGCTTCCCCTCGCTGTCCCTCTCGGTAGGGAGGCCATCTCTGAGCTCTTCCCTTCAGTCCTGGTGGCCTGATGACGCTGGCCGGCCGCCTGGGAAACTGTTTCGCCGGTTTGGCGTTCTGGGTCGGCCACCCAACAAACTGGACTTTTTGTTCGGCGACCTGGTCCGGCCGCCAGAGGTACTGGTTCTCCGTGCCTGGGACTGGGGTCGACCACCCAAACTTATCCTTTTTCCCCTGCCAGCGATCTGGACGCTAGAGGCAGGTAGACCTCCCGAACTATTTGTTTTTGTGTTATTGTGCTCTGTCTGCCGTCATCCCCGTAGTTTTTTTTTTTCCTCTCCTGTAGTTCTGGAATGCTCTTGTGTTTTTTTGTTTTTTTTTTCCTCTATGAACTATATTGTACTGTCTGTATTTTGCCGCTCTTTAGCATGCTTTTTTTTTACTTTCTCTCCCCTCGGTAGTCTGAGAGTTATGCTCTTTTTGTTGCCTTTGCCCGTGTATTGGGAGTTTATCTGAACTGTCTGTATTTCGCCGCTCTTTAGCGTGTGTTTTTCTCTCCCCCTCTCTAGTAGGAGATGTGCGCTGTTGTTGCCTCTTCCAGTTTATTTGGACTTATGGAACCGTCTGTATTTCGCCGCTATTTAGCGTTATATTTGTTTTTTTCCTTCCTCTGTTTGAGAGATGCTATGTGGTTACCTTTTGTTTCTTTTGGCCTGTGTATCATGATCTTTAGGCATAGTAGTTCTGTTATTTGCATTCTGACATGGATGGCTCTCACGAGCCATCAGTGACACGCTGTAGGCAGCCGTGAGTTTGTACCTTTATTAAATAAAGACACAATGACAAAATAACAAGCCTCGTGGGGCAAAACACAAATAGCGAAAAACACTAACATATGAACAGCGAGGGCAGAACCTGAATGTCGGAAGGAACTGACCTCAGGGTTAGGGAAGCCCGACTGGAAAGGAGATGTAGGTCGCAGCCCTGAGCAAACAGAGCTGCTCCCTTAAATAGGGCTGAATAGATTGATTGGAATGAGGTTGTTCAGCGGGGCTCCACTGACAGCTGGAAGCCCTGCCGAGACGCTGTCAAAATAAACGTCTAGAAGCACGCCAGAGGAGAGAACGAGACTACCGCACAGTCCGATTTTTTTTTTTTATTACTTATTTTGTACCCGTAGGTAGATTTGTTTTGCAGTCTGGTGACAAGCCACCAGCTGCCGGTTGCTGCGTGCGCAAGCGCCCCGTATCCCTAACCTGCATGTTTTTGGTATGGAGGAAACCGGAGAAATCCCGGAGTAAACCCACTCAACACGGGGAGAACATGCAAACTCCACACAGATCACTGTTGGTCTGGGGCAGGGATCGAACCCACGATCTCATGATCCCTGCGATCCTTAATCCTTAATCCTTAATCACCCTTATTGTCATTCAACCGTACAACCAATCATGTACAGTAGAACGAGATTGTGCTTTACCTATCTACAGTGTCAATCACACACACCCCAGTGCAGAATCAGAGGGCTGCTGCCATGCAAGTCGCAGCCACAGATTTCCCTCCTCCATTCCATTATTGCTGAGCACCAAGCTGGACGGCAGGAAGTTCCACTTTTATATGGTCTTTGGCATGACCCGGCCGGGATTTGAACCCCTGCCTCCCGGGTGTGGGGCGGATGCTCTACCAACTGATCCACCACTCCGGTGGCCACCACTCCCCTGGCCGAGGGTAAACTGTGCTGCCACAGTGCTAACCACTGCACCACCGTGCAGCCCAGATTGCCGACAGAGTCAGCACACGACCCATGACAGTTGCCCCCGTTCCCGACGTGGATTCTAGACGCGATGTAACATCGGGCTCCCCCTCCAACTGGGAGGCCAATAAGACCACCCCAGGGAGGGAGGAGGGGGAAAAAAGGCTGAGGAGGGCTTGATCCTGGCGACCAGAGTGAAAACAAACAAACAAAAAAATACCAACAGGAGACACTACAGAGCATGCAAAACACAGAAACACTCCATAATGCACAAACAGGCAGAATACTATGAACAAATAAGGGACAACTAAGCTTATCGGCCACAAACAGAAAACTCGGGTCTAAAGACCAAGATACATACTGTACTTCCAAGGGAAAAAAAACACATATCATCCCCCAACAGAGGAAAGGGGGGGAGAGAAAAAAAACACTAGAAATGTTGAAACCCTGCCCTTTAAATCCATACAAACTAACGGTTACAGGCAATGAATGGACATCTCAACAGAGGGAAAAAAAAAAAAACACGCTAGGGAGTGATGAGATACACAGTTTCTTACATAAGACACCAGCACATCCCAAAAGGTTACAGGAGCACAGAAAAAGAAAACCAGGGATGACAGCAGTCTAAGCACCACGGCATGAAAGCCGATAGTTCGGGGGGGCCGCCCTGCATCTAGCATCCACATCGCTGGCAGGGAGAAAAGGAACAGTTTGGGCGGCCTACCTCAGTCCCATGCCAGGAAGCACAGTTCTTCTGGCGGCTGGGCCAGATCGTTGAACGGACGGGAAAATTTGTCAGGTGGCCGACCCAGAACGCCAAACGGGCGAGGCAGTCCTCCAGGCGGCCGACCCACATCACTCAGCCACCAGGACTGCAGGGGAGAAGTTGAAGACGGCCTCCCTGGAGAGGGGGAAAACGAGGGAGAGCCAAGCCAAACATGGAGAACCCCAATGGCACCCGGTGGAGATGAATGGGGGAAGGATTAAGATGATGATGATGAACCAGTCCTGCGTCAGGCAGCAGAGGATCTGCAGCTCCCTCACCGACCTTGAACTGAACCGGCGCTGCACCCCTGTTGGACCCCAATCGGGTCAGCGTGGCACCCACGACAGACCCCGATTGGGCTGGAGCAGCACCCACGTCGGACCCCGATTGGGTCAGCGCAGCACCAGAAACGACCTCCAACCCTGGACCCGGAACCTCTAGCACAGCGACTGGGAATGACTCCGCACCGGTGACCCTGGGAGAAGGCTCAGGAGAAGAAAAAGAACCGGGATCAGGATCACCGTTAGCGACAGAGCCCAGTGAGACGAGCTCGGATGCAGCAGAGGGCTGCACCTGGCTCGTCTCCCCGAGAGACAGGCAAAAATGTTCTAGAATAGATAGAAGGAAGACAAAATAGAGCACTTGCCTGCACTCGAGTTCTGTCGCCGTCCAGGACTTCGACGATCCGGGTTCCGAAGGCAGAAGGACGTTGTCTGGCTCCCACTCGGCTACGGCGGGCCCCACAGCTGGCATGATGTTCTTCACAGTCTGAGGACCCTCCAACGCTGACGTCCACGCCAACGACCCGCACGGCGTGGTGGCAGGAGATCCTCGACCTGTTGGATTGGTCTGCTCTTCCGTGGAGACCCGGGGACGCTTCATCGTCGGCGCAGCATTGCAAACTGCAGTCCCCTCTCCTCCTATGCCCACGACGTGGCTGTGGGGCTGGAACAAGGTTATCCAGGGCTGCAGGCTCCCTCCTTGTCTGGCGGCGTAGGCCTGGCACCGCGGAACGCTCAGAGGAAGGAGACACAAAGGTAGCAGGTCCATTACTAATTACTGCAGCAGGTGGAGAGAGTTCAGGGGACTGTGAACCCCGAACTACGCCCCCAGGAATCAAGCAAGGCAATTCATCTAATATGGGATCAGAATAAAAAGTTACTTGCCTGATCCATGGAGGACTGATGGAACCCGTTGCAGTGGACTTCGTTCCTCCCTTGCCCCGCTGGATGGTGATGGAAGGCCCCCTGCAACGATGAGGAGGAGCCGCTCGCGGTGGACCCATGACGGGCGTCGCCGAAGCAGGACTCATAACACTCACAGCCAGCACACAAGTCAGCACACAAGGCAGCATGGCTGGTGTGTGTGACTGTTAGAGTAATTTTGAGCTTAAATTATTCAAAGTCAAATAATCCGGCTGAAAGTTGAATTTATGTACATTTATTACAAAAATATAAGGAGTCACCCCACTGGCCACCTTGGGGGAGAGGTTACAAGGCATGACATTCAGACACACCTAGAATCTCTAAAGGATCCATTCTTCTAAGTCTGATATACTGTATATAGGTAGGAGAAAGGAGAGGGTGGATGAGGATAAGGGAAGGGACAGAACGGGACAGTCCTGATAAGTGAGCTTATCCAGGCGGACGTCGGACACTCTGGAGACATGGGTCATGAAAACATGAGATCCATAAAACTAACGGAATGTCCATAAAACACTAATCTATAAGATGAGGAGTTCCTGTGCATTCCTGCGACCCGAAACAGGACATGTCAAAGAGATTATAATAAATTGCTTAGATCATTCCTTACGCATGTACTAACCCTGTCTGAACTCTTTGAAACTGCTCACAGAAACAGGCCAAGGATATATTAACTTATCCTACTGTATATGGAATGCACATATAAACATTAAACATGGCATATGAAAGGTATGATACTTCTCAAATATAATAATACATTATTAATATCAATAATAATGTAGATGATATGGAATTTTTCCATCAGTGACCCATTCAAAGTTATTTTTTTATATAGCTTGAATTTTGCACATTCTGAATAATCTGGAATTTGCTGCTGATTGTAATAAACAATTTAGTGACTTATGTGTTTGCATCATGATTTTCTATTTTGCCTGTTAAGACACCAGTGGGAAAGAGTCAACAGTACAAACCATTTATCAGTAATGTTGAAAATAATGGCTCATTTTTAAAAAAAAGTAACCAAACCAATTATTTTATTTACTGAAAACTGTATTGTTGGATGTGCCACTGCAGAAGACACTGCACACTTTTGTGATAGTGTGGGCACCCAGCACACGTGTGGGCACCCAGCACAATGCAGAATGATAATATTCACACTCAGCAGGGATTGCATACGAACAGAGAGCCCTAGGGGGACAACCAGAACAATGAATATTGTTATTCATCCCCAGAGGAAGGAGAGGAAGTCTGTTGCCAGTTAATCATGTGATTGATATGTATTGTCTCATATGTATATCAATATGTAAATGTGCCATGCATTCTCTCTTACTGAATGGATGACGTCACGCGCTGTCCCAGCGTTCGCCGTCGGATTTGCATAAACAACAATGCAGATCACGTGTGAGTGTTCTCTCGGGAGATATGTAGGCCTCATGCTAACAGCTAGCAACTCAATGTCTTTGCTGCAGTGTCGTTGTTTAACAGTGATATGTCCCGGTCTGCACCAGTTGTTGTTAACATACATTATCCCTCCACCGCCCCTAGCTTTGCCACTGTCTGGTGTTCGGTCAGCCCGTATCATGTGGAAACCCTCCAGCTCAATGTTAGCATCTGCTGCTAGTTCAGTTAGCCACGTCTCAGTAAACAAAAGGAGAGCGCACTCGCAATATGTGCTATCATAACGGCAGATAGCCGCTAGCTCATCTGCCTTTCCCAGTATAGAGCGTACATTTCCCATGACAACAGATGGAAGGGAGGGTCTGTACCTTATATTTTTTGTCCTCCGCCTTACTCCAGTCCGGCAGCCGCGGCGTTTTCGCCTCAGTTCTCTCGGTATGTCGAGTTTTTCCAATGGGACCGGGTGGCAGTTGAATGCTAGCAGCTCTTCCCTGCTGTATCGTATCCTGCTATAAACAGTGGCTCCGTCCACCGGCTCAGGAGACATTTGGGACGATCTGTGTGTCCGTTATATAATGGAGTGAAAAAAAGGACGGATCAAAAAGAGAGAGGAAGGGAAAAAAAAAAAGACTCGGAATCGAGCCGCTGTTGCAAAAGGCAGCCGACTCGTGTGGCGCCGGGAGACATAAGAGACACTTTTACAGACAAGACAAACTTTTATTGATTAAAAACTTCATATTTTGACTGAGCGACTCCATACTCGGTGAGGCACACCTTCAGTTAAAGTACTATATTCCATTCAAGTGAATGTATTAATTCATTCTGATTGCTGAGGCCACAGTAAAAACAGATGATTTTAAATGTAACGCAGCCCTTGTAAAATCTACCGAAGCACAGCTACATGAAAATTGTGGTTAAATACAACAACGAAGTACTTTATTGTCACATTCAAATTGTAAGCCCTCCTGTTTTGTTTTTCTTTTGAATTCTTGGATGAAATATGGTGCGCAATATAAGCTGCTGCTTCAGCCATCACCCATTTCAGATAACCTATGCTGAACTGTATAATCAGAGGAGTTATTGTTTAATTTGACCTTGTTAGATTTTTTTCCCCTTTGTTATATTATTCTATTTTCTTTTAATCTTTACTTTTAATCGATCCGAAATAAAGATTCATTCATTAATTCACATTCCACCACTGTCTTTTAGCAACAAGTGTATTTCCCAAATATGTTTTAAACTTGCTTTAATTAACCACCACCCATTTGTCTTTTGTCTAGGCAAGAGGGAAACTGTCCACCCCAACTGGACCTTGCCTCACTATTTACAGAGATGCAGGCTGAAGATCTGCTGAACCAGGACCAGTACGAGGGGCCGATCCAGTTGCTTCTCAGTGAGGCAGCGTGGCTGCCATGTGTGACCATTCCAGTTTTTTTTTTACAGTTTGAATTTTGCACATTCTGAATAATCTGGAATTTGCTGCTGATTGTAATAAACAATTTAGTGACTTATGTGTTTGCATCATGATTTTCTATTTTGTCTGTTAAGACACCGGTGGGAAAAGAGTCAACTGTACAAAGGATTTATCGGTGACCTTGAAAATAATGGCTCATTTTTAAGAAAAAGTAACCAAAACAATTATTTTATTAACTGAAGACTGTATTGTTGGATGTGCATACTGCAGAAGACCCTGCATACTTTCGTGACAGTACCAGTATATGGAGGAATTCTGGGTCATATTAGCATCTGCTCTTCATCGTAATGGGTTTGGGCGGGGGTGTCTAATCATGTGCCATGGAGGGCCAAGACCCTGCAGGCTTTACCTCCAACCAGTGTCTTCAACAGCAGATTCCACTGAACTTCTTCCACTGACTGATCAGTGAGAACACCTGCTGAAGAGACTGGGTAGAAGAGAGAACCCGCAGGGTCTTGGCCCCCCATGACACATGATTGGAAGCCCCCGGATTAGGTTTAATGGGATTTAACATTTTAACACAAACTGCTTTATGGTTCATAATTCTGTTGACAGACTTACACCAAACCAAAAGTGATTTCTCAAACTGCTGGATTATTCTTAGCTTTTCCAATCTTTCAGTATTTAATTTATGCCACATGGTGGTAACCTTCACATATAAAAAAAGAGACATCTGCAAAAACTTCAGAGGTTTATTGTCAGTGCAATTCCCAGTGCAATACTACATGAATGCATGTCTAGTACATTGTTGATGCAGAGAATATATATTTCTACGGTACATGTATCTAGTAAATCAAGTATTTTCCATGTAACCTTGTGACTGCATTATTTTAATTGCTTTTAATCCTAGATCAAGTTTGTTTTGGCCTAAAATGGATGATAACTGTCAAATATATCTTATTATACCTAACTCAGTACTGTTTACTTTTTGAATATATATTTTGTGGCTAATATACAGTAGTTATTAACATGGTGATCAAGTTGTGTCAGCTGATCATTTTTTTCTATGACACCACCTCAGACTCTGCTGCAGAAGCAGGTACGTCCATGATGTCTCAACAGTCTCTCCATGATTTTCCACGCAGATCAGAGCAATTTGTTGTTCAGGAAATAAACGTTTCTACAGACATTCTTAAGCTCTGTAACCACTGATCGTTTGTGAAGCTGTGTTGACATCAGTGACAGGCTGATGACATCCATGACAGGCTGTGCTGAACGCCCAGACCGAATGAAGCGGTAATTTCCCCACAACAGAGCCATCTGAAACACACACACAGTGTACATATTTTAGTACCTAAGAGCGATAACTTGCAGACATTAAAGTGTAGTACAATGTACTTATAGCAAACTAGCATTAGCAACATTAGCTTACCGTCATATATGACCTAGTTTGTATCCTCACGTCTTTGGCTCTCCCAGAAGCTGCAGAACTATTCCAGAGTGTTTCATCTCGCTGCCTGTACCCTTGTCTGGCGGTCCTTTGTGGCATTTATGGTGAAAAAAGCCACAGACCAAGGAGTCGCCTTGTACAGCTGCATGTGTTATGTTTTGCTTGGGTCGCGTGTTCTACGTCACGGGAGTGTGGCGCCGCCTCGCTGTTATAGAAATCCCACCCACCCCAGCTTAACACGGTTGTAATGGAGAGTAAAGCGAGCCGAACCGTGTCGAAGTGAATCGAGATATGCCGAGGTGTGCTGGGCTAGTGAAAAAGCGCCTTAAGCGTACTGCAGGAGGTCTAGGGTATCTGGTATGCTGTCCTAAATGAGGGGCAGCACCACTCTCTTGAAGCACTTCATGATGATTGGACTGAGTGCTACCGGCCTGTAATCATTCAAACAGGTTGGCGGGCTATTTTTGGGAAGGAGGACAGTAGTTGTGGTTGTAGCAGACTCAAGCTGGATTAAACACTAAAATTAACTTTTTTTATTATTATTTATTTTGTACCAGTAGGTAGATTTGTTTTGCAGTCTGGTGACAAGCCACCAGCTGCCGGTCGCTGCATGCGCAAGCGCCCCTTGTCCCTAACCTGCATGGTTTTTTTTTAGCATGTGGGAGGAAACCGTAGAAATCCCGGAGTAAACCCACGCAACACGGGGAGAACATGCAAACTCCACACAGATCACTGTTGGCCGGGGGCAGGGATCAAACCCACGATCTCACGATCCCCCGGCCGAGGGTAAACTGTGCTGCCACAGTGCTAACCACTGCGCCACCGTGCAGCCCATTTGCTTCATGTATGAACAAACTGTCTAACCTCTGCCCAGTTTCATAACCCCCAACAGAATCCAACTGTGATGGAGGACCATATGCAGCACCCCTGCCCCCTCTCTTCCTGCCTTTCAACACAGATCCCTGACATGGAGAAGAGAGAAGCAGGAAACCATCTGCCCCATTGAGACATTATTTTACAACCACGGTAGTGAAACTCCTGCAGAACAGGAATTCTTCCTAAAGACTTTGTAAATGTGCTTACAATGTTGCTGCATTATCTGTTGTCATAAATGGTTCATTTATGCATGCTTTTCTTACTTATGACCCATCGTAGTTTAGAAAGTTCAGGTGGAAGTATTCTGATAATGTGTGCCTAGTTTGTGATAGATGCCTATGACTTCAATTTCCCATTGGGATGAGCGAGCTTACCAATGGGGCAGTGAGATAGTCATGCAAAGCCCTGATTTGCCGATTCCTCAGGACTGTCCTATGGGTAGGGGCCAATACCCCTTTATCACATGTCTCTACCCAGAATTCTTTCTCTTTTGCTGCTGTTTTTCTGAGGAGAGAGGTCATCAGCCCTCTTTCTGTCCTCAGAGGCCTGAAGGCCTCTAGTTCAGCTCTTATCTGACTGAAGGTAACACTTGAAGCTGTCCATTTTTTTTTTTTTTTTTTTTTTAGAAAGCTTTAACTACCTGAACTTTGACACTTTTTGGATTTTTCTTTAAAACTTCATCACCTTCTCTAGCAATTCATGAGTAGTGGAAGTAATCTTCAATTTTTTGTTTATCTTTTCTAAAGCCAACCAAGCCATGATTTTCTTCTTTAATCTTAATTTTTCTGTAAGTGAAGCATGATCACACTTTTTAGAGCTCATTCCATTTTTAAGGCTTCCTTCTGGCTATCATACACTGCAAAATGCAGGCCTTGAGTAGATCCATTGTTCCAGCCACCTCCAGCAGATGCAAGCTCAGGGCTTGAAAAAGGCCCCACCTCACCAAGGATTTCCAGGCCGAGTCCCCGGGGCACAGGACAGCAGGGAGAACCAGTACTGCCAAAGCTCATCTCCAGCCCAGGTTGGACCAAAGCCGGACTACCCAGAGTCAATCCTCCCATGCCTGTGACTCCTCCTAAGTCTCAACCATTTTGTCCTGTTCCCAGCCACTTGGGAAACAAGCAACACCAAGAGAGTAAGGCAGTTAAAATAAAATAAGATAAGCATTTATTAGTCCCACAAAGGGGAAATTCCAGGATTGCAACAGCACAGGGATAGCAACACTCGGAGCAACAATCAAGAAGACAAGAAAACAAGAGCAGCGAATATACAGTACATATGTACATATAAATATATAAATATATATACACACAGTGCGGAGCATTGTAGCTAGATGGAATAAATATATAAATATATATACACACAGTGCGGAGCATTGTAGCTAGATGGAATAAAAAGCATAGCCATCTACTTAGTTATCCTACATAGTATGAATATGTACCCATACATATAGTCACCCTCCGTAGCGACCAATATTGTCCTAGTTGTATACTGGAGGGGACCATTGTGTAAGTCTATTGCGTCTTATGCATTCACTACTATTAGGTCGTCACGTTTTTTTTGCTATCTCTGCGAGCAGCCCTGCTTAGGTTATACAGTCTGACAGCCATAGGTAGGAAGGACCTGCGAAACCTCTCGGTTGCGCACCTAGGATGATGTAGTCTGCTGCTAAATGAGCTTCTCAGTGCGTTCAGTATGTCCTGCATAGAGTGGGACTCGGACTCCAGCAGAGATGACAGTTTAGCCACCATCCTTCTCTCTCCTATCTCCTCCAATGGGTCAAGGCATTGCCCCAGGACAGAGCTAGCTTTCTTGATCAGTTTGTTCAGTCTCTTCCTATCGGCCGCTGTAACACCACTGCCCCAGCAGACCACTCCAAAAGTGATGGCTGATGCCACCACTGTGTGGTAGAATGTCTTCAGCAGCTCCCCTTGTACACCAGCAGTTAACAGCATTAGCTTCAAGGAAAGCCACAAACTTTTTTCTGTAATAAGCATCCCTTTTTGAACACATGGTAAAGTTAATCTTTTTTTCTTTTCCATAACTTTTTTCCAAATTCCATTTTCCTTAACTTTGCGTTCCACTTAATTTTACCACTATTTTCACTTCACCCTTATTCCACATATGCAAGACCTGTAAATATGTAAATATTGCTGTTTCTTCATACAGTATATGCAAAATTACCACTGTTCATGCTCTCTTTGGTTATTTTTCCATTTTATAAATGGCACAGATGTCTATTGTCATTTTCAGTTTTTCTGTAATACATTAACTTACCAATTGCCAGATTCTTAAGCTTAAGTCTTTGTTCAAAAAAGTTTCCACCTCTATAAAATGTGGATGGTGCCTCAACTAGTGTTACAAACAAGGTAATGCAAGAGTTATTAATAATTATTAATCCCAGTTATTAATTATTAATAATCATATACATATTGTCGAAGACCCTTTGACCTTGTACCTCAAGACCGAAGATAGGCTCATCAGCTTGCAGTTCCTAGAGGAATTTTCCTCATAGGAAATTCTGTCACTTTTATGTGTGTGCCTGGTGACTTGAGGGTTAACCCAGCTGCACTGTCTACATATACCAGACAACCTCCACTCACCTGTATACCAGACCTCTGACTGAGTGACCAGTCCAGTCAGACACCTGGAATACACCCTTGGTATTAACAACAGCCCCTCATGGTCTCACTTTGCTCTTGTTAATCTAGGCAAATGTTGAAGATCAGGAAAATTGATCTATAGGAAGTCTGTTTTAAAAACACCTTAAAGAGTAACCTTTAAAAACTCATAAAAAGTGTAACACCTCTTTTAGAAAAATACCTTCTTGAAAAACAACCAGGAAAGATGGACACTGAATCAGTGATCTCACAAACTCCCATACTGCCTTTAAATATGCTGTAGTATTTATTGACAGTCTGCAAAGCTCGGCCAAAAAGGATATACTTGCATAAAAGCAGTCAATTAAATCAAAATGATAAAATTCAAAATCAACCCAAAACTGATTGAAAAACCTTGATTCAAAAAGTTGGTAGTTGTAAAATCAGTCATTTGATCAAAAAGTGAAATCATTCAAAAATATAAGAATACAAAAATCACCAAGATCAGTCCAGAAAATCAAAATTTAAAATCAAACAGAAATATGAAAAATCTAAAAGAGTCCAAAATAAAAGAAACCCTTTGAATCATAAAACCTGGTAAAAACATCTAATCAATTTGTGGATAAATGTCTAAAAAGCCTTGCTGGGGAGATTAAAAAAAAAACAAAAAACAAGAGAATGATTAATTGCTGGTCTTCTCCTTCTATTGCTCCTCTTCTTGGGGAGAAGAGGAAGGAAAGGCGAGGCAGGGAAGCTGGAGGCCCGGGCAAAGGACTCTCGAAGCTCCGTTTTCTGTTCTTCCATCAGCGGAGCCCCATGATGTAATGCAGCATGTTGGGAGAGCCGCCAGCTGTGGTGACTCCACTTCCTTCTTCTGTTTGCCCAAGTGTTATTTTCTCCCTTCTTGAAGCAGAAGATTTAGAGTTGCTAAAAATTGAAGAGTTGAGATGGTGTTTGGTCCATCTTCTTAACAGCGGTTTCCCTCTCTCCAGTCTTCTGCTATGGGATGAATGGTGTCCTGGAGACTGCCGAAAATGAACATTTCAGGGCTTTTGAACAGAGTTTTTAATACCTTTTTTTTACACTCAATTGTGATTGGCTAGCAATCTCCCCATAGGCTTTTTGGCTTCTGTGATTGTCTTAATGCTAACTCATGTATAACATTACCTCATTCTGCACATGTTTCTCTCCCGAGCTCCAGTACAGCCATGTGCCACGTGTACCCCCCCCCCCCCCCCACACACACACACACACTTCCAGGAATAGGCCACGCGCTGCTCATGCACTGCTCACTTCATCATTTTCCATTACCAAAATAAATCAACTCGCTGTCCTAAAAAGTTTCATTTCCTCTTTTTCTCACATGCTTTCCTGTCAACAGATCCTGCAGAACATTTCACAATCTGACCCCACATAAACCTTCCATTGTGCATCAAAAATACATACATCATGGTTACACAGGTTGATCACTCTCATTCTACTGTTGATCACACAATTCTTAATCAATGAGTATACATTTGTTCTACTGATTACACAAGATATTACATTTCACGGTATATGCTTTCAATATTGCTCTGCATTCAGTTCTATGATTCAACAGCCATGTCTGCTTCTGTCCTTTCTGACCACAGGAGTTTGTGCTCTCTGATGATTTTGTGACCCTGGCTGACCTCCCTGTGATGTTTTCGGTATTCTTGGGCCATTTGAAGCAGGATCACCCATTTTCTTTTCATAGGGGGTGTAGGAATATTTAATAAAATATTGTAGTGAGGTACAGGAATTATTTATTTTATTTAATAGTGGGTGTGAAAGGGGGCGGTGTTAAACCGTCACTCCTGCACTCGCTAAATAAAATAAATAAGCACTCGTAAAAGGGGCACCAGTCCTAATGGACACTTATATTAAACTTAGTTTTAATTAATTTTGTACCTTCAATTACTTAATGGATCAGTCTCAAAATTTAAGGGAATTCTTCTCCTGTCGTGTTCTAAGAGACACATATATGTGAAAGGAAAACGTTTCAACTTCTCTCATTCACCCTTTTATTAAACTCATTCAGGTTACATGATATGGCATTCAAATGATGGATAAACAGATTCAAATGATAACAGGCATCCAATATCACATCAACTGTTATTGGATTCCTGAACATAAAATCTAGCGTTAGACCTTTGTAGAACCAAGGAAAAACCAGACTTATGTTTCAACGGTAAATGAGGCTGAAATGTCTAAAAAAAACCAGAACACAATTTTATGGGGAAAATTCATAAGCTAATTATCTAAAAATGAACATCTGAATTAATCTACAAAAATAAAGGGAAGTTACTTAAAAATGACTAGGGTGTCTTCCTTCAGTTTATAGCTTTATCCTATGGCTGAGAGACTAATTGTACCATGAAATACTGGTTATATTCAATTGTAATTTGAATGTTAGGACATCACCTTTAACCCAGCAGATAGGAAAATGGGAGTCTCACTTACGAACAGCTGTAGGTCCACGTGTTCAGCAGGTCAGTGCCGACTGGGGTTTTGAAGTCGGGACATTGGGAGAAGCGACTGCTGCTATGCTTCCTCACAGCCGTGAGAAATGCAGGCTCAGCCGGGGGCTCGTACAGGACTGTGGCAGCAGTGAAGAGTTGTCCCAGAGCAGCGTGAAAAGTCCTTAGGCAACGAGTCCGACCGAATCAGTGAGGTCTCTGGCCGCGGGATAGACCAAAAAAACTGAAGGAGAAACTTCTCAGTCAGGCGGGTATGAGGCCTGAAAGAGAGTCCAAAAACACAATCTCTGTTCACTTTAAATTAGGAAAATTAAAGGTCCACTTTAACAGCGTGAAAAGTCAGAAAATCTGAGAAAAAAAAAACATTTACTAGGATAAGAATGGCTTCTGAGGTGAAGGGAAAAAGAAGTTTGAGAGTTTGACTCTCTATTTAAGGTGAGCTCATAAGAAAAAGATGGTTTCTCCTCAGTAACCAGAAAAATTAGAAAACTAACGCAGGATTTGACAAACTTCACACAGAAAAATTTAGATAAAAGAAAACTACATGGAACCTTGAAAAGGTGGAATAAAACTTTCCTCTGAGATCTAGATCGCTATTCTGCTTCTTTAATCTTAATCTAGTTCCTGATCTACCCAGACTTCTACATGTCTTTCAGTCTTTTTTCTAGTTCTCAATCCACTTATTCTTTGTCTTTTCTTTGTCTGTCTTATTCTTTCTTATTCTTTTTATTCTTTCTTATTCTCATGCAGGGCGGCTCCTCACTCCTTTTAACTGAGCATGCCGTTGGGCCATAAAACATGGGCCAGTCGCAAGGCAGACCAATCAACTTTATAAAAAGGAGTTTGAACTGGTCACCATCCAATGTGAAAACATTTCTTTGTTTGGGAGCAACCAATCGAATGAGGGCACCATCCCATAAAAATGCAGAGAAGGCGGGGTGGGGGGTGGGGCAAAGAACGATAGACAAGAATTAATACCCATTCAGTTCTTATAAAATTAGGTGCTCAATATAAGATCTAACTAAGTTAAATGACTTGGCTAATATTCAAGTTCTGTAACATTAACATTGTCTGTAACATTGTTCTGTAACAAGCATTAGTTCCGGGGTGAACGGCAGAACAGGCAGGCAACTCTCCCATCCTGCAACAGACAGGTGAAACACAGAGAACATCTTTGTAATTGGAATTTTGGTTAGGCAGGATAGCAGGCTGTAGTTAGCTGTAAGCAAAATCTTCAGGAGGTTTTACCCTCCCCTTTTATGCAGAAGCACAGTTCTTGTTGTCAGTTACAGACTGCAGAGGCTTCGGTGCTGTGTTGAGGATGGCAATTTCTTTTATGTAGCCCTCCACCTTTGTGGGGATGAACGCTGCATAGGACATCATCCATGCTATCATGGCTGAAGCACAGATGAGTTCCATCCACCACACCACTGTTAGGACCCCTCAAGTCACTCCCCAAAAGGCAAAAGCTGCCAGCCTACAGACCCAGATGTTGCGGCCACTCTTTTTCAGTTTCATCACCAACCATATCTGACGACACAGCAGTGCCGCTGCAATCAACCCTACACAAGCCACATTTATCATGACGTAAAAGATGGAAAGCATGTCGATAATTACCCAAAAGAGGATTATTACTGCACGGGTGATGCCTTCAGGATCACACCATGGTGTAATGCGACCCAACATATAGGTGATGAACAGGGTAAGAGTGTGATCGTATTTGCCAAATATAATGTTGACCAAGGTGATGCGGATGACTGCAGCCAATGTTGTCACAATTCTCAGGGTATGCCCCTTAGACCACTCCCCAGTACAGCAGAAGCATGCCCAGATAGCTTGTAGTACCCAGAAGTGTATTTTGGCTCTTGTCAGTGCAGTAACCCAAGCAGGTGAAGGTGATGTATTCACTCTGTATGAATTGTCCACTGCAGTGTAGAAATCATCTACTGTTGCTGTTTCTGTAATCAAGTTGCAGTAGGCTATGCTGTGCCAGTAGATTCTGAAGCCAAAGCTGAGGAGCGGGGGAAAGTTGAGTGTTGAATAGTTGTCAGCCCGAATCCAAATGAAGTCTGCAACTGCGTGGTGTGGAAGTTTTATAACTATATTTCCTCTTTTAGTGGGAGGAGTTTCCCTATCCCTCCTCTCTTCGGCGCCTTCTTCTGATGAAAGATGGATGAGACAGCAGCTCGGCTGCCACCTTTGATGATTACCAGAAGAATTATCCCTGCTATTAGCAGGCCTAAACCAAGCAACAGATAGGGCCATACCCAGCTGAACAGCGTTCCCAGCCAGGTAGTGACGACTTGTAGCCCTTCTTCAACTACGTATTTCAGCTGCTCCTTTCAGAACCGTAACCACGGTCCCTTTAATTGTCTTTCCATTGCCATTTCTAGGAAAGTGCACTCATGTTCATTCTTAACCTTGCCACAACGAAGCCAATGCTCAGCAGGAGAGTGACAGGTGCCATTATTATAGATGCCATTCTTGCCCTGCCATTCATAATCAATTTCTCCCTTTCCTTCACAGAAGCTTTTCCTGAATGCATAGCTCTCTGCAACATAGAACTGGGGGTCATCTACGACTTGTGGGATGATTTGACCCAGAATTTGCTTCCTTCTGTGCATGGAATACCCCATAAGTGCTTTAGTGCACCCCACATTCTCAGGGAACACTCTAATCCAGTGACCGCTGATCTTCTTCCAGACAGTCTGCAAACCATATGTTTCATATTCTCCCTCATAGTAGTCTTCACAGTCCTTCTCCCAATAAGGGATCTGCCCACAATCCCCTCTTGACAGGCTGATGGTGCAGGTAGTTTCGCTTGCGTCGCAGATCATCTTCCATGGTGCTGGGTTGATGTAATTAATGAAGGTGCATGACCAAGGCCAGATGTCCCGATGCTTTGAGTACACTGTTGCTAGAAACTGATGCTTCACCCAATAGTTTGAGGATTTAGTGAGACATGGCAGGACCCATTTCTTCATTTCTCCTTCTTCAATTCCCCACCATGTCAAATACCCTTTTTTTTAAATTTATCTTTTGTTCATATAAAAGACAAAAAATAAAATAGAAATATGTCTTTACCTTCTTTACATGTTTCAACTGCACTGCAGCCTTCATCAGAAGAATCAGCTGATTACTGCCAGGTGACATTTATCAGCTGATTTTTTAAAAATCAGCTGATAAATGGCAGTGCAGTGAAGTGAAGGCTGCAGTGAAGGCTGCAGTGCAGTGAAGGCTGCAGTGCAGTTGAAACAACTGAATGAACCTATTGACGTATGTCAAATACCTGTCTCGCTTCCGTTCTTCATGACATGACTGCAAAAGGCCTTTGATAGTGTTGTTCTTCTTCAGCGATGTACAATCATACAGCCATGTGCCCCAGACGCCGGTCCAAACTTGCTGCAGGGGGCATCGAGGTGATTTTTTTATCATCTACATATTCAGTGCCATTGAGCGAGTCAAATATTTTATCCACTGCACATTCATCAATTGCTTTAAAGTCTGCCTGGGGGACTTTTAACAGATTATCTGGAGTAGGCAGTCTTTGCACATAAAACAGGGATTTGAGAACTTCACCCAGGCCTTGTGGCCTAACGGGCATACTGGGTGCAAATGTGCCTTGAAAGTAGTTTAATTTGAACATCCACAGCCAGGGCAGTGTGTCGTTCAGCCAATCTTCATGGTATGCTGCTGGTTCAGACTTGAGGGCCATGCCGGGTATTAGCACAGTTAGGGGTTTGTAGACCCGAATGATAACCATATAATGCTTACCACTGGGGCATTTACTGTTGATGTTCCAGAAACATGGGGCTAATTTGTTTCTTTTTTCTTGCATGGAGTACAGCCGTGGACAAAATTGTTGGTACCCCTCTATTAATTACATCACCCTTTATTGTCATTCAACCATACAACCAGTCATGTACAGTAGAACAAAATTGTGTTTTATCCTATCTACAGTGTTAATCACACACACCCCATGTGTAGAATCAGAAGGGCCGCTGCCATGCAAGGCGCCGCCAGATTTCCCTCCTCCATTCCATTATTGTTGAGCACCAAGCTGGATGGCAGGAAGTTCCGCTTTTATATGGTCTTCGGCATGAACCAGCCGGGATTTGAACCCGTGCCTCCCGGGTGTGGGGCGGATGCTCTACCAACAATGGTCACAGAAATAACTTGAATCTGACAAAAGTGGTAATAAATAAAAATTCTATGAAAATTAACCAATGAAAATCAGACAATGCTTTTGAATTGTGGTTCAACAGAATTATTTTAAAAAACAAACTCATGAAAAAGGCCTGGACAAAAATGATGGTACCCTTAACTTAATATTTTGTTGCACAACCTTTTGAGGCAATCAAACTTATTTCTGTAATTGTCAATGAGACTTATGCACCTCTCAGCAGGTACTTTGGCCCACTCCTCATGAGCAAACTGCTCCAGTTGTCTCAGGTTTGAAGGGTGCCTTCTCCAGACGGAATGTTTCAGCTCCTTCAACAGATGTTCAATAGGATTTAGATCAGGACTTATAGAAGGCCACTTTAGAATAGTCCAATGTTTCGCTCTTAGCCATTCTTGGGTGTTTTTAGCTGTGTGTTTTGGGTCATTATCCTGTTGCAAGACCCATGACCTGGGACTGAGACCAAACTGTCTGATACTGGGCAGCACATTTCTCTCTAGAATCGATTGATTGATTGATTGATTGATTTTATTTATTTGAACATTCCAACAAAAGAAAAAAGATAAACCTTTATTAAGATAAGATAAGCCTTTATTAGTCCCACAATGGGTAAATTCCAGGATTGCAACAGCACAGGGATAGCAACACTCAGAGCAACAATCAGAAGGCAAGAAAAAACAAGAGCAGCTAGTATACATATGTACATATTAATATATATATATACATACAGTATATATATATACATATATACATATATACATATATACATATATATATATATATATATATATATATATATATATATATATATATATATATATATATACTGTATATATACTGTATATATACTGTATATATATGTGTGTGTGTGTGTATATATATATATATATATATATATATATATATATATATATAGAGAGAGAGAGAGAGAGAGAGAGAGAGAGAGAGAGAGAGAGAGATTTTTGATTTTTAAAAGATCTTTAATAAACACACTTGTCCATCAGTCAATACAATTTCTATGTCATGCTATATTACACAGAAAATTATTCCCCCAAAAAACGCCCCCAAAAAAGCTGTCCATCATGAACTGAACAGAGGACATTCTCCAGGGACCAGAGGGTCCTGAAACCTTCCACATCCCCATTCCCCATAAAAAACTGAAAGTCCAGCCTGATTCTGGCTTTAAGTAGCCTCACAAATAAAATTTTGACATCAACATCATTCTCAACATTCTCAAGTTTTCTTCTCCGGCTTACATAGACAGCCAACTTTGCCTGCCCTAAAACAAAGTTCAGTAGTTGACACTTCTGCTTAAAACGACGATTGTACATAAAACCACAAATGAAAACCTGCTTAGAGAAAACTTCCTTAAAAATATGAAAAAGTTCTGTGAGAAGTTCAAAGAGGCCACTCAGGCGCTGACATTCAATAAAACAATGAAAAATTGTCTCCCTAGAGGAACAAAAAACACACTGATCACTGACACTGCTGTTAATCACAGAAACAAAAGCATTGACTGCTATAATACCATGCAGGACCCTCCACTGTAAGTCTCCATGCCTCTTAGGGAGAGGGGCTTTATAAAGAGCCCTCCAGGCAGGCTGATGCCCTTTTCCTAGTTTAAAATAGTCTCTCCAAGGAGTGTCCACACAGGTGTTCAATCTGTCCTTGTTGAGTGCCATCACCACCAGTCTGTAGAGTGCCTTACCACTGGCTCCTCCAAAGTCCACACCAGTGGGAGCACAGAATGCCAGTAAGGAGCAAGGAGCGACGTCAAAGTCCATATAGAGCGTGAGAGAGGGAAAGGGGTCCGTGCTTTCCGGCTGCAGCGTGCCATTGCTAAAGTCCAAGAGTAGGGAGTGCTCAAGTCCATGAAGCTCCTGTTTCCAGTGTGCAAGAAGACCATCGATGAAACGATTCGACCTGACACCAAGATGAGCTGCTAAAGCTGAGGCGTTGTTGAGGCCAGGACCAGCCAGTTCCACCACTTGCTTCAGAGTGAGAACGTTCCTGGAACACAGCCTATCAAGGAAGGTCCTTCCAACTCCCGGCAGGACACCAAGGCGACCACCAAAAACCAGCGGCTCCCTCAACAACCAGTAGAGGGAATCGCATGGCCCTCTTTGTTTTTTAAAAAGAGTCCACACTGAAAAGAGACTGCGGTAAAAACTGGGTAAAGACAGTGCATTAGAGTTCTTAAAATCCATTAAAAACACAGGGAGGTCTAGCCCAAGCCCAAGGACTCTCTGTAAAATAACACAGGCCAAAGGCCTCCATACCAGGTCCTGGGGGCCCGTCAGCAGTCTCTGTATGAAAGTCAGTCTAAAAGCAGCACCTCTACTAGCTAAATGAATCACTCCTTGCCCCCCCTCCTCTTTGGGAAGAAATAACAGGGCTTGAGGAACCCAGTGGAGTCCACCACCCCCAAAAAAGTCCACCAAAACAGACTGAATTTTGGACAACAAACCAGCAGGGGGGTCCATGCACATGAGGCGGTGCCACAGGGATGAGGAAACAAGATTATTTAAAATGAGCACTCTTCCTCTAAAAGATATTCTTGGCATTAGCCACTTCCACTTGTTTAGTCCCCCGTTAATTTTCTCTATGACCCCATCCCAATTTTTTTTGCTCAAACTGCTGATTTCCAATAAAGACACCAAGATACTTAAAACCTCCTTTTTTCCAAATCAACCCACCAGGCAGTGTAAGCTGATTTTCTAGTTTCTCCCCCACCATCAGAGCCTCGCTTTTTCCCCAGTTTATTTTTGCAGAGGAAAGTCAGCCAAAAAGATTGACACTCCTAACCAGAACGTCAATGTCACTCTGCTTATTTAGCAGAATGGCTACATCATCTGCATAGGCCGACAGCTTGAACGTGGTGTCACAGCCAGGAAAAGTAACTCCTGATAGATCCCTTCTCAGGCAGTGAAGCAAAGGCTCTATGGCGAGGGAGTACAGCATCCCTGAGAGAGGGCAGCCCTGCCGAACCCCCCTCTGGACTTTTAAAGGGGCAGACAGGCCCCCATTTATCTTCAGCACACTCTCAATGTCACTGTACAAGACCCGTATCCTGGCTATGAAGCCTGGGCTGAACCCAAAAGCTGTTAAAACTGTCCATAAATATTGGTGTTCAACCCGATCAAACGCCTTTTCCTGGTCAATTGAAATCAAACCAGTTTCTACCGCCAATGAACCAGAGACCTCCAAAATATCCCGAATTAAAGTGACGTTGTCACTAATCAGCCTGCCAGGCACACAGTAAGTCTGGTCTACATGAATGAGCTCGCTCATCACCTTTCTCAGTCTTCGGGCCAGAGCTTTTGAGAGAATCTTATAGTCTGTGCAGAGCAGAGAGACTGGCCTCCAGTTCTTTAGGCTCTGGAGGTTCCCTTTTTCGGCAACAGTGTGATGATGGCCCTCCTGCAGGTCGTGGGTAGGGTCCCCCTTTCCAAGCTATCTTGGAGAACCTCCAGCAGGTCTGGACCGAGCAGGGGCCAGAATTCCTTAAAAAAGTCCACAGAGAGACCATCTATGCCTGGTGATTTTCCATTCTGGAGGCTCATTAGTGCCGTATGCAGCTCAGACAGAGACAGTGGAGCATCCAAGCCGGCAACAAAGTCCTCTGAGAGCACTGGAAGACCATCAAGGAAAACCTGGCCCAGTGACGTGTCCTCCCACCACTCTGCTCTAAACAATTCACTGTAAAAGCTAGCAGCATGTTTCCTGATCTCTGCTGCTGTGGAGATTGTTCTCTCGTCATCGCCCAACAAGGAGTGAATAAGCTTTCTCTGTCCATTTTTCCCCTCCAGTCCAAAAAAGTACTGGGAGGGCGAGTCCATCAGAGCTACATCCATGTAGCGTGAGCGGACCAGAGCACCCTGTGCGGTGACCCCTAGCAAGCTAGCCAAGGCTGACCTTTTTGACTTGAGAGCCTCTAAGTGCTCCTGTTTTCCTGTAGAACTGAGCAACTCCTCTAGTTTTACCACCTCAGTCTCCAGAACTTTCAAGGATTGGGTCAAGCTACGAGTGACATTTTGAGTGTACTGTTGGCAGAGTTGTTTTATCTGGGCCTTACCAAAATCCCACCACAATTGGAGAGAACTAAAAGAGGGTTTTTGTTCCCTGTGTGACTTCCATACATCATGAAAAACCTCTTTAAAAAACACATCATTTAAAAGTGTATTATTAAAATGCCAAAAAGCACTCTTACACTTTACATTTTCAATGAAACACAGAACAAAACAGCAGGCAGTGATCAGTGAAACCAACAGGACAGATACAACTATTTTTAAAAACACTCATTTGATGTTTAAAACCATAAAAACGGTCTAACCTAGCCATAGATAAAAGGTTATCTTTGACATGGCTCCAGGTGTACTGCCTCTGGTCCCCATGATGTGATCTCCACACATTGGCCATTTCATGTGTTTTCACCAGTTCTCTCAGCCTATTGGCAGAAGCAGGGTGAGGCTCCTGATGGTTCCTGTCTAGTCTGTGGTTTAATGTACAGTTAAAATCACCCCCCAGAAATAAAAAACTATTTGGATCACAGGACCTAACCGTATCCGAAAGCACGTCAAAGACCCTGATCCTCTCTGCTCTCTGTGTTGGCACATACACGTTTATAAAAACGAAGTTCACGTTTTCAAACTGTACCTTTAATAAGAGGAAATGACCTCTCACCACCTCTTCTACCTCATAAGAGACAGGCACACAACCCCTAGAGAAAAGTACAGCCACCCCCCCACTGCTACTGGATTTGTGGCTAAAAAAAATGCAGCCATCCCACTCTTTTCTCCAAAGGCTCTCAATGTCCACAGTGCTGTGAGTCTCCTGGACCATCAGCACGTCAAGTTTCTTTAAATTAAAAAGCTTGTATAAAGAGGCCCTTTTTACATCATCCCTGGCCCCATTAATATTGAGAGTGCCAATTCTAAGGTGGGGCATTAAAAAGGATAAAAATAGGGTACAGTAAAAAAACACACACATAGCATAAAAGGGAAGAAACAAACTAAGAGTCAACATGACTGTTAGTAATTTGCGATTTCAGTTTAGCAACCAGTTTCTTTAAACGATAAATTTCCTGATCAGTGAAAGTCTCATTCCCATCATTCAGTTTCATAAATTTGCGAGCTGATGCCACGAATAACTCCAGATCTGGAAAGTAATTTTCCACTTTCACAGCTCTGCTCCCCTTAGTCACCTGGAGAAATTGCCTAATTTTAGTAAAACAATAGGAGCTTTGCTCCTCCTGCGTCTGCGTCTGCATCAGTTCAGACTCATCTCCACTTTCGTCAGAAGCGCTCTCATTCAGTAAATCTAAATTCCCAACCCTACTAGATTTAGCAGAGCTCTGCAAGTTTTCAGCACTTTTCCTTTTTTGTGCAGCTTTAAAAGGATCCTCTTCAACAAAACTACATTCCTGCATTTCTTCATGAACTGCAACGTTTGTCATGCAGTGTTTGCTCTGTGTGTCCGCTACAGCCTCAAACCGCTCCTCCCCCACCTGCAAAGTCTGTTCATTCACGTTCCTTCGTTTAACTGCACTTTTACTTACACCCTCCACCTCTTTACCCCGGGCGACAGGCTCGTCACAATGATCAGAGCTGCCGCCAGACAGAAATTCCCCACCATCACTGTTTGGGGGGGCAACTACCACGCCCGCCGCGGCCACCCCAGCAGAGGCGGCCACGGCCGCCCCAGCACAAGCGGACGCGGACGCGGACGCCCCCGCAGAAGTAGAAGCGGACCGCGGCCGTGACCGTCCCCGCACAAGCGGGCGCCGCAGCGGGCGCCGCAGCGGCATCCACCGCACCACATGTAGCGCTACCCTCCGGACCACCAGAAACAGCGGCGTCACCTTTCTTACCGCCAGTGCTCTTTGTGTTCGCCTTTTCAGGACATGACCTAATAAGATGGCCTTCTGCACCACACGCAAAACACCTCATGGTTTCAGAAGTTGCAAACACCAAGTAGCTAAAGCCGTCAATCCTGAAATTAAAAGACGTGTTCAGTTCAGCAGAGCTGTCTTTCAACACCATGAAACACTGCCTCCTGTGACATATAACATGCTTCAGCAGGGGGGACTTGCTACCCAGAGAGACCATTCTGATAGGGGAAACAACCTGGCCAAAACGGGACAACTCTCTTATCAGCTGATTATTTTTAACGAAAGGAGGAGCGTTTGAGATGGTGATCCTCCTAGACGGGTTAGCCAGCGGTAAAACGGGAGTAAAAGTGTCACTTATGACCACTCCCTGTGCCACCACCTGATCAGCTTTTTCAGTCGAATCCAGAAAGATCACAATTGCGCTGTTCATCCTCGATGCTGATTTTATACCGTCATGCCCAACCACCTGTCCTACAGCGAGGCTGGCCTCCTCCACAGAACAGGGAACTGTCGGGAGGATTCTCACGCCATGACGCCGGGTTAAGCGCTCAAACTCCACACCACCATCAATCACCGGCATGATGGCCGGCCGGGAAAAACAGGCAGCAGAAGCTACCGTTCCCCGACACACACACACCAACACTCACACCCCAGCACACACACACACTCAACCCACTATATTAAACACACACACCTCAAACACACGCGATAGAGAAAAGTTAGAAAAAACAAAGTTTAAAGTACTCACTCGACACCACTCCACACCCCTGCTCCCACAAACGCTCACGCATGCGCACAAGAGAGAGAAAGAGAGAGAGAGAGAGAGAGAGAGAGAGATATTTTGATTTTTAAAAGATCTTTAATAAACACACTTGTCCATCAGTCAATACAATTTCTATGTCATGCTATATTACACAGAAAATTATTCCCCCAAAAAACGCCCCCAAAAAAGCTGTCCATCACGAACTGAACAGAGGACATTCTCCAGGGACCAGAGGGTCCTGAAACCTTCCACATCCCCATTCCCCATAAAAAACTGAAAGTCCAGCCTGATTCTGGCTTTAAGTAGCCTCACAAATAAAATTTTGACATCAACATCATTCTCAACATTTTCAAGTTTTCTTCTCTGGCTTACATAGATGGCCAACTTTCCCTGCCCTAAAACAAAGTTCAATAGTTGACACTTCTGCTTAAAATGACGATTGTACATAAAACCACAAATGAAAACCTGCTTAGAGAAAACTTCCTTAAAAATGTGAAAAAGTTCTGTGAGAAGTTCAAAGAGGCCACTCAGGCGCTGACATTCAATAAAACAATGAAAAATTGTCTCCCTAGAGGAACAAAAAACACACTGATCACTGACACTGCTGTTAATCACAGAAACAAAAGCATTGACAGCTATAATACCGTGCAGGACCCTCCACTGTAAGTCTCCATGCCTCTTAGGGAGAGGGGCTTTATAAAGAGCCCTCCAGGCAGGCCGATGCCCTTTTCCTAGTCTAAAATAGGCTCTCCAAGGAGTGTCCACACAGGTGTTCAATCTGTCCTTGTTGAGTGCCATCACCACCAGTCTGTAGAGTGCCTTACCACTGGCTCCTCCAAAGTCCACACCAGTGGGAGCACAGAATGCCAGTAAGGAGCAAGGAGCGACGTCAAAGTCCATATAGAGCGTGAGAGAGGGAAAGGGGTCCGTGCTTTCCGGCTGCAGCGTGCCATTGCTAAAGTCCAAGAGTAGGGAGTGCTCAAGTCCATGAAGCTCCTGTTTCCAGTGTGCAAGAAGACCATCGATGAAACGATTCGACCTGACACCAAGATGAGCTGCTAAAGCTGAGGCGTTGTTGAGGCCAGGACCAGCCAGTTCCACCACTTGCTTCAGAGTGAGAACGTTCCTGGAACACAGCCTATCAAGGAAGGTCCTTCCAACTCCCGGCAGGACACCAAGGCAACCACCAAAAACCAGCGGCTCCCTCAACAACCAGTAGAGGGAATCTCATGGCCCTCTTTGTTTTTTAAAAAGAGTCCACACTGAAAAGAGACTGCGGTAAAAACTGGGTAAAGACAACAAACCAGCAGGGGGGTCCATGCACATGAGGCGGTGCCACAAGGATGAGGAAACAAGATTATTTAAAATGAGCACTCTTCCTCTAAAAGATATTCTTGGCATTAGCCACTTCCACTTGTTTAGTCTCCTGTTAATTTTCTCTATGACCCCATCCCAATTTTTTTGCTCAAACTGCTGATTTCCAATAAAGACACCAAGATACTTAAAACCTCCTTGTTTCCAAATCAACCCACCAGGCAGCGTAAGCTGATTTTCTAGTTTCTCCCCCACCATCAGAGCCTCGCTTTTTCCCCAGTTTATTTTTGCAGAGGAAAGTCAGCCAAAAAGATTGACACTCCTAACCAAAACGTCAATGTCACTCTGCTTGTTTAGCAGAATGACTACATCATCTGCATAGGCCGACAGCTTGAACGTGGTGTCACAGCCAGGAAAAGTAACTCCTGATAGATCCCTTCTCAGGCAGTGAAGCAAAGGCTCTATGGCGAGGGAGTACAGCATCCCTGAGAGAGGGCAGTCCTGCCGAACCCCCCTCTGGACTTTTAAAGGGGCAGACAGGCCCCCATTTATCTTCAGCACACTCTCAATGTCACTGTACAAGACCCGTATCCTGGCTATGAAGCCTGGGCTGAACCCAAAAGCTGTTAAAACTGTCCATAAATATTGGTGTTCAACCCGGTCAAACGCCTTTTCCTGGTCAATTGAAATCAAACCAGTTTCCACCGCCAATGAACCAGAGACCTCCAAAACATCCCGAATTAAAGTGACATTGTCACTAATCAGCCTGCCAGGCACACAGTAAGTCTGGTCTACATGAATGAGCTCACTCATCACCTTTCTCAGTCTTCGGGCCAGAGCTTTCGAAAGAATCTTATAGTCCGTGCAGAGCAGAGAGACTGGCCTCCAGTTCTTTAGGCTCTGGAGGTTCCCTTTTTTCAGCAACAGTGTGATGACGGCCCTCCTGCAGGTCGTGGGTAGGGTCCCCCTTTTCAAGCTATCTTGGAGAACCTCCAGCAGGTCTGGACCAAGCAGGGGCCAGAATTCCTTAAAAAAGTCCACAGAGAGACCATCTATGCCTGGTGATTTTCCATTCTGGAGGCTCATTAGCGCCGTATACAGCTCAGACAGAGACAGTGGAGCATCCAAGCCAGCAACAAGGTCCTCTGAGAGCACTGGAAGACCATCAAGGAAGACCTGGCCCAGTGACGTGTCTTCCCTCCACTCTGCTCTAAACAAGTCACTGTAAAAGCTAGCAGCGTATTTCCTGATCTCTGCAGCTGTGGAGATTGTTCTCCCGTCATCGTCCAACAAGGAGTGAATGAGTTTCCTCTGACCATTTTTCCCCTCCAGTCCAAAAAAGTACTGGGAGGGCGAGTCCATCAGAGCTACATCCATGTAGTGTGAGCGGACCAGAGCACCCTGTGCGGTGACCCCTAGCAGGCTAGCCAAAGCTGACCTTTTTGACTTAAGAGCCTCTAAGTGCTCTTGTTTTCCGGTAGAACTGAGCAACTCCTCTAGCTCTACCACCTCAGTCTCCAGAACTTTCAAGGATTGGGTCAAGCTACGAGTGACATTTTGAGTGTACTGTTGGCAGAATTGTTTTATCTGTGCCTTACCAAAATCCCACCACATTTGGAGAGAACTAAAAGAAGATTTTTGTTCCCTGTGTGACTTCCATACATCATGAAAAACTCCCTTAAAAAACACATCATTTAAAAGTGTATTATTAAAATGCCAAAAAGCACTCTTACACTTTACATTTTCAATGAAAACAGAACAAAACAGCAGGCAGTGATCAGTGAAACCAACAGGACAGATACAACTATTTTTAAAAACACTCATTTGATGTTTAAAACCATAGAAACGGTCTAACCTAGCCATAGATAAGAGGTTATCTTTAGCATGGCTCCAGGTGTACTGCCTCTGGTCCCCATGATGTGATCTCCACACATCGGCCATTTCATGTGCCTTCACTAGTTCCCTCAGCCTATTGGCAGAAGCAGGGTGAGGCTCCTGATGGTTCCTGTCCAGTCTGTGGTTTAATGTACAGTTAAAATCACCCCCCAGAAATAAAAAACTATTTGGATTACAGGATCTAACCGTATCTGATAGCATATTAAAGACCCTGATCCTTTCTGCTCTCTGGGTTGGCACATACACGTTTATAAGAACCAAGTTTACGTTTTCAAACTGTACCTTTAGCAAGAGTACATGTCCTTTCACCACCTCTTCTACCTCATAAGAGACAGGCACACAACCCCGAGAGAAAAGTACAGCCACCCCTCCACTATTATTGGATTTGTGGCTAAAAAAAATGCAGCCATCCCACTCTTTTCTCCACTGGCACTCAATGTCCACAGTGCTGTGAGTCTCCTGGACCATCAGCACGTCAAGTGTCTTTAAATTAAAAAGCTTGTATAAAGAGGCCCTTTTTACATCATCCCTGGCCCCGTTTATATTAAGAGTGCCAATTCTAAGATGGGGCATTAAAAAGAATAAAAATAAGGTACAGTAAAAACACACACACATAGCATAAAAGGGAAGAAACAAACTAAGAGTCAACATGACTGTTAGTAATTTGTGATTTCAGTTTGACAACCAGTTTCTTTAAACGATATATTTCCTGATCAGTAAAAGTCTCATTCCCATCATTCAGTTTCATCAGCTTGCGAGCTGATGCCACAAATAACTCCAGATCTGGAAAGTAATTTTCCACTTTCACAGCTCTGCTCCCCTTAGTCACCTGGAGAAATTGCCTAATTTTGGTAAAACAATAGGAGCTTTGCTCCTCCTGCGTCTGCGTCTGCATCAGTTCAGACTCAGCTCCACTTTCGTCAGAGACGCTCTCATCCAGTAAATCTAAATTTCCAACCCTACTAGATTTACCAGAGCTCTGCAAGTTTTCAGCACTTTTTCTTTTTTGTGCAGCTTTAAAAGGATCCTCTTCAACAAAACTACATTCCTGCATTTCTTCATGAACTGCAACGTTTGTCATGCAGTGTTTGCTCTGTGTGTCCGCTACAGCCTCAAACCGCTCCTCCCCCGCCTGCAAAGTCTGTTCATCCACGTTCCTTCGTTTAACTGCACTCTTACTTACACCCTCTACCTCTTTACTCCGGGTGACAGGCTCGTCACAATGACCAGAGCTGCCGCCAGACAGAAATTCCCCACCATCACTGTTTGGGGGGGCAACTACCGCGCCCGCCGCGGCCACCCCAGCAGAGGCGGCCGCGGCCGCCCCAGCACAAGCGGACGCGGATGCGGACGCGGACGCCCCCGCAGAAGTAGAAGCGGACCGCGGCCGCGACCGCCCCAGCAGAAGCGGGCACCGCACCACATGTAGCGCTACCCTCCGGACCACCAGAAACAGCGGCGTCACCTTTCTTACCGCCAGTGCTCTTTGTGTTTGCCTTTTCAGGACATGACCTAATAAGATTGCCTTCTGCACCACACGCAAAACACCTCATGGTTTCAGAAGTTGCAAACACCAAGTAGCTAAAGCCGTCAATCCTGAAATTAAAAGACGTGTTCAGTTCAGCAGAGCTGTCTTTCAACACCATTAAACACTGCCTCCTGTGACATACAACATGCTTCAGCAGGGGGGACTTGCTACCCAGAGAGACCATTCTGATAGGGGAAACAACCTGGCCAAAACGGGACAACTCTCTTATCAGCTGATCATTTTTAACGAAAGGAGGAGCGTTTGAGATGGTGATCCTCCTAGACGGGTTAGCCAGCGGTAAAACGGGAGTAAAAGTGTTACTTATGACCACTCCCTGTGCCACCACCTGATCAGCTTTTTCAATTGAATCCAGAAAGATGACAATTGCACTGTTCATCCTCGATGCTGATTTTATGCTGCCATGCCCAACCACCTGTCCTACAGCGAGGCTGGCCTCCTCCACAGAACAGGGAACTGTCGGGAGGATTCTCATGCCATGCCGCCGGGTCAAGCGCTCAAACTCCACACCACCATCAATCACCGGCATGATGGCCGGCCGGGAAAAACAGGCAGCAGAAGCTACCGTTCCCCGACACACTCACACCAACACTCACACCCCAGCACACACACACTCAACCCACTATATTAAACACACACACCTCAAACACACACGATAGAGAAAAGTTAGAAAAAACAAAGTTTAAAGTATTCACTCGACACCACTCCACACCCCTGCTCCCACAAACGCTCACGCATGCGCACGAGAGAGAGAGAGAGAGAGAGAGAGAGAGAGAGAGAGAGAGAGAGAGAGAGAGAGAGAGAGAGAGACACACACACAGTGCGGAGCATTGTGGTTGGTGGATGTGCAGCAGAAAGTCTAAGCTCTCTCTTCGCGGATGGGGTGGGCCATCTGGATGTCTTTGGGCATGATGGTGACCCTCTTGGCGTGGATGATGCACAGGTTGGTGTCCTTGAAGAGACCCACCAGGTAGGCCTCGCTGGCCTCCTGCAGAGCCATGATGGCGGAGCTCTGGAAGCGCAGGTCGGTCTTGGAGTCCTGAGCGATCTCCCTCACCAGGCGCTGGAAGGGCAGCTTATGGATGAGCAGCTCCGTGGATTTCTGGTAGCGACGGATCTCTCTCAGAGCCATGGTACCGGGCCTGTAACGGTGAGGCTTCTTCACTCCGCCGGTGGCCGGAGCACTTTACCGAGCAGCCTTGGTGGCCAGCTGCTTCCTGGGGGCTTTTCCTCCAGTAGATTTACAGGCGGTCTTCTTGGTTCTTGCCATCGCTCTTTATTATTCTGTCTTATATTTCTTGCACGCCGCCTAAACTCCAGCTTGGCACCCGTGTCGTTTTTGCTTCAGTTCTCCCGGTATGTCGAGTTTCTCCGTTAGCACCGGGTGGCGGTTGAGTGCTAGCTAGCTCTTCCCTGCTGTATCGTCTCCTGCTGTAAACAGAGGCTCCGTCCGCCAACTCAGGAGACCTTTGGGGCGATCTGTGTGTCCGTGATATATATAGATTTAAAGGTGTGCCGGATCAGAAAGTTATCACCGGATCAGAAAGAAGAAGGAAGATAAAAAGACTCAGAATTGAGCCGCTGTTGCAAAAGTCAGCCAACTCGTGTGGCGCCGGAACCGGAAACGAACGAACCGGAAAAAGAATTTAAAACAAAAATCAAGCCAAAAATAAAATGTTTAAAAGGAGTGGGAAAAAGCCAACGCTTATATAGTCCCACCCCTTTTCCATATCCAACAAATTACAACATCACTCTTAGTCATCATTCATCCCACAACCACATTCACCATAATACACCCCATAATCAAATTATGCAACAGAAATGACATAACAACGACAGCCCATATTGACAACAATACCAACATCCAACAATAAATGTAACAATAATAAATAAATACTTCTGGTATGTTCAACACAAACACAGACAACACCATCACCATCACAATCACCATAACACAATAACACACAATAACAACCTTTTTTCATTGAAGACACATTGTAATATTACTGCCCTTTATTTTTATATTGCTCAAAAATCATTTCTTTATATGTTGATTTAAATATATGGATGTTTGGACATTGCCTGTGTTTCTCCCTCAACCCATTCCACAATTTTACCCCACACACAGAAACAAAAACCCTTTCTAGTTGATCTCACTAAGTGCATTTTAAATTTTGTGTTCCCCCGTAAATTATATTTCCCTTCCCTTTTTTGGTCAGGTCAGATTCTATCTGCTACTGGTAAACTGTAACCCAGTACAACCTGTCCCAGTCCTAGCTATGGGTAAATAGCCCCACTGCCTTGTGGGTGTCTTGGGAAAAATCAAAGGCTAAGGGAGTAAACCCTGACAGAAAATCCGGAGTGGAGCCCCTAAGGCGGTCGGTTGGCATAACTGTCACCTTCCGGCAGCTCCTGCATCCTGATCCTCCCCCAGCCGTCTTGACTCTGTCTTGCCACTGGATCCGGTGTCTCAGGACGAGAGAGTGAGGCTGATCCCACTTTAAGTCCTGTGGCGATGGGGGAGTGGCGAAGCAGCAGGTGAGGATACACTGGAAGCTGTAGTCGCAAACCTGCACACAGGTGGCTCAGGACAAGTGGTTGCTCTCCACTGAACCGAGACAGCAGAGAAGTTCGGCAGCCTCCTGAGCGACCGAGCAGCCCTTTTCAGGATCGCACTGCTCGCCTCCTTAGCAAGAGGACGGGGCTAGAAAAGGTGCCCCAAAGATAGCTGGTCTCACCTCACCCTGGTCAGCACACCGCGGCTGGCAGGGATCCCCAATTAGCGGTCGAAACACAAAGAGAAATAAAGCAAAGGCGCTCACCTTAGCATCATGGAATGTAAGGACTCTGCTTGACAATGCCAAAGCGAACAGACCAGAAAGACGAACTGCACTAGTGGCCAGAGAACTAGCTCACTACAACATCGACATCGCTGCTCTCAGCGAGACAGGTTTTGCAGACAAAGGCCAGCTGACAGAAACCGGTAGTGGCTACACCTTCTTCTGGAGTGTGTGCAGCAGTGAGGAGAGGCGCGAGGCAGGTGTTGGTTTCGCAATCAAATCCATTCATGTGCGGAAACTAGCAAGCATTCCTGAGGGTCTGAATGACTGCCTGATGAAAATGCACCTCCCACTTGGGAAGAAGTCAAATGCAACCATCATCAGCACTTATGACAAACCATGACAAACCAGCGCTAATGACATACCATGACAAACCCCGAAGAGACCAAAGAAAAGTTTTATGAGGAACTAGACTCCCTCATTGCTTCAGTAAAATCTGAGAAGCTCATCATCCTCGGTGACTTCAATGCTCGAGTAGGGGCCGACCACCACGCCTGGCAGAGAGTACTGGGAAAACACAGCATTGGAAAATCTAATAGCAACGGACACTTCCTGCTCAGAATGTGTGCCTCTCATGACCTAGCCATCACCAACACCATGTTTCGCCTACCTACACGGAACAAGACATCTTGGATGCACCCTTGCTCTAAGCATTGACATCTCATTGACTATGTCATCATCAGGGCAAAGGACAGGCAGGACGTGAGAGTGACTAAAGCCATGTGCGGTGCCGACTGCTGGACTGACCATCGCTTGATCATCTCAAAGATGAATTTCCACATTCAGCCCAAAAGAAGACCACAAGGCCAGAAAGTGACAAAGAAGCTGAACGTCATGAAACTCAAAGACCCCAAGAAGGTACAAGAGTCTCAAGATCACATGCATAGCCGCCTGTCAGATCTCCAGGTCAACCAGCCAAGCATTGAGGACCAATGGGCATCCTTCAGGGACACCGCTCACTCGGCTGCCCTCAAATGCCTAGGCCCAGTAACCAGAAATCACCAGGACTGGTTCGACGAAAACAACACAGAAATTCAGCAGCTGTTAGATCAGAAACACCGACTTCTGTGGGCCCACCAGAATGACCCTACCTGCATGGCAAAGAAAGTAGCCTTTACCAACATCCACAGTGCAATTCAAGCCAAACTACGCCACATGCAGGACTCCTGGCTCAGTGTCAAGGCCGACGAGATTCAATGCTTTGCTGACAGGCACGACACAAAGAGGTTCTATGCTGCCCTGAAAGCTGTCTATGGACCTCAGTCCTCTGGATCATCCCCTCTTCTCAGTGCTGATGGTTCTACCCTGCTGACAGAAAAGAAGCTGGTCCTGGAGAGATGGGCGGAACACTTTTGTAGTATGCTCAATCGGCCTGCACAGATCAACCATGAAGCCATTGCTCGCCTTCCCCAGGTGCCAATAAATTACGAGCTGGACATTCCACCTTCGGAAGATGAGGTCAGCAAAGCCATCAAACAGCTCTCCACTGGGAAAGCCCCCGGCTCTGATGCCATCCCTGCAGAAGTTCAATTCAATTCAACTTTATTTATATAGCGCCATTTCACAACAACAGTCATCTCATAGCACTATCAACTGTAGGGGGGACCCCCACAGTTGCAGAAAGACCCCAGCAATCAGGCGATCCCCTGTGAGCAAGCACTTGGCGACGGTGGAGAGGAAAAACTCCCTTTTAACAGGAAGAAACCTCCAGCAGAACCAGGCTCAGGGAGGGGCAGTCATCTGCTGCGACTGGCTGGGGGGTGAGGGGATAGAGAAGAAGAAAAGAACAGACATGTAGAGAGCAAACAGCACGATGGGGACTCAATCTATGGGAGAGAACAAACAAATGTTAATGACCAGCAAAAAAAAAATATTTCATAGAGAGTGAGGAAAGGAGTGAGGCCCAGTGCATTACTGGAGGTCCCCCGGCTGACTAAACCTATTAGCAGCATAACTAAGGGAGGGTTCAGAAACACATGATCCCTCCCTAATTGTAGGCTAGATCAAAAAGGTAGGTTTTAGCCCTATTCTTAAAAACAGAGATTGAGTCTGACTCCCGAATCCAGATTGGCAGCTGATTCCACAGGAGAGGAGCTTGATAACTGAAGGCTCTGCCTCCCATTGTACTTTTGGAGATTCTAGGTATTACAAGTAATCCTGCATTTTGAGAGCGTAGTGCTCTGTTAGGATAATACGGTAGTATCAGATCTTTTAAATAAAAAGGAGCCTGATTGTTTAGAGCTTTGTAAGTGAGAAGAAGGATTTTAAACTTAATTCTAAACTCTATGGGAAGCCAATGAAGGGAGGCCAGAACCGGAGAGATATGATCTCTCTTTCTAGTACCTGTTAAAACTCTTGCTGCAGCATTTTGGATCAGCTGAAGACTTTTTAAAGATGTTTTAGGACAGCCTGATAATAAAGAATTACAATAATCTAATCTCGAGCTAACAAAAGCGTGGATCAGCTTCTCAGCATCACTCGGAGACAAGATGCTCCTAATCTTGGCAATATTACGCAAATGATAGAAGGCAGTCTTAGAAACAAATTTAATATGTGAATTGAAGGACAAATCCTGATCAAAAATAACTCCAAGGTTCCTCACAGAGCTATTAAGAGAAAGAGTAACTGCGTCCAAACTGAAAGTTTGATTTGGAAAGGAATTTCTAAGGTTTTTTGGACCAACAAGAATGACTTCAGTCTTATCTGAATTTAATAGCAGGAAATTACAAGTCATCCAAGCTTTGATTTCCTTAAAACAGGCTTCTAACTTGGCTAATTGATTAGTATCATCTGGCTTCATTGACAGGTATAATTGTGTGTCATTTGCATAACAATGAAAATGTATACAGTGCTTTCTAATAATGTTGCCTAACGGAAGCATATATAAACTAAAAAGAGTAGGGCCTAGCACAGATCCCTGTGGAACTCCATGACTAAGCTTTGAGCTGAAAGAAAACTCATCATTTACATGAACAAACTGGAACCTATCAGATAAATAAGATCTAAACCACTGCAACGAAGTTCCATTAAGTCCAACATAGTGTTCTAATCTATCAAGTAGAATATTATGATCAATAGTATGAAAAGCTGCACTAAGGTCTAAAAGGACAAGTACAGAAACTAGTCCATTATCAGATGCAATGAGGAGGTCGTTAGTGACCTTCGCTAAGGCTGTTTCAGTACTATGATGGATTCTAAACCCAGATTGAAACTCTTCAAGTAAACCATTTCCCTGCAGGTGGTCAAATAATTGCGTAGCAACAACTCTTTCTAAGATTTTTGAAATGAAAGGGAGATTAGAGATTGGTCTATAGTTAGCTAAAGCTCCTGGATCTAGCGTTGGCTTTTTGAGTAAGGGTTTAATTACAGCCGTTTTAAAAGCCTGCGGTACATGGCCTAAAGTTAATGAAGAATTGATTATATGAAGAATAAAGCTACCAATAAGTGGGAAGACTTCTTTAAATAACCTGGTAGGAATAGGATCTAAAAGACAAGTTGAAGGTTTGGATGAGGAAACTACTTTGTCTAACTCACAAAGGTCGATTGGAGTAAACTCATCAAGACAGACATCAATAGAAGGAGTCTACAAGAAGTCTACAAGACAGGCGGCAAGACAGGCGGCCCAACCACCCTTAGACAGCTCACCAGCCTGTACCAGTCCATGTGGAGCAAGGAACAGCTACCACAAGAGCTCAGAGATGCCACAATTGTCCACATCTACAAGCGGAAAGGAAATCGCCAGTCCTGTGACAATCACTGAGGAATATCCCTTCTGTCAATAGCAGGCAAGATCCTGGCCCGCATCCTCCTCAACTGCTTGCTGGAACACCTGGAGCGGGGTCTCCTCCCTGAAACTCAATGCGGCTTCCGTGCAGGTCGAGGGACCACCGACATGATCTTTGCCGCCCGCCAGCTCCAAGAGAAATGCATGGAACAGTACCATGACCTCTACACAACCTTTGTCGATCTGACCAAGGCCTTCGACACAGTTAGTCACGAGGGACTCTGGATAATCATGAAAAGATTTGGCTGCCCCCACAAGTTCATTGCAATTGTCCGCCAATCCCACGATGGAATGACAGCCAGAGTCCTGGATGATGGTGAACCATCCGAAGCCTTTCCAGTGACCAATAGAGTCAAGCAGGGTTGTGTTCTGGCCCCGACACTGTTCAGCATGATGTTCTCGGCAATGCTCTCAGATGCTTTCAGAGACTGTGAGCTTGGCATCGACATCAGGTACAGGTGTGACGGAAGACTTTTCAACCTCAGGTGTCTGCAAGCCATCATGAAGGTGAAGGAGACTGTCATCAGAGATTTTCTCTTCACTGATGACTGTGCACTCAATGCTGGTGCCGAGCAGGAAATGCAGTCCCAGATGGACAGATTTTCCTCAGCCTGTGACAACTTTGGCCTTACCATCAGCACCAAGAAAACTGTGGTGATGTTCCAGCCAGCCCCGGGAAACCAGTACCATGAGCCACAGATACAGGTAAATGGACAGACCCTCCAGGCGGTAGAGACCTTCACCTACCTGGGTAGCACCCTCTCCTGCAATGCCACCATCAATGCTGAGATCAACAGCAGGATCTTCTAAGCAAGCAGCACATTTGGGAGACTCAGAAAAAATGTCTGGGAGAGGAGAGGGATCAGCCTCACAACAAAGCTGAAGGTCTACCGTGCAGTCGCCCTTTCCACACTACTCTATGGCTGTGAAACGTGGACTGCATACAGAAGGCATGAGCGACAGATCAACCACTTCCATCTCAGGTGTCTTTGCAACCTCCTCCACATCCACTGGCAAGACAAAGTTCCAGACACGGAGGTGCTGAAGCAGGCAGACATCCCCAGCACCATTACCACCATGCACAAGGCTCAGCTGAGATGGGCAGACCACGTCTCCCGTATGTCAGATGACCGCATCCCAAAACAGCTCTTCTATGGAGAACTCGCCCAAGAGAAACGCAGAGTCGGAGGACAAAAGAAGCGCTTCAAGGACAACTTGAAGATTAACCTTAAAGACCTTCTCCATTAACACAGAGTCCTGGGAGACGCTTGCTGCTGATCATCCCTCCTGGCACAGTGCTATCACAACAGGAGCCCAAAGAGCAGAGGAGCAGCGTGTACAGCATGCAGAGCAGAAACACCAGATGTGGAAGGGCAGAGCAACTAGCACCAACATCACAACCCCTTCCCTCTTCTGTCCTACTTGTAGGAGAGGATTCTTTGCCTGGATTGGCCTCACCAGCCACCTCCAGACTCACCGCAGCAGCTCAACGTCAAAGTGATGTCATTGGTTATCTTTGAGCACGAAGGACGAACATCATATTTCCCTTCTCTCTCACTGAAAAGATTTTGTATACTGTGTGGCAAAAGGTTGTTACTGACTTTAAACATTAATTGTGCTGTATAATAATGAACCAGATCCCGTAATTTCAATAACTTTGAATGTAAAAACAATAAATTAGTATGTTTAAGATACCCAACTTTGTGTGTAACACGGACTGCCCTTTTTTGTCGGCCTCCGTTGGTCTATGATGACCATGGAAGAGAATCCTAAACATCTACTCTGCTGGAACAGCACCGCCTGTGGCTGAACAGGTCGATGCGCACCGGTGTTCTACCTTCCAGCATTGGCCGTTGGTAGGATTCAAGCCTGGGCAGGAAGATATGGAGGACAAGATGTTACCCATGCAGCATGTCCCCCCTCTCCACGTCACTGATGAATCCAAAGGAACAGCAGGGCTGCTATAGTTTGGCATCAGCGCCGTCGCAGGAGCTGCCAGAACGATGTTGAGCACAACAGAGAACTGCCTTAGGGGCTCCGACTCCGGATTTTTCCTCAGGGTTGACTCCCGAAGCCTGTCCCGTGACCGGGTGTGCCGCAAGGCAGCGGAGGTTTGAAATCAGGGTTTACCTTCCCCTAGATGGGCTACCTTCCCAGGTTGATGAGCCACCATCTACCCGAAGCATCTGGTTTTAAGGCACCAGAGATCCGCCCTCGCCCCTTCTCCTATTAGTAAAAGCAGTTCCGCCGGGCTTAGAGACTAAACCACACAGGCAGGCTAGGAGTTGGACTTAGTTGTCAGAGGCTTTTCGAGACACACGCCATAAGGAGCATTTTGTGAGCACTGGGAGCTTAACCCCAGTGCCGCTCCTGGCTATGACAACCTTGGAACCCCTTTTTTGTAATATTAGCAATAAATTAAGTGTACTTTTATAATTGTTACCCCAGACCTCTATACAATAGGTCAAGTATGGAAGTACTAATGAACAATACAAGATATGAAGTGATTTGTAATCTAGGACCTGCTTAATTTTATTTATAATTGCAATATTTTTTACAACTTTGTTTTGTATGTGTCTGACATGTGGTTTCCAACTAATTTTATCATCTAGTATTACACCCAAAAACTTGATCTCCTTAACTTTTTCAATAATCACATTATCTATATGAATATGTAGATCTTCTTTATTTTTACAATTACCAAATATCATTACCTTAGTTTTATCTATATTTAGTGATAATTTATGACAATCCATTCATTTTTTAAGCTTATTTAATTCATTATTTAGAGTATGGATAAGTTGATTATAATTATTTCCAGAATAAAATATATTAGTATCATCAGCAAATAATGTTATTTTTAATAATTTAGAAACTTGGAATATCAATCAATCAATCAATGCATTAGATTTATATAGCGCTTTATCATAGACACTCAAAGACGCTTTACAGAAATTAAGGGTCATCCACCACCTGGATGGATGAAGCAGCCACAATACGGTGCCATCCCTTTAACCATTCACACACACATTCACACCAAGGGCCACTTTAGAGTCTCCAATTAACCTAACCTGCACATTTTTGGCATGTGGGAGGAAACCGGAGAAATTCCGGGGTAAACCCACGCATACACAGGGAGAACATGCAAACTCCACACAGATCACTGTCGGTCGGGGGCTGGGATCGAACCCACGATCCCATGATCCCCACGATCCCCCGGCCAAGGGTAAACTGTGCTGCCGCAGTGCTAACCACTGCGGAATATATCATTTATATATATGTTAAATAATTTGGGGCCTAATACTGACCCCCGGGGGACCCCACAGGCAATTCCCATACACCCAGACAGCTATTCTCCCATCTTCACAAACTGTTGTCTCTCAGATAGATAGCTTGTAAACCAATTCAGAGCCATTCCCCTAATACCATGCATCTGCAGTTTATTAAGAAGTATTGAATGATTTATTGTATCAAATGCTTTTCTAAAATCTATAAATACACCAATTACATATTTTCCTTGATCTAATGCATTTATTATTTCCTCTATTGTTCCATTATCACCAACGATGTTGTACTTTTGACTCTAAATCATTTCATTTAGGTAAACACAAGTTTACCTAAATGAACACCTAACCAAAACAAATGCTGAAACAGCAGGGCAAGCACGGATGCTGAAAAGACAAAATAAGATACAGGCAACATGGACAAGAAATTGTAGAGTTTGGATCAAAGTAAATGGAACGCCTGAGCAAGCAAAGAGTATAATGATCAGAGATGTTACTGACTTAGATAAATACAGATGAACACTGATTAAGAAAATTAAGAGGCAATGATAATCCATATTCACACACACTGTAAGAATAGTTCTTTTGATATACCATGTCAAAGTACTTAAAAAAATAAGCAAAACAAACTAAAACTTATGACTGACTTGAGTAGACATCAATTATCCCCAGTTGGAGGAAGTCATTTGACACAGAGTGAGGATACTCAAACTCTGAAAATATGCCATTATTCTGAACATAAACTACAAGAGATGGAGAATGATATTGATCCTGATAACCACTTTTTCAATAATATTCATAACCGTTGTGAATATTACACTGAAAAGCAATTCAAAAGTCAACTGCAACTAGATGGTAAACTATCAATAATACACTTCAACAGCAGAAGTCTTAACAAAAACTTTCCACAGATTCAGGACTATTTAAAACAGCTAGACAGAAAATTTACAGCTATTGCAGTCTCTGAAACCTGGCTTAATGAAGAGTAGGCTCCCCTGATGGCAATAGAGGGATATCAGATGTTTCATATTAACAGATCTCAAAAAAAGGGTGGTGGTGTTGCACTGTATATTGATGACCTGTATAGGTGTAAGCTTGTAAATGGAATGTCCTTTGCACTACCAGGGATCTTGGAATGTGTTACTGTCGAGATTGACCAAGATAAAACAAAAAATCTAATTATAAGTTGTATATATAGAACGCCGGGAACTTGCATTGAGACATTCAGAGATAAATTAGTCGAGCTGTACAATAATATTACTAGTAAGAAAATGGTAGCAATTTGTGGAGATTTCAATATTGATTTACTAAATCCACATCAACAAAATGTAATTACAGAGTTCATGAACTCTATGTACAGCATGAGTCTATATCTCACAATAACACATCCCAGTAGAATCACAGTTCACACTGCAACACTTATTGACAACCTGTTTGTTAATATTATTGATAAGAAAATAGAAAGTGGATTATTGATAAATGATATAAGTGACCACTTGCCAACCTTTGCACTTATTCATGGCCACACGGGGGCCAATAAAGACAATTTTTTTTAAAATCGTTCAGATACAAATCACCAAATGCAATCAGTTCTTTTAAAGAGGACTTGCTGAAGCAAGACTGGACAGAAGTCTATGTATCAGATGTAAATGAAGCCTATGACACATTTATAAACATTGGAATCACTCTTTATGAAAAAAAACCTGTCCATTAGTAAAAAAAAGCTTAAACATAAATTTGCCGATAAGCCACGGTTAACCAAAGGATTACAAAAGGTGTGTAAAAAGAAAAAAAATATTATATAAAGCTTTCCTAAAGAAAAGGACAAAAGAAACAGAGCAGCGGTATAAAACATACAAAAATAAGTTAACATATATAATAAGATGTAGTAAGAGAGACTATTACAGTAAAGAACTGGAGAAAAACAGAGACAATATTAAAAATACATGGACAATACTTAACAGTATTCTTGGAAATAAAAGCAGAAATACAAGCTACCCAACCGATTTTTCAAAAAATAATAAAACGACTCAGAGTGTGAATGCAGCTTCACCTACAGATGAATTTAATAACTTTTTTGTTAACATTGGTCTTAATTTAGTGGTTAGCACTGCGGCAGCACAGTTTACCCTTGGCCGGGGGATTGTGGGGATCGTGGGATCGTGGGTTCGATCCCAGCCCCCGACCAACAGTGATCTGTGTGGAGTTTGCATGTTCTCCCCGTGTTGCGTGGGTTTACTCCGGGATTTATCCGGTTTCCTCCCACATGCCAAAAACATGCATGTTAGGTTAATTGGCTGTTCTAAATTGTCCCTAGATATCTGTTTCCTATAGGCCCTTAGAATAGAGGGTTAGTATTAGTGAAAGCGCTTTGAGTGGTCTTTGTGACTAGAAAAGCGCTATATAAGTGCAGGTTAGTTAGTTAGTTAGTAATTTGGCTTGAGAAATACCCACTACGGTGCCTACAGGTGATACAATAAGCAATAACACTGCTATAAAAGACTCCATTTTCATAAAGAACACAGACGAGAGAGAGGTCATTGAAATTGTTAAATCGTTTAAAAGTAAAACATCTACGGACTGTGATGGTATTGACATGCTCTTAGTCAAAACTATTATTGAATGCTTAGTGAAACCACTGACGTATATCTGTAACCTGTCTCTCCAAACAGGTATATTTCCCAATGCAATGAAAATAGCTAAAGTGATTCCGATATACAAGACAGGTGACAGAGGGGAATTCTCAAACTATAGACCAATTTCACTATTGCCGCAATTTTCCAAGATACTTGAAAAAATATTCTATGAGAGAATTGACAACTTCATACTGAAGAATAATTTATTGTGTGAGCAGCAATATGGGTTCAGACACAAGAGGACAACTGCATTTGCTCTAATGGAATTTATAGAAAAAATATCAACTGCCATTGAAAATAAAGAGTATTCAGTTGGGGTATTCCTGGATCTTAAAAAAGCATTTGATACAGTGGATCATAATTTATTATTAAAGAAACTACAAAATTGTGATATTAGAGGGGTAGCACTGTCCTGGTTTAGTAGTTACTTAAAGAATAGATATCAGTATGTATGTGTTGGTAACAAAAACTGACAGTTACTGAAGCTTACTTGTGGAGTCCCACAGGGTTCAGTTTTGGGGCCATTATTATTCAATATGTATATAAATGATATATGTAAAGTTTCAGAAAAAATGGACTTAATATTGTTTGCCGATGACACTAATCTATTATGCAGTGGAAGCAATTTGGAACAACTTCTGGATACACTCGGAAAGGAATTAGGAAAGCTTAAACTGTGGTTTGATTCAAACAAATTAATGCTCAATTTAAGTAAGACACAATTTATAGTCTTTAACAACCATCACAACAACTCAGTATCTAAACTCAGTGTAAATGGTGTAGAGATTGAAAGGGTATCTGAAACTAAATTTCTTGGAGCAATTATTGATAATAAACTGTGTTGGAAATCACATATTAATTATATTAAAGGTAAAATATCCAAATCAATTGCAATATTACACATAGTGAAATATTTGCTGAATCAACCCATACTATATACCTTGTATCATTCATTAATACTCCCATACATGACATATTGTAATGAAGTATGGGGAAATACATATAAAACAAACATATATCCACTCTTTATGCTTCAGAAGAGCGCTATTAGAATAATAAACAAAGCAGCTTACAGGGAACCAACAAACCCACTTTTTCTTAAACTAAAAGCTCTCAAGTTGAAAGATCTGGTTAACTTTAAAACTGCAATAATAATGTTTAAAGTGAAGAATCTATCACTGCCCGCAAATATCCAAAAGTTGTTCCAAATAAGGGAGAAGCAATATCCTTTTAGAGGAACATGTATATTTCAAAAACCTACAGTGAGAACTACCACCAAGCAACACTGTGTTTCAGTGCAAGGAGTCAGATTATGGAACGATTCTGGACCTGAATTAAAATCATGTACAACGCTTGGACAATTTAAACTAAAACTAAAGGAAGAAATACTCCAAACATATATACAAGATGACATGTAAAATCACATAAGGATTGTCATATCCAGCCTGTGTTGTGTTGTAGCTAAGTTTTTTTCTGTCACACTTTGTCTTAGCTTCGTTTTTTGAATTGTAATCGCTCTTGTCTTGTTTTTTTTTTTCTTTTGACTTCTTGGATGGAATATGGGTGGGCAATATAAGCTGCGGCTTCAGACATCACCCATTTTGGATAACTTATGTTGAATTGTATAATCAGAGGAGTTATTGTCTAATTTGACCTTGTTGGATTTTCTTTCCCCCTTTGTTATATTATTCAGTTCCCTTTAACCTGTACTATCCAAAATAAAGATTCATTCATTCATTCATTCATTCATTCATTCATTCATTCAAATCCATGTTGGTTCTGATTCAGCACATTGTGTTTATTTAAAAAGTTTTCTAATCTGTTGTTGAAAAGTTTTTTCCAGAATCTTTGAAAATTGTGGGAGAAACGATACTGGTCTGTTTATTTCCTTGCTTGAATAATGGTATTACTTTTGCTATTTTCATTTTCTGCGGGAATGAGCCAGTTTGAAATGATAGATTACAAATATATGTGAATGGCTTTAATATGCCATCAACAGTTCTTTTTACTAGTGCCATATCAATCCCATCACAATCAGTGGATAATTTATTTTTATACTTTTCAACAACAGGTTTTACCTCTAGTTCATCCACTGCTGTAAGAAAGATTGACCGAGGGTTATTTCCAATCAATGTCTCACTCACGGTGTCTCTTCCTTGGTTTGGAATTTTTGCTGCCAACTCTGGTCCAACATTTACAAAAAATGTATTCATTTCATTTACTACCATATTCTTATCATAATTATCAGTAAAATACTATGGATATATTGTTTTCTTAGTTCAATTTTTCCTTAATTTATTTAATATTTCCCAGACTCCTTTTATATTATTTTTATTTTAATTTAACATTTTTCTATAGTATAATTTTTTACTAGTTTGTATTATTTCAGTTAATTTATTTTTATATGTTTTATATCTTTTTTTTCAGATTCTTTGGTTCTTAATTTAATGAAATTTTTATAGAGATATTTTTTTTCTTTTTACAAGCATTTTGTTGGCCCTTGGTTAACCACAAGCAATTTTTGTATCTATGTTTTTTTTTTATTAATTTCTTTAATTGGACAGTTTTTTATCATATAATGCTTTAAATATATCAATAAATTTATCATATGCCAAGTCCACTTTTTTTCTCTTTATAGACAACATCCCAATTCTGTAACATTAAGTCTTCTTTTAAAGCATTGATTCCATCTTCTGTTCATATTCTTTTATAGATAATCTTTTTACATGGTTTATTATTATTCTTACTCTCATTAACCTCATAATTAAACGTCTAAAGAAACAAATACAGGCAGGTGGTCACTAATGTCATTTATGAGTATACCACTCACCATATTGTATTCAATAACATTGGTAAAAATGTTGTCTAGCAAGGTAGCACAGTATGTCGTTATTCTCGTAGGTTTTGTAATCTTTGGAAATAAGGTTAAGCTATACATTGTATCTAAGAAATCTTCAGTTGGTTTATGCTGTTTTGTTTTTATTAAATATATATTAACGTTACCACAAATAAAGATATCTTTTTGTCTTATTTTTGTATACATCTTTTCCATCCCATTTCTAAAATTTTCCACATCATATCCCGGTGCTCTATATATACAACTTGCTATTATGTTTTTTTCTATTTTCCATCGTAATTTCAATTGTTAAACATTCCATAATTTTATTCACTGTTGATGTCATGCTGTCCACTTTCTTACTTTTTAATTTTCTATCAACATACAGTGCTACCCCGCCACCACTTTTACATTTCCTATTTTGTGTGCACATCTCATATCCATATAGTTCAAAATTTACATCGTTTTCTTCATTAATCCATGTTTCACTTATTGCAATAATCCTAAATGGTGTGTTAAATTGATTTAAAAACTCCTTAATGCTATCAAAGTTTGCATAGAGACTCCTAATATTAATATGTATTATTGTCAATGTCTGATCTGAATTCATAATTCCATTTAATTGTTGTTCATCATAATAAACACACTAATTATTAATATGATTAAAATAATTATTGTTACTATTAGAATACCTTGATAGTCTTGAGATTTCATTGTACCCTGCACAGATTCAAGACACCCTGTGCCAGATGCAGCAAAGCAGCCCCAGAACATAACAGAACCTCCTCCATGTTTCACAGTAGGGACAGTGTTCTTTTCTTGGTTTGCTTCATTTTTGCGTCTGTGAACATAGAGCTGATGTGCCTTGCCAAAAAGTTCCAGTTTTGTCTCGTCTGTCCATAGGACATTCTGCCAGAAGCTTTGTGGCCTGTCAACATGCAGTTTGGCAAATTCCAGTCTGGCTTTTTTATGATTTGTTTTCACCAGTGGTGTCCTCCTTGGTCATCTCCTATGAAGTCCACTTTGGCTCAAACAACAACGGATGGTGCGATCTGACACTGATGTACCTTGACCTTGGAGTTCACCATGAATGCGTTTAGAGGTTGTTCTGGGCTCTTTTGTTACCATTCGTATTATCCGTCTCCTCCTGCGGCCACATCCAGGGAGGTTGGCTACAGTCCTGTGGATCTTAAATTTCTTAATAATATGTGCAACTGTAGTCACAGGAACATCAAGCTGCTTGGAGATGGTCTTTTAGCCTTTACCTTTAACATGCTTGTCTATAATTTTCTGTCTAACCTCCTGAGACAACTCTCTCCTTTGCTTCCTCTAGTCCATGTTTAGTGTGGTACACACCATGTCACCAAACAGTACAGTGACTACTTGTCACCCTTTAAATAGGCCAACTGACTGATTACAAGTTTGTAGACACCTGTGATGCTAATTAGAGGACACATCTTGGTTGAACATGTCCCCATGGTCACATTATTTTCAATCTTTTATAGGGGTACCATCATTTTTGTCCAGGCCTGTTTCATGAGTTTGTTTTTTAAAATAATTCTGTTGAACCATAATTCAAAATCATTGTCTGATTTTCATTGGTTAATTTTCCATAGAATTTTTATTTATTACCACTTTTGTCAGATTCAAGTTATTTCTGTGACCATTGTGGGTTTTTCTTTCATTAACAGAGGGGTACCAACAATTCTGTCCACATATGTAGGTGACAAACTTCCGGCTGTAGTCTTTTTGAGCTTTGGAAACAGGCTTGAAGTCATTCACAATTTCTTCTGTAAACTTCATGGTCGTGCCTGGTAATGGTGGTGCTGTGGTTGTCTCACTGGAACTGGGCTTCCCTAGGGTTGGAGTTCTGGCGACTTGAGGCGAAGGCACTGGATGTGTTGTGATGGCTACCGTATCGTGGTGACCAGTTACTGGAATGACCCTTCTCACTCTCTTCTTAGGTCTGTCTGTACCTGGACAGGTGAGGTTGTAGTAACCCCAAAAAGGCCCATAATTCGGGAAGATCCCTACACAGGTCTTGTTGCAATAATGGGCTGGTCCATGGACCACTTCAGCCTCCCAGTACCCAGTGTTGTTTTTACCTGGTACGGGTTTGCAGCTCCAGGTACAGTACCATGCTGAAGATTACAGTTCTGGCTTTATCCAGTTGCACCAGACTCGTATTCTTTGCTTCTTTGTGAGGATGAGTAGCCTCAATAGGCCCCCTCCTTCTGTGAGTTCTTGCAAATCTTCAATGGCCTATATTCCAGGTTGCACACCTGTGATATTGAGTTTGTTTTCGAACCACAAAGTGCCATTCAATTTGCTTCTCCATTCTTCAAAGCTGAGCTTGGATATCTGCTGTTGCATGTCAGTTAAGTTGAACTGAGTGACATTGCTGAGCAGGGCGGTGTAAACTGTTCTTCTTTCTGCTGCCCAGCACGTTTGTTCAAACTTCTTGGTGGTAACAAACTGAGCCCTGGTGTGGGTGAGGGCCCATGGTTCATAACCCAGCCAGTATAGTAAAGAAACCAGCACTACCATACCGATGGATATGGCCATAAACTTGAGCAAGAGAATTAGGCAGAGCTTCTTCTTACTCATTTGTTGAGGCTCCCCTTCTCTGGGTTTCTTCTTAGGGAGCTCAGGTGTTGTTTTGCGTCCTGATGATATTTTCCTTTTTCAATCCATATCTGATGTGGAGGACGGTGAGGCCTGTAGTCAGAGATGCCCCTTGTCTAAGTGAGCACCCATGATAACAGACGTAGCTCTTATGCTGCACCAGTGACGTCATCACTTCTCCTTTTTTTCTACGGGAGGTGTTGTCACCCCTCGGTCAGTGTAAACCAGTGCAGCTCAAAACAAAAATAAAATTACAAAAAATAGAAAAATATGTGTTTATGTCTAGTTGTGTGTGAAGCTCCTGTGGATGCATGTTAAACTTTCATCTGTGGGCTGTGCATATAAGACTTGAGAAGTGTATGGAGTTATGCGTAAACCAATGGATGATGTGTGTGTAATGCAGTGTATGTGTGAATATGTTGTAAGAGTTCTGAGATGTAATTTGTGCTTATACATGAGGAATCTATTCAGGGGGTGGGGACGACGAATCACATCTTCTTCTCTGGAATAAGGGCCATTTCATGGTCTTGGCCAGGAGCCTTCCAAGTCGACCCTTACCCTCAGTGGCCTTAGTGCTTTTCTGCCATTCAGGCTCATCGAAGACCTCAATATCAGCACCCACCAAGTAGATACCCTTCAATGGTACAGACACCATAAATACTGTTAACTTCACCTTGCGAGTATCTTCTGGCCAAATTGGCTCTGATCCCCGGCCAACCCAAGTGCCGGGTATTTGCACCTGACCTCCCCTCACCCAATCCTCAGAGGTAACTGTGTATATGGCAGTTTTTGCTTGAGTCTTGAGCCCTGAGGGCATCACAGCATCAAGCGGTGTTATCCAGGCATACAGGGACATTTCCCGGACACCTTTCTCTTTGGGGACTGGATCAAGATCTTGCAGGGGGAGGTAGGGGTTATCAATCACTTCTTTAATTAATGTAGCCCATCTAGTGAGCTGCCATGGCCCCTCGAAGCCATGGTTACGTGCTTGCTCCTGCTGTGCTTCAGGAAGGTAAGTTGGAAGTGGTGTGCAATCAGGATCTTCCGGGTCACGATACACCCTTAAAACCTGAGGCTACTGAAGAGTACCCAAGGGTGGTGTCTGCATTGGTGTAGCATATGGGTTGTAGGGCCATACAAGTTGTATCGCTGCATCCAGGAGGGTTGGACCCTCAGTCAGGTCGGTTAAGGGGGAACTGGCGCCGTCTCGATGACCCCATTGCATCATGAACACCACCCTAGGTAAGGTTTCTAGGCGGCATTGGCCACAAACATGGCCATCCAGAACCCTGACCGGCTTCCAAGTCATAACGTGAAGCCCAGCGGTGCAGACGGAAACCTTCATTGGTTTTCTGTAAGATTGGCCTTCCCTTAATACGTCAAGAAGGGAGGACTTCAGACATATCAGACACAAATTCTTTGCTTGGGTCCAGGTTAGGGTTTCAGTTTCTGGGGATAAGTAACCTTTTTTAGCATATTGCAGCAAATTCAGGGCTCTGGCAGACCAGAACGCATATGATGTTCTTCTCATAATAATCAAGCCCTTCACCCTTGCCAGTTCAACGAAGGGAGATATTGTAGAGGTGTTGTTGGACATTTCCAGCTTCTGGTTTTCTCTTAAACAGAGATTGGATTCAACTGCTCCACTCCTTGGATCTCGTGCTCTTCCAAAAGGACAGTATTGCTGTCCAAAACTTGCTTAATGATGTCAGCCCGGTCGTACTTCAGCTTAATTGCAGCAGTTGTGTGCTGGTGTGCTCTGATCCACATTTGTTGACCCACCTGAAAAGGCACCTTAGGTTGCTGTGGCTCCTTTTTATCTTCAGGGCTCCACCCCACTTCCTGAAATGTGAAGGGGTGTTGGTTTAGCTCTTGAGATGGAGGGGGCCTACCTGCGCGGTGTCTGTCATTCAGTTGTTGAGCCATTTCCAACAGCTTTGTGCTCCAGTCTCTGGAGTTTTCATTCTTTCCAATCCAACTCTTCACCAGCCCGATTGTTCTTTCCACCACCCCATTAGCTTGTTGGGTGTATGTGTTTATAGTGTGTTTATATATTTACATATTTATTCCACCTAGCTGCAATGCTCCACGCTGTGTGTTTATATACTCATATATTTATTCCATCCAGCTACAATGCTCTGCACTGTGTGTCTGTGTGTATATATATATATATATATATATATATATATATATATATATATATATATATATATATATATATATATATATATATATATATATATATATATATAGTAATATGTACATATGCATATTAGCTGCTCTTGCTTTTTTTTTCTTGCCTTCTGATTGTTGCTCTGAGTGTTGCTATCCCTGTGCTGTTGCAATCCTGGAATTTCCCCATTGTGAGACTAATAAAGGCTTATCTTATCTCTTATCTTATCTTATTACCCCAAACTGGCTGCACGGTGGCGCAGTGGTTTAGCACTGTGGCAGCACAGTTTTACCCTTGGCCAGGGGACCGCGGGGATCATGAGATCGTGGGTTCGATCCCAGCCCCCGACCAACAGTGAGCTGTGTGGAGTTTGCATGTTCTCCCCGTGCTGCGTGGGTTTACTCCGGGATTTCTCCGGTTTCCTCCCGCACACCAAAAACATGTAGGTTTAGGGCGCTCGCGCACGCAGCGACCAGCAGCCGGTGGCTTGTCACCAAACTGCAAACCAAGTCTACCTACGGGTACAAATAAGTAACAAAAAAAACAAACAACAAAAAAAAAAAACTGCTGACACCACTGATCCACCTGTGCATTGCAAAAGTGAGTGCCGTTGTCTGTTCTCAGTTCTTTTGGCACCCCTAAGCATTTACAGGTCTCTTCCAACATCATAACCACACTGCTGCCATTGGCTTTTCGCACGGCCTTTGCAATCATGTAACCAGACATGAAGTCAACCAAGACTAGAATGTATTTTTCACCCTTCTTGCCGTTTATCCCCATTGGCCCAGCCACATCCATGCATACTGAACCCCATGGCACAGTGCTCTTAATTGTCAACCCATCCACCCTCTGCCCTCTTCTACCTGTGTTGTATTTTCCACACACTTCACAGTTCTTGAGGATCTGATTGATGCAATGTGTAGGGACCCAGAGTTGCAGTTTCACCAACTCTCTTCGTGTAGGGATTGTACCTGCGTGACCCAGTGACTCATGTACTGCGGTCACTACTCCCCACACGGAACCTTCTTGGATCACCCTTCCCTTGGGTGTTTCTTCCCAGTTCTCTTGACCTACAATGATGATTCTCCTCATCTGCACATAACGATCAACCTCATCGTTACCTTGCCAGTGAGCACTTGTCTTCTTATGAGCTTTCTGGTGCACTACCTCCAGCTCCATATTCAATCTGATTTCTGCAATCTTCTTCCACAGGTCTTGATGTGCCACCAGCTTTCCTTTTGCTCCTTCAAATCCATTCTCTTGCCAAATGGTTAAATCTTCTTGCAATGCTCGTGCACAATAATCACTATCTGTGATTAGCGTTGCTTTTTTTACCTTCCTCTTTTCCAACTCCAACAGTCCTTCCAGGACTGCTGTGACTTCACCTATTTGTGCTGTACTGAGTACTTTACCCTTTTTTCTCCATCTCTTTTTCTCTCCCTCTTTTAGGATAAAGCCCCAGTATGCTTTGCCATCTGGCCCTTTTCTAGACGCATCTGTGTAGAGTGTCCATCTTGATAGATGTTCTTTGTCTTTGTCAGGTTTTTCTGTCTTCTTACTGACTGGTCGTGCAGGACCTATTTCTAGGTCTGGGTCTTGCAGCAGATCTTCCCATCACCCCCACCTTGCATTTGTGGCTTTTGTCAGATACCTGTGCACCTGACTTTGTGTGACTACCTTGATACCTTGCCCCTGGGCCAGCTCTTTAAGATGACTCCAGTATTTGGCTATAACTGCCAGTTCTTTCTCTTCTAGTGGATATTTCTTTTCCACTGATGACAGAGTGTAGCTCCAAAGGGCCACTAGCCCACCATTTTCATTGGCCACAGTGACAATCACATCATCTTCATCACAACTTACTTCGGCCACCAAGCGAGTGGTTAGGCTCCGGGGCTCCAGGGTAACTGCATTTTGAATGGCTTTCTTCAAACCATCCAGATGTTGTTGATCTGATGCTGACCAGTCCCATTTCCTCTTTGCATTTTGGAGACTTGTCAGTTTTCCTAAGCTTGGCGTAGCGAGGCCTAGCATATTTCTGATAGCCAGGAACATGGTCTCTAACATAGTTACAAAGCCCCCAAAATCTTCTGCAACTCATTTTCTGTTGTGGGGGGCCTGATTTTTTTCCAACTTCTCCCTGTGACCACCCGAGAGTCCAAACTCAGATGAGATTTGGAGCCCCAGGTAGTCTACTTGGAAGCGGGCAAACTGACACTTTGTGAGGTTAAGTTTTAACCCTGCTGTTGTGAGTCTGTCAATGACTGTTTGTAGTTTTCTTAGGTGCTCTTCTTCTGTGTCGTCTGCGATGAACACATCATCAATGTAGATTGTGGCCTCCAAACCTTGCAGTATATCCATCACTGCTGCCTGGAACACATTTGTGACATAATGCACGGCTCAGGAGACACACACGCAGGCTCAGGGTAGATCTAATAGCTTTATTAACAACAAGTGTGTATGAATGTGTGTCTGCGGGATGTGAATGTATTGGTGGTGGCGTCTGCGTCGGGCATGGAGGCAGGAGGCCATACAGCCGGACAACCCTATGGGAGAAGCAGAGGGAGAAGGGTGACGGGCACCACACCAACACAGGAGATGTGAAAATGGTGACTGGCTTACTTGGATTTAGCAGATGGCTGGCACAGCAAGGATGAGGTCCGGTAGACAGCGACCTGGAGAGCCCGGTGCAGCAGCGAGGGAATGGAGGCGGAGAGGAGTGGTCCGCCGCCGGGGAATCCACCTGTGCACAGGGGAGCAGACTGGGAGAAGAATGAGGTAAGGGCTTCTTACCAGAATGTTTGCTGAGTGGTTGAGATTCCTTACAGCAATCATAGTGAGTGAAGACTGACGGCTTCAGGCCGAAGCCCAGGGCGAGGCGGCTTAAATCCCTCGCCGCTGATGAGGTGCAGGTGTGCGTGCAGCTGGCGCCGCAGATGAGCGGCAAGGCGTGACAATTTGGTGAATTTTTGTATCCCTGGGGGAGGCACTGCCATACAAAGATTGGCCTTTGTGGGTGAATGCTGTTTTACCTTGTGATTCTTTAGCTAATCTCAGTGAGAAGAACCCATTTGCCAAATCAATGCAGGATTTGTATTTTCTCACCTGTAGAGTCTTCAGGGTGCCTTGTGGATTTATCAAACTTGTTTTATTGGCTACTGTTCTTCTGTTGAGGGCTTTGAAGTTAATCACTGGCCGCCAGCCTCCTCCAGCTGAATTTGGTTTTCTTACTGCTTGAATGGGACTGTTGGTTGGGGGGTTTGACTCTTTCCTAATTATGCCTAAAGCATTTAATTCCCTCACTATTTTGTCCATTTCTTCAACAGCTGCAGGGTTCAGGGGATACTATTTTACTGCAGGGTGAATCCTCCTTTCGATTGTGTGGGTGTATTTTGCACCCATGTCCCCACAATCATTTTTGAAATAGGCCACAAATGCAGTATGAAGGATTCACTTTAAATCTTCTTTACCTTGCGGGGAGAGGTCACTCTCCTCCACCTTTTGCTCCCTCACTGCAGGCACATTCACTGGCTTGTACCATTTTTTGTCTGTCAAATTACTCAGATACAGCAAGAGATTACTGAAGTCTATTCAGACCTTGATGGACTGCAGGTGCTGTATTCTTGCTCTCAATCTTTTCTTCTGGCCCTCAGGATCCTGCAGGTCCTTCAGGTCTTTGTGTGAGATTAAATTGTGTGGCCGTCTCACAAAAACAATGTCATTACATACCCCGCATGGCATTCTTGTAGTCTGCCCATCTGCCAGTATCACTGTTAGGTGCCCTTTTGTTTGTAGGGGTTGACAGGTTATCAACACCTCTGCTCCTGTATCTACCAAGTAGCGGACCCCATTGATGTTGGTGTAAAACATCTCTTCATCTTGGTAGACGTCTTTTAATATGACCTGCCCCTGAGCTGCCATTACTTTTTGGCCCCTGAGAGGGTCTTCTGATGTTCCTCTCGGTGGGCTTTCTTCTGTTCTGGGGTTAATTTCTGATATTCTTCTGGTGGCAAATAATTACTTTTCTTCTGGACTTCACCTTTGGGGCCTGTAGCTGAAGCAGTTTGTGCAGTTGCAGACGGCGGCTTGGGCCTTGGCCCTAGGGATTGTGGAGGTGGGGGAGTTCTTTCATGTGGTTTATTTTTGGGTTTTTGTTGCTGTTCACCATGTTTTCTTTTTTTCTCATAAAACTTGCCTTCCAAATCCCATTGAGACACCTTCTCATCTAGCTGTCTCTCACTAACAGAGGAGGGCAAGAGTTTGTGTAATGTCACCTCTCCTCTCCTACCTTCGGTGATCTTCCTCAAAACCTGTACCCACCTCGTGCGTGGTGCATCTCTTATGACCAGGTGCCAGACATGTGTGAGCGTGCTACCTGCATCTAACTGTTGCTTCATCTTTGCCACCATGCTGTTTTCATCTTTATCATCTTCTAGCACCATTCTCAAATAGTAAGTTTTGGCTGGTTCTGAGTCATCTAAGGGCACCCTACTGTTGGCCACACAGCTTAGCCATAGTTTTTTGGCTAATTCATTGTGTGCACTACCTTCCACCACCTCCCAGACACTTTTCAGGTAATCTACTACTGCTTGATTTGCTTTTAGTGGGGGTACTATTGTGTTTAGAACCTTAATGTCTCTATAGGCCCCTTCTCTTTGCAGTTGGGATACTGACATAACAGTTGGGCTTGTGCTTTGCAACTTTTCTTTTACCTGCCATACCTGCCTCTGAGGAGGCTCTTCTTCCTCATCATCTGCAGAGACTTCTTCTTCTAACACTTCTTTTGCATGCTTTCTTGCAGCTTTCTTCATTCTTCTCAACATGACATCATGTGTTATTTCAAAGAAAGCTTTTCTGAATGGTTTGGTGAGTTCTTTTGCTTTGTCTACTTTGGCATAGGATGGCATCATTAACAGATTCGTCCACTCACCATATGTACATAGCTGTTACTGGCAGGGTTTTGAATGTGTCTTGTTGCTGACCCCAACTTGCTGGGACCTCAAATTCAGCTTGTCCAACTTCTGGCTTATATGCCCTACGCTGGTCTTTTGTTTCAGTGGGGCCAATATTAAGGTCACGGGCCGTTTTGGCTGAGACTCTTTCAATATCTACCCATGGGTCTTCTTTCCTCTCACACCTGCGGCTGCCGACTCTCAAACACTGCAAGGGTCGCAGTGGCCGTTCTTCAGATAGCACACTTCCGTCGTCACTTTCAGGGTTGTTTTGCTCAAGTTGTTCCTGCTCCCTTTCCAGGGAGTCAGGATCTTCTTCAGAGTCTTCATGTTGTTGTCTCCTGCCCCTTCTGTGTACCTTTTCATCTTAACACCTGTCGGGACTGCCTTGAGATTCGTCAAGATAGCTTTCTGGGCTGTGTTCTGTCCACACCCCAACCATGTTCTGTCGCTGGGGCCTGGCTGTTGTTTTAGATGGCTCTCTACCTCTTGAGGCTGATGACTTTACTTGCGATGAGTGGGTGATGGCTCTTTGGTGTGATGTGCCGCTTGGTTGACCTTCTGCCCCACATTTTCCTGCATTTTCCATACCTTCTCTCATCTGAGCCGGGGTCAGCTGTACTTCTTGGCTGTCAGAGTTTTTCTCCCTCTTCACCTTACAAGCAGCTTTTTCTTCCAGGCGCAGCTCCTCATCTTGCTCTGGTGAGACCACCATGACTATTTCATTCACCGAGCTCCAGTCTCCTAACCAAGTCATGTAGTCTTTCACCGCTGTGGTTACTGCCTTCTCAGCCTCACCCCAGTAGAGAGAGCCAGTGATCACCCCATGTAGTGCCATCACTACTCTTCTTTGTTCGAGACGGGAGGCTCGGTTGAGGGCTTCAACCAATCTTGAAGCTATAAGCACCCAATGAACTTCAACCTTTTTACCTTTCTTGAATTCTTCAATGGGAACCAGCAGGATCATATGGTAGGGAAGGTCACCCCCACTCACCATCTCTATGGCCCCTTCTTCTCGGCCTTCAACAAACCAAGTTTTTCTGACAGCTTGGACTTCTTTTTGATAATCATCACCAGCTCTTACATGAAGTTCTTTTCTGAAGGGGGCATTTCTTATTCTCAGCTCATGGTTGGTGAACACCACTAACACATCTGCCTCCAACTGCCAGGGCCTAGTCACCAACCAATAAGCCTGGCCCTTTCCTTTTGACATGATCAGATGAGCTTCAGGGGGGAGTGGGGGAGTGGAGACTTCAGGGTATCTAGAAAGGATGCAACTTTTGTATGGGGGTTTCTCTCAAATTTTCTGCTCGTGCCGTCATTGGGGACAGGGCTCTGAGCTTCAGGAGGGTGAGGCATGCTAGGAAACTTTGATGGCTGAGCCCCACCCGGTCCTTGTGCCTTTTCCCTACGTCTTACCACTGTTGCTGGTGTACTCTGTGTTACTGCTGGAAACGGCACCGGGCTTGCTCGACCAGGACACTGCTGTTTTCTGCTTCCTACCAGAGCCTTGAATATCTCCAGGAGTTCTGGGCCGGGTGCTGACACTTTCTTCAATGATGGGGGTTGGGGGTCTGCCCGTCTGCCCTGGTGCTTTGATGCCCTCCTACCTCGTCCTCCATACGACGGTGCTGTGGAGTCAACTGTTTCTTTAGTGCTTCTACTGAGACAGCTAACCACTCAGTTGTCCCTGACAACGTTTCTATCGCACCTTCTTCATCCGAAGATGTTGCTCTTGGTGTCTTCTGTTTTTCTTCATCACTGTCTGATGGGGATAGTTGGTCTTCTGACCGCTCACCATATTCTTCATCTGCTCCCGAGCGGTAGTGCTGGTTCAACCTCACTGAACTCGAATAATTCGTCTCACTGTCGCTGCCCTCTGGCCGTTGGAGAAGTTGTGGTTGTAGGTGAGCCTTACACCTCTTGTTGTACTGCTGAAGTTCTTGCAGCTGTGCAGTATACTCTCCATACCTCTTTGCCGCTGGTGTGTCTTCTTTGATGAGACCTGCAGACTTGCATTTCCCTGGCCACCATTTTGACCAGGGGATTGAGATCTTGACCAGAGCTGTACAGCTTCACCACTTCGTACCGGTCTTCCTCCAACTGCCCCAGCCATTTCACCCACCATTCCAGCCACTGCCTGATCTCCTTCTTCCGGACAGCAACTGGCGGGCACCTCACCACCAGCAGAGGGATGCCCTGGTAACTTGACAGCAGGAGATACTGACTTGAATTCTTCACTTCAAGGCTGATGTCTTCCCCCAGTCTCTCAGGGGTGATGTTCAGGTCAGCTTGGCTGTAGTTGTGACTCATTTCTTGCAGGACTTTACTGCTCCTGGTGAGCAGGTCACCTGTATGCAGCATAACCCCCACTTTAAAATGGATTCTTGGAGCTCACCTCTTTGTTGTTGATTCTTCTTCACCATCAAGTGCTCCCTCTAGGGACTTCAGCCCAAGATCTTCCCCAGAGGGACCCACTCCACCTTCAAATTCCCCGGAGAGCTCCGCTGGCAAAGAACCCCCAGGGGCACTGTCTTGCATACCTTCCATCTTCTCTGTGGCAGGGTAAGGGCTTCTCCTGCCCCCCTGCAACTCGATCTCTTCTTCCATCTTTTTTGTAGGTCATTGTGTGTCTTCCCTTCAAAACCTCCCCTTAGCGTGTCGGGGCACAGGGATGAGGGGATCGACACAGGTCACTGCACCTCCTCCAAGACCTCGTCAGGCCCGGCCGATTCGATGCTCCTAGCCCTGTCAGCTTCTTGGCAGGACTCTGTAGACTGATGCACCCACGTTGCCTATCAATTTCATGATAGGATGGTGCTCCCTCGTAGGCTACCATTGTAGCAGGACTGAGGAAGGACGCTGCCTACCTGCGCCTTAGATCAGGGTCCCTTGAACAGCACAGCAGTCGCTCTTGATTGCTGGACTCTTCTTAGCTGCTCCAGCTCCTCGAACCCAACAGCTTTTGTGGACCCCAGTGCTCCTTCGGGGCCCACCAAGGGACTCCACCGTGTCAAAGACCCTTTGACTTTGTACCTCAAGATTTAAGTTAGGCTCACCAGCTTGCAGTTCCTAGAGGAATTTTCCTCATAGGAAATTCTGTCACATGTGTGTATGTGTGCTTGGTGACTTGAGGGTTAACCCAGCTGCACTGTCTACATATACCAGACAAACTCCGCTCAACTGTATACCAGACCTCTGACTGAGTGACCTGTCCAGTCAGACACCTGGAATACACCCTTGGTATTAACGAAAGCCCTTCATGGTCTCACTTCGCTCTTGTTAATCTGGGTGAATGTTGAAGATCAGGGAAATTGATCTATCACACCTCTTTTAGAAAAATACCTTCTTGAAAAACAACCAGGAAAGATGGACACTGAATCAGTGATCTCACAAACTCCCATACTGCCTTTAAATGAGATGCTGAGATGCTGGAGATGCTGGAGATGCTGAAGTCCGTACAGATGGAGCTGAGGAGAAAGATCAGAGAAGGCAAGGACAGCTTCAGGAAGAAGATGGAGGACAAGCTGCAACAGAGCGACATCAGCGGAGTCTGGAGAAACCTTAAAACCATCTCTGGGCTCCAGAATACCTCCTCCCAGGCCGTGGGGGGCAGGGAGTGGGCGAACAATCTGAATCTGTATTTCAATAGGTTTGACCAACCGCCCTCCCCCCTGACTGCACAACAATCACTGCTGCCTCTAAAGACATCAAGTCCTGCTGCCCACTCCCCACTCCACCAACTCCCCCCCACTCCCAACACACAGCCCCCCAACCTGACCCTGACTAAGACCCAGGTGAGGATGGAGCTGAGGAAGATCAAGGCGAGGACGGCGTCGGGACCGGACGGCATCAGCGCAAAGCTCCTCAAGTCCTGTGCAGACCAGCTGTGTGGGATTGTGGAGTACATCTTCAACCTGAGCCTGAAGCTGGGGAGGGTACCACAGTTGTGGAAAACATCTTGTGTTGTACCTGTACCAAAGACTTCCCACCCCAAAGGCCTAAACAGCTACAGACCAGTGGCCTTGATGTCCCACATGATGAAGACCCTGGGGAGACTGCTCCTTGCTCACCTCCGCCCCCTGTTGGGACCAGTGATGGATCCACTCCTGTTCGCCTACCAGCATGGCATTGGGGTGGAGGATGCGGTGATCTTCCTCCTTCACCGTTCTCTGTCCTACCTGGAGAAGCCCGGGAATGCGGTGAGGATCATGTTCTTTGACTTCTCCAGTGCTTTCAACACCATCCAACCAATGATCCTGAAGGACAAGCTGCTGTTCGCAGGGGTGGACCAGCACCTGTCATCATGGATCCTGGACTACCTCACGAACCGGCCACAGTTTGTGGGAACCCAGGACTGTGTGTCCGACACGATCATCAGTAGCACGGGGGCCCCCCAGGGAATGGTTTTGGCTCCCTGCCTGTTCACCCTTTATACTGCGGACTTCTCTCACAACACAACACACTGCCATCTACAGAAGTTCTCTGACGACTCTGCGATCATTGGCCTCATCTCCAATGGAGATGAAACTGAGTACAGAGGGCTTATCCAGGACTTCGTGGACTGGTGCCATCGGAACTGCCTCCAGATCAATGCGAGGAAAACAAAGGAGCTGGTGGTGGACTGCCGCAGGCAAGGACAACCCCTCACAGCACCAGTAACTATACAGGGAACAGACATCGAGATGGTGACATCCTACAAGTACCTGGGTGTTCATCTGAACAATAAACTGGACTGGTCACACAATACTGACGCACTCTACAAGAAGGGACAGCGCAGGCTGTTCCTACTGAGGAGACTCAGGTCTTTTGGTGTACAAGGGGCGCTGCTGAAGACATTCTATGACACGGTGGTGGCATCAGCCATCACTTTTGGAGTGGTCTGCTAGGGCAGTGGCATTACGGCGGCAGATAGGAAGAGACTTAACAAACTGATCAAGAAAGCTAGCTCTGTCCTGGGGCAGCGCCTTGACCCAGTGGAGGAGATAGGAGAGAAAAGGATGGTGGCTAAACTGTCATCTCTGCTGGAGGCCGAGTTCCACCCTATGCAGGACATACTGAATGCACTGAGGAGCTCATTTAGCAGCAGACTACATCATCCTAGGTGCACACCCGAGAGGTTTCGCAGGTCCTTCCTACCAACGGCTGTCAGACTGTACAACCTAAGCAGGGCTGCTCGCAGAGATAGCAAAAAGACGTGACAACCTAATAGTTTTTGAATGCAAAAGACGCAATAGACTTATACAATGGTCCCCTCCGGCATACAACTAGGAAAATACCAGTCGCTATGGAGGGTGAGAATATGTATGGGTACATAATCATACCATGTAGGATAACTAAGTAGACAATTGTGCTGTTTCATCCCATCTAGCAACAATGCTCTGCACTGTGTGTGTTTATATATTTACATATTTATTCCATCTAGCTACAATGCTCCGCACTGTGTGTGTTTATGTATCTACATATTATTCCATCTAGCTACAATACTCCGCATATATATATACAGTATATATATATATATATATATATATATATATATATATATATATATATATATATATATATATATGCACTAGCTGCTCTTGTTTTTTCTTGCCTTCTGATTGTTGCTCTGAGTGTTGCTCTCCCTGTGCTGTTGCAATCCTGGAATTTCCCCATTGTGGGACTAATAAAGGCTTATCTTATCTTATCTTATCTTATCTTATCTTAAACATGCTGTAGTATTTATTGAGGGCCTGCAAAGCTCAGCCAAAAAGGATTTACTTGCATAAAAACAGTCAGTTAAATCAAAATGATAAAATTCAAAATCAACCCAAAACTGATTGAAAAACCTTGATTCAAAAAGTTGGTAGTTGTAAAATCAGTCATTTGATCAAAAAGTGAAATCATTCAAAAATATAAAAATTCAAAAATCACCAAGATCAGTCCAGAAAATCAACATTTAAAATCAAACAAAAATATGAAAAATCTGAAAGAGTCCAAAATAAAAGAAACCCTTTGAATCATAAAACCTGGTAAAAACATCTAATCAATTTGTGGCTAAATGTCTAAAAAACCTTGCTGGGGAGATTAAAAAAAAAAAAAAGAGAATGATTAATTTCTGGTCTTCTCTTTTGATTGCTCCTCTTCTTGGGGAGAAGGGGAAGGAGAGGCAAGGCAGGGAAGCTGGAGGCCCGGGCAAAGGACTCTCGAAGCTCCGTTTTCTGTTCTTCCCTCAGCAAGGCCCCATGATGTAATGCAGCATGTTGGGAGAGCCGCCAGCTGTGGTGACTCCACTTCCTTCTTCTGTTTGCCCAAGTGTTATTTTCTCCCTTCTTGAAGCAGAAGATTTAGAGTTGCTAAAAATTGAAGAGTTGAGATGGTGTTTGGTCCATCTTCTTAACAGCGGTTTCCCTCTCTCCAATCTTCTGCTATGGGATGAATGGTGTCCCGGAGACCGCCGAAAATGAACATTTCAGGGCTTTTGAACAGAGTTTTTATACCTTTTTTACACTCAATTGTGATTGGCTAGCAATCTCCCCATAGGCTTTTTGGCTTCTGTTGTTGGCTTAATGCTAACTCTTATATAACATTACCTCATTCTGCACATGTTTCTCTCCCAAGTTCCAGTACAGCCATGTGCCACGTACCCCTCCCCCTCCCCCTGCTTCCAGGAATCGGCCACGCACTGCTTATGCACTGCTCACTTCTTGCCCTTGTGGCTGTCTGGTTTTGCTTATCTCAGCACTCTGTCTCCCAAGTTCTGCTTATCTCATCATTTTCCATTACCAAAATTAATCAACTCGCTGTCCTAAACAGTTTCTTTTCCTCTTTTTCTCACATACTTTCGCATCAACAGATTCTGCAGAACATTTCAAAATCTGACCCCACATAAATCTTCCATTGTGCATCAAAAATACATACATCATGGTTACACAGGTTGATCCCTCTCATTCTGTTGTTGATCACACAATTCTTAATCAATGCGTATACATTTGTTCTACTGATTACACAAGATATTACATTTCATGGCATATGCTTTCAATATTGCTCTGCATTCAGTTCTATGATTCACCAGCCATGTCTGCTTCTGTCCTTTCTGACCACAGGAGTTTGTGCTCTCTGATGATTTTGTGACCCTGGCTGACCTCCCTGTGATGTTTTCTGTATTCTTGGGCCATTTGAAGCAGGATCATCCATTTTCTTTTCATAGGTGGTAAATCGGTGTGATTGTGGGGGTCTGCTGCTTTCAGCCTTTTTGCGGTTGCTGGGGTTATGTCGTGGGGTACTCGAACAATATCAATGGTGTCCCCACCTCATGATAATGCTACATGGTTTTGAAGCAGAAGGAGACTACAATATGTTCTGATTGGGGGAGGTTGAAGATGGATGTGAGAAGGTCAGTCAGCTCGGCAACGCATGCTCTGGGAGCCCGTCCAGTGATGTTGTCTGGTCCTGCTGCCTTGGGGGGTTGATATTGCTCAGTGCTCTGTTTACCTGGCTTGATGAGATGTTTAGAGGAGGGGGAGGGTGTGTGTGTGCATGTCTCCTCTCTGCACTGTAGCTGGAGGTCTCAAAGCAGGTTTGAAAGATATTGAGATCATCCATCAGGCTGTCTGTGGAGCTAGTGATGTTGCTTTTTGTCCTCTTGTAGTTTGTGATGTGTTGCAGGCCTTGCCACATGAACCCTGGGTCAGGAGTGGAGTAGAGGCTGTCCAGCTTTTCCCTCTACTGCCTCTTGGCTGTTGTTATTAGATTATTTGTTTATTTGACAGGGACAGTGCAATAAACATAGACAATTAATCAATGACAATCAATCTGATGTGTTGCAAAAAGAGTGTATAGCTATTAGCTAATTTGCAACTCTTGTCCCTGGAAGCCTTCCTCAGTCCATACTTTGCAGCTTTGTACTCAACCTCATTGCCTGATTTAAATGCAAGAGTGAGCAAGCAGCATCTGACGTACCTGACTGTTGATCCAGGGCTTCTGGTTGAGGAACTTCCTGATTTGTATGGTGGGTACAATGGTATCAACACACATGCCGATGTACCCAGTCACATCCTCAGCGTAGTCCTATATGTCTACAGAAGAGTCCTCCCAGGTGGCTGCAGCTTTGAACACAACCCAGTCTGTACAGGCAAAACATTCTTGCAGGGTGCTCTCAGCCTCTGGAGTCTGGCGTTTAATTTGTTTAATAACAGGGTTTGTTTGTTTCAGCTTTTGTCTATAGGCTGGGTACATGAACAGGGAGATGTGATCTCACTGTCCGAAGTGGGGGTCACTTCGGACAGTCCAGTGTGATCCAGTGTGTTCTTATCATGGGTGGGAATATCCAAATGCTGATAATATTTGGGAAGTACAGTCCGTAAATTGCACTGGTTAAAGTCACCAGCGGCAATAAAAACAGCATCAGCATGGGTCGTCTCTACTGCGCTCATGATGTCATGGAGTTTGCTTAACACTGCTGTGTAGTTGCTTCACTGGCAGATGTAAACAGCGGCCAAAAACACAGCAGTGAATTCCCTCGGTAGATAACAGTGATGGCATTTCAGCAGTAAAAACTCCACATCAGGCGAACAGTGCTTGTAAACAGTCTGTACATCTTCGCACCACGAGTTGTTTATAAACACCACCCCCACCCCCGTCCTACCCGAAGCTTCAGTCTGGTTAGCCCGATGTGCTGAGTGAGTCTGTATTTGAATGGCGCACTCAGGGATTTTGTCTGAGAGCCAGGTCTCACAGAAAATTAGGGCGCAGCACTCTCTTATCTCCCGCTGGTCTTCAATCTTTACTCTTAGTTCGTCTAGCTTGTTTTCCAGAGACTGTACGTTAGGTACAGTGGTGTACAGTAGTGGTGGGTGGCTAGTGAGAGCTTTTAGCCTAGCATGTAGCCACCCTCTTTTACCTTGCTTCCAACGTGTTCTTTTGGGGTCAGCATGCTCATGCGGGCTCGGTGCTTCAGGGCCTTCCTGGAGGTGATGCTGCTCACTGCGTGGTCTCACAATGCATTGTAGATCAGGTAATATGAAGCCAGTAAATTCTGTACGACTGCTTGTCTTGGCAATGTCCAGTAGTGTCCGTCGGTCATATGTTAGCAGTGCATGACCTTTATGCACTGTAGAAAGAGCAGCAAACATGAAAAAAAAAAAGGAGAAAACGTCAGCATTTGAGAACAGAACGAGCAAACACGTCTGCCTCGGGGGGCGCCATGCTGCTAAAACAAAAAGTATATAATAGATTTGCCAGATGGACATAGGATCAAGACTGTGGAGGAAACTGGGTACAAGTATCTTGGAATCCTCAAGTATGATGATCTCCTACATGAAAGTATAAAGGAAACCCTGAAAGGTGAATATTTTCACAGACTGAAAAGGACCTTGAAATCAAAGTTGAATGGAAGAAATGTCATCATGGCCATTAATACCTGGGCATTATCACTGATGTGGCATAGTCCTGGAGTAATCAACTGGACCAAAGTGGAACTTGAGAACATTGATCAGAAGACAAGGAAACTAATGACAATCTACGGAATGCTACACCCTCGGGTAGATGTTGCTTTATGTTCAGAGGAGTGAGGAATCTCTTTTGACTGCAATAAGAAATGAGAATCTGGTGAGATCAGATGTGGCTGAAACGCCAAGACAACTTAAAGATATGATGTGGGAAAAGAGATTAGAAAACTGGAAAGCTAAGACCATGCATGACCAGATCCTACATCAAACGGATGGCATCGGACACGAAGCCTCATGGGACTGGTTAACCCCTTGCACTCCGGTCAATTTCCCTAAAAACTCCAAAAAATAATGTGCCCAAAGTAAATCGAAAGCTGTTCTTCAACCCTTTGCAGCAGCTTCATGGGGTTGGTCTCATTTAAAAGAAAACACTTTGATTTTTTTGGCAAAACAGTCATAATCTCTCTAAGTCCTCTGGCCACTGAGTTACAGTCATCTAAACATACTGAACTTGAAGAAAATAAATTTAGCCTGGGTGTTTTTTTGGATACAAATGCTTGCAAATAACACACAGCTTCAGATCCGGGCTGGAAAATGCAACAGAAATGTAGAACCAAGTGTTATCCAGCTGATGTCAAAATTTTGTAACAATTCCACAAAAAATGAATATATTACACAACTTTTTCCTCAGGTAGTTCCCAGGCGTTTTTGAACTGTGCCAGATTGTGCCAAATGGCACAGTTTGGAAAAATGTCTGTAACTTTTGAATGATTCAATATAGAAGCTTCATCTTGGGCTCTAATGAAAGGTGACACTCAGGGCTGTGTGTGGGGGGGGGGGGTTGTCCCCCCCCTCACTACAGAGGACGGACATCGGCCATTGCTACATGACAGAATAGACTCATGTGGCGATGTGGCGACCGCGGCGCAGTCACCGCGGCTTCCCCCCCCTCGCTACAGAAGAGTTTTGGGGGGGGGGGGCGTTCACGGTCCGGACGCAGCGCATGAACCGTGTATTGTGGCGCACAGACTTCGGACTTTGTGCGCAGTACAGTTGTAATTTACCCATCTGTCAAAAGTCATTTTTGATTACAATTCTCAAGGATAAAGAATAATTTAGCTTATAACACTTACCTCTTCACAGCAGCAGTGTCCTCGCGAACTTCTCTTCCTCATTGTCAGACGAACGCGACGCTGGTTCCTTGTTACGGACTCGTGGTTCTGGTCTCGCGACCCGGTCAAAACATAATTCCATTATTGCGGTTTTGCGCTTCCATGATTGCGGTTTTGGCGAATGATTTACGACCTTCGTCGTCGGCCTCCGTTGGTCTATGATGACCATGGAAGAGAATCCTAAATGTCTATTCTGCTGGAATAAAAAAAAAAAAAAAAAGCACCTCCTGTGGCTGAACAGGCCGATTCGCGAGTGGCAGTCCCTGTCACACAGGTCGCACTTGTGGGTGGTCTCCGTGCTGCTGGGTCTGTGACTGTTCTTCCTGCGGGTCCTTTTTTCATCTGCTGCAGCAGTCTGTCTTCCCCCAGCCTTACACAAAACACCTTTCGAACTTCTGTGCTTCAATTGGCTCGCTGCATTCACAGCGTTGGTAGGCGGGTCCTTCTTGCTAGGTTTTCAGTCATTGGTTCTTCAAGGTTTTAGAAACCCAATTCAAGGCTCTTATTAGTCGAATGAGAGGTCAATCATATCTGATCTGTTCGTGGCTGTGTCTGTAGTGGAAGAACGGAAATGCAGCTTTTTTTTTCAGTGCGCTCTTGGCGCAGCGCCCTCGTGCGTCCTAGAGCGCACGAGAGCGCCCTCGTGCGCTCTAGGACGCAGAGACGTGCCTGTCCGCGGTACACAGGAGTGCAACAGGTGAAAGAGAGAAGACCTGAAGAAGGAAACAGAGGGTCTAATCACAGCAGCCCAAGATCAAGCCTTAAGAACAGCAAAAATAGATAAACAAGAGCTTTCTCCTTTATGTAGGAGGTATGAGGTGAAGGATGAGATGGTGGGTCACTTGTTGTGTGAATGCAGTAAGCTGGAGCACACTCATTATAAATACCAACATGACAACTTGGCCAGAATTGTACATTGGTCAATCATGAAACAGTTCGGTCTTGATGTGAGAGAAAGACGGCATGAGCATAAACTGGAACCAGTGATTGAAGATGAAGGCATTAAACTGTTGTGGGATTTTTCTATCCAGATGGATCGTGAAATCCAGGCCAACAGACCAGACTTTGTGGTAATAAACAGGGAAGCTAATGAGTGCTTGATAATTGATATCGCTGTGCCTGGTGATGCTAGTATTGTGGATAAAGAACAAGAAAGATCCAAAAGTACCAGGATCTCAGAAGAGCGGTTGCACGCTTATGGAACATTAAAACATGTGTCATTCCAGTGGTGGTCGGATCCCTGGGCATGGTCACTAAGAACCTTGCCAAATATCTAACAAAGTTTAGGATCCAAACAAAGATAGAGCTCCTACAAAAAGCAGCACTACTCGGGTCTGCAAGAATCCTTACAAACGTACTTGAGGGCTCAAGGCTGTGGGTTACAGCTTGCCCTCTATGTAAATGATTTTCCAGCCTACATCTATGCTGTGATTGTTTAATAATAATAAATTGGCATCAAACTGGGGATTCTAAATTGTCTTTAGGTATGACTGTGAGAGTGAATGGTTGTCTGTCTCTCTGTGTTGGCCCTGCGATGAACTGGTGATCTGTCCAGGGTGTACCCTGCCTCTCGCCCAAAGATGCTGGGATAGGCTCCAGCCCCCCCGTGACCCAAAAAGGATTAAATGGAAGAAGAAGATGAATGAATAATAATATCTGGGGTCAAAGGTCATATCTTTTTTCTGTGGCGTGGAACCTGCTGGGATGTCCTGAAATGATGTCAGATAAACCTTGAAAGATTTTACTGCAGTGGTCAAGCAATGAAACTTTTCCGCTATATGGGACCTGGTGGGATGTCCTACAGGTGAACCTTGATGAATTCAAATCACTAGTGGTCAAGCACTGACACTTTAACCTTTTGACTCAGTATTGGAAATCAACAGTCAACCTGTTTTTTTTTTTGCACACTACATCCAGCCATGACCTCTAGGACATTACAGTCATGACCTCACAAAACCTTGGCAATGTTGTTAAGCTGTGTAATTATGAGTCTACATTGTTTATTGGTTAACAAGCATTTTTTTTATACTGTATCGTGGCCTTGCTATTGCTATAGTCATATGTATTAGGAATAAAACACTGTATGCCATATTCAACACGCATCCATGCTAGTGTTTTTATATGCAGTAACTGAATATGTTTGTCTTCAGTGTCAAATAAACCATAAATTCAAATAAGTAAAATGCCATAGAGAGACTTTAAAGTGAATAATATGATGTATAACAAGCCTAACTTCTTCTTGTTATTCAGGAAAATCAGAAATGTCCTGCTGCATGACTTTGACCCTCCTCTTCTTTGGTAAGGCTATGGATCATATTTGCATAGTTTTACACATGAAATGTGTGTTTTCTCTGTCAGTGCTGCAAAACTGTAAGGCTGAAATAGGCAGCCATTAACATCACCACATTGTAGTAGTACCAAACCCACTTTTAATGGTCACAAAAAAGAAAATAAAAACATAGATCTGGGTCATTTGGTGAGTACTGTTTCACCAATATGCTGCAAGCTTTGTGTCACTGGACAGTTGTACAGTACAACGAAATTGTGGGTGCTCCACCAGACTACTGCACAATTAAGTATGAGATAAGGATTAGATAAAACATGGTTACAGAACACACAATTAAACACATGACTGAAATAGAAATGAAAATAGCCCAGGATTATGGAAATATACACAGGTATGATAGTAGCTTCACCGATGAAACAATGTACATAAAAACGCAGAATGCAGAACACACAGTTGAACACAAGATTGAATAAAATGGCCAAAGGATTATGGAAAATATATGTACATACTGTAGGTATGGTAGTGATTTCATGGATGGGTCAATATACATGAAAGTGTGGCGTGCAAAGACAGGTGTGTTACTGTGATAATTAAAAAGGTCCTCAGTTCTGTGCATGTGAGCGTTTGGAGGGAGGGGGTGGGGACTCTGTTTGCAGTCTGGATGACCCAGAGAAAGAAACTGTTTGTCAGTCTGGAGATGTGGGACCTGATTGATTTGAACTGTCGTCCAGAGAGAAGCAGGTCAAACAAGTGGTGGGCGGTATGTGAAGAGTCTCTTGTGATGTCCTTGATCTTTCTTAGACAGGAAGATCTGGAAATGTCCTCCAGGGAGGGTAGAGGGACGCTGATGATTTTTTGGGCATTGTTGATGACCTCTACACAGCCCTAATGTTCTCGGCTGTAGAGCCTGTATACCACACACCCTGGCAGTAGGTGAGCACACGTTTCTCTGAGCAGTGGTAGAAGGCCAGCAGCAGCTTCTGGTCCAGGTTGTTCTTCCTCAGAACATGGAGGAAGTGCAGCCACTTCTGGGCTTTCTTCACCAGGGACTTGGTGTTGACAGACCAGAAGAGGTCACAGGAGATGTGGGTGCCCAAGAACGTGAAGGCGGGCATGGTTTCCACACGGTTGCCATTTATGAGGAGGGGGGTCTGGCCCTGTCTGTTCTTTCTGAAGTTCAGTATAAGTTCTTTGGTTTTTTGGGCATTCAGTTTCAGGTTGTTTGCTTGGCACCACAGCAGCAGGTTCTCTACGTCCATCCTGTATGCCTTCTCATTCTCATCGGTGATGAGCCCAACCAAGGTGTTATCGTCCATCTACTTCTCGATGACAGTGGTTGGGTGGGTTGGAATACAGTCAGAGGTGTACAGAGAATACAGTAGAGGTCTTAGCATGCAGCCCTGGGAGAAGCCAGTGCTGAGAGGCAGTGTGGAGGAGTGGTGGGGGCAAAATCTGACTGTTTGTGGGTGGTTGGTGAGAAAGTTCTTTTTTATCCAGGAGCAGGTGGGGGGGGGATTCAAGAGATTCAAAGATTTTTATTTGTCAGTACTTCTATACGTACAGGACATACAGAAGGATTGAAATACTGTTTCTCTCTCTCTTAGTGGTGTTCGCAATATATAAGAAAAGAAGGAAAAAGGATGGAAAAACAACAACAGCAGTCTATATACATACAGCAATGCTTCCCATAGAGCCGATAAAGATAAAAGATAGAACCCAGCAATCCTATATGCAGAAAAAATGGAGCCGCAAAACCCGTAATTGCAAGTTCATTGTGGTAGTGTAGGTGCAGACAGTGACAGATTGGACTGCACATGATCAATATTTCAATAACAGACAGCAGCAAGTACAGTATGGCATTTGTGCAAATGGTTGCAGTAAGGTGCAGAGACATACAGCAACAGATGTATTACTGTTGGTGTGCCAAGTCTTTCTGTGCAAACAGCAGAGGTAGTTATTTTGTGGGTGAATGTGTTACGGTACAGTGGTGGGGGGTATTGTTAGTCAGAAGAGTTCAGGGTCCTGATGGCCTGATGAACAAAGCTGTTTAGCGGTCTTGTGGAGCTGACCCGGAGGCTCCGGTACCTTTTCCCCAAGGGCAGAGGGCTGAAGAGGGAGTGTGAGGGGTGGGAGGTGTCACCTGCAAAGTTGATGGCTCTGTGGGTGAGGCGGGTGTGGTAGATGTCTGAGAGGACGGGCAGAGGGGCACCACTGATCTTGTTGGCTGCACTCACTGTGTGTTGTAGTGACTTCCGGCAGGAGGCAGTGCAGCTTCTGTACCACACCGTGATGCAGCTGGTGAGGATATTCTCAATGGTACCCCGGTAGAATGAGCACATGATGGGGGGTGGAACTTGTGCTCTCCTCAGTTAGTGGAGGAAATAGAGGTGAGTTTGAGCCTTCTTGGCCAGTGATGTGGTGTTGTTGGACCAGGAGAGGTCCTCAAAGATGTGCACCCCCAAGAACTTGGTGCTGCTCACCCTTTCCACAGCTACTCCATCAATGATCAGAGGGGAAAGTTGTGTGTGTTCTCTCCTGAAATCAACCACAATCTCCTTGTTTTTTTTCCCCATGTTCAGGAAGTTTATTGTCTTTACTTCACTGGACCAGTTGGCTCACCTCATGTCTGTATTTGGCCTCTTCATTGTTTGTGATGAGGTCCACCACCGTCATGTCATCTACAAACTTAATGATATGGTTGGTCCTATAGGCTGATATGCAGTGATGGGTCAGCAGGGTGAAGAGCAGTGGATTGAGCATGCTCCCTTGAGGAGCCCCTGTGCTCAGCGTGATGGTCTTAGAGGTGTTACTGCCGACCCACACATTCTTTGGCCTCCCTGTGAGAAAGTCCAGCACCCAGTTACAGAGGGGATCTGGAGGAGGTGCAGTTTATTGGTCAGGATGTCCGGGATGATGGTGTTGAAAGTTGAGCTGCAGTCCACAAAGAGCATCCTCACATAGCTCCTTGGGTTCTCCAGGTAGCTCAGCGCTGTGTGGAGTGTGGTGGCGATGGCGTCTTCTGTGGACCGGTTCTCCTTGTAGGCAAACCTGTGTGGGTCGAAGGACAGGGGAAGACAGTCCGTGATGTGCTGGTGCACCAGTCACTCAAAACATTTCATGACTACAGACATGAGTGCTATGGGTCTGTAGTCATTCAAGCTGTCAATTGTGGACTTTTTGGGGATGGGGATGATGGTGGAGGCCTTGAGACAAGAGGTGACTGTGGCATGTGTCAGGGAGAGGTTGAACAACTTGGTGAGGATCTCTGCCGGCTGATCAGCACATACTTTGACCACCGCTCCTGGGATGCTGTCGGGGCCAGTGGCTCTGCAGAAGTTCACTGCTTTCAGTTTCCTCCTCACCTTGTGCACCTGTAGACAGAGAGGGGAGGGGGGGGCAGTTGGAGGTGTGCTCAAACCGGGCAAAGAAGCTGTTAAGCTTCTCTGCAAGAGTTAGGTTGCTGTCCGGTGTAGGGGGGCACTGGCCCCTGTAGTTGGTGAGGGCCTGGACACCTATCCACATCTGTCAGGAGCTGTTGTCTGTGAGGAAGCCCTCCACCTTCCTCCTGTGGGCATTCTTGACCTGTTTTATGCCTCTTCTCAGGTTGGCTCTAGCAGTGCTGTACAGACAGCTGTCCCTTTGCCTGAAGGCTGAGTTGCGGGCTCTGATCAGAGCCTTGGCCTCACTGCTCATCCAGGGTTTCCCAATTGGAAAGACCTGGATGTGTTTGGTCACATTTTCTACACAGCATTTAATGTAGGAAAAGACAGGCTCGGAGTAGGAGTCCAGGTCCTGCTGTTCAAAGATGCCCCAATTTGTGCAGTTAACCCTTGTATTATGTTGAAAAAAAATTACAATGATTATGTTGTGGGTCATTTTGACCCGTACTGTGTAAATCCACTCAAAACAGTCAAAAAACAGGTTAAACCAATAACAACTTTATTTTAGATTATATAAATGTTTATAAAAGAGACATAACAATACATTTTTAATTTCAACACTATATTTAAGAACAATTTTGTTCAAGTTTTTCCCTCTGCATTTTTTTTTCATTTAACTTGCCCCATTTTCTCACATTTTCAATGTTCAACATTTTCAATGCTCTCCACATGATGGACAGAATGTAAATGTGTGCTTTCTGCAGATGTAATTCTTGCATTTCACACAAGAGGTACTTGTTTTACTGTCCTCTCGGGAGGGACAGACCTGGCATCTTTTCCGTTTCTTTACACCTGTGTCCACTGGATCCATTGCAGATTGGTTGGATGACCTGACCTTGACCTTTTCAATGACAGCTGCAGCTGCTGGGGATCGAGCTGGCCTGGCTCGCCTCTTGATCTTGGGAGTGACAAGTGTTTTGCCAAGTTCTTCCAGGAAAAGCCGACGTCGGTACAATTTGCCGGCATTCCATTGCTGGTTGATTTCAATCCACAGGACATAGGCGTTGTAAGCAGACACATCGACAATGTTGTAGAAAATCACCAAGGGCCAACGGGCAGTCTTGCGCTGGCAGCTGTATGTTGCTGTGACTTTGTCCAGATTGTCAACTCCTCCTTTGGTGGAGTTGTAGTCCGGGATCATTTGAGGCTTCTTGTCTTCTCTTGTGCTCAGAGATGCATCTGTGTGCATTGTGCTCATTACGAGAACATTCTTGTTTCTCTTTGGGCAGTATGAAACAACTGCTGCTTTCTCAGTGAAAATAAATATTAAGAAATGCAGAGGTCTGCCCTGCATCTTCAGAATTTCACTGGGAAGTTCTGGCTTATTTCTTCTGACTGTTCCCAACATAGTCAGCTTTCTCTTCTGAAGTTCATCTCCAAGGCGGTAGGATGTAAAGAAGTTGTCACATGTGATGTTATGACTTTGCAACCCTTCACTCATCTCCAGCACCACACACATCCCCTGATTCTTCTCAGATGCTCCTCCAGGTAGCTTTCCAGTATACACTTGCATATTCCATGCATAGCTAGATTTTGCATCACAGGCTACCCACATTTTGATGCCATACTTGGCAGGCTTGTTGGGCATGTACTGTCTGAAAGGACGGCACCCCCTGAATGGTACAAGGCACTCATCCACAGTAACATGGGGGCCAGGATTGTACAACAAAGGTAGAATTTCAACCCATTTATCCCATACATCTCTAAACACAGCTAGTTTGTCTCTTTCACGTCGACCAGCTCTGGTGTCACGGTTGTCAAATCGGATCACACGAGATATCATGTGAAATGTCTGCAGAAACATTGTTGCTCGAAAGATTGGCCTTCCATACTCTTCATCCCATAGACTTGCAGTTGCTTCTCCCTTTGACCTGTACACTCCAGCTAATACCAGAATTCCAATGTAAGCATGCAAGTCAGTCTGATCCAGTGGCTTCCATTTCTCCTGAAATACACGCCTCCCCTCCAAGTTGGCCATTTCCAGTATAATCTTCTCTATTGGTGGGGATATGAAGAGCTGAAATGCTGACTGAATATCATCAACTCGTGTGACAGCAAATCTTGTAGGACCGGGAGTCATTTTGATGACACTGGAAGATAACAGTCTACCTCGGCTTTGGTGTGGTGATGTTGACCATTTTATATTGCCATCTTTAGATGCCCATGTCCCCTCTGTGGATGATGATTGCTGCATTTTTTGGCTTTCATCCGATGGAGACACAATGGCAGGCTCGTCCTCTGAATCCTCCTCATCGTCAGAAAATTGACAATCTGGATCATCAATTACAGTACATTGTCCTTGGTCTCTGAAATCTCTTCCTCTGCATCACTATCCCAGTTCAAAATATGTGATGAAGCTTCTTCAGCTGTAAGCCTTCTGGAGCTCATTTTTGGTGTGTTTGTCAAAGAGATGGAATGAGAAAAGTGACAAGGACAAGGGAGAGAAAGTCCCTCCTCGACACACCCCTGGGTCTCTGGCAGTCAAAATATAATTAACTGGGCATTCAAAATAAAATACATCAAAGAGGCATGTTTATTTTGGATCTGTACAGCTACTTACCCACATAAAAGTGTCCGGTTCAAAATGACCAGCAACATCATCTTTGTATACAAACTCTGCACATACATTCCACTATACATCAAAGTGTCCAGATTTTACACACAGTTTATGACCCAAGATGAGGAAAAGTCACAAAATTTCATGAAGAAAAAGAAAAGATAACCCATACTTTGGTCAACACAAAAACTGAAATGGGTCAAATTGACCCTTAACATAATACAAGGGTTAAAGCATGTCCTGTAGCTTGAGGGGAGCGTTTTCAGGCCAGGTTTTAAAATGCCTGATACCCCCTGCCCTCTTAGCATGTTGTTTTTGCTTTGAATTGTTTTAATTATGCATGTGATTGTGAAAACAAAATTTTTGCCTTTCGTCATCCTTTTCTAGGATTAAGCCTCGGCTCATGTTTGCAGTTCCCTGCACATGTGTACTACTATGTTGGCTCAGAAATGAGTTGGGCCAAGAACATTACACTGATCTTGCCACCTTTGAAAACATGGAAGATTCAAGCAGACTAAATCCCAGCTTCTCTTTCTCATGGGCATGGACTAGACTGGAGGATGACCCATACTCCTGGAAGAAAGTCATGAGCAACGACAGCAACGACTGGAGATGGTCAGCAACTGGTGAAACAAGCACAACTGGATATCAACGCTGGAGGTCACCTGAACCAGACAATGGTTCAGGAAGCCAAAACTGTGTCATGATTGACTGGAATGGAGAGTGGCTTGATCACTTCTGTACTAAAGAGTTATATTTTATTTGCCACAATGGTAAGAAAATACTGGATTTCACTTGATAATTATTTCAGTAAATATGAATAGATATATATTTCTTAATTGCTAAGATTTTTTTTAGATCATTACAAACATTTTAGACCAAAATGATTCAAAGCCCAATTTATTTTAATGCCATTTAATAAACAATGTCAGAAAAATTTAGAAATAAAACACATTCTAGCTGTTGGTATGGGCGAGATGCAGCTTACCAAATGTTAGCTTCATTGCTTTGGACTTCAAACACCAGTTTTGAAAGACTTTTTTTTTCTTCTTTTTCAACTACTGAGACTAATGTGAAAGCCTATGCGTACATTTCAATGCAGAAAACATGGGAGTCTGCCCAAGAGTACTGCAGGAAACACTACACAGATTTGGCAGTGATTGAGACTGGTGCAGAAAACACTGGGGCCAGGTCTCTTATATCATTCCCTGGTCTAGTCTGGATTGGTCTATACTGTTTGCCATGGACTTGGTTTGACAAAAGCCAAAGCTCCTTCAGACACTTCCAATATGGCAGCCTGAATGGTCGTGACCAGCACTGCATGGCCCTGAATCAGATCCATGAGTGGGACGATGATTACTGTAATGTTAATTTCCCTTTCATCTGTCATCAGGGTGGTTAAAGGAATTTTGAGGGGTTCCAAATTCTATGCATTTTAATATTTCCCTGTTGTGTGATTGTTCGTTTGATGCATTTTTTTCTAGTTACAAAATTGAAGACTACAATGAACTTGAGCATTCTGACTGATGCTGATTTAACCAGTCCAGCCACCAGTACCCAGCTGCTCCACCAGGTAAAATTAAATGCCTTAATAATAATAAAATAAAAAAAAAACCCACAGAGAAAGTAATCTAAAATTTTCTCCTCAGTTTGAAGCCAAGCTAAGAAGATGGGGATGGTCTGATTTCACACTGCAATGGAAGATTCAGCCCCAAAAAATAAAAGATGAAATCAAAAAAACTTTTGACACTATGGGTCCTATTACAGTGATCTAAAGCACACTTTTGCATCCCACTTTCCATCCTGCGCCAGAGGCTTTGTTAGATTCTGTCAGTGCATATTCTTTTCCCCCACATTATCTAAATGCTGACAGTGCGCATGTGTCACACTGCAAAGAGGTGACTCATTTCAAGCAGTTGTGGCATAGGCGGAATCTCGGCACATTGCTATTTTTGAGCGTTTTCTCAGAATGCACTTCTGATCAACAAAAAGCAGGTCTACAGTTAGTTGTGCATTGTCAATCACTGTTTAAGCAGTGTGCACACAAGGAAACACTCACTGTCTTAATGCCAAACAGCACAGACTATGTTTGTTTGTATTGTCAATTTGCACATCCTAAAAAACTGAAAAGAAAAAAAAAAAAACCTGAACTGTCCGCTGAGGTAAACGTGTCATAATGATGATGTCTCACCTTATGTTATGTGCCCCTGTGTGTTAAAGGTGAGGACAGGAGACAGTTTGAGTTTTTGGATGCTACACACAAAACACATCCAAATAAATAATTAAGAGTTAGGACAGCCCAGATGCCTTTTTTTTTTCCAGCACAAAGTCTGTTTTTTCTTCTGTTGTAAAAGTAAAATGGACTTGGTCACACCCATAAATGCATTGTGTGGTTTAGAAAACAGATTATTGACTACATCATTGTAATACAGCTTTTAATATCATGGGGGAGGGAAGATACTTACTGCATATGCTTTTGCTTTACTAAGACTTTTTCGAGCATATTTTGAATTCTCTGTGCTGCTAGTACTCTCTTCAAACCAGAATTTCTATGATTATTAATGGCACTTAAACTACTTTATCCAGGGTTCACTACATCATACTGACCCTCTTTTTATTCATCAAAGACACAGAGGAAACATGCAGGTCAGGAACAGAGATATGTCCAAAAATAGTACTCAAGTAAAAGTAGCTTTACCTTATGATAGGCTAATAATTACACAAGTGGAAGCGTAACTTTTTTGTTGTTTGATTTTTAATTTTTATCTGGCTGTGCAGCCCTTTGGTCAATTTGATTGTTTTTAAGTGTTCTTTATAAATACATTTGACTTTGATTTCTACTAATTAAGATCTAAGTAAGTGTAAGTCCATCCATCCATCCATCCATCCATCCATCTTCTTCCACGGTGGGCTTGGAGCCTATCCCAGCATCTCTGGGCGAGAGGCAGGGTACACCCTGGACAGATCTCCAGTCCATCGCAGGGCCAACACAGAGAGACAGACAACCATTCACTCTCACAGCCATACCTAAGGACAATTTAGAATCCCCAGTTTGATGCCAATTAACCTAACTTGCATGTTTTTTGGCATGTGGGAGGAAACTGGAGAAATCCCGAAGTAAACCCACACAGACACGGGGAGAACATGCAAACTCCACACAGATCATTGTTGGTCGGGGACTGGGATTGAACCCAGGATCCCCCGGCCAAGGGTGAGTTGCTGAGCTGCTGCAGTGCTTACCACTCCGCCACCGTGCTGTAAGTAAGATGTCATAAGTGTCTTGTAAATTTTTTCTTGCACATTTGAGACTTTTCACATAACTGTGTGACATTTTCCTCAAGTCTGAGACATTTTTCTTCTAAATTTTACTTTTTCTCATGAATTTAATTTCTCCATCGTGAATTTGCAACTTTTATGATAAAGGTTCAGGGGTTTTTTTTGTTTGTTTTACATAAATTTCTGATTTTCTCCTCATAAATAAGTAGTCTAAATGCTTTGCAATCCAGAATGGATGAACAATGAAAAACCCTTGTGAGTTGTTGTCTGTTGATATTCAAGAAGATGGACATGAAATCAAACAATAACTCCCATATGTCTTTCAATAGTTTAATAAGAAATGTCAGAATAGGGTAACATATTTGGATAACTTTAAAAAAGAGAATTCAACAAGAATCATGGGCACCACAGACTATTACTGAGTTACTTGGGAATCAAGCATTTGTGGAACCAAATAAAGCATAGTTTAACTTGTCACTATACTGGAAATTTGAAAACCATAAAATAGCATTGGTCAAGAAAAGTGGATGCAATTTTATGAAGAAAATGATGAGAAAACAATCTAGAAAAATGGAAAATTGGTATTAGTCTGATAAAGAATGTAAATTGAAGAAAGGACAAAATGCATTATGAAATTCTGATGGGGGTTTGCATGAAATCAAGTTTAAAGAACTTATACCAGGAATATTCTGAAGAATTAAGTTTAAATTAAGCAGACCATCAGCCAAGCACAATCATTGCATCCCAGTGGGTAGCAGGTGGTCCACTGGATTCTGTTTCGACTGGACCGGTGTGGGTTCTGTTTGAAGACTGGCAGACAGGCTCTTTACCATGGTCATGGCCTACTCCCGAGATCATACAGGGGCTAGTTATTCAGCAGGCTGGCTGCGGTCTTCTCTTATGCACCAAAGAAGGAGTTTGTTTATTGTACGAAGTCTGATCAGAAAGTCAAATTGGAACAAAAACACACCACAGATCCATTTCTTCCTATGTATGTGGCTTGAATGAGTTGGTTTATGCTTAGAAAAAATCAAATAAAATCTTACACAATAATTTAAAGAAGAGGATTAAAATAAGATAAAGTGAATTTTAAAGAAAAGAAACCGGATTTTCAAAGAGCCTTGAAGACTCTGGGCCTACTAAAAAGATAGAAAAATGGAAGCTCAGAAAAGGCTCCTTACAGCCTGACCAATGCCCCAAAAACTTAACAAAGAACAGTTTTTTGTTTTTTTTTCGGGTCTGGCAGAATCTCACTGAATTTCATGAAACTGAGCTGAACCAATTACATTTGAGCTTCCTGTTCAACAGAAGTCATAAACTCAACCTGAAAGGGAGATGCAGTGAAGCCTGGAGCTCTATTGATCAGTTAAAGTCCAGCTATGGTCTCCCAAAGAGCAGAGAGAGGAGGGGGAGAGACATTTGATATTAGAAGTGAGATCCCCCCTTCAGACATATATGTTGCTGAATAAAACATAAATTCCTTAAACTTTAGTGACTAAATATGATGATACTCTACTCACAAATAAGGGAACATACAATATCTCTACATTGTAACTGTAATTAATTTGTGATAACATGCAAAAATTAATTCATTCCTGAAAATGAAGCAACACATATTAAATCATATCAATAATAACATTTCACCACAATTGTCCATCCCAAGAGTTCAACCATGTCTTCAGTAGCAGATACTGAATTTGTCCATAATGCATAAATTCCACTGCAAAGAGAAAAAAAAAATCCTGCATCCGTCCACCAGATGGCACTGTGAAACTGTCTGGTTGTTTACTGGAGAATCTTGACTCCCAAGTCTGGATTATATCAAACACAAATCTGTCAATTTGGAGCATTCCTTCGTGGAGAAGGGATTAACCTCCACTTTATGGCCGATGGATAGTGTTACAGCTCTGGTCCTTGGGTGACAGAAGCAGTTCCTGACCAGACTTTTGAGATGAAACAATTTTCTTCAGCAAAGAATGATTTTATAAATTGGAACCAAAAAGGGTTAACACTATGTCTCCCTCCTCTGTATCAATGGTGAGCTTCGGTCAGCTTTGGTACACATCCTTGGTGAATGGCTCCAATTGGCGACTCTTGACTCAGCGTCTGAGCTAATGGTTCTGATGTCCACAAGCACTAGGTTGTAAACAAAATCTGTTCCTGAGTATAAATTTTTGGGATTGGTTTGCAAAAAAAAAAAACAAAAAAACCCCAAACTTCTAAAGATCATCAAAAAACTAATTTGAATATGGACAAATATAAAAACTGTAAAACTGTCTAAAATATACTAAAATATACTGTATATGCAAGCAAAGACTCAAAAATTCTGGGTACCCAAGTACAAAAAGAAAATTCTGGGTACCAAAGTACAAAAATAAAAAAGTATGTAGTTTTTACATACTTGAGGTAAATGTTTCAGCGAAGTGATATTGAGGTAAATCAAGGCGGTTCAAACTGGATTGGTTTAGCTGGACTAAACCATGGTTCCACTGATGTCTGAGTCACTGGGTGTTTGGGACCTTTGGTCGGGAAAACAGGGTGAACATGGAATGTTATCATTGTTCTTTGAATATGTAGTGATATTTAATAAAATATAGTGTAATAAGGTACAGGAATTATTGATTTTATTTAATAGTGGGTGTGCGAGGGGACAGAGTTTAACAGTCACCCCAACACTCACTAAATAAAACAGAAAAGCACTCGTAAAAAAGGGGGCACCAGTTCGAAAAGAACAAATTGTTAATTAATTAATTTCAATTAATTAATTTCCTTACCTTCAATTACTTAATGAATTCAGTCTCACAATTTAGTGAGTTCTTTTACTGCTGTGACCCAGGAAAGCATATATGCAAAGGAAAACTCCTCAACTTCTCTCGTTTACAAGTTTATTAAATGAAACTCATTCAGGTTACATGACATGGCATTCAAATGATGGATAAACAGATTAAAATGATAAACAGGTGTTAGATATCACATCAACTGTTAATGAATTTCTGAGCATAAAATCTATAGTTAAACCTTTGTGGAACCAAGAGGAAACCAGTTTTTACAGTATGTTTAAACTGTAATGCAATGGAAGACTGAGGTATCTAACAAAATCAGAATGCAACTTTATGGTGAAAAATTACATAAGCATAATCATACATACATAATACATACATTGCAATACATAATCTTATATATATTATAACTCTTCATGTTCCGGCGCCACACGAGTTGGCTGCCTTTTGCAACAGCGGCTCAATTCTGAGTCTTTTTATCTTCCTTCTTCTTTCTGATCCGGTGATGGCTTTCTGATCCGGCACACCTTTTACTCTATGTGTATTACGGACACACAGATCACGTCTGGGGGTCTCCCGAGTCGGCGGACGGAGCCTCTGTTTAGAGCGGGAGACGATGCAGCGGGGAGGAGCTAGCTAGCACTCGGCCACCACCCGGTGCTAACGGAGAGGCTCGACATACTGGGAGAGCTGAAGCGGGAGTGACGCGGGTGCCGAGCTGGAGTTTGGGCAGTGTGCAGGAAATATAAGACAGAATAATAAAGAGCGATGGCAAGAACCAAGCAGACCGCCCGTAAATCTACTGGAGGAAAAGCCCCCAGGAAGCAGCTGGCCACCAAGGCTGCTCGAAAAGGCGCTCCGACCGCCGGCGGGGTGAGGAGGCCTCACCGTTGCAGACCCGGTGCCATGGCTCTGAGAGAGATCCATCGCTGCCGGAGGTCCACGGAGCTGCTCATCCGTGGGCTGCCCTTCCAGCGCCTGGTGAGGGAGATCGCTCAGGACTTCAGGACCGACCTGCGCTTTCAGAGCTCCGCCGTCATGGTTCTGCAGGAGGCCAGCGAGGCCTACCTGGTGGGTCTCTTCGAGGACACCAACCTGCGCGCCATCCACGCCAAGAGGGTCATCATCATGCCCAAAGACATCCAGCTGGCCCGCCGCATCCGCGGAGAGAGAGCTTAGACTTTCTGCTGCACATCCGCCAACCACAATGCTCCACACTGTGTGTCTATATATGTATGTATATATATATATATATATATATATATTGCAGGAGCTGCCAGAACGATGTTGAGCACAACATAGAACTGCCTTAGGGGCTCCAACTCCGGATTTTTCCTCAGGGTTGACTCCCGAAGCCTTTCCCGTGACCGGGTATGCCGCAAGGCAGCAGAGGTTTGAAATCAGGGTTTACCTTCCCCTAGATGGGCTACCTTCCCAGGTTGACGAGCCACCATCTACCCGAAGCATCTGGTTTTAAGGCGCCAGAGATCCGCAACCTGCAACGACGGCATCGGCGCCGCTGCCAAACTGTAGCAGCCCTGCTGTTCCTTTGGATTCATCAGTGACGTGGAAAGGGGGGACATGCTGCATGGGCAACATCTTGTCCTCCATATCTTCCTGCCCAGGCTTGAATCCTACCAACGCCCAACGCTGGAAGGTAGAACACCGGATCACTGGAGAGGACACTCCAGCTTCGCCTTTGGCGTAGACAAAACATGGGGAATGACAGTTACCGGTTATAAGCCACTGCTCAATTGGTGTAGAGTGCAGCGCCAGGGGTTGTTCCCGATGGTGGGAGGGATCATCAGATCTCACTGGACAGCTACCGCCCGCCTCAAGCTGGGCAGCCCCCAGCCAATAAGGTGTTGTCCCGCCACAGCTTGCTTTCCTCATTGGGTGCATGGGGATAAGGAGAAGTCCGAACAGCAGGCTGAGAACCTTCGCACCAGGCAAGACAATAAAACAAAAGAGACCAACTCTAAAACTGGGAACTTGGAACGTCCGCACTATGATGACAGGACTCGCTGCTAACCTCAAGGACATCAACGACACCAGGAAGACTGCCACCATCAATAATGAGCTGAAGAGACTGGGAGTGGATATCGCCACTCTCCAGGAAACACGGTTGGCTGACGCAGGCACACTGAGAGAGAAGGACTACACATTCTACTGGCAGGGAAAGAGCAGTGACGAACACAGGGAACATGGAGTGGGCTTCGCAGTGAAGAACACCTTGCTGAAGATGGTGGAACCGGGCAGCACTGGCTCTGCACGACTCCTCACCCTCCGCCTGAACACCACTCAAGGCCCAGTCACCCTCGTCAGTGTGTATGCCCCAACACTGACAGCCACACCAGAGGCAAAAGACGAGTTCTACGAAAATCTCGCAACAACTGTCAGGATCATCCCCAACTCTGAACAACTCATTCTCCTTGGAGACTTCAATGCCAGAGTGGGTGCTGACCATGACTCCTGGCCCTCCTGTCTTGGACCTTTTGGCATGGGCAGAATGAACGACAACGGACAGCGGCTGCTCGAATTCTGCACATATCACGATCTCTGCATCACAATCTCATTCTTCAAGACCAAGCCCCAACACAAGGTTTCCTGGCAACATCCACGCTCAAAGCGCTGGCACCAGCTGGACTTGATCCTGACCAGGTGCACCTCACTGAAGAACGTGCTAATCACCCGTTCGTTCCAGAGTGCAGATTGCGACACAGACCATTCATTGGTGTGTTGCAAGGTCAAGCTGCAGCTGAAGAAATTCCATCGTGCTAGACAACCTGGAAAGGCACGGATTGACACCAGCAAGATGGCCCAACCAGAACTTGTTGAGCAGTTTGCCTCCACCTTTGAGAAGGAACTTGGTGTACCACAAGAAGGAGAATCTGCAAAGCAGAAGTGGGAAGAGCTGCGAAACACCATCCACCGCACAGCCTTGGCTACCTTTGGGAGGAAGACCTCGAAGTCACAGGACTGGTTTGATGCCAAGTTGACTGAGATGACCCCCGACTTTGAAGCCAAGCGCTCAGCACTTGCTGAGTACAAGAAGTACCCAAACGAGAAGAATCTCCAGATTCTCAGGGCTGCGAGAAGCAAAGTTCAGCAGACTGCTCGGCGCTGTGCCAACGAGTACTGGACTCAGCTCAGCCAAGACATTCAAACCGCTGCCATAACAGGGAACATCCGTGGTAAGTACGATGGCATCAAGAAAGCACTTGGTCTGGCTCAGAGCAAGACGGCCCCCCTCAAATCTTTCACTGGGGAGATGATCACAGAAAAGAACAAGCAGATGGAGAGATGGGTGGAACACTACTCCGACCTCTACTCTAGACAGAACACCGTGACACCGTCAGCCCTTGATGCCATCGACTGCCTGCCATCCGTGGACGAACTTGATGCTGAGCCAACCATCGACGAACTCAGCAAGGCCATTGATAGCTTGGTCGCTGGCAAGGCACCCGGCAACGACGGCATACCCCCTGACCTGATCAAGCACTGCAAGACCGCCCTACTGCTGCCATTGCATGACATCCTCTGCCAGTGCTGGAAGGAAGGTGCTGTACCACAGGACATGAGGGACGCCAAGATCATCACCCTCTACAAAAACAAAGGGGAGAGAAGCGACTGCAACAACTACAGGGGCATCTCCCTCCTCAGCGTTGTTGGCAAAGTCTACGCACGAGTTGTTCTCGTTCGTCTACAGAAGCTTGCCGAACGTGTCTACCCCGAGTCTCAGTGTGGCTTCCGCGCTGAGCGATCGACGGTAGACATGATATTCTCCATTCGCCAACTCCAGGAGAAATGCAGAGAACAGAACATGCCTCTGTACGTCGCCTTCATCGGCCTCACCAAAGCGTTCGATCTGGTCAGCAGAGAGGGCCTTTTCAAGATCCTGCCAAAGATAGGATGCCCACCAAAGTTGCAAAGCCTCATCGAATCGTTTCACACCAACATGCAGGGGATAGTGCAGCACGATGGCAACGTCTCAGAGCCATTCAACATACGCAGCGGAGTGAAACAGGGCTGTGTACTTGCACCAACCCTCTTTGGGATTTTCTTTGCTATGCTCCTGAAGCATGCCTTCAGCACAGCAACAGAGGGAATCTACCTGCACACAAGATCTGACGGCAGGCTTTTCAACCTCGCCCGCCTGAAAGCCAGAACCAAAGTACACGAGGCTCTAATCAGAGACATGCTGTTCGCAGATGACGCTGCAGTCGCAACCCACACACAGCAGGAGCTTCAGACCCTGATGGACCGCTTCTCCCAGGCATGCAAGGACTTCGGGCTTACCATCAGCCTGAAGAAGACAAACGTCTTGGCGCAAGGCACGGAAGCACCACCAACCATCACCATCGACAACTACAAGCTGGAGGTCGTGAATCAGTTCATGTACCTGGGGTCCATGATCAGCAACAACCTCTCCCTTGATACAGAGATCAACAAGAGGATTCAGAAATCAGCCTTCACACTCGCTCGCCTCACCACACGAGTGTGGGAGAATCCCACATTCTCTGTCAAGACAAAGATGGCAGTGTACAACGCCTGCGTCATCAGCACACTGCTCTATGGGAGTGAGACGTGGACAACATATGCCCGGCAGGAAAAGAGACTGAACTCCTTCCACTTGCGCTGCATTCATCATATCCTGGACATATCCTGGCAGGACAAAGTGCCCAACACAGAAGTTCTGTCCCGCGCTGGCCTTCCCTCCATGTTCACTCTACTCAGGCAGCGCAGGCTCCGCTGGCTAGGCCACGTTCACCGAATGGAGGATGGCAGAATCCCCAAAGACGTCCTCTACGGAGAACTTGCAACTGGTAGGAGAGATGTTGGCCGCCCACAGCTGCGCTTTAGAGGCATCTGCAAGAGAGACATGAAGGCCCTGGATATCATCACAGAGCGCTGGGAGGACCTTGCAACGGACCGCTCCAAATGGAGAGGCACCCTGACCAGACAGCTCAAGGCGGGTGAAGAGAGACTGACTGCTGCAGCAGATGTAAAAAGGACCCGCAGGAAGAACCGCCACAGACCCAGCAGCACGGAGACCACCCACAAGTGCGACCTGTGTGACAGGGACTGTCATTCGCGCATCGGCCTGTTCAGCCACAGGCGGTGCTGTTCCAGCAGAGTAGACATTTAGGATTCTCTTCCACGGTCATCATAGACCGACGGAGGCCGCCGGCGCCGGCTATATATATATATATATATATATATATATATATATACTGTATATACAGTGGGGTAAAAAAGTATTTAGTCAGCCACCAATTGTGCAAGTTCTCCCACTTAAAAGATGAGAGAGGTCTCCAATTTTCATCATAGGTATACCTCAACTATGAGAGACAAAATGAGAAAAAAAAATCCAGAAAATCACATTGAAGGATTTTTAAAGAATTTATTTGCAAATTATGGTGAAAAATAAGTATTTGGTCAATAACAAAAATTCATCTCAATTCTTTGTTATATACCCTTTGTTGGCAATGACAGAGGTTAAATGTTTTCTGTAAGTTTTCACAAGGTTTTCACACACTGTTGCTGGTATTTTGACCCATTCCTCCATGCAGATCTCCTCTAGAGAAGTGATGTTCTGGGGCTGTCGCTGGGCAACACAGGCTTTCATCTCCCTCCAAAGATTTTCTATGGGGTTGAGATCTGGAGACTGGCTAGGCCACACCAGGACCTTGAAATGCTTCTTACGAAGCCCCTCCTTCGTTGCCCGGGCGGTGTGTTTGGGATCATTGTCATGCTGAAAGACCCAGCCACGTTTCATCTTCAATGCCCTTGCTGGTGGAAGAAGGTTTTCACTCAAAATCTCACGATACATGGCCCCATTCATTCTTTCCTTTACACGGATCAGTCATCCTGGTCCCTTTGCAGAAAAACAGCCCCAAAGTATGATATTTCCACCCCCATGCTTCACAGTAGGTATGGTGTTCTTTCTTCTCCAAACACAACAAGTTGAGTTTTTACCAAAAAGTTCTATTTTGGTTTCATCTGACCATATGACACTCTCCCAATCCTCTTCTGGATCATCCAAATGCTCTCTAGCAAACTTCAGACGGGCCTGGACATGTACTTGCTTAAGCAGGGGGACACATCTGGCACTGCAGGATTTGAGTCCCTGGCAGCGTAGTGTGTTTCTGATGTAGCCTTTGTTACTTTGGTCCCAGCTCTCTGCAGGTCATTCACTAGGTCCCCCCATGTGGTTCTGGGATTTTTGCTCACCGTTCTTGTGATAATTTTGACCCCACGGGGTGAGATCTTGCGTGGAGCCCCAGATCAAGGGAGATTATCAGTGGTCTTGTATGTCTTCCATTTTCTAATAATTGCTCCCACAGTTGATTTCTTTACACCAAGCTGCTTACCTATTGCAGATTCAGTCTTCCCAGCCTGGTGCAGGTCTCCAATTTTGTTTCTGGTGTCCTTTGACAGCTCTTTGGTCTTGGCCATAGTGGAGTTTGGAGTCTGACTGTTTGAGGTTGTGGACAGGTGTCTTTTATACTGATAACGAGTTCAAACAGGTGCCATTAATACAGGTAACGAGTGGAGGACAGAGGAGCCTCTTAAAGAAGACGTTACAGGTCTGTGAGAGCCAGAAATCTTGCTTGTTTGTAGGTGACCAAATACTTATTTTACTGAGGAATTTACCAATTAATTCATTAAAAATCCTTCAGTGTGATTTTCTGGATTTTTTTTTTCTCATTTTGTCTCTCATAGTTGAGGTATACCTATGATGAAAATTGGAGGCCTCTCTCATCTTTTAAGTGGGAGAACTTGCACAATTGGTATATATATATATATATATATATATATATATATATATATATATATATATATATATATTAATATGTACATATGTATACTAGCTGCTCTTGTTTTTTCTTGCCTTCTGATTGTTGCTCTGAGTGTTGCTATCCCTGTGCTGTTGCAATCCTGGAATTTCCCCTTTGTGGGACTAATAAAGGCTCATCTTATCTTATAAGGAAAAGGAACGTCTGAATTAATCTACAAAAATGAAGGGAGATTACTTAAAAAATTAATAAGAATTTTCCTTCAGTTTAAAGCTTTGTTCTATTGCTGAGGGACTAATTGCACCATGAAATAATGGTTATGTTCAATTATAATTGATATTTAGGACATCTCGTTTAAACCCAGCAGATAGGAAAATGGGAGTCTCACTTACGAACAGCTGTGGCTCCAGGTCACTCAGCAGTGGTCGGCGCCAGCCGGTGGTATTGTTTGGGAAAGCTCAGCGGCTCTTCCAGACAGCGTTCGGAACACAGGACTCAACCGGGGGGGGGGGGGGGGGGGGGGTGGCTCGCGAGAGTGTAGCTGGTGGAGTTAGCGGTTAAGCCCCGGGCCAGGCGTCATGTCCTTTGGCAACCAGTCCAAAATTTAGTACATCCCCGGCCCGCAGGAAAAACCCAAAGGCTGAAGGAAAAATGTTTTAGTCAGTTTCATCCACCAACTCCTGGTTTCTTATGTAATCAGACTTGGGTGAGGCAGAGAAAGAAAGTCCAAAAATCTCTATCAGTTCACTTTAAAGGCAGGAAAATTAAAAATCCACTTTAACTGCAGGAAAAGTCCAAAAGTCCAAGAAAAAACATTCAAATAGGATAAGAACGGCTTCTGAAGTGAAGAAAAAAAAAAGATTTGCTGAATCGGCTGAAACATTGTTACTTCTGTGCCCATGTTCCACAGATCAACAAAAATAAAGGCTTTTTACTTAGTGTTAGCTTAGTGTTGGCCAAGCAGAAAGCCCACAGGTGTATCAGACCCCGGGCAGGGCTGTTTTCATCAGGCTAGGCTAACCTGTTTTTAGCTGTTTTTAGCTGTTTTCTGCTAGCTAGCTATCCACTTCTCGTCGAACGTCATGACTCCATCCCCGACGTGTGTCAGCTGTTTGTCCCTCCTTAAGAAGGTTTCTGAGTTGGAAGGTAGACTCTCCACCCTCTATAAGATTCGGGAGGCTGAAGACCACCTAGACACCATAATTCTCGGGAAAACATCAGCCCCGGCAACTGACTCTCAGCTAGCAGAGACGGCTACTTTCCTGGGTGAATTCAACACATCGCCATCCACTTCCACCCCTGCTCTGGTCTCTTCAACTGTCCAGGACCCCGGCAATAAACCCTGGACCTTGGTTGAACCAACTAGCAAGCATCGGCGGCGGCATACTTTCCCTGGAAGATTTTCCCCACCTGGAAGTCAATCATCCTCCCACGGCCGCCCCTCCTCCTCCTCCTCCTCCTCCTTCAGCAGCGGCCCAAACCCGCAAGCCCTGGATTAAAACCATTTTAGGTGTACCAAACTATACACCAGCTCCAAAAAGAAGAGAGCTCATCACCCCTCCCATCACAAGAACAACATCGCCAAAATTATCCCCCATTTAAGAAGCCACAGGCAAGGCTCCCCCAGATGACATTGGTAATTGGTGACTCGATTATGAGGAACGTTAGAAGCAGGTACTGTGTCACTAAATTTTTTCCTGAGGCTAAAGTGTCAGACATTGAGGCTCTTATCCCTGACCTGTTAAATAAATACCCCCATGTTAAAACTGTCATTGTACATGTCAGATGCAACAACATCCTCATGAAGCATCGGAAATTTTAAAGAGTGACTTCAAGAACCTTCTGTCCACTCTTATGAACTGTGGCAGACGTGTATTTATTTCTGGGCCCCTCGCCCCTTTTAGACGAGGTTGCAATTATTTCAGTAGAACTCTCAGTCTTAATACCTGGTTGTGTTCTGCATGTCCTACTTTTAACACTGGTTTTGTAGACAATTTCAACCTGTTTTGGAACCACCCATCGTTTATGCGGTCAGATGACATCCATCCAAATAGACTTGGTGCACATGTTTTAAGGGACAATCTGATCTATTCCATTCAGCGTTTTTTAGGACAGTGACTGAATTTTGGTGCGTTAACTCACCTCGAAGTTCCTGGGTCTGTCAACCAGCCTTTCTCTGTTTCCACGTCTCATATTAATCCTATTAATCCAAATAAACCTCACTGTTTAGAGCAGCCTTCAGTTTATAACCCCACTGAGATTGTGTCTGTCTCCCGTTACCCAAAATATTGTGACCCAAGACAAATACAACATAACCTGATAAATTCACACCTTTCTGCAGCTCCTCCTCATCCACCACCCTTCAACTTAGCCCCTGTCTTCCCCCTCAGAGAACCTTTGTCTACTCCCCACACAGTTTATAAAAATATAATGTATAAACATCCTAAAGTGATTAAACAAAAAGTTGGTAAAACTCAAATTAAACATCACGTCTCTAAATTTAATGATTAAACCTCTCTTCTTCCTCCTCATAATTTAAAAATTAAATGTGGTTTGTTAAATATTAGGTCTCTAATTCCCAAGTCTCTGCTAGTTCACGATCTATTAATTGATCATCAGATTGATTTAATATCCCTTACAGAGGCTTGGTAAGGGCAAAATGATTATGTTGGTTTAAATGAATCAGCTCCCTCTGGTTATCTAAGCTATAATAATCCTAGAAGTTCTAGTCGTGGAGGTGGAGTAGCGGCAATTTACCCTTCTAAATTGCTAGGTTAATGTAAAGCAAAAAACCTGTTTCAATTCCTTTGAGGGCCTGGTCCTCACTATGAGGCATGTTAGCAATTTTAGCTTAAATTCTATCTTCTTTGCCATAGTCTACCGTCCTCCCTCTGCCAACTCAGAGTTTTTATCCAATTTTGCCAAATTTTTAGCTGATTTAGTGCTAAAATCAGATTTTTTATTTTAATTTTAGTATGGGATTTTAATATACATGTTGATGTAGATAGTGACTGTCTTAATAAGGCATTCAATTCAATATTAGACTCAATAGGGTTTTCCCAGAAAGTAGAAAATTCTACCCATTATCTCCACCATACATTGGACTTTGTTCTGACTTATGGTATAGAAATAGAAAATCTGGTAGTGTCTCCTTATAATCCTGTACTGTCAGACCATTGTCTGTTAACCTTTGATTTCACTATTTCTGATTATTTGACTCCTAAAGAAAAATATTAATACAGCAGATGTCTTTCAGATGATGTTGCTTCCAATTTTTTGCAGATTATTTCCTCTATACCATGTGTCAACACAACGGAAATAATAGATGGCGAGCTTGCTCCTTCCGTAATTGATATCATGGTAGATAGTGTTATAGCCTCTCTGCATCAGACTCTAGACTTGGTGGCCCCTTTAAAAAAGAAAAGGTCTAATCAGAGATTTTTAACCCCTTGGTTTAACACAGAAACTCCTAGCTTAAAACAGAAGACTTGTCAGTTAGAAAGAAAATGGCGTTCCACTAATTTAGATGAATTCTCTTTAGCGTGGAGAAATCATCTCCTAATTTATAAGAAAAATCTCTTAGAAAAGCTAGAACAAGTTACTACTCTGCATTAATAGAAGAGAATAAGAATAATCCCAGGTTTCTTTTCAACACTGTAGCCAAGCTGACAAAGAGTCAGGATGCCATCAATCCTCGCATCCCCCTAGAGCTTACTAGTCAAGACTTTTTGAACTTTTTCAATCATAAAATTTTATCTATTAGAAATAAAATCAATCAGATTATTCCCACTGTAAACTTAAATACAGCAACTATTACAGCGCCTTCAATTGATATCTGTTTGGATAAGTTTACTCCAATTGACCTTTTAGAGTTAGATAAAATAATCTCCTCATCCAAGCCTTCAACTTGTCTTTTAGACCCTGTTCCTACCAGCTTATTTAAGAAAGTCTTCCCATTTATTGGTAGCCATATTCTTCAAATAATCAATTCTTCTTTAACCTTAGGTCATGTACCGCAGGCTTTTAAAATTGCTGTAATTAAACCCTTACTTAAAAAGCCAACGCTCGATCCAGGAGTTCTAGCTAACTATCGACCAATCTCTAATCTGCCTTTCATTTCAAAAATCTTAGAAATACATAGTTATTGCTATGCAATTATTTGACCACTTACAGGGAAATGGTTTATTTGAAGAGTTTCAATTTGGGTTCAGAATTCATCATAGTTCCGAAACAGCCTTAATGAAGGTCACTAATGACCTTCTTATCGCATCTGATAATGGACTTGTTTCTGTACTTGTCTTTTTAGATCTTAGTGCAGCCTTTGATACTATCCATCATGATATTCTACTTGATAGATTAGAACACTTTGTTTGACTAAATGATACTTCACTGCAGTGGTTTAGATCCTATTTGTCCAATAGACTTCAGTTTGTTTGTAACAAATGTTTGTAACATTTGTTTGTAATGTTTGTAACATTTTGTTAGCTCTAGATTATTATTGTAACTCGTTATTGTCAGGTTGTCCTAACATATCTTTAAAAAGTCTTCAGTTGATCCAAAATGCTGCTGCAAGAGTTTTAACAGGTACTAGAAAGAGAGATCATATCTCTTCGGTTCTGGCTTCCCTTCATTGGCTTCCCATAGAGTTTAGAATTAAGTTTAAAATCCTTCTTCTCACTTACAGAGCTCTCAATAATCAGGCCCCGTCTTATATAAAAGATCTGATATTACCCTATCATCCTAACAGAGCACTACTGGATTACTTGTAATACCTAGAATCTCCAAAAGTACAATGGGAGGCAGAGCCTTCTGCTATCAAGCTCCTTTCCTGTGGAACCAGTTACTGTGCCAATTTGGGTCCGGGAGTCAGACTCAATCTCTGTTTTTAAGAATAGGGTAAAAACCTTCCTCTTCAATATAGCCTACGATTAGGGAATGATCTTGTGTCTCTTAACCCTCCCTTTGTTTTGCTGTTATTAGATTTAGACTGCCGGGTGATCTCCAATAATGTACTCGGCTCTTCTCTGTTAATGTTTGCTTTCTTATGTCTGTTCTTCCACCCCCCAGCCAGTCGCAGCAGATGACTGCCCCTCCCTGAGCGTGGTTCTGCTAGAGGTTTCTTCCTGTTAAACGGGAGTTTTTCCTCTCCACCGTCGCCGAGTGCTTGCTCACAGGGGATCGCTTGATTGCTGGGGTATCTCTACAATTGTGGCGTTTCCCCTACATTTGAAATTGCTATGAGATGACTTTTGTTGTGATATGGTGCTATATAAATAAAGTTGAAAATTGAAATTGAAATTGAAAATTGAAATTTGCTAGTTTTAACTCTCTTTAAAGGTGAGCTCATAGAAAAAGGATGGTTTCTCCTCAGTTACCAGGAAACAGGCAAAAGCTTATCAAAAAACGATTTAAGAAAGCTAGCGCAGGAGTTGACAAGGTTCAGACACACACAAAAGACTTCTTAAAACTCACAGAACAACTTAGACAAAGACAACTCAAAGACTCAAAAGACAGCAGAAAAACTCAAAGACTGAAAGACTCAAAGACTGCCTAGGGCAGCTCCCTCTCTGTTTTTAAAGGGTCACACTTCTGTTATCATAAAAATGTGACTGGCAGCAAGACAGAACAATTATCTTCCATAAAGAGGAGTTTGAATGGGCTTTTGTCCAATGAGGGGACATTTCTTTGTCTGTGAACAGCCAATTGAATGCAAGGGTGTTATCCAACAGAGAAGCAGCCTGTCACATCTCGCTGCTCATCAGCGGCGCCAGCTGCACGCACACCTGCGCCTCGTCAGCGGCGAGGGATTTAAGCCGCCTCGCCCTGGGCTTTGGCCTGAAGCCGTCTGTCTTCGCTGGCTTCCCTTGCTGCAAGGAATCCCCTTCACCAAGCAAGATAGCAAGTAAGATTCTCTTACCTTCTCCTTCCAGTCTCCTCCCCTGTGCACAGGTGGATTTCCCGGCGGCGGACTACTTCCTCCAGCCACCGCCTCCTCGCTGCTGCATCAGGCACTCCAGGTCGCTGTCTACCGGGCTACGCCCTTGCTGTGCCAGCCACCTGCCCAAACCAAGTAAGCCTACGGTCATTGTCATATCTCCTGTGTTGGTGTGGTACCCGTTACCCTTCTCCCTCTGCTTTTCCCATAGGGTTGTCCGGCTGAACGGCCTCCTGCCCCCGTGCCTGACGCAGACGCCGCCACCAACACATACACATCTCACATACACGCACTCATACACACTTGTTGTCAATAAAGCTATTAAATCTACCCTGAGCCTGCGTGTGTGTCTCCTGAGCCGTGCATTATGTCAGTACGGCTTCAGCCGAGCGGCTCGGCAGACAGCAGGTTTGCACGCCGTCTTTCCACCCTCGAGGCTCGGGTGGATCTAATAGCCCACCAACAACAGTTGATTTTAAATCAGTTAAGCATAATAACTAACCTTGGGACCTCAAATGGGAGCCGACCATCAGCTCACTCATCAAAAAAGCCCAGCAGAGGATGTTCTTCCTGCGGCAGCTGAGGAAGCTCAAGCTACCCACCAAGATGTTAGTGCAGTTCTACACAGCCATCATCGAGTCCATCCTCACCACCTCCATAACCGTGCGGTACGCAGGAGCCACTGCCAGGGACAGACTAAGGCTGCAGCGCGTCGTGCGCACTGCTGAGAAGGTGATCGGCTGCAAGCTCCCATCTCTCCAGGATCTGTACATCTCCAGGACCCGGAGGCATGCTGGCCGGATCATAGCCGATCCCTCACACCCTGGTCACGCACTGTTTGCCCCCCTCCCCTCTGGTAGAAGACTTCGGTCCATCCAGACTAAAACCTCCCGTCACATGAACAGCTTCTTCCCCTCTGCCATCAGACTGCTGAACACTAAGTGACTTATTGACTCTCGTGCACTATGTACAGCAGCTCAACCAGACTCATGTCAATCATCACTGTTTTCTTCCTGCATTACCGACTGCACTATATACTGTAGTTCTCCACAGTATCTGCTGCGCGCTAATATATTTTAACTGCTGACCAGTATCACTTACTCTTATTCTACACTTTATTGCATGTATAGTTTATTTCTTTTATCTTATCATGTTTAATGTTGCAGCATTGCACCGAGACAAATTCCTAGTTTGTGTACTACATGAACAATGGCAATAAACCTGATTCTGATTCTGATTCTAACCGATTGGACCGCTTGGACCCCCAACAGCCGTTCCCCCCGGCCCGTCAGGGTGGCGTGGCTCCTGCTGCTCCAGCGGCCATCCAGCCTGCTCCGGCGGCACCGGCACGGCTCACACCCATTCCGACCCCCGCCCGCTTTAGCGGTAAGCTCGGTGGAGCGCGGGGGTTTATCATGCAGTGTGAGTCCGTGTTTCACCGTGTGCCCGGAGACTTTCCCTCAGACCATAGCCGGATTGGCTACATAGGGAACCTCTTGGAGGGGCGAGCGCTTACCTGGGCTTACGCCGTTATGGTGAAGCCCAGTTACGCCACCCTCACCTATGGCCAATTCGTGAGACTGTTTCTGGAAGTAGCTGATCATTCGCGTACAGAAAGCGTTCAGGTCGACAGGCTTCTCAGCCTTCAGCAGGGAAGCCGGTCGGCAGCTGACTACGCGATCGACTTCCGGGTCGCTGCTGAGGAGGTCGGCTGGGGAGAACGTTCTCTCTGCGGCATCTTCCTTCGCAGTCTCAGCGCTGGTCTGAGGGATGAACTGGCTGGACGGGACATCCCGGAGACTTTAGCGGAGCTAACTTCCCTTGCCATCAGCTTGGATAACAGGTTGCGCGAGCGTGCCTCGGAGCGGAAGTCGTCTTCTTCTCGCCCTCGAGGTGCCTCGTTTCGTCTGTCCCAAGCTCGCCCCCTGGCGTTGCCGTCACCGGGGTACTCCGAGGAGTCGGAGCCGATGGTGACAGGCTGGACAAAGCTCCCCCCAGCGGAGAAACAACGCCGTCGTGAGTTGGGTCTCTGTATGTATTGCGGAGATAGCCAACACACGGTGGAGCTTTGTCCACAAAAGCCAAACAGGGAGGTCCGCGAGTCACTGTAGGGGGCCTCGCGGATGCTAATCGGTTAACTCCCCTCACTCAATTGATGCTGCCCATCCGATTTTGTCATAACCCCACAGGGCACCTCACTCACGCACTGGTGGACTCGGGCGCGGAGGGCAGCTTTATTTCACAAAGCCTGGCAACCCGATTGGGCATCCGTTGCCAAACCCTCAAGTCTCCTCTCGCCCTAGTCAATCTCTCCCATGTGTCCCTGGGGAAAGTTACACATCAGACCGTCCCTGTCCCAGTGATTATCTCTGGAAACCACCGGGAGGAGGTCTCCTTTTACGTCCTACCTAACTCTGTGTCACCCGTCATTCTTGGATACCCATGGCTCCGCCTCCACAATCCTGTCCTGGACTGCAAGTCCGCCAGAGTGTCCGCTTGGAGTTCCTTCTGTATGAGCACCTGCCTTCAATCCGCTGCCTGCGCCTCGTCCTCTCCTCCTACTCCCAAGGACGCCGCACCTCCGGATCTCACCCTGGTACCATCGGAGTTTCACGACCTGGGTATGGTATTCTGCAAATCCAAGGCGATGTCTCTTCCTCCGCACAGGCCCTACGACTGTGCTATAAACATCCGCCAGGGGGCACCCTTACCCTCGTGGCGACTCTACAGCCTGTCTGCGCCGGAGAAGGAGGCTATGAATTCTTATCTCAAGGAATCGCTGAGTGCTGGAATCATCCGTCCCTCGTCATCTCCATTAGGCGCTGGGTTCTTCTTTGTGGGCAAGAAGGACGGCTCCCTCCATCCTTGTATTGACTATCGCGCCCTGAATGACATCACGGAGAAGGATCGCTACACCTTGCCCCTAATAGACACCGCCTTCCACTCCCTCCAGGGGACGACTTGGTTCACCAAGCTGGATCTTCGCAGCGCATACCACCTCATCCGGATCCGGGAGGGAGACGAGTGGAAGACAGCCTTCCGTACCCCGAACGGCCATTTCGAGTACCTGGTTATGCCGTTCGGGTTGACCAACGCTCCAGCCGTCTTTCAGCGCCTTATAAATGATGTCCTCTGGGACTTCATCGGCCTGTTTGTGTTCGTCTACCTGGTTGACATCCTCATCTTCTCCAGATCCAGGGACGAGCACCGGGTCCATGTGAGGCGGGTCCTCCAAAGGCTGCTGGAGAACCGGTTATATGTCAAGGCTGAGAAGTGTGAGTTTTACGCTAAGAGTACGTCCTTCCTCGGGTTCGTCATCTCTCACGACCAGGTGCTTCCGGACCCAGCGAAGGTGAAAGCGGTGGTGGAATGGCCCACTCCTACGTCAAGGAAACAGGTACAACAGTTTATTGGGTTTGCCAACTTCTACCGCCTCTTTGTCCCGAACTTTGGTACCATCGTCGGCCCTCTGACCCGCCTCACGTCCACTAAGGTCCCGTTCCGGTGGACTGAAGAGGCCGCAGCTGCTTTCCAGGCACTGAAGGCGGAGTTCTCCTCCTCCCGGGTCCTCAGCCAGGTCGATCCCTTGCTGCAATGCATCGTGGAGGTGGACGCTTCGGACACGGGGGTGGGGGCGATGTTATCTCAGCGGTCACCTGACGACGGGATCAAACGGCCCTGCGCCTTCTTCTCTCAGCGCTTGTCCCCGGCGGAGCGAAATTACGACGTGGGGGACAGAGAGCTCCTCGCCATCAAGCTCGCGCTGCAGGAGTGGCGTCACTGGCTAGAGGGGGCGGCCCTGCCGTTCGTGGTTCTAACCGACCACAAGAACTTGGAGTATTTGAGATCTGCCAAGCGTCTGAACGCCCGCCAGGCGCGTTGGTCCTTGTTCTTTGCCAGGTTCCGCTTCAACATCACCTTTAGGCCTGGCTCCAAGAACGGCCTGCCTGACGCCCTCTCTAGGCAATTTGCCCCTGAGGCGTCTGAGGACGCAGCCCACACCATCTTGCCCAGGTCGTGCATCGTGGGAGCCGTCACTTGGAACATCGAAAGTAAGATCCGGAAGGCGCAAGAATCGGAACCAGACCCTGGTGGCGGACCGGAGGGGAGGCTTTTTGTGCCGTCCACGGTTCGGGGGGAGGTCATCCACTGGCTGCACACGTCAAAGCTCACCTGCCACCCTGGTTCCTCTCGGATGATTGACTTACTTCAACGATCCTTCTGGTGGCCGGGCCTGTGGAAGGATGCTGCCCGCTATGCCCGGGCCTGCCCCGTCTGCGCCACCAGTAAATCAGGTAATGCCCCTCCAGCGGGTCTGCTCCAGCCCCTGCCCGTCCCTGGCAGGCCCTGGTCGCATATCGCCCTGGACTTCGTCACCGGTCTCCCGGTTTCTAACACCTTCGACACAGTCCTGACCATCGTAGATCGTTTCTCCAAAGCTGCTCACTTCATCCCATTACGAGGGCTTCCATCCACCTTGGAGACGGTGGACCTCCTTATCCAGCACGTGGTCAGGCTGCACGGGATTCCAGTAGATGTGGTCTCGGACCGGGGCCCCCAGTTTTCCTCAGAGGTTTGGAGGTCTTTCTGCAACGCCCTGGGAGCCAAGGTAAGCCTCTCCTCCGGCCATCACCCCCAATCCAACGGGCAGTGTGAGCGGACCAATCAGGAGCTGGAGGCTGCACTCCGCTGCATCACAACATCCAAACCTGCGTCCTGGAGCACTCATCTCGCCTGGGTGGAGTACGCCCACAATACCGCCCGCTCTTCTGCCACTGGGATGTCCCCATTTAAGGCATCCCTGGGCTACGACCCCCCTCTGTTCCCTACGCAGGAGAGTGAGGTAACTGTCCCCTCAGTTCGGGTGCACCTCAGGCGGTGCCGCTCCATCTAGGAGTCGGCGCGCAATGCGCTTTTACGCACGGCGGAGCGCAACAAGTCTACGGCGGACCGGCACAGAAGACCTGCCCCAGCCTACCAGGTAGGCCAACGTGTCTACATGTCTACCCAGGACGTCGTTTTAAAGGGTGAGAGGAGGAAGTTGGCACAGCGTTTTATGGGCCCATACCCCATCACCAGGATTATCAACCTGGTGGCTGTGCGTGTGGCTATTCCCCCCTCCCTCCGCATCCATCCCACCTTCCACGTTTCCAAGGTGAAGCTGGCAGTCTCCGACCCCCTTTGCCCTCCCCCTGCTGCGCAGCCCGCGCCCCGGATGATTGATGGTCATCCGGCCTGGCCAGTCTCTTCCATCCTGGACTCCCAGCGCCGGGGTCGCGGGTTACAGTACTTAGTGGATTGGGAGGGCTATGGACCTGAACATAGGCAATGGGTGCCCTCGTCGTTTGTGTTGGATCCATCTCTCATCACTGAGTTCCACCGAGCGCACCGGGAGAAACCATCGCCAGGAGGCGCTGCTAGAGGGGGGAGTACTGTCACATCTCGCCGCTCATCAGCGGCGCCAGCTGCACGCACACCTGCGCCTCATCAGCGGCGAGGGATTTAAGCCGCCTCGCCCTGGGCTTCGGCCTGAAGCCGTCTGTCTTCGTTGGCTTCCCTTGCTGCAAGGAATCCCCTTCACCAAGCAAGATAGCAAGTAAGATTGTCTTACCTTCTCCTTCCAGTCTCCTCCCCTGTGCACAGGTGGATTTCCCGGCGGCGGACTACTTCCTCCAGCCACCGCCTCCTCGCTGCTGCATCAGGCGCTCCAGGTTGCTGTCTACCGGGCTACGCCCTTGCTGTGCCAGCCGCCTGCCCAAACCAAGTAAGCCTACGGTCATTGTCATATCTCCTGTGTTGGTGTGGTACCCGTTACCCTTCTCCCTCTGCTTTTCCCATAGGGTTGTCCGGCTGAACGGCCTCCTGCCCCCGTGCCTGACGCAGACGCCGCCACCAACACATACACATCTCACATACACCCACTCATACACACTTGTTGTCAATAAAGCTATTAAATCTACCCTGAGCCTGCGTGTGTGTCTCCTGAGCCATGCATTATGTCACAGCCTGGGGGATTAGTCAGAAATTGTAGCTGACTCAAAAGTTTCAGAAAACGTTCATTCAGTTCCAATGAAATTCATTATATACTCAATATAAAATCTAACTAAATTAAGTGTTTCAAGGCTAATATTCTGTGACCATGCATTTATAGTATTACTAATAAGTTTAACATCCATTTGAATAACATTCATGAAAAAAAAACATTCCTAAGACATACACTCACATTTAAATCAAGGATTAATGAATTATTTAAAACCCTTACTGGCGATCAAAAGGGTGATGATCTTCACAGTGTCCTTAGAATCCTGAGAAATGAGAGCTGGAAGAGTTTAATATTCAATCAGAATTAACAGTTCCAGATTGCACAATGAAACATATTCAGTAGATGTCTACTAGGAGGTACTGTTGAGCTGTAGATAATTTTTAGGTCTTGGAATGTGAGCGGGGAGGGCAGCCTAGAGAGTTTTCTGAGGCTTCTGGAAAGGCTCCAAGAGTTTATCAGCATAACCTGACAGATTAAGAAGTGAAAGTTTGGAAGTTTATGACTTTTTAAGAGTATCAGTTCCTTGCCAAGTTCAGTGGAGTCCTGGACGGCGGTGGAGCTCGAGCTCAGGCAAGTGAGCTCTCTTGTGTTTCTTATGTCAGTTTTTGAGAGATCTTGTCTGGCTCTTGGTGAGGAGAGTCAGGTGCAGCCCTCAGCTGCCTCTGAACTCACTTTGCCAGGCTCCGCCACTGCCGGCGACCCTAACCACATCTCTTCTCCTGTCATTTCTAAGCCTTCACCTAGGGCCGCCAGAGAAGATCCACCATTGTCGGGGGTCTTTGTGGGTCTGGTCCAGCCAGCAGACAATGTCGTGGGTCCAGCTCCCCCCACTGCAATCGTCAGGGCACCTCTGATTGACTGTCTCCTCAGCCACCATGCTTTACCATTGGCTTTACTAATGGTGATAGTTAGCTTAAAAATCAACTTGTTGATTATAGCTAAATTTGCTAGTCAAGGGTTAACCTTGAGTGTTATTTTATAATAGTGGGAGTTATAAGCTCTTTTTAGAATTTGTTCCAACTTACAGGCTTGTAAGGAGGGAGGTAGAATTTTGAAATTATTTACAAATGTGGAGATGTTCAATTCCTTTGTTTGTTGAAACTGTATTTTGATCTGCACTAAACAAAAATAAAATTATGTGGATTGACTTCTTTACTTCAATTTCCAAAGCCTAGTATGTCATGAACACGCCTCTAATGAGGCAGAGGGAGAGACAAATTCAAGTGCAGGATTACACCCAAGACTAAATTTATTAAAGCAAAGAACTAACATCCCAAAATAGTGCATACATACAAAAATGTAGACATGGAAAAAACTTACATTGGCGTCCCTGGGCCAACACAGCCCAGTCGACGTAGGAGGAGCAGAGATACACAAATGAAACGTGATAGGGAATCCACGATGAAACACGAATGAGACGTGGTAGTGACAAACAATAAATCCAGCAATGAGTAACAAATCCAGAGGAGACTAAATACACAGACTAGCGACAAGATGCACTTGAGCGAAGACGCGGGGAAAGTAATCAGGGAACAGGAATCAGCTGAGTGTCATGAGGAGGGGTGTGTCAGGCTGGCAGCTGACAGACAACGCCCTCACAAGTGCAGGCCCATGAGAGTTACCTGACATCTGCCAGCCAGAGAATGGTATGCACAAACACAGAAACAAGATGAAAAATAACTTTCAAATGATACATGATATGGCAAAAGCAAACTGAACAGTGCATTGGAAGACCATAAGAAAACTCAAAAGGCAAAACAATACACAAATAAATATGAAAACAGAAAACCCATGAGACTGAGCCTGGGAGAACCCCGGCTCGGTACAAAACACAACACACAGAAAAATAAGAAACACAGAGGAAAGTCATGGAACTGACCCTGGAAGACAAACCGGCTCAGTTCATGACATTGTTTTGGAATAGTCATCAATAACTAGCTTTGGAATTTTTGTTGAAATGTCACTTTAAAGTGATGATTTTATTTACAACAAGGGAAACAACAAAAGTAGAAAAGGTGAAATGCTTTAGAGTTTTAATGTTATAAGTTTTCACTTTCTTTTAAAAATAAGGTTGACTTTGTCATTATTGTTAAAACAAATTCTCATTTAAAACTTAAAATGTTTAATATTTACAGATTAGGAAACACAAGTGAATTGTTTTTGTCTATTTTGCCATGAAGGATTTCTCAGGATTAAAGCTAATGGTGATTTGATTGTTATCATTAAAGTTTTTATTTACAGAATAATCAGTGTTGTTCTTTTGACTTTTCTCTTTTAAATCCTATTGAAAAGTAATGAGTTGGTTCATGTTTTCCTTTCCCTGTGGAGAAAAACATGAAACAAGAGTAACTCAATGACTTTAAATAACGCCTAGAGCTTTTAAGTGCTAATTGATTAATGTGGTTTCCTAATTTAGAAAAAAAATTGCTAAATATTAAGTGAATCACTAAATCCTTTCCCAGCATGCACAGGGTTAACACTACTTTAAGGTCACTCTTGTATAAACATTAGAATTTATTAGAATCCTTAAGCTGAAATTGGTTTCCTGTGGAAGAAATCCCACAATGCAGCATTTAAAAACACACACACACATAGCATCAACAGTTGCAAGTGTTGCATAAAATGTGTAAATATATGTGGAGTTTGTTTGCAAAAACCGATAAATGCCACTTCCATGAAAATTTCACTCTTTAAATCAAACAACTGTTAACATTACCTACTTGTAGAAGTTCAAATCATTTTGTCTCAAAATGTAATGGTCTGCCTGGCTGCTTAATCTCCTCAGCTGTGCACACACCTGTTCCTCATCATGGCCTGGGCTATTTAAACCACGCTGCCCTGGGATCCATGCTGAGTTGTCTGTCTTACTCCATGAGACCAACTCACACCCTCTTCGTGATTCCAGAGTTCCTAGCCTCCGCCTCCCTTCGTCCCTGCTTCCGATCCTCAGCCCACCAGTGTCAGGAAGAAAACCTCCACAACTCAAGTAAGCCATCGCTCATTCTCCCTAATCCATTCTCAGTCCCCTGTACACAGGCGGAGCTCCGTGGCGGCGGACCTCTCTCCTCCCTGAGGGTGGACCAAGCTACACAACCTCAACTGACACGTATCCACCTTCTACACTCAGCAACTGGATCAGTGGGCGCTGTCCTCCTGGCCGTAGCCGCCGAGCTGAACCTGAGCGTCACTACATCTCTGCAAACAGTAAGCCCAGGATTAATCTGCACATCGCCACCTGTATTCCCACTAACTGTCCTGCCTCTGTTTGTCCATAGGGTTGCCACGTCGTACGCCGTTCTGCTCTCCCCCAGCTGCTGAAAGCACATATCCACACACTCACATTCACAATTTATTGTTAATAAATATAATTGAATCTACTTCGGTGTCCGAGTCTGTTCACTGGGTCTACAACCATGTCGGTACGACTTTGCCAAAATGACCCAGCTGACAGCGCACTAACGTGCAAGATTAACAACCTCGAGACCCGAGTAGATCAGTTAGCTTATCAGTAACAGATCATCCTAACACAATTAACCCGTTTAACGGACCGGTTGGATCACTTGGCAGGCCCACAGGCGTTTCCTCCGGCTCCTTTGACACCTAGTAGCTCCTCGGCTCCTACTAGCTCCCAACCCGGGCAGAGCCATTCTTCTTGGCTAACCCCTGTCCCCACTCCCACCCGTTTCAGTGGTAAATTAGGGGAGGCTTAGGGATTTATTATGCAATGTGAGATAGTGTTTCAGCGGGTACCCGGGGCCTTTTCCATAGACCACAGCCAGATTGGCTATGTAATTAATCTGTTAGAGGGGCGAGCACTAGCTTGGGCCTACGCCGTCATGGCAAGGGCAAAATATGCTAACATGACTTATAAGCAATTTGTCTGTGAATTCAAGGAGGTGTTTGACCACTCTGACCATGATAATGTGTTTTCTTTCCGGCTGCTTAATCTTAGACAGGGAACTCAGTCAGTGGCAGACTACGCTGTCGACTTCCTGGTGGTGGCCACAGAGGTGGGGTGGGAGGACGCCTTGCTCTGCAGCATTTTTATTAAGAGTCTTAGCCCTAGCCTGTGGGATGAGTTGGCTTGCCTAGAAAAGCCAGGTAGGCTTACTGAATTAATCTCCCTGGCCATTAGCCTTGATAACAGATTAAGGGAGTGGGCAGTGGAACGTAGATCTTCCAGTCGCTCGGGTGCCCAATATCGCCACTCCCCTCAGTCTTCCCTATTGGCCCTCCCTCCCTCTGATTCCCCAGAAGCCCCAGAACCAATGGTAGTGGGACAGTCCAAATTACCTCTGGCGGAGAAACAGTGCCACCGCGAGCTGGGGTTGTATCTGTACTGTGGGAGTGAGGAGCATGGGGTAGTGTCATGTCCTGTGCGGCCAAAAGGGGGAGTCCGTGCATCGCAGTAGGGGGACTCACGGACTCACCTTGTTCTAATCCCCTATCCAGGTTACTTCTCCCTATACGATTCATTCATAAACAGACTGAAATAGGGACACACACACTGATTGATTCGGGGGCAGAGCAGAACTTCATCTTGGGGGAACTGGCAACCTGGTTGGGTCTCCCCTGCCAATTGCTCAAAATCCCACTTAAGCTCATCGCCCTGTCCAAAGCCCCCCTTGCTACTGTGTCCCAAGAAACCCTTACTGTGGCCGTCATTACATCTGGTAATCGTCGGGAGGAACTGAAGTTCTTTGTGTTGCCGGTTTCCTCCTCCCCGGTTATTCTTGGGTATCCCTGGTTACGGCTTCATAATCCCTCCATTGATTGGCGCTCTGGGAATGTGTTATCATGGAGTTTGTTCTGTCTCGGTGCCTGCCATCAATCGGCTGCTTGCTCACCGTCCATTCCCCTGAGTGCTCCCACCACCCCTGCCCCCAATCTGTCCAAGATTCCCCCAGAGTATCCCGACCTTGGAGCCGCTTTCAGCAAGTCCAAGGCCCTTTCCCTCCCCCCTCACCACCCATATGACTGCGCTATCAACCTCCGTGCCGGAGCCCCGCTACCGTCGAGTTGTCTATACAGCCTATCACCTCCGGACAGGGAAGCCATGGAGGCTTATATTAAAGAGTCATTAAACTCTGGCATAATTCGGCCATCATCCTCAGTGGTGGGGGCGGGAGTTTTTTTGTGGGAAAGAAGGACGGTTTGCTAATTGACTTCAGAGAATTGAACAACATCACTATCAAGGACAAATACACCCTGCCTCTTGTTTACTCGCCATTTGATTCCCTCCAGGGGGCTTCCTGGTTCACCAAGCTGGATCTACGGAACGCCTACCATCTGTTCCGGATGCGGGAAGGTGATGAATGGAAGACGGGGTTCTGGATCCCCAGCGGCCACTTTGAGTATCTGGTCATGCCGTTCGGGCTGACCAACACCTCCGCTGTATTCCAGCGGTTGATCAATGATGTGCTGAGGGATTTTCTGGGTGTTTTTGTTTTTTTCTACCTTGATGACATTCTCATCTTTTCGCAGGCCTTGGACGAGCATCGGGTGCATGTGAGGTGAGTATTGCAGCGAATCCTGAAAAACAGATTATTTGTCAAAGCCGAGAAGTGTGAATTCCACGCGTCCAAGACATCCTTCCTGGGCTTTATCATCTCCCACAATGAGATCATCCCAGACCCCAGTAAGGTAAAAGAGGAGGTAGATTGGCCCACCCCCTCTTCCAGGAAACAACTTCAGCAGTTTTTGGGGTTCGCCAATTTCTACCGCCGCTTTATCGAGAATTACAGCATCACTGATCTCTCCCGGACCAGTCTCACTTCCTCGAAGGTGCCTTTTCGGTGGACTGAGGAGGCGGCTGCGGCCTTCGCTGATCTTAAAGGACAGTTCTTGGCCTCTCCAATTCTGGCTCAGGTGGATCCCGCACTCCAGTGCCTAGTAGAGGTGAATGCCTCAGACTCAGGGGTTGGAGCCGTCCTATTCCAGCATTCCCCGATGGATAGCAAGGTTCGGCCCTGTTCGTTCTTCTCCCGGCGGCTGTCTCTAGCTGAGCGCAACTATGACATTGGTGATAGAGAGCTCCTAGCGGTCAAGCTCGCACTGGAGGAGTGGCACTATTGGTTGGCGGGGGCCTCCCAGCTGTTTGTGGTCTGGATGGACCACAAAAACCTGGAGTACCTCAGGACGGCCAAGCATCTGAATGCGCACCAAGCCCGCTTGTCCCCGTTCTTCGGGCATTTCGACTTCACCATCACATACCGTCCAAGAATACCAAACCAGACGCCCTGTCCAGACAGTTCACCTCAGACATTATGGAGAAGATGGAGCACTCCATCCTTCCTCCATCATGTATCGTGGACGCCCTCTCGTGGGGCATTAAAGAGAAGGTCTTGAAGACGCTGGACACTGAAGTGGACCCAGGTGGGGGACTAGCGGGGAGGCTGTTCATTCCATCTGCCTTTCGAGGTGAAGTCATCCACTGGGCCTATGCCTCCAGGTTCTCGTGCCACACCGGGAGGGTTCGCATGGTGGTGCTATTACAGAGGACGTTTTGGTGGCCATCACTCCAGAAGGACGTTGGAGAGTATATCTACACCGGCCCCCAGTGCGCTGCTGGTAAGACATCATCCTCTTCTCCTGCCGGTCTGCTCCACCCCCTCCCTATTCCCGGCAGGCCCTGGTCCCATGTGGCGTTGGACTTTGTCACCAGTCTTCCTCCCTCTACACATCATACAGTAATCCTAACCATTGTGGATAGATTCTCTAAGGCCGCCCACTTTGTTCCCCTGAAAGGGCTGCCTATGACGAAGGAGATGGCGGACCTGCTCGTCCAACACGTGGTGAGGTTACACGGAATTCCCCTGGGCATCGTCTCCGACCGAGGACCTCAATTCATCTCCCAGGTTTGGAGGTCCTTTTAAAACGCCCTTGGGGCTACGGTAAGCCTGTCTTCTGGTTACCACCTTCAGAGCAACGGACAGTGTGAGCGGAATCAGGAACTGGAGGTTGCATTGCGGTGTATTGCTACCGCCAACCCGGCATCCTGGAGTACGCACCTCCTGTGGAACAAATACGCCCACAACCCCACGGTCTAGTCGGCTATAGGTATGTCCCCATTCGAGGCTTCGTTGGGCTACAATCACCTACTATTTCCTGAAGAGGAGTGAGACATCACTGTCCCGTCCATCCGGGCTCACTTGAGGCGCTGCCGCTGGCTATGGAGAGCTACCCGGACCGCGCTATGGCAGATGGCAGAGCGCAACTCAATGGTTGTCAACCGTTTCAGGATGTCAGCCCCTCCCTACCAGGTGGGTCAGCAGGTATGGCTATCCACAAAGCATATTAATCTGAAGGCAGAGGCAAAGAAGATGTCCCAGCGGTTTATTGGACCATTTTCTATTACGCGCATCATCAACCCTGTTTCTGTGCGTCTAGCCCTCCCACCCCTCCGTACCTGCCCTACTTTTTATGTGTCGCAGGTTAAACCCTTCTGTTCCAGCCTTCTGTGTCCCCCTCCCAGGTCTCCACCTCCGCCGATGGTGATCGACGGCAACCCTGTGTGGAAGGTCAATTCCATTCTAGACGTCCGCCGCCAGGGTCGCGGCCTACAATATCTGGTGGACTGGGAGGGCTACAGGCTGGAATGGAGGTCCTGGGTGTGTCCCTCCTTCGTGTTGGATAAAGACCTCATCAGGGACTCCTATCGGGTGAACCCAGGTAGCTTGCATTGACTGCCGAGAGGCGTCCCGTAGGGCGGGAGTACTGTAATGGTCTGCTCTGGCTGCTTAATCTCCTCGGCTGCGCATACACCTGTTCCTCATCACAGCCTGGGCTATTTAAACCACACTGCCCTGGGATCTGTGCAGAGGCGTCTGTCTTACTCCATGAGACCAACTCACGCCCTCTTCGTGATTCCAGAGTTCCTAGCCTCAGCCTCCCTTTGTCCCTGCTTCCGATCCATCTCAATATTGGGCGCATGTGCACGCAGCAACCGGCAGCTGGTGAAAAAAGTCTGTCGTCTGTGTGTCTGTTTTTACACACTTTAATGTGTTTTTAACGAAATTCTCTGTGTCGTTTCTGTCCTGGAATGTTTGTGGACTGTATGGCGAAGAGCTCCCTGGTTCCATCAATATGGATTTCCTCCCCATTTTTACACTGCTGCTACTTTTCCGCTGGCCCTGTGTCTCTGAGGTGAGAGCAATCGTGATCATGTCAGGCAGAATACAATATTCCAGGGACATGTTGCTGCATTTAAACACGGATGATGCAGTGTCTGTGATTGAGTCTAAACCGCAACTGCCGGACTTTATTTTGAGAGACGTTCATGGACACAGCGGTGAAAAGAGAGACGGAAGAAAAAAACGCGGAAAACGTGGAGGAGTAAAATTGAGCCTGAGAAGACATCAGTTTGGTAACATTCCTCTTCCTTCAATGATTTTTGGGAATGTACAGTCTCTGAGAAACAAGGTGGATGAAATTCAAGGGAATGTACGCTACCAGAAGGACTTTAAGAACTGCTGCGTCATGGCTTTCACCGAATCTTGGCTTACTGCGCATGACCGAGACGCAGACCTGTGGATTGACAGCTTTGGAGCCCCGCTGCGCTCGGATTGGCAGGAAGAGGTAATGGGGAAACGTCAGGGGGGCGGCGTATGTTTATACATTAATAAGCAGTACTGCACATCTGTTACGGTCAGAGAGCGCATCTGTACACCCGATGTGGAGCTGCTGTCTGTGTCACTACGCCTCTTTTATTTACCTCGCGAGTTCCCCCAACTTTTCATCACAATTGTGTACATTCATCCGAAGGCAGACGCTGACTCCGCCTGCAGCACAATCTTTGATGTGATCCAGCAGCTGCAATCAATTTCTCCAGAGGCGCCAAACTTCATTCTTGGGGATTTTAACCATGTTTCTTTAAAGAAGACACTAAAAACTTTTATCAGTATGTCTCCCGCCCAACCAGGCGAAAAAAGACATTGGACCTGTGCTATGGATTCATAGAGAGGGCCTATAAATCACTCCCCCTTCCTCCTTTAGGATCCTCAGATCACAACTGTGTACATTTGCTGCCCACATATAAAACTGCTCTCAGAAGAGGCAAGGTGGAGACCAGAGACATTGATGTGTGGACAGAAGATTCAGTGCGCAGCCTCCAGGAATGCTTTGACTGTACAGACTGGGAGATGTTCACACTGGCCTGCGGGGACGATTTGGACTCTTTGGTGGACGTCACATGCTCATACATGGCTTTCAGTAAAAATAAGATTGTTCCACGTAAACGTGTCAAAACATATCCCAACAACAAACCATGGGTTACAAAATCAGTTAAATCCTGCTTACAGAGGAAAGCACTTGCCTTTAAACAGGGATCTGTTTCTGAGCTACAGGTTGCCACAAAAGAGCTGAAATCCAAAATTTTAAGAGCAAAACAGAATTATAAATCAGAACTGGAAAGCAAGATGGCAACAAAGAAACTTGGTTCAGCCTGGGCCAGTATGAAAACTATTGCAGGCCTTCAGAGCACAGAGCGCAGTAATCGTCTGTTTTTAGATGGTTTTAATTCAGACACAGAGCTGGCTAATGCTTTTAATTGTTTTTATGGTCGTTTTGACTCCTTTGATTTTAGCACTGAAACCCAAGATTTGAAACAGAAACTCAAAGACAATCAGCATTTTAATATTGAGGTGCAGGATGTTAAAAGGGAGTTCTGCGCTGTAAAAGTGAACAAAAGTCAGGGCCCTGATAATATATGTGGGCGCTTGGTAAAGTCCTCTGCACATGAACTGAGTCCTATATTTCATTACATTTTCAATAAGTCCTTACAGACACAACATGTGCCCAAGATCTGGAAAGAAGCCGTGGTTGTTCCCATTCCAAAATCCAGCTGTCCTAAAACGGTAAATGACTTTAGACCAGTTGCTATGACTTCGATTTTAACGGAAATTTTTGAAAAACTGGTCAGATGTGAGGTCCTAAAGCAGACTGAGCATGCATTGGATCCTCTGCAGTTTGCCTATAGGCCTCACAGAGGAGTGGAGGATGCCACTGTCACTCTGTTTAACATGCTTTTTAAACATCTGGATTTTAATGGGACACACGCCAGGCTTTTATTTGTGGACTTTTCCTCCGCCTTTAATACAATCCAACTTCATATCTTAGCTGAAAGGCTCCTGCAACAATTTGATTTGAGCAATAATCTGGTGGGTTGGATTCTGGATTTCTTAACCAACAGGACGCAGAGAGTAAGGGTCAATAGTACATTGTGTGACCTAAAGTGCTCTTCTACTGGCTCTCCTCAGGGGTGTGTGTTGTCACCACTACTCTTCATCCTGTACACAAACTTGTGTCAGAGTAGACATGACAACAGACATATCATAAAGTATGCTGATGATTCAGTTATTGTCAGTCTCCTCCAGGATGGTGAGAGTGGCCACGGCCCAGTAGTTGATGATTTTGTTCACTGGTGTGAGGATTCCTACCTGCAGCTGAATACGACAAAAACTAAAGATATGATTATTGACTTTAGGAGGAAAACTCCCAGGCACAAAGTCACCGTACTAAAAGGCCAGACCACCGAATGTGTACAATCCTACAAATATCTTGGGATGATTATTGATAGTAATTTAAAGTTTGAGGAGAACTGTGAAAGGGTGTGCAAAAGGGTCAGCAACATTTGCATTGCTTGAGAAAACTTGCACGCTTCCAAATTGACCGAACCATAATGATAATGTTTTATCGGGCTTTTATTGAATCTGTTTTATCCTTTTCTTTAGTGTCATGGTTTGGTCAGATAAAACTGAAACAGAGGAAATCCTTGGATCAGGTAGTTAGATCGTCCAGTCGTTTGCTTGGTGAGTCACAGCTGAGCCTGACATCCCTGTACACCAAACAAGTACAGAGGATGGCTACCTCCATTTTAAATGACTCCCACCCTTTGCACTGCAACTTTCAGCTTCTTCCCTCAAGACGGAGGTTTGCTGTCCCAAAAAGTAAAACCCAGCGCTACAAAAACAGCTTTATTCCTGCTGCTGTCAAAGAGTTGAACAAGCTGTAACAATATATTGCACATAATTTAGGTACCTATTTATTAACTCCATTTTATATTTTCTTATTTTTGTGGGATGTTATTTGGGTTCTAAATATTTTATTGAGTTTTATACCTTTGAGTTTTTAACCTCTTTGACTAGTTTTTAACTTTTAATATGACTCTTCTCTCTTACCTCTGGTTTTTCTCTCATCTCTTTGTCTTCTTATACCCTGATTGATGGAGCCTGAGTATTTTTATCATGTTCATAGTCAATTTCATGTGTGCCTGTGTTTGTGTCTATGTTGAATGTAATTTGTGGCTTGTAAATATGGATATCACCAGACTGCAAAACAAATCTACCTACGGGTACAAATAAAGTAACCTGAACCTGAACCTGAACCTGTTTCAGTGACAACAATACATTCTAAATGAGTACTGGAAGTTGCAATCATGATTCACACATGGCATCATGGGTCCTAGGAAAAAGGTGGATATTGTTTGCCAATGCACAAAAGAGATACGTTACACTTCAGCAGAATGATACATTACCAGAAGGATTTGAAGCCAGGGCTCATGTTTGATAGACAAGTATCTTAACTCCTCCACCACACAACTGCTTTGGGCTACACACTAAAAAAAAAAATGTCCCACTGAAAAGATAAAATAGCTGACAGATATTTCATGAACATTAATTTTTTTAACATAAGCAGAATTGTATGAAATTTGCTTGTTAGCTGAAGGATATTGTTCTGATCGTGACTCAGATCTGAATTGCTAAATCAGGAGTTTGACATAATTCAATGACCCAGTGATGACACACAGACTCCGAATCAATATAATCAAGTTCATTAACAACCAGGTTGTGAGAGTGTGGTATGAATGTAGTCTGGAACTGCTGGGAACTGAGCGAGACACCTGTACAGCCTGGCAACCTGTGGGAACAGATGGTAGCGAGCTCCAGTTCAGCGTGACAGCTGTGGCTGGGAAGACAGTGCTCTTCAGGTGGTGAAGTGACTCCGGCAGGTGAGTCGACGTGCTGGTGGAGGTGAGTTGGTAGGATGAATGGTCCGCCGCCTGGGAGGAGGAGGCTGGGAATCTGCCACCAAGGACGCCACCTGTGCACAGGGGAACTGATTCACAAGGTGAGTAGGAATGAGCACTTACGTGGCAGGCTGGATGGCTTCTTGGGCAAGGCAGAAGACGAGCGCTGGCTGTAGCATAGGTAGAAGGCAAGGAACGATGATGAAGCTCTCCTGGAGCACAGTGAGACATCTCCGCACTAACCCAAAGGCCAGAGTGGTAGATACAAGTGGCATCTGATGAGGACCGGTGTGAGTGCAGCTGACGGTAATGAGCAGAGCGGACCATGACAGTATTCCCCCCCCAACGAGTGCCTCTTGGCGGTTGCTCCAGTCTCCCTGGATACTTCCGATGAAACTCCCTGATGAGATCCTTATCAAGGACGAAGTCAGGACGCACCCAGGACCTGGCCTCCAGGCCATAGCCCTCCCAGTCCATCAGGTATTGCAATCCACGGCCCCGATGATGGACATCCAGGATAGCAGTCATGGTCCAGGCCGGGCTGCCATTTATCATCCACGGAGGAGGTGGTGGCCTGGGGGGGGGGGCACAGGGGGCTGGAAGACACTGGCTTGATCTGCGAGACATGGAACGTAGGGTATATTCGGAGGGAGGGAGAGAAATCAAGTCGAACAGATACAGGGTTGATGATGCGGGATACAGCGAAGGGTCCAATGAACCGCTGCTGCATCTTCTTGTGCTCAGCCTTCAGATTAATGTTTTTGGTAGAGAGCCATACCTGCTGGCCTACTTGGTACGCTGGGGCTGGGGTTCTACGGCGGTAGGCCACTGCAATGTTGTGCTTCACCGTGCACTGTAGTGCGGGCCAGGTCGCCCTCCACAGATGTCGACAGCGCCTCAGATGTGCCCGGACTGATGGAACAGTGATGTCACCCTCCTCTTCTGGAAACAAGGGAGGAGAATACCCGAGAGAGGCTTGAAACGGAGACATACCTATAGCCGAGGACACTGTCGAGTTGTGGGCGTCCTCAATCCAAGGTTGGAAGGAGCTCCATGCTGTCGAGTTGGTAGCCGCCACACAGCTGCATCCAGGTCCTGGTTGGCTCGTTCGCACTGGCCATTAGATTGTGGATGGTATCCCGATGACAGGCTCACTGTAGCCCCAAGGGCGCTGCAAAACGACCTCCATACCTGGGAAATAAATTGAGGCCCCCGATAAGAAACGATGTCCAGGGGTATCCCATGAAGCCTCACCACATGTTGAACCAGAAGATTGGCCGTCTCCTTGGCTGAGGGTAGACCTGGAAGGGGGTCGAAGTGGGCCGCTTTGTCGAATCTGTCAACTAGGGTGAGGACCACGGTATGGTTGTTGGAGGGAGGGAGGCCGGTGATGAAATCCAACACCACATGGGACCAGGGCCTACTGGGAATCAGGAGGGGATGAAGTAATCCAGCCGGTGGAGACGATGGGGTCTTGCTGGTGGCACACTGGGGACAGGCCCGGATATATTTCCCGACGTACCTTTGGAGGGAGGGCCACCAGAATGAGCGTTGCTGCAACTCCTCCATACGTTGTCTCCCTGGGTGGCAGGTGAGCTTGGAGGAGTGACCCCATTGAATGATGTCACACCTGATGGACGAAGGAACGAACAGTTTCCCTGCTGGCCCCCTGCCCGGGTCCCTTTCCATTTCCTCGGCCTTCAGAACCCTCTCCTTGATCCCCCATGAGACGACGCCCAAGACACAAGAGGCAGGGAGAACAGGGTGGTCTTCGGGCTCCGGCACATCCGTGGCAAATTGCCTGGAGAGGGCGTCTGGCTTGGTGTTTTTCAACTCAGTGCAATAAGTGATGGTGAAATTAAACCGGCCAAAAAACAGGGACCAGCGGGCCTGGCGGGCATTCAGGCACTTAGCTGTCCTGAGGTACTCCAGGTTGCGGTGATCTGTCCAAACCACGAACGGCTGCGAGGACCCCTCTAACCAGTGGCGCCACTCCTGCAGGGCCAGTTTCACAGCCAGCAATTCCCTATCGCCGATGCTGTAGTTGTGCTCAGCCGGTGACAGTCGACGGGAGAAGAAAGCGCATGGACGGACCTTGCATCTGCCGGGGAGCTCTGGGAAAGGACAGCACCCACCCCCGAATCTGTGGCGTCCACTTCCACGAGGCACTGTAGGTCCAGATCCACCTGAGCCAGAATACAGGACTGGGAGAACTGCTCCTTGAGGTTCAAAAAGGCCAGGGACACCTCCTCCGACCGCCGGAAGGGGACCTTAGAGGAGGTGAGGTGCGTCAGAGAAAGAGCCAGGCAGCTGTAGTTCTTGATCAACCGGCGGTAGAAGTTAGCGAACCCCAGGAACTGCTCTGGAGGACGGAACTGGCCACTCCACCACCGCCTTGATTTTGCCCGGGTCCGGGAGGATCTCCTTGTGTGAGATGATGAAGCCCAGGAAGGATGTCTTGGAGGTGTGAAACTCACATTTCTCAGCTTTAACAAACAATTGATTCTCCAACAGCCTCTGCAGAACATGTCTGACGTGTATTCGGTGCTCATCTAGGGAACGGGAGAAGATTAGAATGTCATCCAGATATATGAACATGAACACATTCAAAAAGTCTCTCAGGATGTCATTAATGAGTCTCTGGAAGACAACAGGTGCATTGGTCAGCCCAAATGGCATCACAAGATACTCAAAGTGACCACTAGGGGTCGGGAAACCTGTCTTCCATTCGTCCCCCTCACGGATCCGCACCAGATGGTAAGCGTTGTGCAGATCCAATTTCGTGAAGAAGGACGGCCCCTGGAGAAAGTAAAAGGCAGAGTTGAGTAATGGGAGGGTGCATTTGTCTTTGACAGTGTTATTGTTCAGTTCCCTGAAGTCGATGCATGATCTCAGTGATCCGTCCTTCTTCCCCAAAAAGAAGAAACCTGCCCCCACCACGGAAGAGGACGGGCGGATAATGCCCAAACTCAGAGACTCCTTAATGTATGTGTCCATGGCAGCCAGCTCCAGCTGGGAAAGGCTATACAGCTTGCTGGACGGGAGTGGAGCCCCCGGATGAACATTTATGGCACAATCGTATGGCCGGTGGGGGGGAAGGGACAGGGCCTGGGACTTGCTGAACACGGCTCCAAGGTCATGATACTCAGGGGGCACTTTAGACAGGTCGGAAGGGGGAGTTTTAGGAACCCCTAGGGTCACAAAAGGGGAACATGCAGCTGACTGAAGGCATGCGCTGAGGCAAAATGAGCTCCAAGACTTAATACTCCCTGAACTCCAGTCAATCGTGGGACGAGACGGGCAAAGCCAGGAAGGACAGTTCTTCAGGATGGTTTCCGGAGATAATAACTGACACAGGGGAAGTCCTCTGGGATACAGTAGCCATATTGCAGTGGAGACTTAAGGGGCTGGCAGTGGAGGCCCAACCGGGTTGTCAGGTCTCTGGAAACAAAGCTTTGCTCAGCCCTGGAGTCCACTAAAGCCTGAGTGGGAATTTCAGTGTGCTTATGAATGAATCTAATGTGTAACAGAAACGGAGATAGGGGATTAGGCCGGGATGAGTCCGTGAGACCCCCTACTGCAACGCATGGACTTCCCCTTTTTGGCCGAAGCTGACAGGACTCGATCTCATGCTCCTCGCTCCCACAATAGAGGCACAACCCCAGCTCGTGGCGCCACTGTTTCTCAGCCACGGATAACCTAGAGTGCCCCACCGTCATGGGTTCCGAGGAGCCCGAAGGTTCAGTAGATGGTAGAGTTACATAAACATGAGGACCGTGGGGTGTGACGAGGCAGTTCCTCCCCAGTTCGCCCCTTAGCCCTTACGTTCTGCCGCCCGCTCCCTGAGTCTGTTATTCAAGCTAATGGCTAGGGAGATTAATTGGGACAACCTAGTCAGCTTCTCCAACGGGGCTAATTCATCCCACAGGCTAGGACAGAGGCTTCTAATAAATATACTGCAAAGAGAGGCGTCCTCCCATCCCACTTCCGTAGCCGCCACCCGGAAATCAATAGCATAGTCAGCTGTGGTGTTAGACCCTTGTCTTAGGTTAAGTAAGCAGGTGTTGAGAACGCTATCCCTGTCTGAATGATCAAAAATCTCGTAAAATTTGCCAATAAATTGACTGAAGGTGAGGCTTGAGTAATTTGCCCTAGCCATTACTGTGTATGCCCAAGCTAACACCCTCTCCTCCAACAGGTTAATGATGTAACTGATCTTACTATGGTCGGAGGGAAAGTCATCTGGTACCCGCTGGAAAACCACCTCACATTGCATAATAAACCCCCGGGCTTCGCCCAACTTACCACTAAAATGGACAGGAGTCGGAACGGGAGTGAGACGAGTTGGGGAGGCCTGCTTGAGCTGGTTCGCCGGGAAGCTAGCGGGAGCCGAGGAGCTGCTGGAAGGCGGTAAGGCCTGAGGAAAGGGCTGAGAGTTAGATAATCAGTCTAACCGATCAGTAACACGGGTTAATGGACTCATAATGACCTGCTGCTGATAAACCAATTGATCGATTCGGATCTCCATATGGTTGACATGGTGCACCAAAGCGCTGTCAGCTGGGTCGCTCGGGCGGAGATGTATTGACATAGTTCAATGACTCAGTGACGACACACAGACTCTGAATCAATATAATCAAGTTTATTAACACCCAGGTTGTGAAAGTGTGGTGTGAATGTAGTCTGGAACTGCTGGGAACTGAGTGAGACACCGTACAGCCTGGCAACCTGTGGGAACAGATGGTAGCGAGCTCCAGTTCAGCGTGACAGCTGTGGCTGTGAAGACAGTGCTCTTCAGGTGGTGGAGTGACTCCGGCAGGTGAGTCGACGTGCTGATGGAGGTGGGTTGGTAGGATGAATGGTCCGCCACGTGGGAGGAGGAGGCTGGGAATCTGCCACCAAGGATGCCGCCTGTGCACGGGGGAACTGATTCACAAGGTGAGTAGGAATGAGCACTTATGTGGCGAGGTGGATGGTTTCTTGGATGAGGCAGAAGACGACCGCTGGCTGTAGCATAGGTAGAAGGCAAGGAACGGTGATGAAGCTCTCCTGGAGCGCAGTGAGACATCTCCGCACTAACCCAAAGGCCAGAGCGGTAGATATAGGCGGCGTCTGATGAGGATCAGGTGTGAGCACAGCTGACGGTGATGAGCAGAGCAGACCATGACAGAGTTAAACCCAAAAATACATGTCAGAGAGAAACTACAAATTGATTGGCCTAGAAAATCAAAATGGATTTGCATTTTTTGGATAATTTTAACAATTTTTCATTATCAATGTCTGTAGATGATTGCTGCTTAATTTCAAGCAATTTGGATGAAGAGGCAGCCATCTTTGTCATTCAATCCATACAGCAGAATGAAATTATATTTCTCCTATCTTAATCACATCTAGAACCAGAGGGGCTGTTGCCATGCAAGGCACCACCACAAACATCTTTTCCTTACCCTATTCCATTACACCGAGCACCAAGCTAGAAGGTGGGAAGTACCATTTTTTTTCTGTCTTTAGTATGACCCAGCCGGAACTTGAACCCACAACCTTGAGGCTGTGGGACAGATGCTTTACCACTAGGTCACCACTTGGGTATAAAGGGCCTAGGAGGAGTTCATTTTGAGTTAAATTACACATTTTTAAAAATATGGTTCAGTAAACTTCATTTTCAGATTTCGCCACCATTGACAAATAGTTGCGGAAGGTTTCAGTGAATAGAATGGTGAAAGAGTCAAGGCCCGGCCTGTCATGATTTAATGTGTTTGAGGAGGCTTAAATGCTGGGCTCGCACTTAGAAGAACACTCAGACGCACATGAAAAGTTACACCACTTTAATAAAAAAAAAAAAAAACCCTATACACAACATGCTACTTTAAGGAATAAATGCATACACCACAATTAATGAAACCCACAACCAAGATGCCACACTATAAACAGGAAAACAGTTGCACGCTTGAGCCACATGCAGCCTAGGATGAAAGAGAGGAGAGGAATGATTAGTGATGGGAATGGCACACGGGAGAAGGACAACTGAGGTAATGGGTCATACGACACTGGCAGAGAGCCCGGCAGTGAACTCCAGCATAGGAAAGGTGAAGGGGTCTGGAGGCTGTAGGACTGGAGGAGGTGGGCTGAAGAACCGAGATGGAGAAGCCGTTGTCTGGAAGGAGAGATGATGCAGGCGAGCGTACAAACACAGCTCCAGTATTTATTCAAGTGTACAGTACTTTCATCTAAATATAACAGAGATTTTGTGTTGGTAAAACTAAACATCAATTATACACTGTTAATTTAAAAGTACAACCAATAAAATGATGAGTCAACCTGGAGACTACAGGACTACTAAATGAAAAGCGTAAAAACAATCATCACATCTCTGTATAGAGTTTTAACCCTTAATCATAAAGTCTATAAATGTTGACAAAACCATATCTACAGGGTTTATTGTGTGGTTATTTGTAAGTATGACTGATTTGAGTAATCAATGGATTTATGTGTTTGTCAAGTTTTGGGGCTGGATCTTCCATCTCAACTTGATGTCAGCTCGTCCCTGACTCATCACTGCACTTAGCTGAGGAAGAAAAAAAATCATAAACCATTCACTTTAAAATGCTTCTCTTTGTTGAGCAGTAAAACATATTTGCTTATCATCCTTTCATTTTCTGATTTATCATGAAAAGACAGAGAACATTACCTGTTTCAGAATCTGACTGTTAACAGCTGGATCTGTCAAATCAGCATCAGACGTCATCTTAATTTTCACCACAGTCACATGTACTCCATCTGAATATTGTAAAAAAAAATATGAAAACCAAAAAGAAATATGCATTTTATTAAAAAAATAGGGAAAAATGACAAAATTTTCAATGTAATATTGAAGTCACCTTTATGGCAGACAAAATTATTCTGACCCTGGCAATAATTGTCAGCCCATTCATGTTTTTCATTCACACTGACACAAAACTCATTTCCATTGGCATTATTTGGTTCTCCAAGTTTCCATTTTCTCAATGAGCTGTCGCTGTTATCAGACCAGGTCCATGGCATCCGGAACAGACCAATCCATGCATAATGGGTGAAATCAAGTCCAACAATCTTTGCATTTTCATCAGCGTTCTCAATCATGGCCAGATCTGTGTAGTGTGTTCTGCAGTAATCTCGAGCACTGGACCAATTCATTGAAAGAGTGATAAGAACGTAATTTTTTCCATTTTGTGATGTTTCTGCAAAAGACAAAGTGCAGCCAGTTAAAATGAATGAAGATTATGCAAAAAACACTATACTTTGTAAATTTTATTTTATTTTTTAAATTTTCTATTTAACCTTTATTTATACAGGGTAGTTCCATTGAGAGGCAACCTGTCTTTTTCAAGGACACCCTGTTCACATACACACCAGGAAGCTGCCCAGTACAACCACAGACTGACCTGTGGCCACTGAGAAGCTCGGGTTAAGGGACTTGCTCAAGGCCACCACAGTGGGGTTAAGGAGGATGAGGCAAACACTGCTATGTTTTCTGTCCCACCCAGATCTAATCCTGCCGGTCCAGGGATCAAACCCGCAACCCTCTGGGTACCAGTCCACATCCCTAACCATTAGGCCACAACTGCCCACAAATTAATTAATTGACTAATCCATAAAAGCTATGATTAAAAAATACATTTATAAAATGTCTTCACAGCATACTCCATAACTTGGTAATGCTGCTTGTGTCTAAGAGCCAAATAACATTAATAAATTTAAATCAATTTATTTTACCTGTATAGCAAATAAAGCGAGCTGTACCCCCACAACGCCAATCACTCCAGAGTCCAGCCCTATTTATCATAACACATAACTCTGAAGCCATAGAATTGCCAGGATCATAATCCTGCCAGTTTGCATAACCTGTAAGACTTGTTTGATTAGTTGCTGACCACCGCCAAGAGTTCTTGTCTTGTTTTAGTTCTCCTTTCCAGGACTTTGGGTCATCCCTCAGTCCAATCCATGCCAGCACAGGTTCTGAAGGTAGATTCAGCTGGTTATTGTCTTCCCAGCTCTCAATGGTGGCCAAGTCTGTGTAATTCTCTCTGCAGTATTTTTGAGCATCAGCCCAGGTCATTTTCAAGTCAACATAGTGAAAACGGCGTACTTGGCGAGTGAAGGCAGTGTGAAGTCCTGCAGATTGATAACACCAGGTATAATTTTAGAATGATAAACTGTTAGACTTGATGATATTGAACAACACTTTGATGGATTGAAAAAATCACTACAGTTCACAATGACATGTACACTGGGTGCAAAAATAAAGAAAGCATATATTTGAATGATCAATGTGAAGTTGCACATCAAGAAAAAACAAAGTATCACAGAGCAGGATTGTGACAGCTGCATCTGTTACTGCATTGCTTCCCACACAGCATTCACAAAGGCTAGCAATGCCCTCTATAGGCTGATATACTTTTTACAAAAAGTTTAAGAGGCTACTGGGGGAACCCATGCTGGAATATTCATCTCAGACTGGAAGCTAAGGAGAGACAGTAAATTCCTCTGCCGGAAGAGCGTGGGAGATTAAACAGTTGGGGACAATAGGAATTGTGATGGGAGAAGGAATTGTAATGTAAGACCGCAGGCAGCAGGAACAAGCAGCTGCGGGGACAATAGGAGTTGTGATGTGTAAATGTATTGTGATGCAAGACCTCAGGCAGCAGGGGGAATGAGTGTGGTGATATAAAGGAGAGACCCTGTGGCATGAGTTCATTGCTTTTTCTGAGTCTGAGAAAAGTGAGAGAGTGAATAAAGTTCATCTGTTGTGAAAGCCTGGTCTGTTTATTGCACTCTCCACACTGGTGACCCTTGACGAATAATGGAACACGAGGCAAACACCCCGGAGATGGTCCGGACGGGAAGCCCCAGCAACGCGTGCGCCGTTTTGGTTAAACTACCAGACTTTTGGCTGCACGACCCGAAGTCTTGGTTCCTCCACACCGAGGCCCAGTTTGCACTCCGGGGAGTAACGGCAGATGACACCAGATATTACTATGTGGTCGCAGGACGCTCGCACGACTCAGCAAGTAGCGAGCCTGTTCCAACAGCCCCCAGCCCACGACAAATACGGGGCTCTCAAAGCCGCACTGACCCGGCGCTACACAGTCTCGGACTGCGAGAGAGCAGAGAGGCTCCCGAGGCGCTCCGAGTTAAGAGATGGGTCGGCGGTCGAACTGATGGAGAAGATGTTGACGCTGATGGGCATGGACGACGGGCATTTTCTGTTTGCTCACCTTTTCCTCCGGATCCTTCCAACAGAGGAAAGAGCGGTCCTTGCCAACTCGCCGTTGCTGGCCGTGCGTGACAACCGTGCGCTAGCCCAGGAGGCAGATCGGATCATCCTCACGACCAGAGCCCTCACAGTGAACGCGGTGGCGTCGGAACCCAGCGAGACAGCCAGTGGAAGTGAGGAGCCGGTGATGGTAGCGGCAGCAGGGGCCAGGAAGCACTAAAGAGACACGCTCTGCTCCTACCACGGCCGTTTTGGAGAGGACGCACACCAATGCGTGCCACCATGCCAATTCAATCGTCCGGGAAACGCCAAGGCTGGCAGTCGGTAGCAGCTGCGACCGCCAGTGAAGAAAACAAGCTGCTCCACGTGACGGACTCGCGCTCGGGGAGACGGTTCCTCGTAGACTTCAGCTCCCAAAAGAGCCTCATCCTGCCCTCCTATGCCGATCGGCTAGCGGGAGCTAGCGGCCCCGAGTTGATGGCTGCAAATGGCTCGGACATTAGGACTTTTGGTGAGAAGATAGTGACTGTATCCCTACACGGCCGTATGTACGAGTGGACATTTGTCATAGCGGCATGCAGTTTCCCAATCTTGGGCGCTGATTTTTTGTCACGTGTTGGCAGCACGGTGGTGCAGTGGTTAGCACTGTTGCCTTACAGCTAGAAGGTTCCTGGTTCGAATCCCCAGGCTGGCAGGGGTTAGAACCTTTCTGTATGGAGTTTGCATGTTCTCCCTGTGCTGTGTGGGTTTACTCCGGGGGCTCCGGTTTCCTCCCACAATCCAAAGACATGCATGTTAGGTTAATTGGTTGTTCTAAATTGTCCCTAGATATCTGTTTCCTATAGGCCCTTAGAATAGAGGGTTAGTACTAGTGAAAGCGCTTTGAGTGGTCTTTGTGACTTGAAAAGCGCTATATAAGTGCAGGTTAGTTAGTTAGTTAGTTAGTCACGGACTGCTAGTCGATGTTGCTAACAGACGCCTGATCAATGCAATGTCTTTTGATTCCCTCCCCTGTACAGCTCGAGGAGTCGGGCCAACAACGCTAGCCAACGTCACAGCTCCTGGTGGTAAGTTCCACACACTGCTCACTCAGTTCCCAGCACTCACTGTCCCGACGTTTTCGGCGGCCATCACTAAACATGGGGTGGAGCACTTTATTACCACCACCGGGCCGCCCGTTTTCGCACGACCTCTGCGCCTGGACACAGCTAAACTGGCCATAGCGTGCAAGGAGTTTGCCAACTTAGACAGGTTGGGCATCATCAGGCGCTCAAACAGCCCATGGGCATCCCCACTACATATGGTCCCTAAGGCCAAGGGATCGTGGTAACCGTGTGGAGATTTCCGCAGATTAAACAACGCCACAGCGCACGACCGCTACCTGATTCCCCATATTCAGGATTTTTCCGTTCACCTTGCCGGGGCATATATTTTTTCTAAGATAGACCTGGTCTGTGGTTACCACCAGGTCCCAGTGCGCACGGATTAGATTAAAAGGCACGGAACAGACATTCCAATGCATGATGGATGCCATGTTGCGCTATCTGCCGTCTGTGTTTGTCTACCTGGATGATATCTTGGTGGCCAGGGCGTCCGAGGACGAACACGTAACCCACCTCAGGATGGTTTTCCCGAGGTTAGAGGAGCACGGGTTAATAATCAACCCGGCGAAATGCCAGTTTGGCGTGATGGAGATTGATTTTTTGGGGCACTGCATCTCACCGGAGGGAGCAATACCCTTGCCGGACAAGGTTTGCGTGGTAGCAAATTTTCCCCGGCCTCAGACGGTCAGGGCGCTGCAAGAATTTTTGGGGATGGTTAACTTTTATAACTGTTTCCTCCCCCGCGCAGCTCAGCTCCTGCAGTCATTGTACGCCGCACTCAAGAAACGGAAACTGGTGGACAGAGTCGACTGGGCTCCTGAGCAGGGGCAGGTGTTCTCTGAGGTTAAAACAGCCCTGGCAAACGCCGCACTGTTGGCGCACCCGGACCTGGCGGCTCAGATAGCGCTCACTACCGACGCCTTGGACGTGGCCATAGGGGCCCTAGTGGAACAACGCGTCACTGGTTCTTGGCAGCTGCTCACTTTTTTTTAGCAGGGCTTTGCGCAACAGTGAGCGTAAAGACAACTGTCATGATGGCCACTAGGCAGTCATCATCATCATTATCTTCAGCTGCGCTCACTCCAGCAGGTGGCAATCAGCGGGCTTTAAAGGCTTGACCCGCGGACTCCTCGGCACGGAGTCGTCTGTCATCCTTACCTCGTAATGCGCCGAGATCTCGACCACAAGTCAAGAAGCGCACGCCAAGCCAAGCCAAGCCAAGTAAGCAATCCCAGCACTCAACCTCTGCTAGTTCTCTCCCCTGTGCACAGGTGGACCTCCCAGGCGGCGGACAATCCTCTTCAGCCGACGGGACGCTATCCCCTCCACCTCGGAGTTCCTCTTCACCCCCGCTACACCGGGCACCGCCAGCACAACTCACGGGCACAAGGAGCCAGCAAAACTTACACTGTGGGACCTGCAAGTAAGCATCATTTGCACAAGTATCTATCGCTATTGAGCAGCAGTAATCATTTGTGCTTATATGTTCCAGGGTTGCCAGGTTGGGACAAGACGTGCTCAGCTCCAGTGACCAGACAACCACACACTCATCCTTTCACACATTACACCCTCACTTTATTAATAAAAGATAACTGTCTGTTATCAACTCGTGTCAGCGTCTGTCTCCTGGGTCACTAACCATGTCAGTACGACTCCGTCAAGATGACCCAGCAGACAGCGCGCTGTCGCGCCACTTAAACACTCTCAGCGCCCAAGTTGATATGATTTCCCACCAGCAGACGGTAATCTTAAACCAATTAACACAAGTTAACAGCCGGCTGGACCGCCTGGAAGGACATCAGGCGTTCCCCCCAGCCAGTGGGGCGTCTTCTGCTTCCGCAGCTGCCGCTACTAGCCAGACAAACCCACCGTCTGCACATCGCTTCACCCCCGTGCCAGCCCCTGCCTGTTTTAATGGAAAACTCGGGGAGGCACAAGGGTTTTTGTTGCAGTGTGAGTCAGTGTTTCTCCGCGTCCCGAGGGACTTTGCCATGGATTTAAACAAGATTGGATATATCATCAACCTATTGGGGGGTAGAGCTTTAGATTGGGCTTATACCATCATGGCCAAACCAAGCTATCCACTTTTGACTTACCAGCAGTTCGTGGCAGAGTTCATGGAAGTGTTTGATCACGTAGACCGGGGCGCGGTGCTAACCGAATGGCTGCTAAGCCTCCGGCAGGGCAGCAGGTCTGCCGCCGATTATTCTGTTGACTTCCGGGTATTAGCTGCTGAAGTTGGGTGGGGGGAACCAGCGCTCTGTGGAATCTTCATCCACAGCCTTAGCCCTGAGTTAAAGGATGAGCTAGCGGCACGGGACAAACCAGACAGATTAGGGGAGTTAATCTCCCTCACCATCAGCTTAGATAGCAGGCTAAGGGAGTGAGCGGCTGAACGGTGAACAGCTTCCCGTTCAAGTAAACCCTGCCCTTGCTCAGTCAGGTCCTCCCTCCTCGCTCTACCCTCGTCAGAGGAACTTCCGGAGCAGGAGGACATGATTGTGGGGCTATTGGGAATTACAGCGGCTGAAAGACAGCGCCGCAGGGAGCAGGGGTTGTGTTTCTACTGTGGTAATGGGTCACACGGGGTGGCTGAATGCCCGAGTCGGATAAAAGGGGAGGTCCGCGGATCACAGTAGGGGGATTCGCGGACAAAGATCAGGAAAAAACCCTCACCAGTTGCCACATACCCATTAGGCTACTCCACAAGCACAAGTAACACACCACACACGCCTTAGTTGACTCTGGAGCTGAGCAGAATTTCAGCTCCAGAGACCTGGCAACCCTGATGGGCCTCAGCTGTCAGCCCTTACGCCCCCCTGTCCATCTTGTCACCCTGTCCAAGGCTTCATTGACATCAGTGTCCCACCAGATGGCCCCTGTGTCCATAATCGTCTCTGGGAATCACCATGAGGAAATACGGTTCCTAATTCTGCCCATCTCCTCTTCACCCATCATCCTGGGGTATCCTTGGCTGTGGCTACATAACCCCACTTTTGACTGGCAGGGTGGGAGAATCACGGCCTGGAGCTCATTCTGCCTGAGTGCCTGCCTCCAGTCGGCGGCGTGTGCCCCCTCGGTTCAGATGCCTCCACCCTCGACGCCTCCCCTGGACCTGTCCAAGGTACCCGACGTCTATCACGACCTAGGTCCGGTCTTCGGCAAGTCACGGGCGCTGTCCCTTCCCCCCCATCGTCCGTATGACTGCGCAATTAATCTCAAGGCTGGGGCCCCTCTCCCAGCGAGCCGCCTATACAACCTGTCAGCCCCAGAGCGCGAGGCGATGGATACATACATCAAGGAGTCTCTGGCATCCGGTATCATTCGTCCCTCTTCCTCGGCCGTGGGTGCAGGGTTCTTCTTCATGGGGAAGAAGGACAGCTCGCTTGCATCCCTGCATCGACTTTCGGGGCCTCAATGAAATTACAGTTAAGGACAAATACACACTTCCTCTGATGAACACTGCCTTCGACTCCCTCCAGGGGGTGTCCTGGTTTACCAAATTGGATCTGCGAAACGCCTACCACCTGGTGCGAATTCGAGAGGGCGATGAGTGGAAGACCACTTTCCGGACCCCAAGCGGCCACTTCGAATATCTGGTGATGCTGTTTGGGTTAACCAACGCTCCGGCGGTTTTCCAGCGCCTAATCAACGACGTCCTCCGGGACTTCCTCAACTCCTTCGTCTTTGTGTACCTCAACGATATTCTCATCTTCTCGCGTAGGTTGGAGGAGCACCAGGCGCATATGCGGCGGGTCCTGCAGCGCCTCCTGGAGAACCAGCTGTTCGTCAAGGCGGAGAAATGTGAATTCCACACGGACCGGACCTCCTTCCTCAGGTTTATCATCGCTCGTAATCAGGTGCTTCCTGACCCGGATAAGGTCAAGGCGGTGATGGACTGGCCCACACCCACGTCTAGGAAGCAGATGCAGGGGTTCCTGGGGTTTGCCAATTTTTACTGGTGCTTCGTGCCTAACTTTGGGAGCATCGCCCGACCCCTGACTGCGCTCACATCCCCGAAGGTCCCTTTTCGCTGGAGTGATGAGGCTGCCATGGCGTTCAGGAGGCTGAAGGAGGAGTTCGCTTCGGCACGTGTGTTGACCCAGGTGGACCCGGAGCTGCAGTGTCTGGTGAAGGTGGATGCCTCGGATTCAGGAGTTGGGGCCGTACTCTCTCAGTGCTCACCGACGGATGGTAAGATCCGGCCCTGCGCATACTTCTCCCATCGCCTGATGCCCGCTGAAAGAAACTACAGCATTGGTGACAGGGAGCTGCTGGCCTTGAAACTCGCCCTGGAGGAATGGAGGCATTGGCTGGAGGGAGCTGCCCAGCCGTTTGTTATTTGGACTGACCATCGCAACCTAGAGTACCTCAGGACGGCCAAGCGGCTGAACACATGTCAGGCCCGCTGGTCTCTTTTCTTCGGCCGGTTCAACTTCACCATCACGTTACCGGCCGGGAAGCAAGAATGGTAAGCCTGACGCCCTCTCGAGGCAGTTTGACGTGCCATCCTCTGATGAGCAGGAAGAGACCATCCTGCCGTCCTCCTGTGTGGTGGGTGCGTTGTCCTGGGGAATCTGCGATAAGGTCAGAAGAGCGCAGGAGGTAGAGCCTGATCCGGGTGGGGGGCCCCCGGGTCGCCTGTTCGTCCCCCGCTCTGTCAGAGGCCAGGTAATTGAGTGGGGCCACGCGTCTAAACTGGTGTGTCATCCAGGTGTGGGTCGAACCACCAACCTCCTCCAGAGGACCTTTTGGTGGCCAAGTTTGAGGAAGGACGTTAACAACTATGTCTGGGCCTGCACTCAGTGCGCTACTGGGAAGACGTCATCATCGGCCCCGGCGGGCCTTCTGCACCCTCTGCCCGTTCCCTCCCGCCCCTGGTCTCATGTAGCCTTGGACTTGGTGACTGGTTTGCCCCCCTCTGGAAATTTTACAACGGTTTTGACGATAGTGGACCGCTTTTCGAAAGCTGCCCACTTTGTGCCTCTCCGGGGGTTGCCATCGGCGCGGGAGATGGCGGACCTTCTCGTCCTTCATGTGGTTCGTCTTCACGGGATCCCCGCTGACATTGTTTCGGATCGAGGGCCACAGTTTGTTTCTCAAGTCTGTAAGGCGTTCTGCATGGTACTGGGGGCCACAGCCAGTCTCTCCTCTGGATACCACCGGCAGAGCAATGGCCAGTGCGAGCGGGCCAATCAGGAGCTGAAGGCCACGCTGCGCTGCGTTATCTCCTCCTGCTCCTCTTCTTGGAGCATGTATCTGCCGTGGATTGAATACGCCCACAACACCACGGTGTCCTCGGCCACGGGGATGTCCCCTTTTAAGGCATCTTTGGGGTTTGATCCACCATTGTTCCCAGAGGAGGAGAGGGAGGTAGCGGTCCCATCAGTGCAGGCTCACGCCAGGCGTTGTCGGCGGGTTTGGTCCATCACCCGCAGAGCCCTCCTGAGAACCACGGAACGTAACATCCAAGTGGCCAACCATCACAGGAGACCTGCCCCGGACTATAAGGTGGGTCAGAAGGTCTGGTTGTCCACAAAAAACATCAGTGTGCTGGCTGAGAAGCGCAAGCTGACCAAGCGCTTCATCGGTCCTTTTGTCATTACCCGCATTGTCAACCCTGTGTCTGTGCGTCTTGCTCTCCCCTCTCACATGCGCATCTGCCCCACCTTTCACATCTCCCAGGTCAAGCCCTTCATCGCCGACCCACTGTGCCCGCCCCCAGCGGCTCCTGCTCCCCCCAGGATGATCGATTGCCATCCGGCCTGGGGGGTGACGGCAATCCTGGATGTCCGCTGGAGGGGTCGGGGCCTTCAGTATTTGGTGGACTGGGAGGGGTTTGGTCCTGAGCATCGCTCCTGGATTTGCCCTGCGTTGATCCTCGACAAGCAATTGATCCGCGATTTCCATCAGGCGCATCCAGGTAGGATTGGGCAGGTGCCTGGAGGCACCTCTAGAGGGGGGAGTACTGTCATGATGGCCGCTAGGCCGTCATCATCATCATTATCTTCAGCTGCGCTCACTCCAGCAGGTGGCAATCAGCGGGCTTTAAAGGCTCGACCCGCGGACTCCTCGGCACGGGGTCGTCTGTCATCCTTACCTCGTAATGTGCTGAGATCTTGACCACAAGTCAAGAAGCGCACACCAAGCCAAGCCAAGCCAAGCCAAGTAAGCAATCCCAGCACTCAACCTCTGCTAGTTCTCTCCCCTGTGCACAGGTGGACCTCCCAGGTGGCGGACAATCCTCTTGAGCCGACGGGACGCTATCCCCTCCACCTCGGAGTTCCTCCTCACCCCCGCTACACTGGGCACCGCCAGCACCACAACTCACGGGCACAAGGAGCCAGCAAAACTTACACTGTGGGACCTGCAAGTAAGCATCATCTGCACAAGTATCTATCGCTATTGAGCAGCAGTAATCATTTGTGCTTATATGTTTCAGGGTTGCCAGGTTGCCACAAGACGTGCTCAGCTCCAGTGACCAGACGACCACACACTCATCCTTTCACACATTACACCCTCACTTTATTAATAAAAGATAATTGTCTGTTATCAACTCGTGTCAGCGTCTGTCTCCTGGGTAACTAACCATGTCAACAACGTGTTTGACAGAGAGTTACTGGCTCTCCACCTGGCCATACGCCACTTCCAGTTCTGGCTGGAAGGGCGCAGCTTCACTGCATTCGTGGACCACAAGCTGCTAACATATGCGATGGCCAAGGTTTCAGAACCATGGTTGGGCCAGCAGCAGAGACAGCTGGCCACGATCTCGGAGTTTACGACCGATATTCTGATATGACCGATTCGATCTAGCAACAATGCTCCACACTGTGTGTGTTTATATATTTACATATTTATTCCATCTAGCTACAATGCTCCGCACTGTGTGTTTATATATTCACATATTTATCCCATCTAGCTACAATGCTCCGCACTGTGTGTTTATATATTTATATATTTATTCCATCTAGCTACAATGCTCCGCACTGTGTGTCTATATATTTATATTTATATGTACATATGTATACTCGCTGCTCTTGTTTTTTTTTCTTGCCTTCTGATTGTTGCTCTGAGTGTTGCTATCCCTGTGCTGTTGCAATCCTGGAATTCCCCCATTGTGGGACTAATAAAGGCTTATCTTATCTTATCTTATATTTAGCATGTGGCCGGTAAACTGAATGTGGTGGTGGACTGCCTCTTGCGCGTAGTAGTGGCCCCAGTCTGTGTAGGGATAGATTATACGGCCATGGCCACAGAGCAGATTGGTGATGCGGACTTGTGCGCACTCCAGTCTGGACCAACAGGGTAAAGGCTGGAGAGCAGAGCCATGCAAGACGAGGGGATCCCCCTGATCTGTGACGTCTCCACAGGACGCCCGTGCCTGGTGGTTCCAGGTGCTTGGCGCCGCCGCGTGTTTGAGTCAGTTCACGCCCTGACGCACTCAGGAGTGTGCGCGTCAGTCAAAATGGTGGGAAACGAAGTTCGTGTGGCCAGGCCTTCGCAAATAGGTGAAAGAGTGGGCTGCAGCCTGCATAGCGTGCCAATGAGCCAAAGTGCACAGGCACACAAAGGCCCCTTTGGAGCCATTTCGTATCCCGGCTAAGAGGTTCGACCACGTTTACATGGACCTCGTGGGCCCCCTCCCGCCATCGCAGGGGTTCACGTACCTTCTGACAGTGGTGGACCACATCACAAGATAGCCAGAAGCAGTCCCGCTAGCTGCAACCACATCCGTGGACGTGGCCGCGCCTTTTTGACAACATGGGTGGCACGTTTTGGCATCCCTTCGGACATCACGTCCGATAGGGGCCATCAGTTTGTTTCCGACCTCTGGTCTGCGATAGCCCGTAGTCTGGGTGTTGCAATTCATCGCACAACCGCGTACAACCCACAGGCAAATGGGTTATGCAAGCGTTTCCATAGGTCACTGAAAGCAGCGCTCAGGGCTTCGCTTACGGATGCAAATTGGGTGGACCAGTTGCCGTGGGTTCTGTTAGGGTTGTTTAACGCACCAAAAGAGGATTTGGAGGCTTCCCCGGCGGAGCTGGTTTTTTCCTCAGTCGCTGTGGCTCCCCATCCATCCCCGCGTTCACAGCATAGTGCAGATACAGGCACGGTACCTGGCCCGGCCCACCACTGTTTTCCATGCGCTTTTGTGTCAAAAACTTTGAAGAACATGGCGTTCGTGTTTGTCAGGCACGATGCCCACTGCCCCCCATTGCGCCCACCCTACAATGGCCCATTTAGAGTGCTGAAACCAGGGGACAAACATTTTGTGTTAGACTTGGGGGGTCGCCAAGAGAAAATTTGTATAGACAGGCTTAAGCCCGCCTTTGTGGTGGCGGACGAGCAAGTGATGTTGGCTCGAGCTCCTCGGCGTGGAAGATCCCCACTGAGGACTCCCCAGGTAAACGATTCATCAGAGCAGCCACACGATCAAGCTGAATGTCCCCCCCCTCGCCATTGTCCACCCACAGATGGACACACCTCCAGGAAACACCCACTGGCACAACAGCGCCGCAGAGCCGAAGACCCCTCGTTACAGCAGATATGGGAGGAGGCTGAAGCCAAAAGGACGTGAGAGTTAACGCTCAGTCTGAGACTCTGGGGGGGGGGGGCGGTGGGGGGAACACACGCTGGGATATTCATCTCAAATTGGAAGCAAAGGAGAGGCAGTAAATTCCTCTGCCGGAAGACCGTGGGGGATTAAACAGTTGGGGACAATAGGAATTGTGATGGGAGAAGGTATTGTGATGTAAGACCGCAGGCAGCAGGAACAAGCAGCTGCGGGGACAATAGGAGTTGTGTAAATGTATTGTGATGCAAGACCTCAGGCAGCAAGGGGAATGAGTGTAGTGATATAAAGGAGAGACCCTGTGGCATGGGTTCACTGCTTTTTTCTGAGTCTGAGAAAAGTGAGAGAGTGAATAAAGTTCATCTGCTGTGAAAGCCTGGTCTGTTTATTGCACTCTCCACACTACTGTCATTCTACCGAAATATTCTGTCTATTGACAAAGAAATTGAAACAGGAAGTATTCACAGTTGGAAAAATAGAGTTGGTCTTACCAAAGAGGAGAATAATCAGAGCTATGTTTCCCTCCATTCATAGATTCTCTGCAAAGAAAGGGAAAATATTACATGCATCACAAATGCTGAAGTCCCTAATCTATCATGCACATTATTCTGGCTGAGAACACACCAGCTCTTTAAGATTATGGATGCCCGTGCTGTGAATTACACTGAACATGACATGTTTCGGGACCCAGGAGACAGACGCTGACACGAGTAGATATCAGACAATTATTCTTTATTAATAATAAGTGAGTGTGGTGCGTGAGTGAATGAGTGCGTGGCTGTCTGGTCACTGGAGCTGAGTGTTTCCTGTGGCGACCTGGCAACCCTGGAACACATAAGCACAAACAGTTACAGCTGTTCGGGAAAATGGAAGATCTGCAGCTAGTAACGCTTACTTGCAGGCGCCACAGGATAGGTCTTGCTGGCTCCGAGTGCCCGTGCGATACGGTGCTCGTGGTGCTCGACGTAGCGGAGGTGAGGAGGAACTCCGAGGTGGAGGAGATGATGCCCCGTCAGCTGGGGTGGTTTGTCCGCCGCCAGGGAGGTCCACCTGTGCACAGGGGAAGAGGCTGGGGGAAGATAAGTGTTGAGGTTGCTCACGTGGCTTGGCTTGGCGAGAGGTCTGAGTCTTGGCTTTGGCTTGAGGTCGTGATCTCGGCGCATTGCTGGGCAAAGGCGACAGACGACTCCGTGCCAAGCAATCAGTGGTTCTGGCCTTTAAAGGCCGCTGACTGACACCTGCCGGTGTGTGCGCAGCTGACGATGATGATGATGATGATGATGATGATGACGGCCCAGCGGCCGCCATGACAGAACAATGAATTTAAATCAATATAATAATTAAAAATAATATAAACTTGTTTCAGTGGAGTTTCTGATTGTCATGTTCTGGGCAAGGTCAGGGACTGTGCCCAGGCTATAAGTTCATTTTGGTTTGTTTGTTTTTCCCTTTGATTATTATTATTATTATTATTATTATTATTATTATTATTATTATTATTATTATTGTCATCATCATCATCATGGCCTTAGCTTTATCTTGTTATTGTCATGACCCAAGCACTTTGCCTTTGTGCTCGGGTTATTCTTGTCAGGGTTTGACAGCGGCGTTGTTATCCTAGCCCTCCGAGCTCTTATTGTGACAGTTCTCGGGGAGGCTTCCGCTCAGCTGTCAAACCCTGAACAGCTGTGCTGCATTTGTGGTCGTTAGTGCTCAGGCTACTTTAACCCACGCTGGCGACCGCATCTCTGCAGCAGTGTCTGTTCTAACTCCGTCACGCTACGGACGCATTCATACCACGTCTGCTTTTGGTTTGACCGTCGTTCTCCCTGGACTAGTAAGTGTGCTGTATAGCCTTACCCCTCCCGGTGTGTAACGATCTCTGTGAGTCTCTGCCTTAGCAGCTTGTGTAATTATCATTTTCACCAACCTCATCTGTCTGTGTTTTGACCGTCTCCTCCTCTGGACCTGTAATGAGCTGTTAGCCTTACGCCTCCTGTTGTGTGTAGACTTTAGCGTCATTATCTCAGCAGCCTGTGTTGTCACCTTTTTCACCGTAATAAAACTCTCACTGAACTCACTGGTGACTGTGTGGCGTCTTATGGTGGCTCGCGAGAGCCACCCATGACAGTACACTGCTGCCAAAACAGCGTTTACGGTGACGCCAACCCGAGACGCAATTCACCAGTGAGTTCGAGTTTTTTGGACAGTTGCTGTTCCCGTCTGGGTACTGAGTGCGTGGGAGGAATGCCGTCGCGGGGGGGCCGCACTGGGAGCCCGAGCCACGAACTGACAGGAGTTCTGGAAGTCATGGATGAGATGCTCATCTCCGCTTCCCTGCTGGATTACCATCACAGCATACATTGGTACCTGGACGCTGCTGAAGACGTTCTTCGTCATCTCTCTCCCCGCTGGGCCGACCACCCGGAAGTCGACGCGAGGAGGGAAGATATCGCTGCACAACGCGAGATTTTCCTGATGCTGGAGGAGGAACGCGGCGTGAAGCAGGAGAAGAGGCACTCCTGCTCTTGGCCTACGGATCCTGATCCTGTCCTTGAACCAGTCCTGGAGTTCGCACCATCTGGGAGCCGGCGGAGGCGTCGGCGCCGCGGCCGAGCACGTCTTCAGCAAGCTCCTGTTCCGGGCCGCCGGAATGACCCACTCAATCAGCCAGCTGCTGAGAGTGATCTGAGTCCTGCGCCGGTGAGCTCCGTCCATGGGTCCTGTGTTACCATCCAGCGAGCGAGTGAAGGAGCAACGTCCTCTACAGCTGGCACCATCTTCCCTTCGGGAGACAGGCAAGTTCAATTTCACTGTTCTATTCATCATAGTGATCTGTCTTGTCTGACTCCTGGGGGTGAGGCTGGGGGTTCGCAGCTCCCCGAGTTTCCTTCTCCAGCTGTAGCCAATTATACTGAACCTGCTGCCTCTGTGTTTCCTCCTGCTGAGCGGTCCTCGGCGTCAGTTCCACGCTGTCGGACGTCATTTTGCCTGCGGCTCTGGGAGATATCCCGGCCCTGCAGCCTTGTGTTGGACAGAGGAGGAGAACGGACTGCGGTGAGGAGCCAGAGCCGACGAGCAAGCGTCCCCAGGTTTCCTCAGTGATGCAGCCCGAGTCAGCAGGTCGAGGGTCCCCTGCCCCCACGCCATGCGGGTTATTGGTGTGGACGTCAGCGCGAGAGGATCCAGCTGCAGAGACCATCAGGCCGGCTGTGGAACCCGACGCAGCCGAGTTGGAGCCCGACGACGAGCGTCTAGCTGAACCTGGATCGACGGAGTCCTGGATGGCTCCAGAGCCCGAGTGCAGGCAAGTGCTCTTCTTGGTTTTCCTGTATGGTGTGTTAGAGCATTTTTGCCTGCCTCATGGGGAGGCGAGCGAGGGGCAGCCATCTGCTGCACCCGAGCTCGTCTCGCTGGGCTCTGGCGCTGCCGGTGGAACTGATCCCGGTCCTTTCCTGTTCTCTGAGCATCTCCACAGCGTTACTAGTCTGGAGTCTAAGGTCACGGGACCGGAGGTGCCAGGTTCGGGGATGGAGGTCGTCGCCGGTGCAGTGCCGACCCAGTCGGGGTCCGACGCGTGGGCCGAGGTGACCCAGGCGGGGTCCGACGCGTGGGCTGAGGTGACCCAATCGGGGTCCGACGCGTGGGCCGAGGTGACCCAGTCGGGGTCCAACGCGTGGACCGAGGTGACCCAGTCGGGGTCCGACGCGTGGGCCGAGGTGACCCAGTCGGGGTCCGACGCGTGGGCCGAGGTGACCCAGTCGGGGTCCGACGCGGGTGCAGCGGTGACCCAGTCGGGGCCCGACGCGGGTGCAGCGGTGACCCAGTCGGGGTCCGACGGGGTCCAGTGGAGGTCCAGCGCAGGTGCGGCTGCAACCCAATCGGGGTCCAACAAGGTCCAGTGGGGGTCCAGCGCAGGTGCGGCTGCGACCCAATCGGGGTCCGACGAGGTCCAGTGGGGGTCCAGCGCAGGTGCGGCTGTGACCCAATCAGGATTCGAGGAGGTCCAAGTTCTTGGCTGTTCCCCTCTCAGGAGCCACCGGCTGGGGGCCGTTGGAGGTGTTTGTCTGGCAGACTGGCGCTCGCATGTCTGGTCTTCATTAGGCGGGCGGCGGCATGCAATTCCTCCACGGTCCTGGTGGTTGTGGGATGTGGGTCGGCCACCCGAGGAGCTGCTTTGTGCGTTCGGCGTCTTGGGTTGGTCGCCCGATAAACTGTGGTTGCTACTGGGTGGCCTGGTTCGGCCACCGGAGGACTTGTTTCTGGGGGCCTGGGACTGGGCAGGCCACCTGATCATGTACTGCTTGTGGGACTATCCGTGGGCCATCGGAGGCAGGGAGGTCGCCGGAGCTCTGCCTGGGGGGGCGTTAGATCTCCGCCGATCATCTTTTGTTTTGGCCCATACGGTGTCTGGTTATGTCACAGTTATGTAGAGCAATTTAGATTGCCTCATGAGTTTTTGCAATTCATAGTCTGGGTTTTGTTTTTTGTTTTGTTTCCCCCTCTTCCTTTTGAGGGGCAAAGGTCAAGTTTTGCTTTTTGTTTTGTCCTCCCCCTCTTCCTTTTGAGGGGCTATAGTATGGTGTTTTTGTTCCATAGTTACTGGGTGTTTGCATGTATTTCTGGATTCATTTGTGTTTTTTGTTTTTCATAGTCACCGTGTGTAGCACGTATTTCTTGTCCTTTTTTCATAGTTACCATGTGTTCTTGTTTTTTTTGTTTTTCCATAGTCACCGTGTGTTAGCACGTATTTCTTGTGTTGTTGTTTTTTTTCATAGTTACCATGTGTTTGTATTTATTTCTTGTTTCTGTGTCCATAGTTGCCGTCATGTATTTCTGGTTCCTTTTTTTCCCCATAGTTATCTTGTGTTTGCATTTTGTTTTGTTTCCATAGTTACCGTCATGTAATTTCTTTCCTTTTTTCCATAGTTATGTGTTTGCATTTCTTTCTTGTTTTGTTTCTATAGTTACCGTGTGTTTGAGGGTTTATTTTTTTGGCTAGGTTATGTACACTGGAGTTAGACGGGTTGCCTGTGGTCTCGGTAGGAAAACTTTCAGGGTCAGGTGTTTTTTGCTTTTTATGATTGTTTTCCCCTTGTTTTGTAGTCATGTCTTGTTTTTTTTTTGTTTTTTTTTTTCCGGGTTTGTTTTCTCTCGTCATTGTTCTGGGGAAAATGGGATGGATATGTTAGGTGATATATTCTTTTCCTTTTCTGTTTAGGGTCTTGTTAGGTTTTGTTTGGCTCCCTCCTTGCCTGTTCCTCAATCCACTCGCCCTGTGGATGGGGGGGGGGGGGGGCGCGAGGTGTTACTAGACGTTTGGAGCCCGTCAAGTGAGGGGGGGCTACTGTCATGACCCGAGCACTATGCCTTTGTGCTCGGGTTATTCTTGTCAGGGTTTGACAGCGGCGTTGTTATCCTAGCCCTCCGAGCTCTTATTGTGACAGTTCTCGGGGAGGTTTCCGCTCAGCTGTCAAACCCTGAACAGCTGTGCTGCATTTGTGGTCGTTAGCGCTCAGGCTACTTTAACCCACGCTGGCGACCGCATCTCTGCAGCAGTGTCTGTTCTCACTCCGTCACGCTACGGACGCATTCATACCACGTCTGCTTTTGGTTTGACCGTCGTTCTCCCTGGACTAGTAAGTGTGCTGTATAGCCTTACCCCTCCCGATGTGTATCGATCTCTGTGAGTCTCTGCCTTAGCAGCTTGTGTAATTATCATTTTCACCAACCTCGTCTGTGTTTTGACTGTCTCCTCCTCTGGACCTGTAATGAGCTGTTAGCCTTACGCCTCCTGTTGTGTGTAGACTTTAGCGTCATTGTCTCAGCAGCCTGTGTTGTCACCTTTTTCACCGTAATAAAACTCTCACTGAACTCACTGGTGACTGTGTGGCGTCTTATGGTGGCTCGCGAGAGCCACCCATGACAGTTATTTTTCTTTGTCTTGTACTTTGGTCTGATTTTCATTATGTTATCATGATTTCTTTCTTAGCTTTAAGTTTAATTATGTAGTGTCTGGTCGTTATTAATTTCAGCAAATGCCATCTGTGTATTATTATTATTATTATTATTATTATTGTCTTCATTTTATTGATTTATTCACTTTATATTTTCTGTCAGATCAAAACAAGACAAAAAAGTAAAGGAAAAAGAAAAAGGCAACATATTTCAGATAGAAAGGGTGTAGGCAGAAGCAACAGCTTATTTGTACCTACCCCTCATACATAATGCAAATATACAGCTGACCTCAGAGTCATAAGACAACAAAGAAAACATCATTTTCCAATTATATTAATTTCTAATAAATCAAGTATCTATATGTTTCTTAATTAACATTTTTTAGCAATAATTTGAACTTAACAATAGTGTCACATAACTTTAAGTCTTCATTGGAATAATTCTATAAATTTACTCCATTAACAATGAGACTACATTTTTTTGCATTTGTTCTTATTTTGGGTTTTTGGAAAAAAAATATTCCTCTTAATTCATAATTAGTATTTCTACTCTAAAACAAATCCTTTAATTTCAGTTTAACTTCAATTTAAACTGTATACATAATTTGCATTACTTTAAAATCTCTAAAATCATAAAATTGTAATGTTTTCAACAGAATGAATAATGGAGTGGTGGAATTAGGGCTGTCACGATAACCACAATTATGTAATACCACGATATGGACAAACCTACCACGGAGGATAATGAGCAACCGCAACAACCGCGGTGTTCACTTGTTTTGTGTGTGTGGCTAAATCTCATTGTTCACTTAAATGTTAAGTGTATTTTTATTGCCAACAGCATGTTTGCACCCAGTACTGACGGTGGCAGCACGTGGTGCTGTGGAAGCTTCCATAGCACTGGGTGCTGGCGGCTGCAGCACCGTGTAGGGCACTCTCTTTCAAGATGGACTCCAGCAGGCAGTTGGTGGTGGAAGCGTTTGGACTCCTTGCTAAATACAGCCATAACAGTGAGCACTGAAAGGGCACAAAGCGTGTTATTTCCTTCTGAGCGGAGTGTTTATCATTCTGACAAGCGAGCTCCAACAGCGAAACAACTACTGAAACATTACTTGTTTGAACGTGATTTTTTGGACAGCAGCAAAAATCCAAAAATCAAGGAGACAAGGGCCACACAGGGCCTGTACAGAGGCTGTCCTGTTTAAATGCATTGAATGTCACTGCAGTCTCCAGTTCACACACGCCATAGTTGAAATACTGGAGTTCCCATTACTGCTTTATCAAAATTATATATATATATATATATATATATATATATATATATATATATATACTGTATATATTTGTTTATTTATTTATTTTTAAAAATTTTTTTTTTTTTTTACAGAATCTGCAGTTCATGCCTGTAGAAAGACTGGATCTCCGCACAATTGTCACACATGCACATAAAGTTGAGAACGGAGCTGCAGCGAGTTTCTCACAGCTTCCATTGTTTGCCACATAAGTTATGAACCCTGTTTAAATTACGAGACCACAGGGCCCTAAAAATATTTGCGGTGTTGACCTTGCCACCGTCACTACAGGGGAAATTCCTCCACTACAACAGCCCTAGGTGGTATCATAGTAATTTGTTCTGCACACAGTTCTTATTACTTTCTTTTGTAATATAAATACTGGATTAGTAATTGTTTTGTATGCATTTCCCCTTATTTCCACACCGTAAGACATGTATGGAACTATGAGAGAGCAGTAAAGAGTGAAAAGAAAATCCAGAGTTAAAAATTCTTTGACTCTGTGTCATAATACAACAATGTTAGAGAGTTTTGTTGTAATGGGTTTTATATGAGGTTTCCAACTGAATTTATAATCTAAATATATATCTAAAAAATTGGTGGCCGGTCTGTGGGCCCGCCGCGCTGGCCACTTGGTGGCCCGGCATCCTTCAGCAGTCCCTCTGGGGGAAGATGCCTGGCTCTCCTGGGGCTTGTTGGCCTCGGGACATTTGTGCTCTTTGGGGGTTGGTGGCATTGTCCTGCTTGCTCGGGGTTTCTGGGGGGGAAGATTGCTGTGACCAGCCAACCTCTTTATATATTCCCTGACAAGCCACTCACATGCACACACTTATTTTGTGCGCGCCCTCATACATACGCACACATATGCACACACACGTCTCTCCTTTAACAGGTGCAGATACCAGACTTGTGTTGAGACCTCTTCAGTGGAAGAAACAGTCCGTCTTCTGTTTCAGTTGTTAGTTTGTTTTTCTTCTTTGTTTGTTTCTCTCCCTTTTCTTTCCCCCTCCCCTCCCCTCCCCACCTCTCCTTTCCCCATTTGATCCTTCATAGTTAAAACAATTTAAATAAAGAATTAAAAGTAATTAGAAGAGAAGTTTATAAACAGTATACAGGGCATATGTATATGTACTGTATAAATAGATAGATTGATGTACTTTATTGATCCCAAACTGGGAAATTACAGTGTAACAGCAGCATGACAGTAGACAACCAAACAACAGAAACACACACATGACAAAATAAAGCTCCTTTTGGCAAAGTAAATCTGTTTGGCACAATAAGGGAAGCAGATTTCTGGTATGTTTACCGAGCTGTCTGACAGGACAAGGGAAAAAAAAAAACAAAAAACTGCAGTCACACCAAAGGTTGGGGAGAGATTTGTTGGAAACGCCGAAGCCTAAGCCAATGAGGAAGCATCCCCTGGCTTTGGTGTGTCTCTCACCATGTCTCTTCCCAGTTCCACAGCCTCACCACAGGCTGGAGGACAGCACACCACCTTGCCACTTTTCAGCATTCGCTCCAGCGCTGTGGAGCTCATCACCTTCCGAGCACTCTCCGTTGATGGTTCCCATGGCAGCTGCAACACTGGTTTTCAAGGCAGCTGCAGTTCCGGTCCAATGCCACTCTCCACCTACAGTACCGGCTCCACACTGTCCTGGTTCTCCAGTGCTGGTCACTATGTAAGGCTTTTCACCTGTCATCACACCTGCAGTTTCACATGTAATCACGCCTGCAGTTTCACCTGTCACCGTGCCTCCTGCTTGGGCTACAGCAGCAGAGTCTCCGGCGTCCTCATCGGCGGTGGAGCAAGAGTTAAGGCAAGTCCTTTTTTTTTGTATTAGTTTTATCAGTACAAGATAGGTCTTGCCTTACTCTTGGTTTGGAGATCCAGTTGCAGCTGCGTCCTGCTTCTGAGCTCTCCCCGCCGGGCTCCACTGCCACCAGTTATACTGACCCAAGTGTTGTCTCTTCCCTCCCATCTGAAGTGGATGGGTCGGGGATGGATCCCTGGGTGTCTGGGCTCAAGATTTGCCAGCCTTCATTGTCTGGGTTCACTGCTGACCAGCCTGCTTCATCTGTGTTCTCCACTGGTCAACAGTCATCGTCTGTGTTCACCACTAGTCAGCAGTTATCGACTGGTTTCACTCTTGGTCAGCAGTCATCGCCTGGATTCGTCACTGGTCAGCAGTCATCGTCTGGTTTCACTGCTGGTCACCCTGCTGTGTCTGTGTTTGCCGCTGGCCAGCGTGCTTTGTCTGGGCTCTCCACTGGTCTGCATGTTTCGTCTAGGCTTGCCGCTGATTAGCCTGCATTGTTTGCTTCTGAGGTTAGCGCACCCCTGTTGTTTGCTCCTTAAATTAGCACACCTTAGTCACCTGTCCTTGAACTAAGATCCCCCTTGTTGTGGTCTGTCACAAAGTAGCGTCGTGGTCTGAGGCAAGAAGCGGCCAAATCTTCGGTTCCAAATTTTCTAATTTTTATTTCAATAATCTTACAAGCAAATAGTTTCCAGGAAAAACATCTGACACGATTCTTCTTCAACAATGCACAATTCACCAACCAAGAAGCATACCAAAGATAATAAGAATGCAACTCATTATCATTAACCACACCTGTTATATAATATTTGAGATAATTAGGGCTGATTAGTCCCTACCATAATCCCAGGTAAAACAATGAACATTTCCATTCTTAACACATACCCACTAATATCTAAAAATACATAAATAATTCCCCCAACTATATACAATGTAAATATAAATAACATAATAAATAACAATATAAATAATTCAATAAATAGTTCCAACCCTTATTTACAAATGTTAAACCACCCCTCTAACTTACCATACATGCTTCCTTCCTGCTGGTGTCTGTGAAAAATGCAGCAGCAGCGAGGCGAAATTTCAATTAGTCCAATATTTTATTTCAATAACTTACACGTAAATCATTCCAGACATCCGACACGATCCTTCAAAACTCTACAAACGAACGACCCAACACCTGTTATATATTACCAGAGATAATTAGGGCTGATTAGCACCTACCATAATCCCAGGCAAAACAATCAACATTCCCATTGTTTCCCACATACCCACTGATCTCTAAAAATACATAAATACTTCCCAACTATATACAATACAAATATAAATAACATATAATAAATAACAATATAAATAATTCAATAAATATTTCAATCCCCTATTTACAAATGTTAAACCACCCCTCTAACTTACCATACATGTTTCCTTCCTGCTGGTGTCCTATAAAGCCCCTCAACCCCTCACAGAGTCTTTTGCCTGGACACCCACAGGAAGCATGTTGGCAAAGGTATGTGAAATAATTCATTATCCATTATTTTACCCAAAATAATTAACCATACCAATTATCTCCCAAGGGCATTCAAATTAAACAAAGACAGATCCCAAAATAATATGTGCACTATACAACAATCATAATAACATTTACCATAATACAAATACAACACAAACACACATACAATAAGTCATAACAGTGGTGACATCCCATCATCACAGTGTCCTATAAAAGGGCATTCAACCCCCAAAGAGTCTTTTGCCCGGACACCCACAGGAAGCATGTTGACAAAGGTATGTGAAATAAATCATTTATCAATTATTTTGCCAAAATACTTAACCATAACAATTATCTCCCAAGGGCATTCAAATTAGACAAAGACAGATCCCAAATAAATGTGTGTACTTTAACAAATAATCATACTAACATTTACAACATTACAAATATAACATGATCACACATACAATAAGTCATATAGTGGTGACACTCCATCGTCACATTTCCTCCCCCCTTTCCCGAGAGTACAGTACTCTGTGAGTCATGTACTCTTGAGAGGCTATCAGCTACAAGGTTGGTTTTCCCTGCCACATACCGAACAGTAAAATTATAAGGTTGGAGAGACACATACCACCCTGTGAGATGACTGTTTACGTCCTTCATTCTGTCCAACCACTGTAGGGCCCGATGATCTGGCTCCAATACAAAATGACGCCCTAGTAAATAGTACTTAAGGGACCCTATTGCCCATTTCATGGCAAGACATTCCTTTTCTACCGTAGAATATCTTGTCTCCCAGTTCAACAACTTACGGCTCAAGAACAGTACTGGGTGTCTCTCTCCCTTCTCCCCCTGGAGAAGTACTGCTCCAATGCCAACCCCTGAAGCATCTGTCTGTAAAATGAACTGGCGAGCAAAGTCTGGACTGTAGAGAACCTTCTCCCCAGAAATATCCCTCTTCAGATCCTCAAACGCTCTGTCACACTCCTCTGTCCATTTTACCTTATTTGGTGCCGAGGCCTTAGTGAGGTCAGTCAACACTGCGGCTCTTTCAGCAAAGTGGGGGATGAACTTGCTGTACCATCCTACCATTCCCATGAACAATCGTACCTTCTTCTTAGTGGTGGGTACAGGATAGGTCTGGATGGCATCCACTTTACCTACTCATGGTCTAATAACCCCCTGACCAACCACATGTCCCAGGTACTCCACCTGCTGTTGTCCGAACGCACATTTGCGTGGATTGATTGTCAGTCCTGCCCTCTTAATTAACTGAAGGACCTGCCCAAGGTGTACCAAATGTTCTTCCCAGGTCTGACTAGAGATGACCATGTCATCCAGATAGGCAGCCACAAAGTTTGATACTCTCCTTAACACTTGGTCCATCAGCCGCTGAAAAGTTGCAAGTGCCCCCTGAAGGCCAAATAGCATGACCCTAAACTGAAAACTGCCATAAGGTGTTTTAAAGGCTGTAAGTTCCTTTGTTTCTGGTGCCAATGCCACCTGCCAATACCCCTTGCATAGGTCCAGAGTAGAAATAAACCTAGCCCTGCCCACTTTCTCTAACAGTTCATCAATCCGCGGCATGGGGTATGACTCAAATTTAGATACTGAATTAAGGTATCTGAAGTCAATACAAAATCTTAATGAGCCGTCCTTTTTGGGGACCAGCACAATCGGGCTACACCACTCACTGACTGACTCCTCGATCACTCCCAGCTGCAACATCAAGTCAATTTCTTGCTTCATTTTTGGTATCAATCGTTCCGGGATCCTACAAGATTTTCTACGTGGAACAGCTTCCTCTTTCAAATAAACCTTATGACGCACCAACGTGGTGAAACCAGGTCTCTCCTGAAACAATTCTGGATCCAATAGTGCCTCTAACTCTCTCTGCTGATCCACCTGCAAATGAGACACTTGAAATGAATAAGGCTCTGACACATCTGTGGGAAAGGACTGTTCTCTCTCCTCATCCACTTCCGTCGCACAAATCAAGAGCTGATGTGTCTCCTGAAGAACAGGTTGCTGCTGCTGATGACCAGGCTGCTGAAACTCTTTCAACAAGTTAATGTGGAAGGTCTGATATTTTACCTTCCTGTCAGGCATATATAGTTCATATGTCACTGAACTTGGTTTCTTAGAAATTTCATATGGCCCCTGCCATTGAGCCAACAGCTTACTGTCACACGAGGGCAGCAATAACAAAACCTGTTGTCCTGGGTGAAAAACCCTTTTTCTGGCCCTCTTGTCATACCAAGTTTTTTGTTTGGCCTGCGCCGTCCTCATGTGTTCCTCAGCCAAAGCAGTCATTCGATCCAGTTTCTCTCTCCTCTTAATAATATAAGAGACCACATTGTCCTGATCACTCGGTGGACTCTCCCAGTGCTCCTTTAATAAGTCCAATGGGCCCCTCACCTGACGACCATACAGTAGTTCAAAAGGTGAGAACCCTTTTGAAGCCTGGGGCACCTCCCAATAAGCAAACAATATATATGGTACCCATTGGTTCCAATCTGAGCCCGTTTCAGAAACAAATTTCTGCAGCATGTTTTTTAAAGTCTGGTTAAATCGTTCCACTAGTCCATCAGTCTGAGGGTGATATGGGGTGGTCTTAATACCCTTAATACCCAACAGTTTATATACCTACTGCAACAGTTTTGACAAGAAATTTGTTCCACAGTCTGTCAGAATTTCTCTAGGTATGCCTACCCTTGAAAACAACTGGATAAGGCAGTTAGCAACCTGCCTAGCCTTAACAGATTTTAGGGGAAAGGCTTCTGGGTACCGAGTAGCATAGTCACAAATTACCAGAATGTATTTATTGCCAGCTGAACTTCTCTCTAGGGGGCCAACTATATCCATCCCTATTCTGTCGAATGGTGTTCCAATAATGGGTAGTGGGTGTAGTTGGGAACGGGCTACTCCCCTAGGTGATGTAATCTGACATATTGGGCACGATGTGCAGAAGTCCTTTATCTGGGTATACATTCCCAGCCACACAAACCTAGCAATTCTCTGCAGAGTTTTTTGAAATGCTAGATGACCTGCCCAAGGGATAAAATGTCCCAGTTCCATAATTTTTGGTGTGAGGTCCTGTGGCAAAGCTATGGCCATAACTTCACCTTGTTGCTGGTACAGAATGCCCTTTTTAATGACATACAAGGCCTCAGCCAAACAATCAGTTCTCCCCTGTTTCACACCCTCAATCTCCGAGACTTTACCAAACCATGGTCTAAGTGCTGGGTCAGCTTTCTGCAATGTAGCTATGTCAGGAGGGATGTCAAACTCTACTGACTGGCTTAATTGTGATGTTTCTTCACCCAAGTTCTTTACTGACGCTAACACCTTATCTCTTCTCCTCTGAGCCTTGGATTTAGGTTGCTTAATAGGGCCTGCCTCTATCTCAGAATCATAAAATGGTAACTCCTGAAGAACATTGGCAGCCCTCTGTGCTCTCTGTGCCCTGGTTGTCACCATATTACAATTTTTCACCACAGGTGTCTTTACTCTCTGCTCAACAGCGCCACTTGCCTGTCCCTCAGTTTGTTCCTCTCTAACCTGTTGTATGATGTCCAACAAAGTTGGAACATCATTGACAAGAATAACTGGATAAGGAAAATCAGGCACAAGAGCTACAGGAAGGAGATAAGTTTGACCCCCTACTGTTAAATAAACCTCAGTGGTCGGGTACAGTTTCTTATCCCCATGGACACAACTGATATTTATTTCTGACTCATTCCACAAATCCCTAGGGACCAAACTAGGTAGCACAACTGTTTGAAAACAGCCTGAATCTAACAGGGCCTCTTCACACTGACCATTAAGCAACACCTTTGTTTTGTACACTCCACTGTGCACTGGGGCTGAAAAAGTGGGTCTAGGAACTGAACATAATAATGACGGTTTCTGATTCTTTGTGGCAGGACATGAATACTGGGTGTGACCGATTTTATTACACTGATAACAGCGTATATCTTTATTTGCAACAACTCGTGACTTTTTGCTATTATCATATCTGCTGTCTGTGATCTGACTGGGCCTGGAATACAACCTATTTCGAGCTGGACCACCCCTTTCACCCTCATTAAACTCACTCCGTGTGGTGAAAGATCTGTCTCGGCCAAGAGTAGGTCTCCTGCTCCCAGACCTGGCTAAGAGCAAAACCTCCGCCAGACGAGTAGCGTCCTCTGCAGTCTTCGGGTCCCGCTTTTGTATCCAGACTCCCAGTTCCGGGTTCACCATGCGCAAAAACTGTTCCAAAATTAATTGTTCCATAATGTCTTTTAAAGTTAGGGTCTCTGGTTTAATCCATTTATATAACAGGTCTTTTAAGTGTACATAAAGTTCACGAGGGGTTTCGTCCTGATGAATGTCCAGGGACCGAAACCTCCTCCTGTATGTGTCAGATGTAATTTCAAATTTACTCAAAATTGCTTCCTTGACTTTCCCATAATTGTTCGTGTCAGCAACATCCATCAGTACATATGCGCTCCGCGCTTTACCTGTAAGTAGAGGAGCTAGATGGATAGCCCACTCTTCTTCATGCCAGCGGCAGACTGTAGCGATCCTCTCGAATGTTGTCAGGTAGTGCTCAATGTCATCTTCGGGAGAGAGAGGATTCAGTCTGGGCTCATGGTGCATTCGCGGCCTCCTTAGCTGCACCTGCAGTGGCAAATCATCCTCCTGCGGGCTGACCTGACTGGCCGTCACCCTGGGGTCCTCCCCCGAAGCGCTGTCGTCACCACTACGCTCAGCCCGGCTCCCATAGTCCTCTCTCAGCTCCGCAGCCTGCGACTCCATCCGATGAATGTGATTCTTCACAGTCTGCCACTTTTGCTCCTGAAGAGCGGCCTCCTCCTCTATCCGGCGATCTCTGAGAGTCAGCGAACGCACCAAAGATTTCACCAGGCACGTTAGCTCCTCGAGCTCGCCCAGTCTGCTGACTCCCAGGTCCTCAGCCGCCATACCTGCGTCCAGGTCAGACTGCTCCTCCTGCCTCCATTTCCTTCTCGCCATGAGTCCTTCCGTCCACCAAATGCTACGACGTCCTGGTAACGGACCACCGCTGCCACCAAATGTCACAAAGTAGCGTCGCAGTCTGAGGCAAGAAGCGGCCAAATCTTCGGTTCCAAATTTTCTAATTTTTATTTCAATAATCTTACAAGCAAATAGTTTCCAGGAAAAACATCTGACACGATTCTTCTTCAACAATGCACAATTCGCCAACCAAGAAGCATACCAAAGATACTAAGAATGCAACTCATTATCATTAACCACACCCGTTATATAATATTCGAGATAATTAGGGCTGATTAGCCCCTACCATAATCCCGGGTAAATCAATGAACATTTCCATTCTTAACACATACCCACTAATATCTAAAAATACATAAATAATTCCCCCAACTATATACAATGTAAATATAAATAACATAATAAATAACAATATAAATAATTCAATAAATAGTTCCAACCCTTATTTACAAATGTTAAACCACCCCTCTAACTTACCATACATGCTTCCTTCCTGCTGGTGTCCTATAAAAGGGCATTCAACCCCCAAAGAGTCTTTTGCCCGGACACCCACGGGAAGCATGTTGGCAAAGGTATGTGAAATAAATCATTTATCAATTATTTTACCAAAATACTTAACCATAACAGTTATCTCCCAAGGGCATTCAAATTAGACAAAGACAGATCCCAAATAAATGTGTGTACTTTAACAAATAATCATACTAACATTTACAACATTACAAATATAACATGATCACACATACAATAAGTCATATAGTGGTGACACTCCATCATCACATGGTCATTTTAGCGAGAGGTTTCTCACCTGTTGCTCCCCAAGCGCATTGCTCCTGCTTCATCGTGCATTCCAGTCAAGGGTCCGGGGAGGCCACCTGACCCACCATGCTCTCCGGGATGGGGTCCTATGGACTTGGGTAGGACCCCTGACCCATTTTATTCTCTAGTTTTGCGGTCCACGGACTGTGGTAAGCCACCAGACTCACCATGCTCTCTGGTCTGGTGGCCCAGAGACTCTGGGAGGCCACCTGACTCCCCACTTCTTCTGGTCTTGGGGCCTTTGGAGGTTGGTGGGCCCCCCGACTCACTGTGCTTCCCAGTCCGGTGATCCAGGAACTTTGAGAGACCACCTGATGGACTTTTTTTGTGAGATTCTTGTATTTTGTTTCTTCCCACTGTGCCTTGTCCCCCTCCTCCCACCCTTTTTTGTGTTTCTAGGTTTTTTTTAAGGGTGTCTGGATTCCACCCCTTAAAGGGGAGTGGGCACGGTCAGGGAAATCAGCACACATTTGGATGTAAATGATCATACTGTCACAAGCCTTGGCTCATGGGCTTTGACAAAGGACGGAGACCACACAGAGGTGCCAATTTAAACAAAAAATTATTTTACTAAGAAGAAGCAACAAAAGAAAATGTCTGTACAATTAGTGGTGTGTGTATGTGACGCATGAGACAAAGTAACAGACAGGCACTAGCAAGTCCAGTGACTACATGCCTCTGTCATGTCATGTTTGCCCCTACGGGGAAGAAAGACAGTCCCAAGCGCTGAATTACGTTTGTGACATTTATTAAAGAAAAGAACAGAAGTCCAAAAAACTGTGCAAAGCATACAAAAATGCAAATGACAAAAGACAGAATTGGCATTCCAGAGCTGGCATTGCTTTGTGAATGTGGAATAAAGCGGGGGAACATATGCAGAGACATTCAATAGTGCATCAATGAGATAATGAGCAGACAGTCTTTAAATACATGCAGATAACAACGTAAATGTTCACAGATGTGGGTGCCCCTGAGTGGGAAAAGAGGAAACCAGAATAGTGATTTGGATCAGCTGGTAATGATGAGAGGTAATGGAGAAGCATCTGGACTGACAGCTTGTCACCAAGAGCACAAACCTGGAAATAATGCCTGACAGCGGTCAGTCCACAAACTAAATACAAATGTAACCAAAAACAGATTAGATAATAATCACAAATGAAATGAAACATGGCCAATAGAAACTGAAGCATAAACAGAGAAATAGGAAGCAATGTGACAACTCAAAAAGGCATAAAAAAATCAACAAATAAATATGCAATACAGAGGAAGAGCCATGAGACTGGGTCCAGCAGAACCTCCAGAACTAAGCTCACAACAGAGCCCCCCTCTCAAGGTGTGGACCCCAGACACCCCTGGGTAACATCAAAAACACAAAGAAAAAACCTTCACCCCCCCAGAAGGAAGATAACAATAACCCACCCATGGTGGGTGGTGGAGGAACCAGTCAAGGAGGGCAAGAAAAAACAACAACAAAAAAAATCCGCTAAGGACCCACACCTGGGCAAAACTAGACCTTCAGCCCCTGGGGTCACAGAATTGCACAGTTCAGGTGGCCGGCCGATGTCCCAGGCCAGCCGGATGGCAAGGTGGTATGAGTTGGGTGGCCTGCTGGAGAGTATGGACCACCAACCCAGCGGCTCAGTCTTTCAGGTGGCTGGCAGGAGTTCTTAAGCAACCAGAACTGGAGGGGTGACCCAGGAGGCGGCTCCCCCACGGGACAGCACCATGACAGGAAGCAGCGCCGGGGGGGGGGGGACCTCAATGGCGTCTGGTGGAGGACGAAGATGGGGGACCAAGATGGTGTCTAGCAGAGGAGAAAGGGGAACCATGACGGCATCTGGTGGAGGAGGAAGGAGGACCATGACGGCATCTGGTAGAGGAGGAAGGGGGGCCACGATGGCATCTGGTGGAGGAGAAGAAGAAACAATGATGCCCTCGGTGGTGTTAGGCAGGAAGACCATAGCACCCGCGGAGGCTCCAGGCTGGAGCATTGCAGCACTCACGGTGGCTCTGGGCTGGACCTTAGCAGTACCTGTGGTGGCTCCGGGCTGGAGCATTGCAGCACCCGTGGTGGATCCGGGATGGAGCATTGCAGCACCCGCTGTGGCTCCAGGCTGGAGCATTGCAGCACCTGCGGTGGCTCCGGGATTGAGCACTGCTGCCCCCTCGGTGGACCCAGGCAGGGCCAATGTTGCACCCTCGGTGGACTGCGGGCTGGGGGGTAGCACCCATGGCAGGCCCAAGCTGGAGTGCAGCACCCATGTTGGGTTAAGGCTGGGGCACAGCACCCACGAGGGTCCCCGGCTGGGACGCAGCACCCATGGAGACACAGACCGAGGAGGGACCCCCACAACGGCCTCAGGCAGAGGAGGGGCTGCACCCATGGTGGACCCGGCCTGAGCCGAGGCTGCACCCACGGTGGTCTGGGGCTGGAACTGAACACCCGCGATGACCTCCACAGCGGGGGAAGCTGGACCTTGGATGACCTTGGGCAGCAAACCTGGAACCACGGAGACCTCTGGCATTGCAGGAACATTCCCAGTGACCCTGGGAGAAAGCTGAGACAGAACACACAGAGAAGGGGGGGGTCAGGGTCACCAGCAGCGGTGGAGCCCAGCAAGGCGAGGTCAGGTGCAGCGAGCAGCTGCACCCAGGGCTCCTCACCAAGAGCCAGGCAAGATTGCTGTAGAACGATAACAGAAAAAAACAAAAGACAGCACTTGCCTGAGCTCGAGCTCCACCGCTGTCCAGGACTCTGCCAATACAGGCGATGATGTTACTTTGGGCACTGTCATCTGGAGGTCCAGCACGGCGCTGACTCTGCTGCAGCAGCCTTGGCAGCAGGCATAATGGTAGTGGCAGTCTTGGAGGCCCCAAGCGAAGTGACCCACACTGGTGGCTCATGCAGTGTGGCAGCTGGGGTTTGGCTCACTGCTGGTGCAGGAACTGGGACCTCCAGGGCCATGTTCATCAATTGTGTGTCTGCCTGCTCTTACACCCGTGAAGAGCTACTAAATATCAGGACTTTCACTCCCACGGACCTACTCCCAGTTTTTTTGGCTCCTGCCGTCGATCTGGTTCACTTTTTAGCCCAAAAAGTGAGACGGCAAAAGAGAGGAAGACGAGCGGGTGCCCTGGTGCGGCTTCGCAGGAGAGGCACGCACACAGCTTTGCCTGGGATCTTTCTGTCCAGCGTCAACTCACTTTATAACAAGGTAGATGAACTAAGACTGTTGATGCGATTTAAGGACCTCTCCACCTCGTGTGCCCTCTGCTTCACTGAGACCTGGCTCAAGAAAAAAAACACCGGACAGTGCGCTCCTTCTCGAGGGATTTCAGCTGTTTCGTGCAGACCGCGACACAGGGCTCTCTGGCAAGACCACAGGCGGAGGAGTCTGCTTCTACATCAACAGCAGCTGGTGCTCCGATGTAACTGATCTCCCAACACTGTTCTCCTGCTCTGGAATATTTATTCATCAACTGCAAGCCATTTTATTCCTCGCGTGAGTTTGCTTCATTCATCCTGGCCGCTGTTTACGTCCTGCCCGATGTGGACGTGCGCGAGGCTCAGCGCGCGCTCGCGGATCACATTCAGCAAGCGGAGCGGACTTTCCCGGACTCTCTGGTTATTGTGGTTGGTGACTTTAACCAGAGCAACCTGAGCCACGAACTCCCCCGGTACAAACAGTTTATTAAATGCCCCACCAGAGGAGAGAACACGCTGGATCACTGTTACACTACAGTTAAGGACGCGTATCGCGCTGTTCCCTGCGCTGTGCTCGGACTATCTGATCACGTGATGGTCCACCTGATTCCCACATACAGACAGAGACTGAAGCTCACAAAACCTGTTGTGAGCACTAAGAGGAAATGGACCAGTGAAGCTGTGGAGGAGCTGCGCACGTGCTTGGAAATAACTGACTGGGACATGTTTAAAGGAGCTACGCATGATCTGGATGAGTACACGGACACTGTGACCTCATATATCCACTTTTGTGAGGAGAGCATTCTTCCATCGCACACCAGGGTGAGTTACTCCAACGACAAGCCCTGGTTCACAGCTAAGCTCAGACAGATCAGGAAGGAGAAGGAAGCAGCGTTGAAAAGTGGAGTCAGGGACTGCTACAGGGAGGTCAAATACCGGTTTAGCAGAGAGCTGAGGAGAGCTAAATCTGTGTATTCTGAGAGACTCCAGCAGCAGTTCACTGCTAACGACTCTGCTTCTGTGTGGAGAGGACTGAGGCAAATCACCAACTATCGGCCTCAGGCTTCTAAGGGACAGGATGACAAAGCCCTTTGTCAAAGACTGTCCCAACACTATGCCCGTTTTGACACCTTGTCAGCTGTGTCCAACTCCCCTCCTCCCCCCAGCGCCACTTCTTCCATGGTCCCCACTTCATCAAAGGTGCCCCCCTCCTCCCCCTGCCCTTGCCATCAGTGAGCAGGACGTGCACAGACAGTTCTCCAGACTGAACCCTCGCAAGGCCCCCCGGTCCGGACAGCGTGTCTCCCTTCACCCTGAGACACTGTGCGGAGGAGCTGACTCCTGTCTTCACAGACATTTTTAACACCTCCCTGAAGTCATGCCACGTGCCGGCCTGCCTCAAAACCTCTACCATCGTCCCTGTCCCCAAGAAGCCACGGATCACTGGACTTAATGACTACAGACCTGTAGCGCTCACCTCTGTAGTCATGAAGTCCTTTGAGCGCCTGGTCCTGCTCCACCTCAAGACCATCACCACTCCCCTCCTGGACCCGCTGCAGTTCGCCTACAGAGCCAACAGGTCTGTGGACGACGCAGTCAACCTGGCCCTCCACTCCATCCTGCAGCACCTGGACTCCCCGGGAACCTACGTCAGGATCCTGTTTGTGGACTTCAGCTCTGCATTCAATACCATCCGCCCCGCTCTGCTCCAGGACAAGCTGTCCCTGCTCAACGTGCCTGACTCCCTCTGCAGGTGGATCACCGACTTTCTGACGGACCGGAGACAGCATGTGCGGCTGGGAAAGACTGTCTCAGACTCTGTTAGCATCAGCACCGGATCACCCCAGGGATGTGTACTTTCCCCCCTGCTCTTCTCCCTGTACACCAACTCCTGCACCTCTAGCCACCAGTCTGTCAAGCTGATCAAGTTTGCGGACGACACCACCCTCATCAGGCTCATCTCCAACGTCGACGAGTCCGTCTACAGGAGAGAGGTGGCCCAGCTGGCGTCCTGGTGCAGCCACAACAACCTGCAGCTGAACGCTCTGAAGACAGTGGAGATGATCGTGGACTTCAGAAAAGTCACAGCCCCTCTGCCCCCCCTTACCCTCACAGATTCTCCCATCACCACTGCGGATTCCTTCCGCTTCCTGGGCACCACCATCACCCGGGACCTCAAGTGGGAGCCGACCATCAGCTCACTCATCAAAAAGGCCCAGCAGAGGATGTTCTTCCTGCGGCAGCTGAGGAAGCTCAAGCTACCCCCCAAGATGTTGGTGCAGTTCTACACGGCCATCATCGAGTCCATCCTCACCACCTCCATCACCGTGTGGTACGCAGGAGCCACCGCCAGGGATAGACTAAGACTGCAGCGCGTTGTGCGCGCTGCTGAGAAAGTGATCGGCTGCAAGCTCCCATCCCTCCAGGACCTGTACATCTCCAGGACCCGGAGGCATGCAGGTCGGATTATAGCCGACCCTTCACACCCTGGACATGCACTGTTTGCCCCCCTCCCCTCAGGCAGAAGACTTCGGTCCATTCAGACTAAAGCCTCCCGCTACATGAACAGCTTCTTCCCCTCTGCCATCAGACTGCTGAACACTAAGTGACTTATTAGACGCTCGTGCACTACGTACAGCAGCTCAACCGGACTCATGACAATTATCACTGTTTTCTTTTTGCACTACTGACTGCACTATGTGGAACTCCACAATATCTGCTGCTTGTTAATATATTTAAAAATTGCATAGATTAGTATTACTTATTCATATTCTACCTTTTATTGCATGCATAGTTTTTATCTTTAGTGCTACTCCATGTTTAATGTTGCAGCATTGCACCGAGACAAATTCCGAGTTTGTGTACTACATGAACAATGGCAACAAATCTCATTCTTATTCTGATTCTGATTCTGATTCTGATGGGCTTCTCCATCATCCAGCGGTTCTGTTCCAGGGTTGGCGGACACTCAGGAACTAGAGAAAAGGACACAGAAAGGGCTGGTGAGCAATGGATTACTGCAGCAGGTGATGAGAGCTCAGGGGTCTGCAGACCATGAGCCTCATCACTGGGAATCAGTTAAGGCATCTCATCATAAATTGACATAGAATGAAATTAAACTTGCCTGTCATCACAGTGTGCAATGCTATCTGCAGCAGGAGACTAACAGTCATCCCTTTCTGTGTCTATGGTTAGCTTGGGCCCCTCTGAGGATTGTGGAGGAGCCGCACCTTTAATCACTGAGGTGCACAGAGCCAGAGAGGACGCGCTGAGCCACCCAGCAGCGGGAGAAGTCGCCAGGAGGAAGTGGCAGGCAGCAGCTGTGTACCAGGGAGAAGCTGGGAAATAAGCTGGAGAAAAGAGACACTTAAGGGCCTTTTCCACTAGCCTCGCTTAGCCCTACACCGCACCACTCAGCCCGCGTTTGAGCATTTTCCATTAGCCCCAGCACCGGTTAGCAGGCGCTATTTTAGTACCTGATCCAGGGCAGGGTCTAACCGAGCTGAGTAGGGCTGAGTATGGCTGTGATGTGACTTTAATAGACTGGTCGCCGCTGATTGGTCAGGTCGTAACGTCACGAAAGCGACTTTCTGTTGAATCTACTACACCACCGCCATTTGTAGTTGTTCAGCCAGTGAACACAGTGTGCCCCTTTAATACAGTATTTTCACACTCTGAAGATGTCTTCTCGTAAGGCTATCCCCTGGTCAAACGAGGAGGTGTGCAATTTTCTTTCTATATTAGCCGATGATCGCATCCAGCGCGAGTAGGACGGATCTACTCGAAATGAAAAAATATACCAGCAGGTGTCCGAGCAGATGGGTTCCCAAGGGCACATCCGTACTGCCAAACAGTGTCGGGAGAAGCTGAAAAAGCTGAAAAGCGATTACCGAGCAGTGAAGGACCACAATGCTCGAAGTGGAGCGGATCGGAAGGAGTGGAAGTGGTTCGCTGAGAGACATTGGGCTCGACACGGCCTTGGAAACCGTGGATGGTGAGTGTTGTTTTGATATTGTGCGTCTTTTCACCAATTTATCCTTTCTGTGCCAAGCTCACTGTTTTTAAGAAATAGGAAGGTTGTAAGATTGTGGGTAATGGTTGTTACTGAGGCTTGCCTATTGTTTTGCAGCCAACTGCAGATTCACGCTTGCTTTGTGTTAAGTATTAGCGCGAACAAAACGCTGAATTACGCTTATTGTATTCGGGTTAAAAACTTTAGAGTGTTGTGTACATGTTGCACTTTGGTGTTAAGTTTTAAATTGCGTGCATTTTCTTTCTACAATCGCAGTTCATATCACAGGGGTCCACCTCAGTGGACATGGACACATTGGACTCTCCTGCGTCTGCGTCTGCGTCTGGTGGAGCGCCAGCTGGATCGACTCCGATGTCAGCCACATCACCAGCTCCATCTGGATCACGTTCAAGTGCCGGTAAGGCACAATAACCACAATTTTTTTTTGTTGTTGTTGAAACAGGTCCAGCGGAAACCAGGGTCGAAAATCCATCCATACATCCATCCATCCATCTTCTACCGCTTAATCCTTTACGAGTCGCGGGGGGGCTGGAGCCTAACAAGTTATGTACCAAATTGATTAATGCAATTTCCTGTAGCTGCATATTAATTAATTGAAAATGTCTTTTTAAATGTACAAAAAGGTCATTCTTTGGTCTTCACTTATTATCGGTGTTCCACAACCCGGTCCCATTTTTAGGTGTGGTGACTGAAGTGCTGTTGTAACTCCTGTTTTAGAAAAACAAATAAAGCTCATGAACTGCTGTTGAAATCAACATGCTTCATTGAAATGCTTCGCGTCAGCTGACTGTATTAACCCATTCAGATTTCTGCGGCCACACTACAAGCAACTATTTTAAACATTACCCATCCATCCATCCATATTCTTAATCTTAATCCTTTTTAGTTTTGCAGGGGGGCTGCAGCCGAAGACATCACCCTGCGTGTTGCAAAATCCGCTCTACTGAGGGGCAGCAACATGACAGTTCAGCTTATATACAGCAATGAAGCATAATATAATAGTGACATTCCACCACAGACTTTCACCAGTGTAATTCCATAATATATGTAGTGATCCAGCTTTAACAACCATGCCTTTCTGTCTTTCAATGTAGCCTAGAGGAAAAGGAACAACTCCATTGCTGACCTTACATCAGCGATGGTCAACATGCATGACGAGGAGATGCGGCTCTTGGGACGGCAACATGACCAGCGGCAAGAACACCATCAGGAGTACATGCAGCATTTGCGACAGGTGGCTGCAGATGTGCGGGCAGATGCGCGTGAAGCCCTGGAGCAGGACGCTGTGTTACGAAGGGAAGAGCTCGCAGAGATGTCATCATTCAACAGAGATTTCCTGACCCTATTTGGCAGGCTTGTGGACGCATTTAGCAGTCGGCGTGTCTAACCATGTCTCCCCACGCCCAGTCTGTTTTTTTGTTTGTAAATTTTGCTTCTGGAATAAACTTGTATTGTTTGCATCAAAAGTCTGGTTTATCTGTTATGACACCGTATGATAAAAGCCAATAATTACATACACATTCCATTCTCTGTTCACTCCACATGCTGCTGTTCATCAGGTTAGGTGTATAGCCTTCTAATGGTAATTTAATTTTTAACAACACAACGAAACGTAATGTCTTGGTAGTTGTTTTTTTTTTTAAACAAATTTGCAATGCTGAATCCATTTCTGAGTGCACACAACCAGAGACACCACATGGACTCAAATCAGTACCACCGGCCACGCCAACACTCAGCCCAAGCCTCTCCAGTTGTGCCCGTCTTTCCCTGTGCTTCTCCAACTCAATTTCAAGCAGTAACAACCTCTCCCATTGTTCAAATGTAAATCTGGTAATATTGCCGGTCAAAATCGACACAGACAACATAACAGGTGTTACACACACACAAACAAATCAGACTGAGGCACAATAATATTCTACACAAGGGGTGTCCAATCATGTGCTATGGAGGGCCAAGACCCTGCAGGCTTTACCTCCAACCAGTGTCTTCAACAGCAGGTTCTACTGACTTTCTTCCCACTGATTGCTGATCAGTGAAAACACCTGCTGAAGAGACTGGGTAGAAGAGAAAACCTGCAGGGTCTTGGTCCTCCATGGCACATGATTGGACACCCCTGTTCTACACAAATGCAGAGCTCTGCCTAATCTGCAAACAGTAACTCACGCTCCAACACAAAAAAACACCACAACAGATTCATAAACCAGCAGACACTCACCTCTGTGTCTTCCCTACAGGTGTGCTTCTCAGCAACGCTGCACACTGATGAGGTGGCATCAACTGGATCACACAGCTGCTCTCACTCATTCACCAAAAAACCCCCAAAAAACAAAACACTACACCTCCACTCATACACGTGAGCAGATTGCGCCAATGGAAAAAAAAATGAAACTGGGTAAAACACACAGAAAGCACCTCCACGCAGAATGACACACTAGAAATTCTCCACCCTGACTACCATCATAGCAGTCTGTCGTGGGTGACAATGACTGTTTCATTTAGGTCTGATCAGATTCCTCCACACAGCTCTGTCCTTAGCCTTCTGCTGCCAGGAACTCCTGTCTATGTCCAACTTCTTCAAGTTTCTTTTTACAGTGTCTTTAAATCTGAGCCTTGGTCTACCCTGATTGCATTTGCCCTTGCATAACTGTGAGCAGAGTAACTGCCGAGGGAGACGCTGGTGGTCCATCCTCTCATCATGTCCGAGCCATCTCAGGTTCATCTGTATTAGCATGTCCTCCACTGATGGTAGACCAGCTCGTTTCAACACTTCTATGTTGGTTATCTTGTCTTTCCATGAGATGTTCATTATGGCTCGAAGGTGTCTCATCATGCACGCGTGGAGTTTCTTCACCTGCACTCTGTAGACAGTCCAAGTTTCAGCACCATACAATTGAGTAGCCAGTACTGTCGCTCTGTACACTTTGCATTTCACACGGATTGACACATGTCGATTGTTCCACAGTCTCTCCCTCAAGTTTCCAAACACAGCGCTCGCTCTTCCCATTCTGAGAGATAGTTCATCCTCCAGCCTAGCATTCTTTGAAACAGTACTCCCTAGGTACTTGAAAGTCTTGCACTTGACTAGTGGCTCTGTAGCAATGCTGATCTCTTCTGGTAGTGATGTTGATAATTGGAACTTTGGTGGTTGATAAAGGCACTCTGTCTTCTTGATGTTGATTTGGAAGCTGAATTGGCTAGCTGCTCTTGCAAATTTCTCCACTAAAGATTGCATATCCATGCTGTGTGCAACTAGAGCACTGTCGTCGGCAAAGAGCATTTCTCTTACTATCTTTATCGATGTCTTATTCTTGGCTTTAAACTGTGCCACATTGAAAAAGTCTGCTTCTTTCCTTGTTTGAATGTATACTCCTTCTGAAGTGTCTTGGAAGGCCACCTCAAGCATGGCTGCCAGATATAGCGAGAAGAGTGTAGGTACCAGCACACACCCTTGTTTCACCCCGTTGCTTACTGAAAAGTCTTTAGATACTGAACCACTCATTTTCACGTTTGCTTGCATACCCCGTATGGAGTGCCTCGATCAGGCTGACAAACTTCTCTGTACAACCCATATTTCTTGAGTACCTGCCAAAGTCCTTGTCGCAAAACAGTATCGAAGGCTTTACTGAAGTCTATGAAGACTACATAAAGCAGCATGTTCTGTTCGATACACTTTTTTTGAACCTGTTTCAAGCAGAAAATCATGTCCATTGTGCTTCTTCCACTTCTGAAGCCGCACTGGGTTTCTGGTAGTACATTCTGTGAGATGTGTTCACTGAGTCTGTTAAGTAGTACAAGTGAGAGAATCTTACCAACAGTGGCTAGTAGTGATATACCTCGGTGATTTCCACAATCCTTCCTGTCACCTTTCTTGAACAAAGGCACAATACTTGCATCCTTCCAGTCTTGAGGTACTTTCTGGGCATCCCATATCTCTTGGATGAGCTTGTGCAGGCAGTTGGTCAGCTGAACACCACCAAATTTCCACACTTCTGCTGGAATTCCATCCCTTCCTGGAGCTTTACCATCCTGTGTTGTCCTGATAGCCGCCATTAGTTCATCAAAATTTGGTGGTTCATCCAGATTTGATACAGCTGGTCGCTGCACTAGAGCTTATTTAGCCTCTTCAGTGAGATCTCCAGGATTGTTTAGTAGTTGGTCAAAGTGGTCTGCAAATCTGTCCAGGATCTTGTCTTTCTCCTGCAAAACGGTTTCACCATCCATTGCCTTTAGTTGGATCAATCCTCTTGGTTTAGGGCCTTAGATTTCTCTCAAACCTGTGAAGAATGTTTTCATGTCCTTCCTGTCTGCTGCAGTTTGAAGTCTCTCCGCTTTTTCATCCCACCAGTTGGATTTCATCTCTCTGGTGTACTTCTGTAGCTCACTCTGAGCCTTTGAGTATTTCTTCTTCTTCGACCTTGTGTTACACTGTAGGTTTTCCTGCCTAGCTGTATTCCTCGCTTCTAGAAGTTTCTTCAGGTGCTCATCATGCTCATCAAACCAATCTTTATGTTTCCTCTCAGGGTAGCCTCATACATTACTCGCAGTCTGATACACCGTATCCTACAGTGTTGCCCATTTCTCTTCTATGTCATTCTCTGAGTTGTTGCTGTCCCAGTCTTTCAAGTTTTCATCCATTTCCTGTGTAAGTTCTTCCTGCTTCTTTTGGCCTTTCAGTGCACTAGTGTTTAGCTTCTGTGGTGGCTTCACACACATCCTGCAGTGCTGTTTTCATCTGCAAATCCTTAATCTAGATCTCAGCATAACATGATCAGTGCCACAGTCCGCGCCTCTCATTGCTCTGGTGTCCAATACATCCCTTCTGTCTCTCTGCCTGACTATGATGTAGTCTAATAAGTGCCAGTGCTTGGATCTTGGGTGCATCCATGTCTTCTTGTGTGTGTCCTTGTGCTTAAATAGAGTGTTGGTTATCACAAGGTTGTAGTCTGAACATAGTGCAAGTAGAAGTTCTCCATTAGCATTGCACTTGCCTACTCCATGACTGCCTAGCACTCCTTTCCATTTTTCGGTGTCCGAACCACCTCTGGCATTAAAATCTCCAACGAGTATCAGCCTGTCATCAGTCAGTACACGCCTGATAGTCTCACGTAAATCACTGAAGAACTCTTCCTTCACCTCCTCTGTGTTGGTCATTGTTGGGGCATATACACTGATGAGTGTGGCATACATCTTCTGCTGTAGTGGTAGTCTCATAGTCATTATCCTGTTGTTGATTAGTACCCGTTCCTCATCAAGCATTGCTGCTATCTCCTTTCTAACTGCAAAGCCCACTCCTGCTTCTTTCCTTTCTTGAGTTGATCTCCATCTTCAAAAGAAGATGTACCCATGGTCTTCCAAGCTATCATATCCAGGCAATCTTGTTTCACTAAGTGCAGCTATGTCAACATTGTACCTGTTCATTTCCAGGGCCACAAGCGCGGTCTGTCTTTCTCGGCGCTGTGATGTTGTTCTGTCCAACAGAGTGCGTACATTCCATTCTGCTACACAAGGTTGCCGTTTTCCTCTTCTTTTGTCTTCCCGCTCCTGGCTTACTTTTCGCTGCCTGTCGGAGTGTGAACAGATCAGAGTGGACCTTGTAAGCCCGAGCGGCGTCCGAGCCGGTATGAGTTGCTTTCTGATTGACCATTTCATGAAACTGCTTGCAAAGTATTTGAGTACTGCTAGCTTTTGCTGGACTAGCAGCACATTCTTGGCAGATAAAGGTAATATCAGTGGCAAGGACAAGCCAAGACAAACTGACTCCAGTATTTGTTGCAGTGACTGACCAGATGATAGGTTTGTTTATCTCTGCTCTTTGTGTAGTGCATGTCACAATGCACCGACTGGCACAGTCCACCACAGACCTTGTGACAGATGTGTTTATCTGCCAGGATGTCCAGTCTCACCCCGTGTAACTGGGAGTGGTTCACCACAGACCTGTGACAGATATTGTTTTAGTTCTGTCAGGATGTCCTGTTCACCCTCCAAGCCCTCGGAAGGGCGGGGATGCCGGTTGAGTCACCGACGGCCCAACCCATGAGACAGGTACTATGGCAATGCATATTGGTGATATGGCAATGTATATTGTAGAGGAGTCAGCAGACAGCGTCTCAGTCAGGATGCAGTGGTAAACATAAGAGAATAATAAGCAGAGACGTCATGGGGAGTTGGCAGGAAGAGAGAGCTGGGGGTTGAAGGGAAATGTATTGTGGAGTTGGATATCATGCAGTGTGATGTGAAATGTCATGCAGATGTGAGATGATCTGTGGAGTTTATAAGGAGAACCCTGGTTTAGCTGATTCATGACTTTCTGTGTATGGATGATGTGAGAGTGTTAATAAAGCTTCGTCTGTTCGTAAACTGGCCTCATCATTTCCCACACTCTCCAAACTGGTGACCCCGACGTATTATGGAACACAAGGCAAGACCCCGGAGTCGCCCGGGACAGGAAGCCCCAGCAACGCGGCAAACATCCCACAGACAGCCCGACGGGAACCGCCAGCAACGCGTGGGCTGTGGCAGTCAAGCTACCAGACTTTTGGCAGCACAACCCGCGCTCTTGGTTCCACCACACTGAGGCCCAGTTCGCCCTCCAGGGAATAACGGCAGACGACACAAATTTTCCATGTGGTTGCAGCGCTGGACGCTCGCACAGCTCAACAGGTAGCAAGCCTGCTCGACCAGCCCCCAGCCCACGACAGATACGAGGCTCTCAAAGCTGCGCTGATTCGGCGCTACACATTCTCGACTGTGAGAGAGCAGAGAGGCTCCTGAGGTGTTCCGAGTTAGGAGATGGTTCGGTCGTCGATCTGACGGAGAAGATGTTGGCGTTAATGGGCACGGACGACGGGCATTTTCTGTTTCCTCCGAACCTTCCAACAGAGGCGAGAGTGGTCCTGGCCAATTTGCCGTTACTTGGCCACGTGTGACTACTGTGCGCTAGCCCAGGAGGCAGACCGGATCATCCTCACCACCAGAGCACTAACGGTGAATGCGGCGGCGGCGGATCCCAGCGAGACGACCAGAAGGGGGCAAGAAGCCACCGACGGTAGCAGCAGCGGGGGCCAAGGAGTGGCCAGAGAGACATGCTCTGCTTCTAACACTGCCGTTTTGGAGGGAATGCACGCAGCTGTGCCCCACCGTGCCAATTCAAGCGCTCGGGAAATGCCAGAGCCGGCAGTCAGTAGCAGCTGTGACCGCCAGCGAAGAGAACAAGCTGCTCTACGTGACGGACTCGCGCTCAGGGAGGCATATCCTTGTAGACACCGGAACCCAGAAGAGCATCATCCTGCGACCTTACGCCGACCGGCTGAAGGACCTAGTGGCTCGGACATTAAGACCTTTGGCAAGAGAACACTGGCTTTATCTCTACACGGCCGCACATACGAGTGGACTTTTGTCATAGCAGCACCGAGTTTCCAATCCTGGGAGCCTGATTTTCTGTGTGCGCATGTTTATTAGGTTAATGTTGCTAACTAGGCGCTCTGGTTAATGCACTGTCCTTTTGACTCTCTCCCCTGTACAGCTCGAGGGGCCGGGCCAGTAACACAAGCCAACGTCACAGCTCGAGGCGGTAAGTTCCACACACTGCTCACTCAGTTCCCAGCACTCACGGTCCCGACGTTTTCCAGCGGCCATCGCTAAACACAGGGTGGAGCACTTTATCACCACCACCCGGGCCGCCTGTTTTTGCACGACCTCGCGCTTGGACGCAGCTAAACTGGGCCATAGCGCGCGAGGAGTTTGCCAACCTGGAAAGGTTGGGCATCATCAGGCCGATCGAACAGCCCATGGACATCCCCGCTACACATGGTCCCTAAGGCTGAGGGGTCGTGGCGACCATGCGGCGATTTCCGCAGTTGAATAATGCCACAGCACATGACCCCAACCCGATTCCCCACAATCAGGATTTTTCTGTTCACCTCGCCGGAGCACGCATTTTTTCAAAATAGACCTGGTCCGCGGTTACCACCAGGTCCCCAGTGCACGTGGAGGACATACCCAAAACAGGTGGTAATAACACCGTTTGGCTTGTTCGAGTATCTGCACATGCCTTTCGGATTAAAAGGAGCGGCACAGACCGTTCCAGAGCATGATGGACGCGGTGCTGCGCGATCTCCCGTTTGTGTTCGTCTACCTGGATGAAATCCTGGTAGCCAGTGCGTCCGAAACAAACACGTAACCCACCTCAGGACGTTTTTCCAGAGGTTGGAGGGAGCAACGGGTTAATAATCAACCCGGCGAACTGCCATTCGGGCGTGACGGGGGTTATTTTTGGGGGCAACGCGTCTCACCCGGAGGGAGCAATAACCTTGCCCGACAAAGTGCGGGCTGTGGCAAACTTTCCCTGGCCTCAGACGGTCAGGGCGCTGAGCAGGAATTTTTGGGATGGTTAATTTTTATAACCGTTTCCTCCCACACGCAGGCTCAACTCATTCAGCCACTGTACGCCGCACTCAAGAGACCGGAAACCCGCGGATGGAGTTGAATGGACTCCAGAGCAAGAGCAGGCGTTCTCTGAGGTGAAAGCAGCTCTGGCAAACGCCGCACTGTTGGCGCAGCCCAACCCGGCGGCCCAGATAGCGCTCACTACCAACGCCTCGGACATGGCCATAAGGGGCCGTCGTGAAGCAACGTGGCAACCGGTTCTTGGCAGCCGCTCGCCTTTTCAGCAGGGCTTCGCGCGGCAGGTGAGCGGTAAATACAGCACGTTCGACAGAGAGTTGCTGGCGCTGCTCCACCTGGCCATACGCCACTTCCAGTTCTGGCTGGAAGGGCATCAGCGGCACCGCGTTCGTGGACCACAAGCCGCCGACGTTCGCGGATTGTCATAGGTTTTCGGAACCATGTGGTTGGCCGGCAGCAGAGGACAGCTGGCCGCGATCTCGGAGTTTACGACCGATATTCAGCATGTGTCGGGTAAACTGAATGTGGTGGCGGACTGCCTCTCGCACGCGGTATGTGGGGCCCCAGTCTGTGTAGGGATAGATTATACAGCCTTGGCCGCAGAGCAGATTAGCGATAACAGACGTGGGTTGCGCTCCAGTCTGACCACAGGATTAAGGCTGGAGAGCAGGGTACTGCAAGAAGGAAGCCCCCACCCACCCCAATTCTGCGACGTTGTTCCATGGGGACGCCTGCACCCAGTGGTCCCAGTCGCGTGGCGCCGCTGCGTGTTTGAGTCAGTTCAACAGCTTTGGGGCACCCAAGGAGTGCGCGCATCAGTCAAAATGGTGGGAGTGAAAATTCGTGTGGGCCAGGCCTGCACAAACAAGTGAAAGAGGTGGGGCGGCAGCCTGCGTATGTGCCAATGAGCCAAAGTGCACAGACACACCAAGGGATCCTTTTGGAGCTGTTTAGGGATACCGGCTAAAAGATTCAACCATGTTCACGTGGACCTCATGGGCCCCTCCCGCCGTTGCAAGGGTTCACGCACCTTCTGACAGTGGTGGACCACACCACACGCTGGCCATAAGCCGAGTCCCGCTGGTGGCAACCACGTCCCGCGGAAGTGGGGCGTTGCTTTTTTGACACATGGGTGGCGCGTTTTGGAATCCCGTCGGACATCACGTCTGACAGGGGCCCTCAGTTTGTTTCCGAACTTTGGTCCGTGATGGCCCACAGTCTGGGTGTTGCAATTCATTGCACAACTGAGTTCAACCCACAGGCAAATGGGTTATGCGAGCGTTTTCACAGGTCACTGAAGGCAGCACTCAGGGCTTTGTTGATGGATGCAAATTGGGTTGACTGGTTGCTGTCGGGTCTTATTGGGGTTGCGTTCCACACCAAAAGAGGATTTGAGGCTTCCCCGGCTGAGCTGTTTTTTTTCCGCCAGCCTCTGCGGCTGCCCGGCGAATTCTTGCCAGATAATTCCCGCTCCGGACAGCTGCCCGTCTCAGCGTTTGCAGCGTAGTGCAGACACAGGCACGCTGCCGGGCCCGCCCACCACTGTTTTCCACGTGCCTCTGTGGCCAAAATCTTTGAAGAACACGGCGTTCGGTGTTCGTCAGACACGATGCCCCACCCGCCCGCCATTGCGCCCGACCCTATAATGGCCCATTCAGAGTGCTGGAAACAGGGGACAAGCATTTTTTTGCTAGACTGGGGGGGGGGGGGCACGTCGGGAGAAAATATGCAAAGACAGACTTAAGCCCGCCTTTGTAGTGGCGGACGAGCAAGTGCTGCTGGCCCTGGCCCCTCGGCGTGGAAGACCCCCACTGAGAACTCCCCAGGCAAACGATTCACCAGGACAGCCACACGGGCAGAGCGAAGTCCCCCCCCGCCTCGCCTGGGCCCACCCGCAGTCAGACACACGTCCAGCAGCCCCCCCCGCCGGCACAAAGACCCCCGTTAAAGCAGATGTGGGGATGAGACTGAAGCCCCAAAAGATGTGCCACTGAAACTCTGTCTGGTGGTGGTGGTGGGTGGTGGGGTGATATGGCAATGCATACTGGTGATATGGCAATGTATTGTAGAGGAGTCAGCAGACAGCGTCTCAGTTATGATGCATTGGTAAACATAAGAGAATAAATAGGCAGAGACGTCATGGAGAGTTGGCAGAAGAGAGAGCTGGGGGTTGAAGGGAAATGTACTGTGGAGTTGGATATCATGCAGTGTGATGGTGAAATGTCATGCAGATGTGAGATGATCTGTGGAGTTTATAAGGGAGAACCCTGGTTTAGCTGATTCATGACTTCTGTGTATGGATGATGTGAGAGTGTTAATAAAGCTTCATCTGTCATAAACTGGCCTCATTATTTCCCACACTCTCCACAGTACTGTTTTCATGGTTATCCGGTAGCAAGCAAGTCAATGCCTGACCTGACAAAAACAAAGGGGGGGGGGGATGTAAGTTTCAGTTAAAAGAGCTGCCAATTTCTCACCAAAAAAAGTGCAATTTTATGGGCATGAAAGCATCAACTTTAGCAAAAAGACAAAAAAAGGTGTAAATTTCCAACTGTTTACAGCCTAAAAACGCTGCAGATCTAAGATTGGGAGTAAAATGCTGCAAGTTTTAAGCTTTTTTTTAAACTGCAAATTCAAGAGTAAGAAAAGTTCTAAGATTCATGAGAAAAAGCTTGCAAAATTATGAATAATAAAAAGCTGTAAATTTTCAAGTAAGAAGCTGCCATTTCTGAGTAAAATGGCTCTAGACTCTGCAGGAAAAATTCCTCCAAATTTATGAGAAAAATCCTCACATTTACAAAAGAATGTTTCTAATTTACATGCAAAAGGATGTGATGAATTGGTGTGTGTTGGACATTTTTTTTAAGACAACCGTGAGGAGGAACTAAAGGGGGCCTTTCCACTAGCCCCGCTTAGCCCAACACGTTACGCCTCAGCCCGCGTTTGTAGCTTTTTCCACTAGCGCCAGCACCGGTTAGCAGGAGCTATTTCCGTGCCTTATCGAGGGCAGGGGTACAACTGGTCGCCGCTGATTGGTGCAGGTCGTAACGTCACGAAAGCGACCGTCTTCTGATGAATCTACATGAGCGCCATTTTGCAATATTTCACGGACTAACTCGGTCATGGGAGTAAATACGATATTAATACAGACAGCGTTGGTAAGTTTTGCGAAAACTACACCGTGTCCAACGAAGAGGTGCAGAGTTTTCTCTGCTTGGTGGCAGAGTCCACAGTGAGAGGAGCGACCCGGACCGATACAGATGCAGCCCAGGCATAGAACCAGACTACGGACAAGCTGAAGACGAACGTGAGAGGAACCATCGTGGTGAGTGATTTGTAATAATGTGCATCTGTTCGCTTATTTATCCTGTTGGTGGTAAGCTCACTTTTTTTTTGAGCCATACAGCACCGTCCTGTGGCTGGCTAATGATGTTAGCTAGTAGCTAGCTAGCTAGCTAGTAGCCTACTCTGCTGAGTTGCGCTTGTTTTCTCCTAAGTATTCGCTTGTGAGAGCAAAACAATGAAATATGTTAATCCTGGTTAAAGTCCTGGATTGTCTACGTATTGCACTTTGGTGCTGCACATTAAATTGTGTGCAATTTTAATGCTAGAATGTGTGTCCACATGCCAGGGGTTTAGCCTCCCTCAGTGTTTATATTGTGGATACAGGTCAAGTTGGACGAAAGGGAGCCGAAATCTCGACATATACAAGTGCTTTTTCAAACCAGTGATTTATAAAATCATTCATATAATTTTCTAAAGCGTCAGAATAGACCCACACACCTATTGTGTGGATTTTCCATAAAAGGTGTTGGAACAGTGTTGTGCTGTTTCAACACCATTAATCCCTGGACTGATAATGTACTTGTACCTGTACAGAGTGGATCCTGCAGTGCTTGTCAGGGAAACAAAGCATTTTTGTCACATCCCACCACTGACTTTCACAAGTGTATTTCCCTAATACAGGTACTTCTCCAAAAATTAGAATGTCATGAAAAAATTCAATTTTTTTTGTCACTCATTTCAGAAAGAGAAATCCGTATATTATATAGATTCATTACACAGCAGTGATATATTTCAAGCGTTTATTAATTTTAATTTTGATGATTACGGCTTACAGCCCCTGAAAACCCCAAATTCAATTTGGCAAAGAATTAGAATATTACATAAAATTAACTTTAAAAAACAGTTTTTAAATATAAATGTTGGCTGCTGAGGTGTTGGTTAATATGGGCTGTAGCCATAGTCATCAATATTAAAATAAAACACTTCAATATATCACTGTCCCCTGTAATGAATCTATATATGGGTTTCACTTTCTGAAATGAGTGACAAAAATATTGAATTTTTCATGATATCCTAATTTTGGAGATGTGCCTGTATAAGTGTTGAACTTTGCTTGAACCTAACCACCATCCATTTCTGTCGTTCGTCTAGGCAAGAGGAAATCATGCCGCCCCTCAACGGACCTTGCCACTGTGGAAAGTACTGAAATCCTTTGCTTTTATAGGTAAAGTGTCAAAACCAAAGTAGCACAATTTCCACTTAATATAAAAGGGACTGAACTGAGATTTATTTGATTGTGTGAATATTAATTACAGAATAATTGAAAATGACTGGCACATCAACTGTAAAATAAACCGCTTGTTTAATGTATTTATTTTTTTTTGTCAGATCACTTGTGTGATCCTTTGTGAGTTATCAAATCAAACTTTATTGTCATATTGCTGTACATACAACTGTAGTGCAGGCAAGATGAAATTGCGTTTCTCTCGGCATCCATATAAAAGAAGCAGCATGATTTAAGACACACTCCCCCATAGCTCCACCCCCCACCCACCCCCCACCCCATCCATTCACACATCCCTGAGACCATACTTGGGGAGAAAAAAAAAAACAAAAAACTAGCTATCTATAATATACAAATAATATACAAAATGTCCGTAGGTGCAGTAGTATGTATGAGAGATTCTGCGTCAACTGTTCAGCATCCTGACAGCTTGTGGAAGGAAGCTGTTGATCAGTCTGGTGGTTCTGCCCTCTGATGCTCCGGAATCGTTTACCAGATGGAAGAAGTTCAAAGTGTTTATGCAGAGGGTGAGAACGGTCCTTGACAATTTCAGTGCCCTGCTCCTACAACGGTTTCTGAAAAAGTTCTTGGACAGAGGGGAGGGAGACTCCAATTACCCTCTCAGCCACCCTTGGACTATCCTCTGCAGGGGCTTTTTTGTCTGACATACTGCAACTGGGAGTACCATGTAGCAATGGCAGTACGTCAGAACACTCTCCACCACACCTCTGTAGAAGGTCCTGAGGATGCAGATGGGGAGAGAGGCCTGTTTGAGTTTCCTCAAAAAGTGCAGTCTCTGCTGAGCCCGCTTCCTGATCTCCAAGGAATTCTTGCTCCAGGTCAGGTCCTGCGAGATCTGCACTCAAAGGAACTTGATGTTCTCTACTCTCTCCACTAAACGGCCGCCCGATGCTGAGGGGGACGTGCTCAGGCTGTGACCGCCGGAAGTCGAGTAAATCTCTCCTTCGTTTTGTCCACATTGAGCACCAGATTGTTCTCCCTGCACCAGCCCTCCAGGTCTCTCACTTCTTCCCTGTACATTGATTCCTCATGCCCTCTGAATAAGTCCCACCACCGTGGTGTCGTCTGCAAACTTAATAATCTGGTTCCCCTCGTGTCTGGATACACTGTCATGTGTTAGTAGTGTAAACAACAGTGGACTTGAGTTCTCAGCCTTGAGGGGGGGGATCCGTGCTGTCAGCGTGACAGAGTTGAAAGATGTTGTTTCCAAACCGGACAGGACTGAGGTCTACTCAGTCATGGAATTCAGGATCCAGAGAATTGTGGGCGGTGTTTCAGATGACTTAGAAGGAATAATTTCTCAATCAGTCCTCTGGGATGTGATGGTGTTTGAATGCTGAACTGAAATCAATGTACAGGAGTCTGGCATAGGTGTCTTTCTGGTCCAGGTGGGTGATGACAGAGTGTAGGGTGGTGACTATAGCATCCTCTGTGGAGCGGTTTGAACGATATGCAAACTGGAGCGGGTCGCGTGATGCAGGAAGGCAGGCTGTAATGTATGGTTTGACAAGCCTCTCAAAACACTTCATCACAATTGGTGTCAGTGCAACAGGACGATAGTCATTCAAACAGGACACAACTGGTTTCTTTGCCACCGGTACTATGGTAGAGGTCTTGAAGCATCTGGGAACGATGGCCTGACTCAGGGAGAAGTTATAAATGTCAGTCAGGACATCCGCCAACTCGCTCGCGCAGTCTCGGAGCACACGTCCCGGAATGTAGTCCGGACCTGCAGCTTTGCGTGGGTTGACACTGGTTAGGGTCCTCCGTGTGTCCGCTGTGTTGATGGTAAAAGCTGGTCCGACTGATGGTGGGGGTGAGCCAGCCCTCCCTCTGATTGTCGAGTTTGATGCTTCAAAACACAAGTTGTTGAGCCTGTCTGGAAGCGAAGCGTCGTCATCATCGACCCCCTGCCTAGACTTATAGCCCGTCAGTGTCCGAACTCCCTGCCACATCTGCTTGGTGTTCCTAGTGTCACAGAGGTGTCCCGGGATTTTCTCCGCATAGGTGCGCTTTGCCGCCTTAATTCCCTTTGAGAGCGCAGACGTGGCTGAGCGGAAGGCGATCCTGTCCTTCGCTCTGAAGGCTGCATCTCTGGCTGTAAGCAGCGAGCGCACCTCTGCAGTCATCCAGGGCTTATGATTACCCTGCATAGTGATGGTCTTCACTGTAGTGACATCCTCTGTGCACTTCGCGATGTAGCTGGTGACTGTATCAGCATATTCCTCCACATCCGTCTTGTCTTCCTGGGAGGCTGCTATTTTGAAGACCTCCCAGTCTGTGTGCAGAGAACAGTCTTTCAGTGCAGAGGTTGCATTCTCTGGCCAAATCCTGATTTGTTTCACTGCTGACCTGCTGCGCTTCAATAAAGGTTTGTAGGCAGGCAGCAGCATCACGGACATGTGATCAGAATGGCCGAGATGGGGGCGAGGTATCGCCTTATATGCATCTGTGTTTGTGTACACTAAGTCCAACATATTCTCTCCTCTGGTCTTAAAGTCTACACATTGTTTAAACTTGGGGAGCACAGTCTTTAAGCTGGTGTGGTTAAAATCCCCCGCAACCACCACAAAACTGTCCGGGTGTGAAGTTTGGCTTTAGCATTAGGGCTCGGCGCTATGTAAACACCAGCTACATACACGTTGCTGAATTCCCTCGGCAAATAATGTGGCCGACAATTTACAATAAGGAACTCCGCCAACGGAGAGCAGTGTTTAGACACTAACGTGGCATTGACGCACCAGTTCTTGTTAACATAGATGCATAGGCCCCCCCCCCCCCCCCCCCCCGGCTCTTACCGGAGCTCGCCGTTTCCCTGTCGGCACTGAACATCGCCATATCTTCCAGTTGAATGGCCTCGTGAGGAATGTTGCCGTGGAGCCATGTCTCAGTGAAAACAAACACACAGCAGTCTCTCCACTCTCTCCGGGTTTCTCTCAGCAAGACGCAGCTCGTCCACCTTGTTTTTCGAGGGAGCGGACGTTAGAGAGAAGAAGCGATGGTACCAGCTGGTCTGGAGGGGTTAGCCTTTAGCCTAGCATGGATCCGGCCCTTTTTCCGCACTTTTACTTGCGTTCGCTCCGCTTCCGCTTCCTCATCTCTTGGGTAGCTTCCAGCCGAGACTCCGCCAGAATTCCATGCTGGCGTAGAATGTCCAAATCACAACAGATCACCGTGATTCTTGCAGCGTGCAGTACCTTGATGTTTAATAAGGTCTCACGGTTGTAAGTTTTACAGAATGTACGTCTGGGAAGATCACAACACTCAAAACTCTCACACTCGTTGATGCCAAGAGGGGCCGCTGCGTCCGAGCGCGCTGCCGCCATCTTATATCCTATCTTATATCCTATTATAACATATTATATATATATATTCAATTCAATTCAACTTTATTTATATAGCGCCATTTCACAACAACAGTCATCTCATAGCACTATCAACTGTAGGGGGAACCCCCACAGTTGCAGAAAGACCCCAGCAATCAGGCGATCCCCTGTGAGCAACCACTTGGCGACGGTGGAGAGGAAAAACTCCCTTTTAACAGGAAGAAACCTCCAGCAGAACCAGGCTCAGGGAGGGGCAGTCATCTGCTGCGACTGGCTGGGGGGTGAGGGGATAGAGAAGAAGAAAAGAACAGACATGTAGAGAGCAAACAGCACGATGGGGACTCAATCTATGGGAGAGAACAAACAAATGTTAATGACCAGCAAAAAAAAAATATTTCATTGAGAGTGAGAAAAGGAGTGAGGCCCAATGCATTACTGGAGGTCCCCCGGCTGACTAAACCTATTAGCAGCATAACTAAGGGAGGGTTCAGAAACACATGATCCCTCCCTAATTGTAGGCTATATCAAAAAGGTAGGTTTTAGCCCTATTCTTAAAAACAGAGATTGAGTCTGACTCCCGAATCCAGATTGGCAGCTGATTCCACAGGAGAAGAGCTTGATAACTGAAGGCTCTGCCTCCCATTGTACTTTTGGAGATTCTAGGTATTACAAGTAATCCTGCATTTTGGGAGCGTAGTGCTCTGTTAGGATAATACGGTAGTATCAGATCTTTTAAATAAAAAGGAGCCTGATTGTTTAGAGCTTTGTAAGTAAGAAGAAGGATTTTAAACTTAATTCTAAACTCTATGGGAAGCCAATGAAGGGAGGCCAGAACAGGAGAGATATGATCTCTCTTTCTAGTACCTGTTAAAACTCTTGCTGCAGCATTTTGGATCAGCTGAAGACTTTTTAAAGATGTTTTAGGACAGCCTGATAATAAAGAATTACAATAATCTAATCTCGAGCTAACAAAAGCGTGGATCAGTTTCTCAGCATCACTCTGAGACAAGATGCTCCTAATCTTGGCAATATTACGCAAATGATAGAAGGCAGTCTTAGAAACAAATTTAATATGTGAATTGAAGGACAAATCCTGATCAAAAATAACTCCAAGGTTCCTCACAGAGCTATTAAGAGAAAGAGTAACTGCATCCAAACTGAAAGTTTGATTTGGAAAGGAATTTCTAAGGTTTTTTGGACCAACAAGAATGACTTCAGTCTTATCTGAATTTAATAGCAGGAAATTACAAGTCATCCAAGCTTTGATTTCCTTAAGACAGGCTTCTAACTTGGCTAATTGATTACTATCATCTGGCTTCATTGACAGGTATAATTGTGTGTCATCAGCATAACAATGAAGATGTATACAGTGCTTTCTAATAATGTTGCCTAACGGAAACATTTATAAACTAAAAAGAGTAGGGCCTAGCACAGATCCCTGTGGAACTCCATGACTAAGCTTTGAGTTAAAAGAAAACTCATTATTTACATGAACAAACTGGAACCTATCAGATAAATAAGATCTAAACCACTGCAACGAAGTTCCATTAAGTCCAACATAGTGTTCTAATCTATCAAGTAGAATATTATGATCGATTGTACCAAAAGCTGCACTAAAGGTCTAAAAGGACAAGCACAGAAACTAGTCCATTATCAGATGCAATGAGGAGGTCGTTAGTGACCTTCGCTAAGGCTGTTTCAGTACTATGATGGATTCTAAACCCAGATTGAAACTCTTCAAGTAAACCATTTCCCTGCAGGTGGTCAAATAATTGTGTAGCAACAACTCTTTCTAAGATTTTTGAAATGAAAGGGAGATTAGAGATTGGTCTATAGTTAGCTAAAGCTCCTGGATCTAGCGTTGGCTTTTTGAGTAAGGGTTTAATTACAGCCGTTTTAAAAGCCTGCAGTACATGGCCTAAAGTTAATGAAGAATTGATTATATGAAGAATAAGGCTACCAATAAGTGGGAAGACTTCTTTAAATAACCTGGTAGGAATAGGGTCTAAAAGACAAGTTGAAGGTTTGGATGAGGAAACTATTTTGTCTAACTCACAAAGGTCGATTGGAGTAAACTCATCAAGACAGACATCAATAGAAGGAGTTGTAGTAGCTACAGTATTTAAGTTAACTGTGGGAAGAATCTGATTGATTTTATCTCTGATGGATGAAATTTTATTATTGAAAAAGTTCATAAAGTCCTGACTAGTAAACTCTAAGGGAATGCTAGGATTGACAGAGTCCTGACTCTTTGTCAACCTGGCTACAGTACTGAAAAGAAACCTGGGATTATTCTTGTTCTCTTCTATTAATGAAGAGTAATAACTCGTTCTAGCTTTTCTAAGAGATTTTTTATAAATTAAAAGATGATTTCTCCAAGCTAAATAGATTTCATCTAAATTAGTGGAGCGCCATTTTCTTTCTAATTGACGAGTCTTCTGTTTTAAGCTACGAGTTTCTGTGTTGAACCAAGGAGTTAGAAATCTCTGATTAGACTTTTTCTTTTTTAAGGGGGCCACCAAGTCTAGAGTCTGATGCAGAGAAGCTGAAACACTATCCACCATGTTATCAATTACAGAAGGAGCAAGCTGTCTATAGCTTATTTCTGTTGTGTTGACACATGGCATAGAGGAAACAATCTGCATAAATTTGGTAACAGCATCATCTGAGAGGGATCTACTGTAATAATATTTTTCTTTAGGAGCCAAATAGTCAGAAATAGTAAAATCAAAGGTTAACAGACAATGGTCTGACAGTACAGGGTTATGAGGAGACACTACAAGATTTTCTATTTCTATGCCATATGTCAGAACAAGGTCCAATGTATGGTGGAGGTAATGAGTAGAATTTCCTACTTTCTGAGAAAACCCAATCGAGTCTAATATTGAATTAAATGCCACATTAAGGCAGTCACTATCTACATCCACATGTATATTAAAGTCCCCTACTATAATTATTTTATCAGATTTCAGCACTAAGCACTAAATCAGCTAAGAAATCAGCAAATTCGGATAAAAATTCTGAGTAGGTTGATGGGGGACGATAAACTATGGCAAATAAAATTGGGTTTAACCTAAAATTGCTAAAGTGCCCAGTACTGAGGACCAGGTCCTCAAAGGAATTATAACATGTTTTTTGCTTTACATTAACTAGTAATTTGGAATGGTAAATTGTTGCTACTCCTCCTTCACGACCAGAACTTCTGGGATTTTGACAGTTTAAATAACCAGAGGGAGTTGATTCATTTAAACCAACATAATCCTCTTGCCCTAACCAAGTCTCTGTAAGGGAAATTAAATCAATCTGATGATCAATTAACAGATCATGGACTAACAGAGACTTGGGAGTTAGAGACCTAATATTTAATAAACCACATTTAATTTTTAAATTATGAGGAGGAACAGAGGCCAATTCATTCAATTTAGAGGCTTTATGTTTAATTTGAGTTTTACCAATATTTTGCTTTATCACTTTGGGATGCGTATGCATTATATTTTTATTTACTTTGGAGAGAGCAGACAATGATTCTCTGATGGGGAAGATGGGGGCTAAGCTGAGGGGTGGCGGATGAAGAGGAGCTGCAGAGAGGCGTGTAAGACTGCGACTCTGCTTCCTGGTCCCAACTCTGAGTAGTCAGGGTTTTGGAAATTTGGATAAAAAAGATGCCATATATATATATATATATATATATATGTTCATAACTGTATGTTTTGGCGAATGTGAGTTGTTCAGTCGTCAATATAATTTACTTTATATGTGTAGTTTATAGTCTATCATCAATAAACTCATGCAGTAACAAGACACTTTACAAATATTTGAGAGCCACTGTAGTGCTTCCTTTTATATTTTAGCAATGCAAGTACAAAACACCGCCCACACTTGAAGCCAGGGCAAGAAGAGACACTTTTACAGACAAGACAAACTTATATTGATAAAAACTCGATATTTTGACTGAGCGACTCCATACTTGGTGATGCACACCTTCAGTTAAAGTACTAGATTCCATTCAAGTGAATGTATTAATTCATTCTTATTGCTGAGGCCACAGTAAAAACAGATGATTACCTCCGCCAAAGGGGGAGGTTATGTGATCATCGGCGTTGGTTACCTTCGCCAAAGGGGGAGATTATGTGATCATCGGCGTTGGTTTGTCTGTCTGTTTGTTTGTTTGTCTGTTTGTCTGTTAGCAAGATAACTCAAAAAGTTATGGACGGATTTTCTCGAAATTTTCACAGATTGTCAGAAATGGGGTATCCTACAGATGATTACATTTTGGTGGTGATCCGGATCACCGTCCACAAGAAAACCGCCATTACGCAAAATGCCATTTTCGTGAATAACTACTAAACCACTAATCCTATTCATTGTCAATCCAATTGTTGTGAATCCAATTGCTAGCCATATGTTTTCATGGTCAAGGAATCTGAAAGCGTACACACAAACACTGTATGGGGCGAACTGTGGCGCTAAACCGCCATTACGGAAAATGCCATTTTCCTCAATAACTACTGAACCACTAATCCTATCATGGTCAAGGAATCTGAAAACGTACACACAAACACTGTATGGGGGGGAACTGTGGCCGCCATTACGGAAAAGGCCATTTTCAACAATAACTACTGAACCACTCATCCTATCATTGTGAATCCAATTGCTTGTCATATGTTTTCATGGTCAAGGAATCTGAAAACGTACACACAAACACTGTATGAGGGGAACTGTGGCGCTAAACCGCCATTACGGAAAATGCCATTTCCGTCAATAACTACTGAACCACTAATCCTATCATTGTCAATCCAATTGCTAGGTCATATCTTTTCATGGTCAAGGAATCTGAAAACGTACACACAAACACTGTATGGGAGGAACTGTGGCTGCCATTACGGAAAATGCCATTTTCGTGAATAACTACTGAACCACTGCTTGTCATACGTTTTCATGATCAAGGAATCTGAAGACTGTATGGGGGGAACTGCGGCGCTTGGCGGAGGTCTGCGCTCTCAGAGTGCTTTTCTAGTTTTAAATGTAACCCAGCCCTTGTAAAATCTACTGAAGCGCAGCTACATGAAAATTGTGGTTAAATACAACAACGAAATACTTTATTGTCACATTCAAATTGTAATCGCTCCTGTTTTGTTTTGCTTTTGAATTCCTGGATGGAATATGGTGGGCAATATAAGCTGCGGCTTCAGCCATCACCCATTTCAGATAACCTATGTTGAACTGTATAATCAGAGGAGTTATTGTTTAATTTGACCTCGCTAGATTTTTTCCCCTTTGTTATATTATTCTATTTTCTTTTAATCTTTACTTTTAATCTATCCGAAATAAAGATTCATTCATTCATTCACATTCCACCAATGGCTTTTAGCAACAAGTGTATTTCCCAAATATGTTTTAAACTTGCTTTAATTAACCACCACCCATTTGTCTTTTGTCTAGGCAAGAGGGAAACTGTCCACCCCAACTGGACCTTGCCTCACTATTTACAGAGATGCAGGCTGAAGATCTGCTGAACCAGGACCAGTACGAGGGGCTGATCCAGTTGCTTCTCAGTGAGGCAGCGTGGCTGGCGTGTGTGACCCATTCCAGTTTCTTTTTTTTTTTTTTTACAGCTTGAATTTTGCACATTCTGAATAATCTGGAATTTGCTGCTGATTGTAATAAACAATTTAGTGACTTATGTGTTTGCATCATGATTTTCTATTTTGTCTGTTAAGACATCGGTGGGAAAAGAGTCAACAGTACAAAGGATTTATCGGTGACCTTGAAAATAATGGTTCATTTTTAAGAAAAAAGTAACCAAAACAATTATTTTATTAAATGAAGACTGTATTGTTGGATGTGCCACCGCAGAAGCCCCTGCATACTTTAGTGATATTACCAGTATATGGAGGAATTCTGGGTCATATTAGCATCTGCTCTGCATCATAATGGGTTTGGGCGGGGGTGTCCAATCATGTGCCATGGAGGGCCAAGACCCTGCAGGCTTTACCTCCAACCAGTGTCTTCAACAGCAGATTCCACTGAACTTCTTCCACTGACTGCTGATCAGTGAGAACACCTGCTGAAGAGACTGGGTAGAAGAGAACCTGCAGGGTCTTGGCCCCCCATGACACATGATTGGAAGCCCCTGGGTTAGGGTTTAATGGGATTTAACATTTTAACACAAACTGCTTTATGGTTCATAATTCTGTTGACAGACTTACACCAAACCAAAAGTGATTTCTCAAACTGCTGGATTGTTCTTAGACAGCTTTTCCAATCTGTTAGTATTTAATTTGTGCCACATGGTGGTAACCTTCACATATAAAAAAAGAGACATCTGCAAAAACTTCACAGGTTTATTGTCAGTGCAATTCCCAGTGCAATACTACATGAATGCATGTATAGTACATTGTTGATGCAGAGAATATATATTTCTACAGTACATGTATCTAGTAAATCAAGTATTTTCCATGTTACCTTGTGACTGCATTATTTTAATTGCTTTTAATCCTAGATCAAGTTTGTTTTGGCCTAAAATGCATCATAACTGTCAAATATATCTTATTATACATAACTCAGTACTGTTTACTTTTTGAATTTATATTTTGTGGCTAATATAGTTATTAACATGGCGATAAAGTTGTGTCAGCTGATCATTTTTTGCTATGACACCACCTCAGACTCAGTGCTGCAGGAGCAGGTACGTCCATGATGTCTCAACAGTCTCTCCATGATTTTCACGCAGATCAGAGCAATTTTTTGCACAGGAAATAAACGTTTCTACAGACATTTTTAAGCTCTACAACCACTGATCTTTGGTGAAGCTGGGGTGACATCAGTGACGGGCTTTGTTGACATCAGTGACGGGCTTTGTTGACATCAGTGACAGGCTGTATTGACATCAGTGACAGGCTGTGTTGAACGCCCAGACCGACCGTTTGAAGCGGTAATTTCCCCACAACAGAGCCATCTGAAACACACACACACACAGCGTACATATTTTAGTACCTAACAGCGCTAACTTGCAGACATTACAGTGTAGTATAACGTACTTATAGCAAACTAGCATTAGCAACATTAGCTTACCGTCATATATGACCTAGTTTGTATCCTCATGTCTTCGGCTCTCCCAGAAGCTGCAGAACTATTCCAGAGTGTTTCGTCTTGCTGCCTGTACCCTTGTCTGGCGGTCCTTTATGGCATTTATGGTGAAAAAAGCCACAGACCGAGGAGTCGCCTTGTACAGCTGCATGTGCTATGTTTTGCTTGGGTTGCGTGTTTTACGTCACGGGAGTGTGGCGCCGCCTTGCTGTAAAAAAATTCCGCCCACCCCAGCTTAACCCCGCTTTACCCGGCTGCTATGGAGACAGAACCGAGGCCAAACCGTGTCGTAGCGAATTGAGGCGTGGCGAGGTGAGCTGGGCTAGTGGAAAAGGGCCTTAAGCGGTTGTGTTCGGAGGTGTTAATTTCTGCAAATCTGCATTTATCAGCAGGGAAAAGGAGAAAGAGAGGAATAAGTGATCCCCAGCAGCAGAAATAATCCAGGAAAAGTAAACACATGACACCCAACAGATCCCCCCCCCCCCCCCCATGACATCAGTGGGAACAGCTAGGCCAAACTTCACACCTCTGTCGATTTACATGTTCCCTTCTGAGGACAATTCAAACAGAGCTGCTGCTGAGATGGAAACCAAAGGGTTAAAGGGTGACGTTGCTTTATTAGCAGCACTGATCTCCCCCCGCCACCCCCCCCCCCCCAACTGACCTGCTGGACAGGAACTAACAACTCCTCAGGCCTGTTAACACAATTCAACAACAAAGGACATGCAAAAGAACAAAGATTCCCTTTGATTTAACAGGGTAACAGCGTGAATTTTCTGGTCTGTGAATGAACTGAGCAGCCATGAGTGTTTCATGGAGTCACTTATTGAATTATAGTGGTTAATCTAAGTCACAATTTCAGGAAACAAACTTCAGGGGAAACTTAAACCCATGACACATTGTTTTAAATTTTGCTGATTTTTTTTTTTTCCCCTCATCTCTTCCAGTCCTTATGGCCACTTTCTGATTGCTTTGAGTTTTTAAAACATCATTTTAAGAATAATGTTAACTGACTTAAAGTACATTTCTAACTACACTCTATCATACAATATGCCATTTAACATACAATTTCATTTGATCGCATTTAGTTCTTAATTCAAACAAGCAGAGTATTTGCAACCAACTTAAGACTTGAACAAAAACAATCAATCTGAATACAACTGAGAGCATTTAAGAATAAAAATCTTTGGATTCCTTAATGAAGTTCTGCCTGCAGATCACCTGCACTCACACATTCCAATTACCACTCATGAGACAGACCAGATTCCATACAAAATGTTAAAAATTTTGCTTTGGCTTCGTCTTTAAGGGGTTGCTGTTCCAGTTAAAAGTCTCAAGTGTTGAAGAGTCCAGCTTTGTATAAAACGGCCAAGTCAGTAAACCACTAAAGGCTCAAAGTTGCTAAGATAATCCAGAGGTTAACCGGCTGTTAATGTCATTTAAGCCCTTCATGGTGTCGACAATGTGGAACCGGCATTTCACTTTGAAATGGATGGCAGCGAGTTATTGCAAACGAGAAGGTTTAAAACACACATAACATTAAAGTTAAGAGTAGTGCAAGAAGGAAAATAGTTTAATATAAAACACAGCTGTCTTACCTTGGAATGTCATTTACAAATGAAGATATTCCAATTGAAGTAAGGAGGAAAAACGTAAAAACTGTCCAAAATATCCAGTAGATTCTCCAGATGTGTTACAATATACTGTATATGTATATATTGTGAAGGAATGAAAGGATGAGACATGAGAAGCCCAAATTGTGCACCAGGAGTGCACCAGAGGAAAAGTGGAAAGACACAGATCGTACTGCTTATGCAAAGGGCTGCAAACTAACAAAAAAGTTACATGAAAATGGCACAAAATCACCAGAAAAAAAAGACCCATTTATGTACTGAAGGTCTGAAATCGTGTGAAAATGTTAGAAATGTTAGTCAGAGCCGAGGGCTGAACTGCTATTTACACGGTAAAAACGCCAAAATCAGGAGCACATATACACAAACTCACTGCTCCTTTCGCCTCCGTGCTTGAAGCAAATAAAAATAAAAAAACTCCAAAAATCTCACAGTCACTACTAAAACTACTATTTACTATTCTGAACTATCATTTACATGGTAAAAACACCAAAATCAAATCAAAAATAGACAAACACACTCACGTGTTGAAGGTCCGTCCATCTCAGCCGAGGGCGGATAACAGTCAACAAACCCTTATATTTAAAAGATCCGATATTACCTTACCATCCTAATAGAGCACTACGCTCCTAAAATGCGCCTGTTCTGTTAGAGGGAGAATGAATGAATGAAATTTATTATATAAAGCTTTCCTAAAGAAAAGGACAAAAGAAGCAGAGCAGCGGTATAAAACATACAAAAATAAGTTAACATATATAATAAGATGTAGTAAAAGAGACCGTTACAGTAAAGAACTGGAGAAAAACAGTGACAATATTAAAAATACATGGACAATACTTAACAATATTCTTGGAAATAAAAACAGAAATACAAGCTACCCAACCAATTTTTCAAAAAATAATAAAACGGCTCAGAGTGTAAATGCAGCTTCACCTGCAGATGAATTTAATAACTTTTTTGTTAACATTGGTCCTAAGTTGGCTTGAGAAATACCCATTACGGCACCCACAGGTGATACAATAAGCAAAAACACTGCTATAAAAGACTCCATTTTCATAAAGAACACAGATGAGAGAGAGAGGTCATTGAAATTGTTAAATCGTTTAAAAGTAAAACATCTACGGACTGTGATGGTATTGACATGCTCTTAGTCAAAACTATTATTGAATGCTTAGTGAAACCACTGACGTATATCTGTAACCTGTCTCTCCAAACAGGTATATTTCCCAATGCAATGAAAATAGCTAAAGTAATTCCGATATAAAGAAGATGTGATCATCTTGTTTATAGACTGGTTTGCATGGCTCCCGTGATACTGAGACAGTATGATCCGGGAGAGATAATCTGTACACCAAGTTTTGACCAGATGTACTGAACCAATCACTATGGTTATTTTCTCCTCCACCTCTCAGATAACAGAAAGCTTAAAAGACTGAGCGATGTGTGTTTGAGTCAGAATGATGCGCATGTTGGCTCTGAGACCGTTTGTGTATTGTTCTCCAGTGGCCAGTGTGATAAAATTTGTACTGGAGGAATTCAAGTAAACTACAGGGCAGAAGGTCCTTCATTCACTGTTTCCTTAGGTGGGAGTGCCCAAGAACACTTTGTAGATTGAAACAACTAATTATAGATTACAATCCTTTGTGTTTTTTCTTTATCTGCTTTTTCTGGTATATATGAGGAACTGACTGCTCCTAGACTTACAGTATGCTAACCCAAAACAGAATGGTTCTTGATCAAATAATTGCCGCCTGTGGGGCCGTGTGTGCAATTGTAGGTGATTATTGTTGTACTTTCATTCCTGAAAATGATGCAGATGGTCATGTGATTGCCTCGGCAATACACAACCTCACTGCCTTACAGGCTGCTGTGGCTAAGGACAATGTCACTGATGAAGAGGCCTGGTTAAGTTGGTTATTCTCTTCATGGAGAAGTCTCATCATGAATCTGTTTGTGATTTTTGTAGTGATACTTATTAATGCTTTTCTTTATTGATCAATGACTTTGTTGTTTCATTCTCCTCCCAAAGAAATTAAATGTTTAACCCGTGCCTGGGGCAGCAGGGCCGATGGTGACTTTCCCCGTGGTTAGCTAGTTAGGGTCTGTTGCATACAATGTTATGACTCGCTCTCGCCCGTCTCCCGCCTCAGCTGCACGCACACCTGTGCCTCATCAGTCTCGGGCTATACAGCCCACTCCGCCTGGAGCCTTGGCCTGGAGCCGTCTGCTACTCTACACTCATCATTCCAAAGCACGCCAACTCCCAGACTACCGGCGCTCTTTGGATAGCTCCCCGATTACACGTAAGCCCATCATCCTCTCACCTTATTTCCAGTCTCTCCCCTGTGCACAGGTGGATTCCCTGGCGGTGGATTTCCTCCCTCATCTTCACCGTCATTCTCCTCACCGCGCCGAGTGCGCTCCAGGGACGCTGTCTTCCTGGCGGGAGACCTGCGGCTCAAGCCAACGCCAGCCACTGTACCATCTGCAAGTAAGCATAAGACTGTGCATTAATTCCGCTGGGTGTGCACCGGCAGCTAATCTCTGTTCTGCTCTGCCCTTAGGGTTACCTGGCTGTATGGCGCTCTGCTTCACCCTCGACGCATCCTGTTGACCCGCAACACATTCCATCCCTCAAACACGCACCCACACACCTGCTGTCTTCACAATAAAATTATTGAATCACACTCGAGCCTGTGTGTGTGTTCCCTGGGTCAGACCTTATGTCAGTATGGCTCCAGCAGAGCGACCCAGCGAACAGCGGGCTCGCACACCGACTTAACACCCTCGAGGCTCAAGTGGATCAAATCACTCACCAGCAGCAGGTTATCCTGAACCAATTGACCCAGATTAACCGCCGGTTGGACCGTCTGGATCCCCAACAGGCGTTCCCTCCAGTCCAGCGCAGCGGGCTAACTCCCGTAGGCCTCCCAGCTAGCCAGGCTAGCCCGGGGCCGCCCACTCGTCTCACTCCCATCCCCACGCCCACGCGCTTCAGCGGGAAGCTCGGAGAGGCTCGGGGGTTCATCCTTCAATGTGAGTCGGTGTTCCAGCGCGTCTCCGGGGACTTCCCGACTGATCACAGCCAAATCGGGTATGTGGCGAACCTTCTGGAAGGGCAAGCGTTAGCTTGGGCCTACGCCATAATGGCGAGGCCCAGCTATGCGAACCTGACCTATGCCCAGTTCGTGCACAATTTCCATGAAGTATTCGATCATTCGGACCGTGATAGTATGCTAACCACCCGGCTGCTAAACCTCCGCCAGGGTAGTCGGTCGGCGGCCGATTACGCTGTTGACTTCCGGGTGGTAGCGGCGGAAGGTGGGTGGGAGGATACTGCTCTATGCAGCATTTTCGTCCATAGTCTGAGCCCTAGCCTCCGGGATGAACTGGCCTGCCGGGATCAGCCGGAATGGCTTTCTGACCCAATTTCCCTTGCAATCAGTTTAGATAACAGGTTGAGAGAGCGGGCCGCCGAGCAGAAGTCGTTCAGCCGCTCGAGCGGAGTGTCTCCTCGCACCTCTCAACCTCGCCCCCTGGCGTTACCCTGCCACCTGGGCATCCCCTGCCAAGCTCTGCCGGCCCCCCTCAATCTTGTCACCCTCTCTAAGACACCTCTGGAGAGGGTTACGCACCGGACAGCCCCAGTCTCCGTCATTATCTCCAGGAATCACCGGGAGGACCTCAGCCCGTTTGTACTGCCCACCTCAGCTGCCCTCGTCATTCTGGGTTACCCCTGGCTGCGCCTCTACAACCCAGCCTTCAACTGGCTATCCGGAAGTTTCCTCTCCTGGAGCTCCTTTTGTTTGAGCGTCTGCCTCCGGTCCGCTGCCTGCGCCCCTTCGCTTCCTCTCTCCTCCTCTGACTCCTCCCCTCCGGACCTCTCCAAGGTACCTCCAGAGTTCCATGACCTCAGGGCAGTTTTCAGCAAATCCAAGGCGCTGTCTCCCCCCCCCCCCACCGCCCGTATGACTGCGCCATTAACCTCCGCCCAGGGGCGCCCTTACCATCGAGCCACTTGTACAGCTTATTGGCTCCGGAGCAGGAGGCCATGGATACTTGCATAAAGGAGTCGCTCAGCGCTGGCATCATTCAACCCTCCTCATCCCCAGTCGGAGCTGGGCTCTTCTTCGTCGGTAAGAAGGATGGGTCCCTCCGGCCATGCATCGACTTCCGAGCCCTAAATGACATCACTATAAAGGATAAGTACACGCTGCCGCTGATGGATTCCGCCTTCGACTCCCTCCAGGGGGCCTCCTGGTTTACGAAGTTGGACCTCCGCAGCGCGTACCATCTCATTGGGATCCGGGAGGGCGATGAGTGGAAGACGGGTTTCTGGTCCCCCAGCCGCCATTTTGAATACCTTGTTATGCCGTTTGGGCTCACCAACGCTCCGGCCGTCTTCCAGCGGCTGATTAATGACATCCTTCGAGACTTCCTGGGGGCTTTCGTCTTTGTCTACCTGGACGACATCCTGATCTTCTCCTGGTCTTGGGAGGAGCATCAGTTCCACGTGAGGCAGGTCCTCCAATGTCTTCTGGAGAACAGGCTCTATGTGAAAGCGGAGAAGTGTGAGTTTTACGCTGACAAGACCTCCTTCTTGGGCTTTATCGTGCCACATAATCAGGTCATCCCGGATCCTGCCAACATCAAGGCGGTAGTCGATAGGCCCCCTCCTTTGTCCAGGAAGCAACTCCAACAGTTCCTGGGGATTGCTAACTTCTATCGCTGCTTCGTTCCCAAGTTCAGCTCCATCGCTTCTCCCCTGACCCGCCTCACCTCCTCCAAGGTGCCGTTCCAGTGGACAGAGGAGGCTGCGTCTGACTTTGCAGCCCTGAAGATGGAGTTCTCCTCCTCCCGGGTCCTGACTCAGGTGGACCCCGTGCTACAGTGCCTCGTCGAGGTGGACGCCTCCGACACGGGGGTGGGGGCGGTGCTGTCTCAGCGTTCTCCGGTGGACGGGGTGGACCCCCCCTGCACCTTCTTCTCCCGACGCCTGTCTTCTGCGGAGAGGAACTACAATGTCAGTGACAGAGAACTCCTAGCAGTCAAGCTCATGCTGCAGGAGTGGCGTCACTGGCTGAAGGGTGCGGCACAACCTTTTGTGGTCTGGACGGATCATAAGAACCTGGAGTACCTGAGAACGGCCAAGCGCCTGAATGCCTGCCAGGTGCGTTGGTCCCTGTTCTTTGGCTGCTTCAGGTTCACTATTACCTATCGCCCCGGCTCTAAGAACGCCAAGCCGGATGCGCTGTCCAGGCAGTTTGCCCCGGAGGCCCCCGAAGAACGGGAACACACCGTCCTGCCGGCCTCATGCATCGTGGGTGCCGTCTCGTGGTCTGGAGGACGCAGGAGGCCGAACCGGATCCCGGTGGCGGTCCAGCGGGGAGGTTGTTTGTGCCATCATCCGTCCAGGGTGACGTCATCCATTGGGCTCATAAGATAAGATAAGATAAGCCTTTATTAGTCCCACAATGGGGAAATTCCAGGATTGCAACAGCACAGGGATAGCAACACTCAGAGCAACAATCAGAAGGCAAGAGAAAAAACAAGAGCAGCGAGTATACACATGTACATATAAATTTATATATATATATTAGACAAACAGTGAGGAGCATTGTATCTAGATGGAATAGATATATAAATATATAAACAGTGCGGAGCATTGTAGCTGGATGGAATAAATATATGAGTATATAAACACACAGTGCGGAGCATTGTAGCTAGATGGAATAAATAAGTAAATATATAAACACCCAGCGCGGAGCATTGTAGCTAGATGGAATAAATATGTAAATATATAAACACACACAGCGTGGAGCATTGTTGCTAGATGGAATAAATATATAAATACAGTGATCCCTCACTTATCGCGGTTAATGGGTTCCAGAACCGACTGCGAAAAGTGAAAAACCGCGAAGTAGCGTCACCCCTAATGACGTCAACCATAAATAATACGTACGTTCATTCTCTCACTCTCTCTCTCATATGATACGTGTGTGTGTGTGTGTGTGTAAGTGTACGTACATACGTAGATGTAAATAAAGTGTACATAAATATGTTTTTAGAACTCTTATTCTTATAATAAGATACGTAACTCAAGATGAAGATGATTTACTGCACAGGTTTATGAGAGCTTTACTGCTCCTCAGGTGACACCTCATTGTCAGGTGCTAGAGGCGCAGGATCATCGAGGGCAGCTTCCGATAGAGCTGGAGAAGCTGCAGGAGGCGGCGTAGGTTTGGGGGGGGGGGCTCAACGGGAAGACTATTTCGCACAAAAAGGCACAAGAGAACAGCGAAAAGTTCCACGTGGCGAGACTAAGCAACACGAGCGATAAAGAACAATGAATGCGGTCTTCCTTCGCTGGGTATGGGCGTTCAGCAGGGAGAGAAGCTGGGTAAAACGTCTCGGCCAGTCAGCTTGCGAGATTCCCGAGCTGAGCCAACACAAGAACAGCGAACAGAGAGGTGGATTTTGAGTTGTGCGGGCTCTCCGTGTTGATACCTGATGTTCTAATGTAGTCTCCCTGCCTTCTGCTAGCGCCCGCCCATTTTTTCTCAATTTTGAATTTTTGATGAATATTTTTGAAAAATCCGCGAAGCACTGAGGGCGTGAAAGGTGAGGCGCGAAGTAGCGAGGGATCACTGTATATTAACACACACAGTGCGGAGCATTGTAGCTAGACGGAATGAAACAGCACAACCGTCTACTTAGTTATCCTACATGGTATGATTATGTACCCATACATATTCTCACCCTCCATAGCACCCGGTATTTTCCTAGTTGTATACTGGAGAGGACAATTGTGTAAGTCTATTGCGTCTTTTGCATTCAATACTATTAAGTTGTCACGTCTTATTGCTATCTCTGCGAGCAGCCCTGCTTAGTTGTACTGTCCTGACAGCCGTAGGTAGGAAGGACCTGCAAAACCTCTCGGTTGTGCACCTAGGATGATGTAGTCTGCTGCTAAATGAGCTCCTCAGTGCATTCAGTATGTCCGCATAGGGTGGAACTCGGACTCCAGCAGAGATGACAGTTTAGCCACCGGTCCTTCTCTCTCCAATCTCCTCCACTGGGTCAAAAGGCGTTTTCCCAGGACAGAGCTAGCTTTCTTGATCAGTTTGTTCAGTTCTCTTCCTATCGGCTGCTGTAATGCCACTGCCCCAGTAGACCACTCCAAAAGTGATGGCTGATGCCACCACCGTGTCATAGAATGTCTTCAGCAGCGCCCCCTTGTACACCAAAAGACCTGAGTCTCCTCAGTAGGAACAACCTGTGCTGTCCCTTCTTGTAGAGTGCGTCAGTATTGTGTGACCAGTCTAGTTTATTGTTCAGATGAACACCCAGGTACTTATAGGATGTCACCATCTCGATGTCTGTTCCCTGTATATTTACTGGTGCTGTGAGGGGTTGTCCTTGCCTGCAGCAGTCCACCACCAGCTCCTTAGTTTTCCTCGCGTTGATCTGGAGGCAGTTCCAGTGGCACCAGTCCGCATAGTCCTGGATAAGCCCTCTGTACTCAGCTTCATCTCTGTTGGAGATGAGGCCAACGATCGCAGAGTCGTCAGAGAACTTCTGTAGATGGCAGTGTGTTGTGTTGTGTGAGAAGTTCACAGTATAAAGGGTGAACAGGAAGGGAGCCAAAACCGTTCCCTGGGGGGCCCCCGTGCTACCGATGATCGTGTCGGACACACAGTCCCGGGTTCTCACAAACTGAAGCCGGTTTGTGAGGTAGTCCAAGATCCATGATGACAGGTGCTGGTCCACCCCTGCGCACAGCAGCTTGTCCTTCAGGATCATCGGCTGGATGGTGTTGAAAGCACTGGAGAAGTCAAAGAACATGATCCTCACTGCATTCCCGGGCTTCTCCAGGTGGGACAGAGAACGGTGAAGGAGGAAGATCACCGCATCCTCCACCCCAATGCCATGCTGGTAGGCGAACTGGAGTGGATCCATCGATGGTCCCACCAGGGGGCGGAGGTGAGCAAGGAGCAGTCTCTCCAGGGTCTTTATCATGTGGGACGTCAGGGCCACTGGTCTGTAGCTGTTCAGATCTTTGGGGCGGGAAGTCTTTGGTACAGGTACAACTCAAGATGTTTTCCACAACTGTGGTAACCCTCCCCAGCTTCCAGGCTCAGATTGAAGATTTGCTCCACCATCCCACACAGCTGGTCTGCAAAGGACTTGAGGAGCTTTGCGCTGATGCTGTCCGGTCCCGACGCCTTCCTCGCCTTGATCTTCCTCAGCTCCGTCCTCACCTGGGTCTTAATGAGGGTCAGGTTGGGGGGCTGTGTGCTGGGAGTGGGGGGGTGTTGGTGGAGTGGGGAGTGGGCAGCAGGACTTGATGTCTTCAGAGGCAGCAGTGGTTGTGCAGTCAGGGGGGAGGGCGGTTGGTCAAACCTAGTTAAAAACAGATTCAGAGTGTTCGCCCACTCCCTGCCCCCCGTGGCCTGGGGGGAGGTATTCTAGAGCCCAGAGATGGTTTTAAGCTTTCTCCAGACCCCGCTGATGTCGCTCTGTTGCAGCTTGTCCTCCATCTTCTTCCTGAAGCTGTCCTTGCCTTCTCTGATCTTTCTCTTCAGCTCCCTCTGTACGAACTTCAGCATCTCCCTGTTCTCCAACCTGAAGATCCTCTTCTTCTCTCTCAGAAGTGTTTTTATCTCAGGATTGATCCAGGGTTTGTTGTTCGAGCAACACCGTATGGTCTTGGTGGGAACGGTGTTGTCCACACAGAAGCTGATGTAGTCCGTGATGGTGTCAGTGATGCCATCGATGTCCTCACCATGTGGATCGCAGAGCTGCTTCCAGGCGGTGGTTTCAAAACAGCCCTTTAGAGCGTCCATTGCCTCCTCAGACCATAACTTCACTGTGAGCATGGCCGGAGGTTGTCTGTGCACTAGGGGTTTGTACACCGGCAGGAGATGAACCAAGTTGTGATCCGATCTCCCGAGTGGGGGGAATTGTGATGAGGTGTACGCCTCCTTAGTGTTTGCGTAGAATAAGTCCAGTGTTTAATTGTCTCTGGTGTGGCATGTGACATACTGGGTAAATGTGAGTAGAATGGGAGACAGTGAAACATGGTTGAAATCGTCTGAGATGAGGAGAAGAGCATCTGGGTTTTCTGTCTGCAGCCTGCCAGTTACTGAGTGGATGATGTCACGCGCTCTCCCAGCGTTCGCCATCGGATCTGCATAAATAACAATGCAGATCACGTGTGAGTATTCCCTCGGGAGATATGTAGGCCGCATGCTAACAGCTAGCAACTCAATGTCTTTGCTGCAGTGTTGTTGTTTAACAGTGATCTGTCCCGGCTTGCACCAGTTGTTAACATGCATTGTCATTCCACCGCCCCTTGCTTTGCCACTGTCTGATGTTCGGTCTGCCCGTATCGCGTGGAAACCCTCCAGTTCAGTGTTAGCATCTGCTGCTAGTCCTGTTAGCCAAGTCTCTGTTAATAGGAGCAGGCTACACTCCCAGGTATATGCTATCGTAGTGGGAGATAGCCGCTAGCTCATCTACCTGTCCCAGTATCGATCGTACATTCCCCATAACAACGGATGGGAGGGTGGGTCTGTACCTTATATTTCTTGCCCGCCGCCTTACTCCAGCACGGCACCCACGTCATTTTCGCCTCAGTTCTCCCGGTACGTCGAGTTTTTCCGTTAGCACCGGGTGGCGGTTGAGTGCTAGCAGCTCTTCCCTGCTGTACCGTCTCCTGCTATAAACCGTGGACCCGTCCACCGGCTTGGGAGACATTTGGGGAAATCTGTGTGTCCGTGATATATATGGAGTGTAAGGTGTCGCCGGATCAGAAAGTTGTCACCGGATCAAAAAGAGAGAGGAAGAAAAAAAACCTCAGAATTGAGCCGCTGTTGTAAAAGGCAGCCGACTCGTGTGGCACCGGAAGTGAAAAACTTAGAACATACTTCTAAGTTCACCTGTCACCCTGGGATCTCCCGGCTGGTGGAGCTCCTCCAGAGGTCCTTTTGGTGGCTGGGCCTCCGGGACGACGTCACCAACTACGTCCGCACCTGCCCCCAGTGTGCTATTGGAAAGACATCGACCTCTCCTCCAGCGGGGCTCCTCCATCCCCTGCCGGTCCCCGGAAGGCCTTGGTCCCACGTAGCCTTGGACTTCGTCACCGGCCTCCCGAAGTCTAACACCTTAAACACTATCCTGACCATCGTGGACCGGTTTTCGAAGGCCGCCCACTTTGTGCCTCTCCACGGCCTCCCAATGGCGCGGAAGATGGCAGATTTGTTGGTCCAGCACGTTGTGAGGTTTCATGGGATTCCGGTGGACATTGTCTTCGACCGTGGGCCCCAGTTTGTGTCAGGGGTCTGGAGGTGCTTCTGCAACACCTTGGGGGCTACGGTGAGCCTGCCGTCTGGTCATCACCCCCAGTCCAACGGGCAGTGCGAGTGAACTAATCAAGAGCTGGAGGCTGCACTGCGCTGCGTCACGGCCTCCAGTCCGTCCTCCTGGAGCGCCCATCTGCCTTGGATAGAATATGCCCCCAGTTCGACTCTGTCATTGGCCATTGGGATGTCTCCTTTCTGGGCGTCTCTGGGCTACGACCCTCCACTGTTCCCTGAAGAGGAGGGGGAGGTGGCAGTACCGTCTATCCAGGCTCATCTGAGGCGCTGCCGATGCTTTTGGACCGCGACCTGCCAGGCCCTTTTACGCATGGCGGAGCGCAACTCCAGGACAGCGAATCGTTGCAGGAGACCCGCCCCCCACTATGAGGTGGGCCAACAGGTATGGTTGTCTATGCAGCACATCAACCTGAAGGCCGAGAAGAGGAAGCTGGCTCCGTGCTTCATTGGACCCTTTCCCATCATCAAGGTAATTAATCCTGTGGCTGTGCGTCTGGCTCTCCCCTCCTCCCTCCGTGTCTGTCAGACATTCCACGTCTCCCAAATCAAACCCCTGGTGACTAACTTGCTCTGTCCTCCTCCTAGGGCTCCACCCCCGCCTGTGATGATAGACAGTGATCCGGCGTGGGGGCTCAATTCCATCCTGGACGCCTGCCGCCGAGGTCGCAGCCTGCAATATCTGGTGGACTGGGAGGGGTATGGCCCTGAGTGGAGATCCTGGGTGCACCGGTCGTTTGTACTGGACAAACGCCTCATCACGGAGTTCCACCGGTCGTACCCAGGTCAGCCAGCTCCGGGAGGCGCTGTTCGGGGGGGGGGGGGGGGGGGGGGGGGTACTGTTACGACTCGCTCTCGCCTGTCTCCTGCCTCAGTTGCAAGCACACCTGTGCCTCATCAGTCTCGGGCTATATAGCCCGCTCCGCCTGGAGCCTCGGCCTGGAGCCATCTGCTACTCTACGCTCATCATTCCAATGCACGCCAGCTCCCAGACTACCGGCGCTCTTTGGATAGCTCCCCGATTACACGTAAGCCCATCAGCCTCTCACCTTATTTCCAGTCTCTCCCCTGTGCACAGGTGGATTCCCTGGCGGTGGATTTCCTCCCTCATCCTCGCCGTCATTCTCCTCACCGCACCGAGTGCGCTCCAGGGACACTGTCTTCCTGGCGGGAGACCTGCGGCTCAAGCCAACGCCAGCCACTGTACCATCTGCAAGTAAGCATAAGACTGTGCGTTAATTCCGCTGTGTGTGCACCGGCAGCTAATCTCTGTTCTGCTCTGCCCTTAGGGTTGCCTGGCTGTACGGCGCTCTGCTTCACCCTCGACGCATCCTGTTGACCCGCAACACATTCCATCCCGCAAACACGCACCCACACACCTGCTGTCTTCACAATAAAATTATTGAATCACACTCGAGCCTGTGTGTGTGTTCCCTGGGTCAGACCTTATGTCATACAAATGCATTGGAGCTTAGCATAACTGCCAGATGGGGTTTTAGAAGCCATAAACAGTTCTTTTCTGATGCCTTCCATGGCATCAAAGGGGGGGGAAATGAAAGAATAATTCCATATTTGTCACTCATATTTGTGGAATTTCATATTTGTCTTACACTGGTCTCTGTTTGGTCTCAAAGTCTAATTTCAAGTTTGTGTGAAATATCAAAGCTACAGCTGCACTAGTTATCATCTTGTTTATAGTCTGGTTTGCATGGCTCCTGTGAGACTGAGACAGTAGACCCAGGAGAGATAATCTCCTGGGCTGCACGGTGGCGCAGTGGTTTAGCACTGTGGCAGCACAGTTTTACCCTCGGCCGGGGGATCGCGGGGATCATGAGATCGTGGGTTCGATCCCAGCCCCCGACCAACAGTGAGCTGTGTGGAGTTTGCATGTTCTCCCCGTGTTGCGTGGGTTTACTCCGGGATTTCTCCGGTTTTCTCCCGCATACCAAAAACATGTAGGTTTAGGGCGCTCGCGCACGCAGCGACCGGCAGCCGGTGGCTTGTCACCAGACTGCAAACCAAATCTACCTACGGGTACAAATAAGTAACAAAAAAAAAAAAAAAAAAAAAATCTGTACACCAGGTTTTGACCAGATGTACTGAACCAATCGCAGTGGACATCTTCTCCTCCACCTCTCGGATAACAGAAAGCATAAAAGACTGAGCGTTGTGTGTTTGAGTCAGAATGATGCACATGTAGGCTCTGAGACCATTTGTGTATTGTTCTCCACTGGCCAGTAGAGATTTTTTCACAGATTTTTCTAACATACTTGAATCACTAAACCACTAGGCTGTTGAGCAATCACTACATGACGACTCACCAGGAACTCCCGTGGATGTGATCCCAGATCTGCTTTCACCACCACACTAAACCAGAGCAGACAGCCTCTATTGGAACTCACTGTTAATCCTATCCAGAGAAATTTCCAGTGATATCAGACTTATGAATGGAAAACAACTATCTGCTTCAACCCAGTAACACAAAAAAAGCAAAAAAAAAACAAAAAAACAAACAGAAAATCCACCCCCACAAAAAACGACCCAGCAGCCAGAAACTAATGAGCCCTCATTTGTCCCCTACAAATTCTTTACAGCTCAAACAAAAACCATCCGGGTTCAATAAAGTGGACGAGCCCCCCATTTGTCACATAAGAGGGGAGCCCGCATGTAGGCTGCACATTTTAATACAATAATTTATTTATTTAAAGCTAAAGGATAAAAAAATGTGTCTGTAATAATCAGGTGTGTGTGTGTGTGTGTGTGTGTGTGTGTGTGGAATGCATGAGACAAACAAAAGTAACAGACAAGTCACTAGTCAGTCCAGTGACTACATGCTTCTGTCAGGGACTGCAACCATGCCGAGTGGCAAACCCAGAAACCAGAAAGCCCAACGGCTACAAATAATGCAGAAAGAACAGGACCGCCAGCACAGCCCTGACCAGGCGACAGACAGAACCAGAACAGGCAGCAGGTAGAGCAGAGCAACAGGAAGGCGACCGGCCTCCAGCGGGAGCAGAACGCTCTCTCAGCAGAGCAGAGAGGCGACCGGTCTCCATGGGCACAGGACGCTACTGACAGGCACGCAGAGATGGCTTTTGTAGGCACCTCTCAGCCAGGGGCAGTCCTTCACAGCTCCACCTACAGCACAGCGAAAAAACACACAGAGGCCCAACTCCAAAGTGGAGCGGTGCCAGAACAGTACAAAAAGATCTACGTGGTACTTATGAAACCATGTGTATCTGGTCAATCTCAGTCAATCTGTTTGACTAAATGTTGTCATTTTTAAGCATATTGTCAAACATAATAAATTATTACTTACTATTTAGAAACACAGAAAGACATCCCAAACAGCTGTTTGTCTGATGTGCGCTGTGCACATTGGCTTAGCTCAACTCCGATCACCTCGACCAGGCACTTCTGTGCATAAAGTTTTGTTGCGGTTCAGTTAAAATAAATTGTCAAATCTCTCATCTAAATATAATACAAGGCAAATATATCTCCTGAAAGGTTGCACTGCTGATTATAATTTGATATTATGAAATAATTCTTCCACATTGCAGACTCCCATGCAGCACAGAAACCTGCTAACACTTGAAAATTTGGGCACTCCAGCTCAGAACTGATGTGAGATTTGAGTGCCTGGGATGATCACGTTCAGATTGATAAATACCAATTTGCCAGTTGAAATGATCATACAACCTCTTTTCTGTCACACACACGTTTGATAAATGAGGGCCACTGAACATTTTGTGGGAGGTAAAGATGTTTTTTATTTTACAATATGTCCTAGTATTCCAGTCCTAGCTTGATATTTCCCCCCTTGTCCTGTCAAGCAACTAGGTAAGCAGAACAGAAATCTGGTTCCCTTATTGTACCAAACAGATTCACTTTGCCAAAAAGAGTTTTATACAGCACATTTCTATGTACTGAATATTTATAGACTCCTTGTCAACTTTTTTAAAATTGTTGTACCCATGATAGACCCAATGGGAATTGGGGGGGGGGGGGAGAGAAAGGAACAAAAAAAAACAAAACAAAACTGACACAACTGAAACAAACAGAAGACAAACTATTTCTTCTTCTGAAAAGGTCTCATCATGAGTCTGGTATCAGCACCTGTAAAAGAACATATGTGTGTGCATGCACATGTATGAGAGCACATGCAAAGTGAGTGTGTGCATGTGAGTGGTTTGCCAGGAAACATACAAAGAGGGCGGCAGGTAACAGCAACCCTCCTTCCCCCGCATGCCCGGAAACACCGAGCACAAATGCGCCGAAGCCAGCAAGCCCCAGGACAGCCATGCAACTGCCCCAGGAGCTTGATATTAAACATGTGCGTGGGTGTTTACTACCCACTTTTGTAGACATCACTAAGATTTAATAAAAGTTAACATATTTCTGCTGTACTGTTTTTGTTTTTTTTTTTACAATGTTATATAAGGGTATGTTGGACCCACAGTAATGTTGAGGCATATTAGTGGACACTCCCCTATTTTTCATTGCTCTTTTGATGGGTTACTTTATTATTTGTGGGAGTTCATAATGTTATTTTTCTGATAAGTGACTATACCTGTGCACCAGACATACCACCTGTAATATTTAGTAGGTTAATTTGTGCATAAACAGAGTGATGCTCATAATGGCACTTTGGGCAGCTGAGAGGTCCTTTAGGATGCGGGAGGTGCTTAAGCATCATTCAGGGAGTAGCCTGCAAGATGCAGCCACATTGCGTTATGCTGGACTGACATGCTTGTATCGCTGTGTTTTCAGGTGAGCTTAAGTGATGAAACAAGCTATAAAAGTAGTGACAGAGGAGTATGAATGTGTGTGTAAATGGGAAACCGACTGCAGTTTCTAATTTATATCAAAATAGCTCCTGTTGCAAGAAATAGTGCTTCACCATGTTAAGATAAGATAAGATAAGATAAGCCTTTATTAGTCCCACAACGGGGAAATTCCAGGATTGCAACAGCACAGGGATAGCAACACTCAGAGCAACAATCAGAAGGCAAGAAAAAACAAGCAAGCAAGAGCAGCTAATATACATATGTACATATTACTATAAAATATATATATACACACACACACACACAGACACACAGTGCAGAGCATTGTAGCTGGATGGAATAAATATATGAATATATGAACACACAGTGCAGAGCATTGTAGCTAGATGGAATAAATATGTAAATATATAAACACCCACAGTATGGAGCATTGCAGCTAGGTGGAATAAATATGCAAGTATATAAACACACACAGTGCGGAGCAATGTAGCTAGATGGAATAATATGTAGATATATAAAAACACAGTGCGGAGCATTGTAGCTAGATGGAATAAATATATAGATATACAAATATAAACACACCCAGTGCAGAGCATTGTAGCTAGATGGAATAAATATGTAAATATATAAACACACACAGTGCAGAGCATTGTTGCTAGGTGGGATGAAACAGCATAACCGTCTATTTAGTTATCCTACATGGTATGATTATGTGCCCATACATATTCTCACCCTCCATAGCGACCGGTATGTTCCTAGTTGTATGCCGGAGAGGACCATTGTGTAAGTCTATTGCATCTTTTGCATTCAAAAAAAAAAAAAAAAAAAAAAAAAAAAAAAAAAACTATTAGTTTGTTACGTCTTTTTGCTATCTCTGCGAGCAGCCCTGCTTAGGTTGTACAGTCTGACAGCCGTTGGTAGGAAGGACCTACGAAACCTCTCGGTTGTGCACCTGGGATGATGTAGTCTGCTGCTAAATGAGCTCCTCAGTGCATCCAGTATGTCCTGCATAGGGTGGAACTCGGACTCCAGCAGAGATGACAGTTTAGCCACCGTCCTTCTCTCTCCTATCTCCTCCATCGGATCAAGGCGTTGCCCCAGGACAGAGCTAGCTTTCTTAATCAGTTTGTTCAGTCTCTTCCTATCGGCTGCAGTAATGCCACTGCCCCAGCAGACCACTCCAAAAGTGATGGCTGATGCCACCACCGTGTCATAGAATGACTTCAGCAGCGCCCCTTGTACACCAAAAGACCTGAGTCTCCTCAGCAGGAACAGCCTGCGCTGTCCCTTCTTGTAGAGTGCGTCAGTATTGTGTGACCAGTCTAGTTTATTGTTCAGATGAATACCCAGGTACTTGTAGGATGTCACCATGTTAGCAGGAGAGAATGTCGTAGTGATCCGATTATGGCCTACTAATATGCAGTTGTGTGTGTGTGCGTGCGTGCATGCGTGTGCGTGATGTTTTTTAGAGCAAATATGGTATATTTAAATATGGGTACTGTATTATGAGTTACTGGAAACTGTCATGTCCTGAGCTCAGATTCCTCTGAACTCAGACCCTCACCTTATTTCCTCTATTATTTATCTGTTAGTCTTTTTTGGTTATTTTCTGTACTTATTTTGGTGTGTGTTATTCAGTTTTATGGCAGAGTCCTTCCCTCAATTGATGTCCAGAGGTTCTGGAGAAGCCAATGTCAGAGCCAGCACAGAGCCTAACCCCAGCTTCCAAGTTGGATGAATCTCCACCGTGGGTCACGGCAGCTGGGGCTATAAAGACTGCAACAACCATCACGCCTGCTGTGGAGGCCGCCGCAGCAGAGTTGGAGGCTGAGCCCGGACCTCCATCTTCGCCCAGACCGTCGGAGTCCTGGATGGCGGTGAAGCTTGAGCTCAGGAACATGCTCTATTTTGTCTTCCTCTTTTCAGTATTGGAGCAATCTTGCCTGACTCTTGGTGAGGAGGGCCAGGTGCAGCCACCCGCTGCATCTGAGCTCACCAGGCTCCGCCACTGCCAGCAATCCTGACATCTGCTTTTGTTCTGTGTCCGAGTCCTCTTTCAGGGTTGCCGGAGAAGACCCAACACAGCTGGACGAATCCGTGGGCCCTGGTTTGCTACCTGAAGACACTGTGGGTGCAAATTCCCCCACCGTGGTCACTGTGGATCCGCCTCCTATGCTTTTGCCTGGGGTTACCCTTGTTGACCGTCTCTTGAGTGTGGTGTTCTCATGGGTTGGCTGGTACACCGTGGTTGCAGCTCTGGCCCAGTCTGGGTCCACTGTGGGTGCAACCATGGCTCAGTCGGGGTCCACTGTGGGTGCTACGCAGGCCCAGTCGGGGCTAACCGTGGGAGTAATGAGGTCCCGGGAAGGGGCCACCGCTGGTACAACATTGTCAAAGGCTGGGACTACTGCGGGTACAGCTGAGTCCCAGGCTGGGACCACCGCAGGTGATGCCGGCAAGCTAGAGGACACCAGGACTTACATTACTCTGCTAGATGCCGTCGTGGTCCCCCTTCCTCCACCACCAGTCACCGTGGTGTTTCTCCTCCTCCACAGTCCAGCTTCCCACCATTGATCCTTCCTGTGGGTAAGCCACCTCCTCGTTCACCCCTCCGGTCCTGGTGGCTCAACAGCACTGGCCGGCTGCCCAAAGGACTGAGTCTCTTGGTCGGGGGCCCATATTCTCTGGTAGGCCACCTGATTCTGTTCGGCAGGCCGTCTGCTTGGCCTGGGACTTTGGCCGGCCACCTGAACCCTGGGACTGTGGGGGCTTAGGGGTTTGTCTGGTTGCTGGTGTCGTATTGTGTTATTTTTTCCCTCCTTAGCCTGTTCCCCCACCTCCCACCCTGGGTAGTTTTTTGGCTCCATTTCCATCTTTTGGGGGGGGGGGGGAGTTACACAAGGTGTTACCTTGTGGTGTCTGGTTTCCCCCTCAAGGGGTGGAAACCAGACACCAGATCAACCAGATCACAACTGCAGTCAGATGGTGATTAAGGTTTCCCTGCACCTGCTGCTCGTTTGTGTCTTCCTATATAGTTGGCTGTGGCACACTCATTCAGTGCGGCAGCCTCTGCAAGTTTGGATCCTTCTCCCCTACTCTGGAGAACCATCCGTATGGAAGTCAATAGAGCTTTTTCTTTGGACAGCTTTATTGTTCACCTTTTGTACTTTCAGCGACTATTGCATCCGCAGAGTGATGCCGGCTCTAGGATGCCACTAGTAGTTCCCCTGCTTTCGCTAAGCGATACCGGCTTTGGAACGTCTGCCTCCTTATTACATTTTTGTATGTCTTCACTGTCATCTTTGTGCAGTCTTGTTTTTCTGTTAATAAATGTCCTCACTGCAGTTGAAGCGTGTGAGTTTGTCATCCGCCCCAGAGGGGCGTTCATGACAGAAGCATGTTTTATATGCACAGTTGTACTGTATGGATTGTGAAGTAATGTGTAACTGCCTGCAGGAGGGCTTAAGCTTCATTCGGGAAGTAGCCTGTACCGTTGCACCAAGGAGGGGAGGCGTGGTTGAGCACCGTTTGTCTTGGGCCGAGCCGGCTTGGCTTTCCCCGGCTCGTTCCTGATCGCTCTGTGAGGGTTGGTTCTGTTGTGTATGTATACTTTGGGTATTTCTGTAACCATTGCCACTGCCTGACTGGCAGCTGTTAGCCAGCAACAGCAATCTACTTTCTCCCACGCTGCTGACAGTCTGCCGGTCCGACCACGCCCCCTCGCTCTCCCTCACCTTTCCACCAGCTGTTCTCTATCCCGGTAATTATCCTCCCCACACCTCGCCCAAGTGCTGCCTATTTGTGAGGCCAGCGGTGTTTGTATAAAAGCAGACTTTAGCTGGACAAACACCGCTGGATCATTGTATGTGTTTGATGCCTGTGCTTCACCATCTAACCATCAAAGTCACTGAAGGGGTTTTTGCTAGCCGTTCTACTGGGGGACCCATTCTGCTTAGGCTATGAGTAATCCTAGCGCTTCTCTGTACAGTTGTGCCACCACGCTGGTAGCGTTTCCAAGCGTGGCACAACTGCTTCCTGCTTTCCCCTACTCAGCCTAGCTTCAAGTGGACTCTTTGTTAGCTCTGCAGCCTAGCCATTTGTATGGTTTGCCCTGTACTGTGCTCAATAAATGTGTGTGTGGAAATCCCAGCATTCAAATCCTCGTTTCTCCTTCTCTCCTCTGTGCATAAAGATAGGGCGCACAGAGGGTTTATGACAGAATGATCCAGCCTAATTAAAGGATTTAGCGGATTATACCCACACACCTGTTTTTCATTTTTTGAGAACTGTTTTTCCACCCGCCGGTTTTGAGGATTCGTTATGCCTCAAGCTGGTGAAACAGTATGGAGGAAACAATGCAGCCAGGTGGACCGCCAAGCCATTGTGGCGATCGAGGTTTTGGCAGCCAGCGCACACAGCTGTACCTCCCGGAGGGACGAGATGGACTGTTGGGGCGGAATTAACCAACTTGGTGGAGCGGAGACCTTACTTGTGCCTTCATCTCCAGGTGATTGCTCTCTCACTCCCTCCGCTGCTGCCTCTGTCTCCCCCTGTCTCCTCGCCATGTGTTGCGACGCCAGCACCCGCACATAGAAGAATTCAGCGAGAGAAGACCAGTCTCGTCTCCTGCGTGTCGGCTCCTGTCCCTCCCGCTCTGTTTCTTCTACGGTACCGTGACCCAGCGTTGGACTGCAGGAGGAACTCCTCTGCTCATCTCCCAGTCTGCAGGGGCGGCCCCCTCTGGATTTCCCAAGGGACCCAAGAGCGCCGCAGAGAAGAAGCAGGAGGCTGCGTGTACTGCAGCCAAGACCACTGCTCCTGGGATTAACAGACAAGTGTGTTCCCATTTGAGTAATTCTTTTGATAAACCATCTTGCCTGATATCAGGGAGTGAGGCCCAGTTTTTGCAATCTGCTGGGTCCTCACCCACCGCTGTAGCAGAAATTAACCCAAAATTACAAATTTACTTCATTTAAAAAAGTAAAGGTAAGACCATACATGCATAGTTGTTGTAAAAACTTGAATTTGTAATAAACTAGTACATACCCGTGCATACCTGTCCATGCCCCTAGAAACCAAGTATAAGCAAGTATTTCTGCATGCCCGTTGCTGAAGGATCTCTTCCTTTCTCAGACAGCTGTGCTGTTCACAGTCATGCCTGCGGTGTACTGCTGGAACCTCCGGTGTTTCATATTCACCACATCTTTTCTGACGTGCAGCAGTTCTCCTTATTCTATTGCTCTCAGTCTGGTGGGTCTTCTTTTCTTTGTTCAGACCACTGGTTGAGGGATAGGGCCGTTGTAATTCCAGTTCATGGGCAGGATCATGAAAATAGATCTGAGCAATAAGAGGCTTTCGACCCTGTTCAGGAAGGCCCGTGCATGCCCATAGAAACCAAGAAACCAGAGCACCCGGAGAAAATCAGCTCTTCGCTTGACATTTTACACATTTGTCATGTAGACTGGCATTCTTCAAGGTGACACATTTTTACCGTGTCAGCACCTCTGTTGAGGTTGACATTATAAAGGATCGGATAACTGTAGAGTGTGGTTAACTAATGGAGGAAGAACACACAGTAGCCAGAACTCTCTTGAATACACACATTCTTTTTATTCTCTCCTCCTTCCTCTCTCCTTCTCTCTCCCAGACTGCAATGCGTGCTGCAAGCACGTCATCACGTAACAAAGAGTAGTATCAGCCAAGAGCATACCCTCCATTTTACATATAATCCAACACCCCCACTTGCTCTAAGCTGATACATCATGTTAGATCACAGTTTAGTACCAAACAAATAACTGTGGAAATTTTTACAACTGACCTTTGTAGCAGGTTTAGTGAACACATCTGCTACCATTTCACCTGTGGGACAGTACACAACATTTACCTTGCCATCATTCAACACCGATCTGATGAAGTGATACTTAATGTCCACGTGTTTGCATCTTTGTCGGTTCACTGGATTCTTTGACAAAGCAATAGTTCCTTGATTGTCCTTGTGAATCTTCACAGGTCTGTACTGACAGCTTTTGTCCATGTCATTTAATAGCTGCATGAGGTACAGGCCTTCTTGTGGGGCTGCTGTGAGGGCCATGCACTCAGCTTCACAGGTCGACAGAGCCACTGTTTGTTGTTTTTCTTGATTTCCATGACACAACGGGTCCTCCTTTGATCAAGCTGAAACAATAGCCAGTCATGTTCTGTCTGTCATTGCGATCTGAAGCCCAGTCAGCATCACAATAGGCTATGAATCCAAGTTTCCCTTCGTTTTTCTTGTAACATAGCTCATAATCCCTGGTCCCTTTCAACTTGTCTGTAACCTTTTGCTACATATCTGGCTTTATGGATTTTTGATCCATCTGCATTCTCTTTTAATGCATAGACCCACCTACCCCCCACTGTATGTTTATTCTCTGGGAGTGGGCATAAGGTGAAGCTGTCATTTTCCTTGAGAGAGTTAAACTCCTCTTTCATTGCCTCCATACATTTTTCTGACTCTGCTGATCTCACAGCTTCTCTAAAAGTTTGTGGGATGCCGCAAGTTGCCCTGTAACAGTAGTCAATGTCAAATGATGAATCATCCTCACATTCAACTCTGCATTCATAATCTGTCAGGTATTGCAGGGTTTTTCTCTCACTATTTGATGTCCGAATAGCCTGACTGTCCTCTTTATGTGTCACTTGGGCTCCCTCAGTGTTTAGGCTCTGCACCTTGAACTTCTTCAGAATCAGAAAGCTTTATTGCCAAGCATGTTTACATAAATAACAAACATACAAGGAATTTGACTTGACATTGGGTGCGCTGAATAAGCGCATCTCAATGACGCGGCAGCCATGGAGGCGCCTGTCAGCAGTAGAGGGTAAAGAAGGGACTGTGGGGAAAGGGAAGTGACACAATAGGCAGAGAGAAAAAAAGCATTTTTAATCAAAATAAAGCTCATTTTATGACCAAAATTGTGATTACATAGAAAAAACTCTCCAATGCACAATTAGCAGACAATAGATCACACAAAAACAAAAGTTGAGAGAGACAGTGTATGTGAATATGTGTCAGTGCATGTATGCAGTGTGTAGTGTGGGTGTGTCAGTTGCTAGTGAACAGCAGAGGGCGCCTCCTGGCAGTGGATGGATGTTAAAATCATGTGATCTATAAGCAAGTCCAGAGTCTCTCTCTCTCGTGCTTGCAGATAAGACACATGGTAACACTGTCCTTGAAGAGTCCAGTCTGCTGAAACAACAGCAAATGATTGTCGATTGTTTGGGTTAGCAGAGCCGCTCCTTCCACCTTATCTTCATCGAGGAGGAATGTAAACAGGGCACCAAAAAAGACAAGGTCAAATCTGCACAGTGCACTCAGAGAATAGAATTTTCCTCTCTCATGCGATTCTGTGCTTCATAATTTCCATGTACAGGCTTAAAACTGGTCGAATTTGGTGAAGGACCTTGCCTGGGTCCGCATTTGAACACCTCTCCACCTTCCTCAATTTCTGAAACATCAGGAAACGCCAAAAGCCAAAGTAGAAGTCCTGTGATCAAGCCAATAGATGTCTTCTGCATCTCCAGTCGAATCATACAGACGCATGAGTACCCAATGTCCACGAGTCTTCCCTTTGGGTCCCCCCTGACCCGATCTTCTTTTAAGTGGTGACAATCACATTTAAGCCGCTTTCCAGATCCGTAATTTCCGTTTAGATTAAGATTCAGCAGAAGAAGAGCGACTAAACACAGACAAAAACGCAACATTGCAAGCTGGGATCAGAAGGGAGAGGATTAGGAGGTAGAGGAGGGAGAAAAGCGTCTGCTCTCTCTGAATGCCGGAAGAAAAGAATTAGGATTAGGAGAATGAACTGTCTGGCTGTTTTCTTCCTGCATTATTTGAACTTCCATTGTTCCCCTGCTCCCTGACATAAGGGGTCTGTGCCACTGTTCATCTAAGCTCTCATCAGACATACCTGGCTCTGTTTGTGTCTGGTTTTCGGCTGTATTTTTGGTGATAAACTTCACCAACCTGTGTCTTAGGACGTTTTCTGTCTCAGGGTAATACAGACGTGGATAAAGTTGTTGGTACCCCTCTGTTAATGAAAGAAAAATCCACAGTGGTCACAGAAATAACTTGAATCTGACCAAAGTGGTAATAAATAAAAATTCTATAAAAATTAACCAATGAAAATCAGGCAATGCTTTTGAATTGTGGTTCAACAGAATTATTTTAAAAAACAAACTCATGAAACAGGCCTGGACAAAAATGATGGTACCCCTAGATCATAGAATAGAAATGACCATAGGGACATGTTCAACCAAGATGTGTCCTCTAATTAACATCACAGGTGTCTACAAACTTGTAATCAGTCAGTCGGCCTATTTAAAGGGTGACAAGTAGTCACTGTGCTATTTGGTGACATGGTGTGTACCACACTAAACATGGGCCAGAGGACGCAAAGGAGATAGTTGTCTCAGGAGATTAGAAAGAAAATTATAGACAAGCATGTTAAAGGTAAAGGCTATAAGACCATCTCCAAGCAGCTTGATGTTCCTGTGACTACAGTTGCACATATTATTCAGAAATTTAAGATCCACGGGACTGTAGCCAACCTCCCTGGACGTGGCCGCAGGAGGAAACTTGATGAAAAATGGAAGAGACGGATAATACAAACGGTAACAAAAGAGCCCAGAACAACCTCTAAACACATTCATGGTGAACTCCAAGGTCAAGGTACATCAGTGTCAGATCGCACCAGCCGTTGTTATTTGAGCCAAAGTAGACTTCATGGGAGACAACCAAGGAGGACACCACTGTTGAAAACAAATCATAAAAAAGCCAGACTGGAATTTACCAAACTGCATGTTGACAAGCCACAAAGCTTCTGGCAGAATGTCCTATGGACAGATGAGACAAAACTGGAACTTTTTGGCAAGGCACATCAGCTCTATGTTCACAGACGCAAAAATGAAGCATACCAAGAAAAGAACACTGTCCCTACTGTGAAACATGGAGGTTCTGCTATGTTCTGGGGCTGCTTTGTTGCATCTGGCACAGGGTATCTTGAATCTGTGCAGGGTACAATGAAATCTCAAGACTATCAAGGTATTCTAGAGAGAAATGTGCTGCCCAGTGTCAGATAGCTTGGTCTCAGTTGCAGGTCATGGGTCTTGCAACAGGATAATGACCCAAAACACACAGCTAAAAACACCCAAGAATGGCTCATAGCCAAACATTGGACTATTCTAAAGTGGCCTTCTATGAGCCCTGATCTAGGCGAGAACACATTAGGCGTTCATTCGCGTTAGGCGAGAGCACATTACTCCGATCCTTTATTCACTTCATTGGCTTCCAGTCCATTTTAGAATTAATTTTAAACGTTTGCTTTTTGTTTTTAAAGCTCTAAATGGCCTTGCTCCAGTTTATATGTCTGAGACTTTGACTGTCCGTGACCAAGGCAGGGCTTTGAGGTCATCCAATCAGCTTTTGCTGGATGTGCCTAGGTCAAGGTATAAACATTGGGGTGACCGAGCCTTTTCTGTTGCCGCCCCCAAGGCTCTGGAATAATCTCCCCCCTGACCTACGTGCTATCTCTGACCTGGCCCTTTTTAAATCAGAACTTAAGACATATTTGTTTAGGATGGCTTTTAATACCCAGTAGTGGTGATATTTGTCTTGGCATTTGTTTTTATTTTATTTTTATTTTTTTGCTTTTTTTTGTTTGTTTGTTTTTATGTCATTTGTTTTTAATGCTCTGTGTGTTTTTAATGCTGTTTATTTTCTGTAAAGTACTTTGGTCACCTACGGGTTGTTTTAAAGGGCTATATAAATAAAGTATATTACATCTAAATCCTATTGAAAATCTGTGGAAGGAGCTGAAACATGCCGTCTGGAGAAGGCACCCTCCAAACCTGACAACTGGAGCAGTTTGCTCATGAGGAGTGGGCCAAAATACCTGCTGAGAGGAGCAGAAGTCTCATTGACAGTTAAAGAAATTGTTTGATTGCAGTAATTGCCTCAAAAGGTTGTGCAACAAAATATTAAGTTAAGGGTACCATGATTTTTGTCCAGGCCTGTTTGATGAGTTTGTTTTTTTAAAATAATTCTGTTGAACCACAATTCAAAAGCATTGTCTGATTTTCATTGGTTAATTTTCATAGAATTTTTATTTATTACCACTTTTGTCAGATTCAAGTTATTTCTGTGACCATTGTGGGTTTTTCTTTCATTAACAGAGGGGTACCAACAATTTTGTCCACGTCTGTAAGGTATGCAGGGCTATTTCGGTCATAACCTACAAATACTCCTTTGTCACATTTTGAGTCAACCTTTCTCTTATCCTGTTTGTATGTGTAACATGCAGAACCAAATGCTCTCATCCTTGCAAGGTTTGGTTCTCTCTCTGTTAACATAAAATAAGGTGTCTGACCCGTGCGTTCGTTGTAACACCCATTTCGGATCACTGCAGCAGTCATTACAGCATAGGTCCATAACTCCTTCGGTAGTTTGCTTTCAATGAGCATGTCATGGTCTGAGCGCTGACTCTGTCCGCGCTTGGGTTGTCCGGTATTTCTCTGTTCTCTTCCCAGGTTTACCATTTGGCATCCGGGCTTTTACTGTGACAGCGTCTCGGCGGGGCTTCCGGCTGTCAGAGCCGAGCTCTGTAGTGACAGCTGGAATTCATACAGCTGATGACGACCTCATCAGCTGATTAATCTGTTAGCCTTATTTAAGGGAACAGCTCAGGTTACTCCGGGCTGCGACCTCGTCAAACATTCCCTCGTCAAACTCTCATCGTCATTCGTCAAACCCTCGTCCAACTCTGGACTCGCCTTTCTGTAAGTATATTTCCTGAGAGTTTGTATCCTGTGTCTGTAGCAATAGTCTTTGTTGTGTTTTTGCCACACGTGGCTTGTTATTTTATCATTTGTCTTTTAGTTAATAAAACATGCAAACTCATCAGCTGGCTATTATTGATGGCTCGTGAGGGCCATCGTTGACAGAGCATACACCTAGCCATCTCAAACAATGTTCTCCAGCTCATCTCAGCTGTTCCATTTTGATGTGGTGAATATGGTGCTGATCTTTCATGCTTTATAGTGTTTTTGCTAAGTAGTGACTCAAAGCTTTCTGCTGTAAATTCAGTGCCATTATCAGATCTAATGCATTTTATCTTCCCATAGGGGGTGGTATCTGCAATGAATTTTTCTGTAGCTTTTGTAGTGCCACTCTTCGTCTTTAGGAAATACACAAACATCCGAGTAGTCATCTGTGAATGCTAGGGCATATTTATATCCCTCTTTTGTTTCAGGCTCTATTGGGCCAGCTAGATCAGTGTGTATTAACTCCAATGTGGCCTTTGCCCTTACATCTGGTTCTCGGTTTCTGCTCTGGGTAAACATTCCCTGTATGCAAATCTCACAGCTTGGGGTATGTTTACTGTTTTTACCTTTTATCTTCATTCCTTTAGCAACTTCCTCTAACGTTAATATGTCCCTGTGATTACAGTGTCTTAATATCTCATGCCACGTTTGTATATCATTACATCCATTACACATATCATCAGGTTCTCCATCAACAGTGTCTAGATAATACAATCTGTCACACACTTTTATGTTAAACCTGGTACCGTTTTTGTGGATGAGTTGGTCTTGCCCCTGTTGAAAGTTCACTCTTGCTCCGTTGGCCGAGGCAGACTTGACTGAGAATATATCCTGTGGGAAAGATGGGATGTATAGCGTCCCCTTCAGTGTTGCCTTCACTTTGCATCCTCCACTGTCACACAGGTAGATCTCAGCATCCCCCCTCTTTAAAGCTGCATCGCTGGTCCGTGCGCCGTCAACTCTATGATGTGTTTATTCGGCTGGAATGACTCGTCAAATCTTTTGAACTTGTCCAGGTCTCTGATTATGTGGGACGTCGCTTCCGTGTCCACCATCAAACCACTTTCTCTTAATCTGCTGACGTTGCTTTCGCTTACTTTAAAAGCGAATGTTTCATCCTCGTTGTCCGTTGCTTGCTTCACTCCGCCCTTTGTCTTTTGCCCGCAGTCTTTGTCCTCGAGGTCCGTTGCTTGCCTCACTCCGTCCTTTGTCTTTTGCCTGCAGTTTTCATCCCAGTGTGTGGGGCTCTTGCAGTAACTGCACCACCGTCTCTGCGCCGTGTGCCCACTGGGACATGCCCGTGCTTTGTGGCCCTTTCGGCGGCAGTTGTACCACATTGTTGCTTCTTCTTCTCAGCGCCTTGCCTCGGTTGTGTGGCTCCTCATCTTCATCACAGTGTCGTCTCCCAAAGTGGAATTAAACTTTTCAGTGCTCTCATAGTCTCTGAGCTTTGTTTTAAAGTCACTGAAAGTCATTCTGTCATCGTTGTGTGTTACGAATATGGCGATTGGCTTGAATGATTCTGGAAAACCCTTTAGAAGCATGGTGATAGTCAGCCCATCACTTAATGTCTCTCCTGCATTTCTCAATGCGGTGATAGCCGTCTCTGATCTGATAACATAGTCTGTCACAGTTTCTTCTGCTTTTTTCTGCAGTGAAGTCAGTTCTGTGCAAAGACTAATTATTTGCGGTTTTTCTCTTCCCGCGTAATGTTCTCTTAATATTTTAAATGCTTTCCTACCGTCATCCGCGGCATCTCTGATGACAAGGGAGAGGCTCTTATTGTCCAAAAACTGAATAAGTTCAGCGTAGGCATCTTCATTTTTCGCATTACTGGCTTCCACGCTGGCCGCTGCATTTTCTCTCTCACTCTTGGTTCACTCTCTCACTCTTGGTTCATTCAGCTCTGTGTCCTTTAGGCCTAGCGTCCGCATGTGGCCTAGAAATCTGCTTTCCCACAGCTTGTAATTTCTTTCATCTCCATCAAAATATAACCTGCTCCACCGGCTTCCGGAATCCTTCCTGGGCCCTGTTGAGGTTGACATTGTAAAGGATCGGCTAACCGTAGAGTGTGGTTAACTAATGGAGGAAAAAACACACAGTATCCAGAACTCTCTTGAATACGCGCGCTCTTTTTATTCTCTCCTCCTTCCTCTCTCCTTCTCTCTCCTAGACTGCAACGCGTGCCACTAGCACGTCATCACGTAACAAAGAGTAGTATCAGCAAAGAGCATACCCTCCATTTTACATATAATCCAACAACCTCTTTAAAAACCACATTGCTGAAAAAGCAAGTTTATTCATCTTGAGCAAGAATACGAAGACTGCTTGATCTGCTTGGCTGCACGGTGGCGCAGTGGTTAGCACTGCGGCAGCACAGTTTTACCCTCGGCCGGGGGATTGCGGGGATCATGAGATCGTGGGTTCGATCCCTGCCCCCGGCCAACAGTGATCTGTGTGGAGTTTGCATGTTCTCCCCGTGTTGCGTGGGTTTACTCCGGGATTTCTCCGGTTTCCTCCCACATGCTAAAAAACATGCAGGTTAGGGATAAGGGGGGGTTGTGCACGCAGCGACCGGCAGCTGGTGGCTTGTCACCAGACTGCAAAACAAATCTACCTACGGGTACAAAATAAGTACGGTACAAAAAAAAAAAAAAATCTGGCAACTCTGCTCGTAGCAATGTAGAATTGGCCTTGGCTGCAGAAATCAATTGCGCAGAAAACATGAATGCGCTGTAAAGACTGGCCCTGTGACTTATTCACCTTGCCAGTTTTGAGCAATATGACATTATAAAGACACATTAGTCTAGGCATCGTGAGTGATGGTCTATATGACATCATAAAGACACATTTGTCTATGTGCTATCATACTGACATCATATCTTTATGACAACTTTGCAAGTCTTATGATGCCTGAGTTCATAGGGCATCCTATGGTGATCAGGCAGAGATCAGAGCTGATCTCTGCCTGATCTCTCTCTGCCTGCCTCTCTGCCTGTGTGATGTTTATAGGAACGTCACACACACACACACACACACACACACACACACACACACACACACACACACACACAGAGACAGAGATTTCTTGCTTTAATAGAGTGATTGTCTTGGTGCTGTGTCTCCCCTCTGGTCCCCTGTGTATGATTATCTGTGCAGCCCCGCCCATGCCATTTTCTGTAACCATGCCCCTGCTTATTACTTTTTCTCTTTCTTGTTACTGTGTGTTATGTTGATTTCCTGTGTCTATATATACACACACTAGTACATACCCATGCATACCTGTCTGCCCGTAGAAACCAAGTACAAGCAAGTATTTCTACATTCCCGTTGCTGAAGGGTCTCCTCCTGTCTCAGATGGCTGTGTTCACAGCGTACTGCATACTGGTGTATGGCGTACTGGTGGAACCTGAAGTGTTTCATGTTCACGGCATCCTTTCTGACGTGCAGCATTTCTCCTCATTCTATTGCTCTCCATCTGGTGAGTCTTCTTTTTCGTTCAGACCACTGGTTGAGGGATAGGTGCGTCATAATTCCAGTTTGTGGACAGGATCATGAAAATAGATCTGAGCAAAAAGTGGCTTTCGACCCTGTTCAGGAAGACCCATGCATTCCCGTCGAAACCCAGAAACTGGGAAACTGGGAGAAAATCAGCGCTTTGCTTGGCATTTTACACATTTGTAGTGTAGACTGACATTCTTCATGGGTACTGCTTCAAATGAGTGTGGTTTAAAGTAGTGTGTCCTATTCTTAATGGGGTGACAGACTGACACACTGACAGAGATTTCTTGAATTTATAGAGTGCCTTCTGCCTTACTGAGAGAAATTTCCAGATTTACTGCTTCAAATGGGTGTGGTTTAAAGTAGCGTGTCCTATTCAGTCTCAGCTTCTCTGTGCCTTTCCTGGCGTGCAGCGTTGGTGGCAAGCCGACTAGTCCGCTTCTCCTCGGTCTCAGCTTGTCTGTGCCTTGCCTGGCGTGCAGCGTTGCTTGCTTTGCAGGCATTTCGGGCTTCAAGTGACTCAGCAAGTGCATGGCGCACTGCCACACGTTTCCTGTTTATCTGTGCATCCGTTGTCTGTCGTACCCTATGACATGCTCAAACCTCAGGTGTTTCACCTTCACAGCATCTTTTCTGACATGCAACACAGTCATACTTGGGAGGTACTGCTCGAGCCTCAGCTGTGGCATCTTCACGGAATCTTTCCTGACGTGCAGCAGTTCTCCTCACTCTATTGCTCTCATTTATGTAGTGTCTGGTTGGTCTATATGGCATCATAAAGACATCGAGGCAGGCATCATAGGACACTACATCATAAGTAGCCAGTAGTAAAATACATCAAGGCAGTCATTGTGAATGATGGCCTATATGACATCATAAGGACATCAAGGCAGGCATCATAGGACACTGCATCATAGGCAGCCAGTCCTATTGCCTATATGATGGCATTTCCTATATGACGGCTTCACGATCCTATGTAGCCTGAAATCATAGGATCATCATAGGACAGCATGCAGACATCACAGGCCATCCTATGAAGTCCTATGATTGTGACACACAGAGACAGAGATTTCTTGAATTTATAGAGTGATGATGATGATGAAGTGATACAATAAATGTAAACTGTGGAGCTGCAACACAGAGATGCAGCTCTCAGCCACTATTTTATATTATTCCTTGGCCAAAAGCAAAGTAAAATAAATTTTGTGGTCAGAAAAAAACTTTTGTAAAATAATTTAATACATTATACTCATGTAACTGAGGGTCTGCACTTTGTCTGTACTCAAGATGAGTGATAAAATGAAAACATGGACTTTTATTACTGCCTTTTATGTGCATTCCATCCATCCATTAATCCATCTTCTTCCGCTTAATCCTTTTCAGGTCACAGGGGGTGCTGGAGCCTATCCCAGCATCTTTGGGCGAGAGGCAGGGTACACCCTGGACAGATCGCCAGTCCAACACAGAGAGACAGACAACTATTCACTCTCACATTCATACCCAAGGACAATTTTAAATCCCCACTTTGATGCCAATTTACCAAACTTGCATGTTTTTGGCATGTGGGAGGAAACCGGAGAAATCCCAGAGTAAACCCACACAGACACGGGGAGAACATGCAAACTCCACACAGATCACTGTTGGTCGGGGACTGGGATGGAACCCAGGATCCCCCAGCCAAGGGTGAGTTGCTGTGCTGCCACAGTGCTAACCACTCCGCCACCGCGCTGCCGCTGTGTATTCCATTAAGAGGTAATCCAGTAAACACCTTGCACTTGTTTTGATAAAATTATTTGTAAAATCTGGTTTTAAAAATGTAAAGTTTGAAGAATAAAAAGCCATGTAAACTTTAAACTGCATGTTGAATTTAAGTTTACTCTATTGGTTCATCCATCCATCCATCCATCCATCCATCTTCTTTCGCTTAATCCTTTTTGGGTCGCGGAGGGGCTGGAGCCTATCCCAGCATCTTTGGGCGAGAGGCAGGGTACACCCTGGACAAATCGCTCTATTGGGTTCATATATTTGTAAATCTGACTCTGAAAGCATCAGTGCCTCACCAGCCCTGAACCTCACCACACATCACTGGTTTCAAATAGGACCAAATTAGGCAAAACAACCAGCAGTATGTACCTTTACAACTGGCCTATAAAATCAATTATTAGCCCAAATCACTCACAAAATCACTGGAGAATTATCATTGGTTTATCGCTATAATCATAAAAATGCTTAAACCTTCATGACATTCATAATCATTTAGCATTTTGATGCATACATCGGAACATTGGCATTGAATATCATTAATTTATTGAACAAATATATTTTTTAAACACATTTTCTAGTCACTTTTGTTTGTGTGCGTGTGCGCACGCATGTGTGTGAGAGAGAGAAAATTTAGTTTCCGATACAAAGAGTGATTACATACTGAATATTCATTTTGAAATATAAAATACTGCAGCATACTCACAAATTGCAGCAATTAATTAAGCTCCAACATCTTTGCAGTGCTCGCCAAGAATACAGACCTTATTCTTGCCCAAATCACTATATTGACTATGCACTGGCCACTGTTTTGTTTCGCAAAACATGACCTGAAAGACCGAACAGGACTGAAATGCTCCCTACTCATGTGGAACTAACAATTATAATATTGTGGGGAACCCACACTGGGATATTCATCTCAGATTGAAAGCAAAGGAGAGGCAGTAAATTCCTCTGCGGGAAGAGCATGGGGGATTAAACAGTTGGGGACAATAGGAATTGTGATGTATAAATGTATTGTGATGCAAGACCTCAGGCAGCAGGGGGAATGAGTGTGGTGATATCAAGGAGAGACCCTTCTGAGTCTGAGAAAAGTAAGAGAGTGAATAAAGTTTGTCTGCGGTGAAAGCCTGGTCTGTTTATTGCACTCTCCACAATATAAAATATAGCCGCAAGTGGGGATCATCAAGTTCCAAGCATGTCTGGACTTCAAGTTCTTGTATTGCTTAGCAGCATCAATAAACCTAAGGTCTGCTACGCATTAGTTTTTAAAGCAGCACTATGTAACTTTTTGGTTCCTTGTAGGAACACTGAAAAGACCACAACCAAGGCGACCATAACCCCAGTCCCAACAGCCGACCACAGGGCTTTTAATGGTTGGTCATTAAAGTCATGCCCTGTGATTTGCAGCTGGAACCGAGGCAACATCTGCTCTCTGCTCAGTCATCACACCAAAAAAAGAGCTGTTGAAGGCAATGAGGGCACACAGGCTATGGATGAAGTGATATTAACTCCATCAAATCTTTCTGCCCCATCAAAATAATTTTGCAAACAATATATTGAGGTGAAAATCTAACATAGTGCTGCTTTCAAATGCACTGGAGAACCATGCTGTACTTCAGTTGTTGTTTAGAACAAGACCTCACTGGCAAGATTTGAACATGGGACCTCCTGCTTTCCAAGAACTCACCACACAACTGCTTTAGTTTTCACTCTTTCCGGTTTCTGGCATGTGATGTACTGTGAGGGCTTTGATGGCCACTTCCCAGCATTTAACACAATGGTTTGATGGTCAGAAGTGCTGACAGCAGGCAGATGTACAGGTAGCTCATACTGTACATGGTAGAGAGGTTGGTTAAAATTGAGTTAAGTTGAATGGTTTTTTTTGTTGCACCAATTGCCACTTGTTTCAATCCATGTCTCAGAATTATACCTGTGTCCCCAAGAATGACAACAGCTGCATACTGGTACTTATCTCGGCTCTGCAGAGCGTGCCCAAATGCCAAGTCACGTTTCGTTACCTTGTATTCATACATGTGTAATGACAATAAAGTTGAATCTCATCTCATCTCATCTTAATGTTGGAGAGACAGCCATGCAAATACTGGCTGATCAGTGCATCAGACTTTGCTGTAGCTGAGGAGCGAGGGGGGGGGGGGGGATATACAGTACTGCAGCAATAATACAACTTAACCCATGGGGAAGATGATTACAGCGCAACCAGACCCATAAGGATTCAAACTCATCTTCCTCTAAATGAGTCAGTCACTTCTGTGGGATGTTATCATACGCACACAGTACAACTCCTGCTCCCCTATTGCCATCTCTATCACATCAATATAAGATGTAACCCGCAGTAGCGGCTCGAGGGTGATCCCACCGAGGAGGCAAATTAATCATGAACAGACACACACCTGCAGCACAGGTATATCTCAAAAAAATTAGAATATCATGAAAAAGTTCAATATTTTTTGTCACTCATTTCAGAAAGTGAAACCTATATATTATATAGATTCATTACACAGAGAGTGATATATTTCAAGTGTTTATTTATTTTAATTTTGATGATTATGGCTTACAGCCCATGAAAACCCCAAATTCAGTTTCTCCAAAAATTAGAATATTACATAAAATTAATTTTAAAAAATAGTTTTTAAATAGAAATGTTGGTCGGATGAAAAGTTTGTCCATGTGCACACTCAATACTTGGTCGGGGCTCCTTTTGAATTAATTACTGTATCAATGTGGCGTGGCATGGAGGTGATTAGCCTGTGGCACTGCTGAGGTGTTATGAAGGTCCAGGTTGCTTTGATAGTGATCTTCAGCTCGTCTGCATTGTTGGGTCTGGTGTCTCTCATCTTCCTCTTGACAATACTCCATAGATTCTCTATGGGGTTTAGGTCAGGAGAGTTTGCTGGCCAGTCAAACACAGTGATGCCATAGTCATTAAACCAGGTTTTGATACTTTTGGCAGTGTTGGGGGGTGCCAAGTCATGCTGGAAAATTAAAATCAGCTTCTCCATAAAGCTTGTCAGCAGAGGGAGTCATGAAGTGCTCTAAAATTTCCTGGTAGACGACTGCGGTGACTTTGGTCTTGATAAAACACAGTGGACCAACACCAGGAGATGACCTCTGTTCAGATAAAAGTAAATTTTGCATTTCATTTGTAAATCAAAGTCCCAGAGTCTGGAGAAAGAGTGGAGAGGCACCGAATCTAAGATGCTTAAGGTTTAGTGTGAAGTTTCCACAGTCAGTGATGATTTGAGGAACCATGTCATCTGCTGGTGTTGGTCCACTGTGTTTAACAAGATCAAAGTCAGCACAGTCGTCTACCAGGAAATGTTAGAGCACTTAATGCCTCACTCTGCTGACAAGCTTTATGGAGAAGCTGATTTCATTTCATTGTAGCATTTGCTACAATGCTCTGCACTGTGTGTCTGTGTGTGTGTGTATATATATATATTTTATAGTAATACGTACATATGTTTATTAGCTGCTCTTGCTTGCTTGTTTTTTTTCTTGCCTTCTGATTGTTGCTCTGAGTGTTGCTATCCCTGTGCTGTTGCAATCCTGGAATTTCCCCGTTGTGGGACTAATAAAGGCTTATCTTATCTTATCTTATTTCCCAGCATGACTTGGACCCCCCCCCCCCCCAACACTGCCAAAAGTATCAAAACCTGGTTTAATGGCGATGGCATCACTGTGTTTGATTGGCCAGCAAACTCTCCTGACCTAAGCCCCATTGAGAATCTATCAAGTATTGTCCAGAGGAAGGTGAGAGACACCAGACCCAACAATGCCAACGAGCTGATGGTCACTATCAAAGCAATCTGGACCTTCAAAACACCTCAGTAGTGCCACAGGCTGATCACCTCCATGCCACGCCACATTGATACAGTAATTAATCCAAAAGGAGCCCTGACCAAGTATTGAGTGTGTACATGGACGTACTTTTCAGTCGGCCAACATTTCTATTTAAAACCTATTTTTTTTATTAATTTTATGTAATATTCTAATTTTTTGAGAAACTGAATTTGGGGTTTTCATGGGCTGTAAGCCATAATGATCAAAATTAAAATAAATAAACCCTTGAAATATATCACTTTCTGTGTAATGAATCTATATAATATATGAGTTTCACTTTCTGAAATGAGTGACAAAAGATATTGAACTTTTTCATGATATTCTAATTTTGAGATGTACCTGTATACTTGCAAGGACCCCGAGTCTTTAGCTGCACAGATACTAAATGCAGCTCTTGCAAAGCCCCAAGAAAACATCACTCTGCTAACCAACACTCTTCAAGACAACACAACACCAGCCTTACTCAGCATGATAAAATATGTCCAAGGAAAGATGACAACACATCCTCACCCCAGCACCAACAACAAACTGGATCAAATGGGACACAAAAAGCCAAAATAATGACATCACATTAAAAGGAAAGCACTGCAAGTATTTATTGAAGTCTCACAAGTATTTGCAAAAGTGTCTCGCTTGCTGACTTGATGTCACTTGGTCTTGTTCCTCCTCCCAGCCTAAGCCGCCACTGGTAACCAGGAAAAGTTGCAATGGACTACTTGCACAAAAACAACTGTGTTTTACGGATTGTGGCTTCATCACATCTGATCTCCATGTTCCACCCTGGCTGTGCATGAAAGCTCAACAAAATTTAATATCAATAATTTTTGCAGATTAGTAAAATGAAAAATATTCACTGCCACAAAGGTGGGGAACATGGTGGATAACTGTCGGGTCATTTTAAGCTAATACTAACTTTAATTTTGTTACAATCAACAGAAACTTAGCTTTTGTTGGGATGTTGCCATGGCAACTGAGAGTCCCAATGGAAGATATGATGCCTGCTGCAGATTTGGAAGGATGGACGGAAATAATAGAGGATAGATTAAATGTAAATGACTCCGTCTCTGTCATATGCGCCTCAACGGGGCGCAGACAGAGGATAATAAGCCCACGCGCCAGATGGAGTTTAGCATTTAATGACAAAAACCAAACAGTTCAAAAGTGTGTCCAAAACAACGAAGCCAAACAAGGTATGAAACATGCAGCATCTCAGAGCGGAAGGGCCCTGGAGGAAAAAACAGCACTACAGAGAAAACAGTAGTACAGGGGAAAAACTTACACGTAGTGCTTCAGAGCGAGGCAGCACTCAGCACTATGTAGGAGATGTAACGTAGGAGAATGACGATCAACGGAGCGATGAGAACTGAATGAACAAGCCAAGTATAAGTACAAAGTGACATGAGTGAAAATAGGTGCAGGACCCGGAGCAGGAGGAGGAAACTAAACTGGTTATTAGAATCAGCTGGGTGGTAATGACAGGTGAAGGAGGGGTGATTGACAGCCTGGCGGGTGACGCCGCAGTGGAGCGTAACCCCAGAAACACAGCCAACAGCTGTCAACCCAGAGAAAAACATGACAGAACTCAAAACACAAAATAGGAACATAAAAAGGCAATAATGAAACTCAAAGGCAACCAATACAAAAAATATACATAAATGCAAAGAAAAGTGCCACAAAGCTGAGTCTGGCAGAGGACCCAGACTCAGCACGTGACAGTTTCATTGTTTGCATTTGTTCTCTTGACAAGATAGATTTAAATAAAGCTGATTCACTGAGTAACTTCAGCCTTTTATCTCCTGGTTTATTATTCACTCAATGTAAACATGTTTTTGTTGCTGAAATTTCTCTGTAGTACTATTTTCTCTGCTGATAGCTTTGCAGGAGCTGGAATTAGAGCTGTTTACAATAATTAATCGAGCTAAATAGTGAACTTAAAAAAATGTACCATGTTCAGTAGCACAGAACTTAGTTTGACCATTATTATTATTATTATTATTATTGTTATTGTTATTATTATATGCATGACAAGTTACAAGCTCAGGGGTAGTTTTTGACTGTTTTAATGTGTCTTTAATTTCTTTTTGTTGGCATTTAAATAATACTGTAATTTAAAACTCAAGGTGCGCTATAGCCACCTTCATTATTGACCGAATTAGGCAAAACAACCAACAGTTTGTACCTTTACAACTGGCATATAAAATCAATTATCAGCCCAAATCACTTACAAAATCCCTGTAGTCTTAGCATTGGTTTATGGCTATAATCTTAAAAATGCTTAAACCTTCATGACATTCATTATCATTTAGCATTTTGATGCATACATCGGAACATTGGCATTGGATATCATTAATTTATATTTATTTAATTTAATTTAATTTAATTTATTGAACATTTTTAATAATAATAATTTTATTTAATTTATTGAACAATTATATTTTTTAAACACATTTTCTAGTCACTTTTGTTTGTGTGCGTGTGCGCACGCATGTGTGTGAGAGAGAGAAAATTTAGTTTCTGATACAAAGAGTGATTACATACTGAATATTCATTTTGAAATATAAAATACTGCAGCATACTCACAAATTCCAGCAATTAATTAAGCTCCAACATCTTTGCAGTGCTCTCCAAGAATACAAACCTTATTCTTGCCCAAATCACTACATTGACGATGTACTGGCCACTGTTTTGTTTTGTAAAACATGACCTGAAAGACCTAACAGGACTGAAATGCTCCCTACTCATGTGGAACTAATAGAGGAATCTAATATCAAATATAGCCGCAAGCGGGGATCATCAAGTTCCAAGCAGGTATGGACTTCAAGCTCTTGTGTCGCTTAGCAGCATCATTTAAAACCTAAGATCTGCTACGCATTCGTTTTTAAAGCAGCACTATGTAACTTTTTGCTTCCTTGTAGGAACACTGAAAAGGCCACAACCAAGGTGACCATGACCCCAGTCCCAACAGCCGACCACAGGGCTTTGTATTGTTGGCCGTTAAAGTCGTGCCCTGTGATTTACAGCTGGGAACGAGGCAACATCAACTCTCTGCTCAGTCATCGCACCAAAAAAAGAGCTGTTGAAGGCAATGTGGGCACACACAGGCTATGGATGAAGTGATATTAACTCCATCAAATCTTTGTAGCTGGGAACGCCTCCAGCTGGTCCAGGACCCAGGAGTCCAGTGAGTCCTGGGTCTACCCTGGGGTCTCCTCCTAGAGGGACGTGCCCGAAACACCTCAAGTGGGAGGAGTCCAGGAGGCATCCTAAGCAGATGCCCAAACCACCTCAACTGGCTCCTTTCAATGCGGAGGAGCAGTGGTTCTGCTCTGAGCCTCTCCCGGATGACTGAGCTCCTCACCGTATCTCTAAGGATGGGTCCAGTGATCCTACGAAGAAAGCTCATTTCAGCCACTTGTATCCGCGATCTCATTCTTTCAGTCATTACCCAAAGCTCGTAACCATAGGTGAGGGTAGGGACGTAGATTGACTGGTAAATCGACAGCTTTGCCTTAGAGCTCAGCTCCTTCTTCACTACAAGAGACCGGTACTGTTATGGGTGTCCCTTGCGGGACATCATTGAGATGCTGTAGGTCAACCAGTGACTTTGCATGTTTTATTAACAAAAGGAAAAATGACAAAATAAATAGCCACGTGGGGGAAAAACACGAACAACGACTAAGGCTCAAGACAATAGGCTAAGAGGAGGAATACACAGACCAGGAATAACACTTAGTGAGAGTGATGAATCAAAGGAAGACTGGAGTTAGCGTTAGGGACTCCAGTCCAAGGTTGTGTGGGTCCAACGTTATGTGAGGTCGCAGCCAGGAGAAAACCTCAGCTGCTCTCTTAAGTGATAAATAAAGGCCAATCAGGAAAGGAGAACGTAATCAATGAAATGACAATCAGCTGTCACAACGCAACTCAGCTTTAACAGCTGGAAATCCCGTTGTGACACTGTCAAAATAAGAGCCCTGAATGGCCATATGAAAAAACAGAGATAAGAATGGGGAAAATACTGGACAATCCGAGCGCGGACAGAATCAGCGCTCAGGCCATAACAGGTACATTGTCCGCATCACTGCAGATGCTGCTCCGATCTGTCTGTCAATCTCTCACTCCATTCTTCCCTCACTGGTGAATAAGACCCCAAGATACTTAAAAAAAAAAAAAAAAAACGGAGATAAGAACATCCTCTGCACCAGGGATGACCTCCGAGCATGAACCTGGAACCTCCATGACGATGACTGGAACAGATTTGTCACCGGTGACCCAGGGAAAAGGTTAAGAGGAACAAAAAGAACCGGGATCAGGATCACCGGCAGCGGCAGAGCCCGGCAAGACAAGCTCGGATGCAGTGGAAGGCTGCACCCGGCTCGTTTCTCCGAGAGACAGGCAATAATGCTCCAGAACGGAAAAGAGAAAGACAACATAGAGCACTTGCCTGATCTCGGACTCCACCACTGTCCAGGACTCCGACGATCCAGGCTAAATGATCTGGAGGTCGATTCCTGGTTCTGACTGCCGGCGGGCTCCATAGCCGGCATGATGGTCATCACAGTCTGGGGACTTCTTGGTGCTGAAGTCCACACCGAAGGCCCGCACAGCGTGGTGGCAGGGAATCCGTGGCCTGCTGGGTAAGACTGCTCCTCTACGGAGACCCGGGGATGCTTGATCGTCAGCGCAGGCTCCAAACGGCAGTCCACCCTTCTCCTCTGCCCGTGATGTGGCTGCGGTGCTGGAACCAGGCTCACCAGGGCTGCAGGCTCCTTTTTCTTCCTGCAGTGTATTCCTGGCACCAGGGGATGCTCACCGAGAGGAGAAGGAGACACAGAGGATGCAGGTTCAATATTTATAGCTACAGCAGGTGGAGGGAGCTCGGGGGACTGTGTGCCCCGAACTCCACCCCGAGGGGTCAGACAAGGCCATTCATTATGTGGAGTGAGAGAATGAAACAACACTTGCCTGTTCACCTGAGGGCCGATGGTGACTGCTGCAGTGGGCTTGGTTCTCCCCTTTCCCCTACGGATGGTGACGGAGGGCCCCCCGGAAAGACGAAGAGGAGCCACTCGCACAGGATCGGTGACGGGTGCTGCCGGGGCAGGACTCGTGGAGCTCACAGCAGCTGGAGAGAGTGTCGAGGAGGAGGGAGGAGCAACAAGTAAACCTCTTTGTCTAGTTTTTAACTTTTAATATGACTCTTCTCTCTTACCTCTGGTTTTTCTCCCATCTCTTTTTATACCCTGATTGATGGAGCCTTGAGTATTTTTATCATGTTTATAGTCAATTTCATGTGTGCCTGTGTTTGTGTCTATATTGAATGTAATTTGTGGCTTGTAAATATGGATGTCACCAGACTGCAAAACAAATCTACCTACGGGTACAAATAAAGTAACCTGAACCTGAACCTGAACCTGAGGCAGTCCGGGGACGAGGAGCTGACGGAACAGCGGGGACCAGTGACCCGGAGGCAGAGGCTTCTGTCTTTCCTTTCCATCGTGACGCAGGGGCAACAGCTGGCTGGGAGGCAGAGTTCTCTCAGCGGCCCAAAACTGGATCCGGACGGGGATCTCGCTGAGGCTGATTATGAGCAGGGTGACGACGTTTACTGGCAGAGGGCGAGGCCAGAGTCAGGTCTGGGAAATGCCGCTGCTTCGCAGAGACAGAGCCTATCAGCTTACTTGGGGAAATCATTGAGTTCGGGATGAGTCTCCACCAGTCTGACTGCCGCCACCACATGCTTCAGGATTTGGGTTGGATGGAATCAGAATTAGAATCAGAATCAGAATCAGATTCATTGCCATTGTTCATGTAGTACACAAACTAGGAATTTGTCTCGGTGCAATGCTGCAACATTAAACGTGATAAAATAAAAGAAATAAACTATACATGCAATAAAGTATAGAATAAGAGTGAGTAATACTAGTCAGCAGTTTAAATATATTAGCAAGCAGCAGATAATGTGGAGAACAATATAGTGCAGTCGGTAATGCAGGAAGAAAACAGTGATTGACATGAGTCTGGTTGAGCTGCTGTACATAGTGCACGAGAGTCAATAAGTCACTTAGTGTTCAGCAGTCTGATGGCAGAGGGGAAGAAGCAGTTCATGTGACGGGAGGTTTTAGTCTGGATGGACCGAAGTCTTCTACCTGAGGGGAGGGGGGCAAACAGTACATGACCAGGGTGTGAGGGATCGGCTATGATCCGGCCAGCACGCCTCCTGGTCCTGGAGATGTACAGATCCTGGAGAGATGGGAGCTTGCAGCCGATCACCTTCTCAGCTGTGCGCACGACGCGCTGCAGCCTTAGTCTGTCCCTGGCAGTGGTTCCTGCGTACCACACGGTTATGGAGGTGGTGAGGATGGACTCGATGATGGCTGTGTAGAACTGCACTAACATCTTGGTGGGTAGCTTGAGCTTCCTCAGCTGCCGCAGGAAGAACATCCTCTGCTGGGCCTTTTTGATGAGGGAGCTGATGGTCGGCTCCCACTTGAGGTCCCTGGTGATGGTGGTGCCTAGGAAGCGGAAGGAATCAGCAGTGGTGATGGGAGAGCCTGTGAGGGTGAGGGGGGGCAGAGGGGTTGTGACTTTCCTGAAGTCCACAATCATCTCCACTGTCTTCAGAGCGTTCAGCTGCAGGTTGTTGTTGTTGCACCAGGACGCCAGCTGGGCCACCTCTCTCCTGTAGGCAGACTCGTCGCCGTTGGAGATGAGCCCGATGGGGTTGGTGTCATCCGCAAACTTGATCAACTTGACATACTGGTGGCTGGAGGTGCAGGAGTTGGTATAAAGGGAGAAGAGTAGGGGGGAAAGTACACAGCCCTGGGGTGATCCGGTGCTGATGCTAGCAGAGTCTGAGACAGTCTTTTCCAGCCGCACATGCTGCCTCCGGTCTGTCAGGAAGTCGGTGATCCACCTGCAGAGGGAGTCAGGCACATTGAGCAGGGACAGCTTGTCCCGGAGCAGAACGGGGCGGATGGTGTTGAATGCGGAGCTGAAGTCCACAAACAGGATCCTGGCATAGGTTCCCGGGGAGTCCAGGTGCTGCAGGATGGAGTGGAGGGCCAGGTTGACTGCGTCGTCTACAGACCTGTTGGCTCGGTAGGCAAACTGCAGCGGGTCCAGGAGGGGGGTGGTGATGGTCTTGAGGTGGGGCAGGACCAGGCGCTCAAAGTACTTCATGACTACAGAGGTGAGCGCTACAGGTCTGTAGTCATTAAGTCCAGTGATCCGTGGCTTCTTGGGGACAGGGATGATGGTGGAGGATTTGAGGCAGGACGGCACGTGGCATAGCTTAAGGGAGGCGTTAAAAATGTCTGTGAAGACAGGAGCCAGCTCTTTCTCACAGTGTCTCAGGGTGGAGGGAGACACGCCGTCCGGACCGGGGGCCTTGCGTGGGTTCAGTCTGGAGAACTGTTTGAGCACGTCCTGCTCACTGATGACAAGGGCAGGGGGGGAGGAGGGGGGGCGCCTTTGATGAAGTAGGGATTGTGGAGGCTGTGGAGCTGGAGGGAGGGGGGAGTTGGACACAAAACGGGCATAGTGTTGGGACAGTCTTTGACAAAGGGCTTTGTCATCCTGACCTTTAGGAGCCTGAGGCCGATAATTGGTGATTTGCCTCAGTCCTCTCCACACAGAAGCCGAGTCATTAGCAGTGAACTGCTGCTGGAGTCTCTCAGAATACACAGATTTAGCTCTCCTCAGCTCTCTGTTAAACCGATATTTAACCTCCCTGTAGCAGCCCCTGACTCCACTTTTCAACGCTGCTTCCTTCTCCTTCCTGATCTGTCTGAGCTTAGCAGTGAACCAGGGCTTATCATTAGAGTACCTCACCCTGGTGCGCGATGGAAGAATGCTCTCCTCACAAAAGTGGATATATGAGTTCACAGTGTCCGTGTACTCATCCATATCATGCGTGGCTCCTTTAAACATGCCCCAATCAGTTATTTCCATGCACGTTTCCAGCTTCTCCTCAGCTTCACTGGTCCATTTCTTCGTAGTGCTCACAACAGGTTTAGTGAGCTTCAATCTCTGTCTGTATGTGGGAATGAGGTGGACCATCACGTGATCAGATAGTCCGAGCGCAGCGCGGGGAACAGCGCGATATGTGTCTTTCACTGTGGTGTAACAGTGATCCAGCATGTTTATTCCTCTGGTGGGGCATTTAATAAACTGTTTGTAGCGGGGGAGATCGTGGCTCAGGTTGCTCTGGTTAAAGTCGCCAACCACAATAACCAGAGAGTCTGGAAAAATCCGCTCCATGTGTTGGATGTGATCCGCGAGCACGCGCTGAGCTTCGCGCGTGTCCGCGTCGGGAGGGACGTACACAGCGACGAGGATGAATGAGGCGAACTCACGCGGGGAATAAAATGGCTTGCAGTTAATAAAAAGAAATTCCAGGGCGGGAGAACAGTGTTTGGAAATTACTGTTACATCAGAGCACCAGCTGCTGTTGATGTAGAAGCAGACTCCTCCTCCTGAGGATTTACCGGAGAGCTCTGTGTCACGATCAGCACGAAACAGCTGAAATCCCTCGAGGCGCAGCACACTGTCCGGTGTATTTTCCCTGAGCCAGGTCTCGGTAAAACAGAGGGCAGCCGAGGAAGAGAGGTCCTTAAAACGCATCAGCAGTCTTAGTTCATCTACCTTGTTAGAGAGAGAATTGGTATTGGACAGAAATATGCCAGGCAAAGCCGTGCGCGTGCCTCTCCTGCGGAGCCGGACGAGAGCGCCCGCTCGCCTTCCTTTCTTTCGCCGTCTCACTTTTCGAGCCAAGCAATGAACCAGATCGGCGGCAGGAGCTTAAAAAACTGGGAGTAGGTCCCAGTAAGGAAGAACGAGCTTCAGCCACATGGCCCCGGTGAGCTCAGCTGCCCACTGCGTCTCTTCTCGGGGAATCCCGGCTGACTTCCTCCTCCGCTGTGGATGGGATCGGCACTTTGGTGACGTGGACTCCTGGGCTGGATGGGTGACAGGAACCAGATCCCGAGGTGAGGAGCAGGGATGCCTCACCTTAGGCTTCCTGCCGAAATTCCCCTCCGGTCCACAGGTCTTCTCCCGAAGTGCCCTGATTTCCGCCATCCTCTTCCTGACTTCGGTGTGGTCAGCATGGCAAGGATTGCACTTAATTGCCGCCTCTGCAAGGTCCAGGTACCAGTGTGAGCCATCAGGAGTGACGTTGCGACGAGCATTGGAGAGCAGGCCATCTAGCTCTATTAGGAACAAGATCAGCTCGTAGCCCAAGCTCAAAGAATAGCCCTTTACTGGCGACGCCATCTCCCAAACACGCTGGTACATGGGAAAAAATGAAAAAAACTACAAGCCCTCCCAAAAAAACAAACTCATGGTGACCGGCATCTCGTTTGAGCTGCGACCTACTGTTATGGGGGTCCCTTGCGGGACATCATTGAGATGCTGTAGGTCAACCAGTGACTTTGCATGATTTATTAACAAAAGGTAAAATGACAAAATAAATAGCCACGTGGTGCAAAAACATGAACAACGACTAAGACTCAAGACAATAGGCAAAGAGGAGGAATACACAGACTAGGAATAACACTTAGTGAGAGTGATGAATCAAAGGAAGACTGGAGTCAGTGTTAGGGACTCCAGTCCAACGTTGTGTGGGTCTAACGTTATGTGAGGTTGCAGCCAGGAGAAAACCTCAGCTGCTCTCTTAAGTGATAAATAAAGGCCAATCAGGAAAGGAGAATGTAATCAATGAAATGACAATCAGCTGTCACAACGCAACTTGGCTTTGACAGCCGAAAATCCCGTCGTGACACTGTCAAAATAAGAGCCCTGAACGGCCATATGAGAAAACAGAGATAAGAATGGGGAAAATACTGGACAATCCCAGCGCGGACAGAATCAGCGCTCAGGCCATAACAGGTCCATTGTCCGCATCACTGCAGATGCTGCTCCGATCTGTCTGTCAATCTCTCGCTCCATTCTCCCCTTACTCGTGAATACGACCCCAAGATACTTAAAGGCCAAATGTCACGTAACAGGGTACTTTAAATATCTTGAAACTAGATATAAAAGGGAACCGATCCGTTCGGGTCTTGGTGCATATGCTTCAGTAACAACGGAATATTTGTTAATTTAAAACTGCCGCGCTTGGCCTGACATGGCCCCTGGAATCGCCTGGGGAAGAAGGCGGAAGTGACGAAATCGATTGTACCCTAGTTTGATGCTTGGGGTATTTCAATTGATTGTTTATATGGAGACTGGAAGGTTGAAGTGAGCAACAAGAAAGAAAAAATTGGATATTTCACCCATACCTTAAAACGGGACTATCAGGGACAGCTGGGTAATAAGGGACACTTCTCTGGGAAATGTTTTCATACCTGTCAAGTGAGACGTTTTCGCCGTACTTCAACACCGTAAAAAGCAGCTATAAGGAACGGCGGAGCAACAAGGGACACCTCTCTGGGAAATGCCCCAAATGCAACTCGTGTTGTTATTGTCAAATATTTTAAGGATTCATGGATATTTGACAATAACAACACAACTCAGCGTCCGGCGCCAAATAAAAAAAAAAAGCAGAATTCTGTATTTGTCAGGCGATCTCTGTCTGTTCCGCAACCGCTGCACAGCTGAACGTGTTAAACCATTGTCCTAATGACTTCTCATTGTAGTGAGAATAGCTCAAGCTGAGCGATCAGCCCGCCCAGACAATTAAACTAATGAGTGACTCCACACTTCTCATGGTAGTGCGAATAGCTCACGCTGAGCGATCAGCCCGCCCAGACAATTAAACTAATGAGTGACTCCACACTTCTCATGGTAGTGCGAATAGCTGACGCTGAGTGATCTGCCAGCACCAGCTGTGGCTGATCACACACAGGACGTGCTCCGCAAAACACTCAATTTTTTTTTCCAGTATATTTTTCCTTTTGGGCGTACAGAAATGGCAATACGCCCGTTTTTGCTAAAATTGCATTTTCCCCGTATTTTCCTGAAAATATTTGACAATAACAACACGAACTACATTTAAAACATTTCCCAGAAAAGTGTCCACCACCACTCCGCCCACCAAAATACGGCGAAAACGTCTCACTTGACAGGTATGCGCCTCCATTTTCATATTGATCTGGTCAATTTCTTGACAGCAGCGGCTCTCCTCCACTGTAATAATAATGGCTTCCGAAAAATCAATATTTATGGGGCGCCCTCGACAGACCCCCTTCGGCTTCGCAATTCTGGAGGCGATTAATGTCCAGTTCAATGACATTTTCCACTGGTTCTGCTCTCTGGTCATCGGTGGAACTGTTGTCATCAGACAAGGCATCTGATTCCGTCTCGGACGGCTCGAACCTGTAAGGTTCTATGCCTCTGTCACTGTCTGAACCACTGACAAAAAAAAAGACAAAAAAAAAAGAGACAAAAATAAACTAATTTGTTCACAATCACTGTCACTTTCCGTCATGATTGTCCAATGTTGATAAGTGTGAATGTGGATAGGCAGGGCAGCCAGGGTACAACTGGTGATGTCAAAAACATGGGCGTGGTCTGGACTGGCTGTCACAAGCCAGCAAGCAAGGTGGGGCCTTCACCTGGTGTATTTTGTGCAATTATGTAAATACAGGTGGGTGATATGGTCTCCGGTATGAATATTTGGTTTAAGCTATGTGTATTTTATTTAAATTCGTTGTCATTTAGAAAAAAAAATTACGTGACATTTGGCCTTTAAACTCCTCCACTTGGGGCAGGAGCCTGTCCCCAACCTGAAGAGGACAATCCACCTTTTTCCAGCTAAGGACAATGGACTCGGACTTGGAGGTGCTGATTCTCATCCCAGCCGCTTCACACTCAGCAAACTCGACAAACCTAAACCTAAACCCCACTGAGGTTTATTATTCACTCAATGTAAAAATGCTTTTGTTGCTGAAATTTCTCTGTAGTACTATTTTCTCCGTTGACAGCTTTGCAGGAGCTGGAATTAGAGCTGTTTAGAATAATCAGTCGAGCTAAATAATGAACTTAAAAAGATGTACCGTGTTCAGTGGCACAGAATTTAGTTTGACCATTATTATTATTGTTATTATATGCATGACAAGTTACAAGCTAAGAGGTAGTTTTTGACTGTTTTAATGTGTCTTTGATTTCTTTTTGTTGTCATTTAAATAATAATTTAAAACTCAAGGTGCACTGTATCCACCATATTCCTGGGGGTGCTGCTGTAGGAACGATTATGGGCGGAGCTTCCGGTTTCCGCTGACATAGAGTTAAATCAGTCAGTAAGACTGGAGTAGCAGGGGCATTTAAAATAGTGTTTTTAAAAGTTTTTCAAATTCATTTTAGTGCATAGTCCACATACGTGTTTTGCACTCAAGTGGCAGCTAATTTCAGCACTTGTAGTTTTTGTATTTTTGAATGTTTTTGCATAGTTCTGGTGCTTGCTGCTGTTCGTGGTGTGAGGCTCCTCACAGATAAGCACAGCTAAATCTGTGGCTTCAGCAGCAATGAGTAGATCATCAGAATCAGAATCAGAATCAGAATCAGCTTTATTGGCCAAGTATGCACAACACATACAAGGAATTTGACTTTGGCTAAAAACTTGCTCTCGTTGTTCAGGTGGAGGATTTAAATAAAATTTAAATAAAGATTCAATGACAACAGAGTATGTACAGTAAATTACAGTCTGTCCACATTTCTATAACAGGATGCAAATATATACAGGAATATATGCAGTTATTTATCATGCACTGAAAACTAAAGGATTGTTCGTGTGATCGGTGGTAGAGACACAGCAGCACCAGATATGTTTTCACTTGTATGAATGTCACAGATCTGACGTTTTACCCCAGATTTAAAACACCCAAGCTTGGTGTTGTGGTTCTTTGTGGCTCTGACTAGACTCTGTGTCTGCTCTGAGGTAAATATGATTATGTCCAACATATTTTAACAAAATGCAGCCGACTTTATTGCGATGGAGACATTGATATATCCGGAGAAATCCCGGAGTAAACCCACGTGCCAAAAACATGCAACTTAGGTTAATTGGCATCAAAACTGGGGATTCTAAATTGTCCTTAGGTATGACTGTGAGAGTGAATGGTTGTCTGTCTCTCTGTGCTGGCCCTGCGATGGACTGGCGATCCTTCCAGGGTGTACCCTGCCTCTCGCCCAAAGATGCTGGAATAGGCTCCAGCCCCCCCGCGACCCGAAAAGGATTTAGCGAAAGAAGATGAATGAATGAATGACATTGATATATCTCAGAGCTTTTATTTGTTCACAGCGTTAGCATGTTAGCAGCGGAGCTAACTAATGGAGCTACTGTCCACAGAACTACTGGCCACTTTTTAAGGTCATCTTCTCATCCCTCCATAGTCGTGGGTTCTGCTATGATTATATTACTGTTTTTGAGGTGCAAAAGGCCGTGTTCCCACATTTTTGATGCCAAAGTCATTGTTTTTTAACAAGGAAAAGGGTCCTGTTTCAGTGACAACAATACGTTCTAAACTAGTACTGGAAATTGCTGCTATGATTCATACAAGGCATCATGGGGCCTCAGAGTAAGGTTATATTGTTTTCCAACGCACAGAAGAGAGAGGTTGCACTTTAGAGGAATGACACATTACCAGAAGGATTTGAACTCAGGGCTCTTGCTTGATAGACAAGTATCTATTATCACCAGGCCTGCACCTGGTGGTAACATCTGACACTATTGGCATCGGACACTACCGACAGACTGTCAGCAGCGTGGGAGAAAGTTCTCAGAAACAGTCGAAAATGATAGGATTGAGTCGGCGAAAGCCCTATTGTAATGCTCTTCATGGGGAGATCATCACGTCAGGAAGGATTTTTTTGCACTCGCTGTGAGAATTGGACTTTTTGGGACTGCTCTCATTCGTGAGTAAACTGATTAGTGTTTCTTTTCGTGGTTTGCTGCTATGCTTTAAGAGATAAGATAAGATAAGCCTTTATTAGTCCCACAACGGGGAAATTCCAGGATTGCAACAGCACAGGGATAGCAACACTCAGAGCAACAATCAGAAGGCAAGAAAAAAAGCATTTACCTGAAGCATTTGCTAAGCTAACGCTATCACTATGGCTAACGCCATAGCTAGTCGTAGCACCTAACACCGATACAAAGGAGCGACTCTGTCCCCGGTTCATCTCACTGACCCGGCATTGGCTCAGTAGATGACGGCTGAGCCTCTCGGGGAGATCCTTAGAATCTTGTGTTTGGGGCTTGCTGGAGGAGCTAACCGAGGCAACAGTTGGACGGGAGCTGGATCGGAGTTCAAGTACAGTGGCGGTAGGAGACAGGGACCAGTGGAGGAGCAGCCGGGGCCCCAGCTGGATAAGAGCCGGAATCGGAGCCCAGTTACAGCAGCGGGACTCGGTGGAGGAACTACTGAGGAAGACGGCGGTAGGTGGTGGGGCTCAGCGGAGGAACTACCGGGACCCCGGCTGGACAGGAGCAGGATCGAAGCTCAACTACAGCGGCGGTGGGCAGTGGGGCTCGGTGGAGGAGCTGCCGGAACCCCGGCTGGACAGGAGCTCAATTGCAGCGGCAGTAAGCAGCGGGACTAGCAGCGGAGGGGGCTAGCTGAGGCCCCAGCTGGATTCGGGGTCAGTCAGATCCCGGCGACACCAGAAGAGATTGTTTTACTGTCAACAGGTCAGTAAAAATGCCACTAAAGAGGGAGGAAATGGAAGAGATAAAAAAAATCTCTGAACTTCTTGTCAGAAGAACTGACCAAAGTGGCTAGTCAACAGCTTAAACTATTAGGGCTAATGGAAGAAGTCCGAGAATTAAAATTAACAATTAAGGAAAAAGACAAAAAAATTGCAGACTTGGAGCGATGCGTCGAGGATCTTGAACAATATTCTCATATGGATGATCTAATTATAAGTGGATTAGACACTAAATACCAATTGTATGCCAATGTTACAGCAGTAATGAGAGGTGAGGAGGCTCCCCTGAGTGAATCAGTCTCCCTGGAAAACCAGGTGCTTCAGTTCCTTGAAAGCAGAAATATAAAGGTTGAAGTAAATGCAATTTCAGCCTGTCATACTTTACCCAGAAAATATAATAAAACAAAGAAATCAATTGTGATGCGCTTTGTGAACAGAAGGGTAAAGAATGACATACTGAGGCAGGCCAGAAAGCTACGGGGAACAGAAGTTTACCTAAATGAACATTTAACAAAGACTAATGCTGAAATAGCACGGCAAGCACGGATGCTGAAAAGACAAAATAAGATACAGGCAACATGGACAAGAAATTGTAGATTTTGGATCAAACTAAATGGAACACCTGAGGAAGCAAAGACCATAATAATCAGAGATCTTACTGACTTAAATAAATATAGATGAACACTGATTAAGAAAATTAAGAGACTATGATAATCCATATCCACACACACGGCAAGAATAATTCTTTTGTTCAGGTTCAGGTTCAGGTTACTTTATTTGTACCCGTAGGTAGATTTGTTTTGCAGTCTGGTGACATCCATATTTACAAGCCACAATTTACATTCAACATAGACACAAACACAGGCACACATGAAGCTGACTATAAACATGATAAAAATACTCAAGACTCCATAAATCAGGGTATAAAAAGACAAAGAGATGGGAGAAAAACCAGAGGTAAGAGAGAAGGGTCATATTAAAAGTTAAAAACTAGTCAAAGAGGTTAAAAACTCAAAGGTCTAAAATCCAATAAAATATTTAGAACCCAAGTAACATCCTACAAAAATAAGTAAATATAAAATGGAGTTAATAAATATGTACCTAAATTATGTGCAATATATTGTTACAGCTTGTTCAACTCTTTGACAGCAGCAGGAACAAAGCTGTTTTTGTAGCGCTGGGTTTTACTTTTTGGGACAGCAAACCTCCGTCTTGAGGGAAGAGGCTGAAAGTTGCAGTGCAAAGGGTGGGAGTCCCCATTTAAAATGGAGGTAGCCATCCTCTGTACTTGTCTGGTGTACAGGGATGTCAGGCTCAGCTGTGACTCACCAAGCAAACGACTGGACGATCTAACTACTTGATCCAAGGATTTCCTCTGTTTCAGTTTTATCTGACCAAACCATGACACTAAAGAAAAGGATAAAACAGATTCAATAAAAGCCCGATAAAACATTGCCATTATGGTTCGGTCAATTTGGAAGCGTGCAAGTTTTCTCAAGCAATGCAAATGTTGCTGACCCTTTTTGCACACCCTTTCACAGTTCTCTTCAAAATTTAAATTACTATCAATAATCATCCCAAGATATTTGTAGGATTGTACACATTCGGTGGTCTTGTGGAGTGTGTGAAATAAGAGTCCGGCTCATGGCACACAGTTTATTACACACTTCCCATCTCTCTAGCACAGAACAGACTGAACATTTCAGCAGGCACTCTCCTCTTAAGTTTCATGGCATTTCTCCACACACAACATGACATTTGCATCACACTGCATTCAACCCCCTTCGTCCTTGACTCCTTCCTGCTATCTCGCCAGGAACCTCCTGAGCATTGTTCTCCCATGTTTACCCACTGTCTTTTGTCTGAGATGCTAAATAATCTGGCTCCCCCAGTGTGCTAACCCCCCCCCCCCCCCCAGCATCTTAGATAGAACAATAGAATAACAGTCCACATGCTGTGATAGAACAATAGAATATCAGTCCACATGCTGTTTGGGCTTCTGTATCTGCTGTAACTGGGGTTTACCGCCTCCGTGGTGCTGCTGTGTCAGTGGGGGGCTGCTGGGAGTGTGTCTGACTGCAGTTGGGCTGTGACTGGGGGGGGGGGGCACTTCGGTCTGTCCGTGTGGCTGCTCTGGTGAATCGTTTCCCCGGGGAGCTCTCCGTGGGGGTCTTCCACGCCGAGGGGCCCTAGCCAACAGCACTTGCTCGTCCGCCACAACGAAAGCGGGTTTGAGTCTGTCTATGCCAATTTTTTCCCGCCTATTCCCCAAGTCTAGCAAAAAATGCTTATCCCCTGTTTCCAACACTCTGAACGGTCCATCATAGGGTGGGCGCAATGGAGGGCGGTGGGCGTCGTGTCTGACAAACACGAACTCTGTGGTCTTCAAAGTTTTAGGCACGAAAACACGTGGAAAACTGTGGTGGGCAGGGCCCGGCAGCGTGCCTGTGTTTGCGCTATGCTGCAAAAGCTGAGACGGGCAGCTGCCCGGCGCGGAATTATCTGGCAGAAATTCCCCGGGAAGCCGTAGGGGCTGCGCAAAAACGAGCTCTGCCGGGGAAGCTTCCAGATCCTCTTTCGGTGCGGAGCGCAACCCCAATAAAGCCCACGGCAGCCTGTCTACCCAATTTGCATCCGTCAATGAAGCCCTGAGTGCTGCTTTCAGTGATCTATGAAAACGCTTGCATAACCCATGGGCCTGTGGGTTGTACGCGGCTGTGCGGTGAATTGTAACACCCAGGCTGCGGGCCATCACGGACCAGAGTTCGGAATCAAATTGAGGGCCCCTGTCGGACGTAATGTCCGACGGGACTCCAAAACGCGCCACCCATGCTGTTAAAAAAGCGCGCGCTACGTCTGCGGACGTGGTTGCCGCCAGCGGGACTGCTTCTGGCCAGCGGGTGGTGCGGTCCACCACTGTCAGGAGGTGTGTGCACCCCTGTGATGGTGGGAGGAGGCCCACGAGGTCCACGTGAACATGGCCGAACCTCTTAGCCGGGATACGGAACGGCTCCAAGGGAGCCTTCGTGTGTCTGTGTACCTTGGCTCGTTGGCACGTCACACAGGCTGCAGCCCACTCTTTCACTTGTTTGCGTAGGCTCGGCCACACAAACTTCTCTCCCACCATTTTGACCGACGCGCGCACTCCTGGGTGTGCCAGAGTGTGAACCGACTCAAACACGCGGCGGCGCCACGCAACCGGGACCACCGGACGGGGGCGACTCGTGGAGACATCGCAGATTGTGGGGGGGGGGGGGGGGGGCGCCATCTTGCAGCACCCTGCTCTCCAGCCTTAACCCTGTTGGTCCAGACTGGAGCGCATGCACGTCTGCATCGCTAATCTGCTCCGAGGCCATGGCTGCATAATCTATCCCCACGCAGACCGGGGCCACCACGGCGCGCGAGAGGCAGTCCACCACCACATTCAGTTTACCCAACACATGTTGAATATCGGTAGTAAACTCTGAGATCGCGGCCAGCTGTCTCTGCTGCCAGCCCGACCACGGTTCTGAAACCTTGGCCATCGTGAATGTTAGCGGCTTGTGGTCCACGAATGCGGTGAAGCTGCGCCCTTCCAGCCAGAACTGGAAGTGGCGTATGGCCAGGTGGAGAGCCAGAAACTCTGTCGAACGCGTTGTATTTATGTTCGCTGTCGCGCAAAGTTCTGCTGAAAAAAGCGAGCGGCTGCCAAGCCCCGGCGACGTGCTACTCCACGACAGCCCCTATGACCATGTCTGAAGCGTCGGTGGTGAGCGCTATGCGGGCCTCCGGGTCCGGATGCGCCAGCAGTGCGGCGTTTTCCAGGGCTGCTTTAACTTCCGAGAACGCCCGCTCTCACTCCGGGGTCCATTCGACGCTATCCGTGGGTTTCTGTTTCTTGAGCGCGGCGTACAATGGTTGCATGAGCTGCGCCGCGTGGGGAAGGAAACGGTTATAAAAGTTCACTATCCCCAAAAATTCCTGCAGCGCCCTAACCGTCTGAGGCCGGAGAAAATCCGCCACAGCGCGCACTTTGTCGGGCAGCGGGATCGCTCCTTCCCGAGAGACGCGGTGCCCCAAAAAAATCAATCTCCGTCACGCCGAACTGGCATTTCACCGGGCTGATTATTAACTCGTGCTCCTCCAACCTCCGGAAAACCGTCGTGAGGTGGGTTTTGTGTTCGTCTTCGGACGCACTGGCTACCAGGATATCATCCAGGTAGACGAACACGAACGGGAGATCGTGCAGTACTGCATACATCATGTGCTGGAACATCTGTGCCGCTCCTTTTAACCCGAATGGCATGCGCAGGAACTCGAATAGACCAAACGGAGTTATTACCGCTGTTTTGGGTATGTCCTCAGCATGCACTGGGACTTGGTGGTAACCGCGGACCAGGTCTATTTTGGAAAAAATGCGTGCTCCGGCAAGGTGAAGGGAAAAATTCCTGTATGTGGGGAATTGGGTAGCGGTCGTGCGCTGTGGTGTTGTTCAACCTGCGGAAATCCCCACACAGTCGCCACGAGCCCTCAGCCTTAGGGACCATGTGTAGCGGGGATGCCCATGGGCTGTTCGAGCGCCTGATGATGCCCAACCTTTCCAGGATGGCGAACTCCTCGCGCGCTATGGCCAGTTTAGCTGCGTCCAAGTGCCGAGGTCTTGCAAAAACGGGCGGCCCGGTGGTGGTGATAAAGTGCTCCACCCCGTGTTTAGCAATGGCCGCGGAAAACGTCGGGACCGTGAGTGCTGGGAACTGAGTGAGCAGTGTGTGGAACTTACCGCCTGTAGCTGTGACGTTGGCTTGTGCTGTTGGCTGGGTCACTCGAGCTATACAGGGGAGAGAGTCAAAGGACAGTGCATTAACCAGGTGCCTGTTAGCAACATCAACCAGTAAACCATGTGCACACAGAAAATCAGCCCCCAGGATATGGTAATTCAGTGCTGCTATGACAAAAGTCCACTCGTATGTACGGCCGTGTAGAAATAAGAGCAGAGTCCTCTCACCAAAGGTCTTAATATCCGAGCCATTTGCTGCCAATATCTTGGGGCCGCTAGGTCCTGCTAGCCGGTCAGCGTAGGTCGGCAAGATGAAACTCTTCTGGGCTCCGGTGTCCACGAGGAAACACCTCCCCGAGCGTGCATCCGTCAAGTAGAGCAGCTTGTTCTCTTCACCGAGGGTCGCAGCTGCTACCGACCCCCGGCCTTGGCGTTTCCCGAGCGCTTGAATTGGCATGGGGGCACACATCTGCGTGCCTTCTCTCCGAAGTGGCGGTGGTAGAAACAGTGCGTGTCTCTCTGGTGCTCCTTGGCCCCCGCTGCTGCTACCGTCGGTGGCTCCTCGCCTCGTCTGGTCGTCTCGCTGGGCTCCGCCACTGCCGCGTTGACTGTGATCACCCTGGTGGTGAGGATGATCCGGTCTGCCTCCTGGGCTAGCCCACTGTAGTCGCGCGCAGCCAGCAACGGCGAATTGGCCAGAACAGCTCTCGCCACTGTCGGAAGGTTCCGGAGGAAGAGGTGGGCAAACAGAAAGTGCCCATCGCCCGTGCCCATTAACACCAGCATCTTCTCAATCAGGTCTACGGCCAAACCATCTCCTAACTCGGTCCGCGTCAGGAACCTCTCCGCTTTCTCACAGTCAGAATCAGAATCAGAATCAGAATCAGAAAAAGATTTATTGCCAAGTACATTAACAGATCACTGATAACATACGAGAGAATTTGACTTGACACAGAAAATGAACCTGCATTTCCGTGCCGCGGTGCATCTGAAACGCGCCTGTCAGCAGGAGGGTACAGGTAGCATAAGAAATAATACAATAGGAAGGAGCAAAAAAATCGTTGATTCAGAATACTGGTCACATGATCAATATTATGATTACAAGGAGAAAAAAAAGCCCTCAATGCACATCAGCGGACCAAGATTTCACAGGACACAAAGAGAGCAGTGAGTGGATCTTATTTGTCAGTTCATGGATCAATATGAGTGCACTGTTGAAGCAAGTGTTGTATCAATAAGAACAACAAGGACACTTTGGCAGGAGATGTTTTGTCTGGCTACTCGCAATCGTCCTTGCAATTATCCGAGCAGCTGCTGTCCAAGGCCTTGTGCTCAATGTTTTGAAAAAACAGACTGCAGACAATCAGGAGGAATTTTTGTAGGGAAATTGAGCCAAATAGAACTGATCACAGAGAAGGAGCTTTATTTTCTTCTGTAGATTCAGTACTTAATCCTTCATTGCGGGGCGTTGAGTCCGTCGTGGATAGACCTAAGCGTAATCATGATGTAATCCACCTTCTGAGACAGTTCTCCATTTGTCGCTATCAGGGTCTTCTCCAGTTTTTCAATTTGATGGATGCACCTCGCCTGGCCAGCATTTTGATAGGTTGTATCCATCTTCAGCAATTTGCGGTACACCAGGACAATCCCAGTTCCAATCAGAACGATCCCAATCACCATTATTACGAAGACATACAAATCTTCAATATCTTCGATAGAGAGATTAGTCAAGCACAAGATCCTCCAATTACTTGTGTCCCGTAAATAGCCCGCTGGAGCCGTCCCTGCGGGGCAAACAGCTTCCCCCGGAGCACTTTTCCTTGTTGAAAAAATAGTGTCAATTGTGTTCAAAGCCCAGCTTATTAATTCCATAATTTCTTTCGACGGTCAGCAGTTAGACGCAGACAGACAACAGCAAGCTGGGATCCAGTTAGTTGGGGGGGAAGGAAAAAAAAAAGTCAGAGCAAGAGAGAAGGAAAAAGGCGTCTGCTCTCTTTGGAGGCGGAAGTGAGAATGGTGCACAGTCCGAGAGCGTGTAGCGCTGGATGAGCGCAGCCTTGAGTGCCTCATATTTGCTGCTGGCTGGTGGCTGATCGAGCAGGCTCGCTACCTGCTGAGCTGTGCGGGAGTCCAGCACTGCGACCACATGGTAGAATCTGGTGTCGTCTGCCGTTACTCCCTGGAGGGTGAACTGGGCCTCGGTGAGGTGGAACCAAGAGCGCGGGTTGTGCTGCCAGAAATCTGGTAGCTTGACTGAAAAAGCACATGCGTGGCTGGAGGTTCCAGTCTGGGCTGTCTGTGGGATGGCTGCCGCCTTGCTGTAGCTTCCTGACCGGGCCAGCTCCGGGGATCTTGCCTCGTGTTCCATAATACGTCTTGGGTCACCAGTGTGGAGTGTGTGAAATAAGAGTTGGGCTCATGGCACACAGTTTATTACACACTTCACATCTCTCTAGCACAGAATAGACTGAACATTTCAGCAGGCACTCTCCTCTTAAGTTTCATGGCATTTCTCCACACACAACATGACATTTGCATCACACTGCATTCAACCCCCTTCGTCCTTGACTCCTTCCTGCTATCTCGCCAGGAACCTCCTGAGCATTGTTCTCCCATGTTTATCCACTGTCTCTTGTCTGAGATGCTAAATAATCTGGCTCCCCCAAGGTGCTAAAGTCTGGCCTTTTAGTACGGTGAGTTTGTGCCTGGAGTTTTCCTCCTAAAGTCAATAATCATGTCTTTAGTTTTTGTCGTATTCAGCTGCAGGTAGGAATCCTCACACCAGTGAACAAAATCATCAACTACTGGGCCGTGGCCACTCTCACCATCCTGGAGGAGACTGACAATAACTGAGTCATCAGCATACTTTATAATGTGTCTGTTGTCATGTCTGCTCCGACACATGTTTGTGTACAGGATGAAGAGTAGTGGTGACAACACACACCCCTGAGGAGAGTCAGTAGAAGAGCACTTTAGGTCAGACAATGTACCATTGACCCTTACTCTCTGTGTCCTGTTGGTTAAGAAATCCAGAATCCAACCCACCAGATTATTGCTCAAATCAAATTGTTGCAGGAGCCTTTCAACTAAGATATGAGGTTGGATTGTATTAAAGGCGGAGGAAAAGTCCACAAATAAAAGCCTGGTGTGTGTCCCATTAAAATCCAGATGTTTAAAAAGCATGTTAAACAGAGTGACAGTGGCATCCTCCACTCCCCTGTGAGGCCTATAGGCAAACTGCAGAGGATCCAATGCATGCTCAGTCTGCTTTAGGACCTTTAGGACCTCTTTTAGGACCTCTTTTCTTCTTCCGGCTTTTAGAGAGAGCAGACGCTTTTCTCTCCCTCTCCCACCTCCCATTCCCTTACTGATCCCAGCTTGCTGTGTTCTGTCTGTGTCGCTCTTCTTCTGGCTGAATCTTATTCCAAATGGAAAATTATGGATTTGGTGGGATTTGGTGGGCTTTATATGCGATTGACACCACTTCAAAAGAAGATCGGGCTAGGGGGAGCCCAAGTGGACTCATGGACAATTGGGAATTCATGTGTCTGTGTGATTCGACTGAGATGCGGAAGACATCTCTATTTGTTTGGCTTTTGATCACAGGATTTCTATTTTGGCTCTGGAGTTTCCTGATGTATCAGAAATTAAAGAAGTTGGGAGAGCTGATCAAAATGCGGACCCGGCAAAGCTCCTTCAACAACAAATTCGACCAGTTGGGGAGTGCACTGATAGCGGCAATGATGAACTGAATGGTGGCTGATTCAGTAGGTGGTATACATCTGGAGTCGCTGGTGCTCTCCAGGGAATGATTTTAAAGCCTGTATATGGAAATTATGAAGCACAGAATCGCAAGACAGATGGAAATTCTATGCTCTGAGTGAACTGTGCCTTTGACCTTGATTCGGCGCCCTCTCCTCCTGGATGAAGACAAAACAGAAGAGAGTTTGGCTTCTCTCTAACCCAAACAATTAACATCAATTGCTGTTGTTCAGCAGACCGGACTCTTCATGGACAGCGCTATCATGTGTCTAATACAGAACTTTGCCATCTGGCATGCACAAAGAGAGAGAGACTCTGGGGCATGCTTATCTGTGTTTTGAATACATGAACATAACAACTATCCGTTGTCAGGAGGCGCCCCCCTTTGTTGTACATCAGCAACTGATACATTCAACACTGCACTCACACTGATTATTATTTACATGCTGACTACACACACACTGGTCTCTCTTCGCTCCTTTGTATTGTGTGATCTGTATTAGTCTGCTAATTGTGCTTAGAGGGTTTTTTTCTATGTAATCACAATTTTGATTATCTATGCAATCTTTATTTTGATTAACTATGTTTTTTCTCTCTGCCTATTGTGTCATTCCCTCCCCCATCCCCCCTCTTTACCCTCCACTGATGACAGGCGCCCTCATGGCAGCCGCGTCATTGGAGGCGCTTATTGCGCGCCCAATGTCAAGTCAAATTCCTCGTTTGTTTACACTGTAAACATGCTTGGCAATAAAGCTTTCTGATTCTGATTCTGATTCTGATTCACATCTGACCAGTTTTTCAAAAATTTTCATTAAAATTGAAGTCAAAGCAACTGGTCTAAAGTCGTTTATCATTTTAGGACAGCTGGATTTTGGAATGGGAACAACCACGGCTTCTTTCCAGATCTTAGGCACATGTTGTGTCTGTAAGGACTTATTGAAAATGTAATGAAATATAGGACTCAGTTCATGTGCAGAGGACTTTACCAAGTGCCCACATATATTATCAGGGCCATGACTTTTGTTCACTTTTACAGCGCAGAACTCCCTTTTAACATCCTGCATCTTGGATTTCTGTGCTAAAATCAAAGGAGTCAAAACGACCATAAAAACAATTAAGAGCATTAGCCAGCTCTGTGTCCGAATTAAAACTATCTAAAAACACACGATTACTGCGCTCTGTGCTCTGAAGGCCTGCAATAGTTTTCATACTGGCCCAGGCTGAACCAAGTTTCTTTGTTGCCATCTTGCTTTCCAATTCTGATTTATAATTCTGTTTTGCTCTTAAAATTTCGGCCTTCAGCTCTTTTGTGGCAACCTGTAGCTCAGAAACAGACCCCTGTTTAAAGGCAAGTGCTTTCCTTTGTAAGCAGGATTTAACTGATTTTGTAACCCATGGCTTGTTGTTGGGATATATTTTGACACGTTTACGTGGACGGATCTTATTTTTACAGAAAGCCATGTATGAGCATGTGACATCCACCAAAGAGTCCAAATCATCCCCGCAGGCCAGTGTGAACATCTCCCAGTCTGTACAGTTAAAGCACTCCTGGAGGCTGTGCACTGAATCCTCTGTCCACACATCAATGTCTCTCGTCTCCACCTTGCCTCTTCTGAGAGCAGTTTTATATGTGGGCAGCAAATGTACACAGTTGTGATCTGAGGATCCTACAGGGGGAAGGGGGAGTGATTTATAGGCCCTCTCTATGGATCCATAGCACAGGCCTAATGTCTTTTTTCGCCTGGTTGGGCAGGAGACATACTGATAAAAGTTTTTAAGTGTCTTCTTTAAAGAAACATGGTTAAAATCCCCAAGAATGAAGTTTGGCACCTCTGGAGAAATTGATTGCAGCCGCTGGACCACATCAAAGACGGTGCTGGAGGCGGAGTCAGCGTCTGCCCTCGGGTGAATGTACACAGTTGTGATGAAAAGCTGGGGGAACTCGCAAGGCAAATAAAAGGGGCGTAGTGACACAGACAGAAGCTCCACATCGGGTGTACAGATGCACTCTCTGACCGTGACAGATGTGCAGTACTGCTTATTAATGTATAAACATACGCCGCCCCCCTGACGTTTCCCCGTTACCTCTTCCTGCCGATCCAAGTGCAGTAGGGCTCCAAAGCCGTCAATCCACAGGTCTGCGTCTCAGTCATGCGCATTAAGCCAAGACTCGGTGAAAGCCATGACACAGCAGTTCTTAAAGTCCTTCTGGTAGCGTACATTCCCTTGAATTTCATCCACCTTGTTCCTCAGAGATTGTACATTCCCAAAAATCATAGAAGGAAGAGGAATGTTACCAAACTGACGTCTTCTCAGGCGCAATTTCACGCCTCCACACTTTCCACGTTTCCTTCTCCCGTCTCTCTTTTCACCGCTGTGTCCGTCTCTCAAAATAAAGTCCGGCAGTTGCGGCTTAGGCTCAACCACAGCCGCTGCATCAACCGTGTTTAAATGCAGCAACATGTCCCTGGAATAATGTATTCTGCCACCATGATGCCGATCGCGTTTACCTCAGAGACTAAGAGCCGGAGGAAAAGTAGCAGCAGTGCAAAAAAGGGGAGGAAGTCCATATTGATGGAACCAGGGAGCTCGTTGCCATACAGTCCACAAACATTCCAGGACAGAAACGACACAGAGAATTTCGTAAAAACACATTAAAGTGCATAAAAACAAGACACACAGACGACGGACTTTTTCACCAACTGCCGGTCGCTGCGTGCGCATGCTCCCATTTTGTGACATACCATGTTAATGTACTTTAAAAAAAAACAAACTAAACAAAACAAACAAACAAAAAACTTATGACTGACTTGAGTAGACATCAATTATCCCCAGTTTGAGGAAGTCATTTGACACACAGAGAGGAAATTCAAACTCTTAAAATATGCCATTATGCTGAACATAAACTACAAGAGATGGAGAATGATATTGATCCTGATAACCACTTTTTCAATAATATTCATAATCATTGTAATAATAATCATTATCATAATCATTCATAATCATTCATTACACTGAAAAGCAATTCAAAAGTCAAGTGCAACTAGATGGTAAACTATCAATAATACACTTCAACACCAGAAGTCTTTTTTTTTTCCAGTTTATATATACAGTATATTTATTGAGTTTTTGAGGGCCACAAGCAATACAGAAAAAGCAAACAGCAAGAAATGACAAAGAGAACCCTCTTTTTCAGCCCCCAAACTCCCACCCCATCATCCCATCTCCACACACAAAAACAACAAACATAATAATAATAATAATAATAATAATAATAATAATAATAAATACCACAATGCAATACAAATTTGTCAGAAGCAGAAGAATTGCATCCTGAAAACACAATCGGAAATAATGGTGGTCTATTTGGTAATGCACTTTGACCTCTCAGTCCAAGCAAGACCATAGAGGCCACTCCGGAGGGCCTGGGCACCATCTCCTTCTATATAACTCAAAAAGGGGTCCCATATATCAAAAAAACGAAAAGGTTTGTCTTTGAACCAGAAGCTAATAGCTTCTAATGGGATAAGTTCCATCACACCATGAATCCAATGTGTAACTGTAGGAGCAGAGTCTGAAATCCATAAAAGAAGAATACATCTTCTTGCACAAAAGAGAAGCACCTGCAACAATTTGAGTGCAGAGGAGTGAAGATTCAGTGGAATGCAGCTAAGAGGAGTGGGGGCTAGATTTTTCTTGAATATAATATCAATTTCTTTACAAATTTTTACCCAGAAGTCATTAATAGGAGGACATTTAAATAAACAATGAAAATATGAACCTTCAGAAATTTTACACTTAATACAAAATTTTGAAAATAGAGGGCTAACCTTATTGTGTTTCACTGGAGTAATATGAAGCCTGTATATGATCTTGAATTGTAACTCTCTAGCTTTGTTAGTAAAAAGGTACTTTGCACTACCTGACCGCACCTCATCCCATATATCAGTTGAAAATGATTCTCCAAAGTCCACTTCCCAAAGAGATCTGACATGAGCTGTGCAATCACTGGAAGGGACTGAGAGGGTCTTGTAGAACCTAGTGATGAGTTTTCTAGGGTCTGGTTTCTGAATCACCTCCTCCATAGGTGAAAAAAAGTACCCGTTAGGGAGCAGCTTAATAGATGAAGAAATAAAACTACAAATTTGCAGATACCTAAAAAAGTTATTCTGTGGGAGATTATACTTCTTTCTGAGCTGCTCAAAAGACAGCAGAGTGCCCCCTGTCATCAAGTCACCTACAGTTTTTACTCCCCTATCAGACCACAAGGAGAAGGCTTGGTCAGCCAGACCAGGGGGAAAATCCGGGTTTAAATAAATAGGTGTGAGGGGGGAAAAGGAGCCATCCTGATTTCCAAGCTTCTTCACCATCCTCCAAACTTATAAAGTATTCTGTAAAATAAAATTCCCCTTTAATTTGAGACAAACCCATTTCTTAGATGCGTATAATATGTGACTAAGAGGGATAGGGGCCACCAGAGCCGCCTCTATATTAAGCCAGGTGGATGTGGGATCATTTTTAAACCAGTGCCAAATGTAAATAGAGAGGGAAGCAATTTGATAGCGCCTAAAATCTGGCACTGCCAGGCCTCCTTCATCCAGTGGGTGCTGTAATGTGCTAAGTTTTAACCTGGCTCGCTTGTTCCTCCACAGAAAAGATGTCAAAGAGCTATTAAGAATAGCAAGTGATTTTCTTGTTAAAAGAGCTGGGATCATCTGGAAGGGGTACAATAACAGAGGAAGTATAACCATTTTGACAAGGTTGACCCTTCCTAAGAGAGACAGAGGCAAGGCCGTCCAGCGAGCCAAGTCCTCCTTGATTCTACGAATTACAGGAACAAAGTTGGCTTTATATAAGCCAGAAAGAGAGGGAGTAATGTGTATGCCCAAATAAACAAAACCTGATGGAGACCAGCGGAAGGGGGTAGAGCACAGTGGAGACCAAGATACCCGAGGGGTAAGGGGCATGGCTTCAGATTTAGAGTAGTTAATCTTATAACCTGAAAAATGACCAAAAGAATTAATTATTTCAACAACTCTTGTAATAGAAGATTCTGGGTTACTTAGATACAGGAGGACATCATCACAATAAAGGGAGATTTTATGATTTGTGGGACCCACATCTATACCTGTTACTAAGGAATCACATCTAATGGCCTCCGCTAAGGGCTCCATAGCGAGGGCAAACAGAATTGGTGAGACTGGGCAGCCCTGTCTAGAACCACGTCTCACTGTGAATGTGGAGGACCTCAGGCCTCAGTCTCTTCGCCAATATATTGGCTAATAATTTTCGGTCAACGTCCAGCAAGGCAATTGGCCTGTAGGATGTGCATTCATCTGCAGGTTTGCTCTTCTTTAGGATTAAAGAAATATTTGCATCCATCATAGTGTCAGGAAGAGCCCCAGAGTCAAAGGAGTAAGACAGCATATTGAGAAGGGGATCAATTAGCAAATCCTTAAAAGCCTTATAAAATTCTGAGGTCAGACCATCAGGCCCCGGAGCCTTATTATTTTGTAAGCTATTAATCGCCTCTATAACTTCTTCACGGGAAATAACCCTATTCAACAGCTCTTTTTGTGTATTAGATGCTTGAGGTAGTTTGACTAATGATAAAAAATTATGCATCAAAGTCTCCGAGTTGTGATTTGACTCAGAAGTGTATAAGCCTTCATAGAAGGAAAGGAAAGAGTTGTTAATATCTTTGTTGTTATAAACTCTTTTACCAGAACTATCCTTTATGCCTAGAATAGCCTGGGAGCCAGTATTACCTTTTATTAAATTTACCAGATACTTGCTTGGCTTATTGCCGAATTCATATACAGTGGGGCAAAAAAGTATTTAGTCAGCCACCAATTGTGCAAGTTCTCCCACTTAAAAGATGAGAGAGGTCTCCAATTTTCATCATAGGTATACCTCAACTATGAGAGACAAAATGAGAGAAAAAAAAATCCAGAAAATCACATTGAAGGATTTTTAATGAATTAATTGGTAAATTCCTCGGTAAAATAAGTATTTGGTCACCTACAAACAAGCAAGATTTCTGGCTCTCACAGACCTGTAACTTCTTCTTTAAGAGGCTCCTCTGTCCTCCACTTGTTACCTGTATTAATGGCACCTGTTTGAACTCGTTATCAGTATAAAAGACACCTGTCCACAACCTCAAACAGTCAGACTCCAAACTCCACTATGGCCAAGACCAAAGAGCTGTCAAAGGACACCAGAAACAAAATTGTAGACCTGCACCAGGCTGGGAAGACTGAATCTGCAATAGGTAAGCAGCTTGGTGTGAAGAAATCAACCGTGGGAGCAATTATTAGAAAATGGAAGACATACAAGACCACTGATAATCTCCCTCGATCTGGGGCTATGCAAGAGCTCACCCCGTGGGGTCAAAATGATCACGAGAATGGTGAGCAAAAATCCCAGAACCACACGGGGGGACCTAATGAATGACCTGCAGAGAACTGGGACCAAAGTAACAAAGGCTACCATCAGTAACACACTACGCCGCCAGGGACTCAAAACCTGCAGTGCCAGACGTGTCCCCCTGCTTAAGCCAGAACATGTCCAGGCCCGTCTGAAGTTTGCTAGAGAGCATTTGGATGATCCAGAAGAGGATTGGGAGAATGTCATATGGTCAGATGAAACCAAAATAGAACTTTATTGTAAAAACTCAACTTGTCGTGTTTGGAGGAGAAAGAACACCATACCTACTGTGAAGCATGGGGGTGGAAACATCATGCTTTGGGGCTGTTTTTCTTCAAAGGGACCAGGACGACTGATCCGTGTAAAGGAAGGAATGAATGGGGCCATGTATCGTGAGATTTTGGGTGAAAACCTCCTTCCATCAGCAAGGGCATTGAAGATGAAACATGGCTGGGTCTTTCAGCATGGCAATGATCCCAAACACACTGCCCGGGCAACGAAGGAGTGGCTTCGTAAGAAGCATTTCAAGGTCCTGGAGTGGCCTAGCCAGTCTCCAGATCTCAACTCCATAGAAAATCTTTGGAGGGAGTTGAAAGTCCGTGTTGCCCAGCGACAGCCCCAAAACATCATTGCTCTAGAGGAGATCTGCATGGAGGAAAGGGCCAAAATACCAGCAACAGTGTGTGAAAACCTTGTGAAGACTTACAGAAAACGTTTGACCTCTGTCATTGACAACAAAGGGTATATAACAAAGTATTGAGATGAACTTTTGTTATTGACCAAGTACTTATTTCACCAAGGAATTTACCAATTAATTCATTAAAAATCCTTCAATGTGATTTTCTGGATTTTTTTTTCTCATTTTGTCTCTTATAGTTGAGGTATACCTATGATGAAAATTGGAGACCTCTCTCATCTTTTAAGTGGGAGAACTTGCACAATTGGTGGCTGACTAAATACTTTTTAGCCCCACTGTAACTTATGCTTACCAAGCAGTATAGATCTCTGAGCTTCTTTAGATAAAAGTGCATCTAGAGCTGCTATGGTGGCATCAATTTGAGATCTCAGGTTATCTGAAGGTTTAAAATTAAATTTACGTTGTAGTTCACTTATCTACCATCAAGAAACTGTTGCTCTGTCCTCTGTTTTTTCTTAAGATTTGCCAAGAATGATATAGTAAAGCCTCGAATAACAGCTTTACCAGTTTCCCAAAGTAAATTAGATGATACAGCAGAAATATTATTTTCAGCAATAAAATGATTAAACTGTTCTGATAGATATGTTTTGAAATTGGGATTTTTAAGAAGGTAATTTGGAAAGCGCCATTGCCCCCTAGTGCTTTGAGTCTTGCTGGACATGACCAAAAATATGGGTGAGTGATCACTGATAATAATATTGCCAATGGAGCAAGAGAGTACTCTTTGAAGGGCATATTTAGGAGTAAAAAAATAATCAATTCTAGAAGATGTTTTATGCACTTTTGAGTAAAATGTATACTGTCGATCAGTGGGGTGAAGGGTCCTCCAAGTATCAATGAAGTGAATATCAGCACAACAACCAAGTAAAGAGCGAGCTTGTCCCACAATAGACTGCTGTTTTTGAGGATCTAACTAGACGTGTATATAGACAACATTTGAAATTGCCCGCTATCACAGAGGATTCAGCAGTCCACTCAGAAAACAGAGAGAATACCTTAGTATAAAAATCAGTTTAACGAATCGGGGGGGGGGGCATACACATTTAAATAGGACACAGGGTCCCCAAAGAGTGTCCCTCTAATCATGACATACCTTCCTGCAGTATCGGCCTTAATCTCTACCCCTGTCAAAGGAAGGGATTTATGAACCAAAATGGCTACCCCTCTGCTGTTAGTAGTGAAGGAGGAATAGTAGATCTGGCCCACCCATTCCCTTCTTAACTTCAGGTGTTCATCGTTGTTTAGATGGGTCTCTTGGAGGAATGCTATCTGTACCCTCTCTTTTTTTAAATAGTTAAGAATTTTTTTTACGTTTAATAGGGGTCTGGATCCCATGTACATTCCAAGAACACAATTTAATTTCTGCACTGCTAGCCATTATTCCAAATGATACGGATAATACTTTTGTTTAAAAGTTTATACATTGAGAATTTATATATGGAACCTCCTGACAAATACAAACAATACAAAAAAACCCAAAACAAACAGAAAAGGGGAGTGTGGAGAAAAAAAAATGAAAAACACAAAACCTCCCTCATACTTTAAACGCTTCCCTAAACTGAGCGTCTACACCCTACAAAACACAACTTAACTCTGCACTAAACCAGTGCTCCATACACAAATGTATAGTTTAAACATCTGAAAAACTTTAAAAATAAAATACTCCTTTAAAAAAAAAAAAGGGGTAATATGAACACTGATATTACCTCGATTCACTACATCCAAATCCGAACAATGAAACAGCTTAAAGTGAATTAAAAAGTCCATAAAGTGACAAGAAAAAGAACTTATTAAACTGCTTAATTTTGTTACAACTCGCCGCTCATTAGCGGCGCCAGCTGAGCGCACACCTGCACCTCGTCAGCGGCGGAGCATATAAGCCGCTCTGCCCTGAGCTTCGGCCTGAAGCCGTCTGTTCCCTTCGGCTACTTGCTTCAGAGGAACCCCCTCGCCAAACAGCAAGATTGCTCACGTAAGCATACCTCCACGTGTGTTCCAGTCTCTCCCCTGTGCACAGGTGGAACTTCCCCGGCGGCGGACTCCGCCCCTGCTTCACCACCTCGCTGCTGCTGTCAGGTGCATCGTCAGGTCACTGTCTTCTGGACGCTCCCTTGTGCACGCCTGCCACCTGCCCTGCCAAGTAAGCCAACAGACCTCTCATTACTTGTTGTACTGGTTTGGTGCCCGTCACCTTCTCCCTGTGCTCTCTCCCCAGGGTTGTCTGGCTGTACGGTTTCCTGCCTCCGTGCCTGACGCTGACGTCCACCACCAGTACATCCACATTCCACAGACACGCATCCACACACACACTTGCTGTTAAATAAACTGTTAAACCTATTCTGAGCCTGCGTGTGTGTCTCCTGAGCCGTGCGTAATGTCACTACGGCTTCAGCAGAGCGGCTCGGCGGACAGCGGGCTCACGCGCCGTCTTACCATCTTTAAGGCTCAAATAGATTTGATAGTTTATCAACAACAGGTGATGTTGAATCAATTGACTAAGATTACTGACCGGTTAGACCGCCTGGACCCCCGTCAGCCGTTCCCCCCGGCTCGTCAGGGAGGCGCAGCTCCAGCTGCTCCAGCGGCCGTCCAGCCTGCTCCGGGTGTCCCAGCCCGACTCACTCCTATCCCGACCTCCGCCCGCTTTAGCGGTAAGCTTGGTGGAGCGCCGAGGTTCATTATGCAGTGTGAGTCGGTGTTCCTGCGCGTCGCCGGAGATTTTCCCTCAGACCACAGCCGAATTTGCTTCATAGGAAATCTCCTGGAGGGTCGTGCGCTCACCTGGGCTTATGCCGTAATGGCGAAGCCCAGCTACGCCACCCTCACCTATGGCCAGTTCATTAAACTATTCCTGGAGGTCTTTGATCACTCTCGTTTTGAGAGTGTCCAGGTCGATCGCCTCCTCAGCCTTCAGCAGGGGAGCCGATCGGCCGCCGATTATGCCATTGACTTCCGGGTTACAGCGGAGGAGGTTGGCTGGGAGGAACGCGCCCTCTGTGGCATCTTCCTCCGCAGTTTAAACTCTGGTCTGAGGGATGAACTGGCTGGTCGGGATCTCCCTGGAACATTTGCGGAGCTAATCTCTCTCACCATCAGCTCGGATAACCGGCTGCGCGAGCGCGCCTCGGAGCGGAAGTTGCCTTCTCGCTCGCGGGGTGCCTCATCACGCCCGTCCCAAGCTCGCCCCCTGGCGTTACTGCCATCGGAGGTTTCCGAGGAGTCGGAACCTATGGTGATGGCCCGGGCAAAGCTCCCCCTTGCGGAGAAACAACGCCGCCGTGAGTTGGGTCTCTGCATGTATTGCGGAGACAACCAGCACATTGTGGAGCGTTGCCCGGAGAAGCCCAAACGGGGAGGTCCGCGAATCACTGTAGGGGGCCTCGCGGACGCTAACCGGTCAACTCCCCTCACTCATTTGTCGCTGCCCATCCGTTTCTGCCACAACACCATAGGGCATTTCACTCATGCACTGGTGGACTCAGGAGCGGAAGGCAGCTTTATTTCACAAAGCCTGGCAACCCGGTTAGGCATCCGTTGCCAGCCCCTTAAAGCTCCTCTCACCCTCATCAATCTCTCCCGTGCATCTCTGGGCAAAGTAACCCACCGGACTAACCCCGTTTCTGTCATCGTCTCTGGGAATCACCTGGAGGAGATCTCCTTCTACATCTTGCCTTCCTCAGTGTCTCCAGTGATCCTGGGTTATCCGTGGCTCCGTCTCCATAACCCCGTCCTGGATTGGAAGACCGGGAAGGTAACAGCCTGGAGTACCTTCTGTATGAGCACCTGCCTCCAATCCGCTGCCTGCTCGCCATCCTCTCCTCCCATGGTCAAGGATGCCGCGCCCCCGGACCTCTCCTTGGTGCCCGTGGAGTTTCACGACCTGGGCGCAGTCTTCAGTAAGTCCAAGGCAATGTCCCTTCCTCCACACAGGCCTTATGACTGCGCCATAAACCTCCGCCAGGGGGCGCCGCTCCCTTCGGGACGCCTCTACAGCCTGTCAGCACCGGAGAAGGAGGCCATGAACTCGTACCTTAAGGAATCTCTCAGCGCAGGTATTATTCGCCCATCGTCATCGCCATTAGGTGCAGGGTTCTTCTTCGTGGGCAAGAAGGATGGCTCGCTTCGTCCGTGCATCGACTTCCGAGCCCTAAACGACATCACGGAGAAGGACCGTTACACCCTGCCCCTGATGGACACTGCCTTCCACTCCCTCCAGGGGGCGACCTGGTTTACCAAGCTGGATCTCCGCAGCGCGTACCACCTCGTCCGGATCCGGGAGGGAGACGAATGGAAAACAGCCTTCCGTACCCCGAACGGCCACTTTGAATACCTGGTCATGCCGTTCGGGTTAACCAACGCTCCAGCCGTCTTTCAGCGCCTGATAAATGACGTTCTCCAGGATTTCTTTGGCCTGTTTGTGTTCGTCTACCTGGATGACATTCTCATTTTCTCCAAGTCCAGGGATGAGCACCAGGTGCATGTGAGACGGGTCCTACAGAGGTTACTGGAGATTCGGTTGTACGTGAAGGTGGAGAAGTGTGAATTCTATGCCAAGAAGACGTCATTTCTCGGGTTTGTCCTCTCCCATGACCAGGTGCTCCCAGACCCAGCCAAGATTAAAGCGGTGGTAGATTGGCCAACTCCCACATCTAGAAAGCAGGTGCAACAATTCGTCGGCTTTGCCAACTTCTACCGCCGCTTTGTGCCCAACTTTGGAGCCATCGTCGGCCCTCTGACCCGTCTCACCTCCCCTAAAAACCGGTTCCAGTGGACTGAAGAGGCCGCAGCGGCCTTCCAGGTGCTGAAGGCGGAATTTTCATCCTCCCGGGTCCTCAGCCAGGTCGATCCCTCTTTGCAGTGCATCGTGGAGGTCGACGCCTCGGATACGGGGGGTGGGGGCGGTGCTGTCTCAGCGGTCACCTGCTGATGGGGTCAAACGGCCTTGCGCCTTCTTCTCCCGGCGCTTGTCCCCGGCGGAGCGCAACTACGACGTGGGGGACAGGGAGCTTCTTGCCATCAAGCTTGCGCTCCAAGAGTGGCGTCACTGGCTGGAGGGGGCCGCCCTGCCCTTCGTGGTGTTAACGGTCCACAAAAATCTGGAGTATTTAAGAACTGCCAAGCGCCTGAACGCCCGCCAGGCCCGTTGGTCCCTGTTTTTTGCTAGGTTCTGTTTCACCATCACATTCAGACCGGGCTCCAAAAACGGACTCCCTGACGCCCTCTCCAGGCAATTCGCTCCTGAAGATTCGGGGGACGCTGTTCATACCATCCTGCCCAGGTCGTGCATCGTGGGAGCCGTTACTTGGGAGATCGAGGATAATGTCCGGAAGGCGCAGGAATCAGAACCGGATCCGGGCGACGGACCGGAGGGGAGGCTCTACGTTCCATCCTCCGTTCGGGGGGAGGTCATCCATTGGCTCCATACATCCAAGCTAGCCTGCCATCCTGGGACCTCCCGAATGATTGACCTGCTCCAACGCTCCTTTTGGTGGCCGGGGTTGCGCAAGGACGCTGCCCGCTATGCCCGGGCCTGCCCCGTCTGTGCCACCAGTAAGTCTGGCAACTCTCCTCCTGCGGGTTTGCTCCAGCCCCTGCCCGTCCCTGGTAGGCCCTGGTCGCACATCGCATTAGACTTCGTCACTGGTCTCCCTGTCTCTAACAACTTCGACACTGTCCTGACCATTGTCGACCGGTTCTCCAAGGCTGCCCATTTCGTGCCATTATGGGGGCTACCCTCTGCCTTGGAGACGGCAGATCTCCTCGTCCAACACGTGGTCAGGCTGCATGGGATACCAGCTGACGTGGTCTCCGACCGGGGTCCCCAGTTCGCCTCTGACGTCTGGCGGAGTTTCTGCAGGACACTAGGAGCCCAGGTAAGCCTCTCCTCCGGTCATCACCCCCAATCAAACGGGCAGTGTGAACGGACCAACCAGGAGCTGGAGGCTGCTCTCCGCTGCGTCACTGCCTCGAAGCCTGCGTCATGGAGCAAACACCTCGCTTGGGTAGAATATGCTCACAACACCGCTCGCTCTTCAGCCACAGGGATGTCCCCTTTCAAGGTGTCCCTGGGTTACGACCCCCCTTTGTTTCCCTCGCTGGAGAATGAGTCGGCAGTCCCCACGGTCCAGGCTCACCTCAGGCGGTGTCGTTCCATCTGGACAGCCGCGCGCAATGCGCTTTTACGCACGGCGGAGCGCAATAAGGCCACGGCGGATCGGCGAAGAAGACCTGCTCCTGCCTACCAGGTAGGCCAACCAGTCTGGATATCCACGCAGGATGTGAACCTGAAGGGTGAGAGGAGGAAGTTGGCTAAACGCTTCATGGGTCCATTCCCCGTCACCAAGATAATCAACCCGGTGGCAGTGCGTGTTGCTACTCCCCCCTCCTTCCGCATCCATCCCACCTTCCACGTCTCCAAGGTGAAACCGGTGGTGTCTGATCCCATCTGCCCTCCTCCTGCTACGCCGCCCGCGCCTCGGATGATTGATGGCCATCCGGCTTGGACTGTCTTGACCATCTTTGACTCCCGACGCCGGGGTCACAGGCTACAGTATTTGGTGGACTGGGAGGGCTATGGTCCAGAATGGAAGCAATGGGTTCGTTCCTCGTTCGTGTTGGATCGCTCTCTCATCACCGAGTTTCACCGGAAGTACCCCAATAAACCATCGCCAGGAGGCGCTGCTAGAGGGGGGAGTACTGTTACAACTCGCCGCTCATTAGCGGCGCCAGCTGAGCGCATACCTGCACCTCGTCAGCAGCGGAGCATATAAGCCGCTCTGCCCTGAGCTTCGGCCTGAAGCCGTCTGTTTCCTTCGGCTACTTGCTTCAGAGGAACCCCCTCGCCAAACAGCAAGATCGCTCACGTAAGCATACCTCCACGTGTGTTCCAGTCTCTCCCCTGTGCACAGGTGGATCTTCCCTGGCGGCGGACTCCGCCCCTGCTTCACCACCTCGCTGCTGCTGTCAGGTGCATCATCAGGTCACTGTCTTCTGGACGCTCCCTTGTGCACGCCTGCCACCTGCCCTGCCAAGTAAGCCAACAAACCTCTCATTACTTGTTGTACTGGTTTGGTGCCCATCACCTTCTCCCTGTGCTCTCTCCCCAGGGTTGTCTGGCTGTACGGTTTCCTGCCTCTGTGCCTGACGCTGACGTCCGCCACCAGTACATCCACATACCACAGACACGCATCCACACACACACTTGTTGTTAAATAAACTGTTAAACCTATTCTGAGCCTGCGTGTGTGTCTCCTGAGCCGTGCGTTATGTCAAATTTATATATGTCTGGAAACTGGAGACTGCCCCAAAGGGCTAGTGAAAAGTTACCCATTGGTGTCATCTGCATGGACCACTCAGAGGGATGGGCTATGGTCTCTGAATAAAAATTCTCCACCTCCTCCGCTGTATCAAAGCTGTATTTGCCGCCGTTGAATGACACTTGGAGTCAGGCAGGAAACACCAAGCCATATCTGACATCTGCAGCGTGAAGCTTTTGCTTGATGTTAATGAAAGATGCCCTCCGTTTGGCGACATCAGCAGTAAAATCGGGGAAAATGTAGACTTTGTGACCGCAGAAAGTAAGCGGTCCCTTCTCTCTGGCGAGCTGGAGGATGCGTTGTTTCACTCTGAAATGGTGCACCTTTACAATCATGGGTCTCGGGGGAGTGTTTTGACCCTGGACAGGCCGGGAAGCAAGGCGATGCGCTCGGTCCAACATCTCAGGCCCGTCAGGTACCTCCATACCCAGCGTCTCGGTGAAGAAGTCGGTCATAAATGTTGTAACTTGTGGCCCCTCTATGTTTTCCGGTAGACCAAGCACACGGAGATTTTGGCGTCTGCTCCTCGACTCAAGGTCCTCCATTTTAGCCATTAGCAGTTTGTTGCATTTCTCCAGCGTTTCACACCTGGCTTCGAGCGCCGTAATCCTGTAGTCACACACCAGCAAAGAAGTTTCGACCTCAGTCAGACGTGTCCCAAACGAGTCCATAGAAGTCTTCAGTGTGCCTAATGAGTCCCGCGTTTCAGCTCGGAAACTTTCAATTAGCCTTACCAGGCCCAAAAGTGATGGTTCTTCTCAGTCCTCATCAACGCCATGTACAGGAGACGGGTAGTTGGCTTTCTCATTAGCTTGACGGTTAAGGGCTTGGGTAGAGCGTTCCTGACTGGAAGGGTTCTTCCCAGACATGTCAGCGGGTTTTTCAAGTGGTACCAATATGATGAGGAGAAATATAATGAGATACAGTGACGTTTAAAATAACATTTATGAAAAGGTATATCGGAGCTGGTAAGGGCGTGTCTACTCCGTATCCATGCTCCGCCCTGATGGTTCAACAACTTAACAAAAACTTTCCACAGATTCAGGACTACTTAAAACAGCTAGACAAAAAAATTACAGCTATCGCAGTCTCTGAAACTTGGCTTAATGAAGAGCAGGCTCCTCTGATTTGCAATCGAGGGATATCAAATGTTTAATATTAACAGATCTCAAAAAAAGGGTGGTGATGTTGCATTGTATATTGATGACCTGTATAGGTGTAAGCTTGTAAATAGAATGTCCTTTGCACTACCAGGGATTCTGGAATGTGTTACTTTTGAGATTGACCAAGATAATCTATCTATTTATTTAGATAATTTATCTATTTATTCCACCTAGCAACAATGCTCCACACTATGTGTGTTTATATATTTACATATTTATTCCATCTAGCTACAATGCTCCGCACTGTGCGTGTTTATATATCTACATATTTATTCCATCTAGCTACAATGCTCCACACTGTGTGTTTATATATTCATATATTTATTCCATCTAGCTACAATGCTCCGCACTGTGTTTATATATTTACATATTTATTCCATCTAGCTACAATACTCCGCACTGTGTGTTTATATACTGATATATTTATTCCATCTAGCTACAATGCTCCGCACTATTTATATATTTGTTACATCTAGCTACAATGCTCCGCACTGTGTATATATATACAGTATATATATATATATATATATATATATATATATATATATATATATATATATATATATATATATATATATATATATATATATATATATGTACATATGTATACTCACTGCTCTTGTTTTTTTTCTCTTGCCTTCTGATTGTTGCTCTGAGTGCTGCTATCCCTGTGCTGTTGCAATCCTGGAATTTCCCCATTGTGGGACTAATAAAGGCTTATCTTATCTATCTTATCTTATAAAACAAAAAATCTAATTATAATCTATATATATAGAATGCGGAGAACTTGCATTGAGACATTCAGAGATAAATTAGTCGAGCTTTACAATAATATTACTAATAAGAAAATGGTTGTAATTTGTGGAGATTTCAATATTAATTTACTAAATCCATTTCAACAAAATGTAATTACAGAGTTCATGAATTCTATGTACAGTATGAGTCTATATCCCCCTATAACACATCCCAGTAGACTCACAGTTCACACTGCTACACTTATTGAAAACCTGTTTGTTAATATTATTGATAAGAAAATAGAAAGTGGATTATTGATAAATGATATAAGTGACCATTTGCCAGTCTCTGCAATTATCCATGGCCGCATGGGGGCCAATACAGAAAAAAAAAAACTTTAAAATCTTTCATATACAAATCACAAAATGCAATCAGTTCTTTTAAAGAAGACTTGCTGAAGCAAGACTGGACAAAAGTCTATGTATCAGATGTAAATGAAGCCTATGACACATTTATGAACATTGTAACAACTCTTTATGAAAAAAATGTCCATTAGTAAAGAAAAAGCTAAAATATAAATTTGTCGACAAGCTATGGTTAACCAAAGGATTACAAAAGGCGTGTAAAAAGAAAAATTTATTATATAAAGCTTTTCTAAAGAAAAGGACAAAAGAAGCAGAGCAGCGGTATAAAACATACAAAAATAAGTTAAAATATATAATGAGATGTAGTAAAAGAGACTATTACAGTAAAGAACTGGAGAAAAACAGAGACAATATTAAAAATATATGGACAATACTTAACAATATTATTGGAAATAAAAATAGAAATACAAGCTACCCAACCAATTAAAAAAAAAAATTATAATAAAACGACTCAGAATGTGAATGCAGTCTCACCTGCAGATGAATTTAATAACTTTTTTGTTAACATTGGTCCTAATTTGGCTTGAAGAAATACCCATTACGGCACCTACGGGTGATACAATAAGCAAAAACACTGCTATAAAAGACTCCATTTTCATAAAGAACACAGACGAGAGAGGTCATTGAAATTGTTAAATCGTTTAAAAGTAAAACATCTATGAACTGTGATGGTATTGACATGCTCTTAGTCAAAACTATTATTAAATGCTTAGTGAAACCACTGACGTATATCTGTAACCTGTTTCTCCAAACAGGTATATTTCCCAATGCAATGAAAATAGCTAAATTAATTCCGATATTCAAGACGGGTGACAGAGGGGAATTTTAAAACTATAGACCAATTTCACTATTGCCGGAATTTTCCAAGATACTTGAAAAAATATTCTGTGAGAGAATTGACAACTTCATAATAAAAAATAATTTATTGTGTGAGCAGCAATATGGGTTCAGACACAAGAGGACAACTGCATTTGCTCTAATGGAATTTATAGAAAAAATAACAACTGCCATTGAAAATAAAGAGCATTCATTTGGGGTATTCCTGGATCTTAAAAAAAACCCAAAAACCTTTGATACAGTGGATCATAATTTATTATTAAAGAAACTACAAAATTGTGGTATTGCGGGGGTAGCACTGTCCTGGTTATGTAGTTACTTAAAGAGTAGATATCAGTATGTATGTGTTGGTAACAAAAACAGTTACTGAAGGTTACTTGTGGAGTCCCACAGGGTTCAGTTTTGGGGCCACTGTTATTCAATATGTATATAAATGATATATGTAAAGTCTAGGAAAAAAATGGATTTAATATTGTTTGCCGATGACACTAATTTATTATTCAGTGGAAGCAATTTGGAACAACTTTTGGATACACTCGGAAAGGAATTAGGAAAGCTTAAACTGTGGTTTTATTCAAACAAATTAACGCTCAATTTAAGTAAGACAAAATTTATAGTTTTTTAACAACCATCACAACAACTTAGTATCTAAACTCAGTGTAAATAGTGTAGAGATTGAAAGGGTATCCGAAACTAAATTTCTTGGAGTAATAACTGATAATAAACTGTGTTGGAAGTCACATGTTAATTATATTAAAGGTAAAATATCTAAATCAATTGCAACACTACACAGAGTGAAATATTTGCTGAATCAACCCACATTATATACTTTGTATCATTCATTAATACTCCCATACATGACATATTGTACTGAAGTATGGGGAAATATATATAAAACAAACATATATGCAGTCTTTATGCTTCAGAAGAGAGCTATTAGAATAATAAACAAAGCTGCTTACAGGGAACCAACAATTAAATTAAAAGCTCTCAAGTTGAAAGATCTGGTTGACTTTAAAACTGCAATAATAATGTTAAAGTGAAGAATCTATCACTGCCCACAAATATCCAAAAGTTGTTCCAAATAAGGGAGAAACAATATCATTTCAGAGGAACATGTATATTTCAAAAACCTTCAGTGAGAACTACCACCAGGAAACACTGTGTTTCAGTGCAAGGAGTCAGATCGTGGAATGCTTTTGGAGCTGAATTAAAATCATGTACAACGCTTGGACTATTTAAACAAAAACTAAAGGAAGAAATACTGCAAACATAAATACAAGATGACATGTAAAATCACACAAGGATTGTCATATCCAGTCTGTGTCGTGTTGCTGCTTAGTTTTTTTTGTCACATTTTGTCTTAGCTTTGTTCTGAATTGTAATCGCTCTTGTTTTGTTTTTCTTTTGAATTCTTGGATGGAAAATGGGTGGGCAATAAAAGCTGCGGCTTCAGCCATCACCCATTTCGGATAACTTATGTTGAACTGTATAATCAGAGGAGTTATTGTTTGATTTGACCTTGTTGGATTTCCCCCCCCCCCTTTGCTATATTGTTCTGTTTCTTTTTTTTTTAATCTTTACTTTTAATCTATCCGAAATAAAGATTCATTCATTCTTCACTCCTCCATCACACAACTGCTTTGGGCTATATACTCAAAAAAAAAAAAAGTTCCACTGAAAAGACAAATTTGCTGACAGATATTTCATGAACATGATTTTTTTGAACATGAACAGAATTGTATGAAATTTGCTGGTTCGCTGAAGATCGTGACTCTGGCGTTTCATCGTGACTCTGGCGTTTCATCAAATTTGAATTGCTAAATCAGGAGTTGAACCCAAAAATACATGTCAGAGGGAAACTGTACAAATTGATTGGCCTGGAAAATCAAAACGGATTGACATTTTTGGATAATTTTAACAATTTTTCATGATCAATGTCTGCAGATGATCGCTGCAAGCAATTTGGATGAAGAAGAAACGTAACTTTGTCATTCAATCCATATAACAGAATGAAATAACATTTCTCCTATCTACAATCTTAATCACATCTAGAATCAGAGGGGCCACTGCCATGCAAGGCACCACAACAAACAACTATGGGACAGATGCACTACCACTTGGCCACCACTCCGGTATAAATGGCCTAGGAGGAGTTCATTTTGAGTTCAATTATACATTTTTAAAAATATGGTTCAGAAAACTTAATTTTGAGAGTTTGCCACCAGTGACAAATAGTTGCGGAAGGTTTCAGTGAATAGAATGATGAAAGAATTTTAGTCAAGGCCCGGCCTGTCATGATTTAATGTGTTTGAGGAGGCTTAAATGCTGGGCTACCACTTAGAAGAACACTCAGACAGACATGAGAAGTTACACCACTTTAATAAAAAAAACAACAAAACCCTATACACAACACGCTACTTTAAAGTAGAACTGAACCCACCTTTTGGCGCAAAAAGTACAATAGCAGATTAATTCCTTATTACCTATTGTATTTTTCAACACATAAAAGAAATTTTTAGGCTGTGCGATGGCCAAGCTATAAGCCGATAAACTTTTGCCTCTGGCTGGCAGTGCCAAACAAACCGGAAGTACTGCAGACGACGCTGCGTGACGTCACGAGTGTGATCCCTAAACAAAACAACAATGGCAGATGATAGCAGTTCCAGCAGTCAAGAACACCAGAGTTTTCAGAGTGAAGAGGCATTCAGGATCGGTGACGAGACAGAGGAGGATGCAGGAGTGTGGCAGGTGGCAGGCGTGCACAAGGGCGAGCCCGGGAGACAGCGACCTGATGCACCTGTGACAGCAGCTGGCAGACGGCGATGCAGAAGCGAGGTCCGCCGCCGGGGAATACACCTGTGCACAGGGGAGAGACTGGAAAGGCAAAGGTAGGTATGCTTACGCTGTAGATCTTGCTGGGAGATGAGGGGGTTCCTCTGCAGCAAGAGGGCTGAAGGAATCAGACGGCTTCATGCTGAAGCCCAGGGCAGAGTGGCTTATATCCCACGCTGCTGACGAGGCGCAAGTGTGCGCGGAGCTGGCGCCGCTAATGAGCGGCGAGTTGTAACATATCCAGCCTGTGTTGTGTTGTAGCTTAGTTTTCTTTTTTCTCTGTCACATTTTGTCTTAGTTTTGTTTTGAATTGTAATCGCTCTTGCCTGTTTTCTCTTTTGAATTCTTGGATGGAATATGGGTGGGCAATATAAGCTGCGGCTTCAGCCATCACCCATTTCGGATAACTTACGTTGAATTGTATAATCAGATGAGTCATTGTTCAATTTGACCTTGTTGTTATATCATTCAGTTTCTTTCAACCTGTACTGTACTATCCGAAATAAATAGAACATCAGGTATCAACACGGAGAGCCCGCACAACTCAAAATCCACCTCTCTGACCACCGCTCCACTCCTCTCCGCCCACCTCTTCACCGCTCGGGAATCTCGCAAGCTGATTGGCCGAGACGTTTTACCTTGCAAGCTGATTGGCCGAGACGTTTTACCTTGCAAGCTGATTGGCCGAGACGTTTTACCCAGCTTCTCTCCCTGCAGAGCGCCCATACCCAGCGAAGGAAGACCACATTCATTGTTCTTTATCGCTCGTGTTGCTTAGTGGCACTTTTCGCTGTTCTCTTGTGCCTTTTTGTGCAAAATAGTGCTTGTGACGCCCTTGGGGGGGGGTGACGCTACTTCGCGGTTTTTCACTTTCCGCGGTTGGTTCTGGTCCCCATCAAACGTGATAAGTGAGGGATCACTGTAATATCTATATCTAGAAACGCATCGCTTCCCGGTCGCTTTTCCTCCCCCTTTCTTTTCTTTCGTCGCCATGACAGCTTTCCTTGGCCACTGAACAGATCTTCCCAGGTGTTGGAAGTGTTTTGTAGTTGACTATCACGACAAAATGCATCAAAAACAACCAGTGTCGACGTGCTCGCAATGGTAAACATGGAGGACTGTGTCACACTTGTGACGTCACGCGGAACTCCAGCTGCACTTCCGGTTAATCGGCGGATTTGTCTGATTTTTCAGGGCGGGAAATTCAAAATCGCGATTTTCTCCAAGATTCCGGGATTTGTGGAGGGGGTGCCAATGATAAATTATCTTTATAATTGTATGTACTATCACCCAGTGCCGTTCAATGCCGTTCAGTTCAGTTCTACTTTAAGGAATAAATGCACACACCACAATTAATGAAACCCGCAACAAAGACGCCACACAATAAACAGGAAAACAGTTGCATGTTGGAGCCACATGCAGCCTAGGATGAAAGAGAGGAGAAGAATGATTAGTGATGGGAATGGCACACGGGAGAAGGACAACTGAGGTAAAGAGTCTTACAACACTGGCAGAAAGCCCGGCAGTGAACTCCAGTGTAGGAAAGGTGAAGCGGTCTGGAGGCTGCAGGACTGAAGAGGAAGGGCTGAAGAACCGGGATGGAGGAGCCGTTGTCTGGAAGGAGAGATGACGCAGGCGAGCGTACAAACACAGCTCCAGTATACAGTATTTTCATGAATATAACAGAGATTTTATGTTGGTAAAACTAAACATCAGTTACAGTATACACTGTTAATTTAAAAGTAGAACCAATAAAATGACGAGTCAACCTGGAGACTACAGGACTAAATCATAAAGTCTATAAATGTTGACAAAACCATATCTACAGGGTTTTTTGAGTGGTTATTTGTAAGTTTGACTGTTTTGAGTAATCGATGGATTTATGTGTTTGTCAAGTTTTGGGGCTGGATCTTCCATCTCAACTTGATGTCAGCTCGTCCCTGACTCATCACTGCACTTAACTGAGGAAGAAAAAAATCATAAACCGTTCACTTTAAAATGTTTCTCTTTGTTGAGCAGTACAACATATTTGCTTATCATCCTTTTATTTTCTGATTTATTATGAAAAGACAGAGAACATTACCTGTTTCAGAATCTGACTGTTAACAGCTGGATCTGTCAAATCAGCATCAGACGTCATCTTCATTTTCATCACAGTCACATGTACTCCATCTGAATAATGTAAAAAAAAAAATATGAAAACAAAAAGAAATATGTGTTTTATTAAAAAAATAGAGAAAAATGACAAAATTTTCAATGTAATATTGAAGTCACCTTTATGGCAGACAAAATTATTCTGATCCTGGCAATAATTGTCAGACCATTCATGACCGTTTGTCATTCACACTGACACAAAACTCATTTCCACTGGCATTGTTTGGTTCTCCAAATTTCCAGTTTCTAAATGAGCTGTCGCTGTTATCTGACCAGGTCCATGGCATCCAGAACAGACCAATCCATGCATAATCGGTGAAACCAAGTCCAACAATAGCTCAAGTAGGTTCATTTTGTCTTCTTTTAATTATTTACCTTTTGTTCTTATTAAAGACAAAAATAGAAAGGAGATGTCTTTACCTTCTTAACATGTTTCGACTGATGAAGGCTGCAGTACACAGTCGAAACATGTTAAGAAGGTAAAGACATCTCCTTTCTATTTTTGTCTTTAATAAGAACAAAAGGTAAACAAGTCCAACAATCTTTGCATTTTCATCAGCTTTCTGAATCATGGCCAGATCTGTGTAGTGTGATCTGCAGTAATCTTGAGCACTGGACCAATCCATCCAAAGAGTGATAAGAACGTAAGTTTTTCCATTTTGTGATGTTTCTGCAAAAGACAAAGTGCAGCCAGTTAAAATGAATGAAGATTATGCAAAAAACACTATACTTTTTAAATTTTATTCTATTTTTTAAATTTTCTATTTAACCTTTATTTATACAGGGTAGTTCCGTTGAGAGGCAACCTCTCTTTTTCAAGGATGCCCTGTTCACATATACACCAGGAAGCTGCCCAGTACAACCACAGACTGACCTGTGGCCACTGAGCAGCTCGGGTTAAGGGACTTGCTCAAGGCCACCACAGTGGGGTTAAGGAGGGTGAGGCAAACACTGCTATGTTATCTGTCCCACCCAAATCTAATCCTGCCGGTCCAGGGATCAAACCCGTGACCCTCTGGTCGCCAGTCCACATCCCTAACCATTAGGCCACCACTGCCCACAATTTAATTAATTAACTAATCCATAAAAGCTATGATTAAAAAATACATTTGTAAAATGTCTTCCCAGCATACTCCATAACTTGGTAATGCTGCTTGTGTCTAAGAGCCAAATAACATTAATAAATTTAAACCACGTCAAACAGGTTCATTTTGTCTTCTTTCAATTATTTATCCTTTTTTTTTTTCCTTTGAAAGACAAAAGTAAAATAGAAAGATGTCTTTACCTTCTTTACATGTTTCAACTGCACTGCAGCCTTCATCAGAAGAGTCAGCTGATTGCTGCCAGGTGACATTTATCAGCTGATTTTCGTAGGCGGGGCCAGCTCAGCAGATCTGTCAGATCCGCTGAGCCGGCCCCGCCTCCCGCCGTCAGATGGTACCCTAAAAAGACGCACCAACCTCACAGTCCATGACATATCCAAATTACTACAGTTTGTTGCAAAATCCACTTATTTTCAATTCAGAGGAAAAATCTACAAACAAAAAGAAGGATTTGCAATGGGAGACCCACTATCAGCCATCATGAGCAGTTTTTTTATGGAGGATCTGGAAAATAAAGCCATCAACACAGCACCCACAATATGCAAACCCACCCTTTGGAAGAGATACGTAGATGACATTCTGGAAAAAATAAGGAAAGGACATACACAAGAACTCACTGACCATCTGAACAGTACAGACAATACGGGGAACATAAAATTCACACACGAAGAGGAGGAAAATGGCACCATAGCCTTTCTGGACATGAAAATCCACCACAACGAGGATGGCAGCATAAAAATCACAGTCTACAGGAAACCAACCCACACAGATCAATACCTACTTTGGACATCGGAACACCCCACAGCACACAAGCTATCAGTCGTCAGGACATTATATGAACGAGCCACCATCATCACGGAACAAGAAGACAGACAGGAAGAGGAAAACCACATAAAACATGCACTTATACGCTGCCAATATCCAGTATGGGCCATAAACAAAGGGAAACAGCAAGTCAAAAACAAAGAAAATAAACAGGACACAAGACACAGAACAAAAGCTGAAATCAAAAACAAGGAAACCATAACTATACCATACATACGAGGGATCACGGAACCAATTCAAAGGATCATGAAAAAATACAAAATAAACACAGCAGTCAAACCACACAAAAAATTAAGACAGTTATTAGTACACCCCAAGGACAGAATAGAACAAGACAATAAATGCAATGTATTATATGAAATATCATGCAGATCATGTAACAAAACCTACATTGGAGAAACCGGAAGATTATTCACCACAAGAAAAAAAGAACACCAAAAGGAATGTGAGAAGGAAACGCAAGGACGACTCACAAGATCACAAAAAGAAAAAGCAGAACAAGAAACATTAAAATCAGCTATATCGGACCACTGCAAAAGAAATAATCACATCATGGACTGGGACAACACAAAAATTATTGGATCGGAGAGCAACAGACACAAACGTTGGATCAAGGAGGCAATAGAGATCAGAAAGCGGGGAAAAGACACCATGAACCGAGATGAGGGGGCCTTTATGCTTTCTCACACCTGGGACCACATTCTCCAGAGACCATCTGACGGCGGGAGGCGGGGCCGGCTCAGCGGATCTGACAGATCTGCTGAGCTGGCCCCGCCTACGAAAATCAGCTGATAAATGTCACCTGGCAGCAATCAGCTGACTCTTCTGATGAAGGCTGCAGTGCAGTTGAAACATGTAAAGAAGGTAAAGACATCTTTCTATTTTACTTTTGTCTTTCAAAGGAAAAAAAAAAAAAAAAAAAAAAGGATAAATTTAAACCAATTTATTTTACCTGTATAGCAAATAAAGCCAGACGTATGCCCAGAAGGCCAGTCATTACAGAGTCCATAACTGTTTATCATAACACATAACTCTGAAGCCTGATAATTGCCAGGATTATTAGTCTCCCAGTTTACATAACCTGTAAGACTTGTTTGATTAATTGCTGACCACCGCCAAGACTTCTTGTTGTTTTAGTTCTCCTTTCCAGGATTGCGGGTCATCTCTCAGTCCAATCCATGCCAGCACAGGTTCTGAAGGTAGATTCAGCTGGTTATTGTCTTCCCAGCTCTGGATGGTGGCCAAGTCTGTGTAATTCTCTCTGCAGTATTTTTGAGCATCAGCCCAGGTCATTTTCAAGTCAACATAGTGAAAACGGCGTTCTTGGCGAGTGAAGGTGGCGTGAAGTCCTGCAGACTGATGACACCAGGTATAATTTTAGAATGATAAACTGTTAGACTTGATGATGCTGAACAGCACTTTGATGGACTGAAAAAGTCACTACAGTTCACAATGACAGGTACACTGGGTGCAAAAATAAAGAAAACGTATATTTGAATGATCAATGTGAAGTTGCACATCAAGAAAAAACAAAGTCTCACAGAGCAGGATTGTGACAGCTGCAGCTGTTGCTGCGTTGCTTCCCACACATCATTCACAAAGGCTAGCACTGCCCTCTATAGGCTGATATACTAATTACAAAAAGTTTAGGAGGCTACTGTCATTCTCCTGAAATATTCTGTCTAGAGACAAAGAAATTGAAACAAGAAGTATTCACAGTTGCAAAAACAGAGTTGTTCTTACCAAAGACGAGAATAATCAGAGCTATATTTCCTTCCATTCATAGATTCTCTGCAAAGAAAGGGAAAATATTACATGCATCACAAATGCTGAAGTTGTGGGGACACCAGCGCACTGCGGATGGACATTATCTCGCACCCAGAAGCAGACAGAAGGGCTGAACAATGGACTGAGGGAGATAGCACCCCACAGGGACAATTAAGACGCTTTTCCACTAGGGTCAGTACGGTACGGTTTGGTACGGGACGGGACAGTTCGGCCCGCTTTGTTTTTCCACTGCACTTGGTCCCATTTGAAGTGGGTGGGAAATAGTTACAGGGAGGCGGCGCAACCCTCTCCCTCCCGTTATGTAAAACAAGTGTAACTGGCGTAAATCAAGCGTAACGTTACGCAAAACACAAGTTGACAGGATACGAGGCGTCTGCGTTCTCTGGCTGTTTTTGCCAGAATAAAGGCAAAAACGGAGAACAGAAGGTAAACCCACAATACGACACACTCTGGAAAAGTACTGGAGCATTTAGGAAACCGTAGAGCAGTATAAAGGAGAAGACATGAGGATACGAACTACATTACGTATGACGGTAAGCTAATGATTGCTAATGCTACTTTGCTTTTAAGTCCACCGTACAACATTGTAATGTCGGCAAGTTATCGATATTAGGTACTAAAATATGTATTCTGTGTGTGTGTGTGTGTTTCAGATGGCTCTCTTGTGGCAAAAATATTGCTTCAAACGGTCGGCGTTAAAGTTCAACACAGTGATGTGACCGCAACTTCACGAACGCCAAGTGGCTATAATGTCTGTAGAAATGTTTAGCTTCCTGTGCAACAAATTGCTCTGATCTGTGTCAAAATCATGGAGAGACTGTTGAGACGTCATGGAATTTATCTGCTCCAGCCAGTGGTGTCGTGGCAAAACATGGATCAGGTGCCATATAGTAGCATATGAGCCGTAAAATATATATTTCAACAGGAAAACCGTACTGAGTTAGGCATAAGATATATTTAACAATTATGATGCATTTTAAGCCAAAACAAAGGAATCTAGGATTAAAAATAATTAAAATAATGCAGTCACAAGGTTACATGGATAAATACGTGGATTAACTGGAAATATATCGTACTGAGTATTGCTGACTGTAGATACTGTATAAATATATATTCTCTGCATCAACAGTGAACTATACATGTATTCATGTAGTATTGCCCTGGGAATTTTGACAATAAACCTTTGTACTTTTGCAGATGTCTCTATTTTTTTTTTACAGTCTTCACCAAATAATTGTTTTGGTTACTTTTCTTAAAAATGAGCCATTATTTTCAAAGTCACTGATAAATGGTTCGTACTGTTGACTCTTTTCCCCACCGGTGTCTTAACAGACAAAATAGAAAATCATGATGCAAACACATAAATCACTAAATTGTTTATTCCAATCAGCAGCAAATTACAGATTATTATAATGTGCAAAACTCAAACTGTAAAAAAAAAACAAAAAAACTGGAATGGGTCACACACACCAGCCATGTTGCCTCACTGAGAAGCAACTGGATTGGCCCCTCGTACTGGTCCTGGTTCAGCAGATCTTCACCCTGCATCTCTGTCAATAGTGAGGCAAGGTCTGGTTTGGGTGGATCGTTTTCCCCTTGCCTAGATGAAAGACAGAAATGGGTGGTGGATAATTAAAGCAGGTTTAAAACATATTTGAGAAATGAATGAATCTTTATTTCGGATAGATTAGATTAAAAGAAAGGAACAGAATAATAGAACAAAGGGGAGAAAAAAATCCAATAAGGTCAAATTAAACAGCAACTCCTCGGATTATACAATTCAACAAAACTTATCTGAAATGGGTGATGGCTGAAACCACAGCTTATATTGCCCACCCATGTTCCATCTAAGAATTCAAAAATAAAATAAAATAAGAGTGATTACAAATCAGAACAAAGCCAAGACAAAACGTGACAAAAACTAAGCAACAGCACACAGACTGGATATGACAATCCTTATGTGATTTTACATGTCGTTTTGTATATATGTTTGAAGTATTTCTTCCTTTAGTTTTTGTTTAAATTGTCCAAGCATTGTACATGATTTTAATTCAGGTCCAAAAGCGTTCCACAGTCTGACTCCTTGCACTGAAAGACAGTGTTGCTTGGTGGTGGTTCTCACTGAAGGTTTTTGAAATATACATGTTCCTCTGAAATGATATTGTTTCTCCCTTATTTGGAACAACTTTTGGATATTTGCGAGCAGTGATAGATTCTTAGCTTTAAACATTATTACTGCAGTTTTAAAGGCAACCAGATCTTTCAACTTGAGAGCTTTTAATTTAAGAAAAAGTGGGTTTGTTGGTTCCCTGTAAGCAGCTTTGTTTATTATTCTAATAGCTCTCTTCTGAAGCATAATGACTGGATATATGTTTTATATGTGTTTCCCCATACTTCAGTACAATATGTCATGTATGGATATTGGTATTCTCTGAAGAGCTGGAGCAGGTGGCTGGGGAGAGGGAAGTCTGAGCTTCACTGCTTGAACTGCTGCCTCTGCGACCAAGACCTCAGGAAAAGGGGTAGAAGATGGATGGATGGATGTCATGTATGGGAGTATTAATGAATGATACAAAGTCTATAGTGTGGGTTGATTCAGCAGTTATTTCACTCTGTGCCGTATTGCGATTGATTTGCATATTTTACCTTTAATATAATTAATATGTGACTTCCAACACAGTTTTTTATTGATTATTATGCCAAGGATTTTAATTTTGGACACCCTTTCAATCTCTACACCATTTATACTGAGTTTAGATATTGAGTTGTTGTGATGGTGTGAAATAACGTTATCAATAAAAGTTTAGCCACCGCTGTGTCGCCCTGGTTTCAAGTGTGGGTGGTGTTTTGTGCTTGTATTACTAAAATATAAAAGGAAGCACTACAATGGGTCTCAAATATTTGTAATGTGTTCTTTTACTGAATGAGTTTAAAGATGAAATACTATAGACTACACATATAAACTAAATTCTAATGGTGACTGAACATCTCCCATTCCCCAAGGTGCAAGATACACTATTATGACTATAACTCATAAAGGATCACAGAAGTGATCTCATAAAAAAAATAAATAAACAAGCGGTTTACTGTGGCTATTATTGGATGTGCCATTCATTTTCAATTACTTTGTAATTAATATTCACACAAATAAATCTCAGTGCAGTCCCTTTCATATTAAGTGGAAATTGTGCTACTTTAAATTTGGCACTTTACCTATACTTTAACTTAAAAAGCAAAAGATTTGACTATAAATATGATGTGTTGTTTATCTGTCACAATACATTAGTGTCAAAATGTCGCCATTCCGAGCAGATCCTGTTTGGACTCTATAATGAAATACATACAAATTAAGTACATGCACAGCACGAAAGTGCAACATGTAAAAAAAAAACAAACAAAAAACCCCCACCTTTTTAACCAGAATTACAACTAGCTTATTTCATCAGATATTGTCAACACAAAAAAGCAACGTACAAGGACAGACGTAGCATTGAGCTAGGTCATCGTTTAAACACGATTAAGTTTTCGTCTGTCCTAAGTGAACTTTCCACTGCTGGAAAAAATAACGTAAAACATGAATATCACATCACTCACCGTCCTGTATATCACAACATCACGGCTTCAACTGCTGAAGTTGGGTGTGTCGCGGCTGTACATTCAATTCAGTTTGGGTGGCTAGGTCTAATTCCTGGTGCGTCTCCATCTCTTTTCTAGTGCGTCTGCTTGTGCTCCCCACTGCAAGCTCAGTCTGCTTCCCTCTGCATTCTCTCATCAGCCGAAACGCACAGAAAACTCTTCTGGACCGCTGTGTTGATTTCTGCTGATTTCTGTTAAGCCATTCTATCGTTGCTGTTTATAATATCACTTGTTCGCGGGCTCACGGATGAAAAATTGCAAATGGCGGCCAGCCAGTGATTCTGGAAAGTCAGCGTAACAGTGCCGGTACGCTTCGGACCTGCTCTGAAGTAGTGCCGATAAAACTGGCTTAGTTCCAAAATAACGGAACTGTAAGAACTTCCGGTTCCAAATCTAAAAGCGGACAAAGGGTGCCGAACCGTACCAAACTGTGCCAAACTGACCCTAGTGGAAAAGTGCCTTAAAGAGTCTACTGTTGCATCTTAGTAAATTAGAATATTGTGGAAAAAGTTAAGAGCAAGATGGCGCCCACCGTTGGCGAACGTCTTTGCTCGTTCTGCTCCTGAATGCAGACTTTTCTCTTTTTTTGCATAGTTGCTGATCATTCTACAGTGCATGCAGGTCATGCACTGCTAACATGCGACTGACAGACACTAATATTCTACATACAGTTTATTCACACACACACACACACACACACACACACACACACACACACACACACACACACACACACACACACACACACATTATCAACAGCATGAATGAATTACAATATGAACAGCATGATTAGCAGTACACAATAGGCTTTTTTTTTTTTTACATTGTTTTGGAGTGTGAACGGGTCATCCCAAATAAGCTATTTAAAGCTTTTAGTAGGGAGCCCAATTCTACTATAAAATGATGACAGAAATCAGTCTGATATCTTTGTGTACATGAACAAACAAACATCCATCCATCTTCTTCCACTTAATCCTTTTCTGGCTGTGGGGGGGCTGGAGCCTATCCCAGCATCTGTGGGCGAGAGGCAGGGTACACCCTAGACAGATCGCCAGTCCATCGCAGGGCCAACACAGAGAGACAGACAACCATTCACTCTCACAGTCATACCTAAGGACAATTTAGAATCCCCAGTTTGATGCCAATTAACCTAACGGCAGACATATACTGTAGCACATAATCCCAGCATTTGTTTACACTGAATTAGTAGGTGAGATCAAGATATATTATCAAGTTAAATACTATTGAAGTGAATCAACATATAAAACAAAATTACAATGGAGTAACAACTCATCAGTAAGCAAGTTTGTGTAACAAATAACAGCTTAATTACATAATGATAGGAGTTGCATTTTTAGTTTTTTTCTTGAAGATGGAGATGGAAGGTGACATTTTTAGAGTCTCATCAAGCTCATTCCAAATCTGCAGTCCTCTGCACATAATACTAATCCTAGTGGATTTTAGTCTTCATTTTTTCCCAGTAATTTGGTTTTTATTTCTAGTGGTATAGGTGTGCATGGGAAGGAAGGCTGGATATCACCAAGTCAAGCAGCCACACGGAGTTTACTGGCTTTATACCACCCAACCTGCAATGCATCGTCCATCCCCCGCGGTGACCATCAGCACCCCCAGGGAGGCCCTGAAGCACCAAGCCCGCATGAGCCTGCTGACCCCAAGAGAGCCCGTCGGAGGCAGGGCCGAAGGCGAACAAGAGAGGAGGGCTACATGCTAAGCTAAAGGCTCGCTCAAGCCGGCCACCACTACCCAGTCTCTTAATGGCAAACGTTCGGTCTTTGGAAAATAAGCTAGACAAACTAAGCACAAGGATTGAAGACCAGCGGGAGACAAGAGAGTGCTGTGCCCTAATTTTCTGCGAGACCTGGCTTTCATACAGAGTCCCGGAGAGCGCTATTCAGCTACAGACACACTCAACACACCAGGCAGACAGAACAGGAGACTCTGGTAAGACGAGGGGAGGGTGTGTGTGTGTGTATTTATAAACCACTCCTAGTGTGGAGATGTACAAACCATCTACAAGCACTGCTTGCCCAACATGGAGTTTTTATGCTGAAATGCCGTCCCTATTATTTACTGAGGGAATTTACTGCTGTGCTTTTGGCTGCTGTATACATTTGCCCACAGAGCAACTACACAGTAGCGTTAAATGAACTCCATGACGTCATCAGCGCAGTAGAGACGAAACATTCTGATGCTGTTTTTATTGTTGCTGGCGACTTTAACCAGTGCAATTTACTCCCCAAATATTACCAGCATGTGGACATTCCCACCCGCGATAAAAGCACACTGGATCATGTTTATTCCAACATAAACGGCGCCTACAGAGCAGCACCCTGCCCCCACTTTGGACAGTCATATCACATCTCACTGTTTATATATCCAGGCTACAGACAAAAGCTGAAACAAACAAACCCTGTTATTAAGCAAATTAAGCGCTGGACTCCAGAGACTGAGAGCACCCTACAAGACTGTTTTGCCTGCACAGACTGGGATGCGTTTAAAGCTGCAGCCACCCGAGAGGACTCTTCTATAAACATACAGGATTATGCTGAATACATGACTGGGTACATCAGCATGTGCGTTGATACAATCGTACCCACCATACAGGTCAAGAAGTTCCCCAACCAGAAGCCCTGGATCAACAGTCAGGTACGTCAGATGCTGCGTGCATGCTCCTGTGCATTTAACTCAGGCTGTGAGGTCGAGTACAAAGCTGCAAAGTACGGACTGAGAATGGCTATAACAACAGCCAAGAGGCAGTACAAAGAAAAGCTGGACAGCCTCTACTCCACTCCTGACCCGGAGTGCATGTGGCAAGGCCTGCAACACATCACAGACTACAAGAGGTCCAACAGCAGCACCACTAACCCTACAGACAGCCTGCTGGACGATCCCAACATCTTTTACACCCGCTTCGAGACCACCAGCCACAGCACAGAGAAGAGACATACACTCATGCACCCCCCCACCCCCCACCCAATAAGAGTCACACCAGGCCAGGAAAACAAAGCACTGAGGAATATCAACCCCCGTAAGGCAGCAGGACCAGAAAACACACCTGGGCGGGCCCTCACAGCATGCGCTGCAGAGCTGACCGATGTTCTCACAGCAATCTTCAACCTCTCCCTCAACTAGAACACAGTCCCCTCCTGCTTCAAAATGACAACCATCATCCCCCTCACCAAAAGGAGCCCACCGACCTGTCTGAATGATTACATGCCAGTAGCACTCACTCCAATCATCATGAAGTGCTTCGAGAGAGTGGTGCTGCCTCTCATTCAGGACAGCATACCAGATACCCTGGACCCCCTGCAGTACGCCTACTGGCCCAACAGGTCCACCTAAGATGCCATCGTTGCAGCACTCCATTATTCTCTCTCCCACCTGGAAGATAAAGACTCCTACATTAGGATGCTCTTTGTCGACTACAGCTCCGCCTTCAACACGGTCATCCCCCACAAACTCATCGACAAACTATCTTCACTTGGCCTGCACCCCACCCTCTGCGACTGGCTACTGGACTTTCTAACTGGCAGGCCCCAGTCTGTCAGGATGGGTAACAGGACCTCAGCCAGCGTCATCACAAACAACAGGTGTCCCACAGGGTTATGCTCTCAGCCCTATCCTCTACAGCCTCTTCACCCATGACTGTATTGCCTCCCACAAGGACAATATCATCCTAAAGTTTGTGGATGACACAGCAGTGATAGGACACATCACTGGTGATGACGAAGCATACTATAGGAGGGAGGTGGCCAACCTGGTGTCATGGTGTGAGGACAACAACCTCACCCTCAACACGAACAAGACAAAGGAGATGATAGTAGACATGAGAAAAGGGAGGAGGAGACCCCATCGGCCACTGTTCATCCGGAAGCTTGAGGTGGAGAGAGTGAGTAGCTTTGAATACCTGGGCATCCACATCAGTGAGGCCCTTAAGTGGACACACAACACCAAAGAGCTGGTTAAGAGAGCTCAACAGCAACTGTACTTTCTGAGGAGGCTGAAGAAGTTTGGTATGTCTTCCAGGATCCTCAATAATTTCTACTGCTGCATCATTGAGAGCATCCTGACCAACTGCATCACTGCGTGTTACGGCAGCACCACTGCCCTGGACCGCAAATGCCTGTAGAGAGTGGTGAAACCAGCGAAGTCATCAGGACTTCTCTCCCCTCTCTGCAGAGCATCTACCACTGCAGAGTCCAAAGGAGCACTGACGCCATCCTCCGGGACCCCACCCACCCCCAGCACAGACTATTCACACTTCTACCTTCAGGCCAGAGGTACAGAAGTGTGAAATGCAGGACAGCCAGACTGAAAACTTCCTTCTTTCCCACTGCCATCAGACTCCTGAACAGATAATAACTCCCAAAACTCTAACACAGCTTTGCATATAGGAACTCACACACCGGCTGGTAAATCTACACACTGCTCACCTGTACAGTAGATATAGTCTCACCCGTCTGATGTCCATATAATCTCTGCTGCTAATGCTAATTATCATCTCTGCTGCTACTTATCATGCACAGTCTACTGGTACTACCGTTAGAGATTAGCACTGGGTGCTAATTTGTAATTATACACTGCTCGTTGCACAATGCTCATTTGCACACTGTACATAAGTCTATGCCATCTCAGGTTCACATCAGGTTGCACAATGCTCATTTGCACACTGTACATAGGTTCATGCCATCTCAGGTTCACATCATCTCCGATATCAATATATCACTATCACTTTCATCATCCAGTGAATTTTCAATTTCATTCCTCTTGTCTGACTGCTTTAACTGTCCATACTGCCTAGTGTGTGTTATTAGTACTCATTAGTTTTAGTATTTAGTATCAAGGTGGGCTTAAGGAGTCCTAACTGCTTAACTGTGTGTTGGTGTATGTGTTATCAGCAGCCATTAGTATTAGGACTGAGTTAGTGTGTTAGTGTGTCATGACCTATTAGAATTGTTTCTGTACTTTTACCTTGGCATTCGTTCAGAGAGCAAAGTAAGAATTTCATTGCTCATGAAATGTAGCATTTCTTAACTTTGCACATGATAATAAAGTCTTTGAATCTTGAATCTTTCATGAATGCTTTATGTTCATTTGTGTCTTCTCTGTGTTCCCCCAAGTCCCTTGTCACTGTCTTCTGTCATCCTCTGTTTGCTCCTGGGTCTGTGTGTACCTGTTCACCTATTCTTCCAGCCTAATGTTTTCCGTACCCATAGCCACTGCCCTCTCTGTATTATTCCTATATTGTTGTCCTGTTTCATGCACATCCCGTCTATTTGTCTGCACAGCCCCGCCCATCCTGTGCTCCTAAACTGCAGCCACTTCCCTGCTTTCCCTAATTGTTTTCCCAGCTGTCTCTTGTTGGTGATTATCTGTCTCCGTATATACTATGTGAGTGTTCAGTGTCTGTCTGGTGTAGCGTTGTCGTCCGTTTTCCCTGCCGGTAACCCAGTATCCCTGTAAGTTATTTTTGGAGCCCCTGTGCTGTATCTTGTTTGTTCATCTTTGGTTATTAATAAATCATCATGTTACGTTGGATAGTAATGGACAAATGAAGCTTTCTGAAGCACTGAAGCTTGTATCTAAAAAGGGTTTGTTACTTGAAGCTTTTCAACACAGTCCTCTTTGGTGCCATCTGGTGTCCAAAAGTACACTGCTTTATGGTTTCCCACTCTAGAGTTGAGAGCTTCTGTTTATTATTACGTGACAATTCTGTCCAATAATGGGCTATCATCGTGGTACTTTGAACATGTTTTCTTTTTGGTTTAGAAATAATGGTTAATAATTTTAATCATAATAAAAAAAACATATTAATGTACAATACAATCTTAGAATAGCTTGAGAGTATGCTTGTGCTGTAAGGTCTCTGCCTCCCACATGCTTATGTAATTAGTGGACAGGTACATTTTTATATGCATTAACTTATAGGTAGTGTGTTTTGTTTTTGTTTTTTTTTACCTGGGGGTAGAAGTGCTTGTGAACTGGTAAAGTGCTTAGGAACTGGGCAGTGTAAATGCTTATGAGCTGATAACATGAACACATAATGCAGATATGGTTATTTATATTATTTATTTATATTATGGTTAACTTTTTTTGCTCATAGCACTGGTGCTACAGAGGTTCATAGTCATGTAGCATAAGACAAAAACTTGTAATGTGGAGGTACAAAATAAGTTCAGGCGTGACACGGCGAGCTGAAGGTTTAAGAGTTTTATTCCTCCATCATCATGAGATACACAGCAGCACCGTGTGCTGTGTGTGCACTGTTGTGAGTGAGCTCCTGAGGCATGTAAAGTCAGTTTATACAGACAAGAGAGAATGCATGGCACATTTACATACTGATATACATATCAGACAATACATATCAATCGTGTGATTAACTGGCGCCAGACTCCTCTCCTTACTCCGGGGATGTATAACAATAGGACAAGAGAGAATGCATGGCACATTTACATATTGATATCAGTCCCTACATATCAATCGCGTGATTAACTGGTTGTCCCCCGAGGGGCTCTCTGTCCATATGCAAATTGTCCTGCTTCATGCCCTTGCTGAGTGTTATGAATGTCCAAGTAGATTGTAGTGGGTCATCACAGTGCTCCCCCCCAGAACACTCAGCAGGGGTTGTGACCCCCGCCCCCCCTCGTCTGGTTCCAGCTCCGGTAGAACTGTCGGAGGGCATGTCAGTCCGTGGGGGGAGGGGGGAGGGGTGGAAAGGGCAGTGTTCTCTGCTCAGAGTTCCAGCACATTGAACAACCGTGGATCATGGGCGCATGGGCCGGTGTGTTTCGTGCGTAATGGAACCAGACGGCGATCGGCCGGCTTAGGGAGTGAGGTGTGGGAAAAAGCTCTGTGCAGGAGGAGGTTGAGGGGGTGGGAATAAGCGAGTGCCGGCCTGGGACGTGGTGTCTGGGCCTCACAAAAATTGCGTGTGGATCCGCGATGGTGAGGAACTTTTCCCGTTAAACGTGGCGGAGATCCACAGCGGCTGTGAAAAAATTATATCTCTGACTTCTCTCGTGTTTCAGTCTAGCGAGGATGTGGGGAAGGTGAGCTGCCAAATTCCCCGAGGATGCGTAGTGGCTGTGACAAACTGAAGCTGTGTCAGGGACTCGGCAGTTTGGCTTTAGGTGCGGGAAACAGTCCTAAAGTCATCGGGGAAAGCAATCGGCTAAATTCCCCTTGTGCGCCGTGGCTGGAAAACTCATACAAAGTCCTGTGTGCTGGCTACATGTCCGCTCCAGGTGTGCGAGCAGCCCTGAAGGTTCCGAGGGTGGCAATCGGCCGTGTTTCTCGGGCATGTGCAGCGGTGGAGAACGATGTATCAGTCTGTGGAGCCAGTATTGTCCTGTGTGTGGTGCGTGCTTGGCGCAGTGACCACATAGCTGAAAGTTGTGCTGTCCTCGTAATCCTGCTGAATCGCCGTGTCACGCCTGACCTTATTTTAAACCTCCACACTGGTGACCCTTGACGAAGAATGGAACATGAGGTGAACACCCCGGAGATGACCCGGACGGGAAGCCTCAGAACACGTCACGGTGTGTCCCTCGCCTGATGTTTTACCTCCACACTGGAATCGCGCTGTGGATCCCAGAGGACCAGAGATCACCTACATCCTTCACACCCACACGGGAGCGCGCGCGCCTTGTCCTCTCTCCACGGTGGCAACCTCCAGGGCCAAGAGCGCAGTGCTGGGACCGAGACGCATGACGAGGATCAGACACACGAGCGAACGAAGGAAGCAGACTGAATGGGGACAATCATCGACGCCAACTGCGTACACAGCAGCACCGTGTGCTGTGTGTGCACTGTTTTGAGTGAGCTCCTGAGGTATGTAAAGTCAGCTCTTTTATACAGACAAGAGAGAATGCATGGCACATTTACATACTGATATACATATCAGACAATACATATCAATTGTGTGATTAACTGGCACCAGACTCCTCTCCTTACTCCGGGGATGTATAACAATAGGACAAGAGAGAATGCATGGCACATTTACATATTGATATCAGTCCCTACATATCAGTCGTGTGATTAACTGGTTGTCCCCCGAGGGGCTCTCTGTCCGTATGCAAATTGTCCTGCTTCATGCCCTTGCTGAGTGTTATGAATGTGCAAGTACACTACCGTTCAAAAGTTTGGGGTCACCCAGACAATTATTTTGTGTTTTCCATTAAAAGTCACACTTATTTACCACCATGAGTTGTAAAATGAATAGAAAATATAGTCAAGACACTGACAAGGTTAGAAATAATGATTTGTATTTGAAATAATAATTTTTTCCAGATACTCAACCTTCTCAAAGGAAGGTCAGTTTTATAGCTTCTCTAACAAGCTAAACTGTTTTCAGCTGTGCTAACATGATTGCACAAGGGTTTTCTAACCATCCATTAGCCTTCTAACGCAATGAGCAAACACATTGTACCATTAGAACGCTGGAGTGATAGTTGCTGGAAATGGGCCTCTATACACCTATGTAGATATTGCACCAAAAACCAGACATTTGCAGCTAGAATAGTCATTTACCACATTAGCAATGTATATTAGATATTAGAGTGTATTTCTGATTAGTTTAAAGTTATCTTCATTGAAAAAACAGTGCTTTTCTTTCAAAAATAAGGAAATTTCTAAGTGACCCCAAACTTTTGAACGGTAGTGTAGATTGTGGGGGGTCACCACAGTAGCATGATAACATCTGCTACTTCTCTAAAACTGACTGCAAGGATAAGGACCTGTAATTATTTAGCACTTTTCTAGTCTCAAAGACCACTCAAAGGGCTTCACTAGTACTAGCCCTCTATTTTTAGAGCCTATCACAGACCGATAATTAGCGACCACTTAGAATCACCAATTACCTTAACATGCATGTCTTTGGATTGTGGGAAGAAACCAGAACATCTGGACTAAACCCACACAGTACAGGAAGAACACGTAAACTCCACACAGAAAGGTTCCTACATCTGCCAGCCTGGGGATTCAAATCTGGAACCTTCTAGTTGTTAGGCAATAGTGCTACCCATGTACCACTGTGCAAGTAGTGCAGTTTAATCATCAAAAATATAGTATTTCACTTTATAATTAAAAAGAACTTATCAAGAGCTAGACATTATTTTAAATTTACATTTCCACATCAGTCCTAACTACCTAAACACACTCACCATACCATACAAACTAAAGGGCCAGTTTTGACCCGCGGGCTCTGTTTGACACCACTAGGCTAGACCATAAAAACAGCCTGTGTCACAGAGCTTCTCCACTCCATTCCTCCTCCAGAGACCCATGCAAAATGAACCCGCTGTGGGCTCAGCAAAAACGGGAAAAAATGAAAACAAATGTTTCTTTTATGAGAGCATTTTTCAGTCACTCTCAGAGCCTGGAGTAGTGAAGAAGAAAGCAGTCTGTCCTGTGGGCGAGGAGCAATCTATGCATCCTGGTCCACCTCACGTCTGCTCTTTTTTTTCGTGACAGTCCCCTCCGAAATAAAACATATCCTGCTTTTTTTGGCACTAAATGCGACACTCAAAAGGGCAGCCTGTACACACAAACACAGTGCCTGTTTTTGTAAATATGAAAGCTGTTTAGCGCTCACAGGTTAGAAGAGTTCATCATGAAGCATAAAATACTGTATGACCAACAACGTTTGAAATAAATAAATAAAAGAAAAAATATGAAAAAGAATGCCTGGTGCATTTTGCAGTTCTGTCTGTAACAGAAGACAAAAGTAGCAACTACTGAACTATCTATATATCAGTGTATTCCATCACTGATCTGCGCTGAGTTTGACACGGGGCAACAAAATTAAGACTTCCAAAAATGCCGGTCACTCTCCATAGTTTCTCATCGCATCTGTGCTACGTCAGTTCATTCATTCTTGGCACAGAGCTACCAAACCTACCTGACTGACTAAAATCAAGTCAAAATATTGCCACACGACAGAACGCCCTCCCTTCCTTGCTGGCTCCATGTCTCTCACGCAAAATCTCCACCAAAACACATCACAAATCCTTCTTCTTGTTCTTTGGTATGGCAGACTAGGCATATTGCTGCCCTCCACAGTTCATACATCATGTTGGCAGCTGCATCTCAAATTCTCCCATACAAGCCGGTTCTGTGCAGATACTCCAATAGCTTTTTGACTTTACTCCAACTGTCCAGGTTCATTCAATTCAATTCAACTTTATTTATATAGCACCATTTCACAACAACAGTCATCTCATAGCACTATCAACTGTAGGGGGAACCCCCACAGTTGCAGATAGACCCCAGCAATCAGGCGATCCCCTGTGAGCAAGCACTTGGCGACGGTGGAGAGGAAAAACTCCCTTTCAACAGGAAGAAACCTCCAGCAGAACCAGGCTCAGGGAGGGGCAGTCATCTGCTGCAACTGGCTGGGGGGTGAAGGGATAGAGAAGAAGAAAAGAACAGACATGTAGAGAGCAAACAGCACGATGGGGACTCAATCTATGGGAGAGAACAAACAAATGTTAATGACCAGCAAAAAAAATATTTCATTGAGAGTGAGGAAAGGAGTGAGGCCCAGTGCATTATTGGAGGTCCCCCGGCTGACTAAACCTATTAGCAGCATAACTAAGAGAGGGTTCAGAAACACATGATCCCTCCCTAATTCTAGGCTATATCAAAAAGGTAGGTTTTAGCCCTATTCTTAAAAACAGAGATCGAGTCTGACTCCCGAATCCAGATTGGCAGCTGATTCCACAGGAGAGGAGCTTGATAACTGAAGGCTCTGCCTCCCATTGTACTTTTGGAGATTCTAGGTATTACAAGTAATCCTGCATTTTGGGAGCGTAGTGCTCTGTTAGGATAATACGGTAGTATCAGATCTTTTAAATAAAAAGGAGCCTGATTGTTTAGAGCTTTGTAAGTAAGAAGAAGGATTTTAAACTTAATTCTAAACTCTATGGGAAGCCAATGAAGTGAGGCCAGAACCGGAGAGATATGATCTCTCTTTCTAGTACCTGTTAAAACTCTTGCTGCAGCATTTTGGATCAGCTGAAGACTTTTTAAAGATGTTTTAGGACAGCCTGATAATAAAGAATTACAATAATCTAATCTCGAGCTAACAAAAGCGTGGATCAGTTTCTTAGCATCACTCTGAGACAAGATGCTCCTAATCTTGGCAATATTACGCAAATGATAGAAGGCAGTCTTAGAAACAAATTTAATATGTGAATTGAAGGACAAATCCTGATCAAAAATAACTCCAAGGTTCCTCACAGAGCTATTAAGAGAAAGAGTAACCACATCCAAACTGAAAGTTTGATTTGGAAAGGAATTTCTAAGGTTTTTTGGACCAACAAGAATGACTTCAGTCTTATCTGAATTTAATAGCAGGAAATTACAAGTCATCCAAGCTTTGATTTCCTTAAGACAGGCTTCTAACTTGGCTAATTGATTACTATCATCTGGCTTCATTGACGGGTATAATTGTGTGTCATCAGCATAACAATGAAAATGTATACAGTGCTTTCTAATAATGTTGCCTAACGGAAGCATATATAAACTAAAAATAGTAGGGCCTAGCACAGATCCCTGTGGAACTCCATGACTAAGCTTTGAGTTGAAAGAAAACTCATTATTTACATGAACAAACTGGAACCTATCAGATAAATAAGATCTAAACCACTGCAATGAAGTTCCATTAAGTCCAACATAGTGTTCTAATCTATCAAGTAGAATATTATGATCGATAGTATCAAAAGCTGCACTAAGGTCTAAAAGGACAAGTACAGAAACTAGTCAATTATCAGATGCAATGAGGAGGTCGTTAGTGACCTTCGCTAAGGCTGTTTCATTACTATGATGGATTCTAAACCCAGATTGAAACTCTTCAAGTAAACCATTTCCCTGCAGGTGGTCAAATAATTGCGTAGCAACAACTCTTTCTAAGATTTTTGAAATGAAAGGGAGATTAGAGAAGGGTCTGTAGTTAGCTAAAGCTCCTGGATCTAGTGTTGGCTTTTTGAGTAAGGGTTTAATTACAGCCGTTTTAAAAGCCTGCGGTACATGGCCTAAAGTTAATGAAGAATTGATTATATGAAGAATAAAGCTACCAATAAGTGGGAAGACTTCTTTAAATAACCTGGTAGGAATAGGGTCTAAAAGACAAGTTGAAGGTTTGGATGAGGAAACTATTTTGTCTAACTCACAAAGGTCGATTGGAGTAAACTCATCAAGACAGACATCAATAGAAGGCGTTGTAGTAGTTACAGTATTTAAGTTAACTGTGGGAAGAATCTGATTGATTTTATCTCTGATGGATGAAATTTTATTATTGAAAAAGTTCATAAAGTCCTGACTAGTAAGCTCTAAGGGAATGCTAGGATTGACAGAGTCCTGACTCTTTGTCAACCTGGCTACAGTACTGAAAAGAAACCTGGGATTATTCTTGTTCTCTTCTATTAATGCAGAGTAAAAACTCGTTCTAGCTTTTCTAAGAGATTTTTTCTAAATTAAAAGATGATTTCTGCAAGCTAAATAGATTTCATCTAAATTAGTGGAGCGCCATTTTCTTTCCAATTGACGAGTCTTCTGTTTTAAGCTACGAGTTTCTGTGTTGAACCAAGGAGTTAAAAATCTCTGATTAGACTTTTTCTTTTTTAAGGGGGCCACCAAGTCGAGAGTCTGATGCAGAGAAGCTGAAACACTATCCACCATGTTATCAATTACAGAAGGAGCAAGCTGTCTATAGCTTATTTCCGTTGTGTTGACACATGGCATAGAGGAAACAATCTGCATAAATTTGGTAACAGCATCATCTGAGAGGGATCTACTGTAATAATATTTTTCTTTAGGAGCCAAATAGTCAGAAATAGTAAAATCAAAGGTTAACAGACAATGGTCTGACAGTACAGGGTTATGAGGAGACACTACAAGATTTTCTATTTCTATGCCATATGTCAGAACAAGGTCCAATGTATGGTGGAGGTAATGAGTAGAATTTCCTACTAATATGTACATCAAGGTGTACATATTAAAGAGTTTCTCTGGCGGATCCCAGTTCTCTAAAGAGTTTCCTCCGTTGTCCAGCATATTTTTTGCAGTGGCTTATCATGTGAGACACTGTTTTCATGCGTCTACAGTCACACTTGCCATCAGGGTGTTTCCCTGTCAGAGCCAGCCCACTTCTGAGCCCACAGTGCCCAAGCCTCAACCTGGTTAAAACAACTGAGTCTTTCCTTTTGCAAGTACAAGGGTTATTATGTCTAGCAACTTGTCTCTGTATGTTATAATAATGTCTTCCTCGCCCTTCATTTTCCCATGCTTTCCCCCACTGCTCCTTTATTGATTTATTAATGCTTTCCCCAATTTCAGGAGGACCGTACTGCAGAGTAAGCTCTATTTCTTCCCTGTGTATTCCCCCTTTTGCCAGTCTGTCAGCCCCTTCATTCCCCTCTACTCCCACATGTGCTGGAACCCACATAAAACCCACCTCACACCCAGCTCTGTGAAGTCTGAACAATGTAAGATATATTCCTGTGAGTAAATCTGGTCTTGCTTTGGATTTAAATTCTTTGATTGCTCCCAAAACTGCTGAATAATCACTGCATATGACTGAATACCTTCTGTTCTGTTCTTCCACCCACCAAAGTGCCCATAAGACCGGCACCATTTCTGCTGAGAATACAGACATGTGGTCCGATATTTGCACCCCCTTTTCAAATCTGAGATCAGGAATAAAAACCCCAAATGACACCTTCCCATTCTCTGAGCTCTTTGACCCATCTGTATATATTTGCAAATATTCTCTCCAATAATTACTTAAACAAGTTTGCACCTCCTTCACCATTTCTCCTGATGTTTTCCTCATGTTGTTTTTAAGAATGCTGAGGTCAATTCTGGGTTCTGGGAAGGTCTATGGAGGTACATCTGGCCAACAGACTAGAGGACACACGTTAGCATTAAAAATACTCATTTGCTCTGCTAGTGATTCAACCTTTTCAATAAAATTAATTCTACTCCTTCTATTTGACCCCATGAACTCCCAGTGCTGTCTCAACATATTTTTAGAAGAGATTTTATCCTGTCTTTTTAATTTCATTAAATATTTCAATCCAAGCTTGTACCTTAACTGCAAAGGCATTTCACCCATTTTTATAAGAAGAGCTGGAATGGGAGTGGTACAGAATGCCCCACTACACACTTAGTGCCTTTGCTTGAATTATATCAAGCTTATTAATTACAGATTGTGCAGCTGACCCATAAGCCATACACCCATAGTCAATTGCTGATCTTATCATAGCTCTATATATCATTAACAATGTTTCTCTATCAGCCCCCCAGTCAGATCCTGCCACACACCTAAGCACGTTTATGATTTTTTCACACTTTTCACAAATTTTGTCAATATGAGTTTTCCATGTTAACCTTTGATCCAGTCATATTCCAAGGAATTTAAAATACTTAACCCTTTCAATGGCCTCTCCATATAATTGCAGGTGCCATGCAGGTAATTTCTTTTTATGCCCAAATACCATATACCTGGTCTTATCATGGGGGTGGCGGTGGCACAGGTGTAGTGTGACCGACTACTGATTGGAGGGTGATGGGTTCGATTCCCGCTCTGTCTGCTGTCCACTTGTCGAAGTGTCCCTGAGCAAGACATTGAACGCCCAGTGGCTCCTGGTGGCCTGGTTAGTGCCTGTGTGTATGGCAGCTCTGCCGCCATCAGTGTGTGAATGGGTGGAATGCAGGATCTGTAAAGTGTTTTGGTCATCCTAGATGAGAAGAAAAGTGCTATATAAATGAAAGTCATTTATCGACTGATATTTTAAAGCCCCATTCATCAGCCACTATTGCGCCAACCCTCTTTGGGATTTTCTTTGCTATGCTCCTGAGGCATGCCTTCAGCACAGCAACAGAGGGAATTTACCTGCACACAAGATCTGACGGCAGGCTTTTCAACCTCACCCGCCTGAAAGCCAGAACCAAAGTACGCGAGGCTCTAATCAGAGACATGCTGTTTGCAGACGATGCTGCAGTCGCAACCCACACACAGCAGGAGCTTCAGACCCTGATGGACCGCTTCTCCCAGGCATGCAAGGACTTCGGGCTTACCATCAGCCTGAAGAAGACTAACGTCTTGGCGCAAGGCACAGAAACACCACCAACTATCACCATCGACAACTATGAGCTGGAGGTTGTGAATCAGTTCACTTACCTGGGGTCCACGATCAGCAACAACCTCTTCCTTGATACAGAGATCGACAAGAGGATTGGAAAATCAGCCTTCACACTCGCTCACCTCACCACACGAGTGTGGGAGAATCCCAAACTCTCTGTCAAGACGAAGATGGCAGTGTACAACGCCTGCGTCATCAGCACACTGCTCTATGGGAGTGAGATGTGGACAACATACGCCCGGCAGGAAAAGAGACTGAACTCCTTCCACTTGCGCTGCATTCGCCACATCCTGGACATATCCTGGTAGGACAAAGTGCCCAAAACAGAAGTTCTGTCCCGCGCCGGCCTTCCCTCCATGTTCACTCTACTCAGGCAGCGCAGGCTCCGCTGGCTAGGCCACGTTCACCGTATGGAGGATGGCAGAATCCCCAAAGACGTCCTCTACGGAGAACTGGCGACTGGCAGGAGAGACGTTGGCTGCCCACAGCTGCGCTTTAGAGACGTCTGGAAGAGAGACATGAAGGCCCTGGATATCAACACAGAGCGCTGGGAGGACCTTGCAATGCACCGCTCCAAATGGAGAGGCACCCTGACCAGACAGCTCAAGGCGGGTGAAGAGAGACTGACTGCTGCAGCAGATGAAAAAAGGACCCGCAGGAAGAACCGCCACAGACCCAGCAGCACGGAGACCACCCACAAGTGCGACCTGTGTGACAAGGACTGCCATTCGCGCATCGGCCTGTTCAGCCACAGGCGGTGCTGTTCCAGCAGAGTAGATGTTTAGGATTCTCTTCCATGGTCATCATAGACCGACGGAGGCCGACATCAGCCACTATTGTAATCTCTAGGGCTTTCTGAACCTGGCTGTATACATAAGCTAAGTTCCTGCCTTGTTTCCATATAGCCCCATCATCTGCAAATAGGGAAACCCACAAATTCTTTCCCCACTCTACTAAACATACCATTCACCAGAATATTAAAGAGGACAGGGCTAATCACACTTCCTTGCAGAGTTCCATTCTCCACCTCATGTTCCTCAGAGAGTTCCCTCCCCACCCGGACCTGAATTGTTCTATTACAAAGGAAATTCTTGATCCAATAACACATTCTCCCTTGGATTCCAGCATCATGTAGTGTGATTAACAGCCCTTCCTTCCACAGCATATCATACGCCTTCTCAATATCCAGGAAGACTGCCACTACCGCCTCTCTACTGGCAATTGCCTTCCTGATATCAGCATCTAAATTTAGGACAGCATCCATAGTAGAGTGTCCCTGCCTAAATCCACTTTGATGGTCCACAAAGAACCCACTTTTCTCAAGCTTCCACACTAGCCTTTCTGTTATCATTCGCTCTGTGGGAAGCCACTCACTATGTTTTCACTCAGACGGAATGGTCATGGGGGGTTTGTGTGTTGATGTGGGGGTTGATGCGTTGATGCAAACAGTGACAAAGAGAATGGGAATTGTAAAGTCTTTCATGTTACTGCAGCACCACAGGTGACTGAGCGGGTTGTATACTATAAAAGGAGAGGTGCCTGCGACCTGTGAGTTTTTCTGATGCTTGTGATTCTAGAGTATGTGAGAGAGAGAAATTAATAAAGCCTGCTTTGTTCTGGACACTCTGCCTGATTATTCCTCTCTCCACACACAATGGAACTCGAGGTGAGCACCCTGGAGACGACCCGGACTGGAGGTGCCGGCAATGCTTGCGCCGTTTGGGTCAAACTTCCAGACTTTTGGCTACACGACCCGAAGTCTTGGTTCTTCCACACCGAGGCCCAGTTCGTGCTCTGGGAATAACGGCAGATGACACCAGATACTACGTGGTAGTTGGTCCAGTCTGGACCAACAGGGTTAAGGCTGGAGAGTAGAGTTCTGCAAGACGGGGGTCCCCCCCCTAATCTGTGACGTCTCCACGGGCCGCCTGCACCCAGTGGTCCCACACGCTTGGCACCGCCGTGTTTTTGAGTCGGTTCACTCCCTGGCACACCCAGGAGTGCGCGCGTCAGTCAAAATGGTGGGAGCAAAGTTTGTCTGGCCGAGCCTGCACAAACAGGTGAAACAGTGGGCAGCAGCCTGCGTAATGTGCCAACGAGCCAAAGTGCACAGGCACACAAAGGCCCCCTTGGAGCCGTTCCATATCCCGGCTGAGGTTCAACCACATTCACATGGACGTTGTTGGCCCCCTCCCACCATCGCAGGGGTTCATGCACCTCCTGACAGTGGTGGACCGCACCACGCGCTGGCCCGAAGCAGTCCCGCTAGCTTCCACCGTGTCCGCAGAAGTTGCACGCGCTTTTTTGACGACATGGGTGGCACGTTTCAGCGCTCCTTCGGATATCACGTCCGATCGAGGACTGCAGTTTGTTTCCCACCTCTGGTCCACCATGGCCCGGAGCCTGGACATCACAATTCATTGCACAACCGTGTACAACCCCCAGACCAATGGGCTATGCGAGCGTTCCCATAGGTTGCTTAAAGCAGCGCTCAGGGCTTCGCTTACGGATGCAAATTGGGTGGACCGATTGCCGTGGGTTCTATTAGGGTTGCGTTCAGCACCAAAGGAGGATTTGGTGGCCTCCCCAGCAGAGCTGTTTTTTTCCCAGCCGCTGCGGCTCCCGGGGGAATTTTTACCGGACAGCCCCGCGCTGAATACTGATCCATCCCCGCTTTCACCGCATAGCGCAGTGGCAGGGACGGTACCCGGTCCAGTCCACCACTGTTTTCCACGCACTTTTGTGCCAAAGGCCTTGAAGGACGAGGCGTTCGTATTTGTCAGGCACGATGCCCACCGGACCCCCTTGAGATGGCCTACGATGGCCCGTTCAGAGTGCTGGAACCCGGGGAGAAACATTTTGTGTTAGACTTGGGGGGACACAGGGAAACAGTCTGTATTAACCATTTGCCAGTGACGTCCCGCGTCACGTGATTTTTGTTGATTCCGCCATATCGGACGGCAAGTCGGGCGCTGTGCGTGTGCGTTTCAACATGGCGTCCGCTGTCAGATGTGACGGCTTTGTCCGATGTAGCACAACTACTAGATAAAAAACATCATGACCTGTACACGGAAAAGATCCGTTTTATCGGCGTGGACCCTTACAACTTGTCGCTTTAAAAATTCACCAGTTTCATTGATTTTTGCCCCAAACCTGACGTACGCTATATGGACATCTACAACTACCTAGTCAACACACCGTCTAGGTACACTGGAGAGTCTCTGAAAGCCTACAAAACTTTGTGTGATATCAGTTATGTGCTGATATCCCCAGTCATCACTTCAATGGTCCACTATGTCGTGAAGGCCCTACAGTATAGATTTGTCATGTTGTATAGAATCTATTAAGTGATAAATTATTAAAATTTAATAAAATATTCAATTATTGTTATTATTAGCAGCATATATCTCAGTTAAATTAATTAAATTAATTAAAAACTAATTAAATATTTTTATAGATCTATATATATTCTGTAAAAGGATTTATAAATATTTGTCGTATCAATAGAATACTGGATAAACACAAAGACTCATAGACCAGATGTGACTCAGTGGTTAAGACAGATGTTAAACCTTCCACTAGAAAGAATAACATACATACTGAAATCAAAGGAAATTGTGTTTGAGAATATATGGAGACCTTTCATTGATTGTGTAAAGAATTTAAACATAACTTTTGAAGAAGAAGGTGAATGATGTTTGTGGACCTTGTAAATTGCAAAGTGTTTGATTGTTTGTGTTGTGTTTTTAAAAAAGGTTCAATAAAAAATTTTGTGGAAACAAGAATACTGGATAAACAACTCCCAACACTATTAGATATATTACAAATTTTATTGTCCAAGAAAGAATTATATCCAGATAAAAAGTCATCAAACCCACATATTAATTTTAAGAATATTTATCCACTACAGGTACATCACTCCCAGAAGCTGTCGGACCCCCCACTGAAACCCTGGGTGATCATGAAGCAAGATGGTGTCATATTCTCTTCACACTTTCTGTTTTGACCAAAAATTAAACGCCAAATCAGTTTAATTGAAAGGCACAACAGAATCATTTACATTTATCAATGCACAACAAACTCTTACTACTTTGTCGAGACAAGTTAAGTTAGTGGTTTTATCAAGTTCCAGCATTGTGATAGGTAAAGTGCCCTGCAAGATACTATAGCGGTTCTTCACAATCCCAATCACCCGTTCTACGTGAATACGAACACTAGCCAAATTTCGTGTGGACTCGATTTCTTTGGAATCCAACTGCTTCTTTCCTTTGGTGAAAGCTGGTATTTCAATGCGTGCACCATAGTATGCAAGGGACTCCTGTATGTTGAACCCTCTATCAGCAAGGACGAGGTCTCCAGGATTAAGGTTGTTCAGGTAGCCACAGTTTTCAGTTATGTGCTTGTCACTAACACGGCCACCCCATCCACGGGATATGAAGTTGACAGTACCTTGAGGTGTTATGGAAATAAGGTACTTGGCTGTGTTGTGGCTCTTGTAGGAGGAGTACGTCTGGGCTCTGGCCTTCAAATCGGAGGGACGTTCGATGAACACTTCAAAACAATCAATTGTTGAAACACATTTTGAATAATGTTTTCTAAAACAAGCTGGCAATGTTGAACGTAACAATTCTCTTTCTGGCCAGAAAACTAAACTGGGAAAAAGAAAAGCACTACAAATGGAAATGATATTCTGAAAAATCCTGGAAGCAGTTGACACATGAATTCCAAATCTGTAGGCGAGGTCTTGGAAAGTCAGGTTCAAGCGCAGCCTCATCAAGGTCAACAGAAACTGCTGAAATTTTGATACTCCTTTCACATCACATATATGTCTTTCAATATGGAAAAATAGTTCTTGCAGCAGTTGAAAAGACTGCAGTCCTGTATAAAATTTCACTTTTTCATCATTTCCAGTCAGTGATTCTTCAGTGTCAGACTGCGACTTGACCTGGGCACGTAAAGCATAAACTTCTTCTTGTAGTGATTGGCACTGTTTCTTTAATGCATCACACTCAGCTTTACATGAACAAGAAGTCCCTGCAGATGATACCAAACTCTCAGTGACCTTGGCTGGCTCTGATGCAATATCCACCTTGACACACATACCAGGCTGCTCCTCTTTCACCTCCATTGTCTCTTCCTTTTCACACACAGTACCTCCAGAAGACAGTTCTAAGAGTACACTGGCAGCAAGTGAGCGATCAAAGTTCTCTCTCTGTCTTTTTTTCCTTGCTTGTGTTTTAATGTACCGATGGAGGCTGGCGTTGTTTCTGTCTTTCGTTGGAGTAGACGTGAAGGTGAAGAGTGATGGTATGTAATCTGGGGAAAGAGGGTCAATGCTCTTCTCACCTGGAATATGGAGTAGTTAGAATATATAGTTTATACAGTTTGAGAAGCAATATAACGATTTATCATGTTTATATCATTCTTTTAATCCATGTAGACCTACTATTATGTGGTACATTGAAGTACAAAGTAATAAACAATGGTGGGAGGTTTAACTGTATCGGTGAATGTGAATTATTGTAAAAATACTCCTTATTTTTGTAAATGTAATAAATTTTTTATTCATTGTAAAATAAACTCAGCCATATTGATCAACACATTAAATTTCAAACAGGAGCATGCATTCATGATCATTATCTTGTCATCTAGCAGTTGGCTAGTGCTAGGTCACAGATGGTAGGCCTTGGTGGTGCACACAGGGAGGGACATACCCATTTACCAGTGTTTACATTACATCTATAGACACTGATACATCATACATACCCGATATAAAATGTTGATTGCATAGCCGCGAGTAAGGCGACGGGGACCAATCTTTCCTCTTCAGCGCTGCTACCCACCTCCTGCGCCTGTCTTTGTCAGCTGGGAACCGGTAAAACTTCAAGTTTGATCCCTTTTTCTGGCGATTTGTACACCCAAAGGCAGAGCAGTGAAACACCATAGTGTAATCAATGCCAACATTAAATAAAACAAAGATGTAGTTTTAAATCAGGTAAATATATCGCGATCTGGTACACCGCTGAACAGCTGCTGAATGCGCCGTCCGCTCGCTTCGGCCGTCCAATATGGCGGCGTAAACAAAAGGATGTGACGTCACAGCAAATGGTCTATAGACAGGCTTAAGCCCGTTTTCGTTTTAGCAGACGAGCAGGTGGTGTTGACCCGGGCTTCTCGGCGCGGACGACCCCCACTGAGAACTCCCCAGGTACATGACTCATCAGATCAGTCACAATGGCATGCTAAAAATGCCCCCCCCACAGACGGACGCACCTCCAGGAGCCCCCCACCGGCGCAGCAGCGCCTCGGAGCCGCAGCCTCCCCGTTACAGCCGCTACGGACGTAGGCTGAAGCCCAAAGGACATGAGGGTTAAGGCTCAGTCTGAGTTTCGGGGGTGGGAAGCCACTCAGTATGTTTTCACTCAGATGGAATGGTCATGGGGGTTTGTGTGTTGATGTGGGGGTTGGTGCGTTGATGCAAAAAGTGACAGAGAGAATGGGAATTGTAGTCTTTCATGTTACTGCAGCACCACAGGTGACTGAGTGGGTTGTATGCTATAAAAGGAGAGGTGCCTGCGACCTGTGAGTTTTTCCTGATGCTTGTGATTCTGGAGGATGTGAGAGAGAGAGAGAAATTAATAAAGCCTGCTTTGTTTTGGACCGCTCTGCCTGATTATTCCTCTCTCCACAACTCCATTATTTTACATAGTACCGAGATGAGAGCAATAGGTCTATAGGAGCTTGGGCTGCTGGCCACCTTCCCAGGTTTCAAAATTGGAACTATTACAGCATACTCCCACTCCTTAGAAAGACACCCACTTTTCCACACACTGTTAAGCAGGGCCAATACCTCCTCTAGCAATACCACCCTAGCCTGTTTAAATAATTGGTAGCTCAGCCCATCTCTTCCTGGAGATGTGTTCTTTCCCCTATCTAGAGCTCTTTTAAGTTCATTTAAGGTGAACATTGCATTAACAATGTCAGAATTGTCACTATTCGCTTGCAATTTGTACTGTTGCTTTTCTACAATCTCTGCTCTTCTTCTTCTGCTTTCCTCACTTACTGTATATTACTTTGGCTGTGCACCTTTTGAAATTGTTCAACCAATACCTTTGATTTTCCTTTACAATTTACTGCCTCACATCCATTATACCCATTATACTGAAGAACAGGGATTACCGTCTGCCTAAAGGCTCCTGTCATTCTACGAACTAAACTCCAGACTTTTTTAACAGGAGTATCTGGACTCAATTTTTCACAAAAATTTCTCCAGCTTTGTTTTTTTTGCTTCTTTGATTACTCTCCTTGCTTTAGCTCTCTAGTCTTTTAAACGCAATTGCTAAGCTTTCAGTTGGATGCCTCTTGAACCTGCTATACGCTCTGTTTCTGGCTTTAATTGCCAGGCTACGTTCTTCATTCTACCAAGGGACCATAGTCCCTCCCATAGGAATCTTTTTCCTAGGGACAACCTCTGATGCAGCAGACCAAATCACTTTAGTTAAAGAATTGTTCCACTCATCCATTCCTTTCTCACTCTGTATATCTGCTACTTTCAGGATTACTTTTTCCTTATACTCTACCCAGTTTGCTCTTTTATGGTTTAACCTCGGGCGGGAAGGGGGGGGGGGCCTTGGATCCTCAATAAGAGTTCTGCCAAACTAAGCAATTATTGGCACATGATCACTGCCCAATAGATTTCAATCCATTATCTTTCATGTACCAATAGCTGCCAACTTAGCCGATGCAATCGTAATATCAATCGAGGTTGCCATTCCCCGGCCTGTTCCAAACCAAGTAGGCTGCCCATCATTTAGCACAACCAAATTGTATTAATCAATGAAATCCTCTACAATCTTACCATTTCTATCCCTTTTCTTGCTTCCCCATAACTCATTATGTGCATTGGCATCCCCAAGCCAAACTACTGGGAGACTAACTTTATCCATAACTTCCTGGAAATGACTTTCTTCTAAACTGATGCATGGATGATATACATTTACAACTGACACTTTCTCTCGGTTAGTCCACACTTCTATTGTGATGGTCTCTATCATACTTTTAATTTCCCTTCTCCTGTACTGAATCCCATCTCTGATAAACGTTGCACATCTGCCTCCTGAGCTGATCTCTCTCTTTCCTCTCACACTTGTGTCCCAGTACTACAAAATCCAGGTGTGGTTTTAATCAAGTCTCTTCAATACAAATTACATCTGGCTTCTCCTCAAGCTCCTTCAAAAAGTGTTTAAGTTCCTGTCCGTTTGCCATCAGGCTCCTAGCATTCCATTGCATAATACAAAACATTATGCCAAGGAAGCTAATCATCACCATTTTCACTATTCCTACTGGCCATTTCATGTTCCTCACAGTTGCTACAGTCTAATTCCTGTTACCAACTTCCTCCTGACCCTTGGCCTCCACCACAGTAGGTAAATTGCCAAACTTCTTCTGAATCAGAATCAGAATCAGAATGAGATTTATTGCCATTGTTCATGTAGTACACAAACTAGGAATTTGTCTCGGTGCAATGCTGCAACATTAAATATGGAGTAGCACTAAAGATAAAAATAAAAAACTATGCATGCAATAAAATGTAGAATATGAATGAGTAATAGTAATCTATGCAATTTTTAAATATATTAACAAGCAGCAGTTATTGTGGAGTTCCACATAGTGCAGTCGGTAGTGAAAAAGAAAACAGTGATAATTATCATGAGTCCGGTTGAGCTGCTGTACGTAGTGCACGAGAGTCTAATAAGATTCTGGACCTATTCCCTTGAAATCCAACGGCCTTTCAGCAGCAGAAGTGATTCCCCGTACTACATCTGATTTTTAATTTGCCACCAGTTTTACTCTCCACATTGCTTTCACCATAAATGCTAATAGCACTTTCCTGTTCACAATAACTGCATCATCATTTCCTGGTATGCTATTCACCCTTATTGGTTCTTTGCACAATGACTCGCCATGCTGTTGCCTGAATCCCTGCACTCCCTCCATCCGTTTAACTGCTTCTGCATATGAGATTTTGTTTTCTCTCTCGATTCTTTCAACATTCTCTGCCTTAATATAATTGACACACCCTTTGAATGAGGCTGGATAGTCACCTCCACAGTTACAACATTTCATTGGCTCTTTGCATTCCTTCCCATCATAATCTTTACCACACCGTCTGCACCTCCGACCACCTCCACATACTGCAGCCACATGACCATACTTTTGACATTTAAAGCACCTCAGTGGGGGCCTTTCATATTCTTTCACATTGTAACTGACATACCCCAGCATTACTCTCCTTGGCAGTTTATCTTTATAGGTAATAAGGACAGGAGTTGAGCCACCACTCCTCTCCCCCCTTCCCATGAGCCTGACTGCAACAACTTCACCCCCTTTCAGACAGGTCAGCAGCTCTTGGTCAGTTTTTTCAGATGACATCTTATAAATAACTCCCTTAACCTCTGAAGTGATACGCGGTTTAATGTTTCCACACTTTTCCCTAACAAACTTTTAATCTTGAGTGCTTTAGTCTGCTGATTAGATGATTTACATATTACAAACATCATCCCACTTTTCAAGATTGTAACACGCATGACATCTCCAATTTCTCTTTTAATTTCTTTTGCCAATTTTAAGGGTTTCACAGAAGAAAACCCAGAACCTTCCTTCACTTTTATATAAACTTTGTAACTAACCTCCTTTTCTTCCTCCTTCCTTCCCATTTTATCCCGAGCACCACCATCCAAGTCACTACCCTGAGACCCATCCTCCCGTTTCTTCCTCTCTGGCCTGCTTTTACCCACGACTTGCCACCCACCCCCATCCCACTCACCACCCGCCTGCATGGCCCGACTCTGATAGTCCCCAAAACAAGGCAAACTTCTCCTGAAAGGCTTTTCCTTTTATCTTCTTTAGCAAAAATTTGAACTTGCCCATGTCGAAAATCGAAGACAGCCTCCAATCAACTAAAGCGGTCTCAGCTTCCTTGTCCGGCCGTCTGCTCCAGCCCCCACCACAGATCCTGCCAATACTTCACTTTCTTAAAACCATGAAGCCATTGGTCACGTGACTCTGGCCAAACAAATCAAGCCTCAAACCAGCGTTTCTGAACACCTGTGCTGTAGAATGTGTAAATGATGAGGCAAGTTGCTCTCAAGCAGTTTATTACACATTCTCTCTCATGAGCATAGTAGAAAAGAGAACATCTCAGAAAAAACTCGTCCCTTATATATCCAGGTCTCCCCACAGCTCACAAGTCACATTGCATTCACAACAAAGGTAACATTGCATTTCCTCTTTAATCCCTTAGCATCCCCCTCACAGTCTTTGGTCCAGAAAGGATCCTCCAAGCAGTCTCTTGGCACACAAAGGATCCTCCAAGCAGTCTCTCACATACAAAAGATTACACTTTCACAGCTTCCTGTTATCTCCAAGGAAACTCTGCACTTTGTTCTTATCTAAGATGTGAGGCATTATGTAAGGCATTAAGTAAGTCACATGTGTAGCTATCCCCCCCCCCCGAGCATTTTAGATCAAACAAAAGAATAACAGTCTGCATGCTGTGATAGAATCATTACACATGCTGCTTGGGCTTCAGTCTTCTCCCGTATCTGCTGTAACCAGGATTCACCGCCTCCGTGGCGCTGTCATGCTGAGGAGCTGCTGTCTGGGGGTGAAAACCTTTTGTCTGTCCCTGTGGGTGTTCTGGGGAAATTCTACTCTGGGAAGCTCCCCGTGGGGGTCTTCCGCGCCGAGGGGCCCTTGCCAACAGCACTTGCTCGTCCGCCACCACAAAAGCGGGTTTGAGTCTGTTTATGCCAACCTTTTCCCTCCTACCCCCCAAATCTAGCAAAAAATGCTTGTCCCCTGTTTCCAACACTCTGAACAGTCCATCATAAGGTGATTGCAGTGGGGGGCGATGCGCGTCATGTCTGACAAAAACAAACTCCGTGTTTTTCAAAGTTTTAGGCACAAAAACGTGCGGAAAACTGAGATGAATGGGGCCCGGCAGCGTGCCTGTGTCAATGCTACGCTGCAACAGCTGAGACGGGGAGCTGCCTGGCGCAGGATTATCTGGGAGAAACTCCCCGGGCAGCCAAAGTGGCTGCGCAAAAACAAGTTCAGCTGGGGAAGCTTCTAAGTCTTCTTTAGGCGCAGAACGCAACCCTAATAAAACCCACGGTAGCTTGTCTACCCAATTTGCATCCGTCAGTGACGCCCTGAGAGCCGCTTTCAATGACCTATGAAAACGTTCGCATAACCCATTAGCCTGAGGATTGTACGAGGTTGTGCGGTGAATTGTGACACCCAGGCTGCGGGCCATTGATGACCAAAGTTCGGAAACAAATTGAGGGCCTCTGTCGGACGTAATGTCCGACGGGACTCCAAAACGCGCCACCCATGCTGTTAAAAACGCGCGCGCTACCTCCTCGGCTGTGGTTGACACCAGTGGAACCACCTCCAGCCATCGCGTGGTGCGGTCCACCATTGTCAGAAGGTGCATGCACCCCTGTGATGGCGGGAGGGGGCCCACGAGGTCCACGTGAACATGGTCGAACCTCTTAGCCGGGATGTGAAACGGCTCCAAGGGAGCCTTCGTGTGTCTGTGTACTTTGGCTCGTTGGCACACCATGCAGGCTGCTGCCCACTCTTTCACCTGTTTGCGAAGACTCGGCCACACAAATTTTTCTCCTACCATCTTGATTGACGCGCGCACTCCCGGGTGCGCTAAAGAATGAACCGAGTCAAAAACACGGCGGCGCCACGCGGCCGGTACCACGGGACGCGGTTGCCCCGTTGAGACATCGCAGATTAGGGGGGGCATACCGTCTTGCAGCACCCTGCTCTCCAGCCTTAACCCTGTTGGTCCAGACTGGAGCGCGCGCACATCCGCGTCACTAACCTGCTCCGCGGCTATGGCTGCGTAATCTATCCTCACGCGGACCGGGGCCGCCACGGCGCGTGAGAGGCAGTCTGCCACTACATTCAGTTTACCAGAGACATGCTGAATATCGGTAGTAAACTCTGAGATCGCGGCCAGCTGTCTCTGCTGCCGGCCTGACCAAGGTTCTGAAACCTTGGCCATCGCAAATGTTAGTGGCTTGTCGTCAATGAACGCGGTGAAATAGCACCCTTCCAGCCAGAACTGGAAGTGGCGAATAGCCAAGTGGAGAGCCAGCAACTCCCTGTCAAACGCGCTGTATTTACGTTCACTATCGCGCAAAGTCCTGCTGAAAAAGGCGAGCGGTTGCCAAGCGCCGGCTACACGTTGCTCCACGACCGCCCCTATGGCCACATCTGACGCGTCAGTAGTGAGCGCTATGCAGGCCGTTGGGTCTGGATGTGCCAACAATGCAGCGTTTGCCAGGGCTGCCTTGACTTCCGAGAACGCCCGCTCTCGCTCCGGGGACCATTCGATCTTATTCGCGGCTTCCTGCTTTTTGAGCGCGGCGTACAGTGGTTGCATGAGCTGGGCTGCGCGGGGGAGGGAACGGTTATAAAAATTCACCATTTCCAAAAACTCCTGTAACGCCCTGACCATTTGTGGTCGGGGAAAATCTGCTACCGCGCGCACTTTGTCAGGCAGCGGAACCGGTCCTTCAGGAGAGATGCGGTGCCCCAAAAAATCAATCTGCGTCACCCCGAACTGACACTTCGCTGGACTGATTATTAAACCATGCTCTCCCAACCACCGGAAAACCGCCGTGAGGTGGGTTTTCTGTTCGTCTTCGGACACGCTGGCTACCAAATTATCGTCCAGGTAGATGAATACGAAAGGGAGATCGCGCAGCACCGTGTCCATCATGCGTTGGAAAGTCTGTGCATCCCCTTTAAGCCCGAATGGCATGTGCAAAAACTCGAATAGACCAAACGGAGTTATCACCGCTGTTTTGGGTATGTCCTCAGCATGCACTGGGACTTGGTGGTAACCGCGGACCAAGTCTATTTTAGAAAAAACGAGCGTCCCTGCCAAATAAACGGAAAAATCTTGGATGTGAGGGATTGGGTAGTGGTCGTGTGCTGCGGCATTGTTCAACCTGTGGAAATCCCCGCAAGGTCACCATGAACCGTCAGCTTTAGGGACCATGTGCAGCGGGGAAGCCCATGGGCTGTTTGAACGCCTGATGATGCCCAACCTCTCCAGGTTGGCGAACTCCTTGCGCGCTATGGCCAGTTTAGCTGCGTCCAAATGCCGAGGTTTTGCAAAAACGGGCGGCCCGGTGGTGGTAATAAAATGTTCCACCCCGTGTTTAGCGACGGCTGCCGAAAATGTCGGGACCGTGAGTGCTGGGAACTGAGTGAGCAGTGTGTGGAACTTACCGCCTGCAGCTGTGATGTTGGCTTGCGCTGTTGGCCGGGACGCTCGAGCTGTACAGGGAATAGAATCAAAAGACAGTGCATTAACCAGGCGCCGGTTAGTGACATCAACCAACAACCCATGTGAGCACAAAAAATCAGGCCCTAATATATTGAAATTCAATGCTGCTATGACAAAAGTCCACTCAAATGCACGGCCGTGTAGAGACAGAAGCAGAGTCCTCTCACCAAAGGTCTTAATTTCCGAGCCGTTTGCTGCTGCCATCTCGGGGCCGCTGGATCCTGCCAGCCGGTCGCTGTAGGACGGCATGATGAAACTTAACTGGGCGCCGGTGTCCACAAGGAAACGCCTCCCCGAGCGTGCGTCCGTCAAGTAGAGCAGCTTGTTCTCCTCCCCGAGGGCCGCAGCTGCTACCGACCCTCGGTCTTGGCGTTTTCCCGAGCGCTTGAACTGGCACGGTGGTATACATTTGCATGCCCTCTCTGCAAAGCAGCAGTGGTAGAAACAAAGGGTGTCTCCTCCGCGTTCCTTGGCCCCCGCCGCCGCTGTCGTTGGTGGTTCCGCTACCGCCGTTGATGGCTCCTCGCCGTCTCCAGTCGTCGCGCCGAGCTCAGTCACCGCCGCCGTGGTCGTGAGCTCTCTGCTGGCCATGATGATCCGGTGTGCCTCCCGGGCCAGTGCACGGTAGTCCCGCTTGGCCAACAACGGCGAACTGGCCAGGGCCGCTCTCGTCGCTGATGGAAGGTTCTTGAGGAAGAGGTGGGTAAAGATGAAGTGGTCGTCGTCCGAGCCCTTCAACCTCAGCATCCTCTCCATCAGGTCAATGGGCGTGCAGTCTCCCAACCGGGTCCGCACCAGGAGTCTCTCTGCCCTCTCCTCAACCGATAGTGTGTAGTGCTGGATGAGTGCGGCCTTCAACGCGCCGTATTTGTCGCTGGATGGTGGCTGCTCCAGAAGGCTCTCCACATGCTGAGCCGTGTGGTTGTCTAGCTTTGCGATCACATGGTAGAATTTCGTGTCATCTACCGATATCCCCCGGAGGGCGAACTGCACCTCAACCAGGTGGAACCAGGAGCGCGGGTTGTGCTGCCAAAAGTCCGGTAGCTGGACTGTAAAGGCATACGCTTGGCTGGGGGCTCCCAACGAGGCTGGCTTCGGGGAATTCTCTTCGTGTTGCTTGCTTCGTCTTGGGTCACCAGTGTAGAATGTGTAAATGATGAGGCAAGTTGGTCTCAAGCAGTTTATTACACATTCTCTCTCATGAGCATAGTAGAAAAGAGAACATCTCAAAAAAAACCCGTCCCTTATATATCCAGGTTGTCACAAGTCACAAGTCACATTGCATTCACAACAAAGGTAACATTGCATTTCCTCTTTAATCCCTTAGCATCCCCCTCACAGTCTTTGGCCCACAAAGGATCCTCCAAGCAGTCTCTCGCATACAAAAGATTACACTTTCACAGCTTCCTGTTATCTCCAAGGAAACTCTGCACTTTGTTCTTCTCTAAGATGTGAGGCATTATGTAAGGCATTAAGTAAGTCACGTGTGGCTACAGTGCCTTTTTTTTTGACACATGCTCCAAAGCTTCAGATTCATCCAGACCATCACTAACGTTGGAGTACTGCCAGCTGTGTGAGCCCATCTTACCTGTCCGCCGGAGATAACTATAACATTTAATGCATTTTGCAATATATTTAAAAAGTTAAACTTTAATTTAATATTGATTACATATACTGAAATATTGCAAGCCATTTTTTAATCCTAATTTTGATGATCATGGCTCTTTTTTAATGTTCTGCAGAATAGGAACCTGCTGTAAACCACTTCTTAACTGAGTCGGGCCAGTTGCTTGCAAATTTTGTTACTTTTAACCTTTCCGGCATAAATAAAAATAAAAGTATATTTGTTTAAATAAATTACAAATCTTGACATTGTAATTTACTGAGATACACTAGTATGTCATTACACTGAGACTATGACCTCACACTGCTGGAATACAGGAAACACTGATATATAATGGAAAAAAATATTTTAAATCAAAGTCTGATTTAATCATATAAACATTAATCCAACAGAAGTATGACACCTAACAAGTTCAGAGAGCTGAGGTCTGTTTGACAGAGGACTGCAGAAGTAAGTTAATCACTGATAAAAGAATGAACAGCATTACTAGTGCATCTCTGTAAATTACAATAACGTGAACAAGGTTTTTTGCAATACAACTAAAAAAGAAAACGATTTATTAAGTTTTGATCACGTGCACAGTGAAACACTTGGAGTCTTTTTTTATCTGATTTTGATGATCATGGTTATAGTTTGCACCAACCTTAACACCTTCATGACAAACTAAATTACTGCCTTTATTACAAAGCCTGTTGTAATGAATAAAACCATGACAGATCTCTCTCAGTTATAATAATAATAATTAAAAAAACTGAATCATTTACCAAAATGTAAAATGATTCTGCCTGGTTGAGTTTTATACTGTAGTCAATTTTCCTGACAGAAAACGTTCAAAAAGTTAATCTGACTCACATTAATGTGTCTCAAAATGCATTAACATCATGTTAGTGTCTTAACGTGAAACGTTAGCTCACTTAACCAGTAATATTATGGCAGACACGGTGCATTAAACATGAGTTTATGATACATCTTTCCAGTTTTTCCTACCAGCGAGCTGCTGTTGCTGAGACTTTTTATCTTCGCTAAACAGCCACGTGACTTAACACTACTGACAATGTGACTTCCCCTCTGATATTATAGCATACCTTTATCATGAAGCACCCATTTCCCAATGCAATGAAAATGGCTAAAGTAATCCCGACATACAAGACGGGTGACAGAGGGGAATTCTCAAACTATGGACCAATTTCACTATTGCCGCAATTTTCCAAGATACTTGAAAAAATATTCTATGAGAGAGCTGACAACTTCATACTGAAGAATAATTTATTGTGTGAGCAGCAATATGGGTTCAGACACAAGAGGACAACTGCATTTGCTCTAATGGAATTTATAGAAAAAATATCAACTGTTGGGGTATTCCTGGATCTTAAAAAAGCATTTGATACAGTGGATCATAATTTATTATTAAAGAAACTACAAAATTGTGGTATTGGGGGGGGGGGGTAGCACTGTCCTGGTTATGTAGTTGCTTAAAGAATAGATATCAGTATGTATGTGTTGGTAACAAAAACTCACAGTTACTGAAGGTTACTTGTGGAGTCCCACAGGGTTCAGTTTTGGGGCCATTGTTATTCAACATGTATATAAATGATATATGTAAAGTTTCAGAAAAAAATGGATTTAATATTGTTTGCTGACAACACTAATTTATTATGCAGTGGAAGCAATTTGGAACAACTTTTGGATACACTCGGAAAGGAATTAGGAAAGCTCAAACTGTGGTTTGATTCAAACAAATTAACGCTCAATTTAAGTAAGACAAAATTTATAGTTTTTAACAACCATCACAACAACTTAGTATCTAAACTTAGTGTAAATGGTGTAGAGATTGAAATGGTATCCGAAACTAACTTTCTTGGAGTAATAATTGATAATAAACTGTGTTGGAAGTCACATATTAATTATATTAAAGGTAAAATATCCAAATCAATTGCAATACTACACAGAGTGAAATATTTGCTGAATCAACCCACACTATATATACCTTGTATCATTCATTAATACTCCCATACATGACATATTGTACTGAAGTATGGGGAAATACATATAAAACAAACATATATCCAGTCTTTATGCTTCAGAAGAGAGCTATTAGAACAATAAACAAAGCTGCTTACAGGGAACCAACAAACCCACTTTTTCTTAAATTAAAAGCTCTCAAGTTGAAAGATCTGGTTGACTTTAAAACTGCAGTAAAAATGTTTAAAGTGAAGAATCCATCACTGCCCGCAAATATCCAAAAGTTGTTCCAAATAAGGGATAAACAATATCATTTCAGAGGAACATGTATATTTCAAAAACCTTCAGTGAGAACTACCACCAAGCAACACTGTGTTTCAGTGCAAGGAGTCAGATTATGGAATGATTTTGGACCTGAATTAATAGTAAAATCATGTACAATGCTTGGACAATTTAAACAAAAACTAAAGGAAGAAATACTCCAAACATATATACAAGATGACATATAAAATCATATAAGGATTGTCATATCCAGTCTGTGTTGTGTTGTAGCTTAGTTTTTTTGTCACATTTTGTATTAGCTATGTTCTGAATTGTAATCGCTCTTGTTTTGTTTTCCTTTTTAATGCTTGGATGGAATATGGGTGGGCAATATAAGCTGCGGCTTCAGCCATCACCCATTTCGGATAACTTATGTTGAACTGTATAATCAGAGGAGTTATTGTCTAATTTGACCTTGTTGGATTTTCTTTCCCTCTTTGTTATATTGTGACATTTGCGGAATTCACACAAAGAAAGAGGAGCAAGATGGTTGTGATGAACAGGCTTTATTTACACCCCCCCGACCCCCACCTACTTCTGAGCACAGAGAGGAGGGGAGGTCATTCTCCCAGACCTCCATTTCAATCATGGTCACACACACATGACACATCTTGCCCTAATCCTGCTAAAAACTGCTGGGTCATTATAACGCAGTTATAATGACACAGCAGTATAACTCAGTAATAACACATTTAATACACACACACAGTAACGTTTTCAACTGGCAAAGCATGCTGGGAAATCCCTGCCCCCCTTAAAATGGCCCCGACATTACACTGCCCTCCTCTGGACTGGTTTCTGTCCCCAGAAAATTCAAAGTCAACTTTCAGAAATCCAACGCGAGTCAGCCCAGTGCCGGGGCAGCATGCACGGGCCATCCAATGTCCATCTGAGTCTCGGTCGGAGTATCTGGTTGGGGTAGGGTTCCAGTTTGGCCACCAGCAGGCGGATGGACACATCTGACAGCCTCTGTAGGACCACGCACAGTCCCTTCCCTGGCAGCGGGAGTCCCATGCCCGCTCCAGCCGACTCCCACCGCTGCCAGGTCTCCCAGGCGGCCGCTGGCCCGCGTCCATGCTTCCAGCCCTTGCCGCGCCTGGAAAATGGCCGGATCTTCGTCCTGCTCGCTCCACTGCTGCGCGTCTGCTGCGCCGAGGGCCTCCGTGACGTCACCGAAAGGGAAAGCATCTGCTGGTGGCGGTAGGACTACGCAGTTCCTCCTCTGGCAGCGGGAGTCACGACTCCCACCGCTGCCAGGACCTCCCAGGCGTCCGCTGGCCCACGTCCAGGCGTCCGGCCCCTGCCGAACCCGGGAAAAGACCGGATCTGTCCTGCTCGCTCCGCTGCTGCTGCGCTCCAAAGGCCTCTGTGACGTCACCGCCGGGGGGAGCATCTGCAGGAGGCGGCTTTTTCTCCGTCCATGCCTCCTCGCTCTAATTTAACGTCGGCGAGGGGCCAGTTTGTCGTGCGCTGTGTGCGGGGCAGTACCATGCGATGTACCCTGGCTCTGTGCAGCGGAAGCCCCCCTTCCTCGCGTTGCCGCCACTGTCTCCTTCATGCACGCGCTGCCGTAGCTCCTCCTCCCACTCGTTCTCAGCACGGTGGTTTCCTCCGATGACCAGTCGTTCAGCGCGGCAGCCAACTCGACCTGGGCCAGGTGGTCATCCAACAGGTTCTCGCCATTGTAGCGGGGAATCTTGGCCCGCTGCTGGACGGATGGGACGGTCATCTCCCGGTCAATCGCTGCTCCTAATTGCTCTGGAATCGCCAGCCCGTCCTGCCCTGAAAAGGGCGGGAAACGGGGCTGGTTTGCTCTGCTCAGTCCCGTCGGGTCCGCTGCTCCGTCCATCGCGGCGAGCCTCTCTGGGGGTGCCGGCGTCTCAGCTCTACGCTCCGTTCCCAGCCGAGCGATGAACCGCTCCGGCCGTTGGACCTCCGCCTGGATCCTCATCTTGCTCCATCCCCACTCCTGACACCAGTGTGACGTTTGCAGGATTCACACAAAGAAAGAGGAGCAAGATGGTTGTGATGAACAGGCTTTATTTACACCCCCCCGACCCCCACCTACTTCTGAGCACAGAGAGGAGGGGAGGTCATTCTCCCAGACCTCCATTTCAATCATGGTTACACACACATGATACATCTTGCCCTAATCCTGCTAAACACTGCTGGGTCATTATAACGCAGTTATAATGACACAGCAGTATAACTCAGTAATAACACATTTAATACACATACACAGTAACGTTTTCAACTGGCAAAGCATGCTGGGAAATCCCTGCCCCCCTTCAAATGGCCCCAACATTACAATATTATTCTGTTTCTTTTAATCTGTACTTTTATCTATCCGAAAATAAAGATTCATTCATTCATTCATTCATTAAAGCACCATTACCCATAGCTGCTCTGTTTTCAAACGTGACCGCCAGCTACTGGATGTGTGCGTGCCTTTGTGAGGTCCCACGGGCCAGCGTAACCGTAAACAAGGGTTCCGCCCGAGGCAAATACAGCTCCGGCTGCTGTAGCTGATAAATGGCAAAGATTATGCCACTGGCCACCCCCAGCTCCGCCATTGGACAGGCTCCTGCCCCAAGTGGAGGAGTTTAAGTATCTCGGGGTCTCATTCACAAGTGAGGGGAGAATGGAGCGAGTGATTGACAGACGGATCGGAGCAGCATCTGCAGTGATGGGGACGTTGTATTGGTCTGTCGTGGTGAAGAGGGAGCTGAGCTGTAAAGCAAAGGCTGAATCATCTTCAGATACACATCTGGAGACCGAACACTTATTTATGTTTGTAGTTCCTTCCATATTGAACACACGTTATTTAGTAAAACTGGATCAATGCTGACTCAGGGCAGGGTGATTTTGTGAGTAGTTATTCAGGGCACCCCAACTGTGGTTGTAGTAACAGTCAGTTGCCACTGGGTGGCGAACTCTGACTACAAACACTATCCTCCTTCTCGTCTCACCAGTAGACAGTGGTAGGTAGCCCTTTAAGGAGAGATTAGTTGAAAATTGTTGAACTGTGCCTTTTGCATCTATTTCACTGTTTTCAGTTGCTCAGTATTAAACTATGTGTTAATAGTTTTCACATTTTGCACACAATTCTGGTACATTTCAAATGTTTTCAGTCTACAAATAAAAGGAAACCAATCCAGCCACTAAACCTGTTGGTATAAAGTGGTGAAGAAACTCATGTGTTACTAAAAATTATGAATGTGTACTTGATTACATCTGAATATTCATTATACATAAAGACAGACAAGGAAAATTTTACTTTTTTAGTGCCTTTGTGCATCTGTTTGAATAACTAGAGTGGTTACTCACGGAAAAACCCAACCTGTCACATTGTTAGGGTCAGCCTTTATCTCAGTACCTCTGTCTAAATGAGTACTTTTAATTTTGCTGCAGCTGTGGCCAAAGCTCACTGGAACAATATCACCCTCCCAGCTTCATCTCCACACATTTTATTGGTGGTAGGATCCCCATGAATGTCCAAACCCACAGTGGAAGGACTACTATGGCTGCTAGTCTGCTATGTAGTTAGCTTGGTGACTGAGGTTTATATATTCATTCATTCATCTTTAACCACTTAATCCATAGGGAGGCTGGAGCCTATCCCCTGCACTTCAACAATGGCCTCTGGGAGTTGTATGCTCTGGACCATGCTAGCTGGCTTTGCAAGCTTAACACCAGAGAACAAGTAGCCATAAACAGCCATAGTACAGAAGGTGAGAGGAATTGTGCCACATAATTGTGCCTCATTTTCACTCCTCAACAGAATCCTTCAACCCCTGGACTCCCTACCCCCCCATCTGTACTCGGTGGACAACTGCAACTCCCTCCTTTTGTTTTTTAATGCGAAAATTGAAAAGATCCACCAGCACCTGTGTCCCATTCCCTCTTCTCCCTCCCCCTCAGCACCTCCCTCCTATCGTTCTTCACTCTCTTCTTTTCAACTTCCTGACCTCTCTGCCATATCTGACCTCATCTATAAATCCAAGCCATCCACTTGTCTTCATGATCCCCTTCCTACAGCCTTGGTCATATCCTGCCTCCCCTCACTGCTCCCTCTCATCACTGCTATCATCCTCTCCTCACTCACCACTGGTTCATTTCCCTTATCTTTTAAAACTGCTGCTGTCTCTCCAATCCTCAAAAAACCCGGTTCAGATCCCAATAATTTCAATAACCTCCGTCCCATCTCTAACCTTCTGTGGAGATGTGTTGGAAGGACGAGACTGAGTTTATTGCTCAGGTTCAGCTTTATTCACAATCACATACCCCAACATTCCAAAGCAGAAAAAAAGGATGAATCTTCTCACATCTGTCCTTTTATACCCAGGACATCAAACCTACAGTCACATGGTGTTTAATCAAACATACAGTCACACGGTACTTAATTCCAGTCACAATGTAACTTCCCCCAATCTTAACACCATCCACCCTCTAGTCTCTGGTGGTCAGGAAATCTCTCAAGGCCATCTCCTTGAAACAAAAGGCCAAATCTCACACCCTCCTGTTACCCTGGGAGGCTCAGTCCCTTTGGTCTCTTGAGACGTGAAGCACACAATAAACATACAGAAATATATCTGTGGAGCATATGAAACCAACATATGTGCCCCACATGACCCCCTCAAATGTCTAAGATGGAACAATCATAACTAAAGATGCATGTCATAATAAAATCACTACATATCAGTCCACCTGCCACTTGGCCTTAGTCTTCTGCCGTATTTGCTGTAAGCCGGCTTTACTGCCTCCGCAGTGTCCTCCTGCTGTGGGGCTGCTGCCTGTGGATTAGGACTGTAAGTCAATCTCTGTGGGTGTTCTGGGGAATGCTCTCTAGGGGGTCTGCTGCGCCGGGGAGCCCTCGCCAACTGCACAGGTTCGTCAGCCATCACAAAAGCGGGTTTGAGTCTGTTTATGCCAATCGTTTCCTTTCTGCCCCCCAAATCTAGCAAAAAATGCTTATCTCCTGTTTCCAGCTCTCTATATGGTCCATCATAAGGCGGACGCAAGTTTGGGCGATGGGCATCATGTCTGACAAAAACAAACTCCGCATCTTTTAAAGCTTTTGGCACAAAAACGTGTGGGAAGCTGTGATGAACTGGGCCAGGAAGCGTGCTCGATCCCGTGTCGCTCTGCAACCGCTGAGCGGGGGGCACTCTGGCGCAGGATTATCCGGGAGAAACTCCCCGGGCAGCCGGAGCAGCTGCGCAAAAACTAACTCAGCTGGGGAGGCTTTTAAATCCTCTTTAGGTGCAGAATGCAACCCCAATAAAATCCATGGTAGCCTGTCCACCCAATTTGTATCCGTAAGCGAAGCTCTGAGGACTGCTTTCAATGACCTGTGGAAACGTTCGCATAAACCGTTAACCTGCGGGTTGTACGCGGTAGTGCGGTGGATCATTACCCCCAAGCTGCGGGCCATCGCTGACCAAAGCTCGGAAACAAATTGAGGACCTCTGTAGGATGTAATGTCCGACGGAACTCCGAAACGCGCTACCCATGCTGTTAAAAACGTGCGCGCCACCTCCTCGGCTGTGGTTGATGCCAGTGGGACCACTTCCGGCCAACGCGTGGTGCGGTCCACCATTGTCAAAAGGTGTGTGCACCCCTGTGATGGTGGGAGGGGGCCTACGAGGTCGACATGCACATGATCGAACCGCTTAGCCGGGATGTGAAAAGGCTCCAAGGGAGCTCTCGTGTGTTTGTGTATTTTGGCCCGCTGACAAGCGACGCATGCTGCTGCCCACTCCTTGACTTGCTTGCGCAGGCTCGGCCATACAAATTTCTCTCCTACCATTTTGATCGACGCGTGCACTCCCGGGTGCGCCAGAGAATGGATCGAGTCAAAAATGCGGCGGCACCACGCGGCTGGCACCACCGGACGCGGTCGTCCCGGGGAGACATCGCAGATTAGGGGGGGGCATACCGTCTTGCAGCACCCTGTTCTCCAGCCTTAACCCTGTTGTTCCAGACTGGAGCGCGCGCACATCCGCGTCGCTAACCTGCTCCGTGGCCATGGCTGCATAATCTATACCTACGCGGACCGGGGCCGCGCGCGCTTCCGCATCGCTACCCTGCTCCGCGGCCATGGCTGCAGAGTCTGCCAACACGGGGCCTGGAGCCGCCACGGCACGTGAGAGGCAGTCTGCCACTATATTATATTTACCCGCCACATGCTGAATATCGGTAGTAAACTCCGATATCGCGGCCAGCTGTCTCTGCTGCCGGCCCGACCAAGGTTCTGAAATCTTGGCTATCGCGAAAGTCAGCGGTTTGTGGTCCACGAATGCGGTGAAACGGCGTCCTTCCAGCCAGAACTGGAAGTGGCTGATGGCCAAGTGTAGAGCTAACAACTCCCTGTCGAACGCGTTGTATTTTCACTCGCTATCGTGCAAGGTCTTGCTGAAAAACGCGAGCGGTTGCCAGGCTCCAGCCACATACCGTTCAACGACCGCCCCTATGGCTACATCTGACGCGTCAGTAGTGAGCGCCATGCGGGCCGTTGGGACTGGGTGTGCCAACAACGCAGCGTTTGCCAGGGCTGATTTGACTTGAGAGAATGTGCGCTCCCGCTCGGGAGACCATTTGATTTTATTTGTGGGTTTTTGCTTTTTTAGTGCAGCATACAATGGTTGCATGAGCTGAGCTGCGCGGGGGAGGAAACGGTTATAAAAATTAACCATTCCCAAAAACTCCTGTAACGCTTTGACCGTTTGCGGTTGGGGAAAATTAGTTATTGCGCGCACTTTATTGGGCAGAGGGACCGCTCCTTCTGGCGAGACGCGATGCCCCAAAAAATCAATCTGCGCCACCCCGAACTGACACTTCGCTGGGTTGATTATTAACCCATGCTCTGCCAACCTCCGGAAAACTGCTGTGAGGTGGCTTTCGTGTTCGTCTTCAGACGCGCTGGCTACCAATATGTCATCCAGGTAGACGAACACGAAAGGGAGATCGCGCAGGACCGCGTCCATCATGCGTTGGAACGTCTGCGCCGCGCGCTTAAGCCCAAACGGCATGCGCAAAAACTCAAAAAGCCCGAAAGGAGTTATTACCGCTGTTTTGGGTATGTCTTCAGCGCACACTGGAACCTGGTGGTAACCGCGTAACAAGTCTATTTTAGAAAAAATGCGCGCCCCCGCCAAATGAACCGAAAAATCTTGGATGTGCGGGATCGGGTAGCGGTCGTGCACTGTGGCGTTATTCAACCTGCGGAAATCTCCGCAAGGTCGCCACGAGCCATCAGCCTTTGGGACCATGTGGAGCGGTGAAGCCCAAGGGCTCTTCGAACGCCTGATGATGCCCAGTCTTTCCAGGTTGGCGAACTCCTCGCGCGCTATGGTCAGTTTAGCTGAGTCCAAGCGCCGAGCTTTTGCAAACACGGGTGGGCCGGTGGTAGTAATAAAATGTTCCACCCCATGTTTAGCCACTGTCGCCGAAAACGTTGGGACCGTGAGTGCTGGGAACTGAGTGAGGAGTGTGTGGAATTTACCACCTGCAGCTGTGACGTTGGCTTGTGCAGTTGGCGGGGCCACTCGAGTTGTGCAGGGAATAGAGTGAAAGGAGAGTGCATTAACCAGACGTCTGTTAGCAAGATCAACCAATAAACCATGTGAGCACAAAAAATCAGCCCCTAACATGTTGAAATTGACTGCCGCTACAACAAAAGTCCACTCAAATGCACGGCCCTGCAAAGACTGAAGCAGAGTCCTCTCACCGAAGGTTTTAATCGCTGAGCCGTTCGCTGCTGACACCCGGGGACCACTGGAAGGTGCCAGCCGGTCCGCGTAGGAAGGCGTGATGAAGCTCAGCTGGGAGCCTGTGTCCACGAGGAAATGCCTCCCCGAGCGTGCATCTTTCAGGTAGAGCAGCTTGTTCTCCTCCCCGAGGGCTGCAGCTGCTACCGACCCCCGGTCTTGGTGTTTCCCGAGCGCTTGAAATGGCACGGTGGAATGCACTTTCGTGCCCTCTCTGCAAAGCGGCGATGGTAGAAGCAAAGGATGTCATCCGCTCCGTGTCGCCTGGCCCTTGCTGCTGCCGTCGTCGGTGAGTCCGGTGCTGCAGCCTCTGGCACCATGCCGTCTCCGGACATTGTGCCTAGCTCTGCTGCCGCGGCCGAAGCCGCACTCCGTTTGTGGGCATCAACGAGTCATTGCGCCTCCTGGCTCAGCTCGTGGTAGTCTCATAGGGCAAACAGAGGTGAGCCGGCCAGGGTCACTCTCACCGCTGGCGGTAGGGTCCTGAGGAAAAGGTGGGTGAAGATAAAGCTGTCATCTTCTGAGTCTCTCAACCTCAGCATTTTCCCCATCAGGTCTGCGGGTCTGTCGTTCTCAAACTCCGTCAACGCCAGGAGCCCCTCTGCTCGCTGTTGCACCGAGGGGGTGAAGTGGCTGATAAGTGCAGCCTTTAATGCGCTGTACTTGTCGCTGTCCGGTGGGTGGTTGACCAGGTTCTCCACCCTCTGGACTGTGTGGTTGTCCACCTTCGCCACCACATGGTAGAACATTGTGTCGTCTCTTGAGATTCTCCGGAGGTTGAACTGCGCCTCGACCACGCTAAACCAGGAGTGCGGACTGTTCTGCCAGAAGTCCGGCAGCTGGAACGTGGCAGCATTCGTCATGCTGGCTTCTGACAAGCCCGGCTCGGGAGAATTACTTCTGCTCATGCTTCGTCGTAAGGTCACCAGTGTGGAGATGTGTTGGAAGGACGAGACTGAGTTTATTCCTCAGATTCAGCTTTATTCACAATCACATACTCCAACATTCCAAAGCAGAAAAAGAGGATGAATCTTCTCACATCTGTCCTTTTATACCCAGGACATCAAACCTAAAGTCACATGGTGTTTAATCAAACATACAGTCACACGGTACTTAATCCCAGTCACAATGTAACTTCCCCCGATCTTAACACCATCCACCCCCTAGTCTCCAGTGGTCAGGAAATCTCTCAAGGCCATCTCCTTGAAACAAAAGGCCAAATCTCACACCTCCTGTTACCCTGGGAGGCTCAGTCCCTTTGTTCCCTTGAGACGTGAAGCACACAATAAACATACAGAAATATATCTGTGGAGCATATGAAACCAACATATGTGCCCCACGCTTCCATTCATTTCCAAAATTCTCAAAAAGGTTGTTGCTTCTCAACTTCACTCTCACTTATCTCACAATAGCCTGTTTGAAGATTTTCAGTCGGGTTTCCGCCCCACCATAGCACCGAAACTGTCCTTCTGAAAATCACTAACGACCTCCTCATTGCAGCTGATTCTGGTTTGCTTTCTATTCTCATTCTCCTTGACCTGAGTGCGGCCTTTGACACAATCTCCCACTCCATTCTCCTCAAAAGATTGTCTTCCATCGGTATCACTGGCACTCCCCTTGACTGGTGTCATTCTTACCTCTATGGCCGCACTCAGTTCATCCAACTCAAATCCTTCCATTCTCAACCCTCCCCCGTCTCCTCTGGTGTGCCCCAGGGGTCAGTCCTGGGGCCTTCCCTCTTCATCATCTACCTCCTCCCCCTCGGTTTTATTTTCCGTAAATACAATATTCTCTTCCACTGCTTCGCAGCTGAAACTCAGCTCTACCTCTCCACCAAACCAAATTCCACCCTCCCTCCTTCCTCCCTGACCAACTGTCTTTCTGAAATAAAAACCTGGTTCACCGCAAACTTTCTCAAACTCAACAGTGATAAAACAGAAATCCTTTTAGTCAGCACCAAATCCACATTATCAAAAGTTGATAGTTTCTCCCTCACCATTGACGGCTCCTCAGTTTGCCCCTCCCCTCAGGTCAAGAGTCTGGGTGTCATCCTCGATGGTTCTCTTTCCTTTCACTCCCACATCAATAACATCACCCGGTCTGCTTATTTTCATCTTTGCAACATTAATCATCTTCCCCCTTCGCTCACCCCCCATACTGCCTCTATTCTTGTACACAGTCTTGTCACTTCCCGTTTAGATTACTGCAACTCCCTACTCGTTGGTCTCCCTCAGAAATCCCTTCACAAGCTCCAGTTAGTCCAGAATTCAGCTGCCCGCGTTATCTCCAAAACCCCCTCCTTCCTTCACATCTCTCCTGTCCTCCTGCAACTTCACTGGCTCCCGGTCAAATTTCGCATTGATTTCAAAATCCTCCTTCTTACTTTCAAAGCCATCCATAACCTCGCCCCTCCTTATCTGGCTGACCTCCTTCACATTGTTACCCCTACCCGCTCCCTCAGATCCTCCTCCTCTGTCCACCTCGCTGTCCCTCCTGCTCGACTCAGCTCCATGGGGAGTAGATCCTTCAGCTGCTCTGCTCCCAAACTCTGGAATTCACTCCCACCTGCCATCAGAAACATTGACTCCCTCCCTCAGTTTAAATCCGCTCTCAAAACTCACCTGTTCAGATTAGCATTTTCATTGCAACTGCCATGGTTTTTATGATTGTCGTTTTTGTGTTTTTGTTGTTTACTGATACTGTGTTTTATCTATTTCTGTAATGTGTCCTTGAGTGTCTTGAAAGGCGCTTTTAAATAAAATGTATTATTATTATTATTATAAGGTGAGGCCATTCCTGGTGCCTGTCATGTTCTGGTAAACGCGTGCCCCCTCCTTCTCATTTTCTCCTCAGGCAATCATCACACCTGGGAGATTAGATAGATAGATAGATAGATAGATGTACTTTATTGATCCCAAACTGGGAAATTACAGATTAGACGCACGTGCTGCCTCATCAACCTCATCACCACCCACTTCATCCTGCTGGTTTGTCTCTTCCCGCTGGGGGTTCCTGGTGGTTTTCCTGTTCGGCCCAAGTAAGTGGTATTCTATTTTTCCCTCTGCCTGTTCTCCATTCCTTGCTAATAGCTCTCGTCTCTCTCTCCCACAGGTCACTTCTTCTGGCGAGTGACGTTTTCTGTAGCTGTGCTCCAGTTCCTTTTGAAATTTAATAAAACTCATAAACGTGTTTTTGTGTGTTTGGATTGTTTTCCTGTTGTTGCACTCTGCACGTGGGCTGTCAATACTGTTAATCATGACGGGATGAGCCAGCCATAATCTCGGCTCAGTGAGTGCTGCAGCACCAGAACAATCTGCTCTCGAGCTCTTAAATGTGACCGAGAGACAGGTGGCTGTACTCACGCAGCAGCTGCAGACTATTATGCAGCAGCTGAGTACGGTCACCAAACATTTGGTCAACATGGCTCCTCCAGGCCCTCCCACCTCTCCCGCCCCTGTTGTTCAAACTGTTGTTCGCCTTACTACTTCAGTTCCCACACCTGCCCTGTACGCGGGGGAGGTGGGGAGGTGCAAGGAGTTCTTATGTTAGGTACGGCTTTATTTGGGACAGGTGGGGGTGGGGATACCTGGATGATACCGCTAAAATTCACTTTTTGACCCTCTTGCTTCTTGACAGCTCAGATGGGGCTGGGTACACATTTGAAAGATTTGTGGTCGAGTTCACCCGTTCGTCTGATCGTACGGAGAGTCAGGGAAACGTCATGAGTTGTCTTTTGTCTCTCTACCAGGGTGCTCAGTCAGGAGCCGAGTACTCGGTGGAGTTTCAGGTTGAAGCGGCGGGCTCAGGGTGGAACGGGATTGCTCTACGCAACGCGTTCCTCCATGGTTTAAATGCTTGCCTCCGTGATGACCTGGTGGTTCATGTGGTTCCCGACTCCCTGGATGGTCTTATTGATCAGGCTGTTGGTTTAGATAACCGATACCATGAGCAGGCGAGGGAGCAACAATCCTCCTTTTGCCTGTCCGCCCCGGCGGAACTGCATTTACTAATAGGAGAAGGGGCGAGGGCGGATCTCTGGCGCCTTAAAACCAGATGCTTCGGGTAGATGGTGGCTCGTCAACCTGGGAAGGTAGCCCATCTAGGGGAAGGTAAACCCTGATTTCAAACCTCTGCTGCCTTGCGGCATACCCGGTCACGGGAAAGGCTTCGGGAGTCAACCCTGAGGAAAAATCCGGAGTCGGAGCCCCTAAGGCAGTTCTATGTTGTGCTCAACATCGTTCTGGCAGCTCCTGCAATGGCGCTGGTGCCAAACTGTAGCAGCCCTGCTGTTCCTTTGGATTCATCAGTGACGTGGAGAGGGGGGACATGCTGCATGGGCAACATCTTGTCCTCCATATCTTCCTGCCCAGGCTTGAATCCTACCAACGCCCAACGCTGGAAGGTAGAACACCGGATCACTGGAGAGGACACTCCAGCTTCGCCTTTGGCGTAGACAAAACACGGGGAATGACAGTTACCGGTTTTAAGCCACTGCTCAATTGGCGTAGAGCGTGGCGCCAGGGGTTGTTCCCGACGGTGGGAGGGATCATCAGATCTCACTGGACAGCTACCGCCCGCCTCAAGCTGGGCAGCCCCCAGCCAATAAGGTGTTGTCCCGCCACAGCTTGCTTTCCTCATTGGGTGCATGGGGATAAGGAGAAATCCAAACAGCAGGCTGAGAACCTTCGCACCAGGCAAGACAATAAAACAAAAGAGACCAACTCTAAAACTGGGAACTTGGAACGTCCGCACTATGATGACAGGACTCGCTGCTAACCCCAAGGACATCAACGACACCAGGAAGACTGCCATCATCAATAATGAGCTGAAGAGACTGGGAGTGGATATCGCCACTCTCCAGGAAACACGGTTAGCTGATGCAGGCACACTGAGAGAGAAGGACTACACGTTCTACTGGCAGGGAAAGGGCAGTGACGAACACAGGGAACACGGAGTGGGCTTCGCAGTGAAGAACACTTTGCTGAAGATGGTGGAACCGGGCAGCACTGGCTCTGCACAACTCCTCACCCTCCGCCTGAACACCACTCAAGGCCCAGTCACCCTCGTCAGTGTGTATGCCCCAACACAGACAGCCACACCAGAGGCAAAAGACGAGTTCTACGAGAATCTCGCAACAACTGTCAGGATCATCCCCAACTCTGAACAACTCATTCTCCTTGGAGACTTCAATGCCAGAGTGGGTGCTGACCACGACTCCTGGCCCTCCTGTCTTGGACCTTTTGGCGTGGGCAGAATGAACGACAACGGACAGCGGCTGCTCGAGTTCTGCACATATCACGATCTGTGCATCACAAACTCGTTCTTCAAGACCAAGCCCCAACACAAGGTTTCCTGGCAACATCCGCGCTCAAAGCACTGGAACCAGCTAGACTTGATCCTGACCAGGTGCACCTCACTGAAGAACGTGCTAATCACCCGTTCGTTCCAGAGTGCAGATTGCGACACAGACCATTCATTGGTGTGTTGCAAGGTCAAGCTGCAGCTGAAGAAATTCCATCGTGCTAGACAACCTGGAAAGGCACGGATTGACACCAGCAAGATGGCCCAACCAGAACTTGTTGAGCAGTTTGCCTCCACCTTTGAGAAGGAACTTGGTGTACCACAAGGAGGAGAATCTGCAAAGCAGAAGTGGGAAGAGCTGTGAAACACCATCTACCGCACAGCCTTGGCTACCTTTGGGAGGAAGACCTCGAAGTCACAGGACTGGTTTGATGCCAAGTTGACCGAGATGACCCCCGTCATTGAAGCCAAGCGCTCAGCACTTGCTGAGTACAAGAAGTACCCAAACGAGAAGAATCTCCAGATTCTCAGGGCTGCGAGAAGCAAAGTTCAGCAGACTGCTTGGCGCTGTGCCAACGAGTACTGGACTCAGCTCAGCCAAGACATTCAAACCGCTGCCATAACAGGGAACATCCGTGGTATGTACGATGGCATCAAGAAAGCACTTGGTCCGGCTCAGAGCAAGACGGCCCCCCTCAAATCTTCCACTGGGGAGATGATCACAGAGAAGAACAAGCAGATGGAGAGATGGGTGGAACACTACTCCGACCTCTACTCTAGACAGAACACCGTGACACCGTCAGCCCTTGATGCCATCGACTGCCTGCCATCCATGGACGAACTTGACGCCGAGCCAACCATCGACGAACTCAGTAAGGCCATTGATAGCTTGGCCGCTGGCAAGGCACCCGGCAACGACGGCATACCCCCTGACCTGATCAAGCACTGCAAGACCGCCCTACTGCTGCCATTGCATGACGTCCTCTGCCAGTGCTGGAAGGAAGGTGCCGTACCACAGGACATGAGGGACGCCAAGATCATCACCCTCTACAAAAACAAAGGGGAGAGAAGCGACTGCAACAACTACAGGGGCATTTCCCTCCTCAGCGTTGTTGGCAAAGTCTACGCACGAGTTGTTCTCGTTCGTCTACAGAAGCTTGCCGAACGTGTCTACCCCGAGTCTCAGTGTGGCTTCCGCGCTGAGCGATCGACGGTAGACATGATATTCTCCATCCGCCAACTCCAGGAGAAATGCAGAGAACAGAACATGCCTCTGTACGTCGCCTTCATCGACCTCACCAAAGCGTTCGATCTGGTCAGCAGAGAGGGCCTTTTCAAGATCCTGCCAAAGATAGGATGCCCACCAAAGTTGCAAAGCCTCATCGAATCGTTTCACACCAACATGCAGGGGATAGTGCCGCACGATGGCAACGTCTCAGAGCCATTCAACATAGGCACCGGAGTGAAACAGGGCTGTGTACTTGCGCCAACCCTCTTTGGGATTTTCTTTGCTATGCTCCTGAGGCATGCCTTCAGCACAGCAACAGAGGGAATCTACCTGCACACAAGATCTGACGGCAGGCTTTTCAACCTCGCCCGCCTGAAAGCCAGAACCAAAGTACGCGAGGCTCTAATCAGAGACATGCTGTTCGCAGACGACGCTGCAGTCGCAACCCACACACAACAGGAGCTTCAGACCCTGATGGACCGCTTCTCCCAGGCATGCAAGGACTTCGGGCTTCCCATCAGCCTGAAGAAGACTAACGTCTTGGCGCAAGGCACGGAAGCACCACCAACCATCACCATTGATGACTACAAGCTGAAGGTCGTGAATCAGTTCACGTACCTGGGGTCCACGATCAGCAACAACCTCTCCCTTGATACAGAGATCAACAAGAGGATTGGAAAATCAGCCTTCACACTCGCTCGCCTCACCACACGAGTGTGGGAGAATCCCAAACTCTCTGTCAAGACGAAAATGGCAGTGTACAACGCCTGCGTCATCAGCACACTGCTCTATGGGAGTGAGACGTGGACAACATACGCCCGGCAGGAAAAGAGACTGAACTCCTTCCACTTGCGCTGCATTCGCCACATCCTGGACATATCCTGGCAGGACAAAGTGCCCAACACAGAAGTTCTGTCCCGCGCCGGCCTTCCCGCCATGTTCACTCTACTCAGGCAGTGCAGGCTCCGCTGGCTAGGCCACGTTCACCGTATGGAGGATGGCAGAATCCCCAAAGACGTCCTCTATGGAGAACTGGCAACTGGCAGGAGAGACGTTGGCCGCCCACAGCTGCGCTTTAGAGACGTCTGGAAGAGAGACATGAAGGCCCTGGATATCAACACAGAGTGCTGGGAGGACCTTCCAACGGACCGCTCCAAATGGAGAGGCACCCTGACCAGACAGCTCAAGGCGGGTGAAGAGAGACTGACTGCTGCAGCAGATGAAAAAAGGACCCGCAGGAAGAACCGCCACAGACCCAGCAGCACGGAGACCACCCACAAGTGTGACCTGTGTGACAGGGACTGTCATTCGCGCATCGGCCTGTTCAGCCACAGGCGGTGCTGTTCCAGCAGAGTAGACATTTAGGATTCTCTTCCATGGTCATCATAGACCGACGGAGGCCGACGACGTGCGGGCACCCACCACGGCTATTGACACAGGGGGTGCTAGTTCTTCTCCCGAGCCGATGGAGCTCAGCTGGTTCGTCTGAACGACGATGAGCAGCGACAGAGGAGAAGGATCAGCGCGTGCATGTACTATGCTTCTATGGAGCACAGGGTAGATGACTGCTCCCTGGCGCCAAAAGACGTGGCCCATCAGTAGCTGTGGGGGGTCTGACAGGCAGGACCAAACTTAATCCCCCCGGCAATTTCTCTATTCCGGCCCTTGTTCAATTACCGGGGGTCGAGAGGAGGGTCATGGTGTTAGTGGATTCAGGGGCAGAAGGAAATTTCATCTCTTCCCAGCTCGTTCTCGATGCCTCTGCTCGAGGCAGATCACCAACTATCGGCCTCAGGCTCCTAAAGGTCAGGATGACAAAGCCCTTTGTCAAAGACTGTCCCAACACTATGCCCGTTTTGACACCTCGTCATCTGTGTCCAACTCCCCCCCTCCCTCCAGCTCCACAGCCTCCACAATCCCTACTTCATTAAAGGCACACCCCCCCTCCTCCCCCCCTGCCCTTGTCATCAGTGAGCAGGACGTGCTCAAACAGTTCTCCAGACTGAACCTGCGCAAGGCCCCCGGTCCGGACGGCGTGTCTCCCTCCACCCTGAGACACTGTGCGAAACAGCTGGCTCCTGTCTTCACAGACATTTTTAACTCCTCCCTTAAGCTATGCCACGTGCCGACCTGCCTCAAATCCTCCACCATCATCCCTGTCCCCAAGAAGCCACAGATCACTGGACTTAATGACTACAGACCTGTAGCACTCACCTCTGTAGTCATGAAGTCCTTTGAGCGCCTGGTCCTGCCCCACCTCAAGACCATCACCACCCCTCTCCTGGACCCGCTGCAGTTTGCCTACCGAGCCAACAGGTCTGTAGACGACGCAGTCAACCTGGCCCTCCACTCCATCCTGCAGCACCTGGACTCCCCGGGAACCTACACCAGGATCCTGTTTGTGGACTTCAGCTCTGCATTCAACACCATCCGCCCCGCTCTACTCCGGGACAAGCTGCCCCTGCTCAACGTGCCTGACTCCCTCTGCAGGTGGATCACCGACTTCCTGACGGACCGGAGGCAGCATGTGCGGCTGGGAAAGACTGTCTCAGACTCTACTAGCATCAGCACCGGATCACCCCAGGGCTGTGTACTTTCCCCCCTACTCTTCTCCCTTTATACCAACTCCTGCACCTCCAGCCACCAGTCTGTCAAGTTGATCAAGTTTGCGGATGACACCACCCTCATCGGGCTCATCTCCAACGGCGACGAGTCCGCCTACAGGAGAGAGGTGGCCCAGCTGGCGTCCTGGTGCAACAACAACAACCTGCAGCTGAACGCTCTGAAGACAGTGGAGATGATTGTGGACTTCAGGAAAGTCACAACCCCTCTGCCCCCCCTCACCCTCACAGGCTCTCCCATCACCACTGCTGATTCCTTCCGCTTCCTAGGCACTACCATCACCAGGGACTTCAAATGGGAGCTGACCATCAGCTCACTCATCAAAAAAGCCCAGCAGAGGATGTTCTTCCTGCGGCAGCTGAGGAAGCTCAAGCTACCCACCAAGATGTTAGTGCAGTTCTGCACAGCCATCATCGAGTCCATCCTCACCACCTCCATAACCGTGTGGTACGCAGGAGCCACTGCCAGGGACAGACTAAGGCTGCAGCGCGTCGTGCGCACTGCTGAGAAGGTGATCGGCTGCAAACTCCCATCTCTCCAGGATCTGTACATCTCCAGGACCCGGAGGCGTGCTGGCCGGATCATAGCCGATCCCTCACACCCTGGTCACGTACTGTTTGCCCCCCCTCCCCTCAGGTAGAAGACTTCGGTCCATCCAGACTAAAACCTCCCGTCACATGAACAGCTTCTTCCCCTCTGCCATCAGACTGCTGAACACTAAGTGACTTATTGACTCTCGTGCACTATGTACAACAGCTCAACCCGACTCATGTCAATCATTACTGTTTTCTTCCTGCATTACCGACTGCACTATATGGTTCTCCACAGTATCTGCTGCTCGCTAATATATTTTAACTGCTGACCAGTATCACTTACTCTTATTCTACACTTTATTGCATGTATAGTTTCTTTCTTTTATTTTATCATGTTTAATGTTGCAGCATTGCACCGAGACAAATTCCTAGTTTGTGTACTACATGAACAATGGCAATAAATCTGATTCTGATTCTGTTCTGGATATGGGTATTCCCACCCACAAATTGTCCCCACCCCAGAATATCACTACTCTGTCTGGCCAGAAGATCGCCGTAGTCACTGATCGCACAGCACCCGTCGCATTCCTTCTTTCCGGGAACCATCGGGAGGAACTTTCATTCCTAGTTTTTCCAAATTCATCCTCCTCGATGGTCCTTGGTTACCCGTGGCTCCGGAGGCACAACTCTATAATCAGTTGGGCTAATAGCTCCATCTCCTACTGGAGTCCACACTGTTTGGCATCCTGTTTGAGTTTGGCTGAGTGTTCACCGTCTATCCCCATTTCCTCCCCTCTGGCCAAACTGCTGGACCTTAGACTGGTTCCCAAGGTCTATCACAACCTGGGGGAGGTCTTCAGCAAGTCTTGAACACTATCACTTCTGCCTCATTGCTCTTATGACTGTGCTGTGGAGCTCCTCCTGGGGGCTTGGCTGCCGTCCAGCCGGCTATAGAGTATTTCTGTCCCAGAGAGGGAGGCGATGGAGGGATACATTAAGGACTCCCTGAACGCCGGCCTTATTCGGCCATCATCGGTTGTTGCGCCCGTGCATTGACTACCGGGAATTAAAGGCAATCACTGTAAAAGACAAATATCCTTTGCCTCTGATTAACTCCGCATTCGAGCTCCTTCAGCTCACGCGAGTATTTACTAGATTGGATCTCCGGAACGCTTACCATTTAATCCGTATTCGCAAAAGAGATGAGTGGAAGACGGCATTTAAAATTCACCTGGGGCAATTTGAGTATTTGGTCTTGCCGTTTGGGATCACTAGCGCCCCCGCTGTCTTCCAGCGGCTCAATAACAATGTCCTTCATGATATGGTTAACCGGTTCATTTTTGTGTATCTGGATGATATTCTAATTTTTTCTTGCTTGCCAGAGGAACATGAGGTCCATGTTAGGGCCGTGTTACAGCGGCTCTTGGAGAACCAGCGCTACTTCAAAGCCGAGAAGTGTGAGTTCTCCACCAATACCATCTCCTTCTTGGGTTTCATAGTGGCTGAAGGGGAGCTGATTGCCGACCCGGCCAAGGTAAAGGCTGTGCTTGATTGGCTAACACCCCACTCCCACAGGGAGCTTCAACACTTCCTGGGGTTTGTGAATTTTTATCGCAGGTTCATCCAGAACTATAGTGGGGCAGCACAGGCCTTTTACCCAGGTGACCTCCATTAAGGTACCATTTCGTTGGTCCAAGGCAGCTGAACAGGCTTTTGTGAAATTAAAAAGTCTGTTCTCTGATACACCCATCTTGGTACAGGTCAACCCTCAGCTCCAATTTATCTTCGAGGTGGACTCTTCCGATTCGGGGGTGGGCGCTGTCCTTTCACAGCGCTCATCCTCTGACCAGAAGCTCTGCCTGTGTGCGTTTTTCTCTTGGCGGCTCAGGCCTATCAAGAGAAATTACAACATAGGTGATAGAGAGCTCTTAGCCATTAAATTGGCACTGGAGGAATGGAGACACTGGTTAGAGGGGGCTACTCATCCCATAGTCGTGTGGACTGACCACAAGAATTTGAAGTATTTATGGTGGGCCCGCCGATTGAATGCCAGGCAGGCCCATTGGGCCTTATTTTTCCAAAGAGTCAATTTCACCATCACCTGCTGTCCTGGCTCTCGGAACACCAAACCAGATGCGCTATCCCACCAGTTTGACTCCGAGCAGGTAGCCCCTCCGTCCCATCTCCAGCAAATTGATCCACCTTCCCGTGTTCTAAGAACCCTTACTTGGGACATTGAGCAGAGGGTCCGTCAGGCCCAGTCCCGGGAGGTTGAATCAGTGGGATGCCCCCACAATAGACTGTTTGTTCCTGCCACCCTCCGCAATGAAGTTATCCACTGGGCCCACACCAGCCACTATACCCGTCACTCTGGGATCTCCCGCACCATCGATCTAGTCCAGCGGGTGTTCTGGTGGCCTGCGCTGCGGTGGGACGTGCAGGAATGTGTCAAAGCCTGCCAACCCTGTACATGGGGCAAGTCAGACTCCTCCCTCCCTGATGGCCTCCTGCATCCCCTACCCATTCCTGGCCATCCTTGGTCCCACATTACCCTTGACTTTGTAACTGGTCTGCCCCTCTCCCACGGGAAGATGGTCATTCTCACTATTGTTGACCGCTTCTCCAAAGCTATTCACCTGGTTGCCCCGCCCAAACTCCCCTCTGCCGCAGAGACGGCCGAGCTCCTCATCTCTCAAGTCATCCATCTGCATGGTATCCCCCTTGACATTGTGTCTGACCGGGGTCCCCAGTTCATGTCGCAAGTCTGGAAGTCCTTCTACTGCACACTGGGTACTACCGTCAGCCTCACCTCTGGGAACCACTCACAGAGCAACGAGCAGGCTGAGCGCACCAATCAATCCTTGGAGGCCACTCTCAGGTGTGTAACAGCCTAGAACCTGTCTACCTGGAGTACGTACCTGACCTGGGTGGAATATGCACACATCTCCTCTGCCATGGGGCTCACCCCCTTTGAAGCATTGATGGGATACACCCACCTTCTCTTACTGATGGCCGAGAGGGAGGTCACGGTGCTGTCCATGGGGGCCCATGCTCGCTGCTGCCGCCAGATCTGGAGGTCCACCCATGCCGCCCTCTCCCACTCTGCTGAGCGTAATCGTCAGGTGGCGGACCATAAACAGATCCCTGCCCCCAAATACACCATGGGGCAGCAAGTCTGGCTGGCAGCGGACCAAATTCCTCTGAAGACGGACTCGAGGAAGCTGTCCCCCCATTTTTTGGGACCCTATCCCATTACACACATCATCAATGACTTCTCGGTCTGGTTGAAGTTCCCACAGACTCTACGAGTGCACACTACCTTCCATGTGTCCCACATCAAGCCAGTCTCCATGAGTCCTCTTTGTTCCCCCCCGAAGCTGCCTCCTCCTCTTCAGATGCTTGACGGCCACACCACCTACACTGTCCAGTGGATTCTGGATGTTCACCGTCGGGGTTGAGACCTGCAGTGTCTGGTCCATTTTGAGGGTTATGGCCCGGAAGAACGATCATGGATCCCCAGATCCCATTTTCAAGACAAGGGGATGATCCGGGCCTACCATTGAGTCCATCCCGAAAAACCCAGTGGACCTCCAGGAGGCGCTCCTTGGAGGGGGGTGGCACTGTCACATTCTGGTGAGCGTGCCCCCCTCCTTCCCATTTTCTCCTCAGGCAATCATCGCACCTGGGAGATTAGATGCACCTTCTGCCTCTTCTCAGCCAGTGCTTATAAGCATCTGCTCTTCGATGCCTCAGCGCTGGCTTGTTTGGGTATACCGCCTCAACTTGAAGCAAAGCAAGTATTGTTATATGTGCTGGTGACACTCACCCTCTCTTGTTTCTCCTCTTTTCCAGGTTGCTGCCATCTGTACGGGTGTGTCTTCGGGGATTGCGTGTGCTCACCTGCCCCATCATCCACACTCAGCTGCTACAACTCTCCACCCGGTCAGGCATTATCAACCTCATCACCACCCACTTCATCCTGCTGGTTTGTCTCTCCCCGCTGGAGGTTCCTGGTGGTTTTCCTGTTCGGCCCAAGTAAGTGGCATTCTAATTTCCCTCTGCCTGTTCTCCATTCCTCGCTAATAGCTCTCATCTCTCTCTCCACAGGCCACTTCTTTTGTCGAGTGATGTTTTCTGTAGCTGTGCTCCAGTTCCTTTAGAAATATAATAAAACTCATAAATGTGTTTTTGTGTGTTTGGATTGTTTTCCTGTTGTTGCACTCTGCACGTGGGCTCTCAGTACTATTAATCAGGACAGTACCATTTCGATTGAAGCACCTTCCCTCCTGTGCTCTAGATGTGGGCAAGCCTTTACCCCGTATGTCACGGAGCGGCGAATGGTGGTGAACATAGCAATTTCTGGGTTTCATCAGGGTTTGTAAAAGGTTGCCACTTTTTAAGGTCCCAAACTTGTTGTATTTTTGTATTTTTCCATAAACAACTGTATATGTTTGCAGATGGTTGTAACACATGTCACTTAAGTTCTTTTTGGTCACCAAGTAGTGAACACTACAACTGTTTAAGAGCCTTTATGATAAAACTGTGACCTTAAAAACTATGTGCAAACTCTTGCAACTTTTTACAAACCCTGGGGAAACTCAAAAAGCACAGCATTCCTGAACATTTCTCACCATTCACCGTTCTGTGAGACACTAGCTTGATTATCACCAACATCAGAAAAACTGGTGAAAAACACAAATCTAAAAACTGCTACATTTGTCAGCATTTGTTGCTCCGTGAGATATTACCCTTAAGGGCCTTGACAGTCATCTCCAGCCTCACAGATAGTAACAAAGTACCCTATGTAAGGTCATAGTCATCTTCAAACTCTACAGACAGTCCAGCCCTTATCTGACTGAGCAGTAGGGCCAATCACAAGTAATGCCCAGCTCCATCCATCCACTACCGCTTTTCCGGGGACCTGGGTCGCAGTGACAGTAGTCTAAACAGAGAAGCCTAGACTTCCCTCTCCCCAGCCACCTCCTCCAGCTCTTCAGAGGTCTTCAGAGGGCGCACCAAGGTGTTCCCAGGCCAGCTGGGGGACACCGTGTCCAGGGTCTGCCCTGGGTCTCCTCCCAGTGGGACGTGCTCAAAATACCTCAAGAGGGAGGCGTCCAAGAGGCATCATGATCAGATTCCCAAACCACCTCAACTGGCTCCTTTCAGTGTGGAGGAGCAATGGCTCTGTACATTGAAAGTTCACTTTGTTATGATGGGATTTGGTGCAATATGTGGCAAGATGACGCAGCCGGGTGGTGATGACATCACACCGGCATATATATGGGAGAGTCTGCCATTACAGGGCTCTCTTGCCCTGGCCACTTGGCGAAGTAATGGTGTGTGTAGTGTACTGTTGACCAGCTCTGTAATAAAGCCCAGTTCCAGTGCAGCATCCTCATCCGTCTCTTTAGTGCCAGGTTTGTGGGCATAACATTTGGTGACGGCGGATAAACCACGGAGGTGTGCACGGAGCCACCAACCCAAAATGGTCACAGAAATAACTTGAATCTGACAAAAGTGGTAATAAATAAAAATTCTATGAAAATTAACCAATGAAAATCAGACAATGCTTTTGAATTGTGGATCAACAGAATTATTTTAAAAAACAAACTCATGAAACAGGCCTGGACAAAAATGATGGTACCCTTAATATTTTTGTTGCACAACCTTTTGAGGCAATCACTGCAATCAAACGATTTCTGTAACTGTCAGTGAGACTTCTGCACCTCTCTCTCTCAGGTTTGAAGGGTGCCTTCTCCAGACGGCATGTTTCAGCTCCTTCCACAGATGTTCAATAGGATTTAGATCAGGGCTCATAGAAGGCCACTTTAGAATAGTCCAATGTTTCGCTCTTAGCCATTCTTGGGTGTTTTTAACTGTGTGTTTTGGGTCATTTTCCTGTTGCAAGACCCATGACCTGCGACTAAGATCAAGCTGTCTGACACTGGGCAGCACATTTCTCTCTAGAATACCTTGATAGTCTTAAGATTTCATTGTACCCTGCACAGATTCAAGACACCCTGTGCCAGATGCAGCAAAGCAGCCCCAGAACATAACAGAACCTCCTCCATGTTTCATAGTAGGGACAGTGTTCTTTTCTTGGTATGCTTCATTTTTGCGTCTGTGAACATAGAGCTGATGTGCCTTGCCAAAAAGTTGCAGCTTTGTCTCGTCTGTCCATAGGACATTCTCCCAGAAGCTTTGTGGCATGTCAACATGCAGTTTGGCAAAATCCAGTGTTGCTTTTTATGATTTGTTTTCAACAGTGGTGTCCTCCTTGGTCGTCTCCCATGAAGTCCACTTTGGCTCAAACAATGACGGATGATGCGATCTGACACTGATGTACCTTTGTTATGGATGGCTCTCATGAGCCATTAATGAGATGCTGCAGGCAGCCGTGAGTTCGCACATTTATTAAATAAAGGCACAATGACAAAATTATAAGCCTCGTGGGGCAAAACACAAATAAAGACAGAACACTTACATATAGTCAGCGAGGGTGGAACCTGAATGCTGGGAAGAACTGACTTCGGGGTTAGGGAAGCCAGACTGGAAAGCAAGTGAAGTCGCAGCCCTGAGCAAACAGTGCTGCTACCTTAAATAGGGTTTAATAGATTAATCAGCTGATGAAGGGTCATCAGCTGATTGGAATCAGGCTGTTCAGCGGGGCTCCACTGACAGCCGGAAGCCCCGCCGAGATGCTGTCATAATAAATGTCTAGAAGTGCGCCAGAGGAGAGAACGGAGAGCTACCGCACAGCCCGAGTGCCGACAGAGTCAGCACACAAACCATGACAGTTGCCCCGGTTCCTGACGCAGATTCTATACGTGGTGTAACATCGGGCTCCCTCCATCTGGGAAGCCAACAAGACCACCCCAGCGAGGGAGGAAGGGGAAAAAAGGCCGAGGAGGGCTAGATCCTGGCGACAAGGGTGAAGACAGAAAATACCATCAGGAGACACTACAGAGCATGGAAAAACAAAAAAAACACTCCATAATGCACAAATAGACAGAATACTAGGCACAAATAAGGGACAACTTAGCCTACAGGCCACAACCAGACAACCAGGGTCTAAAGACCAAGATACACAATCTCAGGAAAAAAAAAACACATATCATCCCCCAACAGAGGAAGGGAGGGAGAGAAAAAAAACACACTAGATAACACTGAAACCCTGTAGTTTAAATCCATACAAATAACCATTACAGGCAACGAATGGACATCTCCCAGCCTACTGAAAGAATAATCACAAAGAGGGAGGGAAAAAAAAACACACACTAGGGAGCGGCGAGATATACAGTTCATTAATAACACACCAGCACATCCCAAAAGGTTACGGAAGCAAAGAAAAAAAACCCAGGGATGACGGCAGGCTGAGCGCCACAGCACGAAAGCTAATAATTCGGGGGGCCGCCCTGCATCTAGCATCCACATCGCTGACAGGGGGAGAAGGACTGTAGTCATCTCTCGGCGCCACACCAGTCGGCTGCCTTTTGCAACAGCGGCTCGATTCCGAGTTTTTTTTCCCCTTCCTCTCTCTTTTGATCACTTTTTTTTTTTCACCCCACTTATATCACGGACACACAGATCGTCCCAAATGTCTCCTGAGCCGGTGGACGGAGCCACTGTTTATAGCAGGATTCGATACAACAGGGAAGAGCTGCTAGCATTTAACCGCCACCCGGTCCCACTGGAAAAACTCGACATACCGAGAGAACTGAGGCGAAAACGCCGCGGCTGCCGGGCTGGAGTAAGGCGGAGGACAAAAAATATAAGGTACAGACCCTCCCTTCCATCTGTTGTCATGGGAAATGTACGGTCGATACTGGGAAAGTTAGATGAGCTAGCGGCTATCTCCCGTTATGATAGCACTTACCGGGAGTGCTCTCTCCTTTTGTTTACTGAGACGTGGCTAACTGAACTAGCAGCAGATGCTAACATTGAGCTGGAGGGTTTTCACATGATACGAGCTGACCGAACACCAGAGAGTGGCAAAACTAGGGGCGGTGGAGTGATAATGTATGTTAACAACAACTGGTGTAGACCGGGACATATCACTATTAAACAACGACACTGCAGCAAAGACATTGAGTTGCTAGCTGTTAGCATGAGGCCTACATATCTCCCGAGAGAACACTCACACGTGATCTGCATTGTTGTTTATGCAAATCCGACGGCGAACGCTGGGACAGCGCGTGACGTCATCCATTCAGTAACCAGCAGGCTGCAGACAGAACACCCAGATGCTCTTCTCCTCATCTCAGGCGATTTCAACCACGTTTCACTGTCTCCCATTCTGCCCACTTTCACCCAGTATGTCACATGCCACACTAGAGACAATAAAACACTGGATTTGTTCTACGCAAACACTAAGGAGGCGTACACCTCATCACAACTCCCCCCACTTGGGAGATCGGATCACAACTTGGTTCATCTCCGACCGGTGTACAAACCCCTAGTGCACAGACAACCTCCGGCCATGCACACTGTGGAGTTATGGTCTGAGGAGACAATGGACACTCTAAAGGACTGTTTTGAAGCCACTGCCTGGAAGCAGCTCTGCGATCCACATGGTGAGGACATCGATGGCCTCATTCACACCTTCACGGGCTACCTCAGCTTCTGTGTGGACAAATCCGTTCCCACCAAGACCATACAGCGTCACTCAAACAACAAACCCTGGATCAACCCTGAGATAAAAACACTTCTGAGAGAGAAGAAGAGGATCTTCAGGTCGGGGAACAGGGAGATGCTGAAGTCCGTACAGAGGGAGCTGAGGAGAAAGATCAGAGAAGGCAAGGACAGCTTCAGGAAGAAGATGGAGGACAAGCTGCAACAGAGCGACATCAGCGGGGTCTGGAGAAACCTCAAAACCATCTCGGGGCTCCAGAATACCTCCCCCCAGGCCACGGGGGGCAGGGAGTGGGCAAACAACCTGAATCTGTTTTTCAATAGATTTGACCAACCGCCCTCCCCCCTGTCTGCACAACAACCACTGCTGCCCCTAAGAAATCAAGTCCTGCTACCCACTCCCCACTCCACCGACACCCCCCCCACTCCCAACACACAGCCCCCCATCCTGACCCTGACCAAGACCCAGGTGAGGACGGAGCTGAGGAAGATCAAGGCGAGGAAGGCGTCGGGACCGGACGGCATCAGCGCAAAGCTCCTCAAGTCCTGTGCAGACCAGCTGTGTGGGATTGTGACATATATCTTCAACATGAGCCTGAAACTGGGGAGGGTACCACAGCTGTGGAAAACATCTTGTGTGGTACCTGTACCAAAAACTTCCCACCCCAAAGACCTGAACAGCTTCAGACCGGTGGCCTTGACGTCCCACTTGATGAAGACCCTGGAGAGACCGCTCCTTGCTCATCTCCGCCCCCTGGTGGAACCAGCGATGGATCCACTCCAGTTCGCCTACCAGCATGGCATTGGGGTGGAGGATGCGGTGATCTTCCTCCTTCACCGTTCTCTGTCCCACCTGGAGAAGCCCGGGAATATGGTGAGGATCATGTTCTTTGACTTCTCCAGTGCTTTCAACACCATCCAACCGATGATCCTGAAGGACAAGCTGCTGCGCGCAGGGGTGGACCAGCACCTGTCATCATGGATCCTGGACTACCTCACGAACCGGCCTCAGTTTGTGAGAACCCGGGACTGTGTTTCCGACACGATCATCAGTAGCACGGGGGCCCCCCAGGGAACGGTGCTGGCTCCCTTCCTGTTCACTCTTTATACTGCGGACTTCTCACACAACACAACACATTGCCATCTACAGAAGTTCTCTGATGACTCTGCGATCATTGGTCTCATCTCCAGCGGAGATGAAGCTGAGTACAGAGGGCTTATCCAGAACTTTGTGGACTGGTGCCATCGGAACTGCCTCCAGATCAACGCGAGGAAAACTAAGGAGCTGGTGGTGGACTGCCGCAGGCATGGGCAGCCCCTCACAGCACCAGTAAATATACAGGGAACAGACATCGAGATGGTGACATCCTACAAGTACCTGGGTATTCATCTGAACAATAAACTAGACTGGTCACACAATACTGACGCACTCTACAAGAAGGGACAGCGCAGGCTGTTCCTGCTGAGGAGACTCAGGTCTTTTGGTGTACAAGGGGCGCTGCTGAAGTCATTCTATGACACGGTGGTGGCATCAGCCATCACTTTTGGAGTGGTCTGCTGGGGCAGTGGCATTACTGCAGCCGATAGGAAGAGACTGAACAAACTGATTAAGAAAGCTAGCTCTGTCCTGGGGCAACGCCTTGATCCGATGGAGGAGATAGGAGAGAGAAGGACGGTGGCTAAACTGTCATCTCTGCTGGAGTCCGAGTTCCACCCTATGCAGGACATACTGGATGCACTGAGGAGCTCATTTAGCAGCAGACTACATCATCCCAGGTGCACAACCGAGAGGTTTCGTAGGTCCTTCCTACCAACGGCTGTCAGACTGTACAACCTAAGCAGGGCTGCTCGCAGAGATAGCAAAAAGACGTAACAAACTAATAGTTTTTTTTGAATGCAAAAGATGCAATAGACTTACACAATGGTCCTCTCCGGCATACAACTAGGAACATACCGGTCGCTATGGAGGGTGAGAATATGTATGGGCACATAATCATACCATGTAGGATAACTAAATAGACGGTTATGCTGTTTCATCCCACCTAGCAACAATGCTCTGCACTGTGTGTGTTTATATATTTACATATTTATTCCATCTAGCTACAATGCTCTGCACTGGGTGTGTTTATATTTATATATCTATATATTTATTCCATCTAGCTACAATGCTCAGCACTGGGTGTGTTTATATTTATATATCTATATATTTATTCCATCTAGCTACAATGCTCCGCACTGTGTTTTTATATATCTACATATTATTCCATCTAGCTACATTGCTCCGCACTGTGTGTGTTTATATACTTGCATATTTATTCCACCTAGCTGCAATGCTCCGTACTGTGGGTGTTTATATATTTACATATTTATTCCATCTAGCTACAATGCTCTGCACTGTGTGTTCATATATTCATATATTTATTCCATCCAGCTACAATGCTCTGCACTGTGTGTCTGTGTGTGTGTGTGTGTATATATATATTTTATAGTAATATGTACATATGTATATTAGCTGCTCTTGCTTGCTTGTTTTTTTTTTGTTTTTTTTTTCTTGCCTTCTGATTGTTGCTCTGAGTGTTGCTATCCCTGTGCTGTTGCAATCCTGGAATTTCCCCGTTGTGGGACTAATAAAGGCTTATCTTATCTTATCTTAGGACCAGTTCGGGCGGCCTACCCCAGTCCCAGGCCAGAAAACTCAGTACTTCTGGCGTCCGGGCCAGATCGCCGAATGGACGGGAAAGTTTGTTGGGTGGCCGACCCAGAATGCCAAACGGGCGAGGCAGTCCTCCAGGCAGCCAACCCGCATCACTCAGCCACCAGGACTGCAGGGGAGAAATTGAAGACGGCCTCCCTGGAGAGGGGGAAGACGAGGGAGAGTCGGGCCGAATATTGAGAACCCCAACGGCCCCCGGTGGAGATGAGTTGGGGGAAGGTTGATAGGCCAGTCCAGTGTCAGGCGGCAGAGGATCTGCAGCTCCCTCACCGACCTTGAACCGAACCGGTGCTGCGCCCCTGCTGGACCCCGATCGAGTCAGCGCGGCACCCACGACGGACCCTGATTGGGCCGGAGCAGCACCTGCGATGGACCCTGATTGGGTCGGAGCAGCACCCACGTCGAACCCCGATTGGGTCTCGGTTGCACCCACGTTGGACCCCGACTGGGTCAATGCTGCACCCGCGATGGACCCTGACTGGGTCGGCGCAGCACCAGGAACGACCACCAAGCCCGAACCCGGAACCTCCAGCACAGCGACCGGGATTGATTCCGCACCGGTGACCCTGGGAGAAGGCTCAGGAGAAGAAGAAGAACCGGGATGAGGATCACTGGTAGCGACAAAGCCCAGTGAGACGAGCTCGGGTGCAGCGGACGGCTGCACCTGGCTCGTCTCCCCGAAAGACAGGAAAAAATGCTCTAGAATAGATAGAAGGAAGACAAAATAGAGCACTTGCCTGCACTCGAGTTCTGTCGCCGTCCAGGACTTCGACGATCTGGGTTCCGAAGGCAGAAGGACGTCCTCTGGTTCCCACTCGGCTACGGCGGGCCCCGCAGCCAGCATGACGATGTCCACAGCCTGAGGACCCTCCACCGCTGATGACCACGCTGACGACCCGCATGGCGTGGCGGCAGGAGATCCTCGACCTGCTGCGTCGGACCGCTCTTCTGTGGAGACCCAGGGATGCTTCATCGTCGGCACAGGCTCCAAACTGCAGTCCGCTCTCCTCCTCTGCCCATGACGTGGCTGCGGGGCTGGAACCAGGCTATCCACCAGGATAGCCTGTTGTGGCCAGGCCAGGCCAGGCCACAACAGGCCAGGCCAGGCCAACCAGGCCTAGGCCTGGTGCCACGGAACGCTCAGGGGAAGGAGACACAAAGGTTGCAGGTCCATTACTAATTACTGCAGCAGGTGGAGGGAGTTCAGGGGACTGTGAACCCCGAACTCCACCCCCAGGAATCAAGCAAGGCAATTCATCCAATGTGGGAACAGAATGAAAAGTTACTTGCCTGATCCGTAGAGGCCCAATGGAACCCGCTGCAGTGGACTTCATTCCTCCCTTTCCCCACTGGATGGTGACGGAGGGCCCCCTGGAAGGACGAAGAGGAGCCGCTCGCAATGGACCCACAATGGGCGTCGCCAAAGCAGGACTCCTAGTACTCACTGCAGCCGAGGAAGACATCGAGGAGGAGGGGATGACAGCTGAGGCGATCCGGGCATGAGGAGCTGACGGAACAGCAGGAAGAGATGACCCGGGGGGAGAGGCTGCGGGAATTCCCTCCAGACGAGACGTAGAAGAGGCAGCTGTCTGAGAGGTGAAGTCTTTCCGACGACCTGGAACAGGATCCGGACGGGGTTCTTGCTGAGGCTTACTGTTAGCAGTGTGACAACGGTTACCGGCAGAGGGTGAGGTGAAGGAGAGGTTCGGGAAACGCCGCTCCTGTGCGGAAACAAAAGCGAGCAGGTCGGCGTACTCTGGTTAGCCACTTAATGCTAGATTCCTCTCCACCAGCCTGACTGCCGCCGTCACATGCTTTATAATCTGCGAAGGGTGAATGGCGGAGCGAGCAGCAACCACTTGGTCCTGGATGGAAACAGCTGTCAGTTGTAGCTTCTCCGGGGAAATCCCGACTGACGTTTCACTCCTTCGGGGATCACCCCTGGGTGGTGCGAACGTCTGGCCTGGAATGGGGACAGGAATGGGATCCTGAAGCGAGGAGCGAGGATGCCTCCTCTTCGGCTTCCTGCCGGAGTTTCCCTCCAGCCCACGGAGTCTCTCCCGTTGCGCAGCAATGTCCGCCCTCCTCACTGTGATCTCAGGATGGTCAGTGTAGCGAGGATGGCGGTTGATAGTTGCCTCGGCGAGGTCCAGGTACCAGCACAAGCTGCTGGGGAAGTGGTGGCTATGAGCATTGGAAAGGATTCCGTCAATCTCTATGGGAGCCATGATTAGCTCGTAGCCCAGGCTCGTAGCGTAGCCCTTGAGCGGCGATGCCATCTCCCAGCATGCTGGTACACTGAACATGGGAACTTACAAGTCCAATTAAACAAACTCACGGTCACCGGCGTCTCTTTGGCTGCGACCTACTGTTATGGATGGCTCTCACGAGCCATCAGTGAGACGCTGCAAGCAGCCGTGAGTTTGTACATTTATTAACCTGTTGCACTTCTGTGTACCGCGGGCGGGCAAGTCTCTGCGTCCTAGAGCACACGAGGACGCACGAGGGCGCTGCGTCCTAGAGTGCACTGAAAAAAAAGCTGCATTTCCGTTCTTCCACTACAGACACAGCCGCGAACAGATTAGATATGATTGACCTCTCATTCGACTAATAAGAGCCTTGAATTGGGTTTCTGAAACCTTGAAGAACCAATGACTGAAAACCTAGCAAGAAGGACCCGCCTACCAACGGCTGCAAATGCAGCGAGCCAATTGAAGCACAGAAGTTTGAAAGCTGTTTTGTGTAAGGCTGGGTGAAGAGAGATTGACTGCTGCAGCAGATGAAAAAAGGACCCGCAGGAAGAACCGCCACAGACCCAGCAGCACGGAGACCACACACAAGTGCGACCTGTGTGACAGGGACTGCCATTCGTGCATCGGCCTGTTCAGCCACAGGCGGTGCTGTCCCAGCAGAGAAGACGTTTAGGATTCTCTTCCATGGTCATCATAGACCGACGGAGGCCGACGACGAAGGCTGGGTGACACACACGCGTTCGCCAGTCTTTTTTAATTGCTACTGTTATTTGAAAGGAGTCAGTTGAGGTGGTATGGGCATCTGATTAGGATGCCTCCTGGACGCCTCCCACTTGAGGTGTTTCAGGCACGTCCCACTGGGAGGAGACCCCGGGGCAGACCCAGGACTCGGTGGAGAGACTATGTCTCCCAGCTAGTCTGGGAACGCCTTGGTATCCCCTCTGAAGAGCTGGAGCAGGTGGCTGGGGAGAGGGAAGTCTGGGCTTCTCTGCTTGAACTGCTGCCTCCGCGACCCGGACCTCCGGAAAAGCGGTAGAAGATGGATGGATGGATGGATGGATACTGTTATTTGTTTTGAAAAATTGTTTGCCAAAACCGCAATCATGGAAGCGCCAAACCGCAATAATGGAATTATGTTTTGACCAGGTCGCGAGACCAGAACCACGAGTCCGTAACAAGCGGACCAGCGTCATGTTCGTCTGACAATGAGGAAGAGAAGTTCGCCAGCTACGCTGCTGTTGTGAACAGGTAAGTGTTATAAGCTAAATTATTCTTTATCCCTGAAAATTGTAATCAAAAATGACTTTTGACCAATCGGTAAATTACAGCTGTGCGTCGTAGACCGTGGCGCAACGGGCGATGTCCGTCCTCTTTAGCGGGGGGGGGACAAACCCCTCCCCCCCCCCCACACACAGTCCTGAGTGTCACCTTTCATTAGAACCCAAGATGAAGCTTCTATATTAAATCATTCAAAAGTTACAGACGTTTTTCCAAACTGTGCCATTTGGCACAGTTCAAAAACGCCTGGGAACAACCTGAGAACAAAGCTGTGTAATTTATTCATTTTTTGTGGTATTGTTACAAAATTTTGACCTCAGCTGGATAACACTTGGTTCTACATTTCTGTTGCATTTTCCAGCCCGGGTCTGAAGCTGTGTGTTATTTGCAAGCATTTGTATCCAAAAAAACACCCAGGCGAAATTTATTTTCTTCAAGTTCAGTATGTTTAGATGACTGTTACTCAGTGGCAGGAGCACTTAGAGAGATTATGACTGTTTTGCCAAAAAAATCAAAGTGTTTTCTTTTAAATGAGACCAACCCCATGAAGATGCTGCAAAGGGTTGAAGAACAGCTTTTGATTTACTTTGGGCACCTTATTTTTTGGCGTTTTTAGGGAAACTGACCAGAGTGCAAGGGGTTAAATAAAGGCACAATGACAAAATAATAAGTAATAATTGAACAGGCATTGATGATTAAAGGATTATTGTACATGAAGGAAATTTATTACATATTTTTGCATGTGAAAGAAACAGTTGTTAATGCTGTAAACTGAATATACATGTGAATGTATTAATAAATATGGCAGAAGCAAGGCATTGAGAAACTTCACCAGTCGCCTGTCTCATCATTTCCCTGTGTTTTACAGGAACATTTAATCTGCCCAACAGTCCCAAAACCCGGGTCTGTTACAGATTCTTGGTGGCCCGTACGGGGATTGGTTCCACAACGGCAATGGAGCTGATCCTCACTCATCTATAAGACCTGCTGCAGAGCTGACTGTCAAGGGAGAGCTGATGTAAAGCGGAGAAGCCGCTATCCACCGTGGGAAGAGATCCAGCTGAGAATCACCCATTGCGGAGCAACGAAGGGGGCATCATGGCTGACAGCGAGAGAAAGAGCCTGGTGTGGTCTTCTGAACAACTGTTCCAAATTGCTTCAAATGTGGGTCCAGTACCAGACAAGGATCCTTCAGAGCTGTCAAGTGGGGACGCAGAAGGAAACCTTGAGTACATCAACTCCTTCATGTACAGTGAGGCAATGTTAAAAGCTGAGGACAGTGGGATGGGAGAGTTGTTAGAACTAAAGGACATAGTAGGTGACCTTCTACACCCCACCAGCAGTCTGATAGGTGCTGCGGAGACAAACGTGGAAACATCACCACCAGTCCATGCCCCACCCCCTTCCTTAGAGACCAACCAGTCTGATACAGTTCAAACATCCATGGACAATAGCAATACTAGCCCTAGCATCTCACAAGAAGTCCTTAAAATGATCTCAGACTATGAGAGGATGACTAAGAGGGGACTATGAGAGGGTTAGTAAGACATTGCAAGATTTAGTGAAAACTCCTACAATGCAGCAAGCTCAAGAACTCCACATCCCACAAGGTAACACCAGACCTCTTCCTAGTCCTGTAGTTTCCCTCAAAGACCTACCTTACCTTCCCAGACGTGAGTTCAACGTTGAGGGAGGCCAAGTAAGGGACCACACATCTGGTATCAGTTACAACAGTGTGTGCAGGCAGATAGAGGAAGGCATAAAGGACAATTTCACAGAATCTGAGATTGTTTAGGGGTGTGCTGAAGATCATCAAACCAGGAGATTTCAAGGACATGTCAGTTAACAAAGATGACATGACAGTTGCTGAGTTAAAGGGATTCCTGCAGTCACATCTTAGAGAGAGGAATAGCACGGAGTTGTTCCAGGAGGTGATCTGTGCAAATCAAAAAGAAAATGAAACAACACAACAGTTCCTCTACCGTGTGATTGGCCTGAAACAAAAAATCCTTTTCGAGTCCAAAAAGTCTGAATCTGAGATTAAGTACACTCCAGAAACAGTTCAAGGTGTCTTCCTGCATACAGTTTATCAGGGAATAGGACACAAGGACAATGACATTAGAAGAGAACTTGAGCCTTTGCTTGCAGATCAGTCAGTTACATCTTGAAACATGTAATGAAAGTGACCAGTGAAGAATGTGAGCGTCATCACAGGTTAGGTTCCACACAATGAGCAAAACAGGTCAGTACTCATGTTGCCCATGCGAACGAAGGAAAAGCAAAACAGACAAAGAAAGAGACTACAGACCAAAAGCCAAAAGTTGACACAGTAAAACAACTAGCAGAGAAGATTGATGCGCTCACTAAAGTAGTAGATTCACTGGCAGAGAAAGTGCAAAAAGAGCGTTCCAACAGTGCAGTGCAACTAAACCATCTGCAACTAAAACTGAGAGACTTTATGCATGTCTTAAGTGTGTACATGTGGGCTCCAAAAACTGCAATCACTGCTTCTCATGTGGTGAAGAAGGCCACAGAGAGATTGGTTGCTTGAAGCATCCAAAGCAGCAGGGAAATGAGAGCTTGTTGCTGCAGAGGGACCAGCGGTAACCGGGACAGCCCCCAAGTCCCATTTAGACATAGAGATTGTATCTTGCAACAAGACAAAAGTGAACTAAGCTAAAGTCAAGAAACAGACACTCAAAAAGAACAGAAATGAGACACCCAAAGCCACAGTAGGTTACACAGAGCCGATAGTGAGACTTACGGAGAAGAAAGGAAGGACAAAATGTCTCCTTAACGGTTTAACTGTTGCTGCTTTTGTAGATACTGGGGCTCAGGATAGCTTGATAGACAGGGCTTGGAGAAGTAAATACACTCCAGATGTTAGTGTCTGCCCAATATCAGAGCTTATGGAGATAATGGACTATGAAAAAGTGCCAAAGATCTATGCAGTTAATGGGGAATCTACCTTTTGATGGGTGGGTAATATTAACTGTAAACTTACCGGGCAACGAAGATCCAGAACTTTCTATGAATGTGCCGTTTCTAGTCAACTCAGTGCCTTTAGACACACCACTCATCGGCTTTAATGTAGTGGAAGTGCTGATTCAAGGAAGTTCAGAGCAGGCTGCTTATAACGTAGCTAAGCTACTTGGGGGAGCACTGTCTATCCCAGTTGATGAAGCATAGGGCAAAATACACGTCAAGAGAACACAGCTCAGGGATGTTTAACAGTGGGTTACAAAGACACTATAATCCCTGCAGGCAATACTACCTGGGTAAAGTGTAAAGTCCCACCTCAGCTCGACCCAAGTGAGTCTTTAGTTTTGTTTGAGCCTGAAGAAAGTTGTGCCCAGTTACAGCAGCTAGGACTAGGGCAAGGGTTCCTTGAGATTCAGCCTGGTAAAGTGCCTCATATGACTGTGCCACTAGAAAACCACACTAAACTCCTCCTCACACTAAAATCTCCTAACTTCCGGTGTCACACGAGTAGGCTGCCTTTTTGCAACAGCAGATCAATTTCTTCCTATTTCTATTTACTATCTGGCTCTCTTGCTAATCTTTCTGTTTCGGCGACACCTTGATCCATCACAGACACGTAGATCGCCCAAATGTCTCCTGAGCCAGCAGACGGATCCACTGTTTCTTGTAGGAGGAAGTACAATAGGGACCAGCTGTTAGCACTTAACAAGCCCACAATGCTAACGCAAAAACTCGACATACCAGGAGAAATAAGACAGAAACGGTGTGTATGTCGTGCTGGAATAAGACGGCGGGCGAGGAATATAAGGTACAGACCCGCCCTCCCATCCGTTATTATGGGGAATGTACGATTGCTACTCAGAAAAACAGATGAGCTAGCGGCTATCTCCCAGTACGAGAGCATATACAGAGAGTGTAGTCTGTTGCTATTCACGGAGACGTGGCTAACAGAACTAGCAACAGATGCTAACATTGAACTGGAGGGTTTCCACGCAATATGGGCAGACGGAACACCAGACAGTGGGAAGGCAAGGGGCGGAGGAGTGATAATGTATGTCAATAACAACTGGTGCAGCCTGGGACATATCACGGTTAAACAACAACACTGCAACAAAGACATGGAGTTGCTAGCTGTTAGCATGCGGCCTACATATCTCCCGAGGGAATACTCACACGTGATCTGCATTGTTATTTATGCAAATCCGACAGCAAACGCTGGGACAGCGCATGACGTCATCCACTCAGTAACTGGCAGGCTGCAGACAAAACACCCAGATGCTCTTCTCCTCATCTCAGGCGATTTCAACCATATCTCACTGTCTCCCATTCTACCCACGTTCACCCAGTATGTCACATGCCACACTAGAGACAATAAAACACTGGACTTATTCTACGCAAACACTAAGGAGGCATACACCTCATCACCACTCCCCCCACCCGGGAGATCGGATCACAACTTGGTTCATCTCCTGCCGGTGTACAAACCCCTAGTGCACGGACAGCCTCCGGTCATGCGAACAGTGAAGTTATGGTCTGAGGAGGCAATGGACGCTCTAAAGGACTGTTTTGAAACCATTGCCTGGGAGCAGCTCTGCGATCCACATGGTCACATCGATGGCCTCACTCACACTATCACGGACTACATCAGCTTCTGTGTGGACAACACCGTACCCACCAAGACCATACGGTGTTGCTCGAACAACAAACCCTGGATCAACCCTGAGATAAAATCACTTCTGAGAGAGAAGAAGAAGATCTTCAGGTCAGGGAACAGTGAGATGCTGAAGTCCGTACAGAGGGAGCTGAGGAGGAAGATCAGAGAAGGCAAGCACAGCTTCAGGAAGAAGATGGAGGACATGCTGCAACAGAGCGACATCGGTGGGGTCTGGAGAAACCTTAAAACCATCTCTGGGCTCCAGAATACCTCCCCCCCAGGCCACGGGGGGCAGGGAGTGGGCGAACAATCTGAACCTGTTTTTTAATAGGTTTGACCAACCACCCTCCCCCCCAACTGCACAACAACCACTTTTGCCTCTAAAGACATCGAGTCCTGCTGCCCACACCCCACTCCACCAACACCCTTCCACTCCCAACACACAGCCCCCCAACATGACCCTCACTAAGACCCAGGTGAGGACGGAGATGAGGAAGATCAAGGCGAGGAAGGCGTCGGGACCGGACGGCATCAGCGCAAAGCTCCTCAAGTCCTGTGCAGACCAGTTGTGTGGGATTGTGGAGCTCATCTTCAACCTGAGCCTGAAGCTGGGGAGGGTACCACAGTTGTGGAAAACATCTTGTGTGGTACCTGTACCAAAGACTTCCCACCCCAAAGACCTGAACAGCTACAGACCAGTGGCCCTGATGTCCCACATGATGAAGACCCTGGAGAGACTGCTCCTTGCTCACCTCCGCCCCCTGGTGAGGCCAGTAATGGATCCACTCCAGTTTGCCTACCAGCATGGCATTGGGGTGGAGGATGCAGCGATCTTCCTCCTTCACCATTCTCTGCCCCACCTGGAGAAGCCCGGGAATGCGGTGAGGATCTTGTTCTTTGACTTCTCCAGTGCTTTCAACACCATCCAACCGATGATCCTGAAGGACAAGCTGCTGTTCGCAGGGGTGGACCAGCACCTGTCATCATGGATCCTGGATTACCTCACTAACCAGCCACAGTTTGTGAGAACCCGGGACTGTGTGTCCGACACGATCATCGGTAGCACGGGGTTCCCCCAGGGAATGGTTTTTCCTCCCTGCCGGTTCACCCTTTACACTGCGGACTTCTCACACAACACAACACACTGCCATGTACAGAAGTTCTCTGACGACTCTGCGATCATTGGCCTCATCTCCAACGGAGATGGAGCTGAGTACAGAGGACTTATCCAGGACTTCGTGGACTGGTGCCATCGGAACTGCCTCCAAATCAACGCGAGGAAAACTAAGGAGCTGGTGGTGGACTGCCACAGGCAAGGACAGCCCCTCACATCACCAGTAAACATACAGGGAACAGACATTGAGATGGTGACATCCTACAAGTACCTGGGTGTTCATCTGAACAATAAACTAGACTGGTCACACAATACCGACACACTCTACAAGAAGGGACAGCGCAGGCTGTTCCTACTGAGGAGACTCAGGTCTTTTGGTGTACAAGGGGTGCTGCTGAAGACATTCTACGACACGGTGGTGGCATCAGCCATCACTTTTGGAGTGGTCTGCTGGGGCAGTGGCATTACAGCAGCCGATAGGAAGAGACTGAACAAACTGATCAAGAAAGCTAGCTCTGTCCTGGGGAAGCGCCTTGACCCAGTGGAGGAGATAGGAGAGAGAAGGATGGTGGCTAAACTGTCATCTCTGCTGGAGTCCGAGTCCCACCCTATGCAGGACGTACTGAACGCACTGAGGAGCCCATTTAGCAGCAGACTACATCATCCTAGGTGTGCAACCGAGAGGTTTCGCAGGTCCTTCCTACCTACGGCTGTGAGACTGTATAACTTAAGCAGAGCTGCTCGCAGAGATAGCAAAAAAACGTGACGACCTAATAGTATTGAATGCAAACGACGCAATAGACTTACACAATGGTCCCCTCCAGTATACAAGTAGGACAATATCGGTCGCTACGGAGGGTGACAATATGTATGGGTACATATTCATACTATGTAGGATAACTAAGTAGACGGTTATGCTGTTTATTCCATCTAGCTACAATGCTCCGCACTGTGTGTTTATATATTTATATATTTATATGTACATACAGTATGTATATTCACTGCTCTTGTTTTTCTTGTCTTCTTAATTGTTGCTCTGAGTGTTGCTATCCCTGTGCTGTTGCAATCCTGGAATTTCCCCATTGTGGGACTAATAAAGGCTTATCTTATCTTATCTTATCTTAAACATGACATTGTTTTAACAAGAAAGACTGCTATAGGTAGCATCCAGCCGATTAAGAAAGTGATAGAGACAGATTCACCCATTAAAAGAGACACTAAAATAGAGACTGTTACTGTTGCTCAGGTTGATGAAACAAGCCCTCTGCAAATGCTGTGGCAACCACCAGTAGATTTAAGCCACCTTGAAAAACAGCAACAAGAGACTGTAGAAAAGATGTTGTACAAGAAGTCTGCAGCTTTTGCAAAGGATGCTAATGATATCGACTGTATCCCTAGCTAACAAATGTCACTCAGCCTCAAAGACAACATCTCTGTACAAAAAGCATACTCCTCTGTCCCAAAGCCTTTGTTTTCTGAAGTGAAGGAGTACATACAGGACTTTCTGGCAAAAGGGTGGATTGTTAAACAGAAATCACCATATACAGCTTCTGTCGTTTGCATCCACAAAAAGGACGGCTCGCTACATCTTTGTATAGACTACTGTCTGCTGAACCAGAAAACCATCCCTGATAAACACCCTCTCCCTCTGATCCAAGATCTGACCGACGCCCTGGGGGGGGGGGGGCACTCGTGGTTCAGTGTTCTCGATTAGGGCAAGGTGTACCACCAGAGTTTTATGGCCGAAGGCTCACGCCATCTCATGGCCTTCATCACCCCATCGGGGCTCTACGAGTGGGTACGGATACCCTTCGGCCTCTCAAACGCGCCTCCCCCCTTTCAAAGAAGTATGGAGGAGAGGTTAACTTCACTCAGAGACAATTGCTGTTTTTCCATACTTAGACGACATTTTGTGCTATGCACTAATATTTGAAGAGCATGTCGAGGGTGTTAGACAAGTTATGAGAGCACTCCAGAGACATGGTGTTAGGGCCTGAAAAATGTGAACTGTTTTGCAGAGACATAAGGTATGTAGGCTGCCTTGTATCTGCAGAGGGTTTGAGAATTGATCCAAAGGTCTTAGAGGCAGTGCAATCTCTAAAGACAAAGACACCCCAGACAGTCGGTGATGTAAGGCGCCTACTTGGCTTCCTGAGTTACTAGCGAAGCTACATACAGGACTTTTCGCGTATTGCAAAGCCCCTTTATGAACTGTTGAAAATCAAGCCCGGCATGTCAATCCAGCAGTCCCACCAGCCAAAGATCAAAGGTCCCCAGTTGTCATCCAGGACCTCTGTTGAGTGGACTAGTGAACACCAGCGAGTGCTAGAACACTTAATTGACATACATGCTCACGAGCCCTCCAGTTCTGGCCTACCCTGATTTCAACTCACCATTCTGCCTCCACACCGATGCCTCGGAACAGGGCCTCGGTGCTGTTCTTTACCAGCGCCAGGACGGGAAGTTAAGGGTGATAGGGTATGGATCCAGGACGCTGTCACCAGCCGAAAAGAATTATTGTCTCCATAGTGGCAAGTTAGAATTTCTTGCACTTAAAATGGGCAGAGTGCAAGCGTTTTAGAGACTACCTGTATTATGCCCCATACTTTACCATATATACTGACAACAGCCCGTTAACTTATGTAATGAGTACCGCGAAGCTCAATGCTGTGGGGCATTGCTGGGTTGGAGAACTGTCAGACGTCTGCTTTGTAATCAAGTACAGGCCCGACAAGACAAATGTTGACACCAACACACTGTCACGCCTGCCCCTCAATATCGACAAGTATGTTAATGAGTGCACTGAAAAATTAACACCTGAAGTGAGTCAAGCAACTTGGAATGGAGCAAGAGCAGCTCAAGAAAGTGATGTTGCATGGGTTGCTGCCCTAACCCTCACTACAAATGCAACACAAGAACCACAGTACCTTGTCCCCGCAATAAGCCAAGACAAGCTCGCTAAAGCAGAAAGAGAGGACAAAACTGTAGGTGAGATAATAAGACAAAAGAGATGACAGTTTTGACAAATGATGTCAGAAACACAGTGAGTAAAACAGCAAGAAAAATGTTGCAGGAATGGAACAAACTACATTTTGAAAATGGATTCATGTACAGGCAGACAAATGACAGACAGCAACTTGCCCTCCCAGCCAAATACAAAGAGACTGTGTTAAAACACCTACATGACAACATGGGATATATCGGCACAGAGAGAGTACTAGTGCTGGCGAGGGAGAGATTCTACTGGCCATACATGAAAAAGGACATAGAGGACTATGTTACCAGAAAATGTCCATGTATCATCAGCAAGAAACTGACAACTGTGTGCTCCCATGGGCACCATCACATCCTGCTCGTCTTTGGACCTGGTCTGCATCGACTATCTTCATCTGGAACCCAGCAGAGGGGGATACAAATATATCCTCGTTGCCGTAGACCACTTCACCAGGTTTGCCCAGGCGTACCCAAACAAAAACAAATCTGGAAAGACAGCAGCTGAGCGGATCTTCGGAGAGTTCATCCCACGCTTCAGATACCCAGCACGACTCCATCACGACCAAGGTCATGGGTTTGAAAATGAACTTTTCAAGACTTTGAGGAAGAAATCAGGTGTTGGACACTCGAGAACGTCACCATATCACCCTCAAGGTAACCCCGCCGAGAGGTTTATTAGGACACTTTTACAGATGTTAAGAACACTAGGTGAGAAAGAGAAGGAACACTGGAAAGATCACTTGCAACACATAGTTCACGCTTACAATTGTATGCCTCATGAAGCCACAGGGTTTTCCCACACTTTTTGCTATTTGGACACCACCCACGTCTTCCTGCAGACATCTTATTTGGTTTAGTTGGGGAGAAACAGACAGTGTCACACAAAAGCTATGCAGACAAGTGGGCAAAAAGGATGACTGAAGCGTACAAGATAGCCAGTGAGAAAAATAGATTGTCCAGTGCCAGAGGCAAGTCCTACTATGACAAAAAGCTGAAGGGTGTAGTTTTGCAGCCTGGAGATAGGGTCCTCGTAAGAAATTTTAGTGAATGTGGGGGACCAGGAAAGTTGCGTTCTTACTGGGAGACGACCATTTATCCGGTTAAATAGCAAGTAGGTGACAATCCAGTTTACGCAGTTTACCCTGAGAACAGCGACAGGAGTAAAATTAGGGTTCTACATCGTAATCTCCTATTGCTTGTTAACGACCTCCCAGTTGAAGCTCTGCCTCTGAGACCCAAGCAAGCACCCAAGAGACAGAAAAGAAAGAGAAAGACTCAGTTAAGTGATCAAAACAGACAGAAAAGTGACTCAAGCAACTCAGACTCTGATGAGTATACAGGAGAGTACTGGTTTAGATTTCCCATAGAGACTGGACATGTGAGGGACGCTGACTGTAACCAACCTGACATACCCCAGACAAGCCAAGTACCTGGGGATGCAAGTGACCACCTCCTGTTACCTGCTAGAGACAATTAAGGAGCTAGAGTGCCAAGTGGACATAACCGGACTGAAAGAGACAATTCTCCTGTGCCATGGATGCCACCTGTTCCTGTGGTACAGGCACTGCCCACTCGTTCTGAAGAAGAAAGTGAAAGGGGTGAGTTGCTCACTCCACCAGGACTTGTACCGCCTCCTCAGATACCAGTAGTTGACCCACAGACTGAGTTAAGAAGGTCAACCAGAGAGAGGAGACCTAGACAAATGTTTACTTATCAGTCACTAGGTGAACCTTCGCTACAGCCACATGCCACGGTATCCACACTAACCACACCATATATGCTGGCATGGGCACCCACACCTTTCATTCCATTTAATCCAGGGTTTGCACCTTACTGTCATGTTTGGGGTTGTTGTCAACCCCGTCCCTGACCTGTGGCTGTAGGTTTTGATTATTGCTTATTAATTCCAGCTGGCAGATTGAGCCTTGCTCTCCACCAGTCCTACGGCCACGCCTCCTCCTCTCACCAGACATTCACCGGCTGTATGGTTTCAACACACACACACACACACACACACACACACACACACACACACACACACAGAGAGACAGAGGGAGAGAGAGAGAGAGAGAGAGAGAGAGAGAGAGAGAGAGAGAGAGACAGAGGGATTTTTGATTTTTCAACACACCTTTATTGTCACAAATTCAACAGAAAAACACAACAATTAAAACAACTAAAAGAAGCAATGGAAAAGTAAAATGACTCACTGACAAGAAATCAAAGACATAAGTAACCAAACCAGGAAAACTAAAAAAAACTTGCTTCTTACATCAGGACCATACCATAGGTAATTTCCCCCTCCTTAACACAACACAGGATGTGCTTAAAGCACCACATAGCCTCAAAAGTTTCAACATTTTGCATCAGATGATAGTAATTGTAATCAATCACTATTCGAGCCTTGATCATGTCAACCAGCATGTCTTTTACATTACAATCCAGCATTTGTTCAATTTTTCTTTTCCTACTAACATAAATAGCCATTTTAGCCTGACCCAGGATGAAATTTAAAAGTTCACTCTTTTTCTTAGTCCTCTGTCTATATGGAAAGCCCAAGATAAAAATCTGCAGGGAAAAGACTTCTCCAAACAGATAAAACAGCTTCCCCAAAAAAACAAACAACAATTGCAGTCTGTTACAGTCCAGAAAACAATGGAACACAGTTTCTTTCTGAGGACAAAATGGACAAACCTCAACAACATTTGGGTTTAAAAGAGAGATAAAAGCATTTACAGCCACAGCACCATGTAAAACTCGCCATTGTAGGTCTCCAACCTTCTTAGTTAATGGTGGTTTATAGAGTGCTCTCCAGGCAGGCCTCACCTCTGGACCCAGACCCAAGTGTTTCCTCCATGGTGTATCAGCTCGACCTTTTAACTTACTCACATTTAGAATTTTCACCAAAAGTCCATACATTTTTTTACCCGGAGAGTCACAAATGTTAATGTGTTCAGAGTTTAAAAACACGCCAGTGCCATCTTTAAAATCAGGAGATAAAACACTAAAAGGAAAAGGTTCATCAGCAGTTTGCACAGAGTTTTCGCAGTGTAAAACAATAGCAGAGTGTTCTTCTGCGGACAGGCAGTCTCTCCAATCTTTCAACAAGTTCATTATAACTCTGACTGAAGAAACACCAAGAGCCGAGCACAGGGCAACAGCATTGTCCAAGTTAGGACCACATAAATTCACCAAATGTCCCAGCGTTGTAACCTTTGCAGAAATGAACTTTTTTAAAACAGAAGGTCCTAAAACATTGCCCACATTAAAACGGGTCCCGAACACAAGTGGTTCCTTTAAAAGCCAGAAAGGCGACAAGGAAGCCTGGGGAGAGTTCTTTTTAAAAAGTCCCCAGATTTTAAAAGCACTTTGGTAAAACTGGGGAAGTTCTGGGAGTTTTTGGCCCCTTAAATCCATTAAAAGCAGCGACTCCTCTAGTCCAAGCCCTCCACAGCGAGCCAGGACAGCCCTGGCAATAGGTCTCCACACAAGGTCAAGGGGGCCACTCAGCAGTCGCTGAATGAACTGCAGGCGAAAGACAGCCCCCCTGCTGGCCAGATGGATGAGCCCTTGACCACCTTCTTCCCTCGGTAAAAACAGGATGCTCTGTGGAACCCAGTGAAGACGGTCCCAGAAAAAGTCCACGACTATAGATTGCGCTCTGGCCAGCAAATTGGGTGGAGGGTCCAGACAATACAGTCGATGCCACAGCATTGAAGCAATCAAGTTGTTGATAATTAAAACACAACCTCTGAAGGACAAGTTTGGCAGAATCCATTTCCATTTTTTTAGTCTTCCTTCAGTTTTTTCTAAAAAACACTCCCAATTTTTCTCAGTAAAAGTCTGATTTCCTAAAAACACACCAAGATATTTAAAACCACCTTGTGTCCACGAAAGGCCACCAGGTAGGGCAATTTTTTGTGGTCTCCCCCCCACCACAACAGCTTCACTCTTACCCCAATTCACTCTCGCTGAGGAGCACTCACCAAAAAGATTAACAGTTCTTTAAAGGTAGTCTACATCATTTTGATTTCTTGTAAAAACAACAACATCATCAGCATAGGCAGACACTTTAAAAACAGAGTCAGAGTTGGGGATTTTAAAACCAGTGAGGCCTTGCCTTAGTTTACAAAGGAGGGGCTCGATGGCAAGAGAGTACAGCATACCTGAGAGGGGGCAGCCCTGTCGGACACCCCTCTCAACTTTGAAAGGAGCACTCAAACCACCATTAATCTTAAGAATACTCTCAATGTCTCTATACAAAGCCTGGATCTTGGCGATGAACCCTGAGCTGAAACCAAAGGCCTCTAGTGTCTTCCACAGGTATGGATGTTCAACTTGGTCAAACGCCTTTTCTTGGTCTATTGAAATAAGACCAAGTTCCTTGACCAATGAGCTGGAGAGGTCCAAAACATCACAAATTAAAAAAATGTTGTCTGTAACCAACCTACCAGGTACACAGTAGGTCTGGTCTACATGTATGACCTGCTCCATCACCTTCCTCAGCCTGGTAGCCAACACTTTGGAGAGAATTTTATAGTCAGTACAGAGGAGGGCCACCGGACGCCAGTTTTTAATGTCTTTCAAGTCGCCTTTCTTGGGAAGGAGGGTGAGGACTGCTCACCTACAACTTAGGGGCAGGTGACCCTTCCGCAGACTGTCAGACAGTACTTCCAGCAAGTCCTCACAGATCTTAGACCAGAATGCCTTGTAGAACTCCGATGGTAGACCATCTATCCCTGGGGCTTTTCCACACTGAAGAGACTGGACCGCTACTGCTAGTTCCTGCAGAGTGATCCCACTCTCCAGCTCCGCATTCATGCTAGCCATCACTTTTGGCAAGTCCGTCAAAAAGTGACTCAGCACATGTGGATTCTCAACAAATTCTTTCTTAAAAAGATCTTTGTAGAAAGCAGCTGCAAAGCGACGGATCTCCGCAGACTCATGGATTAGCCGCCCGTCCTCGGAGCTGAGAGAGTGGCTCATCCTCCTCTGACCATTCTTCCTCTCCAAACCAAAGAAAAAATGAGATGGAGCGTCCATTAGTGCGATGTTCTGGAACCTACTGCGTACTACAGCACCCCTGGCGGCCACACCTAGTAGGTCAGATAAAACAGACTTTTTGCCATTGAGGGCCTCAAAATGTCCTCTTTCTCCTGTGGAGCCTGCCAAAGACTGCAGCTCCACTACTTCTCTCTCCAGGTCCCTGACAGACCTGGCCAAGTCTCCAGAGACATTGCGAGTATACTGTAGGCACAGATTCTTTATTTGGCTCTTCCCTACATCCCACCACTACTGCAAAGAACTAAAACTTGATTTTGTTAATTTAAAATTACTCCAAAAAAACATAAAAGCAGTTTTAAAACTGTTATCCGATAAAAGTGATGTGTTAAAATGCCAGTATGCACTACTGCACTTTATATTCTTGATAAAAACACAACACTGAACCAGAGAGTGATCTGTAAAGCCAACAGGGACTATAAAAGCACTTTTAAAAATGCTAAAATGGTGCTTAAAACTGTAAACCCTATCCAGTCTAGCTAAGGACAGAATATCGTCCTTTCTATGGCTCCACGTGTACTGTCTAGCCTTGCCATGAAAATTCCTCCACACATCACACAGATCATGAGCTTCTATGAGACCTTTTAAACTTTTCTTGGATGCAGCATGTGGCTCTGGGTGATTCCTATCCATAAGAGGATTTTCTGTGCAATTAAAATCACCTCCCACAAATAAAAAGTCATCATTACTGCAACTTTTGATCGTGTCATCTAAAATATTTAAAAAGGCCAATCTTTCTGTGCCTACGGTTGGAGCATACACATTTATAAAAACAACTTTCACATTCTCAAAAACAGCTCGAACTTTTAAAATGTGGCCTGCAATTATCTCATCAATGTCATAAGAAAGTGGAATAAAATCTCGAGAAAATAAAATACCCACTCCACCACTGCTGCTGCTTTTATGACTAAGAATAATTTCACCTCGGAATTCCCTCCTCCAGTCAGCAGCATTGTCCTCAGAACTATGAGTCTCCTGAACAAACAGAACATTAATTTTCTTGCATTCTGCAAGAGTAAAAACACATGCTCGCTTGGACATTTCTCTTGCTCTATTGATGTTGAGTGTGCCAAAATTAAAACTGCACATGCATATAAAAGGGTAAAACCAATACAAAAACAGAAAAGAAAGAATGAGTGATAAAAGACTAATCATCCTGGGCAATTTGGTTCTTAACTTTTAGCACAAGCTTTTTTAGTCTGTAGACCTCCTGATCAGTAAAACTTTCCTGCTCAAGCTCTCCCCTATTTTTCATGTAGGCCCGAGCAGAGTCAACAAAACGTTTTAGATCAGGGAAGAAGTTTTCAACTTTAACCATTCTGGATCCCTTAGTGTCCCGCAAAAACTTCTGTATTTTTGTGAAGGGGTAACCGACTCCACTGGCCACATCATCACTGCTTTCACCATCACTCTCTATCTCAGACCCAGCATAAGAATCTGGTTGAGATAGAGAAACCTCAGAACTGTCTTTGGCAACCCTTTTTACTTTGCTCCTCTGCTGTTTGGTTTCCAAATTCTTCCGCTTGATTGAGATTTTACATAACTCTTCATCTATTTTGATGTCATCCTCATCCTCCAACACTGACTCAGCCACCCTGGTAGCTGTCTCTTCCTGTCTTTCGCTCACCCTGTGCTGTGCTTTTATATTCATTTTTCTAGTCCCACCATCTACCTGGGCCTCATTTGGCTCATCTGTCTGACCCTCAGCGTGATCCCTCTCGGTAATCTCACCCTTGTCCACAATGTTGGTCTGTGCAGCAGCCCTGCGATGTGCTTTAACTTTTGCTGCTGTTTCATTTATGATCGATAGGCTGGCTGCGGAGGGCGGCAAAGCCGCCCCGCTGCCAGACGGCCCCGCAGCCTCGGCCGAAGCGCCCGACAGCGCAGTAGCGCCATCAGCCTCGGAGAGCGGCAAAGCCGCTCCGCCGTCAGACGGCCCCGAGGCCGCACTAGCGGCCTCCCCCGAGTGATCACCCCCCACTCCCTGAGGGCATAATCGAATCAAGTGTCCCTCCATTCCGCAGCCGAAACACTTCATATTATCAGAGGTGACGTGGATGGTGTAATCAAAGCCGTCAATCCGGTATTTAAACACGAGGTTGAGGCTTTCCTCGCTATTTTTTAAAATCATGAGCACCTGTCGCCTAAAAGACATGACATGCTTTAAACGCGGGGACTTACAACCGAGAGGGATGTGCTTAATCGGGGACAAAAGCTGCCCGTGTCTCGACAGCTCCTTCTCCAACAGCTCATTCTTTAAAAATGGTGGGACATTTGAGATCGTAATTCTCTTCGCGGGATTTACCAGAGACAGAACAGGAACCAGTGTGTCTTTAATCACAACCCCGCTTTCCACTACCTGGTTAACTTTTTCAATACTATCCAGGAAGATTACCACGGCACTATTCATTCTAGAAGCTGATCTAACGCTTTCATAACCGACCAGCTCCCCCACAGCCAGACTACATTCCTCCACTGAGCAGCTGACAGCTGGAGTCAGTTTGACAGCATGCCGGCGTGTCAGCTTCTCGAACCCAGAGCCTCGCTCCAAAACCATGCTGACCAGCAGAGCTGGCAGCAGAAACTCCCCTCCCATAACGCCTACCCCACCCCAGCTACAGAAAACAACAAAAATTAAGATTATTTAACAAAAAAACACCTTAAACACAAAAAGATAGAGAAAAGTTTGAGATAATTCACTCACGCTGTCACACGCTCTCAGCTCGCACTCACGACCACGCCCACTCAGAGGGAGAGAGAGAGAGTTCAATCAGTCACGCACCTATTTGCCATACGGCTGTGTCCACCTGCCTTCGTTAGTATATTGTGTACTTATTGGGAGGCAGTGTGTATTGGGAGGCAGTTTTGGAGTTTTCTAAAAAAAAAAAAAAAAAAAAAAATCCCAATACCTAATGCTGCTCATTTTTACTTTTCAGTTTTGCAGCTGGTATTTGCCAGTGTTTCAATGCTTAAATACTGTATCTGCAGGGCATATGACCCGGTGGGGGACTACAGATGCAAATTAGCAGTATTGCTAAATCTGGCATACTTAAACTTGTATTAATGTTCATTAGTATGTAATGTCCCTTTCAAATAAACATTAAACTTAAACTTAACTTTAAACATATAGTGTAAAGGCAACTTTACATAGGTTCCTTCTTAGCTTAGATGTTTAAATTAGGGGGCCTCTTTTGTCTGGTAACTCTGGTTTTGACTTGTCTTCATTTACTCACATATTTTGCTGTGCATCTGTTCTTGAGAGTTACTCACTGTCAACACAGAGTCCAGAGAAAGGTCCAACAATTTTTAATTCCTTTCCTTTCTGAGCAGGAATGAATAACATCTTTAATGTATCCAAAACAATGGTGAATCAACAAAACACCTTCAAAAAATTTCAAAATTTCCAAAAGCTAGTTTAAACGGTCAAAAGGTTGTGCTGAACCACAAAAGAAATTAAAACAGGTCGCCTCCTTCATTCTCCAGCTGCTTATTACTACCCAAGAGTAGGTTTCCAAAATCTGATACCAAGAATAAACACTAGGAGGTGCTGTAAACTACAGCGTTTACCAATAATTAATACAAAACAGAAATATTTCACTACAGAAAAGTACAAATGTTATGAATCACCATTTTGGCTGTTACATTCCCGGCCCCATAATTGCATATGGGTCAAACATATCAATGATTCTTTACAGTAATAACAAGAGCCAAACTCAAAATAGCAGGAAAATACACATCAGTGAACTTTTTCTTTTCATATATCTGCCTTATGCAGCAAACAAAGTTTGTCTATTGGCCTCTCAAGTGTATTAGTCATTGTCTTTACAAGAACCCTGTGAACCAAACCGTTTTTATCTGGGAGTGTTTTCAGGACTCTACCCAAAACCCATGAATTTTGGGCTGCAGTCTCATCCACAATAAGGACCACATCATTCACTGCAAGGTTTTCTTTGATTTGAAACCACTTCTGGCGTTCTTGAAGAAGTGGGGGGTACTCCCTAGTCCAGCACTTCCAGAAAAGGTCTGCAATGTACTGCATTTGTCTCCATCTCCACCGAGAGTACACATCTGCTCTTTGAAACAGCCCAACAGGTAGAAAGGGTTGTTTCTTCATTAATAACAAGTGGTTTGGGGTGAGTGGCTCAAGACCATTGGGGTGATCTGATACTGTTGTGATTGGCCTGGCATTAATGATGGCCTCAACCTCGCACAAGACAGTTAGCAAACCTTCTTCATCAAGGGTTTGCTGCCTTAGCACTGAGTTTAGCACTCTTTTTATGGAGCGGACTTGCCTTTCCCACACTCCTCCATGATGAGCACCACTAAGTGGGCTGAATATCCACTGAACCTGTCTTTGCCTCAGTGTGTCATCGATTTTAGATTGGTTCCACTGTTCAGTTGACTCACGCAGAACTCGCTCAGTGCCCACAAAGTTAGTGCCATTGTCGGAGTGAATAATTTTAACTTGCCCTTGTCGACACATGAATCGCTGTATTGCTTCAATGCATGAGTCCGTGTCTAGAGAGTGAGCTACTTCTACGTGCACAGCTCTGATTGCAAGGCAGGTGAAAGTTACACCGTACCGCTTTACAGTGCTGCTTCCTATTTTTATCTCGATAGGCCCAAAGTAGTCAACACCCACATTACTGAAGAGTGGTTGATCAGGCAGCACCCAGTCCTACAGAAGGTCAGACATCTTTTGTTCTCCAGCCTTTCTGTGTAGTCTGTTGAATGTAATGCAGTTGGAAAGCAGCTTCTGTATTGCAGAACTTGCCTTTAGAAGCCAGTACTTTTGCCTAAGTAGTGATAACATATAGTTTCTTCCACTGTGACCTGACTTCTGATGGATGTCCTAAAGAATTACCCTTGTGATTTGCATGTCTTTAGATAGGGTAGCTGGGTATATGGTCTCTTCGGGCATAGCTGAATTAGACTACCTGCCATCGACTCTTAGAGTCCCATCTTAAAATATAGGATCCAGTTTATATATCAGACTGTTCTTTTTTACTTGCAGTCCCTTTTGCAGTGAAGAAATTTCTTCAGGAAACTTATGGCACTGGCAGAACTGAATGATTTCCTTTTCTGCCCTTTGTAAGTCCTCCACAGTTAAAGATTTTTTTCTCCAGTTTGGATTTGTAGTTGAACAGTAGATGCTTCATTGTTCTCCTTTTTAAGTAGGTTTTGATGTTGAATCACCTGCAACAAGACTTCCTTGAGTCGCAGTATCCATGCTACAACCTTTCTCAATTTGTACCAGTCTTAGTAGTACTCAATCAGAGTGTTTACTGGGCTCTCAGTCCTGTTTCAGCAGGGTTACATTTACTGATAATGGTTTTTTGAGCTCTCTCAGTGCTGGCCCTGTGATGGACTGGGGATCTGTCCAGGGTGTACCCTGCCTCTCGCCCAAAGACGCTGGGATAGGCTCCAGCCCCCCACCCCCCGCTACCCGAAAAGGTTTAAGCGGAAGAAGATGGATGGATGGATGTTTTTTTGAGCTCTGCATCACTATGCTCTATGGTCATGTGTTCAGGGGCTTTAGGCCACACTTCTTCTGAACCTTGAAGGAATGATGGACCATTAATCCACACATCATTTCTCAAAAAGGATTCTGCTGTTAGACCTCAAGGTGCAGAGTCTGCAGGATTGAGTGTGGTGCTGACATACCTCCACTGTGTCAAGTTTGTGCTCTCTCTGATGATAGCAAGCCTGTTAGCAGCAAAAGTTTTGAATCATTTTGTTTCTGCTGCAATGTACAACAGTACTGTGGTGCTGTCTGTCCAAAATTGTGACTCTTGCAGATCCAGCTGCATCTCCTTTCTTAACATTTTGTCGATCTTGACAGTGACAACTGCAGCAGTAAGTTCCATTCTTGGTATTGTGGTTTGGTGCAGAGGTGCAACCCGTGCTTTTCCCATGATAAAAGTGCAGTGGGATCTTCCTTGCTCATTCAAAAGCCTGAGATATGACACTGTTCCATAGCCTATCTCACTTGCACTGGAAAAGTGATGCAGCTGTGCTGAGATGATGGTTCCAAAGTTGGTGGGTTTGATGCAACTTTTTACACTGAACCCTGAAAGTTGAAGAAGTTCATCCTGCCAGTTTTTCCATCTGTTTGCAAACTCTGGTGGAATATCCTATTCCCATCCAAGCTTATTTTTACAAATCTGCTGTAAAATTGTCTTTGCGAGTAAAGTAAAAGGTGCAAGAAAGCCAAGTGGATCATAAATTGAACTCACTACTGACAGAAGTCCTCGTCTGGTCATTGGCTTGTCTTTGACAGCTTCTGGCGCCACACGAGTAGGCTGCCTTTTTGCATCAGCAGATCAATTTCGTCCTATTTCTATTTACTATCTGGCTCTCTTGCTAATCTTTCTGTTTCGGTGACACCTTGATCCATTACAGACACATAGATCGCCCAAATGTCTCCTGAGCCAGCGGACGGACCCATTGTTTCTTGTAGGAGGCAGTACAATAGGGACCAGCTGTTAGCACTTAACAAGCCCACGATGCTAATGCAAAAACTCGACATGCCAGGAGAAATAAGATGAAAACGGCGTGGATGTCGTGCTGGAATAAGACGGTGGGCAAGGAATATAAGGTACAGACCCGCCCTCCCATCCGTTATTATGGGGAATGTACTATCGCTACTCAGAAAAAAAGATGAGCTAGCGGCTATCTCCCGCTACGATAGCAAATACAGGGAGTGTAGCCTGTTGCTATTCACGGAGACGTGACTAACAGAACTAGCAACATATGCTAACATTGAACTGGAGGGTTTCCACGCAATATGGGCAGACTGAACACCAGACAGTGGGAAGGCCTGGGGCGGAGGAGTGATAATGTATGTCAATAACAACTGGTGCAGCCTGGGACATATCACGGTTAAACAACAACACTGCAACAAAGACATGGAGTTGCTAGCTGTTAGCATGTGGCCTACATATCTCCCGAGGGAATACTCACACGTGATCTGCATTGTTATTTATGCAAAACCGACGGCAAACGCTGGGACAGCGTGTGATGTTATCCACTCAGTAACTGGCAGGCTGCAGACAAAAAACCAAGATGCTCTTCTCCTCATCTCAGGTGATTTCAACCATATCTCACTGTCTCCCATTCTACCCACGTTCACCCAGTATGTCACATGTCACACTAGAGACAATAAAACACTGGACTTATTCTACGCAAACACTAAGGAGGCGTACATCTCATCACCACTCTCCCCACTCGGGAGATCAGATCACAACTTGGTTCATCTCCTGCCGGTGTACAAACCCTTAGTGCACAGACAACCTCCGGTCATGCGAACAGTGAAGTTATGGTCTGAGGAGGCAATGGACGCTCTAAAGGACTGTTTTGAAACCGCTGCCTGGGAGCAGCTCTGCGATCCACATGGTGAGAACATCGATGGCCTCACTCACATCATCACGGACTACATCAGCTTCTGTGTGGACAACACCGTACCCACCAAGACCATATGGTGTTGCTCGAACAACAAACCCTGGATCAACCCTGAGATAAAAACACTTCTGAGAGAGAAGAGGAGGATCTTCAGGTCGGGGAACAGTGAGATGCTGAAGTCCGTACAGAGGGAGCTGAGGCAGAAGATCAGAGAAGGCAAGGACAGCTTCAGGAAGAAGATGGAGGACAAGCTGCAACCTGTTTTTTAATAGGTTTGACCAACCGCCCCCCCCCCCCGATTGCACAACAACCACTGCTGCCTCTAAAGACATCGAGTCCTGCTGCCCACACACCACTCCACCAACACCGCCCCACTCCCAACACACAGCCCCCCAACATGACCCTCACTAAGACCCAGGTGAGGACGGAGCTGAGGAAGATCAAGGCGAGGAAGGCGTCGGGACCGGACGGCATCAGCGCAAAGCTCCTCAAGTCCTGTGCAGACCAGCTGTGTGGGATTGTGGAGCTCATCTTCAACCTCAGTCTGAAGCTGGGGAGGGTACCACAGTTGTGGAAAACATCTTGTGTGGTACCTGTACCAAAGACTTCCCACCCCAAAGACCTGAACAGCTACAGACCAGTGGCCCTGACGTCCCACATGAGGAAGACCCTGGAGAGACTGCTCCTTGCTCACCTCCGCCCCCGGTGGGACCAGCGATGGATCCACTCCAGTTCGCCTACCAGCATGGCATTGGGGTGGAGGATACAGTGATCTTCCTTCTTCACCATTCTCTGTCCCACCTGGAGAAGCCCGGGAATGCGGTGAGGATCATGCTCTTTGACTTCTCCAGTGCTTTCAACACCATCCAACCGATGATCCTGAAGGACAAGCTGCTGTTCGCAGGGGTGGACCAGCACCTGCCATCATGGACCCTGGACTACCTCACTAACCGGCCACAGTTTGTGAGAAGCCGGGACTGTGTGTCCAACACGATCATCGGTAGCACGGGGGCCCCCCAGGGAACAGTTTTGGCTCCCTTCCTGTTCACCCTTTATACTGCTGACTTCTCACACAACACAACACACTGTCATCTACAGAAGTTCTCTGACGACTCTGTGATCGTCGGCCTCATCTCCAACGGAGATGAAGCTGAGTACAGAGGACTTATCCAGGACTTCGTGGACTGGTGCTATTGGAACTGCCTCCAGATCAACGCCAGGAAAGCTAAGGAACTGGTGGTGGACTGCCGCAGGCAAGGACAACCCCTCACAGCACCAGTAAACATACAGGGAACAGACATTGAGATGGTGACATCCTACAAGTACCTGGGTGTTCATCTGAACAATAAACTAGACTGGTCACACAATACTGACGCACTCTACAAGAAGGGACAGCACAGGCTGTTCCTGCTGAAGACATTCTACGACACGGTGGTGGCATCAGCCATCACTTTTGGAGTGGTCTGCTGGGGCAGTGGCATTACAGCAGCCGATAGGAAGAGACTGAACAGACTGATCAAGAAAGCTAGCTCTGTCCTGGGGCAGCGCCTTGACCCAGTGGAGGAGATAGGAGAGAGAAGGATGGTGGCTAAACTGTCATCTCTGCTGGAGTCCGAGTCCCACCCTATGCAGGACATACTGAACGCACTGAGGAGCTCATTTAGCAGCAGACTACATCATCCTAGGTGCGCAACTGAGAGGTTTTGCAGGTCCTTCCTACCTACGGCTGTCAGACTGTATAACCTAAGCAGGGCTGCTCGCAGAAATAGCAAAAAAAATGTGACGACCTAATAGTATTGAATGCAAAAGACACAATAGACTTACACAGTGGTCCCCTCCAGTATACAACTAGGACAATATCGGTCGCTACGGAGGGTGACAATATGTATGGGTACATATTCATACTATGTAGGATAACCAAGCAGACGGTTAGGCTGTTTATTCCATCTAGCTACAATGCTCCGCACTGTGTGTATATATATTTATATATTTATTCCATCTAGCTACAATGCTCCGCACTGTGTGTTTATATATTTATATATTTATATGTACATATGTATATTCGCTGCTCTTGTTTTTCTTGTCTTCTTGATTGTTGCTCTGAGTGTTGCTATCCCTGTGCTGTTGCAATCCTGGAATTTCTCCACTGGGGGACTCATAAAAGCTTATCTTATCTTATCTTATCTTATCTTTACCGTGATTGTGAACATAAAAGTATCTGCATCAGTGCACCACTGAACTCCAAGTGCTCTCTCCATTGGCAAGGCATCTTGACTTAAGTCCAAGTCTTTGAAGTCTTTAGCTCTCTCCTCTTTAGGGATTGAGGCTAACACTGCACGAGAGTTGCTTGTCCACTTCATTAAATGAAACCCTCTAGAGGCACACAGTGCAATCAGGTCTTTAACCATGGCTATAGCAGCAGATTCTGTTGGCATAGCTTTTAGGCTGTCATCCACACAGAAATTTTTGAGTACAGTGTCCACGGTTTCTAGCAGAGTCACAGTCTTACACGCCTCTCTGCTGCTCCTCTTCATCCGCCACCCCTCAGCTTAGCCCCTGTCTTCCCCATCAGAGAATCGTTGTCTGCTCCCTCCAAAGTAAATAAAAATATAATCTATAAGCATCCCAAAGTGATAAAGCAAAATATTGGTAAAACTCAAATTAAACATAAAGCCTCTAAATTGAATGATTTGGCCTCTGTTCCTCCTCATAATTTAAAAATTAAATGTGGTTTATTAAATATTAGGTCTCTAACTCCCAAGTCTCTGTTAGTCCTTGATCTGTTAATTGATCATCAGATTGATTTAATTTCCCTTACAGAGACTTGGTTAGGGCAAGAGGATTATGTTGGTTTAAATGAATCAACTCCCTCTGGTTATTTAAACTGTCAAAATCCCAGAAGTTTTGGTCATGGAGGAGGAGTAGCAACAATTTACCATTCCAAATTACTAGTTAATGTAAAGCAAAAAACATGTTATAATTCCTTTGAGGGCCTGGTCCTCAGTGTTGGGCACTTTAGCAATTTCAGGTTAAACCCAATTTTATTTGCCATAGTTTATCGTCCCCCATCAACCCATTCAGAATTTTTATCCGAATTTGCTGATTTCTTAGCTGATTTAGTGCTGAAATCTGATAGAATAATTATAGTAGGGGACTTTAATATACATGTGGATGTAGATAGTGACTGCCTTAATGTGGCTTTTAATTCAATATTAGACTCGATTGGGTTTTCTCAGAAAGTAGGAAATTCTACTCATTACCTCCACCATACATTGGACCTTGTTCTGACATATGGTATAGAAATAGAAAATCTTGTAGTGTCTCCTCATAACCCTGTACTGTCAGACCATTGTCTGTTAACCTTTGATTTTACTATTTCTGACTATTTGGCTCCTAAAGAAAAATATTATCACAGTAGATGCCTCTCAGATGATGCTGTTTCCAAATTTATGCAGATTGTTTCCTCTATGCCATGTGTCAACACAACGGAAATAAGCTATAGACAGCTTGCTCCTTCTGTAATTGATAACATGGTGGATAGTGTTTCAGCTTCTCTGCATCAGGCTCTAGACTTGGTGGCCCCCTTAAAAAAGAAAAAGTCTAATCAGAGATTTTTAACTCCTTGGTTCAACACAGAAACTCGTAGCTTAAAACAGAAGACTCGTCAATTAGAAAGAAAATGGCGCTCTACTAATTTAGATGAAATCTATTTAGCTTGGAGAAATCATCTTTTAATTTATAAAAAATCTCTTAGAAAAGCTAGAACGAGTTATTACTCTGCATTAATAGAAGAGAACAAGAATCCCAGGTTTCTTTTCAGTACTGTAGCCAGGTTGACAAAGAGTCAGGACTCTGTCAATCCTAGCATTCCCTTAGAGCTTACTAGTCAGGACTTTATGAACTTTTTCAATAATAAAATTTCATCCATCAGAGATAAAATCAATCAGATTCTTCCCACAGTTAACTTAAATACTGTAACTATTACAACTCCTTCTATTGATGTCTGTCTTGATGAGTTTACTCCAATCGACCTTTGTGAGTTAGACAAAATAGTTTCCTCATCCAAACCTTCAACTTGTCTTTTAGACCCTATTCCTACCAGGTTATTTAAAGAAGTCTTCCCACTTATTGGTAGCTTTATTCTTCATATAATCAATTCTTCATTAACTTTAGGCCATGTACCGCAGGCTTTTAAAACGGCTGTAATTAAACCCTTACTCAAAAAGCCAACGCTAGATCCAGGAGCTTTAGCTAACTATAGACCAATCTCTAATCTCCCTTTCATTTCAAAAATCTTAGAAAGAGTTGTTGCTACTCAATTATTTGACCACCTGCAGGGAAATGGTTTACTTGAAGAGTTTCAATCTGGGTTTAGAATCCATCATAGTAATGAAACAGCCTTAGCGAAGGTCACTAACGACCTCCTCATTGCATCTGATAATAGACTAGTTTCTGTACTTGTCCTTTTAGATCTTAGTGCAGCTTTTGATACTATTGATCATAATATTCTACTTGATAGATTAGAACACTATGTTGGACTTAATGGAACTTCGTTGCAGTGGTTTAGATCTTATTTATCTGATAGGTTCCAGTTTGTTCATGTAAATGATGAGTTTTCTTTTAGCTCAAAGCTTAGTCATGGAGTTCCACAGGGATCTGTGCTAGGCCCTACTCTTTTTAGTTTATATATGCTTCCGTTAGGCAGCATTATTAGAAAGCACTGTATACATTTTCATTGTTATGCAGATGACACACAATTATACCTGTCAATGAAGTCAGATGATACTAATCAATTAGCCAAGTTAGAAGCCTGTCTTAAGGAAATTAAAGCTTGGATGACTTGTAATTTCCTGCTATTAAATTCAGATAAGACTGAAGTCATTCTTGTTGGTCCAAAACACCTTAGAAATTCCTTTCCAAATCAAACTTTCAGTTTGGATGCAGTTACTCTTTCTCTTAATAGCTCTGTGAGGAACCTTGGAGTTATTTTTGATCAGGATTGTCCTTCAATTCACATATTAAATTTGTTTCTAAGACTGCCTTCTATCATTTGCGTAATATTGCCAAGATTAGGAGCATCTTGTCTCAGAGCGATGCTGAGAAGCTGATCCACGCTTTTGTTTGCTCGAGATTAGATTATTGTAATTCTTTATTATCAGGCTGTCCTAAAACATCTTTAAAAAGTCTTCAGCTGATCCAAAATGCTGCAGCAAGAGTTTTAACAGGTACTAGAAAGAGAGATCATATCTCTCCGGTTCTGGCCTCCCTTCATTGGCTTCCCATAGAGTTTAGAATTAAGTTTAAAATCCTTCTTCTTACTTACAAAGCTTTAAACAATCAGGCTCCTTTTTATTTAAAAGATCTGATACTACCGTATCATCCTAACAGAGCACTACGCTCCCAAAATGCAGGATTACTTGTAATACCTAGAATCTCCAAAAGTACAATGGGAGGCAGAGCCTTCAGTTATCAAGCTCCTCTCCTGTGGAATCAGCTGCCAATCTGGATTCGGGAGTCAGACTCGATCTCTGTTTTTAAGAATAGGGCTAAAACCTACCTTTTTGATATAGCCTACAATTAGGGAGGGATCATGTGTTTCTGAACCCTCCCTTAGTTATGCTGCTAATAGGTTTAGTCAGCCGGGGGACCTCCAGTAATGCACTGGGCCTCACTCCTTTCCTCACTCTCTATGAAATATTTTTTTTTTTTGCTGGTCATTAACATTTGTTTGTTCTCTCCCATAGATTGAGTCCCCATCGTGCTGTTTGCTCTCCACATGTCTGTTCTTTTCTTCTTCTCTATGCCCTCACCCCCCAGCCAGTTGCAGCAGATGACTGCCCCTCCCTGAGCCTGGTTCTGCTGGAGGTTTCTTCCTGTTAAAAGGGAGTTTTTCCTCTCCACCGTCGCCAAGTGCTTGCTCACAGGGGATCGCCTGATTGCTGGGGTCTTTCTGCAACTGTGGGGGTCCCCCCTACAGTTGATAGTGCTATGAGATGACTGTTGTTGTGAAATAGCGCTATATAAATAAAGTTGAATTGAAATTGAATTGAATTGGTAATGACTTGCTCTTGTTGTCCTCTGCTGTCCTTTTTAATGCATATATTGTACAACTGGATGAGGATGTGGCTCCGAAAAGATGTACAACCATTTTGTAGTCTTCAAGAGTTTTTTATTTGTTTAAGTCTCCCTGAGGCCACCATAAAAAATGCAGAAGGTCAGTGTCATTTTCATGCACCCTAACCTGATGGTACATTGCCTCAGTGCCAGCTGTTATTGCAATGGTGTCCTCCCTGAAACGTGTCAGAACTCCGACGAGCAAGTTGCTTAGATCGGGACCCTGCAGCAATATATTATTAAGTGAAGTGCCTTGAAATGTAGCTGCACAGCCGAACACAACACACAGCTTCTTTTTCCGAGGGTGGTACATGCCGTGGTGGAGAATGTACCAAACCTTGCCATCTCGTCTGCCAATTTGATGGCCGGGTACCTTCATTGCATAGCCTTTCTCTATCATGTTGCTGATGAATTCTGTGTACTCCTCATGAAACTCTGGATGATTCAGGAATTTCTTTCTGAGATTAAAGGCACATTGTTTACACAAACTGAAAATGAAATTGGCTAAATTTGAGTAGGACTAATTTATGAGCAATGAGCCATTATGAAACTTTAAACATAAAACTCTTAATATTTCAATTTACATTAAAGTTCATTGAAAGGACTGGATGTTCAAATAATCTCTGGCGTTTCTTCACTACAGCTGTTTACTGTGGCGATGGGGTTCCAGAGAAATGGCCACCAGGTGACGCAACTACCATGAGGACACATTGTCAGCAATACATCTTCCACTGAAGTGGCCCACCACGGCTGATCAGGCCTGAGTGTGAGTCTTGTGATTTGTTTGGACTGCCATACCCTTAGCAGTACAAACAGTGTCTTTTCTTTTCAGCCACAGCCAGTGACTGCTTCTTACAGTAGGGTTCACCAGTTCTTTCTTTGCTTTTGTGTAGGCCCCCCAGTTTTCTGAGGAGTTGTAGTTACCTAGCCCCTTCAGTTGAGCAAACCTTCACTGTTCAGCTTCAGGGCTCTGCTTCTGCTGTTAGAGTGGATTACTGCAGTTCCTTTTGTTTATAGGTTTTGTCATCTGTATCCTCTTAAGGAACTGTCTGAATGATGATGCAAGCAGGGTGGTGAGAGTTAGACCAGAGGATCAGATCTGGTTGCAAGGTGGTTATTATGATCTTGGCTGGGAAGATTAGCCTTTGGCCTAGATCCAGTTGCATGTCTCTGTTCTTGGCTACATTCAGTGGGCCTAGTTTGGGATGTGAGGGGTTGACTGGGGTTCATCTGTTTGACTGAGCCTTGCTTGGTTGTTAAAGGGGTGGGACTTTTTTTCCCCTTGTCCTGTCAAGCAGCTAGGTGAGCAGAACAGAAATCTGCTTCCCTTATTGTGCCAAACAGATTTATTTTTTCAAAAAGGAGCTTTATACAGTACATATATATGTACGTACTGTATATTATTTATAAACTCATTCTGTAATAACTTTTAATACTTTGTTTAAATTGTTTTACCCATGAGGGACCCAACAGTAAGTGAATGAGGAAAGGAGGGGTGGGGAGGGAGAAAGAAAAGGGAGAGTAACAAACAGAGAAGACAGACTAACACAACTGAAACAAACAGAAGACAAACTGTTTCTTCTACTGAAAAGGTCTCATCACAAGTCTGGTATCTGCATCTGCTAAAGGAGAGACGTATGTGTGTGTGAATGTGTGTGCATGTGTATGAGAGCACGCACAATGTAAGTGTGTGCGTGTGAGTGGTTTGCCAGGAAACATACAAAGAGGGCGGCAGGTGGCAGCAACCCCCCCCCCCCCCCAGAAACCCTGAGCAAGCAAGACAGTGCCACCAATCCTCACAGAGCACAAATGTCCTGAGACCAACAAGCCCCAGGGCAACCAGGCATCCGCCCCAGGAGGGCCGGCCGGCCAGCCCCCCCCCCCCCCCCCCCCAGTGGGGCCAACACCAACCCCTGGGCCCCAGGCACCAGAAGGCCATCACCCTTCCGGACAGGGTACCGACTCACGACTCAGGCGCGAGCCCCCCCAAAAACCCCCACAGTGGGCCCGATCCACCCCAGTGCTATGACCCCCCCCCTCCGGAACCCCCACGCCCCCTCGCCAAAGGAAGGTGGCAGCAAGGCACAGAAGCCCCACAGGGGGCCAGCCCCCCAGTCTACAGGAGCCCACGTGGCCAGGAGGTGCCAGGAGGTGCCATTCCCTCAGTCCAGCACCCCCTGACCAACACACACACTCATTCCCATGCACTCACGCCCTCATGCTCTTATACACACCCACTCACACCCATACACACTCACACACACTCACTCATTCTCACTTTTCCTCTCCCCCATACAACTCTACACTCGCACTCCCACACTCGCACTCCCACACCCAGACCCACCCACTCTCTCCCACTCCCGTACCCGCTCAATCTCACACCCACTCCCACTCGCCCTCACAGTCTTCTGCACCCAACCACGTTCACCCAGATACACACTGTCACTCACACTCCGACTCACTCACATCTACTTGTGCTCTCCCCCACGTGCTCCCTCACACTCCCCCACACTCATGCACCCTTATCACTTGGGGCGGCTATGGCGCAGATGTGGAGGACATGAACGCGCACCAACCCCTGGCAGCAGCTGGGGAGACTGCGTGGACCAGCAGCCACCCCCCCATCAACTTGCCCCAGGGCGGCCGCGGCCACAGAAGCAGACTACCACCACCAACGCCAACCTGGAGTGATCGATCAATGGAACACCACAAGCACTCTGAGACACCACCCGACACCCAAAATGCCACACAAATCCGACCCACCACCACCATCACCATCTCCACTCATCACTCCCTCGCTCTCACTTACTCACTTGCTCACTCACTCTCTCACTTGCTTACTCCCTTGTTCGTAAACGATTCATTCTGCAGTGCCCAGGGATGGCGACAACATGATGGGCCCCAGGTCACCAGCCAGGCCCCCAAGCTCCCAGCAGAAGGAGGGCAGGGGTGAGAATTAATGGAAACCTTCTTGTGCCCCATGGTGTTTTTATGGCTACTCCCTACATATTCTGCTCATCCCATTAGATCACTTCATGATGTCAGTGACTCTGAGTCACTGCAGAGTCATATATATACAGTGGGGCAAAAAAATATTTAGTCAGCCACCAATTGTGCAAGTTCTCCCACTTTAAAAGATGAGAGAGGTCTCCAATTTTCATCATAGGTATACCTCAACTATGAGAGACAAAATGAGAAAAAATAATCCAGAAAATCACATTGAAGAATTTTTAATGAACTAATTGGTAAATTCCTCGGTAAGATAAGTATTTGGTCAATAACAAAAGTTCATCTTAATACTTTGTCATATACCCTTTGTTGGCAATGACAGATGTCAAACATTTTCTGTAAGTCTTCACAAGGTTTTTACACACTGTTGTTGGTATTTTGGCCCATTCCTCCATGCAGATCTCCTCTAGAGCAGTGATGTTTTGGGGCTGTTGCTGGGCAACACGGACTTTCAACTCCCTCCAAAGATTTTCTATGGGGTTGAGATCTGGAGACTGGCTAGGCCACTCAAGGACCTTGAAATGCTTCTTACGAAGCCACTCCATTGTTGCCTGGGCAGTGTGTTTGGGATCATTGTCATGCTAAAAGACCCAGCCACGTTTCATCTTCAATGCCCTTGCTGATGGAAGGAGGTTTTCACTCAAAATCTCACGATACATGGCCCCATTCATTCTTTCCTTTACACGGATCAGTCATCCTGGTCCCTTTGCAGAAAAACAGCCCCAAAGCATGATGTTTCCACCCCCATGCTTCACAGTAGGTATGGTGTTCTTTGGATGCAACTCAGCATTCTTTCTCCTCCAAACAAGACAAGTAGAGTTTTTACCAAAAAGTTCTATTTTGGTTTCATCTGACCATATGACATTCTCCCAGTCCTCTTCTGGATCATCCAAATGCTCTCTAGCAAACTTCAGACGAGCCTGGACATGTACTGGCTTAAGCAGGGGGACACGTATGGCACTGCAGGATTTGAGTCGGCGTAGTGTGTTACTTATGGTAGCCTTTGTTACTTTGGTCCCAGCTCTCTGCAGGTCATTCACTAGGTCCCCCCGTGTGGTTCTGGGATTTTTGCTCACTGTTCTCGTGATCATTTTGACCTCACGGGGTGAGATCTTGCGTGGAGCCCCAGATCGAGGAGATTATCAGTGGTCTTGTATGTCTTCCATTTTCTAATAATTGCTCCCACAGTTGATTTCTTCACACCAAGCTGCTTACCTATTGCAGATTCAGTCTTCCCAGCCTGGTGCAGGTCTACAATTTTTTTTCTGGTGTCCTTTGACAGCTCTTTGGTCTTGGCCATAGTGGAGTTTGGAGTCTGACTGCTTGAGGTTGTGGACAGGTGTCTTTTATACTGATAACGAGTTCAAACAGGTGCCATTAATACAGGTAAGGAGTGGAGGACAGAGGAGCCTCTTAAAGAAGAAGTTAGAGGTCTGTGAGAGCCAGAAATTGTGCTTGTTTGTAGGTGACCAAATACTTATTTTACCAAGGAATTTACCAATTAATTCATTAAAAATCCTTCAATGTGATTTTCTGGATTTTTTTTTTTCTCATTTTGTCTCTCATAGTTGAGGTATACCTATGATGAAAATTGGAGACCTCTCTCATCTTTTAAGTGGGAGAACTTGCACAATTGGTGGCTAACTAAATACTTTTTTGCCCCACTGTATATGACACTGCAGAGTCATATATATATGACTCTGAAATATATATATATATACACACACACACACACACACAAATGTATATCGTCGTCGGCCTCCGTCGGTCTATGATGACCATGGAAGAGAATCCTAAACATCTACTCTGCTGGAACAGCACCGCCTGTGGCTGAACAGGCCGATGCGCGAATGACAGTCCCTGTCACACAGGTCACACTTGTGGGTGGTCTCCATGCTGCTGGGTCTGTGGCGGTTCTTCCTGCGGGTCCTTTTTTCATCTGCTGCAGCAGTCAGTCTCTCTTCACCTGCCTTGAGCTGTCTGGTCAGGGTGCCTCTCCATTTGGAGCGGTCCGTTGCAAGGTCCTCCCAGCGCTCTGTGTTGATATCCAGGGCCTTCATGTCTCTCTTGCAGACGTCTCTAAAGCGCAGCTGTGGGCGGCCAACGTCTCTCCTGCCAGTTGCCAGTTCTCCATAGAGGACGTCTTTGGGGATTCTGCCATCCTCCATACGGTGAACGTGGCCTAGCCAGCGGAGCCTGCGCTGCCTGAGTAGAGTGAACATGGAGGGAAGGCCGGCGCGGGACAGAACTTCTGTGTTGGGCACTTTGTCCTGCCAGGATATGTCCAGGATGTGGCGAATGCAGCGCAAGTGGAAGGAGTTCAGTCTCTTTTCCTGCCGGGCGTATGTTGTCCACGTCTCACTCCCATAGAGCAGTGTGCTGATGACACAGGCGTTGTACACTGCCATCTTCGTCTTGACAGAGAGTTTGGGATTCTCCCACACTCGTGTGGTGAGGCGAGCGAGTGTGAAGGCTGATTTTCCAATCCTCTTGTTGATCTCTGTATCAAGGGAGAGGTTGTTGCTGATCGTGGACCCCAGGTACGTGAACTGATTCACGACCTCCAGCTTGTAGTTGTCGATAGTGATGGTTGGTGGTGCTTCCGTGCCTTGCGCCAAGACGTTAGTCTTCTTCAGGCTGATGGTAAGCCCGAAGTCCTTGCATGCCTGGGAGAAGCGGTCCATCAGGGTCTGAAGCTCCTGCTGTGTGTGGGTTGCAACTGCAGCGTCGTCTGTGAACAGCATGTCTCTGATTAGAGCCTTGCTTACTTTGGTTCTGGCTTTCAGGCGGGCGAGGTTGAAAAAACTGCCGTCAGATCTTGTGTGCAGCTAGATTCCCTCTGTTGCTGTGCTGAAGGCATGCCTCAGGAGCATAGCAAAGAAAATCCCAAAGAGGGTTGGCACAAGTACACAGCCCTGTTTCACTCCGCTGCGTATGTTGAATTGCTCTGAGACGTTGCCATCGTGCTGCACTATCCCCTGCATGTTGGTGTGAAACGATTCGATGAGGCTTTGCAACTTTGGTGGGCATCCTATCTTTGGCAGGATCTTGAAAAGGCCCTCTCTGCTGACCAGATCGAACGCTTTGGTGAGGTCGATGAAGGCGACGTACAGAGGCATGTTCTGTTCTCTGCATTTCTCCTGGAGTTGGCAGATGGAGAATATCATGTCTACCGTCGATCGCTCAGCGCGGAAGCCACACTGAGACTCGGGGTAGACACGTTCGGCAAGCTTCTGTAGACGAACGAGAACAACTCGTGCGTAGACTTTACCAACAACGCTGAGGAGGGAAATGCCCCTGTAGTTGTTGCAGTCGCTTCTCTCCCCTTTGTTTTTGTAGAGGGTGATGATCTTGGCGTCCCTCATGTCCTGTGGTACGGCACCTTCCTTCCAGCACTGGCAGAGGACGTCATGCAATGGCAGCAGTAGGGCGGTCTTGCAGTGCTTGATCAGGTCAGGGGGTATGCCGTCGTTGCCGGGTGCCTTGCCAGCTGCCAAGCTATCAATGGCCTTACTGAGTTCGTCGATGGTTGGCTCGGCGTCAAGTTCGTCCATGGATGGCAGGCAGTCGATGGCATCAAGGGCTGACGGTGTCACGGTGTTCTGTCTAGAGTAGAGGTCGGAGTAGTGTTCCACCCATCTCTCCATCTGCTTGTTCTTCTCTGTGATCATCTCCCCAGTGGAAGATTTGAGGGGGGCCGTCTTGCTCTGAGCCGGACCAAGTGCTTTCTTGATGCCATCGTACATACCACGGATGTTCCCTGTTATGGCAGCGGTTTGAATGTCTTGGCTGAGCTGAGTCCAGTATTCGTTGGCACAGCGCCGAGCAGTCTGCTGAACTTTGCTTCTCGCAGCCCTGAGAATCTGGAGATTCTTCTCGTTTGGGTACTTCTTGTACTCAGCAAGTGCTGAGCGCTTGGCTTCAATGACGGGGGTCATCTCGGTCAACTTGGCATCAAACCAGTCCTGTGACTTCGAGGTCTTCCTCCCAAAGGTAGCCAAGGCTGTGTGGTAGATGGTGTTTCGCAGCTCTTCCCACTTCTGCTTTGCAGATTCTCCTCCTTGTGGTACACCAAGTTCCTTCTCAAAGGTGGAGGCAAACTGCTCAACAAGTTCTGGTTGGGCCATCTTGCTGGTGTCAATCCGTGCCTTTCCAGGTTGTCTAGCATGATGGAATTTCTTCAGCTGCAGCTTGACCTTGCAACACACCAATGAATGGTCTGTGTCACAATCTGCACTCTGGAACGAACGGGTGATTAGCACATTCTTCAGTGAGGTGCGCCTGGTCAGGATCAAGTCTAGCTGGTGCCAGTGCTTTGAGCGCGGATGTTGCCAGGAAACCTTGTGTTGGGGCTTGGTCTTGAAGAACGAGTTTGTGATGCACAGATCGTGATATGTGCAGAACTCGAGCAGCCGCTGTCCGTTGTCGTTCATTCTGCCCATGCCAAAAGGTCCAAGACAGGAGGGCCAGGAGTCGTGGTCAGCACCCACTCTGGCATTGAAGTCTCCAAGGAGAATGAGTTGTTCAGAGTTGGGGATGATCCTGACAGTTGTTGCGAGATTCTCGTAGAACTCGTCTTTTGCCTCTGGTGTGGCTGTCTGTGTTGGGGCATACACACTGACGAGGGTGACTGGGCCTTGAGTGGTGTTCAGGCGGAGGGTGAGGAGTCGTGCAGAGCCAGTGCTGCCCGGTTCCACCATCTTCAGCAAAGTGTTCTTCACTGCGAAGCCCACTCCGTGTTCCCTGTGTTCGTCACTGCCCTTTCCCTGCCAGTAGAACGTGTAGTCCTTCTCTCTCAGTGTGCCTGCATCAGCTAACCGTGTTTCCTGGAGAGTGGCGATATCTACTCCCAGTCTCTTCAGCTCATTATTGATGATGGCAGTCTTCCTGGTGTCGTTGATGTCCTTGAGGTTAGCAGCGAGTCCTGTCATCATAGTGCGGACGTTCCAAGTTCCCAGTTTTAGAGTTGGTCTCTTTTGTTTTATTGTCTTGCCTGGTGCGAAGGTTCTCAGCCTGCTGTTTGGATTTCTCCTTATCCCCATGCACCCAATGAGGAAAGCAAGCTGTGGCGGGACAACACCTTATTGGCTGGGGGCTGCCCAGCTTGAGGCGGGTGGTAGCTGTCCAGTGAGATCTGATGATCCCTCCCACCGTCGGGAACAACCCCTGGCGCCACGCTCTACGCCAATTGAGCAGTGGCTTATAACCGGTAACTGTCATTCCCCGTGTTTTGTCTACGCCAAAGGCGAAGCTGGAGTGTCCTCTCCAGTGATCCGGTGTTTTACCTTCCAGCGTTGGGCGTTGGTAGGATTCAAGCCTGGGCAGGAAGATATGGAGGACAAGATGTTGCCCATGCAGCATGTCCCCCCTCTCCACGTCACTGATGAATCCAAAGGAACAGCAGGGCTGCTACAGTTTGGCACCAGCGCCGTTGCAGGAGCTGCCAGAACGATGTTGAGCACAACATAGAACTGCCTTATGGGCTCCGACTCCGGATTTTTCCTCAGGGTTGACTCCCGAAGCCTTTCCCGTGACCGGGTATGCCGCAAGGCAGCAGAGGTTTGAAATCAGGGTTTACCTTCCCCTAGATGGGCTACCTTCCCAGGTTGACGAGCCACCATCTACCCGAAGCATCTGGTTTTAAGGCGCCAGAGATCCGCCCTCGCCCCTTCTCCTATTAGTAAAAGCAGTTCCGCCGGGCTTAGAGACTAAACCACACGGGCAGGCTAGGAGTTGGACTTAGTTGTCAGAGGCTTTTCGAGACGCACGCCATAAGGAACATTTTATGAGCACTGGGAGCTTAACCCCAGTGCCGCTCCTGGCTATGACAACCTTGGAACCAAATGTATATACTGTATACTATATATACATATATACACATACACATGTATATATATACATATACATATACAGTATATACACACATGTATATATATATATATATATATATATATATATATATATATATATATATATATATATATATATATATATATATATATACACACACACACATACATGTGTGTGTATATATGTATATATACTGTATGTGTGTGTGTGTGTGTGTGTGTGTGTGTGTGTGTGTGTGTGTGTGTGTGTGTGTGTGTGTGTGTGTGTACTGCTCAAAAAAATTAAAGGAACACTTTTTAATCTGAGTAAGCTGGACTAGCCTGCCACAATTTCTTCACTTGAAGTTTTGGAGTGTTTTCATTTCCATCAAAAGATGTGGCATCTTTTCATTCTTAACACATTTTCCAGTCCATATCAGTGTAGATATCAGCTTATTTTTTCCAATTAAAATCTGATGTGTTTTCAAAGTGTTCCTTTAATTTTTTATGCAGTGTATATATATATATATATATATATATATACATATATATATATATATATATATATATAGCAGCAGGAGCTTCAGACCCTGATGGACCGCTTCTCCCAGGCATGCAAGGACTTCGGGCTTAACATCAGCCTGAAGAAGACTAACGTCTTGACGCAAGGCACGGAAGCACCACCAGCCATCACCATCGACGACTACGAGCTGGAGGTCGTGAATCAGTTCACGTACCTGGGGCCCACGATCAGCAACAACCTCTCCCTTGATACAGAGATCAACAAGAGGATTGGAAAATCAGCCTTCACACTCACTCGCCTCACCACACGAGTGTGGGAGAATCCCAAACTCTCTGTCAAGACGAAGATGGCAGTGTACAACGCCTGCATCATCAGCACACTGCTCTGTGGGAGTGAAACGTGGACAACATACGCCCGGCAGGAAAAGAGACTGAACTCCTTCCATTTGCGCTGCATTCACCACATCCTGGACATATCCTGGCAGGACAAAGTGCCCAACACAGAAGTTCTGTCCCGCGCCGGCCTTCCCTCCATGTTCACTCTACTCAGGCAGTGCAGGCTCCGCTGGCTAGGCCACGTTCACCGTATGGAGGATGGCAGAATCCCCAAAGATGTCCTCTACGGAGAACTGGCGACTGGCAGGAGAGACGTTGGCCGCCCACAGCTGTGCTTTAGAGACGTCTGCAAGAGAGACATGAAGGCCCTGGAGATCAATTCAGAGCGCTGGGAGGACCTTGCAACGGACCGCTCCAAATGGAGAGGCACCCTGACCAGACAGCTCAAGGCAGGTGAAGAGAGACTGACTGCTGCAGCAGATGAAAAAAGGACCCGCAGGAAGAAACGCCACAGACCCAGCAGCATGGAGACCACCCACAAGTGCGACCTGTGTGACAGGGACTGCAATTCGCGCATCGGCCTGTTCAGCCACAGGCGGTGCTGTTCCAGCAGAGTAGACGTTTAGGATTCTCTTCCATGGTCATCATAGACCGATGGAGGCCGACGAGATGTATGTATATATCAGTTGTGTCATATCTAGGCAGGATCCTGACATCATGACCTTGTGATTGTTCTTTGTTCTCTCAGTGATTATTTATGATTATGTTCAGTCATGTTTTTGCCACTGCCTTCTCTGTATGGTGTCCTGCATGCTCATTGTCATGTCTCCTGTGCATCCCCTGCCTATGTGTGTCTATGTAGCCCTGCCCGTCCTGTTTTCCTCACCTACTGCCCGTGATTGTTCACCCAGCTGTCTCTCATTTGCAATTTAGCAGTTACCGTATTTATGTCAGTTTTTGCATGCATGTGCTCTGTCTGGCGTCCTCGTTGTTGATTCCTTGTTGTTTCTTCAGTGATCCATGTCTCAAGTTACCTGTGAGCTTGTTTTCTGAGTCATTTGTCCAGCCCCCGTGCTGCTGTTCCTTTATCTTTTTTTGTTTAATAAATTATCATTGCACCTACTCCTGCCTGTGCCATGGGTCCTGCCTATAAACCCTCATCTGCCTGGAAGACAGAGCATGACAGTAGGATACCAGCAAACAAGGACTCAGCAGGCAGGCCAGTGGCCGGTGGTTCCGACGTGAAAGAACGGTGGGCAGTTCGGACATTCCAGTCCCTCATCTCGAACACTCGCACCTCCTGCACATTATAGGAGGCTAGTACTTACCTGGAGGTTGCCATGAAGGTTGTGGAGGGGATCCTCAGCCTGCAGTTCTGCCCTGAGGTTAAGGAGCTGCTCGTCTCCACCTGCAGACACATCCGCCAGACATTTTTGGAGCTGACCCCGCACCCTCCAACCATGGAACTCTCACCAGCCCCACAGCCACCACCCGGGCTGGAAGACAGCTGTAGCACTGGCTCCCATGACAGCTGTAACACCGGCTCCCATGGCAGCTATAACGCCAGCTCCCATGACAGCTGCAACGTTGGTTTCCACAGTGCCAGTTCCCATGGCAGCTGTAGTGCTGGTTTCACATCATCTTCCATCTGCAGTGCTGGCTCACTCATCTGCTGCGGGAGTGCCCACCCCTGCTGTCCCATCAGCGGTCACCACCTACACTCTGAACTCATCTCAATCAATGACAGCAGAGCAGCGGAACAGACAAGTACAGACTCATTTTCCTTTACCACCTAATGAGATGTCTTGTCTTGTTTTCGGTGAGGGTTCTCAGCAACAGTCCCCTTCTGCTTCTGAGCCCCCACTTCCTGCTTCTTCTGTCACCCCATTTGTGTGTTATCACCCACCCTGGTCTCCCTGTTTTTCTCTCAGGTGCATGCCACAGCTGTGGCAGTCTTCTGGGTGCATGAGTCTGCTCCAGCTGCCCCCGAGGTGCACGCCGTTGCTCCAGCAGTCCCCAAGGTGCCCATCATTGCGCCAGTACTCTCCATGGTTGATGTTCCCAGCAGCAACTTCTCAGTGTGGTCATTCCTCCCCATTTGTCTCCCAGTGGGGTCGCTGCTCCTCAGTTGCTGTTAGCCCCTGTGCCAAAGATTTCTAAGGTACTGTCCCTAGAGCAAAAGACTCCTCAGTTGCTACCTCTAAAGCAAGAGACTTCTATGTTACTTACTGTGCAAAGAGCTCCACTGTTAACATCTGCTGAGCTCTCAGATTCTATGTTGCTATCTCCTAAGCAAACAATCCCTTTGTGATCTCTAAGTCAAAGAGCTCCTTTGTGGTCTCCAGGGCAAATGGCTCCTTTGTGGGCTCCAGAACAAAGAGCCCCAATGCCATCTCCTGAGTTTAAGACCCCCATGTTTTTTTTTTTGTTTTTTTTTTGAGCAAGAGGTTTCTATGTTACCTCCTGGGTTTATAACCTCAGTGTTGTTTTCTTCTGAGCAAGAAGATCCTGTATTGTTTTTGACCCAAGGTAACACGAATGCAAAAAATCCAAGGGTGGGCGATGGGGGTTCAAGGCCAGGTGGGCCAAAACAAACTCTTTTTCCCTCCGCAGAGGCTAAATCAAAGAACTCAGATTGTGGGGCATAATCCAAATCCATAGCCCCAAACCAAAAACGGATCGGGTGGTGTACCAAAGTCCCAGGGCCACCAGACTGGGGAGCAAGGTGGGTCAGGGGGTCTACGCAAATCCATGAGCCACCTTAGGGGTGAACATAATGTGTCGGGTGGGCTACCAAAGTCCCTGGGCCACCAGATGGGAGAAAACACACGAGACCATAGTTCAGAAAATAACATAGGATCTTCTCATACCGAGGATAACAAAGATTTCAATATAGAATTTTCACATTACAAGAAATCAACACAAGATTTTGTACATCAAACAATAACATGGAAACCCTAAACTCAAAAGACGATAACAAAGAAACCACAAACTCAGGAGTTGGTAACATAGACATGTCAACCTCTGAAGATGATAACATAGTCATATCAACCTTTGGGGATGATAACATAGATATACCAACCTCTGGAGATGATAACATAGACATATCAACCTCTGGAGATGGTAACATAAACATATTGACCTCAGTAGATGACAACAACCTTATTTCAACCTCAAGGAGAAGATAACACAGAAACCTCAAACACAGGAGACGTCATAAATGCCCTAACTTCAGAAGGAAACACAGGAGCTTCAGACTTTGAAAACAACACAGGAGCTCCCTGCTCTAAAGTTAACACAGGAGCTCTCTGCTCTGAAGCTAACACAGGAGCTCCCTGGTTTGAGGCTAACACAGGAGCTCTCTGCTCTACAACGAACACGGGAGCTCTCTGCTCTACAGCTAACACGGGAGCTCTCTGCTCTACAGCTAACACAGGAGCTCTCTGCTCTGAATCTAACACAAGAGCTCTCTGCTCAAAAGCTAACACAGGAGCCCTTTGCTCTGAAACTAACATAGGAGCTCTTTGCTCAGAAGCTAGCACAGGGGCTCTTTACTCAGAAGCCAACACAGGGGCATAATACTCAGGGAAACGTGACATGAAAACTTTACTCACAGAACCCTCAACCTCAAAGGGTGACAACAAAAAACTGTTGAGCTCAGGAAGTGAAAGTATAACATCCTTAAACTTAGGAGATATCATTGAAGCCCTTTGCTCAAAAGAAAACAACATGGGCGTTTCAAACCCAGAAGGTAACACTGGGGCCCTTTGCTTTGGAGACCACAAAGGAGCCCTTTGCCCCGGGAACAACAACATGGGAGTTTTAAATCACATAAAAACTTCTGGCTCAGGCAGCAACATAGAAACCTTATACATTGGAAATAGTACAGAAACTCTAAGCTCAGGGGATAACCCAGGAAACCTTAATTTAGATGCAAATAGCAGAGTTCAGGGGACACAGATGCATGAAGTTTTAGTGCAGAGGACCCAGGCACACAGATACAGAGATTTCCAGCTCAGGGGACACAGATGCAGAAATTTCTAACTCAGGGAACATAAATGCAAAAATTTATGGCTCAGGGGACACAAATGCCGAAATGTTTGGCTCAGGGGACACAGATGCAGAATTTTCTAGCTTAGGGGACACAAATGCAGAAATTTCTAGTTCATGGGACATAGATGCAGAAATTTCTAGCTTAGGAGACCCAGATGCAGAAATTTGTAGTTCAGGGGACACAGATACAGAAAATTCTAGCTCACAGGACACATGCAGAAATTTCTAGCTCAAAGAACACAAATGCAGAAATGTCTGGCTCAGGGGACACAAATGCAGAAATGTTTGGCTCAGGGGACACAGATGCAGAAATTTCTAGCTTAGAGGACACAAATGAAGAAATTTTTAGCTCACCCAACACAAATGCAAAGAATTTCTGGCTCAGAAGCCACAGATGCAGAAATTTCTAGCTTAGGGGACACAAATGCAGAAATTTGTAGTTCATGGGACATAGATGCAGAAATTTCTAGCTTAGGAGACCCAGATGCAGAAATTTGTAGTTCAGGGGACACAGATACAGAAAATTCTAGCTCACGGGACACATGCAGAAATTTCTACCTCAAGGAACACAAATGCAGAAATTTCTGGCGCAGGGGACACAAATGCAGAAATGTTTGGCTCAGGGGACACAGATGCAGAAATTTCTAGCTTAGAGGACACAAATGAAGAAATTTTTAGCTCACCCAACACAAATGCAAAGAATCTCTGGCTCAGAAGCCACAGATGCAGAAATTTCTAGCTCAGGGGATACAGATGCAGAAATTTCTAGTTCAGGAGACACAGATGCAGAAATTTCTGGCTTAGTGGACGCAGATGCAGAAATTTCTGGCTCAGGGGACACAAATACAGAAATTTCTGGCATGGGGGGCACAGATGCAGAAATTTCTGGCACAGGGGAAACAGGCAGTGTTGGGGGTAACGCATTACTGTAGCACCACTACTTTTGCAGTAACATGTTGTGTAACAAAATTACCATTTAAAAATTCAGTAATGCATTACAGTTACTTAAATTTGATCAGATGCATAGATATTTGTAGCACAAATAAATATAAACTGACCCTACCATAGCTGGCGCAGCTGTCAGTGTCCTCCGTGGGTCGTCTCCTGTCCTGCTCACACCGCAACCCGGTGGAAAGAAATGCCGTGGTGGTTGTAACTTCTCATATCGAGCCCTTATCACCTGTTGTCCGAATGGTGAGTAGCCCCCAACAGCTCCTACCACTGTGGTTAAACATGAGTATTTTTAGGACAAGAAGCTCACATTTAATATCCAAAGTTCTGTAAATGTAGCTTTTCTGACCGCACAGAGAAAAAGTGACTGATTTGTTGCTGTAAAGAACAAATGAAGCCTCTTCTAAGGTGAACTTTTATTTATCTGTGCTTTCTGTTTTATTTTATCTTATTCATGTACATACTGTTGTGATATGCAATTATTTCATGGAAGTAAATCCTCTAAATATGCATTTTTAATGGGCTGGCCCAGGGGTGTCAAACATATGGCCCGTGGGCCAAAAACGACCCACCAGGGGGTCCAAATTTTTTTCTGTGAATTTACAGCTTTATTTCTAGTAAATTTCTGACTTTCTACTGATTACAGTAGTTTGAGTAAATCTGAGACATTTTTCTTTGTAAGATGAGATTTTTTTTTCTCATCAGTTTTTTTTTCTTCTTTTTTTTGATGAAAACAAGGCCAACTCCCACTTTTGAATGAATGAATGAATGAATGAATGAATGAATGAATGAATTTTATTTATTTCGGATAGTACATTACAGGTTAAAAGAAACTGTATAATATAACAACAAGGTCAAATTAGACAAAGACTCCTTCTACTATACAATTCCACGTGAGTTATCCGAAATGGATGATGGCTGAAGCCGCAGCTTATATTGCCCACCCATATTCCATCCAAGAATTCAAAGGAGAAAAAAGAGAAAACAAGACAAGAGCGATTACAATTTAAAACAAGGCTAAGACAAAATGTGACTGAGAGAAAAGGAAAAACTGAGCTAGTCTAAGTTAAGCGGTTACTATTCAAAAACAAATCTAAGACAGTGTCACAAAGAAAAAAAGAAAAAAAGAAAAAAACTAAGCTACAACACAACACAGGCTGGAAATGTCAAACCTTATGTGAGTTTACATGTCGTCTTGTAAATATGTTTGGAGTATTTCTTCCTTTAGTTTTTGTTTAAATTGTCCAAGCTTTGTACATGATTTTAATTCAGGTCCAAAATCGTTCCATTATCTGACTCCTTGCACTGAAATACAGTGTTGCTTGGTGGTTGTTCTCACTGTAGGCTTTTGAAATATACATGTTCCTCTGAAGTGATATCGTTTCTCCCTTGTTTGGAACAACTTTTGGATATTTGCGGGCAGTGATAGATTCTTCACTTTGAACATTATTATTGCGGTTTTAAAGTCAATCAGATCTTTCAACTTGAGAGTTTTTTGTTTAAGAAAAAGTGGGTTTGTTGGTTTCCTGTAAGCTGCTTTGTTGATTATTCTAATAGCTCTCTTTTGAAGCATAAAGAGTGGATATATGTTTGTTTTATATGTATTTCCCCATACTTCATTACAATATGTCATGTATGGGAGTATTAATGAATGATACAAGGTGTATAGTGTGGGTTGATTCAGCAAATTTTTCACTCTGTGTAATATTGCAATTGATTTGGATACTTTACCTTTTATATAATTAATATGTGGCTTCCAACACAGTTTGTTATCAATTATTACTCCAAGGAATTTAGTTTCGGATACCCTTTCAATCTCTACACCATTTACACTGAGTTTGGGTACTGGGTAGTTGTGATGGTTGTTAAAGACTATAAATTTTGTCTTGCTTAAATTGAGCGTTAATTTGTTTGAATCAAACCACAGTTTAAGCTTTCCTAATTCCTTTCCGAGTGTATCCAGAAGTTGTTCCAAATTGTTTCCACTGCATAGCAGATTAGTGTCATCAGCAAACAATATTAAGTCCATTTTTTCTGAAACTTTACATATATCATTTATCTACATATTGAATAATAATGGTCCCAAAACTGAACCCTGTGGGACTCCACAGGTGACCTTCAGTAACTCTGAGTTTTTGCTGTTAACACATGCAAACTGATATCTATTCTTTAAGTAACTACTTAACCAGGACAGTGCTACCCCTCTAATACCACAATTTTGTAGTTTCTTTAATAATAGATTGTGATCTACTGTATCAAATGCTTTTTTAAGATCCAGGAATACTCCAACTGAATACTCTTTATTTTCAATGGCTGTTGATATTTTTTCTGTAAATTCCATTAAGGCATATGCTGTTGTCCTTTTGTGTCTGAACCCATATTGCTGCTCACACAATAAATCATTCTTCAGTATGAAGTTGTCAATTCTCTCATAGAATATTTTTTCAAGTATCTTGGAAAATTGCGGCAATAGTGAAATTGGTCTGTAGTTGGAGAGTTCCCCTCTGTCGCCTGTCTTGTAAATCGGAATTACTTTAGCTATTTTCATTGCATTGGGAAACATACCTGATTGGAGAGACAGGTTACAGATATACGTCAGTGGTTTCACTATGCATTCGATAACAGTTTTGACTAATAGCATGTCAATACCATCGCAGTCAGTAGATGTTTTACTTTTGAACGATTTAACAATTTCAATGACCTCTCTTTCGTCTGTGTTCTTTATGAAGATGGTGTCTTTTACAGCAGTGTTATTGCATATTGTATCACCTGTAGGCACCGTAGTGGGTATTTCTCGGGCCAGTTTAGGTCCAATGTTAACAAAAAAATTATTAAATTCATCTGCAGGTGAAGCTATATTCACATTCGGAGTCGATTTATTAGTTTTTGGAATATTAGTTGGGTAGCTAGTATTTCTGCTTTTATTTCCAAGGATACTGTTGATTATTGTCCATGTATTTTTAATATTGTCTTTGTTTTTTTCCAGTTCTTTACTGTAATAGTCTCTTTTACTGCATCTTATTATATATGTTAACTTATTTTTGTATGTTTTATACCGTTGCTCTGCTTCTTTTGTCCTTTTCTTTATGAAAGCTTTATATAATAAATTTTTCTTTTTACACGCCTTTTGTAGTCCTTTGGTTAGCCATGGTTTGTCAGCAAATTTGTGTTTAAGCTTTTTTTTAACTAATGGGCAGTTTTTTTCATAAAGAGTGGTTACAATGTTTATAAATGTGTCATAGGCTTCATTTACATCTGATACATAGACTTCTGTCCAGTCTTGCTTCAGCAAGTCCTCTTTAAAAGAACTGATTGCGTTTGGTGATTTGTGTCTGAACGATTTTGAGATTTTTTCTGGGTTGGGCCCCGTGTGGCCATGGATAAGTGCAAAGATTGGCAAGTGGTCGCTTATATCATTTATCAATAATCCACTTTCTATTTTCTTATCGAGAACATTGACAAACAGGTTGTCAATAAGTGTAGCAGAGTGAACTGTGATTCTACTGGGATGTGTTATTGTGGGATATAGACTCATGCTGTACATAGAGTTCATGAACTCTGTAACTACATTTTGTTGATGTGGATTAAGTAGGTCAATATTGAAATCTCCACAAATTGCTACCATTTTCTTACTAGTAATATTATTGTACAGCTCGACTAATTTATCTCTGAATGTCTCAATGCAAGTTCCCGGCGTTCTGTATATGCAGCTTATGATTAGATTTTTTGTTTTGTCTAGGTCAATCTCAACAGTAACACATTCCAAAATCCCTGGTAGTGCTGAGGACATTTCATTTACAAGCTTACATCTATATAGGTCATCAATATACAGTGCAACACCACCACCCTTTTTTTGAGATCTGTTAATGTTAAACATCTGATATCCCTCTATTGCCATCAGGGGAGCCTGGTCTTCATTAAGCCAGGTTTCCGAGACTGCAATGGCTGTGAATTTTCTGTTTAGCTGTTTTAAATAGTCCTGAATCTGTGAGAAGTTTTTGTTAAGACTTCTGCTATTGAAGTGTATTATTGACAGTTTACCATCTAATTGCACTTGACTTTTGAATTGCTTTTCAGTGTAATATTCACAGTGGTTATGAATATTATTGAAAAAGTGGTTATCAGGATCAATATCATTCTCCATCTCTTGTGGTTTATGTTCAGCATAGTGGCATATTTTTAGAGATTGAGTTTCCTCACTCTGTGTTTCATAGTCATTGTTCATTTGTATTTATCTAAGTCAGTAGCATCTCTGATCATTATACTTTTTGCTTGCTCAGGTGTTCCATTTAGTTTAATCTAAATTCTACAATTTCTTGTCCAGGTTGACTGTATCCTATTTTGTTTTTTTAGCATCCGTGCCTGCCGTGCTAATTCAGCGGTTTTTTTTGTCAGGTGTTCATTTAGGTAAACTTGAGTTTCCTTTAGTTTTTTGGCCTGCCTCAGTATGTCATTTTTCACCCTCCTGTTCACAAAGCGCATCACAATTGATTTCTTTGTTTTGTTATCTTTCTTCGGTAAAGCATAACAGGCTGAGATCGCATTGGCTTCTACCTTAATGTCTTTATCATTAAGGAACTGAAGCACTTGGTTTTCTAGGGACATTGATTCACTTATGGAAGCATGTTCACCACTCAGTCCTGTTGCGGCATGGGCGTAGGACTGATATCTGATGTCTAGTCCACTTATAACTAGGTCATCAATGCGAGAACCTTGTTCGAGATCCTCGACGCGTTGCTCCAAAAGACGCCCGTGTTGCTCCAGGTCCATAATTTTTTTGTCTTTTTCTTTTATTATTGAATGTAGGGCTTGTACCTCTTGTATTAGGTTTATTATTTTGGCCTGTTGGTTAGTCATTTTGGCCAATTCTTCTAACACAAAGTTCAGAGATTTTTTAATTTCTTCCAATTCCTCTTTTTTGGGTGGCATTTTACTGACCTGTGGATAGAAATAAACAGAGAATCCGGCTAGGCTATCGCCGGCGCCTGCCTCCGTCTACCTGGCCAGTTATTTCGCACACCGCCAGCGCAGCCGGAATCCACCGATCACAGCCACTCGTCGCCGTCTGGCTGGGTGGCTCCTCCTCTGGGCCCCGTCACCGCCAGTTATGTCGCACTCCGCCGGCGTAGCTCTAATCCACCGATCACCTCCGCCGATCGGTGGCTGATCACCGTCGCTTGCTGTCGTCTGGCTGGGTGGCTCTTCCGCTAGGCCCCGTCTCCGACCGTCGTCAGTCTGGTAGTTCCTCGGCTGGGCCTCGCAAATTGGGCTCCGATTCAGGCCACTGTCCTGCTGAATCCAGGTGGCCCCCGTCTCTCACCAACGCCGCGCCCGAGCTCCCAATCGCCGCCTCGGTTGGTTCATCCGGTAAGCCCTCACCGGGGACTGAGCCGCCTCGGTTGGTTCGTCCGGTAAGCCCTCACCGGGGACTGAGCCGCTTCGTGTCGGAGTTAGGTGATGCACAGGGGCTAGTGTTAAGCTAACCAGTATTAGCTTGGCAGAAGCTTCAGATAGAGCGCAGCGGTTCTACCCGATTAAAGGGGCATTCCGACGGGATTCTGACGGGGGTGGAAATTCAGCCCGTGGGGTCCGTCATGAGCGCCGATCGCTTTTGGAGTGATTCTCACTCTTTTTCCCTCTCTCATTCCACAAACCCTATTTCTCACTCCAAAATGAGGAAATTGTTGTGTCCAGAATGTTGAGAATGATGAGTAAGGCTGAACTCTGTTAACAGGGTTTATTCAGGATAACAATAACTATGTACAAAGGCTTACAGCACTTGCCTGCATGCCAGGTGGCTCCACGACGAAAGAGGCAGAGCATCCGCCCACTTCCTTTATACCCCGGGTGGCGTCACTACCGGAAACCGGCAGTCAGCCACCTCTGGTCCACCTATGTCCAACCCAGCTGCCATCTTGCTAATACCAGCCTGTTTCTATACATAACACGCCCCCCCCTTTAAAAAAATGTCAGCCACACAAATAACCCATCCTAATTTGTCACCCAACTCACGGATTAACAGGAAAACATCCATCCATCTTCTACCGCTTTTCCGGAGGTCCGGGTCGCGGAAGCAGCAGTTCAAGAAGAGAAGCCCAGACCTCCCTCTCCCCAGCCACCTGCTCCAGCTCTTCAGAGGGGATACCAAGGCGTTCCCAGACCAGCTGGGAGACAGCTGGGAGGAAAACATATGTACAAAAATAAATAAAACACCTATTCACTCACACAACTAAGACTAGGGGGCCGGGTAGACTACCAGCGCTCCCTACACAGCTGAGCGGGTTATTTTGCCGCTTAAAGAGAACGATGAAACAAAAATAACAAAAAGCCGTGTCTCTAACTATAAAATAATCCCCATACTTATACTATACACACACACAACCACAATATATATACTATCGGCGCCCCCCCAACTCCCACCCCACATTGGGCACACAAAACAAAACAATGTTGGGACATTCAATTAAAACACGTCAAACAAACCAGGTGGGCTCAAATTTACCACTGCAATGATCACTTACAGAGCCACCACCGTTCTGACTATAAAATTTAACACATAAATGCCAATCAAATAAAACAATCCCAAATACAGTGCAAAACAGGCATAACACCATACAGGCCACTAAAATTATCATGCAAACACACAAATCAGGTTCGCAACTAAATGACACATCATGCCTACCGCACTCACTCTCTTTTCTTCTTCTTCATCTTCTTCTTCTTCTTCTTCTTCTTCTTCTTCTTCTTCTTCTTCTTCTTCTTCTTCTTCTTCTTCTTCTTCTTCTTCTTCTTCTTCTTCTTCTTCTTCTTCTTCTTCTTCTTCTTCTTTTTTTTTATCAATTTACTGGGGTGCCAAATAGTGAATAACACATACAGGACCGAAGAAAACATGACAAACACACAAAATCAAAACCCTCAGTCCTTGGATGGATCCCTCTCCAGGCGTCTCCGTCTCTTCACCTCAGTGCTCCTGCTGCGCCGTCTCCTCTCCACCACTGGCAGCCGCAGATCCCTCGGGTGTCTCCAGACCTGAATAGACCCACACCAATCTGCCTCCATCCAGCTGGGCTCCACCTGGAACCGCCTCTGGTCATCCTGCTGCTCGCATGGACTGTGATCTTGTTGTACTCGAGCATCAACCTTGGTCTTTGAGGGAGCCCTCTTCCTTTTAACCAGATCACCAATCCTGCAACAGGCCTCCATCACCGATCGCGCTGGCTCACGGGCTCGTCTCGGTCTCCTCTTGGCAGGCCGTTGCTGGGAGTGCTTTACCATCACCACGCTCCGTGGTCTAGCTCCACTTTCTCCCGGCGTTGGTGCCTCGTCCTCACGAGCCTCATCGGGGGTCCTGTTGTGCCGTCCGGCACCCTCGTCCAGGGCAGCCTGCGTGACGGCATCGGGTCCAGCCCGAGACGGCTCCGCGTGGCACAGCGTATGCTCTCCCTCTGTCACTTTGTCCAACCAGTCCGAATCCCACAGCTCAGCGCCCTCCACGACTGGAACAGGTCGGCTCCACAGTCCACACCCAGACCATTCTTCACTCGACACGTTAGCAATGGAGAACCCAAGACTGTAAAATAGGTTACAACCCATAACGTTAACCCCGGATGCTGAACCGTTGATGCGAACACTGGGTGCCACACTGTCCTTATACCAGGCCTCCATTTCCACATAGCCCAAAATAGCCAACCTGTTCCATCCATAACCATAATACTCTTCATAATGTCTTCTAATCTGCTGATAGGGAAACAGTCTCTCCACAGTTTCCAGATTCAGGACGGAAATCACCGCTCCAGTGTCCACCAAAAGCAGGATCTCAATGCCATCTAGCGTGACGGTGCAGCTGATCCTCCCTGTTGTCTCTGGGGAGATGTTATGCACAACTGTTGGAGTCTTCTGCGCAGCACCTGGTTCACCCCACAGCTCCCGCATACGAGGTTTTTGCACACCCTGGCAAAATGGTTCAAAACACCGCACTTGTCACAACACTTTCCTTTTGCCAGGCACACCCCTGGACTTATAGTAGTGCTAGGTGGAGCCATATCCATAACATTTTGGTGTACCAGGGGCAGACCTTATCCTGACTACGGAGGCAAAATCATCCTCTCCACACTCGCCATCACAAGGGTCCATGATCAGTGCCTTAGCGCAACACTCATTCTTTTTCAGAGAAGCCCCTTCAGTAAGGCCCCTCGCGATGGTCTCTGCCGCCTCGAACTGTTGGGCAAGCTCGACAGCTTCAGCTAACGTCAACTCCCCTGGGTGTGTCAACAACATGGACCGGGCTGCCGGGCAGTAGATGTGCTCTGCCAGCTGGTCCCGAATCATTAAGTCCTCCAGGGCCCCAAATCTGCATTCCCTCGCCAGCTCACGGAGGTCCACCACGAATCTTCGCACTGGCTCTCCCGACCGCTGGCAGTGCTGTTGAAACTGAATGCGCCTCATGGTGACGTTCTCCGGCACCCTAAAGTACCGTGCCATTAGCTGCACCACCTCATCAAAACTGTCAGCACCTCCAAGGTTCTCCAGAATCCTCTGCCCTTCCATTCCCAAATTATGGACCAACACAGCTCGTGCTCGGAGCTTCTCCATCTCGCCCAGGTTTAAGACAATGAGATAATTAGTAAAAGCAGCAAACCAATGAGGCTACTGCACGGACGGCTGGCCCGGGGCCTCGAGAAACGGCCGAAAGCTAGCAACGGAACGCTCCATTACTGCTTTTACCTCGTCGAAAAATGGTGTGTCCATAATGTTGAGAATGACGAGTAAGGCTTGAACTCGGTGTACAGGGTTTATTCAGGATAACAATAACTATGTACAAAGGCTTACGGCACTTGCCTGCATGCCAGGTGGCTCCACGACGAAAGAGGCAGAGCCTCCTCCGCCCACTTCCTTTATACCCCGGGTGGAGTCACTACTGGAAACCGGCAGTCAGCCACCCCTGGTCCACCCATGTCCAACCCGACAGCCATCTTGCTAATACCAGCTTGTTTCTATACATAACAGAAATTACTGTCAGTTTTGTGTTGATTTTCTTCAGATTTTTTCCATAATAAGAGCTCTCAAGACAGAATAAAGCAGACTGAACATGTTCTAAAAGCTTTGCCTGAAACAATCTGTTTTCAGCCTGACATTAATAAGCCCATAATGTAATCCATTAATTAAATTATTTTGTTATGTGTGCAAGATGGTTTAATTATGCATTTAAAAGAAACGTGAAAATTACTTTTTCAAATAACTAGTTACTTTAATCATGCAGTAACTGGTAAATCAGCTACTTTTGAAAAGAAGTAACTAGTAACTGTAACTAGTAACTATTTTTTAGTAACTTGCCCAACACTGGAAACAGGTGCAGAAATTTCTAGCTCAGGGGACACAGATGCAGAAATTTTTGGCACCGGAGACACAAAAGCAGAAATCTCTAGTTTAGGAGACACAGATGCAGGCATCTTTGACTCAGGGGACACAGATTCATAATTTCTTAGCTCAGGGGACACAGATGCAGAAATTTCTGGCACAGGAGACACAGATGCACAAATTTTTAGCTCTGGGGGCACCGATGCAGAACTTTCTGGCACGGGAGACACAAATGCAGACATTTCAAGTTTAGGAGACACAGATGCAGGCATCTTTGACTCAGGGGACACAGATACAGATTTTTTTTAGCTCAGGGGTCGCAGATGCAGAAATTCCAAGTTCAGGAGACACTGATACAGGAGTCTTTAATTCACAAACAACTGGCCGGTGATTTATCAGGTCCAAAGCCAGTGATATAGGCGCCTTTAACTCCATAGCAGGTGACTGGGGTGCACAGTCCACAGAAACAGCTGACAGAAGTGCGCTGGGCTCTGTAACAGATAATTGTTGTGGACTAACCTCAGATATTAGTGACACCGGCATGCTGACCACAGGGAAAGATGATAGCAGCGCACTGAATACAGAAACATCAGACGACGGTGCGCCACCCTCTGAAGCAACCAGCGAGTGCGAGCCAGGCACTGGAACAACCGGCAGATGCGTGCCAGTCTGAGGAACTGAAGGCTGTAATGTGCAGATCTCCAGTGATGGCTCATGGGATGCGAGGGCATCCGACCTCACAACAGTCTCTTCGGACAAAGGAGAGAGGCAGGAAGTGAGTGAAGCATCACCATAATTACCAGGAGCTAGGCAAGTCTTAACTCATATTGGTGTTTGAATAGAGAAAAAAAAAATTGCCTGAGCTCCTGATCCACAGTTGCTGGGGTGACTGCCTCAGGATGAACCACGGGAACCGAAATATGCATCTCCAACTGAACAGGAACAGGAGCATGCTTCTCGGGAACAGCTGGAGCTGTGATGCATGTCTCCTCAACAGACAGGATAGCCAACTTGTTCTCGACAGGAGGAAGAGCAGGTTTTTCATCAGACACGCCTCATCAGGCAAAGCTGATGGGGTGTGCTCTGGTGTGTGCACCACTGGAATAGACTCCTGGAGTGTGCAGATCTCCTACTCTGTAGCCGCTGAAGCACTTGAGGATGGTGCAGTCACGGCAACAGGAACCCTCGGGGAAACCTCGAGTGAAGGGCCTGGATGGCGGGCGGAGCGGTACTTTCTCGATGACTGCTTCCCCGCTGACCCTTTTGATGGTGGCTCGTCCTCCAACACCGGGAATAACACCCCTGGAGTGAGCCAGGGCTTGTCGTCCAGTAAGATGTCAGTTTGTGCGTGGACCGCCTGCCTCCACTCCTCCTCCTCCAAAATGTCCTCCATCGTGGCTGACGACTCGTAGATGGCAGACAGTGTAGGAGTAACAGGGAAAGTGGGAGGCAACACACTGGAGGCAGGAGTTGGAGCCAATGGCCCGGAGCCAAGTTGGACCGAGTAAAGCAAAGTGCCAGTTCGAATCAGCTCATCACCCATCTGGGCAATGCGGGAGCAAAGCTCGGCCAACTCCAGATGTTTTAGCAGGGCTAGTGAACAGAGAACCACTTTTACTTCCACCAAGTTGGCGTTCATTTCCCACCGGCTGGACTAACCCATAGCCCGGTTCAAAAGGCAAAGCACCCAGTCAAAATCCTCCTCTTTGGAACTCGGACTCGGCCCTTTCCTCCTGCCGGTCTTGCCCACTGAGACCTTTCTTGGCTGCGTCATTCTGTCGAGGTGGGTTTCACAGGCTCAAATGCAGGCTGGAATCCGATGCAGAAATGATGATTTATTAAAAAAAACTTACTAAACAAGATAGACAAGAACAGGTCAGGAATCACAGATCAGGTCAGGATAAACAGAAGCGTGTTGTTCACATAACGTGAGTAATGACACAACACCCAGGTGAGGGGCTGTGTCCCTTAAATGACCTGTGAGCATAATTAACAGAACACAAAACAGCTGTGAGTAATCAAGAACACAACGATGCAGGAAAGGGCAGACCAGGGAGGAAAATATACACATCAAATTCAAACCCAAGATAGAAACAGATTAACAAAATGACAAACATGATCAAAATAATAAACAATAGTGAATAGAGAAAACCAGAAAATAAACTCAAAGCAAGGATGTGGGTTGGAGACACGTCGTGGTGACAAAATACAAGAAGAGAGCATGGCTCCTACTCATGTCCTGACAAGAGCAAAGGGCTCCTATTTTGTTTTCTCCAGAGCAGGGAGTTCCCATGTTGTTTTCACCTAAGGTTAAAGATTTCATGTCAGCCTCTGAGCTCAAAATTTCCATGTTGTCGTTATGTCCTTAGTTTAAGGTTTCTATGTTATTTCCAGAGCTGAGAACTTCCCTGTTTTGTTTTTATGAATTTCAAGCTCCTGTACTGTTGTCCCCAGAGCCAAGGGTTTTTGTGTCATTATCTCCCAAGTTTAATGTTCCTTTGATGTCATCTCCTGAGCAAGGAGCTTCCATGCTACCTCCTATGTTAAAGGCTCTTTTGCATCTGTTATCTGTTCCCTGTGCTCCCGCCGCACCATGTTCACCCGTCTGGTGGCCTTTGGACTTTGGTAGGCCACCTGATGCACTGTGTTCCCCTGTCTGGTGGCCCTTGGACTTTGGTAGGCCACCCGACCCATCCTGCATTCCGGTCTGGTGGACTAGGGACTTTGGAAGACCACCAGACCCATCATGTTCTCTGGTCTGGGGGTCCCTGGATGCTAGTCGACCCCCTGACTCATCATGTTCCCCAGGTCGATGGTCTAGGACTTTTGGAAGCCCCCCAATGGACATTTTGTTTTCCCTTTTTTGCTGTTGTTGTGTTTCCTGTGTTCTGTTTTTCCCACCGTGCCTTGTCCCCCTCCTCCCACCCTTCTTGGTGTTTCTTTGGTTTTTTTTAGGGGTGTCTGGAATCTACCCCTTAAAGGGGGGATTATGTCATATCTGGGCAGGATCCTAGGATCATGCCCATGCCTTGTGTTCATTCTTTGTTCTCGCTGTAATTATTTATGATTACGTTCAGTCATGTTTTTGCCACTGCCCTCTCTGTATGGTATCCTGCATGTTCATTGTCATGTCTCCTGTGCATCCCCTGTCTGTGTGTGTCTGTGTAGTCCCACCTGTCCCATTTTCCTCACCTGCTGCCTGTGATTGTTTGCCCAGCTGTCTCTCATTTGTAATTTAGAGGTTACCCTATTTATGTCAGTTTTTGCGTGGGCTCTATCTAGCATCCTCGTCATTGATTCCCCGTTGTTTCTCCAGTAATTAGCTCATGCCCCAAGTTACCCGTGAGTTTATTTATCCAGCCCCCATGCTGCTGTTCATTTATGTTTGAGTTTTGTTTAATAATCATTGCACCTACTCCTGCCTGCGCCATGGTCCTGCATACAAACCCTCGTCTGCCCAGAGGGCAGAGCATGACAAATTGTCCTTCCTACTCACAGATCGTTCACCACCCTCACACTGTACCTACAATTAACCCTTTAGCTGCCCAGATTAAATGGACGGGTCACGCGCCCCCAGTGGCACAGCGCAACAACTGCATGTGTCAACTTATTGATGTCCCCCGGCTATACTGAGAAGTTGTACTAATCTCTATTGATCTGACACTTCAGAAGATGGCAGACTCGCACTGAAGGAATCATGGCTGACATGGAATATAGCAAAGAAGGAGAAATCCTCAGTATTCTTGTTCCTTTTTCCTCTTTGGGCTCACACACCAATGTGTATGCCTTCACAATTGATCATCGCGACAGCGATGATGACAGAAACTGCATGAAACGAGAAAAATAGCCACGCAATACAAACAAAATTCATGTGGGATAATCATAAGAGTTTGTAGATGTGGTACACAGGTGTAAATTACTAAGTAAACGTGTTATATTGAGGTCGATGTAACAAAAAACTGAGCTCCCCATACAAAGATGGTGACGCCCACGGGTGGCATGGATTCCCACAGGAATAATGCACCAAACAGAAAAAAATAGCCACACAATACAAACAAAATTCACGTGGGGTAATCATAAGAGTTTGTAGATGTGGTACACGGTGAAAATGGCTGAGCAAACACAGAAACATCGGCTACGATGGATGAAAACAGACCGGTCACGTGGGCGGGCGAGCCCCCCTCCCAGTAACAGGTAAGAGAGAAATATGTTTTTTTTGACATTGTATTGATTTTCTGGTTCATATACTTTGAAGAATAGATAAAAACATACCCCTGTAGACAAATTGGCGTCAAAAAACCGGACCATTCTTTATGTAAATGTGTCCAAAGTCCACTTTTGACTGAGTTATGTAATTTATATAGCTGCCGTGACATTATGCAAATTAGATGCATACATTTATTCCTATCTGAAACTTTGGATCATATTCTACATCATTCTAATTGACAGTAAGCCATTATCTCTTGTAACTTTTAAGTTATAGCCTTGAAAATCTGAACTATTTTACTGAAATTTTTTTTTTTACCAGTCTTGACCATTAGGGGGGGGGGGGGGCTTGAGTTGCCTTGCGTTTCCCCAGGCGCCACAGGGCGAATTTGGAGGTTAAAGGGTTAAGGGCAACAAATTATTAAGTAATATAACTTGCATCAACTTTTGTAAATACACACATAAATACCAATCCTTCCAGCCAATGCCTGATCTCATTTGTGTCTGTATTTGGGCCCATTATCTGTAAACATTAGGGGTGGGAGAAATAATAATTTATCTAATGCATCTCAATGCAGGCATGAACGATTTTGAATTGATCCACAAATGGCAAAATTCCAATTCTTAAATGTGTATTTATAATGCAATTTTATGTGGCTGGAATGAAAAAAAGCGAACCTTAACTGTGGAAGTTGGCGCCCGCCCAGACGATATTTCGCGTGGCGCACAACACTGAAGTGAGACTGCTCATTTTATTTGTGTAGGATTGCTAGGGCATCACTTTCATGCTATCTGTATATGTGGACTGTAGATTAATAATGTAATTAATGTTAATGGAACAAAAAAGTGAACTCTTAAATGCAGAAGTTGGTGCCCGGACAGTATTTGTTGCGTCATGTAAATATGTTCATATCTGTGGTCACAGTACTCAACACCGGCACAAAACTCCTCATTTTATTTAATTATGTGTATTCAGATCAGTTTACTGAAAAGGATATAGTAAATAAGCCCTGGCAACAATCAGGCAAATCTACATGTGAAGTGTTAATTAATATGCAGTGTCCCAAAAAATTTTATAAAATAAATGTTAAAATCAGTAATAAGTCTACTAGCTAAGAACACTGAAGAGGATGTATGTATATTAGTCTTAGTATGGAGGGTAGAATCAGATGAGACAGCGAGGTGAACAGCACGGAACTTTATTCATCCTCCAACACAGAAAGAAACTACCCGGGGTCTCTAGGCGATCTCCTTTATACACCTTTATTCCCGCCTCTGAGACCCAGGGTATGAGACATTAACATACAGTACACAAAGCATTACTTATTACCATCTATCACACCCCAGCGAACTCCGGTGACTCCTGTCACAGTGGGGTGGGGTGACGGCACCTCTCTGTTACATCTAAAACCACCCAGCGCCTTCCTCCCTCCTCTCTCCTCTTTCTTATTCATTCCTCTTACCCCTCTCCTCCCCCAGACCGCCGGTTCTGGGTGGAGTGCTCCCTACTATGTGCCACCACACAGCCCCCCTCCGAACACCCAGAAAGGGCCCTAACCCTTTGGTCCTTTGGGCTTGAGCCGGTGCCTGTAGCAGCTGTAGTGGAGAACTGCTGATCCAGTGGAAGCGCCCTCCTGGCGAGGTGTGGGAGGGAACATAGGTTTGTGGAGGGGAACAGGGTGGGGAGGGAACAGGGTTAGTTTCGCACGCACAGTTCTCTGCAGGGTGAACACCGACTTGTGGCGCTACCATTGGTGGGCATTCATGCCGGGGAGCTTGAACCAACACCACCTGTTCATCTGCCAACACAAAAGTGAGCTTAAGCCTGTCAATGCAGACGGTTTCCTTATGTCCCCCCCAAGTCTAACGCAAAGTGTTTTGCCCCAGTGTCCAGCACTCTGAACGGGCTATCATACGGCGGACGTAGCGGGGTTCTGTGTGCATCATCCATCCATCCATCTTCTTCCGCTTAATCCTTTACGGGTCGCGGGGGGGCTGGAGCCTATCCCAGCATCTTAGGGTGAGAGGCAGGGTACACCCTGGACAGATCGCCAGTCCATCGCAGGGCCAACACAGAGAGACAGACAAACATTCACTCTCACAGTCATACCTAAGGACAATTTAGAATCTTCCCAGTTTTGATGCCAATTAACCTAACCTGCATGTTTTTGGCATGTGGGAGGAAACCGGAGAAATCCCAGAGTAAACCCACGCAGACACGGAGAGAACATGCAAACTCCACACAGTTCACTGTTAGTCGGGGGCTGGGATTGAACCCAGGATCCCCCGGCCAAGGGTGAGTTGCTGTGCTGCCGCAGTGCTAACCACTTTTCCACCGCGCCGCCCCTGCCAATTAACCTAACCTGCATGTTTTTGGCATGTAGGAGGAAACCGGAGAAATCCCGGAGTAAACCCCTGTGTGCATCATGCCTGACAAAAACGAACTTGGCGCTCTGTACGCTCTTTGGAACGAACGTGCAGGGAAAACAATGGTGCGACGGGCCTGGCACATTAGCAGCCCCTGTATGGTAAAAAAAAATTGCATGGGTGGATTGGTCCTGGTTGCAGGGATTTCCGGTAAAAATTCCCTGGGGATCCACAACGGCTGCGAAAAAACGAGTTCAGCTGGGGATGTTGCCAGATCCTCCTTAGGCGTGGAGCACAACCCTAATAGAACCCAAAGCAGGCGGTCAACCCAATTTGCATCCATGAGTGAGGCTCTAAGCGCTGCTTTAAGCGACCTACGAAAGCGTTCGCATAACCCGTTATCCTGGGGGATTGTACGCGGTGGTGCGGTGGATTTTGATCCCCAGGCTATCGACCATAGCAGACCAGAGCTCTGAAATGAATTGCGGACCCCTGTCAGAAGTGATGTCCGACAGGGATACGAACCATGCAACCCAAGCCAACAAAAACACGTGAGCAACCTCAGTGAACGTGGTGGAATCCAGTGGGACCACGTCAGGCCAATGCGTGGTGCGGTCCACGATTGTCAAAAGGTGCGTGAAACCTTGCGACAGCGGAAGGGGGCACACCAAATCCACGTGGAATTGGTCGAACCTCTTGGCCGGAATTTGAAAGGGCTCAAGGGGGGCTTTGGAGGTCTTTGTGCATCTTGGCTCACTGGCACGTGACACACGCTGCAGCCCATTCTTTCACATCCCTGTACAGGCGAGGCCAGACAAATTTCGCCCCCACCAGTTTAACCGAGGCATGCAGGCTGGGATGTGAAAGGGAGTGGACGGACTCAAAAATGCGGTGGCACCAAGATCTTGGAACCACCGGACAAGGGTGGCCGGTGGAGACATTGCAGAGCGGGGGGGGGGCACCCTTCTTGGACCACCCTGCTCTCCAGTTTTAACCCAGTAGGTACAAACTGGAGCGTGCAAATGTCTGCATCCCTGGTTTGATCTGCGGCCATGGCGGAGAAATCTATTCCCATGTAGACCGGGGAGACTAATGTATGTGACAGGCAGTCAGCCACTACATTAAGCTTACCGGCTACGTGTTGAATGTCGGTAGTGAATTCCGAGATCGTGGCCAAATGCCGTTGCGGCTGAGCCGACCACGGTTCAGAGACTTTGGACATTACGTACGTTAGTGGTTTGTGATCGACAAACGCGGTGAACTCGCGGCCCTTGAGCCAAAACTGAAAATGATGCGTAGCCAGGTGGAGGTGCCAACAACTCCCAGTCAAAAGTGTTGTGTTTGTGTTCATTGTTGTGCAAAGTACGGCTAAAAAAACACGAGTGGCTGCCAGGAACTGGAGATGTACTGCTCTGTAACAAACTGGCACTGTCTGGCCAAATCTTCAATTTTCCAATTTTTATCTTATTTCACAAAAACTTACTAGTAAACAATCCACATATTGTCCGACATCTCCACACCGACACGACTCCTCATCAATAATAATGAAAAGACACTCCTTTCCACAATAAACACCTGTTATATATCATGTGAGACAATTAGAGCTAATTAGCCCCTACCATAACCCCAGGTAAAACAATAAACATTTTCAATTTTTCACACAAACCCAATAGCATCTAAAAGTCCATAAATAATACCACTTATTTACAAAATACATATAAATAATACAGAATAAATAATACTATAAATAATTTGTTAAATAATTTAATCCCCTATTTACATATTTTTAAATCACCCCTCAACTTGCCATCACCTGTTCCCTTCCTGCTGGTGTCCTTTAAAAAGGCGTTCAACCCCCAAAGAGTCTTTTTCCCGGACACACTCAGGAAGCACGTTGGCAAAGGTATGTGTATTAAATAATCACCAATTGTTTACCCAAATAATTAACCGAACAATTATCTCACAAAAGGCATTTCAATTAGTCAAAGAATAGATCCTAGAATAATGTGTGCATTTTTAACAAATAATCATAATAACATTTACAATATTACAAATAATATAGTCACACATAAAATAAATCATAACAGTGGTGACACTCCATCGTCACATTTCCTCCCCCCTTTTCCCAAGAGTACAGTACTCTACGAGTCATGTACTCTCGAGAGACTATCTGCCACAAGGTTGGTTTTCCCTGCCACATACCGAACAGTAAAATTATATGGCTGAAGGGACACATACCACCCTGTGAGACAACTGTTCATGTCCTTCATCCTGTCCAACCACTGTAGGGCCCGATGATCTGTCTCCAACACAAAATGACGCCCTAGTAAATAGTATTTAAGAGACCCTATTGCCCATTTCATGGCAAGACATTCCTTCTCTACTATAGAGTATCATGTCTCCCGGTCCAACAACTTACGGCTCAAGAACAGTACTGGGTGTCTCTCTCCCCTCTCCTCCTGGAGAAGTACTGCTCCAATGCCAACTCCTGAAGCATCTGTCTGTAAAATGAATGGGCGAGCAAAGTCTGGACTGTAGAGAACCTTCTCCCCAGAAATAGCCCTCTTCAGATCCTCAAAAGCTCTGTCACACTCCTCTCTCCATTTTACCCTATTTGGTGCCGAAGCCTTAGTGAGGTCAGTCAAAACTGCGGCTCTTTCAGCAAAGTGGGGGATGAACTTACTATATCATCCTACCATTCCCATGAACGATCGTACCTTCTTCTTAGTAGTGGGCACAGGGTAGGTCCGGATGGCATCCACTTTACCTACTCGTGGTCTAATGACCCCCTGACCAACCACATGTCCCAGGTACTCCACCTGCTGCTGTCCAAACGCACTTTTGCGTGGATTGATTGTCAGTCCTGCCCTCTTAATCAACTGAAGGACCTGCCCAAGATGTACCAAATGTTCTTTCCACGTCTGACTATAGATGACCACGCCATCCAAATAGGCAGCTGCAAAATTTGATACCCTTCTTAACACTTGGTCCATAAGCCGCTGAAAAGTTGCAGGTGCCCCCTGAAGGCCAAATGGCATGACCCTAAATTAGAAACTGCCATAAGGTGTTTTAAAGGCTGTAAGTTCTTTTGTTTCCGGTGCCAGTGCCACCTACCAATACCCCTTGCATAGGTCCAGAGTAGAAATAAACCTAGCCCTGCCCACTTTCTCTAACAGTTCATCAATCCGGGGCATGGGGTATGACTCAAACTTGGACACTGAATGGAGATATCTGAAGTCAATACAGAATCTCAAAGAGCCGTCCTTTTTGGGTACCAGCACAATCGGGTATACACTACTCACTGACTGACTTCTCGATCACTCCCAGCTGCAACATCAAGTCAATTTCATGCTTCATCTTTGGAACCAAACGCTCCGGGATCCTATAAGATTTCCTACGTGGAACAGCTTCCTCTTTCAAATGAACCTTATGACGCACCAGCGTGGTGAAACCAGGTCTCTCCTGAAACAATTCTGGATCTAACAGTGCCTCTAATTCTCTCTGCTGATTCACCTGCAAATGAGACACTTGGAATAAACACGGCTCTGACACATTTGTGGGAAAAGACTGTTCTTTCTCCTCATCCACTTCCGTCGCACAAATGAAGAGCTGATGTGTCTCCTGAAGAACAGGTTGCTGCTGCTTATGACCAGGCTGCTGAAACTCTTTCAACAAGTTAATGTGTAAGGTCTGATATTTTACCTTCCTGTCAGGCATATATAGTTCGTATGTCACTGAACTTAGTTTCTTAGAGATTTCATATGGCCCCTGCCATCGAGCCAACAGCTTACTGTCACACGAGGGTAGCAATAACAAAACCTGCTGTCCTGGGTGAAAAACCCTTTTCCTGGCCTTCTTGTCATACCAAGTTTTTTGTTTGGCCTGTGCCGTCCTCATGTGCTCCTGAGCCAAAGCAGTCATTCGATCCAGTTTCTCTCTCATCTTAATGACATAAGAGACCACATTATCCTGATCACTCGGTGGACTCTCCCAGTGCTCCTTTAATAAGTCCAATGGGCCCCTCACCTGACGACCATACAGTAGTTCAAAAGGTGAGAACCCTGTTGAAGCCTGGGGCACCTCCCGATAAGCAAACAATAAGTATGGTACCCATTGGTCCCAATCCGAGCCCGTTTCAGAAACAAATTTCCGCAGCATGTTTTTTAGAGTCTGATTAAATCGCTCCACTAGTCCATCAGTCTGAGGGTGATATGGGGTGGTCTTAATACCCTTAATACCCAGACGTTTAGGATTCTCTTCCATGGTCATCATAGACCGACGGAGGCCGACGGAGCTATATACACTACCGTTCAAAAGTTTGGGGTCACCCAGACAATTATTTTGTGTTTTCCATGAAAAGTCACACTTATTTACCACCATGAGTTGTAAAATGAATAGAAAATATAGTCAAGACATTGACAAGGTTAGAAATAATGATTTGTATTTGAAATAATAATTTTTTCCAGATACTCAACCTGCTCAAAGGAAGGTAGTTTTATAGCTTCTCTAACCAGCTAAACTGTTTTCAGCTGTGCTAACATGATTGCACAAGGGTTTTCTAATCATCCATTAGCCTTCTGACGCAATGAGCAAACACATTGTACCATTAGAACACTGGAGTGATAGTTGCTGGAAATGGGCCTCTATACACCTATGTAGATATTGCACCAAAAACCAGACATTTGCAGCTAGAATAGTCATTTACCACATTAGCAATGTATAATAGATATTAGAGTGTATTTCTGATTAGTTTAAAGTTATCTTCATTGAAAAAAACAGTGCTTTTCTTTCAAAAATAAGGAAATTTCTAAGTGACCCCAAACTTTTGAACGGTAGTGTACCTGCTGCAACAGTTTGGACAAGAAATTTGTTCCACAGTCTGTCAGGATTTCTCTGGGTATGCCTACCCTTGAAAATAACTGGATAAGGCAGTTGGCAACCTGCCTAGCCTTGATAGATTTCAGGGGAAAGGCTTCTGGGTACCAAGTAGCATAGTCACAAATTACCAAAATGTATCTATTACCAGAGGAGCTTCTCTCTAGGGGGCCAACTATATCCATCCCTATTCTGTCGAATGGTGTTCCAATGATTGGTAATGGTTGCAGTTGGGCACGGGCTACTCCCCTAGGTGATGTAATCTGACATATTGGACATGTTGTGCAGAAGTCCTTTATCTGGATATACATTCCTGGCCACACAAATCTTCTAGCAATTCTCTGTAGAGTTTTTTGAAATGCTAGATGACCTGCCAAGGGATAACATGTCCCAGTTCCATAATTTTTGGTATGAGGTCCTGTGGCAAAGCTATGACCATAACTCCACCTTGTTGCTGGTACAGAATGCCCTTTTTAATGACATACATGGCCTCAGCCAATCAATCAGTTCTACCCTGTTTCACACCCTCAATCTCCGAGACTTTATTGAACCATGGTCTAAGTGCTGGGTCATCTTTCTGCAATGTAGCTATGTCAGGAGGGATGTCAAACTCTACTGACTGACTTAATTGTGATGTTTCTTCACCCAAGTTCTTTGCTGAAGCTAACACCTTATCTCTTCTCCTCTGAGCCTTGGATTTAGGTTGTTTACTAGGGCCTGTCTCTATCTCAGAATCATAAAATGGCAGCTCCTGAAGAACATTGGCAGCCCTCTGCGCCCTCTGTGCCCTGGTTGTCACCATATTACAGATTTTCCCAGCAGGTGCATCAAGCCTCTGCTCAATAGCGCCACCTGCCTGTCCCTCAGTTTGTTCCTCTTTAACCTGTTGTATGATGTCCAACAAAGTTGGAACATCATTGCCAAGAATAACAGAGTAAGGCAAATCAGGCACAAGAGCTACAGGAAGGAGATAAGCTTGCCCCCCCACTGTTAAATAAACCTCAGCGGTCGGGTACAGTTTCTTATCCCCATGAACGCAACTGATATTCACTGTAGACTCACTCCATGAGTCTGTAGGGACTAAGCTGGGCAAAATAACAGTCTGAAAACAACCGGAGTCTAACAAGGCCTCTTCACACTGACCATTAAGCAAAACGGTAGTTTTATATATTTCATTATGAATTGGTGCTGACAGAGTGGGTTTTGGAACTGAACATAATAATGATGGTTTCTCATTCTTTATGGCAGGACATGAATACTGGGAGTGACCGATTTTATTACACTGATAGTAGCGTATGCCTTTATTTGCAACAACACGTGACTTTTTGCTACTATCATATCTGCTATTTGTGATCTGACTGGACCTGGAATACAGCCTATTTTGAGCTGGACCACCCTTTTCACCCTCATTAAACTTACTCCGTGTGGTGAAAGAGCTGTCACGGCCAAGAGTAGGTCTTCTGCTCCCAGACCTGGCTGACAGAAAAACCTCCGCCAGACGACCAGCATCCTCTGCAGTCTTTGGGTCCCGCTCTTGTATCCAGATTCCCAGTTCCGGGTTCACCATCCGCAGAAACTGCTCCAAAATCAGTAGTTCAGTAATGTCTTTTACTGTTGAAGTCTCTGGTTTAACCCATTTACAAAACAGGTCTTTCAAACGTACATATAATTCACGAGGGGTTTCGTCCTGATAAACGTCCAGGGACCGAAACCTCCTCCTATATGTGTCGGATGTTATTTCATATTTGTTTAAAATCGCTTCCTTCAGTTTTCCATAATCGTCTGTGTCAGCAATATCCATATGTGCGCTCCACGCTTTACCTGTAAGCAGAGGAGCTAGCTGGATAGCCCACTCTTCTTCACGCCAGCGGCAGACTGAAGCGATCCTCTCGAACGTCGCCAGGTAGTGCTCAATATCATCCTCGGGAGAGAGAGGATTCAGCCTGGGCTCGTGGTGCATTCGTGTCCTTCTCGACTGCACCTGCAGCGGCAAATCATCCTCCTGCGGGCCGACCCGACTGGCCGTCACCCTGGAGTCCTCCCCCGAAGCGCCGTTGTCACCACTGCGTTCAGCCCGGCTCCCACATTCCTCTCTCAACTCCGCAACCTGCGACTCCAGCCGACGAATTTGATTCTCCACAGTCTGCCACTTTTGCTCCTGAAGAGCGGCTTCTTCCTCTCTCTGACGGTCCCTGACAGTCAGCAAACGAACCAAAGATTTCACCAAGCACGTTAGCTCATCGAGCTCGCCCAGTCTGCTGACTCCCGGCTCCTCGGCTGCCATACCTGCGTCCAGGTCAGACTGTTCCTCTTGTCTCATCATTTTTCTTCTGGCCATCAGTTCTTCCGTCCCGTGGTCTTTCACCACTTCCACCAAACGTTACGACTTGCCTGGGAACGGACCACCGCTGCCACCAAATGTAACAAACTGGCACCGTCTGGCCAAATCTTCAATTTTCCAATTTTTATTTTATTTCACAAAAACTTACTAGTAAACAATCCACATATTGTCTGACATCTCCACACTGACACGACTCCTCATCAATAATAATGAAAAGACACTCCTTTCCACAATAAACACTTGTTATATATCATGTGAGACAATTAGAGCTAATTAGCCCCTACCATAACCCCAGGTAAAACAATAAACATTTTCCATTTTTCACACAAACCCAATAGCATCTAAAAGTCCATAAATAGTCCCCACTTATTTACAAAATATATATAAATAATACAGAATAAATAATACTATAAATAATTTGTTAAATAATTTAATCCCCTATTTACATATTTTTAAATCACCCCTCAACTTGCCATCACCTGCTCCTTTCCTGCTGGCGTCCTTTAAAAAGGCGTTCAACCCCCAAAGAGTCTTTTGCCCGGACACACTCAGGAAGCACGTTGGCAAAGGTATGTGTATTAAATATTCACCAATTGTTTACCCAAATAATTAACCGAACAATTATCTCACAAAAGGCATTTCAATTAGTCAAAGAACAGATCCTAGAATAATGTGTGCATTTTTAACAAATAATCATAATAACATTTACAATATTACAAATAATATAGTCACACATAAAATAAATCATAACAGTGGTGACACTCCATCGTCACATGCTCCACCACTGCTCCTATTGCAAAGTCAGACGTGTTTGTGGTGAGTGCTATCCGTGCTGACAGGGTGGGGTGGGCTAGGAAAGCTGCATTGGCGAGCGCTGTTTTGGTGTTTGTGAAAGCCTGGACCGGCTAGAGAGTCCAGTTGATGCTTTCCGCGGGCTTCTTCTTTTTGAGCGTGCCGTACACCGGTTGCAGCAGCTGGGCTGCTCGGGGGAGGAAACGGTTGTAAAAACTGACCATTCCCAAAAATTCCTGTCATGCCCTCACGGTCTGTGGACGTGGAAAATCTGACACCGCGCGCACTGAGAGTGCAGCCTCAGCACTTAAAGACTGCTTTCTGCACACATACTGGGAGGTCTTCAAAATAGCAGCCTCCCAGAAAGACAGGGCAGATGTGGAGGAGTATGCTGAAACGGTCACCAGCTACATCGTGAAGTGCACAGAGGATGTCACTATAGTGAAGACTATCACTGCACGGGGCAACCATAAGCCCTGGATGACTGCAGAGGTGCGCTCGCTGCTCACAGCCAGAGATGCAGCCTTCAGAGCGAAGGACAGGATTGCCCTCCGCTCCGCCAGGTCTGCGCTCTCAAAGGGAATTAAGACGGTGAAGCGCGCCTATGCGGAGAAAATCCAGGGACACCTCTGTAACAATAGGAACACCAAGCGGATGTGGCAGGGAGTTCAGAATCAGAATCAGAATCAGAATCAGAATAAGTTTATTGCCAAGCACATTTACAAGTAAATAACAGGTAAATATACGAGGAATTTGACTTGACACTGAAAAACGTCATAAATGACATTCTCAGTGACGCGGCGAGCCGTGGAGGCGCCTGTCAGCAGGAGGGGAACAGTAGGCAGAGGGGGAGGATGGACACAGTAGGAGAGAGAAAAAAGCATTGTTTATCAGAATAAAGTTCATATATGACCGATATTATGATTACAAGAAAAAAACTCTCAATGCACAATTAGCAAACAATAGAATCCACACAATGACACAAAGAGAGCAGTGAGTGAAAATCTTCAGTCAGTATAAGTGAGTTGGGTGCATTGTGTAGTGTAGATGTGACAGTTGTTAGTGAGCAGCAGAGGGCGCCTCCTGGCAGTGGATAGATGTTATAATCGTGTGACTTATAAACAAGTCCAGAGTCTATCTCTCTTGCTTGCAGAAGGCACATGGGCACTGTCCTTGAGGGTCCAAATCCGCTGATACGACAACAACTGATTGTCGATTGTTTGGGTAAGAGCCGGTCCTTCCGCTTATCTCAATCAGGAGGAATGTAAACACAGGGCACCAAACAAGGTCAAATCAAATCAGCACAGTGCACTCAGAGAATAGAATTTGTCCTCACCCGTGCAAATTCTGTGCTATCATATATGCAGGCTTAAACTGTTTTTCCATGGAAAGCACAGGGCTCCAGATGTATTCCTCCACTGAATCACTGTCATTCAGTTCACCGTTTGCCGCTACTCGTGCCTTCCCCAACTGGTCGAATTTGATGAAGGAGCTTGCCGGGTCCGCTTTGATCAGCTCTCTCACCTTCCTTCAATTTCTGATGCATCAGGGAGCTTCACAGCCAAAAATAGAAGTCCTTAGATCATAACCAATAATGTTTCCACAGATTCCAATGTCCATGAGTCTCCTCGCAGGTTCCAATTCTTGGGCTCTCCCTTGGCCCGATTCTTGTTGAAAAATAGTGACAATAGCACATTTAAGCCGCTTCCAAATCCATAATTTCCGATTAGATTAAGATTCAGCAGAAGAAGAGCGACTAGACACAGACAAAAACGCAACATTGCAAAGCTGGGAATAAGTCAGGAAGGCAGGATAGGGAGCTGGGAAGAAAAGCGTCTGCTCTCTTTGGAGGGCGAAAGTGAAGTGGAGTTCGGGTGCCGACGGACTAAAAGTCTAGGCAGGGGGTCGATGATGACGATGCTTCACTTCCAGACAGGCTCAACAACTTCTTTGTACATTTTGAAGCATCAAACCAGACAATCAGAGGGAGGGCTGGCTCATCTCCACCATCGGTTGGGTCAGCTATCACCATCAGCACAGCGGACACACTGAGAATCCTAACCAGGGTCAACCCATGTAAAGCTGCAGGTCCGGACAACATTCCGGGACGTGTGCTCCGAGACTGCATAAGCGAGTTGGCGGATGTCCTGACTGACATTTATAACATCTCCCTGAGTCAGGCCATCGTTCCCAGATGCTTCAAGACCTCTACCATAGTACCGGTGGCAAAGAAACCAGTTGTGTCCTGTCTGAATGACTATTGTCCTGTTGCACTGACACCAATTGTGATGAAGTGTTTTGAATGGCTTGTCAAACCACACATCACAGCCTGCCTCCCTGCATCACATGACCCGCTCCAGTTTGCATATCGTTCAAACCGCTCCACAGAAGATGCTATAGTCACCACCCTGCACTCTGTCATCACCCACCTGGATCAGAAAGACACCTACGCCAGACTCCTGTATATTGATTTCAGTTCAGCATTCAACACCATTATTCCTCAGAGACTGATGTAGAAATTACTCCTTCTTGGTCTGAACACTGCCACATGTCTCTGGATCCTGGATTTCCTGACTGAGAGACCTCAGACTGTCCGGGTTGGAAACAACATCTCCAACTCTATCACACTGAGCACCGGATCCCCTCAAGGCTGCGTACTCAGTCCACTGTTGTTTACACTTCTAACACATGACTGTGTATCCAGACACGAGGGGAACCAGATTATTAAGTTTGCAGACGACACCACAGTGGTGGAACTTATTCAGAGGGATGAGGAATCAATGTACAGGGAAGAAGTGAGAGACCTGGAGGGCTGGTGCAGGGAGAACAATCTGGTGCTCAACGTGGACAAAATGAAGGAGATGATTATCGACTTCCGGCGGTCACAGCCTGAACACATCCCTCTCAGCATCGGCGGCCGTTTAGTGGAGAGAATGGAGAACATCAAGTTCCTCGGAGTGCAGATCTCGCAGGACCTGACCTGGAGCAAGAATTCCTTGGGGATCAGGAAGCGGGCCCAGCAGAGACTGCACTTCTTGAGGAAACTCAAACAGGTCTCTCTCCCCATCTGCATCCTCAGGACCTTCTACAGAGGTGTAGTGGAGAGTGTTCTGACGTACTGCATTGCATCATGGTACTCCAGCTGCAGTATGTCAGACCAAAAAGCCCTGCAGAGGATAGTTAAGGGAGCTGAGAGGGTAATTGGAGTTTCCCTCCCCTCTGTCCAAGAACTTTTTCAGAACCGTTGTAGGAGCAGGGCACTGAACATTGTCAAGGACCATTCTCACCCTCTGCATAAACACTTTGAACTTCTGCCATCTGGCAAACGATTCCGGAGCATCAGAGGCAGAACCACCAGACTGATTAACAGCCTCCTTCCACAAGCTGTTAGGATGCTGAACAGTTGATCCGGAATCTCTCATACATACTACTGCACCTATGGACATTATGTATATTATTTGTATATTATAGTTCTGGTTAGTTTTCAAGTATGTCTCAGGGATGTGTGAATGGCTGTGTTGAGTGGGGGGTGAGGGTGTGTGAGTGTGTCTTAAATTATGTTCTTTTTTTTTTTTTACTTATATGGATGCTGAGAGAAATGCAATTTCATCTTGCCTGCACTACAGTTGTATGTATAGCAATATGACAATAAAGGTTGATTGATTTGATTTTTTGATTTGATTTGATTTTATCTGGCAGTGGAATCGCGCCATCCGGCGAGATGTGGTAGCCCAAAAAAATCAATCACCGGCATCCCAAACTGGCACTTTGCTGGGTTGACGATAAGCCTGTGCACTTCAAACTGCTGGAAGACTTGTTTGAGATGGGCGAGGTGCTCCTCCTCTGACGCGCTAGCCACCAAAATGTCATCTAAGTAGACAAAAACGAATGGCAGGTCCTGGAGTACGGCGTCCATCATTCTTTGGAAAGTTTCGCTGCGCCCTTTAACCCAAACGGCATGTGTAAAAACTCGAAAAGGCCAGAATGAGTTATTACCGCTGTTTTAGGGATGTCTTCAGCGTGTACCGGGACCTGGTAGTAACCGTGTACCAGGTCCACTTTTGAAAAAATGCGCATCCCGGCTAGGTGCATGGAAAAATCCTGGATGTGCGGGATGGAATTCTGGTCTTGTTCCCTGGCGTTGTTCAAGCGTCGGAAATCGCTGCACAGCCGCTACGACCATCGGCCTTGGGCTCCATGTGCAGCGGAGACACCCACGGGCTGTTGGAGCACCTAATGATGCCTAAGGGCTCTAAGTTAGCAAACTCCTCGTGTGCGCTGTCTAGTTTAACCACGTCCAGGCGATGAGGGTGCGCGAACACCGGCGTGCCTTTCATAGCAATGAAATGCTCGAACCCGTGCTTTGTTACTGTAGCGGAAAAGATTGGAACCGTGAGTGCTGGAAACTCGGAAAGCAAATGCCGGTACTTACCCCCCGGAGCTAGAACATTAGCATGTGCTGGTGGCCAAACTCCCCAAGCTGTGTAGGACAAGGAGGAAAAAGAGACAGCATCCACAAAACGTCTGTTGGCAACATCGACTAACAGTCCATAAGCACACAGAAAATCAGCGTCTAAAATGGGGACGGAACGTGCAGCTACCACAATGTCCCACTGGTAATTGCGTTCGTGTAAGCATAAAGTCACCATCCTTTCACCAAATGTCCTGATGTGGGATCTGTTGGCAGTCGTAAGAGCGGAGCTGCTGCCTTCTGCCAGTCTGTCCGTGCTGACCGGCAGAGTGAGGCTCTTCTGGGAGTCAGAGTCCACCAAAAAACGATTTCCTGAATGTGTGTCCATGATAAAACCAGCTTGTTCGTGTTGTCAGCGGTCGCAGGTACCACTGACCGCTGGCTGTCTCGTTTACTGGCTTTCTTGAAGTGGCACAGCGGCAGACAACATTCCGCTTCCTTACCAAAACAGCGGTAATAAAAACACAATGACCTGTTGCTGCATCTCCTGGTGGCTGTCCCAGCCACTACCATCAGCTCCTTGACCTGGCTGGATTCCTCCATGGATTCCGGTGTTACTGCGTGCACACTGAGAGCCTTGTAAGCCAGGATGATGCGGCCTGCCTCCTTCACCAGCGCGCGATAGTTCCTGGTCACCAGCAGCGGTGAGTTAGTGAGGATCGCCCTCGCTGTAGGTGGTAGATTCCTGAGGAAGAGGTGGGTGAACTGGAAGGAACTGTCATCCTTACCCATCAGCCCAAGCATGCTCTCCATCAGGTCCACAGCTGATCTGTCACCCAACTCTGAGCGTGTGAGGAGTTTTTCTGCTCTTTCCCCGTCTGAAAGGGTGTAACGTTGCTGCAGCAACTGCTTGAGCGCATCGTATTTAGCCTGGGCTGGCGGTTCTTGGAGCAGGCTCATTACTTGTTGTGTGGCATGTGTGTCCAGCGCAGCGACCACATGATGCTATCTAGCGTCATCCGTGGAGACCCCACGGAGAGCGAAGTGGGCTTCCACATGCAAAAATCAAGCAGTTGGATTGTGGAACCAAAAGTCCGGGAGCCTGACCATGACAGCGCATGCAGCACTGGTGTGCTCCCGCTGGGGTGTCTCCGTGGAGTTGCTTGGCTCGTTCTTCATTTCATGTCTCGAAGTCACCACTGTGGAGGATGGAATCAGACGAAACAGCGAGCTGGACGACACAGAACTTTATTCATCCTCTAACACAGAAACAGACTGCCCAGGGTCTCTAGGCATTCGCCTTTATACACCTTTATTCCCGCCTCCGAGACCCAGGGTATGCGACATTAACAAGCAGTACACAAAGCATGTCTGAGACATTATCATACAGGACACAAAGCATTACTTATTACCATCCATCACACCCCGGCGAACTCCGGTGACTACTGTCACAGCGGGGGGCAGCGGCTCCTCTCTGATACTACATCTAAAAAACCCCATTGCCTTCCTGCCTCCTCTCCCCTCTTCCTCATTCATTCCTCTTATCCCTCTCCTCCCCCCAACCTCCGGTTCTGGGTGGAGTGCTCCCTATTATGTACCACCACATTAGCACCAATAAAGACTGTGAATCTGAAAGTGTGCTCTAGACTCTTCTTCTGTGATTTTGATGCCTTCAAGCTGACAAGCACGTGTAACAGCGACAGTTCCTTTGGAATAATGTGCAGAAAGTCTTTTTTCTAATATTTACATGTTATTAGGGGGAAAATGCATCATGATCCGCTTGAATCCTGAGGTGCCTAAAGATTCCCATCCTTAATACTTATTATATGTAGTATTGTAATAAATTAAATATTTATTTCCAATTTTAAATAATTGACACTTGCTTAATGAAAGAACTATTCATTTCCATTTCCAAATCACATATTTATGTAATTAATAGTGTATTTATTTATTTCATTTAGTCATTGTCACAACTCACTCTCGCCTGTCTCCTGCTTCAGCTGCGCGCACACCTGCGCCTCGTCAATCTCGGGCTATATAGCCCGCTCTGCCCGAAGCCTCGGCCTTGAGCCGTCTGTTCTTCAATGCTCTCAACTCCAGCGCACGCCCACTTCCTTATGGCCTGCGACCTTTCAATGATCCCTCATCAAGCACGTAAGCTACTTCTCCACTTACCTGCTCTCCAGTTTCTCCCCTGTGCACAGGGGGATCCTCTGGCGGCGGATATTCCTCCCTCATCCTCGCCATTCCTCTCCTCACCTCGTCGAGCGCGCACCAGGACTCTGTATTCCAGGCAGGAGACCTGCGGCTTAAGCCGACGCCAGCCACCGAGACATCTACAAGTAAGCAGCAGACTGAGCATTAATTTTGCTGGGTGTAAACCCGCCGTTAACTCCTGTGTTTGCTCTGCCCTTAGGGTTGCCTGGCTGTACGGCCCTCCGTTTCGCCCTCGACGCATCCTGTCTTCCTGCAAAACATCTTATCCCGCACACACGCATCCATACACCTGTCGTTGCATAATAAAATTATTGAGTCACACTTGAGCCTGTGTGCGTGTTCCCTGGGCCCAACATTTTGTCAGTACGACTCCAGCAAAGCAGCCCAGCGAACAGTGGGCTCGCACACCGTCTAAACACTCTCGAGGCTCGAGTGGATCAGATAACTCATCAGCAACAGGTTATTTTTAATCAACTCACCCAAATTAATCGCCGGCTGGACCATCTGGATCCTCAGCAGGCGTTCCCTCTGGCTCAGCACAGCGGGCCAGCTCCCGTCACTCCCCCAGCTAGCCAGGCTAGCCCAGAGCCGCCCATCCGACTCACTCCTATTCTGATGCCCTCGCGCTTCAGTGGAAAATTTGGTGAAGCCCGGGGGTTTCTCCTTCAATGTGAGTCGGTGTTCCAGTGCGTCCCCGGGGACTTCCCGACTGATCACAGCTGCATTGGGTATGTTGCTAATCTCTTGGAAGGGTGAGCGCTAGCTTGGGCCTATGCCGTAATGGCGAGGCCCAGCTACACAAACCTAACCTTTGCCCAGTTTGTGCACAACTTTAAATTGTGTGGAAATTGGGTGGGGGGATGCTGCCCTCTACAGCATCTTTGCCCGTAGCCTGAGCCCCAGCCTGCGGGATGAGCTGGCCTGCCGGGACTTGCTAGAACGGCTGTCCGAATTAATTTCTCTTGCTATTTGTCTCGACAACAGGCTGAGAGAGCTGGCCGCCGAGTGGAAGGCGTTCAGCTGCTCGAGCGGAGCTTCCTCCTGCATCTCTCAACCTCGCCCCCCTCAACCTCACCCCACCAGCACCCCGTGGAAGCCTGCCCAGTCAAGCCAAAAGGGGGAGTTCACAAGTCGCTGTAGGGGGTCTTGTGGACTCAACCCATCAAAGTGCCTTCTCCCAATTAGATTCTGTCACAACCTCACTGAGCATCTCACTCATGCACTGGTGGACTCGGAGGCGGAACAAAGCTTCATTTCTCAAAGCCTGGCAACCCGCCTGGGCATCCCCTGCCAAGCTCTGCCAGCCCCTCTTAATCTCGTTACTCTCTCTCGAACCCCCCGGAGAAGGTCACACACCGGACAGTTCCCGTCGCCGTCATCATCTCTGGAAATCACAGAGAGGACCTTAGCCTGTTCATACTGCCCACCTCAGCCGCTCCCATCATTCTGGGTTACCCCTGGCTGCGCCTCCACAACCCGGCCTTCGATTGGCAGTCCGGTAGCGTCCTCTCCTGGAGCACCTTCTGCTTGGGCGCCTGCCTCCAGTCTGCTGCCTGCGCCCCTTCGTTGCCTCTCTCCTCCTCCGACTCTCCCCTCCGGACCTCTCTAAGGTGCCTCCGGAGTTCCGCGATCTTGGGACTGTCCTCAGCAAGTCCAAAGTGCTGTCTCTTCCCCCCCACCGCCCATATGACTACGCCATAAACCTCCGCCCGGGGGCGCCCTTGCCATCTGGTTGCCTATACAGCCTGTCGGCTCCGGAGCGGGAGGCCATGGACACCTATATAAAGGAGTCGCTCAGTGTGGGCATCATCCGCCCCTCCTCGTCCCCAGTCGGAGCGGGGTTCTTCTTTGTTGCCAAGAAGGATGGGTCTCTTCGGCCGTGCATCGACTTTCGGGCCTTGAACGACATCACGGTTAAAGATAAATACACGCTGCCTCTGATGGACTCCACCTTCGACTCCGCCTTCGACTCTCTCCAGGGGGCCTCCTGGATTACGAAGCTGGACCTCCGCAGCGCATACCACTTCGTTCGGATCCGGGAGGGCGACGAGTGGAAGACGGGGTTCCGGACGCCCAGCGGCCATTTTGAGTATCTGGTCATGCCGTTTGGGCTCACCAACGCTCCGGCCGTCTTCCAGCGGCTCATAAACGATGTCCTTCGAGACGTGCTGGGGGTGTTCGTTTTTGTCTACCTGGACGACATCCTGATCTTCTCCCGGTCCCGGGAGGAGCATTAGGTTCACGTGAGGCGGGTCCTCCAACGCCTCCTTGAAAACAGGCTCTTTGTGAAGGCGGAGAAGTGCGAGTTTTATAACGACAAGACCTCCTTCTTGGGCTTCATTGTTTCTCATAATCAAATCATCCCCGACCCTGCCAAGGTCAAGGCGGTAGTTGAGTGCACCCCCCCCCTTTGTCCAGGAAACAGGTCCAGCAGTTCCTGGGATTCGCCAACTTCTACCGCTGTTTTGTCCCGAAATACAGCTCCATCGCCTCTCCCGTAACCCGCCTCACCTCCCCTAAGGTGCCGTTCCGGTGGTCTGAGGAGGCTGCGTTGGCCTTCGCGACACTGAAGATGGAGTTCTCCTCCTCCCGGGTCCTGACTCAGGTGGATCCCACGCTATAATGCCTCGTTGAGGTGGATGCCTCCGACACGGGGGTGGGGGCGGTGTTGTCTCAGCACTCTCTGGTGGATGGGGTGGTGCACCCCTGCACCTTCTTCTTCAGGCACCTGTCTGCAGTGGAGAAGAACTATGACGTCGGCGACAGGGAACTCCTTGCGGTGAAGCTCGCGCTGCAGGAGTGGTGCCACTGGCTGGAGGGAGCAGCTCAACCTTTTGTGGTCTGGACAGATCATAAAAACCTGGAGTACCTGAGGATGGCCAAGCGCCTGAATGCCTGCCAGGCGCGCTGGTCTCTGTTTTTTTGGCCGCTTCAGGTTCTCCATCACCTACCGCCCCGGCTCCAAAAATACCAAGCTGGACGCGCTGTCCAGGCAGTTTGCCCTGGTGGTTTCTGAGGAACAGGAACACACCATCCTGCCGGCCTCGTGCATCGTGGGCGCCGTCTCGTGGTTCATCAAAGACAAGGTCCGGAGGGCGCAGTAGGCCAAACCTGATCCTGGCAGCGGTCCAGTGGGGAGGTTGTATGTGCCGTCTTCCGTCCGGGGTGACGTCATCCATTGGGCTCACACCTCCAAGCTCGCCTGTCACCCTGGGATCTCCCGCCTGGTGGAGCTCCTCTGGAGGTCCTTTTGGTGGCTGGGCCTCCGGAACGATGTCGCCAATTACATCCCTGCCTGCCCCCAGTGCGCTACTGGCAAGACCTCGACCTCTCCCCCAGCGGGGCTCCTCCATCCCCTGCCGGTCCCCGGAAGGCCCTGGTCCCACGTAGCCTTGGATTTCGTCACTGGTCTCCCAGCGTCCAACTCTTTCAACACCATCCTGACCATTGTGGACCGATTCTTGAAGGCAGCCCACTTTGTGCCGCTCCGTGGCCTCCCTACGGCACAGGAGACAGCAGATTTGTTGGGCCAGCACGTCGTCAGGTTACATGGGATCCTGGTGGACGTCGCCTCTGACCGGGGGCCCCAGTTCGTGTCTAGGGTCTGGAGGTGCTTTTGCAACGCCTTGGGAGCTACGGTGAGCTTATTGTCCGGTCACCACCCCCAGTCCAATGGGCAGTGCAAGCGCACGAATCAGGAGCTGGAAGCTGCACTGCGTCACCGCCTCCAGTCCCTCCCCCTGGAGCGCCCATCTGCCCTGGATAGAATATGCCCATAATTCTACCTTATCGTTGGCTATTGGGATGTCTCCCTTCCGGGCGTCTCTGGGGTACGACCCTCCGCTGTTCCCCGAAGAGGAGGGAGAGGTGGCAGTTCCTTCCATTCAGGCTCATCTCAGGTGCTGCTGGCGCCTGTGGACCAACACTCACCAAGCGCTTTTACGCACGGCGGCGCGCAACTCCAGTACAGTGAATCACTGCAGGAGAGCTGCTCCCCATTACCAAGTGGGCCAGCAGGTATGGTTATCCGCTCAGAACATCAACCTGAAGGCCGAGAAGAAGAAGCTGGCCCAGCGCTTCATTGGACCTTTCCCCATGGTCAAGGTAATAAATCCGGTGGCTGTGCGTTTGGCTCCCCCCCCCCCCCCGTGTCTGTCCAACATTCCACGTCTCCCAGATTAAGCCCCTGGTGACTAATCCACTCTGTCCTCCTCCTAGGGCTCCACCCCCTCCCGTGATGATTGATGGCGACCCGGTGTGGAGGGTCACTTCCATCCTGGACTCCCGCCACCAGGGTCACGGGCTGCAATATGTGGTGGACTGGGAGGGGTATGGCCCTGAGTGGAGGTCCTGGGTGCACCCGTCATTTGTGCTGGACAAACGCCTCATCACGGAGCTCCACCGGGTGTACCCAGGTAAGCCAGCGCCGGGAGGCGCTGCTCGGGGGGGAGTACTGTCACAACTCGCCCTTGCCTGTCTCCCGCTTCAGCTGTGTGCACACCTGTGCCTCATCAAACGCGGGCTGTATAGCCCGCTCCGCCTGGAGCCTTGGCCTGGAGCCGTCTGCTCGTCAAAGCTCTCAACTCCAGCTAATGCCCGCTTCCTTACGGCCCGCGCCCTTTCAATGATCCCTCATCAAGCACGTAAGCTACTTCTCCACTTACCTGCTCTCCAGTTTCTCCTCTGTGCACAGGGGGATCCTCTGGCGGCGGATATTCCTCCCTCATCCTCGCCATTCCTCTCCTCACCTCGTTGAGCACGCACCAGGACGCTCTATTCCAGGCAGGAGACCTGCGGCTAAAGCCGACGCCAGCCACCGAGACATCTACAAGTAAGCAGCAGACTGAGCATTAATTCTGCTCGGTGTAAACCCGCCGTTATCCCCTGTGTTTGCTCTGCCCGTAGGGTTGCCTGGCTGTACAGCCCTCCGTTTCGCCCTCGACGCATCCCATCCTCCTGCAAAACATCTTATCCCGCACACATGCATCCATACACCTGTTGTTGCATAATAAAATCATTGAGTCACACTTGAGCCTGTGTGCATGTTCCCTGGGCCCGACATTATGTCAGTCATTGCTGATCATCAATAGTCGCACAGTGGGAGGAAAAAAATCCAGACTAGAAAAAAAAGACAATGCATCAAGATGCATCGAGAATCGCAATTGGCTCGAATCGTGAGGTGCCTAAAGATTCCCACCCCGAGTAAACATAACATTTCTTTGCAATTATACTTTTATATGGATGAATACAGTGATCCCTCGCTACTTCGCGCTTCACCTTTCGCACCCTCAGTGCATCGCGGATTTTTCAAAAATATTCATCAAAAATTCAAAATTGAGAAAAAATACATTAGAACATCACGTATCAACATGGAGAGCCCGCACAACTCAAAATTCACCTCTCTGATTCGCTGGCCAGCATCTCCCCCCTAAGAGATCGCTCCCTACTCTAGATTTTGTTCTCGTGTTGACTCGGCTCGGGAATCTCGCGAGAGATGCACTCTCGCGAGATTCTTTTCATTCTCTCGCTCTTTCTCTCTCCCGAGAGAGAGAGAGTGAGAGAATGAACGTACGTATTATTTATATTATTTATACATTATTTTATGTATCAAAAAACTAACGAGATCAGCCTGGAATTCCACAAAGGGGGGTGACGCTACTTCGCGGTTTTTCACTTTTCGCGGTCGGTTCTGGAACCCATTAACCGCGATAAGTGAGGGATCACTGTAAACAAGTACTGTTCTTGAATGGGTTTGATTTAAAGTTTATTTTGTCCAAGACTGGGACAAGACTGATTAATGATACAGATTCTGAGACAAAACTGAAACATGAAAATGTGACCTCAAGACCAAGAACAAGTTGAACAGTCCATTATAGGCCATTATATACAGTAGATATAGTCTCACCCGTCTGATGTCCATATCATCTCTGCTACTACTTATCATGAACAGTCTACTGATACTACCATTACAGAAATTAGCACCGGGTACTAATTTGTAATTTGTAATTATACACTGCTCGTTGCACAATGCTCATTTGCACACTGTACATAGTGTTATTAGTACTCATTAGTTTTAGTATTTAGTATCAAGGTGTGCTTAAGGAGTCCGAGGTGCCTAACTGTGTGTTGGTGTGTGTGTTATTAGCATCCATTAGTATTAGGACTGAGTTGCTGTGTTAGTGTGTCATGACCTTATTAGAATTGTTTCTGTACCCATTACCTTGGCATTCGTTCGGAGAGCAAAGTAAGAATTTCATTGCTCAGGAAACGTATCATTTCTTAACTATGCACGTGATAATAAAACCTTTGACTCCTTGAATCCTTATATATGGAAAAAAGAACACTGGACTCATGTACTCTCCAAGAACTTAAAGAGGAGGCAAAATGTATTTGATTTACTTTATTTATTTAACCTTTATTTACAGTGGGGTAAAAAAGTATTTAGTCAGCCACCAATTGTGCAAGTTCTCCCACTTAAAAGATGAGAGAGTCTCCAATTTTCAACTATGAGAGACAAAATAAAAAAAAAATCCAGAAAATCACATTGAAGGATTTTTAATGAATTAATTGGTAAATTCCTCGGTAAAATAAGTATTTGGTCAATAACAAAAGTTCATCTCAATACTTTGTTATATACCCATTGTTGGCAATGATAGAGGTCAAACGTTTTCTGTAAGTTTTCACAAGGTTTTCACACACTGTTGCTGGTATTTTGGCCCATTCCTCCATGCAGATCTCTAGAGCAGTGATGTTCTGCGGCTGTCGCTGGGCAACACAGACTTTCAACTCCCTCCAAAGATTTTCTATGGGGTTGAGATCTGGAGACTGGCTAGGCCACTCCAGGACCTTGAAATGCTTCTTACGAAGCCACTCCTTTGTTGCCTGGACGGTGTGTTTGGGATCATTGTCATGCTGAAAGACCCAGCCACGTTTCATCTTCAATGCCCTTGCTGGTGGAAGGAGGTTTTTACTCAAAATCTCACGATACATGGCCCCATTCATTCTTTCCTTTACACGGATCAGTCGTCCTGGTCCCTTTGAAGAAAAACAGCCCCAAAGTATGATGTTTCCACTCCCATGCTTCACAGTAGGTATGGTGTTCTTTCTCCTCCAAACACAACGAGTTGAGTTTTTACCAAAAAGTTCTATTTTGGTTTCATCTGACCATATGACATTCTCCCAGTCCTCTTCTGGATCATCCAAATGCTCTCTAGCAAACTTCAGAAGGGCCTGGACATGTACTGGCTTAAGCAGGGGGCCACATCTGGCACTGCAGGATTTGAGTCCCTGGCGGCGTAATGTGTTACTGATGTAGTCTTTGTTACTTTGGTCCCAGCTCTCTGCAGGTCATTCACTAGGTCCCCCCATATGGTTCTGGGATTTTTGCTCACCGTTCTCGTGATAACCTTAACCCCACGGGATGAGATCTTGCGTGGAGCCCCAGATCGAGGGAGATTATCAGTGGTCTTGTATGTCTTCCATTTTCTAATAATTGCTCCCACAGTTGATTTTGTCATCACCCGCAGCTCAAGGGCTTCCACCTCAGCTGCGCGCACACCTGCCCCTCGTTAGTGCGCAACTATTTATTCCATCCTGCCCTGAGCTGCAGCCTGAAGCCGTCTGTCTCCCTGCGTACTCAACTCACAGCAGCATCCTTTCCTCCAGGCCTGCTGACTACTCTCCTAGACACGTAAGCTGTCTGTAATTGCCTTACCTTCTCCTGTCAGCCTTCCCCTGTGCACAGGTGGATCTCTCGACAGCGGACTCACTCCCCCTCGTCTCGCCGCTCCTCTACCTTGCTGCATCATCCCGGACGCACAGCAGGACGCTGTCTCCCAGGCTTGGGACCTTGCCAATGCCAGCCACCACGTCACTACAAGTAAGCACAAGAACTCTGTCACTCTCCTGTGTGGTTTCCCAGCTAATCCCTGCTCTCCTCTCGTTATAGGGTTGCCTGGCCATATGGCGTGCTGCTCTGTCCTGACCTGCATCTTCCACCCACATCACACTCTCATCTCGCATACACGCATTCATACACGAAACTCTGTTGTTAAATAAAGCTTTCAAATCTGCCTGATCCTGCATGCGTGTTTCCTGGGCCGATCAATATGTCAGATTTCTTCACACCAAGCTGCTTATCTATTGCAGATTCAGTCTTCCCAGCCTGGTGCAGGTCTACAATTTTGTTTCTGGTGTCCTTTGACAGCTCTTTGGTCATGGCCATAGTGGAGTTTGAGATCTGACTGTTTGAGGTTGTGGACAGGTGTCTTTTATACTGAAAACGAGTTCAAACAGGTGCCACTAATACAGGTAATGAGTGGAGGACAGAGGAGCCTCTTAAAGAAGAAGTTACAGGTCTGTGAGAGCCAGAAATCTTGCTTGTTTGTAGGTGACCAAATACTTATTTTACTGAGGAATTTACCAATTAATTCATTAAAAATCCTTCAATGTGATTTTCTGGATTTTTTTTTCTCATTTTGTCTCTCATAGTTGAGGTATACCTATGATGAAAATTGGAGACCTCTCTCATCTTTTAAGTGGGAGAACTTGCACAACTGGTGGCTGACTAAATACTTTTTTGCCCCACTGTATAGAGGGAAGTTCCATGAGAGGCAACCTGCCATGATCTGCCTTTCAAGCAAATGAGGAATGAAGAGGAGGACTCAGATTTGATTTGGTTATATGAAGGAAAGGTAACTCTCACCTCTCATCAGTTGTAGCTGAAAAATGGAAGTTTTGCTATTAAGACAATAAAATGGATTATTCTTCCACTATTTTTATGTCCACTGAGTCTGATGAAGCAGTCACATTTTCCAGGCTTCCTCATATATCATCAGATGTGAGCGAAGGTTGACAGCCACATTTGAATGATCAGTGGAGCTTAAAATGCAAACTGAGAGAAGTTTGCAAAATGCTATTGTTTTTCCAGGGCAAAATTTCACTGAGGCAATTACTTGTTTCACTAACCATAATGGGCCATGGGGAAAGCTTGAAGAGTTTATTAAGGAGAATCACTATGAATTTTTACCAAAACCAGAAGTTTTTGAGGAATGTTCAAAGAAGAGCTTTGAATGAGAATAATCAGTGCAAATCACCTGAATTCTTCACACAAATGCAAAATACTAAAACAAATTTACTAAGAAAGTTTAAATTTAAACTTTTCAACATATCCCTTTAAAACAAAACCATAGCATAAAATAAACATATATTAAACCTTATATTTATGTACAGTAGACTTTAAATTTTAATTTCCTCCTTTCCACCATCATCAGAACTCAGATGACACTGTATGGTTGGTTGCATTTCAATAGTTCGTTAAACACAGTTTGAATGCAAAGACTATTTCCTTTTTATGTTTAAAAAGCTCACACAAATCCTAATGAGCAGATGCACAGGACCACAAACACACCACAAAATCACAAAAAGTTCTACACTGAATAAATTATATTTTGTTCTTCAGTTTTGGTCAAGAGATACTGCAAGACTTATTTTGACCCGTTTATTTTTTGAACACTAGTTATGTCATCCTAGGTCGCAGGTCAATGATTGATTTTGTTATCGTATCATCAGACCTGTGACCGTATGTCTTGGACACCCGAGTAAAGAGAGGTGCAGAGCTGTCAACTGATCACCACCTGGTGGTGAGTTGGATCCGATGGCAGGGGAGGAAGCCATTCAGACCTGGTAGACCCAAACGTATAGTGAGGGTGTGCTGGGAGCGTCTGGCTGAGGCCCCTGTCCGGGAGGTCTTCAACTCCCACCTCCGGAAGAACTTCAACCACATTCCGAGGGAGTCTGGAGACATGGAGTCTGAATGGGCCATGTTCTCCACCTCTGTTGTTGAAGCGGCGGCCCAGAGCTGCGGCCGCAAGGTGGTCGGTGCATCTCGTGGTGACAACCCCCGAACCAAGTGGTGGACACCAGTGGTGAGGGAGGCCATTAAGCTGAAGAAGGAGTCCTATCAAGCTTGGCTGGCTTGTGGGACTCCCGAAGCAGCTGAGGTGTACCGGCAGGCCAAGCGGAGTGCAACTCGGGTGGTTGCTGAAGCAAAAACCCGGGTATGGGAGGAGTTTGGTGAGGCCATGGAACAAGACTTTCGGTCAGCCTCAAAGAGATTCTGGCAAACTCTCCGGCGGCTCAGGAGGGGAAAGCAGCTCCCCGTCCACACTGTGTATGGTGCGGATGGGACACTGTTGACTTCGACTGGGGATATCGTCGGGCGGTGGAAGGAATACTTCGAGGATCTCCTCAATCCCACTGATACGCCTTCCACAGAGGAAGCAAGGTTTGGGGACGAGGGGGATAACTTGCCTATCACAGGGGCTGAGGTCGCCAAGGTGGTTAAAAATCTCCTTGGTGGCCGGGCCCCGGGGGTGGATGAGATTCGCCCTGAGTACCTCAAGGCCCTGGATGTTGTTGGGCTGTCATGGTTGACACGCCTCTGCAACATTGCGTGGAGGTCGGGGGCAGTGCCTTTGGCATGGCAAACCGGGGTGGTGGTTCCTCTCTTCAAAAAAGGGGACCGGAGGGTGTGCTCCAACTTTAGAGGGATCACACTCCTCAGCCTCCCTGGGAAGGTCTATGCCAAGGTACTGGAGAGGAAAGTCCGGCCGTTGGTCGAACCTCGGATTCAGGAGGAGCAATGTGGTTTTCGTCCTGGCCGTGGCACATCGGACCAGCTCTTTACCCTCTCAAGAATTCTTGAGGGTTCGTGGGAGTTTGCCCAACCAGTTTACATGTGTTTTGTGGACTTGGAGAAGGCATTTGACCGCATCCCTCATGGATTTTTGTGGGGGGTGCTTCGGGAGTATGGGGTATCGGGTTTGTTGTTACGAGCTATTCGGTCTCTGTACGACCGTTGTGAGAGTTTGGGTCGTATTGCCAACACTCGGTCGGAGTCATTCCCAGTGAGAGTTGGACTCCGAAAGGGCTGCTCTTTGTCACCGATCCTGTTCATAATTTTTATGGACAGGATTTCTAGGCGCAGCCAGGGAATGGAGGGTGTCATGCTTGGTGACCACAGGATCTCATCTCTGTTGTTTGCAGATGATGTTGTCCTGTTGGCTTCATCCAGCAATGACCTACAGCTCTTGCTGGGACGGTTTTCTGCTGAGTGTGAAGCGGCTGGGATGAGAATCAGCACCTCCAAGTCCGAGTCCATGGTCCTTACCCGGAAAAAGGTGGATTGTCCTCTCTGGGTTGGGGACAGGCTCCTGCCCCACGTGGAGGAGTTTAAGCATCTTGGGGTCTTGTTCACGAGTGAGGGGAAAATGGAGCGAGAGATCGACAGACGGATTGGAGCAGCATCTGCAGTGATGCGGACGTTATATCGGTCTGTTGTGGTGAAGAGGGAGCTGAGTTCTAACGCAAAGCTGTCGATTTACCAGTCAATCTACGTTCCTACTCTCACCTATGATCACGAGCTTTGGGTAATGACCGAAAGAACGAGATCGCGGATACAAGCGGCTGAAATGAGCTTTCTCCGTAGGAATGCTGGACTCACCCTCAGAGATAGGGTGAGGAGCTCAGTCATCTGGGAGAGGCTCAGAGTAGAACCGCTGCTCCTCCACATTGAAAGGAGTCAGTTGAGGTGGTATGGGCATCTGATTAGGATGCCTCCTGGACGCCTCCCACTTGAGGTGTTTCGGGCACGTCCCACTGGGAGGAGACCCCGGGGCAGACCCAGGACACGGTGGAGAGACTATGTCTCCCAGCTGGTCTGGGAACGCCTTGGTATCCTCTCTGAAGAGCTGGAGCAGGTGGTGGGAGAGAGGGAAGTCTGGGCTTCTCTGCTTGAACTGCTGCCTCCGCGACCCGGACCTCCGGAAAAGCGTTAGACGATGGATGGATGGATGGATGGATAGTTATGTCAACAGTTTAATACATTTTTTTAACCTGAAAAACACTCAGAGAGTGCATACCTCTGCCAAGGCTCCTTCTGTTCCTCATGGATCACCTCCAAATGTCATACTGGCTGGACAAGCCACCTGAGTGCAACGTGCAATCACCAAGCGAACACACAAAAGACATTTGACCTTTTATTAGAATGTTCAAAACAGCAATCTTGAGGGAAAAATGCCAATCATTCGCCAGATACGCAGGAGCCCTGCGGAGGACAGACGAGGCTGATTAGAGAGGAACAGAGATTTAATGGGAAAACAAATAATGCCACTCACGTGGGAGATAGGAGGAGACCAGCACAGAACCCAGCGAAAGAGAGGAACCAGCAGGGGGAACTGCCAGACGGGTTGGATGGTTGGGTCTGACCGGGCAGAGAAGAAAGGCTGCTTTGAGGTGGAGCAACAGGCTGGCGAGCACACCAAATCCCCGCAGACGCACCGCTCCGTTGGCAGCAACCTGGAAAAGGTGGAAGAGAGGAGATCGTAAGACAATGTCATAAGACAAACAACCGCTTACAAAAGAGTCGTCTGTTAAGCAGTATACCCAAACGAGCCAGCGTTGAGTCACTGAAGACTGCTTCCTTATAAACGCTGGCAGGCAGGAATCAGCAGGTGCATCTGATGAGAGAGCCGGTGAACAGGAAGGAGGGGGCGAGCGCTCGAAGCACATGACACCAAAATGTAATGGGTTTGTTTTGGAGGATTCTTGCTAACACATTATGAGAAGATAAGAGCCATGGCATTCTCCAATCATTACCAAAATGTTATGGGTTCCTCTCTAGCCCAAGGACCACCTCTGGTAAAAATTTCATCCAAATCCATCCAGTAGTTTTGGAGTATTCTTGCTAAAACATGTGAGAAGATAAGAGCCTTGGTGGAAGTATGCATTCTGGGATCATCACCAAAATGTTATGGGCTCGTCTCTAGCCCAAGGACCACCTCTGGTGAAAATTTCATCCAAATCCATCCAGTACTTTTTATGTAATCCTGCTAACAGTCGGAAAGACAGACAGACAGAAAACACACCTGATTACATAACCTCCTTGGCGGAGATAATAAAATTTGTTGTGCACAGGTGGTGCACAAGCCAGTGTACTCCTATTGCTGGTCCCAAGCCCGGGTAAATGGGGAGGGTTGTGTCAGAAAGGGCATCCGATGTAAGTTGGATGTCAGGGAGAAGAGAAAGAGGATTTCTGGAGTAAGTTGGATGACGTGGCAGAGTGGTCCCAGTGGGGAAATAGTGGTGATTGGAGTGGACTTTAATAGGCATGTAGGTGAAGGGAACAGAGGTGATGAAGATGTCCTGGGTAGGTATGGTCTTAAGGAGAGAAATGTGGAAGGAGAGATGGTTGTGGATTTTGCTAAAAGGATGGAAATGGCTGTGGTGAACACATACTTCAAGAAGAGAAAGGGACATAGGGTGACTTACAAGGGTGGAGAAAGGAACACACAGGTGGACTACATCTTGTGCAGAAGGAGAAATCTGAAAGAAACAAGAGACTGCAAGGTGGTGGCATGGAAGAATGTAGCTAGATAGTATCGGATGGTAGTCTGTAGGATGACTTTGCAAAGCAAGAAGAGGAAAAGAGTGAAGGCAGAGCCAAAGATTAAGTGGGGGAAGTTACAGAAGGAAGAAGGTCGCACAGAGTTCAGGAAGGAGTTGATACAGGCTCTGGGTGGTATAGAAGAATTATGAGATGACTGGGAAAGTACAGCACAAGGATTGAGGGAAATGGGTAGAAAGGTATGTGGTGTATCCAGTGGACAGAGGAAGGAAGACAAGGAGACTTGGTGGTGGAATGAGGAGGTACAGGAAAGTATCCAAAGGAAGAGGTTAGCAAAGAAAAAGGGGGATAGTGAGGGAGATGAAGAGAGTAGACAGGAGTGTTTGGAATCTAGGTGCATGGCACAGAGAAAGGTGGTAAAGAATAAGGCATATAGTGAGTTGTATGACAGGCTAAACACTAAGGAGGGTGAAAGGGACTTGTATCGACTGGCTAGACAGAGAGATCGAGCTGGAAAGGATGTGCAGCAGGCTATGTTGATTAACTACAGAAATGGTAACGTACTAACAAATGACGAGAGTGTGTTGAGAAGGTGGAAGGAGTACCTTGAAGAGCTGATAAAGAAAATGAGAGCTAGAGGAAGATGGATGAAAGAAAGATGGCAAACAAGGAAGTCCCGAGGATTAGCAAGCCAGAAGAGAGGGCAGCTTTGAAGAGGATGAAGAATGGAAAGGCGGTTGGTCTAGATGACATACCTGTGGAGTATGGAGATTTTTAGGAGAGATGGCAGTGGACTTTTTAACCAGATTGTTTAACACAATCTTGGAGAGTGAGAGGATGTCTGAGGAGTGGAGAAGAAGTGTTTTAGTAACAATTTTCAAGAACAAAGGTGATGCTCAGAGCTGTAGTAACTACAGTGCATTCGGAAAGTATTCATAGCACTTCATTTTTTCCACATTTTGTTATGTTACAGCCTTATTCCAAAATGGATTAAATTAATTTTTCCCTCAAAATTCTACACACAATACCTCATAATGACAATGTGAATTTTTTTTTAGATTTTTGCAAATTCATTAAAAATTAAAAACTAAGAAATTACATGTACATAAGTATTCACAGCCTTTGCCATGAAGTTCAAAATTGAGCTCAGGTGCATCCGGTTTTCACTGCTCATCCTGGAGATGATTCTACAGCTTAATTGGAGTCCACCTGGGGTAAATTCAGTTGATTGGACATGAATTGGAAAGGCACACACCTGTCTATATAAGGTCCTACAGTTGACAGTGCATGTCAGAGCACAAACCAAGCATGAAGTCAAAGGAATTATCTGTAGACCTCCAAGATAGGATTGTCTTGAGCACAAATCTGGGGAAGGGTACAGAAAAAACTTCTGCTGCTTTGAAGGTCCCAATGAGCACAGTGGCCTCCATCATCTGTAAATGGAATAAGTTCAGAACCACCAGGGCTCTTCCTAGAGCTGGCCGGCTGTCTAAACTGAGAGATCGGGGGAGAAGGGCCTTAGTCAGGGAGGTGACCAAGAACCTGATGGTCACTCTGTCAGAGCTCCAGCGTTCCTCTGTGGAGAGAGGAGAGCCTTCCAGAAGGGCAACCATCTCTGCAACAATCCATCAATCAGGCCTGTATGGTAGAGTGGCAAGATGGAAGCCACTCCTTAGTAAAAGGCACATGACAGCCCACCTGGAGTTTGCCAAAAGGCACCTGAAGGACTCTCAGACCATGATAAACAAAATTCACTGGTCTGATGAGACAAAGATTGAACTCTTTGGTGTGAATGCCAGGCATCATGTTTGGAGGAAACCAGGCACTGCTCATCACCAGGCCAATACCATCCCTACAGTGAAGCATGGTGGTGGCCTCATCATGCTGTGGGGATGTTTTTCAGTAGCAGGAACTGGAAGACTAGTCAGGATAGAGGGAAAGATGAATGCAGCAATGTACAGACATATCCTGGATGAAAACCTGCTCCAGAGTGCTCTTTACCTCAGACTGGGGACAGCGACCCTAAGCACACAGCCAAGAAATCAAAGGAGTGGCTTCAGGACAACTCTGTGAATGTCCTTGAGCGGCCCCGCCAGAGCCCCGACTTGAATCCAATTGAACATCTCTTGAGAGATCTAAAAATGGCTGTGCACTGATGCTTCCCATCCAGCCTGATGAAGCTTGAGAGGTGCTGCAAAAGTGGAATGGGTGAAACTGCCCAAAGATAGGTGTGCCAAGCTTGTGGCATCATATTCAAAAAGACTTGAGGCTGTAATTGCTGCCAAAGGTGCATCAACAAAGTATTGAGCAAAGGCTGTGAATCCTTATGTACATGTGATTTCTTACTTTTTTATTTTCAATAAATTTGCAAAAATCTAAAAAAAAAACTTTTTTTCAGGTTGTCATTATTGAGGTATTGTGTGTAGAATTTTGAGGAAAAAATGAATGTATTCCATTTTGGAATAAGGCTGTAACATAAAATGTGGAAAAAGTTAAGTGCTGTGAATACTTTCTGGATGCACTGTACGTACAGAGGCATAAAGTTGATCAACCACACTATGACGATATGGGAAAGAGTTACTGAAGCCAGGTTAAGAGGAGAGGTGACAGTCAGTGAGCAGCAGCACGGTTTCATGCCAAGAAAGAGTACTACAGATGCAATATTTGCTCTAAGAGTGCTGATGGAGAAGTATAGAGAAGGTCAGAAGGAGTTTCACTGTGTCTTTGCGGATCTAGAGAAAACATGTGATAGGGTGCCAAGAGAGGAAGTGTGGTACTGTATGAGAAAGTCAGGAGTGGCAGAGAAGTATGTGAGGGTGGTGCAGGACATGTATGAGGACAGTGAGATGGTGGTGAAGTGTGCTGTAGGAGTGATGGATGGCTTCAAGGTGGGATTACATCAGGGATCGGCTCTGACCCCCATCCTGTTTGCCATGGTGATGGACAGGCTGACAGATGAGGTCAGGCAGGAGTCTCCATGGGCCATGATGATTGCAGATGACATAGTGATCTGTAGTGAGAGTAGGGAGCAGGTGGCAGCGAACGTGGAGAGGTGGAGGTATGCTCTGGAGCGAAGAGGAATGAAAGTCAGTAGAAGCAAGACAGAATACATGAGTGTGAATGAGAGGGAGGCAGGTGCAACAGTGAAGACGGAAGGAGTAGTGGTAGTGAAAGAAGATGAGTTTAAATACCTGTGGTAAACCATTCAAAGCAATGGAAAATACACAAGAAAGGTGAAGAAGAGAGTACAGGCAGGGTGGAGTGGGTGGAGATGAGTGTTGGGGTGATTTGTGACAGAAAGTGTTGGGGTGATTTGTGACAGAAAGATAGCAGCAAGATTGAAAAGGAAGATTTACAAGACAATAGTGAGACCTGCTATGATGTATGGTTAGGAGACGGTTGCGCTGACAAAAAGACAGGAGGTGGATGTGGAGGAGGCAGAGTTGAAGATGCTAAGATTTTTATTGGGAGTGACTTGCAGGGACAAGATTAGAAATTAGTATATCAGAGGGACAGCTCAGGTTGAGCGGTTTGGAGACAATGTAAGAGAGGCCAGGCTGAGATGGTTTGGACATGTGCAGAGGAGGGATAGTGGATATATTGGACAAAGGATGTTGAAGATGGAGCTGTGAGGCAGGAGGAAAAGAGGAAGACCACAGAGAAGATTCATGGATGCAGTAAAGGAGGACATGGAGAGGGTTGGTGTTTGAGAGGAATATGCAAGGGATAGGGTGAGATGGAGACAGATGATCCGCTGTGGGATCCTCTAAAGGGAGCAGCCAAAAGAAGAAGACAAAGAAGTTTTGGTAATCTTTATTTCTTAAATTTTGGTAGCTTCTTGTAAATCAAAAGTTGAAATTTCAGAAGGTCATATATGTTCTGAATCTCCATGTCATCAATCAGACCTTTGTGGTACAACTGTGAAATCCTCTTAGCCTGCTTGAAAAAAAAAAAAAAAAAAAAAAAAAAAAGGTATTAAAGGGCCCAAGGAAATCAAGAAACCTTTTTCCAAGCTTAGTGAGACAAAAGTTGTTTTAGGGATGGTAACATGAGATGCTGCTCAATGCCTGCACATACCATTCCAACAGTGAAGCATGGTGGAGGTAGAATCATGAAATTTTCCACCTGGGGTAACATTAAAGAAGCTTATGTCTAGTTTACGGTGTGAGCACACTGTGCACGTGACCTAAATTTTGTCATCTTTGCCTTCATAGAGGGTAATTGCAGACCAAGTGCATGCAGCCCAAAAAAAGTGACTGTGCGTTTTAGGTGTGAGGGATCCGGACTGAACTATATGTGACAGGAACACTCCTGCCAAGGGGAGGCAGCTGTGCCATTTTAAACAGAGGAGAAGAAACATCGACACCAGCATATTTGTGTAATTAATAGTGTATTTATTTATTTCATTTAGTCATTGCTGATCATCAATAGTCACACAGTGGGAGGAAAAAAAATCCAGAATAGAAAAAAAAGACAATGCATCAAGATGCATCAAGAATCGTTAACTGGCTCGAATCGTGAGGTGCCTAAAGATTCCCACCCCGAGTAAACATAACATTTCTTTGCAATTATACTTTTATATGGATGAATAAACAAGTACTGTTCTTGAATGGGTTTGATTTAAATTCTATTTTGTCCAAGACTGGGACAAGACTGATTAATGATGCAGATTCTGAGACAAAACCGAAACCATGAAAATGTGATCTCATGACCAAGAACAAGTTGAACAGTCCATTATAGGCCATTATATACAGTAGATATAGGCTCACCCGTCTGATGTCCATATCATCTCTGCTGCTATTTATCATGAACAGTCTACTGGTACTACCATTACAGAAATTAGCACCGGGTACTAATTTGTAATTTGTAATTATACACTGCTTGTTGCACAATGCTCATTTGCACGCTGTACATAGTGTTATTAGTACTCATTAGTTTTAGTATTTAGTATCAAGGTGTGCTTAAGGAGTCTGAGGTGCCTAACTGTGTGTTGGTGTGTGTGTTATTAGCATCCATTAGTATTAGGATTGAGTTGCTGTGTTAGTGTGTCATGACCTTATTAGAATTGTTTCTGTACCTATTACCTTGGCATTCGTTTGGAGAGCAAAGTAAGAATTTCATTGCTCAGGAAATGTAGCATTTCTTAACTATGCACATGATAATAAATCCTTTGAATCCTTGAATCCTTATATATGGAAAAAAGAACACTGGACTCATGTATTCTTCAAGGACTTAAAGGGGAGACAAAATGCATTTGATTTACTTTATTTATTTAACCTTTATTTTTACAGGGAAGTTCCATTGAGAGGCAACCTGCCATGATCTGCCTTTCAAGCTAATGAGGAATGAAGAGGAGGACTCAGATTTGATTTGGTTATATAAAGGAAAGGTAACTCTCACCTCTCATCAGTTGTAGCTGAAAAATGGAAGTTTGTCTATTAAGACAATAAAATGGATTATTCTTCCGCTATTTTTATGTCCATTGAGTCTGATGAAGCAGCCACATTTTCCAGGCTGCCTCATATATCATCAGATGTGAGCGAAGGGTGACAGCCACATTTGAATGATCAGTGGAGCTTAAAATGCAAACTGACAGAAGTTTGCAAAATGCTGTTGTTTTTCCAGGGCAAAATTTCACTGAGGCAATTATTTGTTTCACTAACCATAACAGGCCATGGGGAAAGCTTGAAGAGTTTATTAAGGAGAATCACTATGAATTTTTACCAAAACCAGAAGTTTTTGAGGAATGTTCAAAGAGAAGCTTTGAATGAGAATAATCAGTGCAAATCACCTGAATTCTTCACACAAACGCAAAATACTAAAACAAATTTACTAAGAAAGTTTAAATTTAAACTTTTCAACATATCCCTTTAAAACAAAACCATAGCATAAAATAATAAACATATATTAAACCTTATATTTATATATACTTTTCATTTTAATTTCCTCCTTTCCACCACCATCAGAACTCAGATGACACTGTATGGTTGGTTGCATTTCAATAGTTCGTTAAACACGGTTTGAATGCAAAGACTATTTCCTTTTTATGTTTAAAAAGCTCACACAAATCCTAATGAGCAGATGCACAGGACCACAAACACACCATAAAATCACAAAAAGTTCTACACTGAATAAATTATATTTTGTTCTTCAGTTTTGGTCAAGAGATACTGCAAGACTTATTTTGACCCGTTTATTTTTTGAACACTAGTTATGTCAACAGTTTAATACATTTTTTTTAACTCGAAAAACACCCAGAGAGCGCATACCTCTGCCAGGGCTCCTTCTGTTCCTCATGGATCACCTCCAAATGTCATTCTGGCTGGACAAGCCACCTGAGTGCTACGTGCAATCACCAAGCGAACACACACAGAACGTTTGACCATTTTTTTAGAATGTTCAAAACAGCAGTCTTGAGGGAAAAATGTCAATCACTTGCCAAATATGCAGGAGCCCTGCGGAGGACAGACGAGGCTGATTAGAGAGGAACAGAGATTTAATGAGAAAACAAATAATGCCATTCACGTGGGAGATAGGAAGGAGACCAGCACAGAACCCAGCGAAAGAGAGGAACCAGCAGGGGGAACTACCAGACGAGTTGGATTGTTGGGTCTGACCGGGCAGAGAAGGAAGGCTGCTTTGAGGTGGAGCAACAGGCTGGTGAGCGCACCAAATCCCCGCAGATGCACTGCTCCGTTAGCAGCAACCAGGAAAAGGTGGAAGAGAGGAGATCGTAAGACAATGTCATAAGACAAACAACCGCTTACAATAGAGTCGTCTGTTGAGCAGTATACCCAAACGAGCCAGCGTTGAGTCACTGAAGACTGCTTCCTTATAAACGTTGGCAGGCAGGAATCTGCAGGTGCATCTGATGAGAGAGCCGGTGAACAGGAAGGAGGGGGCGAGCGCTCGAAGCACATGACACCAAAATGTATTGGGTTTGTTTTGGAGGATTCTTGCTAACACATTATGAGAAAATAAGAGCCATGGCATTCTCCAATCATTACCAAAATGTTACGGGTTCCTCTCTAGCCCAAGGACAACCTCTGGTAAAAATTTCATCCAAATCCATCCAGTAGTTTTGGAGTATTCTTGCTAAAACATGTGAGAAGAGCCTTGGTGGAAGTATACATTCAGGGATCATCACCAAAATGTTATGGGTTCGTCTCTAGCCCAAAGACCGCCTCTGGTGAAAATTTCATCCAAATCCATCCAGTACTTTTTACGTAATCCTGCTAACAGTCAGACAGACAGACAGACAGACAGACAGACAGAAAAAACACCCAATTACATAACCTCCTTGGCGGACGTAATAAAATTTGTTGTGCACAGGTGGTGCACAAGCCAGTGTACTCCTATTGCCGGTCCCAAGCCCGGGTAAATGGGGAGGGTTGTGTCAGAAAGGGCATCTGATGTAAGTTGTGTGTCAGGGAGAAGAGAAACAGGAATTCTGAAGTAAGTTGGATGACGTGGCAGGGAGTGTTCCCAGTGGGGAGATAATGGTGATTGGAGTGGACTTTAATGGGCATGTGGGTGAAGGAAACAGAGGTGATGAAGAGGTCCTGGGTAGGTATGGTCTTAAGGAGAGAAATGTGGAAGGAGAGATGGTTGTGGATTTTGCTAAAAGGATGGAAATGGCTGTGGTGAACACATACTTCAAGAAGAGAAAGGGACATAGGGTGACTTACAAGGGTGGAGAAAGGAACACACAGGTGGACTACATCTTGTGCAGAAGGAGAAATCTGAAAGAGACAGGAGACTGCAAGGTGGTGGCAGGGAAGAATGTAGCTAGTGTAGATAATGTGAAAATGACGAGGCAGAGTTCATCTCACGAGTCACGTTTATTCACATCATCCAACACCATCAAAAGCAGAAAGAGGAAGAAACCCAGACATTCGTCCTTTAAATACCTCAGGACTTCAAAGCACACAGTCATATTGTATTTTATCCCAAGTAACAATACATCTTCCTTCAGATCTTAACACCTCCACCCCCACCCTCTGGCGGCCAGGAAAATCCCCCCAGGCTGTCTCTCTGCATACCAAAGACTAGACTTTCACATCCTCCTGTTATCTCCAGAGAGGCTCAGTCCTTTGTTCAATCTAAGATGTGAAGCCTAAAGTGGTATACATATGAAGCATGAAGTGATATACATAAGTGCACATATATGTGTCCCACATGACCCCCTCCCAAACATCTAAGATGGAACAACGAAATAACAGTCTGCATGTCATGATAAAATCATTACACATCAGTCCATGTGCTGCTTGGGCCTCAGTCTCCTCCCGTATCTGCTGTAAGCGGGCTTTACCACTTCCACGGCGCCATCCTGCTGGGGAGCTGCTGCCTGAGGGTGAGAACTGTTAGTCAATCCCTGTGGGTGTTCTGGGGAATGTCCCCTAGGGGGTCTGCCGCGCCGAGGAGCCCTGGCGCACAGCACATCCTCGTCTGCCACAACAAAGGTGGGTTTGAGCCTGTTTATGCCAATCTTTTCTTTCCTGCCCCCCAGGTCTAGCAAAAAATGCTTATCCCCTGTTTCCAGCACTCTAAATGGTCCATCATAAGGTGGTCGCAACGGTGGGCGATGGGCATCGTGTCTGACAAAAACAAACTCCGCGTTTTTTAAGGCCTTAGGCATAAAAACGCGTGGAAAACTATGGTGAACGTGGCCAGGCAGTGTGCCCGATTCCGTGCCACTCTGTAACCGCTGAGCCGGGGAGCATTCTGGCGCAGGATTATCTGGGAGAAATTCCCTGGGCAGCCAAAGTGGCTGCGCAAAAAACAGCTCAGCCTGGGAGGCTTCTAAATCCTCTTTAGGTGCAGAACGTAACCCCAATAAAACCCACGGTAGCCTGTCTACCCAATTTGCATCCGTAAGCGATGCTCTGAGAGCCGCTTTCAATGACCTATGAAAATGTTCACATAACCCATTAGCCTGCGGATTGTACGCGGTTGTGCGGTGAATCGTTACCCCCAGGCTGCAGGCCATTGCTGACCAAAGTTCGGAAACAAAGTGAGGACACCTATCGGACGTAATGTCCGATGGGACTCCAAAGCGCGCTACCCATGCTGTTAAAAACGCGCGCGCCACCTCCTCGGCTGTGGTTGACGACAGTGGGACCACTTCTGGCCAGCGTGTGGTGCGGTCTACCATTGTCAGAAGGTGTGTGCACCCCTGTGACGGCGGTAGGGGGCCTACGAGGTCCACGTGAACATGATCGAACCTCTTAGCCGGGATGTGGAACGGCTCCAAGGGAGCTCTCGTGTGTCTGTGTACCTTGGCTCGTTGACAAGCCATGTAGGCTGCTGCCCACTCTCTAACTTGTTTGCGCAAGCTCGGCCAAACAAATTTCTCTCCTACCATTTTGACCGACGTGCGCACTCCCGGGTGTGCCAGAGAATGAATCGAGTCAAAAACGCGGCGGCGCCATGCGGCCGGTACAACAGGATGCGGTCGCCCAGTGGAGACATCGCAGATTAGGGGGGGGCATACCGTCTTGCAGCACCCTGTTCTCCAGCCTTAACCCTGTTGGTCCAGACTGGAGTGCGCGCACGTCAGCGTCGCTAACCTGATCCGCGGCCATGGCTGCATATTCTATGCCTACGCGGACTGGGGCCGCCACGGCGCACGAGAGACAGTCTGCCACTACATTCAGTTTACCCGCCACATGCTGAATATCGGTAGTAACCTCTGAGATAGTGGCCAGCTGTCTTTGCTGCCGGCCTGACCACAGTTCTGAAACCTTGGCCATCGCGAATGTCAGCGGCTTGTGGTCAACGAACGCGGTGAAACGGCGTCCCTCCAGCCAGAACTGGAAGTGGCGAATGGCCAAGTGGAGAGCTAACAACTCCCTGTCGAATGCGCTGTATTTTCGTTCGCTATTGCGCAAAGTCCTGCTGAAAAATGCGAGCGGCTGCCAAGCCCCAGCTACATGCTGCTCCACGACCGCCCCTATGGCCACATCTGATGCGTCAGTAGTGAGCACTATGCGGGCCGTTGGGTCTGGATGTGCTAACAACGCAGCGTTTGCCAGGGCTGTTTTGACCTCCGAGAATGCTCGCTCTCGCTCCGGAGACCATTCGATCTTATTTGTGGGTTTTTGTTTTTTTAGTGCGGCATACAATGGTTGCATGAGCTGTGCTGTGCGGGGGAGGAAACGGTTATAAAAATTCACCATTCCCAAAAACTCCTGTAACGCCTTGATTGTTTGTGGCTGGGGAAAATTTGTTACCGCGCGTACTTTGTCAGGCAGCGGAACCGCTCCTTCTGGGGAGACGCAGTGCCCCAAAAAATCAATCTGCGTCACCCCGAACTGACACTTCGCTGGGTTGATTATTAACCCGTGCTCTCCCAACCTCCGGAAAACTGCTGTGAGGTGGTTTTCGTGTTCGTCTTCGGACGCGCTGGCTACTAAGATGTCGTCCAGGTAGACGAATATGAAGGGGAGATCGTGCAACACCGCGTCCATCATGCGTTGGAATGTCTGCGCAGCGCCCTTAAGCCCAAACGGCATGCGCAAAAACTCGAATAGGCCAAACGGAGTTATTACCGCTGTTTTGGGTATGTCCTCAGCGCGCACTGGGACTTGATGGTAACCGCGGACCAAGTCTATCTTAGAAAAAATGCGCGCCCTGCCAAATGAGCGGAAAAATCTTGGATATGCGGGATTGGGTAGCGGTCGTGCGCTGTGGCGTTGTTCAACCTGCGGAAATCTCCGCAAGGTCGCCACGAGCCATCAGCTTTCGGGACCATGTGCAGCGGGGAAGCCCATGGGCTTTTCGAACGCCTGATGATGCCCAACTTTTCCAGGTTGGCAAACTCCTCGCGCGCTATGGTCAGTTTAGCTGAATCCAAGCACCGAGCTTTTGCAAAAACGGGTGGTCCGGTGGTAGTAATAAAATGTTCCACTCCGTGTTTAGCGACGGCTGCTGAAAATGTGGGAACCGTGAGTGCTGGGAACTGAGTGAGCAGTGTGTGGAACTTACCGCTTGCCATTGCGACGTTGGCTTGTGCTGTGGGCGGGGTCACTCAGGCTGCACAGGGAATAGAATAAAAGGAAAGTGCATTAACCAGGCGCCTGTTAGCAAGATCAACCAACAAACCATGTGAGCACAGAAAATCAGCCCCCAACATATTGAAACTCACTGCAGCTATAACAAAAGTCCACTCAAATGTACGGCCGTGTAGGGACAGAAGCAGGTTCCTCTCACCAAAGGTCTTCATCTCCGAGCCGTTCGCTGCTGACACCCCGGGACCACTGGAAGGCACCAGCCGGTCAGCGGAGGAAGGTGTGATGAAACTCAACTGGGAGCCTGTGTCCATAAGGAAAGGAATTGCTTCCCCGAATGCGCATCCGTCAAGTAGAGCAGCTTGTTCTCTTCACCGAGGGCCGCAGCTGCTACCGACCCCCGGTCTTGGCGTTTCCCGAGCGCTTGAACTGGCACGGTGGTATACATTTGCGTGCCTTCTCTGCAAAGTGGCGATGGTAGAAACAGAGGGTGTCTCCTCCGCGATCGTTGGCCCTCGCCGCCGCCGTCGTCGGTGGGTCTGCTACCGCCGTCTCTGGCCCCTCGCCATCTCCGGCCGTCGCGCCAAACTCCGTCGCTGCCGCGGTGGCCGCGCGCTGTTTGCTGGCGTTGAGAATCCGGTGCACCTCCTGGGCCAGCGCGCGGAAGTCCCACTGGGCCAACAACGGCGAACTGGCCAGGGTCGCTCTCATGGCCGAAGGTAGGGTTCTCAGGAAAATGTGGGTGAAGATGAAGTCGTCGCCGTCTGGGCCCTTCAAGCTAAGCATGTTCTCCATCAGGTCAACGGGCGTGCCATTTCCCAAGTCGTTCAGAGCCAGGAGCCTCTCCACTCTCTCCTGGACTGAGAGAGTGAAGCGTTGGATGAGTGCAGCCTTCAACCCGTCGTATTTGTCGTCGGCCAGTGGCTGCTCCACAAGGCTCTGCACATGCCGAGCCGTGCGGTTGTCGAGCTTGGCAATCACATGGTAGAACTTCGTGTCATCTACCGTTATCCCCCGGAGGGCGAACTGTGCTTCGACCAAGTGGAACCAGGAGTGCGGGTTGTCTCGCCAAAAGTCTGGTAGCTGGACGGTAGCGGCATACACCTGGCTGGGGGCTTCTGACCCGGCTGGCTCGGGGGAATTTCTTTCACTCATGATACGTCTTAGGGTCACCAGTGTAGATAATGTGAAAATGACGAGGCGGAGTTCATCTCACGAGTCAGGTTTATTCACATCATCCAACATCATCAAAAGCAGAAAGAGGAAGAAACCCAGACATTCGTCCTTTAAATACCTCAGGACTTCAAAGCACACAGTCATATTGTATTTAATCCCAAGTAACAATACATCTTCCTTCAGATCTTAACACCTCCACCCCCAGCCTCTGGTGGCCAGGAAAACCCCCCCAGGCCGTCTCTCTGCATACCAAAGACTAGACTTTCACATCCTCCTGTTATCTCCAGAGAGGCTCAGTCCTTTGTTACCTCCGCCAGGCCCAAGGCCAGGAGGTTATGTTTTTGCCAGCGTTTGTCTGTCTGTCTGTCTGTCTGTCTGTCTGTTTGTCTGTCTGTCTGTTGGTTAGCAAGATAACTCAAAAAGTTTTGGACGGATTTTGATGAAACTTTCAGGCGTGGTTGGAAATGGTACAAGGAAGAACTGATTAAATTTTGGGGATGATCCAGATCACCGTCTGGATACAGGAATTTTTTAAAGGATTCTTTAACATTGTGAGATACGGCCATTTTCAACATGTGTGCAGGGGCAATAGAGGGCGCTGGTCATCGTGTCTGATGAACACAAACTCCGCGTTCTTCAAAGTTTTAGGCACAAAAGCATGCGGAAAACAGTGGTGGGCAGGGCCCTCCAGTGTGCCTGTGTTTGCGCTACGCTGCAAAAGCTGAGACGGGCAGCTGATCGGCGTGGGATTATTTGGCAGAAATTCCCCGGGCAGCCATAGGGCCTGCGCAAAAACCAGCTCTCTGCCGGGAAACTTCCAAATCCTCTTTTTTTCCGCCGAGCGAAAACCCAGTAAAACCCACTGCAACCTGTCTACCCAATTTGCATCCGTCAGTGAAGCCCTCAGTGCTGCTTTCAGTGATCTATGAAAACGCTCGCAGCCTGGGACTTTGCACATGAAGGAGATGGACACAACACCAACACTTCAGTTTATTACCTCCGCCAAGGAGGTAATGCTTTTACTACTGAACCACTAATCCTATCATTGTGAATCCAATTGCTAGTCATATGTTTTCATGGTCAAGGAATCTGAAAACGTACACACAAACACTGTATGGGGGGGAACTGTGGCACTTGGCAGAGGTCTGCGCTCTCCGAGTGCTTTTCTAGTTCAATCTAAGATGTGAAGCCTAAAGTGGTATACATATGAAGCATGAAGTGATATACATAAGTGCACATATATGTGTCCCACACTAGACAGTATCGGATGGTAGTCTGTAGGATGACTTTGCAAAGCAAGAAGAGGAAAAGAGTGAAGGCAGAGCCAAAGATTAAGTGGGGGAAGTTACAGAAGGAAGAAGGTCGCACAGAGTTCAGGAAGGAGTTGATACAGGCTCTGGGTGGTATGGAAGAATTACGAGATGACTGGGAAAGTACAGCACTAGGATTGAGGGAAATGGGTAGAAAGGTATGTGTTACATATGGCTCTAGCGAGCCATAAATTAGAGCCAAGGGCTGACTGGTGAGTTTGCGTCGTTTATTGGTGATAAGGAAGGGAACAAAGGAAAAGAGCCTCGAGGGGCAAAACACAAACAATACAAAAGGTACACTTACAAATGCTGATGAGGGATGAGAGGAGGACTGGAGCCGGACGTAGGGGCTCCAGCCTAATCCACACCGAGAGATGAGCGTGGATCATAAGCGAGGTCGCAGCGCTGAGTAATCAGGACAGCTCCCTTTTATAGTGGTTGACAGCGCCTCAGCTGATGAAAGGTAATTGGCCTCCAGCCATCCCGTAGAGCTTGACAGCTGGAAGCCCGCTGAGACGCTGTCATAATAAGAGCTGAGCTGAGGAGGAGTATGGCCTGAGCGCGGATGAAATCGACGCATATGACAGGATCTCCCCCTCAAGGCCGGGCTCCGAACGGCTAGTAACACCCAAGCCCCCCCCCCCCACCTAGGGTGGGCGGATGGCGGGCGTGAAATGAAAAAAGGAGAGAGAGGAAAAAAAACACAACATTGGCAGGGAACAAATGAAGCAATTACAGAGTACAGGAGGACAAAAAAAAAAAAAAACCCACAATACTCCATAATGTGTGGGAAACACAAAGAAAGAACCCAACAGGCAATACATATCAGTTTCGAACAGTCAATGGACCTAAACAGAGGGGAGGAAAAAAAAAAAACCCATAAATCACCGGCTAAAAGGTGAGATACACAATTACAGATACCAGCCCCCCCCCCCCCCCCCCCCGCACATCCCTAAAGTTTACAGACATGATGATGATGGGAGAAACCCGGGATGATGGCAGTCCTGGCTCTGAGGCATGGAGGCTGATAATTTGTGCGGCCTACCCCAGTCCCATGCCCGGAAACAATGAATTTCAGGCGGCTGGACCAGGTCGCCAAACAGGTAGTCCAGTAGGTCGGGTGGCCGGCCCAGAGAGCCAAATGGGCGCGGCAGTCCTTTGGGCGGCCGACCCGCATCGCTTGACTACCAGGACCGTAGGGGGCAAGTAGAAGGCGGCCTCCCTGGAGAAGGGGAAGACGAGGGAGAACCGGGCGGAGCATTCGGGCCCCCAATGGCCCCAGGTGGAAATGGGTTGTGCTCCTCAGGAGGACGAGGAGGCTGAGGGTGATGATGAAGATGAAGATGAACCGGTCCTGTGTCCGGTGGCAGGGGATCTGCAGCTCCCTCACCGAACCTGGATACCACTGGTGCTGCACCCTTGTCGGACCCCGATTGGATCACGGTTGCTCCCGCGACGGACCCCGATTGGGTCTTGGTTGCACCTGCGTCGGACCCCGACTGGGTTGGCGCCGCACCAGAACCGACCTCCGACCCCAAGCCTGGAACCTCTGGCACAGCGGGCGCAAGCAGCTCCTCACCGGCGACCCTGGGATAAGGCTCGGGAGAGAGAGAAGAACCGGGATCAGGATCACCGGCAGCGCCAGAACCCGGAGAGATAAGCTCGGATGCAGCGGGCAGCTGCACCCGGCTCATCTCCCCAAGAGACAGGTTAAAATGCTCTAAGACGGAAAGGAGAAAGACAAAACAGAGCACTTGCCTGATCTCAGGTTCTGACATCATCCAGGACTGCAAAGATCAGGGATCATATGGCAGGAGGTCGTCGTCAGGCGCCCACTCAGCTATGTTGGGCTCCTCAGCTGGCGTAATGGTATCCGCAGCCACAGGATCCTCCGACACCGATGCCCACGCCGATGGCCCGCACGGCATGGTGGCAGGGGACCCTCGACCCGCTGGACCGGACCGCTTGTCCGTGGAAACCCGGAGACACTTCCTCGTCCTCGCGACCGGAACCAGGCTTTCCAGAACCGCAGGCCCCCTCCTCATCCGGCGACGTTGGCCTGGCGTCGAGGTGCGCTCAGCGGAGGGAGACACAGAGGATGCGGAATTAATAATTAAAGCCACAGCAGGTGGTGGGAGCTCGGGGGGCTGCGAACCTCGAACTCCACCCCCAGGAGTCTGACAAGGCAAATCACAATAATGAGAATGTGAATGAATTTGGACTTGCCTGTCTCCTGGAAGCTGGATGGTGCCTGCTGCGGCGGACGTTCCTCCTCCCTTTCCCCACCGGATGGTGACAGAAGGCCCCCTGGGAGGACGACGGGGAGCCACTCGAGAAGGTTCCGGGACGGGACTCGCCGAAACGGGACTCCCGAGACACACAGCAGCCGGGATAGGCGACGAGGAAGAGGGGGCAACAGCCGAGATGAGCCGGGCATGGAGTGCTGATGGGACAGCAGAAGAAGATGGCCCGGGGGGAGAAGCTACAGGGATTCCCCTCTGACGAGGCGCATGAGTGACAGCTGTGTGGGGGGGTTGAGCCCTTGCGGCGACCCGGAACTGGATCCGGACGGGATTCAAGCCAAGGTTGACAGCCGGTGTGATGACGGTTTCTTGCAGGGGGCGAGGCGAAGGTGAGATCCGGGAATCATCGTTCCTGTGCAGAAACAGAGGCGAGCAGGTCGGCAAACTCAGGGAACTCACGCAACTCTGGATTCCTCTCCACCAGTCTAACTGCCGCTGCCACGTGCTTCATGATTGCCAATGGATGCACAGCGGAGCGAGCAGCAGCCACTTGGTCCCAGATCTTGATTGCTGTCAGCTGCAGCTCCTCTGGGGGAATCCCGATTGACGACATGCTTGATGGGGAAAGACCTCTGGATGGTGCGAACTCCTGGGCTGGAACGGAGGCAGGAGCGGGATCCCGAAGTGAGGGGCGACGTCTCCTCCTCTTCGGTTTCCTGCCGGGATTTCCCTCCAGCCCACGGAGTATCTCGCGCTGTGCAGCGATGTCATCTTTCCTCACGCTTACCTCAGGGTGATCGGCGAAGCGGGGAAGATGACTGAGAATATCCTCAGCTTGGTCCAGGTACCGGTGCACGTCGCTGCTGAAGTCAAGGAGGGAGGCGGTGATAAGGATTTCGTCCACACACTCGAGGGCGTCTGTGAGGACATCGCCCTGACTTTGAGTGCGGGACCCCTGCGACGGCATGCTTCCAGCACGGTACCCAGACAGGTAGGAACAACAGTCCAATTAAAGCAAACTCACGGCAGCCGGCAACTCACTGGCTGCGACCTACTGTTACGTATGACTCTAGCGAGCCATAAATAAGGGCCAAGGGCGGACCGGTGAGTTTGCATTGTTTATTGGTGATAAGGAAGGGAACAAAGGAAAAGAGCCTCGTGGGGCAAAACACAAACAATACAAAAGGTACACTTACAAATGCTGATGAGGGATGAGAGGAGGACTGGAGCCGGACGTAGGGGCTCCAGCCTAATCCACACCGAGAGACGAGCGTGGATCATAAGCGGGGTCACAGCGCTGAGTAATCAGGACAGCTCCCAGTGGTTGATAGCGCCTCAGCTGATGAGAGGTAATTGGCCTCCAGCCGTCCCGTAGAGCTCGACAGCTGGGAGCCCGCTGAGATGCTGTCATAATAAGAGCTGAGCTGAGGAGGAGTATGGCCTAAGCGCGGATGAAATCGGCGCATATAACAGTATGTGGTGTATCCAGTGGACAGAGGAAGGAAGACAAGGAGACTTGGTGGTGGAATGAGGAGGTACAGGAAAGTATCCAAAGGAAGAGGTTAGCAAAGAAAAAGGGGGATAGTGAGGGAGATGAAGAGAGTAGATAGGAGTATTTGGAATCTAGGTGCATGGCAAAGAGAAAGGTGGCAAAGGATAAGGCATATAGTGAGTTGTATGACAGGCTAAATACTAAGGAAGGAGAAAGGGACTTGTATCGACTGGCTAGACAGAGAGATCGAGCTGGAAAGGATGTGCAGCAGGTTATGTTGATTAACTACAGAAATGGTAATGTACTAATGACGAGAGTGTGTTGAGAAGGTGGAAGGAGTACCTTGAAGATCTGGTAAAGAAAGTGAAAGCTAGAGAAGGATGGATGAAGGAAAGAATGTCTGTAACAAGGAAGTCCCAAGGATTAGCAAGCCAGAAGAGAGGGCAGCTTTGAAGAGGATGAAGAATGGAAAGGCAGATGGTTCAAATGACATACCTGTGGTGTATGGAGATTTTTAGGAGAGATGGCAGTGGACTTTTTAACCAGATTGTTTAACACAATCTTGGAGAGTGAGAGGATGTCTGAGGAGTGGAGAAGAAGTGTTTTAGTAACAATTTTCAAGAACAAAGGTGATGCTCAGAGCTGTAGTAACTACAGTGCATTCGGAAAGTATTCACAGCACTTCATTTTTTCCACATTTTGTTATGTTACAGCCTTATTCCAAAATGGATTAAATTAATTTTTCCCTCAAAATTCTACACACAATACCCCATAATGACAATGTGAATTTTTTTTTAGATTTTTGCAAATTCATTAAAAATTAAAAACTAAGAAATTACATGTACATAAGTATTCACAGCCTTTGCCATGAAGCTCAAAATTGAGCTCAGGTGCATCCTGTTTTCACTGCTCATCTTTGAGATGATTCTACAGCGTAATTGGAGTCCACCTGGGGTAAATTCAGTTGACTGGACATGAATTGGAAAGGCACAAACCTGTCTATATAAGGTCCCACAGTTGACAGTGCATGTCAGAGCACAAACCAAGCATGAAGTCAAAGGAATTATCTGTAGACCACCAAGACAGGATTGTCTTGAGGCACAAATCCGGGGAAGGGTACAGAAAAACTTCTGCTGCTTTGAAGGTCCCAATGAGCACAGTGGCCTCCATCATCTGTAAATGGAAGAAGTTCAGAACCACCAGGACTTTTCCTATAGCTGGCCGGCTGTCTAAACTGAGAGATCAGGGGAGAAGGGCCTTAGTCAGGGAGGTGACCACTCTGCAGCAATCCATCAATCAGGCCTGTATGGTAGAGTGGAAAGATGGAAGCCACTCCTTAGTAAAAGGCACATGACAGCCCACCTGGAGTATGCCAAAAGGCACTTGAAGGACTCTCAGACCGTGATAAACAAAATTCTCTGGTCTGATGAGACAAAGATTGAACTCTTTGGTGTGAATGCCAGGCATCATGTTTGGAGGAAACCAGGCACTGCTCATCACCAGGCCAATACCATCCCTACAGTGAAGCATGGTGGTGGCCTCATCATGCTGTGGGGATGTTTTTCAGCAGCAGGAACTGGAAGACTAGTCAGGATAGAGGGAAAGATGAACGCAGCAATGTACAGACATATCCTGGATGAAAACCTGCTCCAGAGTGCTCTTGACCTCAGACTGGGGACAACGACCCTAAGCGCACAGCCAAGAAATCAAAGGAGTGGCTTCAGGACAACTCTGTGAATGTCCTTGAGCGGCCCCGCCAGAGCCCCGACTTGAATCCAATTGAACATCTCTTGAGAGATCTAAAAATGGCTGTGCACCGATGCTTCCCATCCAGCCTGATGGAGTTTGAGAGGTGCTACAAAGAGGAATGGGCGAAACTGCTCAAAGAAAGGTGTGCCAAGCTTCTGGCATCATATTCAAAAAGATTTGAGGCTGTAATTGCTGCCAAAGGTGCATCAACAAAGTATTGAGCAAAGGCTGTGAATCCTTATGTGCATGTGATTTCTTACTTTTTTATTTTTAATAAATTTGCAAAAATCTCAAAAAAACCTTTTTCATGTTGTCATTATTGGGGTATTGTGTGTAGAATTTTGAGGGAAAAATGAATGTATTCCATTTTGGAATAAGGCTGTAACATAAAATGTGGAAAAAGTTAAGTGCTGTGAATACTTTCTGGATGCATTGTATGTACAGAGGTGTAAAGTTGATCATCCACACTATGACGATATGGGAAAGAGTTACTGAAGCCAGGTTAAGAGGAGAGGTGACAGTCAGTGAGCAGCAGTACGGTTTCATGCCAAGAAAGAGTACTACAGATGCAATATTTGCTCTAAGAGTGCTGATGGAGAAGTATAGAGAAGGTCAGAAAGAGTTGCACTGTGTCTTTGTGAATCTAGGGAAAGCATGTGATAGGGTGCCAAGAGAGGAAGTGTGGTACTGTATGAGAAAGTCAGGAGTGGCAGAGAAGTATGTGAGGGTGATGCAGGACATGTATGAGGACAGTGAGATGGTGGTGAAGTGATGGATGGCTTCAAGGTGGGATTACATCAGGGATCGGCTCTGACCCCCTTCCTGTTTGCCATGGTGATGGACAGGCTGACAGATGAGGTCAGGCAGGAGTCTCCATGGGCCATGATGATTGCAGATGACTTAGTGATCTGTAGTGAGAGTAGGGAGCAGGTGGCAGTGAACGTGAAGAGGTGGAGGTATGCTCTGGAGCGAAGAGGAATGAAAGTCAGTAGAAGCAAGACAGAATACATGAGTGTGAATGAGAGGGAGGCAGGTGCAACAGTGAAGATGGAAGGAGTAGTGGTAGTGAAAGTAGATGAGTTTAAATACCTGTGGTAAACCATTCAAAGCAATGGAAAATACACAAGAGAGGTGAAGAAGAGAGTGCAGGCAGGGTGAAGTGGGTGGAGATGAGTGTTGGGGTGATTTGTGACAGAAAGATAGCAGCAAGAGTGAAAGGGAAGATTTACAAGACAATAGTGAGACCTTCTATGATGTATGGTTAGGAGACGGTTGCACTGACAAAAAGACAGGAGGTGGAGCTGGAGGGGGCAGAGCTGAAGATGCTAAGATTTTCATTGGGAGTGACTTGCAGGGACAAGATTAGAAATTAGTATATCAGAGGGACAGCTCAGGTTGAGCGGTTTGGAGACAATGTAAGAGAGGCCAGGCTGAGATGGTTTGGACATGTGCAGAGGAGGGATAGTGGCTATATTGGACAAAGGATGTTGAAGATGGAGCTGCGAGGCAGGAGGAAAAGAGGAAGACCACAGAGAAGATTCATGGATGCAGTGAAGGAGGACATGGAGAGGGTTGGTGTTTGAGAGGAAGATGCAAGGGGTAGGGTGAGATGGAGACAGATGATCCGCTGTGGGGACCCCTAAAGGGAGCAGCCGAAAGAAGAAGACAAAGAAGTTTTGGTAATCTTTATTTCTTAAGTTTTGGTAGCTTCTCGTAAATCAAAAGTTGAAATTTCAAAGGTCACATATGTTCTGAATCTCCATGTCATCAATCAGACCTTTGTGGTACAACTGTGAAATCCTCTGAGCCTGCTTGAAAAAAAAAAAAGGTATTAAAGGGTCCAGGGAAATCAAGAAACCTTTTTTCAAGCTCAGTGAGACAAAAGTTGTTTTAGGGATGGTAATATGAGATGCTGCTCAATGCCTGCACATACCATTCCAACAGTGAAGCATGGTGGAGGTAGAATCATGAGATTTTCCACCTGGGGTAACATTAAAGAAGCTTACGTCCAGTTTACAGTGTGAGCACACTGTACACGTGACCTAAATTTTGTCATCTTTGCCTTCACAGAGGGTAATTGCAGACCAGGTGCATGCAGCCCAAAAAAAGTGACTGCGCGTTTTAGGTGTGAGGGATCTGGACTGAACTGTACGTGACAGGAACACTCCTGCCAAGGGGAGACAGCTGCGCCATTTTAAACAGAGGAGAAGAAGAAACATCAACACCAGCTTTGAAGAAAGAATATATTTCCATCTTTCTGCCTGTTTTCCTCCTCAGCCACTAACAGTAATAACAACAAAAGCTCCTGCTCCTCGTGGTCGTCCTCATACTCATGCAGCTCCTCCATTTTAAAAAAAAATATTCATAACCACACTCTTCTTCAGCTTTTGGATTGCAGCTGTTCAAATCATTTTAGTGGCTCTGGGCTGTCACTGACAGTACAGGCAACTGAACTGCAGATTGATATTCAGTCCACCCACCCAGGACCCTGATGTGATGCAACCACACTAATTAACCGCCACAGCCTCACTATAGAAGGTTCATGCATGCTCAAAACTCTCCACTCTCTATTATGCCCTATCACATATAATGGAGATCCCAGTTCATCCTCCTGAATGCTCCTTATGCTCCTGAAGACTTTGGCAAGACCCTGCAAAGAGCATCCATGTTCTGGCTGTCTTCATCCAGTGTGAAGGGGGTTTAACCAAACTGCACCAATTTATTATTCAAAATAAGCAGTGGCTGACTGAATATAGGTAAAGGGTATTATCCCAAAAGTAACAAATCAGAAGCCAAACAACAAATCTGTGGGGAGCAGGGGTGTTTTGTCCCAGGTACAACAATGTATATGGGCCCATCTCCACTTGAAAACCTAATTTAAACTCATCAGTTCAAGCTTTCAGTTAGTTTCACTGTGACTACCATTACTCATGATCTGATGTCCCTGGCTGCAAGACTAAGGGCCCTTTTACACAGCAAGAAGGTCGTTCAGTGACCACTGAAAGATCAAAAACTGGCCCAGTTTCTCCAGGATATCCTAAAGCCTTGAAAAAGCTGACCAAGTACTCTTGACTCTAATGCCCAGGGATCTGCAGGCAGGGTGGCTGTTGCAGACAAATGTAAAACACACAAAAACTCAGTAGAGTTAGGTCTGGCCCACAGTGAAAGATTTAAAAAAATCACAAACAGATTTTTAGAAAGTGAGATCCCACTCATCCAATTAACAGTTCTGTGCATGAAGTGCAGCAATAAAGGTGCATCTCAATAAATTAGAATGTCATTGAAAAGTTGATTTATTTCAGTAATTCAATTAAAAAAATGAAACTCCTACATAAATTCAACCCAAATTCAAACCCCAAATTCAGTTTTACAAAAAATTAGAATATTATATACAGTATATAATGAATTAAAAAAATTGATTTATAATAAAAGGGTGGCACGGTGGCAGAGTGGTTAGCACTGCGGCAGCACAGTAACTCACCCTTGGCCGGGGGATCCTGGGTTCGATCCCAGCCCCCGACAGTGATCTGTGTGGAGTTTGCATGTTCTTCCCGTGTCTGCGTAGGTTTACTCTGGGATTTCTCCGGTTTTCTCCCACATGCCAAAAACATGCAAGTTAGGTTAACTGGCATCAAACTGGGGATTCTAAATTGTCCTTTGGTATGACTGTGAGAGTGAATGGTTGTCTGTCTCTCTGTGTTGGCCCTGCGATGGACTGGCGATCTGTCCAGGGTGTACCCTGCCTCTCGCTCAAAGATGCTGGGGTAGGCTCCAGCCCCCCCGCGACCCGAAAAGGATTAAGCAGAAGAAGATGAATGAATGAATGAATGAATGAATGATTTATAATAAAAATGTTGGCCAGATGAAAAGTATGTCCATGTACACACTCAATACTCAGTTGGGGCTCCTTTTGCATGAATTACTGCATCAATGCGGTGTGGCATTGAGGCGATCAGCCTTTGGTACTGCTGAGGTGTTATGGAAGCCCAGGTTGCTTTGATAGTGGCCTTCAGCTCATCTGCATTGTTGGGTCTGGTGTCTCTCATCTTCCTCTTGACAATACTCCATAGATTCCCTATGGGGTTTCAGTCAGCAGAGTTTGCAGGCCAATCAAGCACAGTGATACCATGGTCATTAAACCAGGTTTTGGTACTTTTGACAGTGTGGGCAGGTGCCAAGTCCTGCTGGAAAATGAAACCAGCATCTCCATAAAGCTTGTCAACAGAGGGAAGCATGAAGTGCTCAAAAATTTCCTGTTAGACGGCTGAACTGACTTTGGACTTGATAAAACACAGTGGACCAACACCAGCAGACGACATGGCTCCCCAAATCATCAGTGTCTGGAGAACCCAGGGAGCTACGTGAGAATACTCTTTGTGGACTACAGCTCTGCTTTCAACAGCATCATCCCGGACATCCTGATCAATAAACTGCATCTCCTCCAGATCCCACCCCCCTTCCCACCTGCTCCTGGATAAAAAACTTTTTCACCAACCGCCCACAGACAATCAGACTTGGCCCGCACCACTCCTCCACTCTGTCTCTCAGCACTAGCTTCCCCCAGGGCTGTGTGCTAAACCAACTACTGTACTCCCTGTACACCTTTGACTGTATTCCAACCCACCCACCGTCATCTTGAAGTACATGCACAATACCACCTTGGTTGAGCTCATCACTGACGACATTGAGAAAGCATACAGGGCGGAGGTAGAGAACCTGCTGCTGTGGCACCAAGCAAACAACCTGAAACTGAATGCCCCAAAAAACAAAGAACTCATACTGGACATCAGAAAGAACAGACAGGACCACACACCCCTCCCTCCGAACGCTCACATACACAGAACTGAGGTCCTTGTCAGTTATCATCATAATAATCACACCTGTCTTTGCACTCCACACTTTCATGTATATTAACCCATCTGTGAAACCACTAACATACCTATGTAAATTTCCATAATCCTGGGCCATTTTTATTTCAGTAATGTGTTTAATTGTGTGTTATGTAACTGTGTTTTATCTAATCCTTCTCTCCTGCTTTATTTTGCAGTAGCCTGGTGGAACACCCACAATTTCGTTGTGCTGTACAACTGTAGAATGACAATAAAGCCTATTCTATTCTATTACCCACCTGACTTCCTGCCTCTCATGTCTGTGTGGTCTTGACACATAACTAATTCAGTAGTTAGCTAGCCAAAATGAATAAAAAAGTCATCGCTAGAGAGGTGAGCATTACTTTCCAACCACAAAAGACCCACGGACTGCAAAGGAGTCTATCCACGACCCTTTTATCAGCATGTCACATTGAAGGTGAGTGTGTGATTTGCTTTTATGCCAATGTATGCCTTTCATTTTGAGATGTACATGTTGGGACTTTGGTCGTTAGGTCTGTCCAATTCACATTCACTGGTTGTCCATGTTAAGTCATAATTATTGGACAGGTAGACTATTATAAATTTGACATTGAGCCCGATTACATGGCCACAAAAAACTGATTACTGGGTATAACCCAATAATGGCAGTAATCAGTTTTGTCATATTTACGTCCACTGAATAAACAAATTATTGGCGGGTTAACCACTTGAGTTAATGACCGCAGTTACATGGCCTTTAATGGATTATTCTCTTTACATGGCCACTTGAATAATCAGATAACTCCAGAACTCTAATTATAACCAGTTTCTTTGTGTACATGTCAACATGGTCAGTGTCCACTTCTGATGACCATGAAGTGTCCAATAGCAAAATATATATAAAGGTGCCCATCTGTCCCCCCTCTTGGACATCTACCTCACCCGCAGAGCCGTCAACATTGCACGTGACACCTCCCACCCCTCACACTCCCTCTTCAGCCCCCTGTCCTCGGGGAAAAGGTACCGGAGCCTTCGGGCCCACTCCACAAGACTGCTAAACAGCTTTGTTCATCAGGCCATCAGGACCCTAAACGCTGTCCGGCTCTGTGGGGAGCCAGAGACCGGCCCACATCCCCAACGCAAGCACCCCCAGACACCCCCATAGCGGGCCCACCCCCACCCCAGCACCACCGCTGCACACTCTGGGGACCCCCATGCCCCATGGTCAAAGAAGGTGGCAGCAAGGCACAGCCCCCCCCCCCCCCGGGAGCCCACACAGCCAGGAGGTGCTACCCCCTCAATCCAGCACCTTCTGACCAGCACACACCCCCATTCCCACATATTCACACCCTCATGCTCTCATATACACCCACTTGCACCCACACACTCATTCACTCTCACTCGCCCTCTCCCCCACACAATCCCACACTTGACCCATCCACTCTATCCCACTCCTATACCCGCTCAATCTCGCTCCCATTCCCACTCACCCTCAGAGTCACCCACACCCACTCAGGCTCACCCATACACACTTGCGCTCTGACCCACTCACATCCACTCGTGCTCTTCACTACACACTCACCCACACTCATTCACCTTTATTACTTGGGGCGACCACGGCACTGATGCAGTGAGCATGAACATGCACCCATGCCCGGCAGCAGCCGGGGAGACCGCCGGAGTGGGGCAGAAGCCACACCCCCGCTGACCCGGCCCAGGGCGGCCGCGGCAACAGAAACAGACCACCATCCCCAACGCCCACCTGAAGCAACTGATCAGTGGACCACCGCAAGTGCTCCGAGATGCCACCCAACATGCAAAGCACCACACAAAACCAACCCACCATCACCGTGTCCACTCATCACTCCTTTACTTTTGCTTACTCTCTTGTTCAATCACTCTCTCACTCCCTTGCTTGCACCTATTCATTCAGCAGCACCCAGGGATTTTGACAACATGACGGGCCCCAGGCCTCCTGCTGGGCCCCCAGGCCCCCGGCAGAAGGAGGGCAGAGGGGTGGAGGAAGACCCCCACCCCCCATCCCCCATGCATGAATCCTGATGGGTGTGTGTTAGTTGTGTGGTATGATTGTGTGCAGGTGTGTGAACTACCAGAGTGTGCAGTTAAAATTGGGGGATAGTGTGTTGGAGCACCACTAGCCACTGTTATAGACAGTGGGGCTCCCATTCCCCCAAGCCCTCAGTGTCTATAGTGCAATTAAAATTGAGGTGAGGGCGGCTCTGCTGCACAGAAGACAGAGGGATCCCCTTCATCAACACATTATGGCACCCCCCACCCCAAACAGTGTATCCAATAAGATGCATGTTTCACCCAGAATTGGGGGGAGGGGAAGTAAGACTGGGAAGGAGGCGGTTCAAAAAAGAACCCCCCCCCCCCAGATGCCAGCTCACAAACTGGCTTAGGAGGCCACCCACTGCATCCAGATCCCAATCCAGGGCAAGGGCCACCAGGCCGAGCATCCCAGGACCTTCCAGCGTTGCACCCTGGTGCTCCCAGCACCACAGGCATGATGGAGCAGCCAAAGCCACAGCCACTCCCACACATCTTGCACCCACAAATACACACAACAACAACAATACTGAACAATGGGCCAGACCCATACAGTGCCCCACATGCCAAGCAACACCCTAGAACACCCACCATGAGCCCACCAACTACCCACCCCAGGCACACACAGACAGTGGCAGGCCGCCCCGCAGCCACAGCTGTCCTGGGAAAAACCGACAGCAACATGGCCACTAACCCTCTCCAATAACCCCCCCCCCCCCCCCAGCACCCACACACACCCACACCCAGCACCAAGGACACCGGAGGCAATGCAGCAAAATGTCCCACCCCGTGACACAATGGCAGGACAGCCGGAAAGGGCAGGCCCCGAACCACCAACCCCCAGGCCACCAGGTGGCCTCCCCCAACAAGGTCCCCCCACACACACCCTCCACTCCCGCACGTCCACCCACAGGTACCCACACCCTACACACACACACACACACACACACACACACACACACACACACACACACACACACACACACACACACACACACACCATCACACATGTCCACATACATCCACACACAACCCCGCATGCCCACACACAACACACACACCCACATGCTCACACATGTGCACACACCTACATCCACCCCCCACATGAACTCACACACACACACACACACACACACACACACACACACACACACACACACACACACACACGCAGACCCTGGAGAACAGGGGGTGACCCCGGACGTCACCAGAACCCTGGGGAGGGCACAACCCCGCCGCGCAGGGATGCACTGGAGCCGGCCTGAACCACCAACGCACACCTGACCCCGGTCTAGAGGGTGACCCCCCTTCCTCAGCACCAAGGAGCACAGGGCCAGACCCAGTCTCACCTAGGAGACAAGGCCAGCTGGCCCAGGGGCATGGCCCACCCCCCTGGCCCCCCGAGGCCAGACCCACAGCCACTCCGGGACAGGCTCCCCAGACGCTGGCCCCAGTGGGTCACAGAAACCCCTTGTGGTCAGGGTGCAGCCAGCCACCAGAGGTGCCAAGGCGAGCGAGCCACCGCCTGCCACTCCACAGGTTATAGAATTAATAAGCAGGGACCAGAGAGAATTGAATTCTGCCAATTGGTTTTTAGAGGAGGCAGACATTCTCTCCAGGCTAATATAATCTGATAGTAGGTTATTAGAGTGATTTGTACATAAATTATTTCTTGATTTCCAGTTCATGAGAATAGTTTTCTTTGCGATGCATAAAGCAGTGAGAACCATGTGTGATATCCTTACCTCTATATTCATTTCACATAAATCACCTAGAATGCCAAGTGTGGGAGAGGATGGGATACAGTACCCAAGCCATACCGATAAGTCTTCACATGTCTTCTGCCAGAACTTTTGAACCGGTGCACAGGACCACATAACATGCACATAGTTACCGGGATGTTGCTGGCGCAATGAGAGCAGATACAGTATTTGTGTGACTTAGGCCCATTTTGAACATCATTTGTCCTGTGTAATGAGTTCTATGTAGAACTTGGTACTGTACGAGTTGTAAATTAGAGTTTTTAGTCATCTTAACCTCTTGCACTCTGGTGTAACACGGGCGGACACGTCTCTGCGTCCTAGAGCGCACAAAGGCGCCCTCACTGTGCGTCCTAGTGCGCCCTGGAAAAAAAAGCTGTATTTCCGTTCTTCCACTACAGACACAGCCGTGAACAGAAAGCCAAAGGAGTGCTTTGATTGGTTTAGATGTGATGGACCTCTCATTTGACTAATAAGAGCCTTGAATTGGGTTTCTGAAACCTTGAAGAACCAATGACTGAAAACCTAGCAAGAAGGATCCGCCTACCAATGGCTGCAAATACAGCGAGCCAATTGAAGCACAGAAGTTCGAAAGCGTGCGTCCCTTGCCTAAAATCTGTTTTGTGCAAGGCTGGGTGACACACAGGCATTCGCCAGTCTTTTTTTCTTACTACTGTTCTTATTTGTTTTGAAAAATTGTTCGCCAAAACCGCAATCATGGAAGCGCAAAACCGCAATAATGGAATTATGGTTTGACCGGGTTGCGTGACCAGAACCACAAGTCCGTAACAAGCGGACCAGCATCATGTTCGTCTGACAATGAGGAAGAGAAGTTCACCAGCGACACTGTTGTTGTGGACAGGTAAGTGTTATAAGCTAAATTATTCTTTATCCCTCAAATGACTTTTGACCGATCTGTAAATTACAACTGTGCGTTATCGCAACATGATGGACCCGGACTGCTCCCGACCGGGTCCGTCATGTTGCGAATGGCCCCCCCGTCATGTTGTGAACGCACCCCCCCCCCCCCCCCGCTACTCTTCTGTAGTGGATTGCAGATATATTGCAGATATTTTAGTACAACTGTGCGTAGTAGACCACGGCGCACCGTCACTGCTTTCAATCATGTAGCGATGGGCAATGTCCGTCCTCTGTAGCGGGGGGGGGGGGGGAGTTGTTATCTTCTACATTACAGATGTTTTAGTATAATTTTTAGTGCACTGTAGGTTATTTTTTCTTGTAAAAAAAAAGCCACACATTTTTTACGTGGCATGCTTCTTTGTGTGTGGGGGCTTGTTTGTTCATTCATTCATTCATGAATGAACAAACAACCCCCCCCCACACACACACAGCCCTTCACCTTTTATTAGAGCCCAAGCTCAAGCTTCTATATTGAATCATTCAAAAGTTACAGATGTTTTTCCAAACTGTGCCATTTGGCACAATTTGACACAGTTCAAAAACGCCTGGGAACAACCTAAGAAAAAAGCTGTGTAATATATTCATTTTTTGTGGTATTGTTACAAAATTTTGATCTCAGCTGGATAACACTTGATTCTACATTTCTGTTGCATTTTCCAGCCCGGATCTGACAGCTGTGTGTTATTTGCAAGCATTTGTATCCAAAAAAACACACAGGCGAAATTTATTTTCTTCAAGTTCGGTATGTTTAGATGACTGTTACTCAGTGGCAGGAGCACTTAAGAGAGATTATGACTGTTTCGCCAAAAAATTCAAAGTGTTTTCTTTTAAATGAGACCAACCCCATGAAGATGCTGCAAAGGGATGAAGAACAGCTTTTGATTTGCTTTGGATACATTATTTTTTGGCATTTTTAGGGAAATTGACCAGAGTGCAAGGGGTTAAACGTGTTTAAACATATTTGTGTCCAGAAGCTTTCATCTTTATTAATTGATAGGTCTGTCTCCCATCTTGAGTTTGGAAGAAATACCAACTCATCCAGTTTTGATAATAGTCTGTGTATTTTCAACATGAATTTAAGGGAACAAAGATTTAGAAACTCTATCACCTTAACTGGAACCTCTAAATCTGTCTGACTGAGATTGAATCTTGCTTGTATTATGGATGCTGTTGGTATTCAAGAAACTTTTTATCACTGATGTCATACTGTGACACCAGTTCCTGGAACTGGATACAATTTCCACCTCGAATAAGATGCTCTAAGTTTTTATTCCTTTCTCATACCATAGTGGAAAATTTAACATCCTCTTTTGTTGCAGGATATCAAGATTATTCCAAATGGGTGTGAGTTTGCAAGGGACAAGTGAAGACTCTGTTATTTAAAAAAAAAATTCCACCTGGCTGTCAAAGAGGAGTTAATGTTAATGCTTTTTAAACAGTCATGGTGTTTGATGCAGAAACTCGTGAAAGGTAAGTCAGAGATATTTAGCGACCCACAGAGAGCCTGTTCATCATCTAATGATGGGTTTCCTAGTGGGGTTGATTTTGTCCATTTAGAAACAAACTGCAGTCTATTGACTAAGAAGTAATTAAAAAAATATGGTAAATCTAAACCTCTGCATTCTTCTGCTTTTCGAAGAGTTTTTCAAACTGATCTGTGATGGTTTATTCTTCCATAAAAAATGACTTATATTTGAGTCTAGAGACTTAAACCAGGCCATAGATGATTGGGTAGTAATCGCTGAAAATAGATAGTTGATTTTAGGAAGGACCATCATTTTAATGGTTGCAACTCTTTCCATTAGTGATATAGGTAATGTCCTTCAACACATAAGGTTGTCTTGTATTGTTTTTAGAAGGGGAATGTGATTTAGTTCTAGTAACTCTGAGAGCCTGGAGGAAATACTTACTCCTAAATATTCAATATTACCTGATTGTATTGGAATAGTGGATATATTTGGAAAAGTTACAATTTATAGGTAAGACTTGACATAGTTCAATAACCCAGTGATGACACACAGACTCCAAATCAATACAATGAAGTTTATTAACAACCAGGTTGTGAGAGTGTGGTGTGAATGTAGTCTGGAACTGCCGGGAACTGAGCGAGACACCGTACAGCCTGGCAACCCTGGAGACACACAAGGAGAGGGAATTACTGGGCGTCACTTCTGGAGTTTAACAGTTACACTGAACTTACTGTGGGAACAGATGGTAACGAGCTCCAGTTCAGCGTGGCAGCTGTGGCCAGGAAGACAATGCTCTTCAAGTGGTGGAGTGACTCCGGCAGGTGAGTAGACATGCTGGTGGAGGTGAGTTGGTAGGATGAATGGTCCACTGCCTGGGAGGAGGAGGCTGGGAATCCGCCGCCAAGGATGCCGCCTGTGCACAGGGGAACTGATTCACAAGGTGAGTAGGAATGAGTGCTTACGTGGCAGGCTGGATGGCTTCTTGGACGAGGCAGAAGACGAGCGCTGGCTGTAGCATAGGTAGAAGGCAAGGAACGGTGATGAAGCTCTCCTGGAGCACAGTGAGACATCTCCGTCCTAACCCAAAGGCCAGAGCGGTAGATATAGGAGGCGTCTGATGAGGACCAGGTGTGAGCGCAGCTGATGGTGATAAGCAGAGCGGACCATGACAGTACTCCCCCCCTAACGAGCGCCTCTTGGCGGTTGCTCCAGTCTCCCTGGATGCGTCCGATGAAACTCCCTGATGAGATCCTTATCGAGGACGAAGTCAGGACGCACCCAGGACCTGGCCTCTGGGGCATAGCCCTCCCAGTCCACCAGGTATTGCAATCCACGGCCCTGACGACGGACATCCAGGATCGCAGTCACGGTCCAGGCCGGGCTGCCGTTGATCATCCGCGGAGGAGGTGGTGGCCTGGGGGGGGGGACACAGGGGGCTGGAAGACACAGGCTTGATCTGCAAGACATGGAACGTAGGGCATAAACAAAGGGAGGGAGGGAGACCAAGCCGAACAGATACAGGGTTGATAATGCGGGATACAGCAAAGGGTCCAATGAACCGCTGCTGCATCTTCTTGCGCTCAGCCTTCAGATTAATGTTTTTGGTAGAGAGCCATACCTGCTGGCCTACCTGGTACACTGGGGCTGGGGTCCTACGGTGGTTGGCCACTGCGATGTTGCGCTTCACCGTGCGCTGTAGTGCGGCCCGGGTCGCCCTCCACAGACGTCGACAGCACCTCAGATGTGCCCGGACTGATGGAACAGTGATGTCACCCTCCTCTTCTGGAAACAAGGGAGGAGAATACCCAAGAGAGGCTTGAAACGGGGACATATGTACCTATAGCCAAGGACACTGTCGAGTTGTGGGCGTACTCGATCCAAGGTAGGAGGGAGCTCCATGCTGTCGAGTTGGTAGCCACCACACAGCGCAGCACCGCCTCCAGGTTCTGGTTGGCTCGTTCGCACTGGCCATTAGATTGTGGATGGTATCCCGACGACAGGCTCACCGTAGCCCCAAGGGCACTGCAAAACGACCTCCATACCTGGGAAATAAATTGGGGCCCCCGATCCGAAACGATGTCCAGGGTAATCCCATGAAGACTCACCACATGTTGAACCAGAAGATCGGCAGTCTCCTTGGCCGAGGGTAAACCAGGAAGGGGGACAAAGTGGGCCGCTTTGGAGAACCTGTCAACTAGGGTGAGGACCACGGTATGGTTGTTGGAGGGAGGGAGGCCGGTGACGAAATCCAACGCCACGTGGGACCAGGGCCTGCCGGGGATTGGGAGGGGATGAAGTAATCCAGCCGGTGGGGATGATGGGGTCTTGCCGGTGGCACACTGGGGACAGGCCCGGATATACTCCCCGACGTCCCTTTGGAGGGAGGGCCACCAGAACGATCATTGCAGCAACTCCTCCGTACGTCGTCTCCCTGGGTGGCAGGTGAACTTGGAGGAGTGAGCCCATTGAATAACGTCACCCCGGATGGACGAAGGAATGAACAGTTTCCCTGCTGGCCCCCCGCCTGGGTCCCTTTCCATCTCCTGGGCCTTCAGAACCTTCTCCTTGATCCCCCATGAGATGATGCCCAAGACACAAGGGGCAGGGAGAACAGGGTGGTCTTCGGGCTCCGGCACGTCTGTGGCGAGTTGCCTGGAGAGGGCGTCTGACTTGGTGTTTTTCGACCTAGGGCGATAAGTGATGGTGAAATTAAACTGGCCAAAAAACAGTGACCAGCGGGCCTGGCGGGCATTCGGGCGCTTAGCCTTCCGTGGTGTACTGCTGGTACCTGAGGTGTTTCATGTTCACGGTATCTTTTCTGACATGCAGCAGTTCTCCTCATTCTATTGCTCTCCATCTGGTGGGTCTTATTCTTCTTTGTTCAGACCACTGGTTGAGGGATAGGTGCATGGTAATTCCAGTTCATGGGCAGGATCCTGAAAATAGATCTGAGCAAAAAGTAGTTTTTGACCCTGCTCAGGAAGGCCCGTGCATGTCCATAGAAACCAAGAAACCGGAGCACCCGGAGAAAATCGGCGCTTTGCTTGGCATTTTACACATTTGTAGTGTAGACTGGCATTCTTCAAGGTTACACATTTTTACTGTGTCAGCACCTCCTCATTGCTGAGAAAGCAATGCTTTTGCTTAGTTTCTTTATCTTGAGCAACAATATGAATATGTGCTATGTCTATATGACGTCATATAGACATATCGTTTAGGGTCATCGTAGGACATCATGCATCATAGGATATCATGCAGACATCATAGGCCGTCCTATGATGTGCTCTGTCTATGTGCCATCATATAGACATCATATCTTTATGACGGCATCGCAAGTCCTATGATGCCTGAGATCATAGGACAGCCGGCATTGCAAGTCCTATGATGCCTATCTGTCTATGTGCCATCATATAGACGTCATATCTTTATGACGGCATTGCAAATATCTTTATGATGGCATCGCGAGTCCTATGATGCCTGAGATCATAGGACGGCCTTTGATGCATCATAGGACATCAGGCAGACATCATGGGCCATTTTATGATTTCCTATAAATGTGACAGACACACAGAGACACACAGAGATTTCTTGAATTTATATAGTGATATAGAGAGTGATTTACACTATGGGATGTCTGAGTCTATCTTTTGTCGCCACTTGCACTACGGGTAGCATTACTGTACAAAGACTGCTGTTGTTGTTTTTCCAGCCTTATTCCTTTTTTTATATTATGCGCACCACTGAAGAGAGAAATGCCATTTCAATTCTCCTGTATGTCATGTATGTATAGTAGTATTGACAAATAAAATTTTTGAATCGTTGAATCTTGAATTTTTAAAGTAGTGAATAGCGGATTAAAAAATTGCTGGAATAGAATGATGACCTGAAGGAACCAGATAAGAGTATCATAGACATCATGTAGACATGGAAATCTCACTGTTTGAAGAAGAAGAAGAAGGTTGTTCAGAACTCCTTATAAGAACTCCTTGTACAAAGATATAGCGTGAAGAAGACAAAGAAGAGGTTGCCAACAGAGAAGAATTCTGACTTTTGATATATAGAGTGATGTTTACTGAGTGAAGTACCTGGCGGTAAGGACTACAGCTCTTGACCAGATAGAGAGCCTTTGATGGTCATTTTACATTTGAATCGGTGAATTCAAAAAGGGCCCAAGTCCACACTTTTTCAAAGGGGACTTGGGCCCTTTTTGAATTCACTGATTCATTTGCTGGCAGCCATATTACTTAAGCAAAGAGGTTCCACACTCCACCACAAAACCGAGAAATGCCAGGAGATCCTCCCTGGTCCTGTAGCTGGAGACTGCGCTGCATTTAAAGATGCTCGTGTCCTCTGACTGGAGGTACTCCAGACAGCAGAGGAAGGTTGCATTATTCCACCTCTTGTTCAGTGTTATAGGTGAGTCCTGGATTTTTATGGCTATTTTTGTGCCACATAGAAGTTTGATAAGGGAGTCAACTGTCTTGCGCATCTCGGAGGGAGAAAAACGCCTCGTGGGTAAAATCAGGTCTGTGGTGGACCCCTTCCAGCTACACGGGGTGAGACTGGACATCCTGGCAGATAAGCACATCTGTTGCAAGGTCTGTGGTGGACTTTTGCCAGTCGGTGCATCGTAACATGCACTACACAAAGAGCAGAAATAAACAAACCTATCATCTGGTCAGCCACTGCAACAGATACTGGAGTCAGTTTGTTTTGGCCTGTCCTTGCCACTGATAATACCTCTATCTGTCAAGAATATGTCGCTAGTCCAGCAAAAGCTAGTGGTACTCAAATGCTTTGCAAGCAGTTTCATGAAATGGTCAGTCAGAGAGCAACTCATACCGGCTTGGACGTCGCCCAGGTTAACAAGGTCAGGAGTTCCTGGCAGTGGAAGGCGAATTACAGAGCTGCGTGGAGGAATCTGATCAGACCTAAATGAAACAGTCATTGTCGCCCCTGACAGACTGCTATGATGATGACGTGGCGGTAATGCACCTGTAAGCTGGTTGCCAACCGCCAATCAAATCTAAAAGAAGAAGAAGAAGAAGCAGTGAATAGTGACAGCTCTGTAATCATGACTCTGCATAATGTATACTCTTTAAGGGTCACTGTAACATTATCCCACTTTGCAGTCTAAGGAAAAGCTTGTGGTCAATGTGCATAAGACAATGTTTATAGAGAGCTCCATATCCACCTTATTCCTAGGCCCCATGATGCCTTGCATGAATTATGGTAGCAACTTCCGGTACTAGTTTAGAACGTATGGTTGTCACTGAAAGGGGACACTTTTCCTTTTTAAAAAACAATGACTTTGGCATCAGAAATGCGGGAACATGGGATTTTGTGCATCAAAAACAGTAATATAATCATACCACTTCCCACGACTATCTAGGGATAGGAAGATGACCTTAATAAGTGGCCTGGCAGACAGTATTTCCATTTGTTGCTAATATGCTGTTCTGTTGCTAATTTGCTAATGCTGTAAACAAATAAAAGCTCTGATATCAATGTCTCCACTGCAATAAAGTCGACTGCGAAGAAGATGGATGGATGAATGCTGGACATAATCAAATTTACCTCAGAGCAGACGTAGTCTAGTCAGAGCCACAAAGAACCACAACACCATGCTTGGGCAGTTTAAATTCTGGGTAAAACATCAAATCTGTGACATTCATACAATTGAAAATATACCTGGTGCTGCTGTGTCTGTACCACTGATCACACAAACAATCCTTCAGTTTTCAGTGCATGATCTACTCATTGCTGTTGAAGCCACAGATTTAGCTGTGCTTATCTGTGAGGAGCCTCACACCACGAACACCAACAAGTTCCAGAACTACTCAAAAACATTCAAAAATACAAAAACTACAAATGCTGAAATTAGCTGCCACTTGAGTGCAAAACACAAATGCGGACTATACATTAAAATGAATTTGAAAACTTTAAAAAATGCTATTTTAAATGCCCCCGCTACTCCACTCTTACTGACTGATTTAACACTACGCCAGCTGAAACCGGAAGCTCCGCCCATAATCGTTCCTACAGCGGCACCCCCAGGAATAAGGTGGACAGGAAAACCTTCCCCGGTAAGACAGGGTGTGTCACAGTTTTACCACCTACTCAAAGTAGCCTTTCAGCTGTTGACCAACTGCACTTATTTGCATTATCCTATAAAAACACACTAAACAGAAAACAGCTGGACAAAGAGTGAGGAGAAGTGATGAAGTCTGTGCCAAATTACATGAGAAGTCTGGTGAGTTGTTGCTTTAATGATACAGCTGCATATTTGTTGTGTGATTTATAATTAATGCAATTATTGTATTTCCTTTCTCTTACAAGATGTAACACTTTTTGTTTCTAGTAATTGACTAATATTTTAGCACTTGTTAATATGACTGTAATGTGTTAGTCATTAAATATTTTTATTAAGTCTGCTCATTCTGATCATATGATTTAACTCTATTATGTCCACAGGGAATCAGAGTCATCATGGAGGCATCTGTGATCCTCCTACTCAAGGGTGAGTTATTATTTCTGTGATAATTTGTAAATGATCCATTATGAAACATAAGATAGTCTGATGGCACAGCGATAAAGTATTTAATAGCTCTTACAACTTTATCAAAATAAATATTTGTTGTTCTTGCCTCAAATACATTATTTTGTAGTCCCTGTAAACAGTGATTTTTCTAATGACAACCAAATTGAATTCTGCTTTTATACATTATGTTAGTGTTATAGTTGAGACCTCGTGAAGACCAGAGTCTCCCAAGACCAAGACTAATTTGAGACCACTGTAGGTCTTGGTCTTGGGAGACCCTGGTCTTGGTCTGGTCTCAGTCTGTTCTTGACTACAACATGCATTGCATTTCTACCTGCAACAGTCTGATGATACGTGTCCACTGGTTCTTTTTATGGAAGGAAATGCATTGCTGGACGCATCTAGAGTTGGCAGCCTGAGGTAGAATAACAGCACATGATTGACAAAGTGGAAACCAATAGCCAAAGAGGTATTTCTGGGGAAAGAAACTCATTTGTTCTGCTGCTGACAGCACCTAGACTGCACTTGATTGGTCATGACATCCAGCCACGGGCAGTCTACTACCAGATTTAAGCTCTCAGACATCGTGGTGGACTGCAAATAAACTTTCACAATATCTTTAAAACAAACCAGCCAAGTGTGTTTCAAGAATATTTCAAGCGAGAAATATGAGGTGCAGTTAACAAATCGGTTGTTATTCAAGGTCAAGCAATTGCTGATTTAAATGTTCAGTGTGACACTATAGCCAGCCTCACTGGCATAAAGCTGAAAACATCCAGCTTAATGCCAGTAGCAGGTTTGGGTCACTTGACCCACCACAGCCAAATGCCTTGTGGATACATGGATACCGTTTCCTGACAGCAGGATGGGAACATGGATTGACTATGTAAAGTAGTGACAAGTATTCAAGTAAGAGTGTTTAACTTCTTTACTGCATTAGTGTAAGCTGTTTCATGTCACCTAAAACACTTTTACTATCACATAAATTATATTTAATTGACTTAAAATCCACAACCAAATGTGCAACCCACATCAATTTTGATGTCACACAAGTATTATCAAATATAAAAATAGCTATTTTATCCACACTGGTGAAGAAGTAATGTTAATCTTTTTGAAAATGTTGATGAAATGTTGACATAACTGGTTTGATGGTTGCTTTAATCCTATGAAGCATTATGAACATATCATTGTTCTGGTTGTGGTTCCTTGGTGTTTACTTTGTAGTCATTAGGTTGTCCTAGCGAGAGCAATTATTTTAAATTTCATAATAAACTAGAAAAGCACTCGGAGAGCGCAGACCTCCGCCAAGCGCCACAATTCCCCCCATACAGTGTTTGTGTGTACGTTTTCAGACTCCTTGAGCATGTAAACATATGACTAGCAATTGGATTCACAATGATTATTTGTTTATTTGACAGGGACAGTGCAATAAACACACAATTAATCAATGACAATCAATCTGATAGTGATAGGATTAGTGGTTCAGTAGTAAAAGCATTGCCTCCTTGGCGGAGGTAATAAACTGAAGTGTTGCTGTTGTGTCCATCTCCTCCACTGACGGATGCAAATTGGGTAGACAGCTTGCCGTGGGTTTTATATTATATTGTAACGTGCTGCTCGACATGGCGACGTCCCACCGGGAGGTTCGAACTCACGCCTCCCGCTCCGGAGTCCCGCACTCTACCTGTGTCGCCAATAGGGTCAACCCACTTGGCAAGCCAAATAGGGTGTTCATATTGAGTTCGCTACAATATTTTTTTTGGGGGGGTTGCGCTCCGCGGCAAACGAGAATTTAGAAGCTTCGCCGGCAGAGAGCTCGTTTTTGCGCAGCGCCTATGGCTGGCCGGTGAATTTCTGCCAAATGCGCAGCTCCTATGGCTGGCCGGGGAATTTCTGCCAAAGAATCCGTCGGCGGACAGCTGCCCATGTGAGGTTTTGCAGTTGCGCGCAAACACAGGCACGCTGGCGGGCCCAGGCCAGCAGTGTTTTCCGCGTCCTTTTGTGCCTAAAACGTTGAAGAACGCAGAGTTTGTGTTGCAGACACGACGACCAGCGCCCTCCATTGTGCCTGCGCACATGTTGAAAATGGCTGTATGTCACAGTGTTGAATGAAAAATGCTTTAAAAAATTCCTGTATCCAGACGGTGAACCGGATCACCCCCAAAATTTAATCAGTTCTTCCTTGTACCATTTCCAACAACGCCTGAACGTTTCATGGAAATCCGTCCAAGATTTTTTGAGTTATCTTGCTAACCAACAGACAAACAGACAGACAGACAGACAGACAAACAAACACACAGACAAACCCCGGCAAAAACATAACCTCCTCCTGGCCTTTTCGGCCTGGCGGAGGTAATAAGACTTATTATGTGTGACTATCATAGCCCCCGGTGAGTAGGATATGTTATCCCATCAGTGTTAGCTAGCTAAGCAGTGTTTAAAACATTACTGTTGCATGGTAAGCTATCTAGCTGCAGGCTAATTATTTTGCTGTTGTTATTTCAAACATTATCCTTACTGTTAATAGTCTTGACCCATTTATGGTGAGCATCTCTGTCCACTGTCAGTTACTGTGTGTAAATTGTCTCAGACAAGGTCAAGCTTTTTACAGTAAAGGTTTGTGTCTTTCACACTCTCTTTTTTCCCCAAACTAAAATTTGCCACTAAATTAACATCTGAGAACTGCACACATTCTTACAGCTTTCCTTGGCGTTTTTTCTCAAGCTTGATGTTGTCGTAATGATACTTTATGCTCAAATATATGCTTATATCTGGCAGCTTATTTACTCCCAGTGTTTCATTGACTTGGTCTATACACTCATTTCTAAGTAAAGTACCATAACATGGCATTACAATTACACCTTTTTTCCACAGGTTTCTTTCTGTTTGCTGCTTCTTATGCAAATGTCTATTATTTTATTGAAAACCCTATGACCCATGAAAATGCCCAAGACTACTGTGACCTGAACTACATTAAATTTGCTGAAATACTGAACAGTGCCAATGTTACCAAGATGAAAGACACTCCAACTGGTGGATACACTGGAAAAGCCTGGATTGGGTTACATTCTGAACTTTCAGAGTGGACCTGGGTGAATGAAGAACCAGCCACATACACCAACTGGACCACCACTCTGCCACAATTCTTCGATCATGATGAGTTCTGTGCATCCATATATAAAAGTGGAGAGTGGCACAATGGCAGCTGCACAGAAACTAGACCTTTTGTTTGCTTTGACGGTGGGTACAAACCAAGATTAATTTCTGTTGTGATATTATAATATAACTAATATAAGATGCTAGATTAGTAGGTTTAAATCCTTTTTATCTGTGGCACATCAGAGAGAATACTAACATTTCAAGGAATATATTCATTTATATTGTAAGACAGGAGCTTTTAAAACAAAGCTTTTCAGGAATCTGGCGATAGCTTGTTAATCTTAAGGTAAGACAAGATAAGATAAGATAATCCTTTATTAGTCCCACAATGGAGAAATTCTCATGTGACACTTCTGCTAATGTTTCTTCTGCTTTGAAATAAACTACAAATGCTACAGCTTGGATTCAGGACTTGTAAACCATGTCACCAATAATCAACTCCCACCACAGATCATCCTTTCATCATTTCATGACTCCAGCAATCTCCAGCAGAAGTCTTCTGAATTATGTTTTTATCATTTAATATATTAATTAGTGCTGGGCAACAATTAAAAATCTTATCCCAATTAATCTCCAAATATTTCATGTTAAATCATGATTAATCGTGGTTAAGAGCGGATCCCCCCCCCCCCCCAGTATAATATACCTTAAATGGCATTTTTCAAGTTGGTGAGGATGGACAAATATGCTTGCTTTCTGCAACTGCAGGTTTATTTAAAGTTTCCATGTCAAAAATGAAATAACTATCCAAAATATTCTCCAAAAACACATCATAAGTACTGCAGAAATATTATTATTACCCCAGTTGTTATCTTAGCAGTTGTTATACCTGTTGCATGTCTCACCTCCCTTTTCAATGTGAGTTCCAGTAGTAGAGAGTCCAGTTTGTTTTCTAGGGGGTGGACATTCATGAACAGAATAGATAGAAGTGGTGTTTTCCCAGGGTTAGCCTTAGCTTAGCTGTTAGCGTTTCGAGAGTTAGATTATGCATTGATGTGGTCCGTATGTTGACATAGTATGAGACCGATACCTCAGCAAACTGATTTGAATACCCATAATTAAATAAAAGGAGGAGTTTGAGCCATGATTTGGGCTTTATACATCTGTGTCATTAATTGCCCTGGCAAGGGCAGACTGAAGACTCCAAACTGTGAGTTTTGCACATTTAATAGTAACACACAAAATAACATACATGAACATTTATGGGGAAAGACAGGATAACGGGGAACACCCGGGAAATACAAACAGACGGGGACTCCGTCTGGAAACGAAAGAAGAACCAGAAGACCGCTGCGAGTAGAAAGCCTCGCAGCAGGTCTTAAATAAGGGCAAACAAATGAGATCAGGTGTGGGTACATGAATGAGGAAATAATCAGCACAATCAGTGACAGCTGTGCAGGCCACAAATCAGAGTTTGACAGCAGGAAGTACATGGGGTGCTGTCAAAATAAAAGCACACCGGAATGAATAAATAATGATACAGAGGATGAAATAACACAACCCCAAGAGATACAAATAATGCAATAAATACAAGATGATACACAAATACATAGACAAAACTATAATGACAAAACTAAGAGTACAAGATGACTCATAAATGAACAGAGACAAGTACCTCCCAGAGACAAAATACAGAAATGCAAGAAAATACCCAAACTGAGATAACCATCGACATCAACCCATAATAAATACAAAATAAACAGAGATGCAAAAATACAGAAAAGACTTTAAACTAAACTAGAGGCTGAGCACGGCTCACACCCGTGCTTGGAATCATGACACTGTTTTCAGTCAAGCCAAAGACTGACAGACCCAGTACCTGTATTTCGAAAGTTCTGCTTTTTTCCATTTTGCGATTAATCAGGGTTTTAAAAAATTGGTCACGATCAAAGTTGGATTAATCGTGATTAACTTGATTAATGCATCAATATTAATATTTTGTATATGTGAAATGAGTACAAAACATAGCTTTGTGACTTTTTTGTATAGTTGTATGATATATGGGTTGATATATGGGTTAAAAAAATGTTCAAACAACATCTGGATTTGGCTAAAAAGAGAAAGACTGAAAGTTGTCTTTTCCAGGTCATTGAAAAGATGACTATTTTTGGTTAAATAGAGTCTATTTTCAATAACTATTTTTGGGCAAATTGAAAGGTGATAGAGACAACATCCTAATCTCCTGGCCAGGAGGTCTCACACTTACTATTGCCCCAATGGCTTGGTCAAGACACGTGACATCAACCCACTAATGATGTGGGGTTTTGGACAGTGAGTTATATGTGCAGACTGTCTATCAATGACATGCATTTTTTTAAAAATTATAACCAGCATTTAGCTTATCAGGAGAAGGATTTTTTTAAAAACATTTTTTCCCACTCTGCTGTAAATTATATAGAAAGTTGTTAAGAATTCTTTTTGTTTTATTCCAAAATAAATAAATAAAATATCAGAAAACCAATTGTCAGGCAACCAATGTACTAATTGTCAAATAGAGAGCCTGGAGAACATGTTAAGAATACAGATTTATATTCATAAAAAGGATGAAAAGTAGCTTTTTCTAAATAAAACTTTCATCTCTATTAAAATATCAGGAACGCGAGCTGTGTGACCACTGTTGAAAATAGGAGATGGATGACATTTTTCAGATTTAAACAATAATGATAATTATGCTCATAATTATGCTGATAATTATGATGTATGGTTTGGAGATGGTGGCACTAACAAAAAGACAGGACTTGGTAGAGTTGGAGATGCTAAGATTTTTTTATTGGGAGTGACTAGGAGGTACAGGATTAGAAATGAGTATATCAGAGGGACAGCTCAGGTTGAGCAGTTTGAAGATAAAGTAAGAGAGGCAAGGCTGAGATGGTTTGGACATGTGCAGAAGAGGGATAGTTGATATACTGGACAAAGAATGTTGAAGATGGAGCTGCGAGGCAGGAGGAAAAGAGGAAGACCACAGAGAAGATTCATGGATGTAGTGAAGGAGGACATGGAGACGGTTGGTATTACAGAGGAAGATACAAGGGATAGGGTGAGATGGAGGCAGATGATCCACTGTGGTAACCCCTACAGGGAGCAGCCAGAAGAAGAAGAAGAAGAAGATACATAAATAGATGCTGATAATTGAAAACTATACAAAATGAAAGCACCAAGGTGCTGTACCTCGGTGCCTGTGGCATGGTAGCATGGGCAGTTGTAAAATAGAAACACTCTGACCTCTACTGGCCTGGGATAGTTATTACAATACCTTTCTTTTTGCTGTGGCATTGACAGAAATGATGAGTTAAATTTGTGTTTATTTCAAAAACAAGGTGTTATTTCAAAATTATGGCAAATTAAAAGTCAAGAAAATATGGTCACTCAATTAATACAAGCCTTTAGTTCCACTTATTTTTGACCGGGCGAGCTGAAACAGAGAGGTGGACAGACAGACAGACAGACGGACAGATACACACAGCCACAATCAGACGCACTAACCGATGACTGTATGTCTCAGTTTCACCGAGGCATAAAAATTATGGTCAGATATTCACATTATTATATTATTATTATTTTACATTCACTTTATTTTTCAGCACAGAACAATTTGTAAATATTTGTAATACTTTAGTTCATGAATTAAACTATATACAGTATAAAGCGTGACAGTTTTTTACACTGTTGTAATATGAATTCATTCTTCATCTTTTGGCTGCTTCCTTTACGGGTTGCCACAGTGGATCATCTGCCTCCATCTCACCCTATACCTTGCATCTTCCTCTGTAACACCAACCCTCTCCATGTCCTCCTTCACTTCATCCATGAATCTTCTGTGGTCTTCCTCTTTTGCTCCTGCCTGGCAGCTTCATCTTCAACATCCTTTGTCCAATATATCCACTATCCCTCCTCTGCCCATGTCCAAACCATTTCAGTCTTGCCTCTCTTACTTTGTCTCCAAACCACTCAACCTGGCCGGTCTCCCTGATTGACATGGTTTTATGACCCAGTGACAAAACACAGACTCCAAATAGATTCAGTTAGGTTTATTCAGCATGAAAGTGAATGTTTGTGTGTGTGAATGTAGGCAGGGACTGCAGGGAACAGAGCAGGACACCGTATGGCCTGGCAACCCTAGGAACACACAGAGATGGACAGTTAGTAAAGGCCACCGCTGGAGGTAGACAGTTACGCTGAGGCTTACTGTGAGAGAAGATGGTGCTGGTTCCAGGTACAGCATGATGGCTATGGCCAGGAGGACAGTGTCTTCTGCTGAGAGTGCAGCTCCTGCTGGTGAAGGACTAGGAAGTGGAGGTGTCATGAAGCAGAAGGTATTCTAGTCCCCTGTGCCTGTGCACAGGGGACTAGAAGACAAGGTAAGTGGATTGAATGGGCTTACGTGAGCAGCCGGAGTGATTCCCAGACGACGGTGGAGGCAGGCTTGGGTCAAGGACGACGACAGGCTGTGGTAGAGCATCGGAAGGGCAAATGAAGCTCGTCTGGAGCACAGTGAGACATCTCCGCACTGCAGGCTTGGGCAGCGTGGCAGAAATAGGCTGGGACGTAATGGAGAGCAGGTGTGCGTGCAGCTGGAGATAATGAGCAGAGCAGATCATGACAGTACTCCCCCCCTAACGAACGCCTCTCGGCGGTCGTTCCAGCCTACCTGGGTGCGCCCAGTGGAACTCCCTGATGAGGTCCTTATCCAACATGCAGGAAAGATGCACCCAGGATCTGCACTCCGGACCGTAGCCCTCCCAGTCTACCACGTATTGCAGGGCGCGACCCCGGCGACGAACGTCCAGGATGGCAGTCACTCCCCACACCGGGCTGCCGTTGATCATCCTCAGAGGAGGTGGAGACCTGGGAGGGGGACACAGAGGGCTGGAAAACACAGATTTCACTTGGGAGACGTGGAAGGTGGGACATTTGTGGAGGGAGGGGGGAAGAGCCAGCTGCACAGACACTGGGTTAAGAATATGAGAGATAGCAAAGGGACCAATAAAGTGCTGCACCATCTTCCTGCTCTCAGCCTTCAGATTGATGTTCTTAGTAGACAACCAAACCTGCTGACCCACCTGGTACGAGGGGTCTGGAGACCTGTGGTGGCTGGCCACCAAGGAAGTGTGTTCTGCCGTGCGGTGCAGCACAGCCCGGGTTGCCCTCCACAGTTGGCGACAGCACCTCAGGTGCGCCCGAACAGATGGCACGGCGATGTCACCCTTGTCTTCAGGGAATAAGGGGGGGTATACCCGAGCGAGGCCTGGAAGGGGGACATACCGATGGCCAAAGAAATTGTTGAGTTGTGGGCATACTCAATCCATGGCAGAAGGGAGCTCCAGGATGCTGAGTTGGTTGCGGCCACACACCGCAGCGCTGCTTCCAACTCCTGATTGGTCCGTTTGCACTGGCCATTAGACTGAGGATAGTAACCAGATGACAGGCTCACCGTGGCTCCAAGGGCATTGCAGAATGACCTCCAAACCTGGGAGATAAACTGGGGCCCCCGGTCGGAGACGATGTCCAGGGGGATCCCATACAGTCTCACCACATGCTGAACCAGCAGGTCTGCTGTCTCCCTGGCCGTAGGCAGCCCTTGAAGGGGGACAGAATGGGCCCCCTTGGAGAACCTGTCTACTATGGTGAGCACAACAGTGTGGTTGTTGGAAGGAGGGAGGCCGGTGACGAAATCCAATGCCACATGGGACCAGGGCCTGCCGGGGACCGGGAGAGGATGAAGTAGCCCAGATGGAGAAGACGATGAAGACTTGCCGGCGGCACACTGGGAACAAGCATGGACGTACTCCCCGACATTCTTATGGAGAGAGGGCCACCAGAACGTTCGTCGCAGGAGCCCCTCCATGCGTCGTCTTCCTGGGTGACAGGCGAACTTAGAGGAATGGGCCCAATGGATAACTTCACCTTGGACAGCCGATGAAACAAACAGCTTACCCACTGGTCCCCTGCCCATGTCCATTTCAGTCTCTTGCGCCCTCTGGACCTTCTCCTTGATCCCCCATGACACAGGAGGCAGGGAGGACGGGGTGATCCTCAGGATCCAAGACCTCAGTGGCGAATTGCCTGGAGTGGGCATCCGGCTTGATGTTCTTGGACCCGAGGCGGTACGTGATGGTAAAGTCAAAACACCCAAAAAACAAGGCCCAGCGGGCCTGGCGGGCATTCAGGTGTTTGACTGTCTGAAGGTACTCCAGGTTCCTGTGGTCCGTCCAGACCACGAACAGCTGAGAGGAACCCTCCAGCCAATGGCGCCACTCCTCCAGTGCCAGTTTAACAGCCAGGAGCTCCCTGTCACCAATACTGTAATTGCGCTCCACTGGGGACAGCTGCCGGGAGAAGAAAGTGCACGGTTGCACCTTACCATCCACCAGGGAGTGCTGGGCCAGGATGGCACCCACTCCAGAACCCGAGGCGTCCACCTCCACCAGACGCTGAAGAGCAGGATCCACCTGCACCAGGATGGGGGACTCGGAGAGCTGCTTCTTGAGGTCTGCAGATGCCGCAGCCGCCTTCTCCGTCCAATAAAAGGGTACCTTGGTCGAAGTGAGGCGCGTCAGAGGACGCTGTAGTTCTTGATAAAATGGTGGTAGAAATTTGCAAACCCCAGGAACTGCTGGAGCTGTTTCCTGGAGGAAGGGGTCGGCCACTCCAACACCACCTTAATCTTGCCAGGGTCCGGGAGTATCTCCTTATGAGAGATGATAAACCCCACAAAGGACGTCTTGAAAGCATGGAACTCGCATTCTTCAGCCTTGACATACAGTTGATTCTCCAACAGCCACTGCAGCACTTGCCTCACATGCACCTGGTGTTCCTCTAGAGATCGGGAGAAGATTAAAATGTCATCCAGGTAGACAAACACAAATACACCCAGGAAGTCCCTCAACACATCATTAATAAGCTGCTGAAACACAGCAGGCGTATTGGTTAGACCGAAGAGCATCACCAGGTATTCAAAGTGACCACTAGGGGTCCAAAACCCTGTTTTCCACTCACCTCCTTTGAGGCTCCACACCAGATGGTAGGCGTTGCGAGGATCCAGCTTGGTGAACCAAGATGCCTCTTGGAGAGAGTCAAACGCTGTGTTGAGCAAAGGAAGGGTGTCATCATCATCATCATCATCATCATCATCATCATCATCCTCATCATCATCATCATAGCAGCCTGTCGTGGGCGACAATGACTGTTTCATTTAGGTCTGATCGGATTCCTCCACACAGCTCTGTCCTTAACCTTCTGCTGCCAGGAACTCCTGTCTATGTCCAACTTCTCCAAGTTTCTTTTAACAGTGTCTTTAAATCTGAGCCTTGGTCTACCCTGATTGCGTTTGCCCTCACATAACTGTGAGTAGAGTAACTGCCAAGGGAGATGCTGGTGGTCCATCCTCTCAACATGTCTGAGCCATCTCAGGTTCATCTGTATTAGCATGTCCTCCATTGATGGTAGACCAGCTCGTTTCAACACTTCTATGTTGGTTATCTTGTCTTTCTATGAGATGTTTATTATGGCTCAAAGGAGTCTCATCATGTACGCATGGAGTTTCTTCACCTGCACTCTGTAGACAGTCCAAGTTTCAGCACCATACAATAGAGTAGCCAGTACTGTCGCTCTGTACACTTTGCATTTCAGATGGATAGACACATGTCGATTGTTCCACAGTCTCTCCCTCAAGTTTCCAAACACAGCGCTCGCTCTTCCCATTCTGAGAGATAGTTCATCCTCCAGCCTAGCATTCTCTGAAACAGTACTCCCTAGGTACTTGAAAGTCTTGCACTTGGCTAGTGGCTCTGTACCAATGCTGATCTCTTCTGGTAGTGATGTTGATAATTGGAACTTTGGTGGTTGATAAAGGCACTCTGTCTTCTTGATGTTGATTTGGAGGCTGAATTGGCTAGCTGCTCTTGCAAATTTCTCCACTAAAGATTACATATTTTCCACGCTGTGTGCAACTAGAGCACTGTCGTCGGCAAAGAGCATTTCTCTTACTATCTTTATCGATGTCTTATTCTTGGCTTTAAACTGTGCCATATTGAACAAGTCTGCTTCTTTCCTTGTTTGAATGTAAACTCCTTCCGAAGTGTCTTTGAAGGCCACCTCAAGCATGGCTGCCAGATATACCGAGAAGAGTGTAGGCACCAGCACACACCCTTGTTTCACCCCGTTGCTTACTGAAAAGTCTTTAGATACTGAACCACTCATTGTCATGTTTGCTTTGCTTGCATACCTGTATGGAGTGCCTCAATCAGGCTGACAAACTTCTCTGTACAACCATATTTCTTGAGTACCTGCCAAAGTCCTTGTCGCGAAACAGTACCGAAGGCTTTACTGAAGTCTATGAAGACTACATAAAGCGGCATGTTCTGTTCGATACACTTTTCTTGAACCTGTTTCAAGCAGAAAATCATGTCCATTGTGCTTGTTCCACTTCTAAAGCCGCACTGAGTTTCTGGTAGTACATTCTGCGAGATGTGTTCACTGAGTCTGTTAAGTAGCACACGTGAGAGAATCTTACCAACAGTGGCTAGTAGTGATATACCTCGGTAATTTCCACAATCCTTCCTGTCACTTTTCTTGAACAAAGGCACAATACTTGCATCCTTCCAGTCTTGAGGTACTTTCTGGTCATCCCATATTTCTTGGATGAGCTTGTGCAGGCAGTTGGTCAGCTGAACACCACCAAATTTCCACACTTCTGCTGGAATTCCATCCCTTCCTGGAGCTTTACCATCCTGTGTTGTCCTGATAGCTGCCATTAGTTCATCAAAATTTGATGGTTCATCCAGACTTGCTGGTCGCTGCACTAAAGCTTCTTTAGCCTCTTCAGTGAGATCTCCAGGGTTGTTTAGTAGTTGGTCAAAGTGGTCTGCAAATCTGTCCAGGATCTTGTCTTTCTCCTGCAAAACCGTTTCACCATCCATAGCCTTTATTTGGATCAATCCTCTTGGTTTAGGGCCATAGATTTCTCTCAAACCTGTGAAGAATGTTTTCATGTCCTTCCTGTCTGCTGCAGTTTGAAGTTTCTCCGCTTTTTCATCCCACCAGTTGGACTTCATCTCTCTGGTGTACTTCTGTAGCTCACTCTGAGCCTTTGAGTATTTCTTCTTCTTCGACCTTGTGTTACACTGTAGGTTTTCCTGCCTAGCTGTATTCCTCACTTCTAGTAGTTTCTTCAGGTGTTCATCATGCTCATCAAACCAATCTTGATGTTTCCTCTCAGGGTAGCCTAATACATCACTCACAGTCTGATACACCGTATCCTTCAGTGTTGCCCATTTCTCTTCTATGTCATTCTCTGAGTTATTGCTGTCCCAGTCTTTCAAGTTTTCATCCATTTCCTGTGTAAGTTCTTCCTGCTTCTTTTGACCTTTCAGCGCACTAGTGTTTAGCTTCCATGGTGGCTTCGCACCCATCCTGCAGTGCTGTTTTCATCTGCAAATCCTTAGTCTAGATCTCAGCAAAACATGACCAGTACCACAGTCCGTGCCTTTCATTGCTCTGGTGTCCAATACATCCCTTCTGTCTCTCTGCCTGAATATGATGTAGTCTAATAAGTGCCAGTGCTTGGATCTTGGGTGCATCCATGTCTTCTTGTGTGTGTCCTTGCACTTAAATAGAGTGTTGGTTATCACAAGGTTGTACTCTGAACATAGTGCAAGTAGAAGTTCTCCATTAGCATTGCACTTGCCTACTCCATGACTGCCTAGTACTCCTTTCCATTTCTCGGTGTCCGAACCAGCTCTGGCATTAAAATCTCCAATGAGTATCAGCCTGTCATCAGTCGGTACACGCCTGATAGTCTCACGTAAATCACTGTAGAACTCTTCCTTCACCTCCTCTGTGTTGGTCATTGTTGGGGCATATACACCGATGAGTGTGTCATACATCTTCCGCTGTAGTGGGAGTCTCATAGTCATTATCCTGTCGTTGACTGGCACCGGTTCCTCATCAAGCATTGCTGCTATCTCCTTTCTAACTGCAAAGCCCACTCCTGCTTCTCTCCTTTCTTGAGTTGATCTCCCACTCCAAAAGAAGATGTACCCATGGTCTTCCAAGCTGTCAAATCCAGGCAATCTTGTTTCACTAAGTGCAGCTATGTCTACATTGTACCTCTTCATTTCCAGGGCCACAAGCGCGGTCTGTCTTTCTGTGCGCTGTGATGTTGTTCTGTCCAACAGAGTGCGTACATTCCATTCTGCTACACACAAGGTTGCTGTTTTCCTCTTCTTTTGTCTTCCTGCTCCTAGCTTACTTTTCGCTGCCTGTTGGAGTGTGAACAGATCAGCGCAGACCTTGTAAGCCCGGGCGGCGTCCGAGCCGGTATGAGTTGCTTTCTGATTGACCATTTCATGAAACTGCTTGCAAAGTATTTGAGTACTGCTAGCTTTTGCTGGACTAGCAGCACATTCTTGGCAGATAAAGGTAATATGAGTGGCAAGGACAAGCCAAGACAAACTGACTCCAGTATCTGTTGCAGTGACTGACCAGATGATAGGTTTGTTTATCTCTGCTCGTTGTGTAGTGCATGTCACAATGCACCAACTGGCACAGTCCACCACAGACCTTGTGACAGATGTGGTTATCTGCCAGGATGTCCAGTCTCACCCTGTGTAACTGGGAGTGGTCCACCACAGACCTGTGACAGATATTGTTTTTAGTTCTGCCAGGATGCCCTGTTTCACCCTCCACGCCCTCGGAAGGGCGGGGATGCCGGTTGAGTCACCGACGGCCCGACCCATGAGACAGGTAGTACCGGTTTTCATGGTTATCCAGTAGCAAGCAAGCCAATGCCTGACCTGACTAAAACAAGATTTGTCTTTAATAGTGATGTTGTTCAGCTCCGTGAAATCAATACATGGTCTCAATGAGCTGTCCTTCTTGCCCACAAAAAAGAATCCCACCCCCGCTGCCAAAGAGGATGAATGGATAATGCTAGAACTCAATGATTCCTTAATATATGCTTCCATAGCTGCTCGCTCCAGGGAGAGAGGCTGTACAACCGACTAGACGGAAGTGGAGCTCCAGGACGGAGGTTAATGGCACAATCATACGGCTGGTGGGGGGGAAGGGACAGGGCCTGGGTCTTACTAAAGACGGCTCCAAGGTCATGATATTTGGGGGGGACTCTAGATAGGTCAGGAGGCAGGGCTGTGGGAGCACCCAAGGGCATGGACGGCGAGCAAGCGGCTGATTGGAGACAGGCGCTGAGACAAAACTAACTCCAAGACTTAATACTACCTGTGCGCCAGTCAATTGAGGGATTATGGAGGCGCAACCAGGGGAAACCAAGGATGACTGGGGATGATGAAATCGGTAGTATGAAGAACTGTAACTCCTCCCGGTAATTTCCTGAGATAATGATGGATACTGGAGCAGTTTGCTGGAACACAACGGCCATAGGAGCTTTCGACAGTGCAATCAGCTGCAGCAGAGACTTAACAGGGGAACAGTGAAGCCCCAACCAGGTTGCCAGGTCCCTAGAAATAAAATTCTGCTCTGCCCCTGAGTCAATTAAGGCCTGTGTGGAAATTTCTTTATGTTTGTGTATGAACCGAATGGGAAGAAGGAGTCTAGACAGGGGATTTGGCTGAGGTGAGTCCGTGAATCCCCCTACTGCGACGCACGGACTCCCCCTTTTGGCCAAAGCTGACAAGATGTTACTTCATGCTCCTCGCTCCCGCAATAGAGGCACAACCCTAACTCACGGCAGCGCTGTTTCTCCGCCGGAGACAACCTAGACTGTCCCACTACCATAGGTTCCGGGCTCTCAGAGGAGTCAGAAGGTGGAAGGGCCAATAGGGAAGTTTGAGGGGCGTGACGGTACTGGGCACCTGAGCGACCATAGGATTTGCGTTCCGCTGCCCGTTCCCTCAGCCTATTGTCTAAACTGATGGCTAAGGAAATTAGCTCAGACAGCCTAGTCGGCTTCTCTAAGGGTGCTAGCTCGTCCCGAAGGCTAGGGCTGAGGCTCCTGATGAAAATGTTACAGAGGGAAGCATCCTCCCACCCCACCTCGGTAGCCGCTACCCGGAAATCAACAGCGTAATCGGCCACGGCCTTGGCACCCTGTCTCAAATTTAGCAACCGAGAGGTAAGCACACTGTCCTGGTCTGAATGATCAAACACTCTGTTGAACTCTCCAATGAACTGGCCATAAGTCAAGCTAGCATAGTTACTGTAGCCCTAGCCATTACTGCATAAGGCCAAGCTAGCACTCGCCCCTCCAACAAGTTAATCATGTAGCTTACCTATGGTCAGTTGTGAAATCCTCAGGCACCAGCTGGAAAACAACCTCACATTGCATGACAAAGCCCCTAGCTTCTCCTAGTTTGCCGCTAAAGCGGTTGGGCGTAGGAACGGGGGTTAGCCTAGCAGGGGGTCCCTGTCTGAGTTGGTTAGCTGGAATGCTAGCGGGAACTGAAGAGCTACTGGGGACCGGTAAGGCTTGGGGGTTAGTTAGCTGGTCTAACTGGTCAGTGACATGAGCTAATTGTGTCATTATGGTCTGTTGCTGGTAAGCCAATTGATCTATTCGGATCTCCATGTGATTTATTCGGCACACCAAAGCTGGGTCATTCTGGCGGAGATGCACTGACATGGTTTTATGACCCAGTGACGAAACACAGACTCCAAATAGATTCAATTAGGTTTATTCAGCGTGAAAGTGGATATTTGTGTGTGTGAATGTAGGCAGGAACTGCAGGGAACAGAGCAGGACACCATACGGCCTGGCAACCCTAGGAACACACAGAGAGGGACAGTTAGTGAAGGCCACCGCTGGAGGTAGACAGTTACGTTGAGGTTTACTGTGAGAGAAGACTGTGTTGGTTCCAGGTACAGCATGATGGCTACGGCCAGGACAGTGTCTTCTGCTGAGAGTGCAGCTCCTGCTGGTGAAGGACTAGGAAGTGGAGGTGTCGTGAAGGAGAGGTAGGAATCTGCCGCCAAAGGGAAGAGAGGAGAGTCCGCCCCCTAAAGGAAGAGAGGAGAGTCTGCCACCACGGGACTCCGCCTGTGCACAGGGGACTAGAAGACAAGGTAAGTGGATTGAAATGGCTTACGTGAGCAGCCGGAGTGATTCCTAGACAACGGTGGAGGCAGGCTTGGGTCAAGAACGACGACAGGCTGTGGTAGAGCGTAGGAATGACAGATGAAGCTCGTCTGGAGTGTGGTGAGACATCTCTGCACTGCAGGCTTGGGTAGCGTGGCAGAAATAGGCCGGGACGTAATGGAGAGCAGGTATGTGCGCAGCTCGAGATAATGAGCAGAGCAGATCATAACACTGATATACTCATTTCTAATCTTGTCCCTCCTAGTCACGCCCACTGAAAATCTTAGCATCTTCAACTCTGCCACCTCCAGCTCCATCTCCTGTCTTTTTGTCAGCGCGACTGTCTCCAATCCATACATCATAGCAGGTCTCACTACCGTCTTGTAAATCTTCCCTTTCACTCTTGCTGCTACCCTTCTGTCACAAATCACTCCTGACACTTGTCTCCACCCACTCCACCTTGCCTGTACTCTCTACTTCACTTCTCTTGTGCATTTTCCATTGCTTTGAATGGTTGACCCCAGGTATTTAAACTCATCTACTTTCACTACCACTACTCCTTCCATCTTCACCGTTGCACCTGCCTCCCTCTCATTCACACTCATGTATTCTGTCTTGCTTCTACTGACTTGCATTCCTCTTCTCTCCAGAGCATACCTCCACCTCTCCAGGTTCTCTTCCACCTGTTCTCTACTCTCACTACAGATCACAATGTCATCTGCAAACATCATGGCCCACGGAGACTCCTACCTGACCTCACCTGTCAGCCTGTCCATCACCATGGCAAACAAGAAGGGGCTAGGAGCTGATCCCTGATGTAAACCCACCTCCACCTTGAACCCATCTGTCACTCCAAGATTGTTGTGTTTAGAACATTTAATACTACCTCCACAAGCAGCCCTAATTAGGTTATAAAGTCTGACAGCTGTAGGTAGGAAAGACCTGAGGAACCTCGCCATCATGCGCCTAGGATGGCACAGTCTACCACTAAATGAGCTCCACAGTGTGTTCAGTGTGTCCTGCATGAGATAGGACTCGGACTCCAGCCGAGATGACAGCTTAGCCACCATCCTCCTCTCTCCTATCTCCTCCACTGGGTCGAGGTGTCGCTCCAGAAGAGAGCTGGCTTTTTTGATCAGCCTGTTCAGTCTCTTCCTGTTTGCTACCGTGATGCCGCTTCCCCAGCAGACCACTCCAAATGTAATGGCTGATGCCACCACCAAATTGTAGAAAGTCTTCAGGAGTGCCCCTCACACTCCAAAAAGACCTGAGTCTCCTCAGGAGGAACAGCCTGCCCTGCACCTTCTTGTAGAGTGCACTGATGTTGTGTGTCCAGTCCAGTTTGTTCAGGTGAGCACCCAGGTACTTGTAAGATGTCACCATCTCAATGTCTGTTCCCTGGATGTTTATCGGTGCTATGAGGGTTGTCCACCCCTGCAGCAGTCAACCACCAGCTCCTTGGTTTTCCTAACATTGATCTGGAGGCAGTTCCGTAGGCACCAATCCACAAAGTCCTGGATGAGTCCTCTGAACTCCGTGTCCTCCCCATCGGAGATGAGGTTGATGATTGCAGAGTCATCACAGAACTTCTGTAGATGGCAGTGTGGTGTGTTGCGTGTAAAGTTAGCAGTGTAGAGGGTGAATAGGAAGGGAGCCAGAAATGTTCCCTGGGGGGTCCTGTACTGCAGATGATGGTGTCAGACACACAGTCCTGGGTTCTCACAAACTGTGGTCGGTCTGTGAGGTAGTCCAGGGTCCACGATGGCAGGTGCTGGTCCACCCCTGCACACAGCAACTTGTCCCTCAGGATTACTGGTTGGATGGTGTTGAAAGCACTGGAGAAATCAAAGAACATGATCCTCATAGTGCTCCCAGGCTTCTCCAGGTGGGACAGGGAATGATGTAGGAGGAAGATCACTGCATCCTCGACCCCAATGCCATGCTGGTAGGCAAACTGAAGTGGGTCCATTGCTGGTCTTATCAGGGGGCAGAGGTGGTCGAAGAGCAGCCTCTCCAGGGTCTTCATTAGGTGTGATGTGAGGGTCACTGGTCTGTAGCTGTTCAGGTTCAACCATCATCAGCTACAAAATTTTAAATTTACTATGCAAAAAGAGTTGCAACTTTATGAGTAAAGAGTCACAAATTCACAAGAAAGCAATAGCAATCTAGCGTGAAAAAGTTTTAAATTGTTTTCAAACATTTATAAGGAAATGAGAAAATTTACGAGATAAAACATTAATATTTTGAAGGCAAAACATTGCAAGTTTGCATGAAAAAAGTTTAAATTTTAACACAAAACCATTCCTATTATGAAAGAGGAGAAAATGAAAAATCTCAAATTTAGAATACGTAAATGCATTTACAAGTACAAGATAATGACAAAATAAAAGTACGAATTTGTATGTAAAAGTTATGAATTTCAGAAGTCACAAATCAATAAAAGAAAAGCTGCATATTTAATAAATTTGGTTGCTAATGTTGCTAGACCAGGTTATTCTTATTCAGACATTATTTTCCAACTCTGCAGATTTTTTTTTTAAACAATTGCTCATGGCTCTTTTCATATAGTGCAATTTGCTACCATGTTCATTTCTTATCACCATAGTGCATTTATTTCTTGCATCTTGTCCTCAACAGGAATCAACTACATTTTCAATAACACAATACTAACTTGGAATGAGGCCAGAGACAGCTGCAAACTCAACAATTCAACTTTGGCACTAATCTACAACAGTTCAATGAATAATATGATCAAGACTGTCCTCCCAAATGAAGGAGGGGCATGGATCGGTCTTAATGTGTCTATATTATGGATTTTATCTGACACTGCTGACCTAATCACATTTACAAACTGGTATCCAGGACAGCCTGATATCCAGAGCAACCTCAGCTGTGGAGCTGTAGAGGTGAATGATGGAATCTGGATCGATGAGCCATGTGATGAGAAGTACCCTTTCTTCTGCTATGGAGGTATGAGTCATTGAAGTATTTATCTTATTCTAAAGAAATGGTGAGGTGTGGGAAACAGGTTCACTTTACAAAGCTTTAAAACATAACTATAACATCCAGCAAGGCCTTCGACTAATATGTAAACATTGTGTATTCGCGACCTCTAAATACTACCAAATGCACTGTGTCAAAGATGGTGACACCAACCCTTTACATGGTATTTCCCCATTTCACAATTGCTCAAATCCAGGTTTCACAACCACTTAAATCCAAGCACAGAGGTGGGTGAGGGTATGGTGTTTTAAAACAGACAAAATAAAGGTTAACGGAAACACACAGGAGGCTATCCACTCTAAATCCAGCAACTGACTTGGTCATCAATTTGTCAGTACTGGATGAGAAGCTGATTGAGTGGCGTGCTTAAATGAAATGGCCAGTTAAATGATCTTTTATTAAATATCTTGGTGTTTGTATTGCATAAATCAAGGAGAGTCATTAATGACTTTCCCAGACACAGTGAAGGAAAAAACAGTGGAAACAGCCAAGTCCATGGTTGGTGGCGGTGGTGCTCTCAATCTGCTGCTAAGGTGAGAAGAAGAGCCAAATTAGCAGCTAATCCAGCTAGCTTCCATAGATATCTATAGCTAGTTTGATTTTGCTAGTATCCAAAGCAGTAGACCAGTGTTTGTTAATCGGAGGTCCCTGGAACGTTCAGGTTTCGGTGGGAAATTTTCTAATTTCATTTTTGGTCCAAAAAATTGAAAATAATTTGCCATTGTTGTGCATTGGTGCATAGGTGCCTACAGAATCCATGCACAGTGATGGCAAATTATTTACAATTTTTGGACCAATTAAGAAGTGAAATCAGAAAATTTCCCTTGGAAACCTGAGCATTCCAGGAACCCCCAGTTGACAAACACTGTAGAAGACAATAGTGGGTTTTTATCTTAGACATGTTAGTTGCTAGCCTTACCATGCTAATGGGCATCCTAGCAATGTTAATGGCAAGCCTAAGTATAGTAATAGCAACACACACTGGTAGCTGATCCAATAGGTTGCTATGTGTGTGTTATGATTGGAAGCTTTTAGGGAATCAGTAGGCAAATTCTCCTTCTCTACCACTGGCCTGTCAATCACCTTCTCATTGACCGCCACAGGCACATAAGTGTCCAGGGTTGGCAAATCAATGACCATATTAGTTGCTGGCTAAGGAGTGAGTATAGCCTCCTGTGTGTTATCATTGACTTGCAATTTTTGTTTTACAGCACCTTATAAAAGGGTGAGTTTTTTAAAAAGCCACCCTGGAGACTGTTTGTGTCCTGCTTTGCCCTTTTGTAAGGGCGTTTACTTTTACTTCCTCATTCATAACTTACTTCCAGTTTTGTGTTTAGCTTCTGTTAGCTGTTAAATACACATTTTTAAATGGTTAGGGTTAGGACAATGGTTAGGGTTCGGCACTAAAAATACGTGGTTAGGGAATGGAATTGGATTAGAAAAAAGGTGAAGTTCTAATTTACACAGATTGAAACTGTAACCCTCCAATATGTCACTTCATGTTGGTACTTACATGACCACAGGAGATTGTTGTACGTCAAAACTTATATAGAGAGTGGGTTGAGAAAATATTCAGACCCCCTTCATTTTTTTCATTTTTATGTTGCAGCCTGGTGATACAATAGTTTAAATTCTTTTTTTTATTATTAATCTACATTCATTAGCCCATAATGACAAACTGTAAACAGAATTTTAATTAAAACTGAACCATAAAATGTGCATGAGTATTCATACACTTTGCAAAAATATTTGAAATTTAGCACAGATGCCTCTCATTTCTCTTGATCATTGCTGAGACGAAAGTCTGCTTCAGCCCTTCAGGTGCTTTTTTGCAAACTTCAAGTGGGCTTTCATGTGTCTTGCACTGAAGGGAAACTTCTGTCTAGCCATTCTGGCATAAAGCCCAGATCTGTGCAGGGTAACAGGGATTGTTGTCCTTCTGGAACTTAGTCCAATCTCTGGAGCTCAGTCAAACTGACCATCATGTTATGGTTCACACTTATGCACTTCTCAATTGCTTCCTAAGTTTGACGGGGTGACCCACTCCTGAAAGAGTCCTGGTTGTGCCAAACTTCATCTTTTTCAATATTATGGAAGCCAGTGTGATCTTGGGAACCTTCAGTGCAACAGCAATTTTTGTAGCCTTCCCCAGATCTGTGCATTGCTACAACCCTGTCTCTGAACTCTATAGACAGTTCCTTTGATGTCATGGTTTGGTTGTTGCTCTGATATGCATTATCAGCTGTGAGGCCTTCTACAGTGCATCCAGAAAGTACTCACAGTGCTTCACTTTTTTCCACATTTTGTTATGTTACAGCCTTATTCCAAAAGGTATTAAATACATTTTTTCCTTAAAATTCTACACACAATACCCCATAATTGTCACGCGGTGACCCTCGTGAGCCACCATAAAATGCCAAAAGTCGCCAGTGAGTTTTGCAATGATGTTTTATTAACGAGAACACAAGACATGAACACAAAACTATGAGCCGCTGTGGGCAAAACACTCTATACAGGATGCATGGGATCGTAAGGCTACACCCAGCCACTTACGATCTTAACCGAGAACATGGACATGAATAAAGAAACGAACCTTGACATGAATGTTGATAACACACCAGGAATCTCTCACAATGTCTGACGGTGTTTGATGATACTGCTGCATCAGGCTATCATCAGCACCCGCTATAAAAGCCGGCAGTTAACGAGCCGTAATGCAGAACAGCTGATCGGCTTTGACAGCAGGAAGCCCCACCGAGCGCTGTCACAATAAGAGCCCGGGGAGCCAGAAGGTAATCCACTGCTGTCAAAGCCACCAGAGATGATGTATGGCCCGAGCGCGGATGAGATCGGTGCTCGGGTCATGACAATAATGACAACATGAAGAAAGTTTTTTTTTTTTAGGTTTTTGCAAATTTATTGAAAATAAAAAAACTAAGAAATCACATGTAGCTACATAAGTATTCACAGCCTTTGCTATGAAGCTCAAAATTGAGCTCAGGTGCACCTGTTTCCATTGATCATCCTTGAGATGTTTCTACAGCTTCATTGGAGTCCACCTGTGGTAAACTCAGTTGATTGGACATGATTTGGAAAGCCACACACCTGTCTATATAACGTCCCACAGTTGGCAGTGCAAATTAGACCACAAACCAAGCATGATGTCAAAGGAATTGTCTGTAGACCTCCGAGACAGGGTTGTCCAGAGGCACAAATCTGGGGAAGGGTACAGAAGATTTCTGCTGCTTTGAAGGTCCCAATGAGCACAGTGGTCTCCATCATCTGTAAATGGAAGAAATTTAGAACCACCTGGATTCTTCCTAGAGCTGGCTGGTCGTCTAAACTGAGAGATCGGGGGAGAGGGGCCTTAGTCAGAGAGGTGACCAACAACCCAATGGTCACTCTGTCAGAGCTCTAGCATTCCTCTGTGGGGAGAGGAGAACCTTCCAGAAGGACAAGCATCTCTGCATCAATCCACCAATCAGGCCTGTATGGTAGAGTGGCCAGACGGAAGCCACTCTTTAGTAAAAGGCACATGGCAGCCCACCTGGTGTTTGCCAAAAGGCACGTGAAGCACTCTCAGACCATGATAAACAAAATTCTCTGGTCTGATGAGACAAAGATTGAACTCTTTGGCATGAATGCGAGGCATCATGTTTGGAGGAAACCAGGCATCGCTCAGAACCACGCCAGTGGTGGTGGCAGCATCATGCTGTGGGGATGTTTTTCAGTGGCAGGAACTGGGAGACTAGTCAGGATAGAGGGAAAGATTAATGCAGCAATGTACAGAGACATCCTGGAAGAAAACCTGCTCCAGAGCACTCTTGACCTCAGACTGGGGAAACGGTTCATCTTTCAGCAGGACAACGACCCTAAGCACACAGACAAGATATCAAAGGAGTGGCTTCAGGACAACTCTGTGAATGTCCTTGAGTGGCCCAGACAGAGCCCAGACAGAGCCCAGACTTGAATCCAATTGAACATCTCTTGAGAGATCTGAAAATGGCTGTGCACCGATGCTTCCCATCCAACCTGATGGAGCTTGAGAGGTGCTGTAAAGAGGAATGGGCCAAACTGCCCAAAGACAGGTGTGCCAAGCTTGTGGCATCATATTCAGAAAAACTTGAGGCTGTAATTGCTGCCAAAGGTGCATCAACAAAGTATTGAGCAAAGGCTGTGAATCCTTATGTACATGTGATTTCTTACTTTTTTAATTTTAATAAATTTGCAAAAATCTAAAAAAAAAACCCAACAAACTTTTTTCACATTGTCATTATGGGGTATTGTGTGTAGAATTTTGAGGGACAAATGGATTTAATCCCTTTTGGAATAAGGCTGTACCATAGCAAAATGTGGAAAAAGTTAAGCGCTATGAATACTCTCTGGATGCACTGTATAGAGAGGTGTCTTTCCAAATCACATTCAATCAATTTAGTTTACCACAGGTGGACTTCAAACAATGTGCAGAAACATCTCAGCAAAAATCAGGAGAAATAGAAAGCACCTCAGCTAAATTTCAAGTGTTTTTGCAGTGTCTGAATACTCCATCTGAAAATTGGTCCCACTTTGGCCCTGACCAGAATTGTTATGGTCAAGCGTTGACATGTTGCTTGTTGTCATATGCAGCTTCCAAATCAAGGAAAACAGTGGTGAAGATGACAATCAAGACCAGTGCCAATATGGAACTTAAAATTAACAAGAGCTTGCTGAAGTTGCAGGTAAAGTGTGTCTATAGTGCCTTTATCTAGAGTAAAACTTCTCAGTCAAACACCTTTGACTGAGAGGTTTCTTTCTAACTGCTCACAGATTATCAATCTTGGCCCCCACTTCTCCTCCACTGTCACGCTTAGCAAAAGTGCCCCTCATAGCTGTGTGCTGAGCCCACTCTTGTACTCCCTGTACACACACAACTGTGCACTGACGCTATCATTAAGTTCATGGATGACACCACAGTGGCTGGACTCATAACAGGAAGATGAGTCTGCCTATAGGGATGAAATCCAGCAACTGACAGAGTGATGTTCAGCAAACAACCTCTCACTGAACACTACTTCAGGAGTGTTCTCTGTTCCCTCCTGAAGTATCAGGAGGGAACAGGAAGCTGAACCTGTTCATATTTACATAAATAGGGACTGTGTAAGAGAGTGCACCCCTTCAAATTATTGGGCTCTCCCATCTCAGATGACCTCTCTTGGATGGCAAACACCAGTGCAGAAGAAGAAGGAACAGCAGAGATTACACTTCCTAGGATTACTCAAGACAACAATCTGGATCACAAACTTTTGATAGCCTTGTATCAAGCTGTCATTGACCCCAACCTATAGCATCTCAGTGTGGTAGTCTAGGTGCTCAGCAGGAGACAGGAAGCCCCTGCAACGAGTCATCAAAACAGCACAGAAAATCATTGGCTGCCCCCTGCCCTGCCTGGATGACATAGCCAGTTTGTGATATCTTCGCACTCCGCAAGCCTTAAACATTACGAAGGACTCCATACATCCTGTATATTATGTTTGATCTTTTACCATCAGGCAGACGATACAGGACTGAAAAAGCACACACATCTAGACTCAAAAACAGTTTCTACCCCACAGAACGCTTCCATGCATTGTCATGGTTTGTGTGCTGACTCTGTCGGCACTCGGGCTGTGCAGTAGCTCTCCGTTCTCTCTTCTGGAGTGCTTCTAGACGTTTATTATGACAGCGTCTCAGCGGGGCTTCCGGCTGTCAGTGGAGCCCAGCTTAACAGCCTGATTCCAATCAGCTGATGACCCTTCATCAGCTGATCAATCTATTCAGCCCTATTTAAGGGAGCAGCTCTGTTTGCTCAGGGCTGCGACCTACGCCTGTTTCCCAATCTGGCTTCCCTAACCCCGAAGCCAGTTCTTCCCAGCGTTCAGGTTCCACCCTTGCTGTTCATATGCAAGTGTTTGTCGTTATTTGTGTTTTGCCCCACGAGGCTTGTTATTTTGTCATTGTGCTTTATTTAATAAACGTACAAACTCATGGCTGCTTGCAGCGTCTCACTGATGGCTCATGAGAGCCATCCAGAACATGCATTTCCCAAAAGCCAAATTTCAGATAGCTATTCATCTACTTTAAGTGCAGCATAAATGGTATGTAGCATTTTTTCCTTATTTCTAGATGACCAAAGTGCTTTCCAGATCCTGCTAGACACCCATTCACACACACTGATGGTGGCAGAGCTGCCATACACAGCCACTGGGCTGACCCACCAGGAGCAACTGGGGGTTCGGTGTTTTGCTCAAGGACACGTTAACATGCAAACTGCAGGCAGAGCGGGAATTGAACCTCTGACCCTCCGATCAGTAGTCGGCCACACGACACCTGCGCCACAGCCACCCCTGAAAGGCTGTAGCTATAGCTTTTCTCTCCAATTAGGGTATTTGGTCCAGATTAAGACATTTCAGTGGCCCTTACTGATCAAAATAAATGCATAATAAGGAATATATGCACATCTGCAAGTTGGCTTTTTTGGGGTCATACATGGAACTGTTATGTATGTAGTACTGTGATGATGAGGAAAAAAATCTGTTATATGCTCGTTTTTTTTAACAAACACAACCTTTCTCCTTTAGTTGCATCGGGCACTTGTTAGGCGGGGTATAACACACTTCACACTGACCTGGCACAAGATGAAACTGAGACAGTGATGACACACGGTATGCATGCCTTGGTAGCCTCTCACTAGGCTGTGACAGCTTGCGAATAGTTGGAGATTTAAAAAAAAAAAGCCTTGCAAAGCAAATTAGTGCAAATTTTCACTTGGAATCACACTAAATTGACACATTTGCATAGGTTGTACAAATGCTTCAAGAATGTCACAGGAACTTACTTTGAATTTTGGTGTTTGCATACATTCCAGGTGCATGTTGCATGACATTTCCACAACATGTATGGAAGAAAATTGTGCATTTTGTTTTTTTTGCATTTGCGACTGTCCCGCAATGGCTGTGCAAATAAGCCTGTGCTACACTCTACTTATCTGTGACAATTGTAAAATCAGGACCATATTTCCCCATTCCAGCAGTCATTTTATCATAGATGTCAAGCGAGATCGATTGCAGAGTAGTGCAGTAGAAGTGCACAGACTGCTCTGGGACAAGCTCCGCTTCCTCTGTAGGGGCCCATGGGGCAGGGATAGCAGCCCCCCTATCACTAGCCTTGCACTACAAAAAATGAAATCTTAGGAAAAAATATCTTAAATCAAGGATATGATTCTTGTTTTATCTCTAACAAGATATTTTTTTTCCTGTTGTGCAGTTTTCTGTAAGAAAATTTTACTTGTTTTTGTTAGGATTGCCCCTCTGGGGCAATGACGAGGACCCAAATGTGAGATAAATTTCATACATAATTTATGGTGACAAACAAAACAGAAAACAGAAAATAATGCAGCTCGTGGGCTGAAACAAAACATGGCTTGGCAAGGTTCAGACTACAGGTAGGATACACGGCAGGACAGAAGCGTGAAACATGCCAGACAACAAGGACACCACACAGGACAGAGACTCACATCGACATAAATAGACAACACGGAACAGGTGGGAACAATCAAGGGCAGACGGAGACAGCAGGGAAGTGGATACGGATACAGGTGACATGAAGGACTAAGACAAAAGAGTAAACAAGTACACACACAAGACCCAAGACCCAGCACCCAGGACAGGACTTCATAATGTAACCAAGGATATCAATAATAATAATAATAATGCAACACTACATTTTGCAATATGCATCAATAAAATAAAGACAAAAAACATGCAATAAAACATATAAAAATGTTAGACAAACTTTGTGAGCTGGCATCCACGAGGGGCTAAATGATCCTTTTTAACCTCTGTTTGTCCCCTTTCTTCTTTTGTATTATTTTCTTTGTTTTAGTCGTCCCTTTCACATGTTTTTCCATCAGTCTACGGAGCTTGGCGGCAAGTGGCAAGTGTGATGCGCTGCTTGGGTGGAAATGCGCAGGTAATTAAGGTCGGGCAGAACCTAAGGACAAATAATTAGTTCCGTGTACACTAAAGCTGACCATTAGATGGCATAGTCACGAAGAGAAAGGACAAACAACTAAATGAAGGCATAAATAGGAAGTAAATTAAGAGAGACTGTTACACTCCCACCAAATCACTTGTGATTTTAAGGACAAATGTATTACTTATGAACTAGTGAACAGATCATTAATTAATGGTTAATTATGAACGAGTTATGAATTATGACTGAGTATTGCAATGACAGAGGGAGAGGTGAGGGGTCTTCATTTTGCTTCCAATAGGATTACTGTCTTCTGAATGGGCCTTTCCAAATGGACAGGTTTGGAGATTTGCTTTCCATGTCCATCCAGGGTTGGATCGCTCATCAGTAGTTTCACCTTCCTCACTCTTCCATCCTTACTAGGATACACTTCAATGATCTTGGCCAGTTTCCACTGGTTTCTCGGGCTTATCTCATCTTGTAGGAGGACTATATCATTGATCTTGGTATTTCTGTGTTCTTTAGTCCATTTCTGTCTATTTTGTAGATTTAACAAGTACTCCTTTTTCCACCTTGTCCAGAATGTATTGGCGAGAAGTTTAACACGACGCCATCTCTTCCTGAGATAAAGATCTTCTTTAAGAAACTTTCCTGGAGGTGGGGAGATGATTGTAGATTTCATGGTCAGTATGTGGTTCGGTGTTAAGGGTTCTGGGCTTGATGGATCACATAGCTGGTCAGTAGTGAGTGGCCTACTGTTGATCACTGCCATGACTTCGTAAAGAAATGTCCTTAGAGAGGAACTGTCAAATTGTTTGGCTGATTGCTCCAGGATTGACATCAGTATACTTCTTATGGTGCAAATCTGTCTTTCCCAGACACCACCCATAAGACTTGATGCTGGGTTGTTCATAAGAAACTCGCATTCTTGTCCTCCAAGTGTGGTTTGATTCCTTTCCTTGACTGCTTCAACAAATTCATTTCTGGCGCTGACAAAATTTGTGCCTTGATCACATTTATCTGCCAGACTGCACCTCGAATGGCGATGAATGCATGCAGAGCATTGATGAAGTCGTCAGTTGTCAAATCATCAAGCATCTCAATGTGTACTGCCCTGGAGCACATGCAGGTGATGAACAAGCCATAGCGCTTCAACTCCTTCCTGCCTTCCTTGACATAGAAAGGACCGAAACAGTCCATCCCGCAGTAGATGAATGGCGGGGTGGTCTCCATCCGATCTGCCCGGTACAGCTTCTAAACCTTCTGCACTTGTAAATGTGAGATAGTGATACGGGACGCTTGCGCACACAGCGACCGGCAGCTGGTGGCTTGTCACCAGACTGCAAAACAAATCTACCTACGGGTACAAAATAAGTACAAAAAAAAAAATGGCACAACTTTGCTGCACCTGAGGATCCAAAGGCCATTAGCACATAACTCGTTCATGGTGATCCCTCGTCCTTGATGGCACTTTCTCTCGTGATAATGCTTGACAAGCAATGCTGACACATGGCTGTCTCTTGGCAGGACTGCTGGATGCTTAACATTGGGATGTAAGGCAGCATGTGTGGGGCGTCCTCCGACTCGAAGAATGCCTTGATTATCCAGAAATGGGCATAAATTGTGCAACTTGTTCGACTTGTCTTTGGTTTGCATCACTTTATGATGTTGAAGGGACTTTATTTCTTGTGTGAAAGCTCTTTCTTGAACCATCTTGGTGATTGTCAACTCTGCTTCTCTTCTCTCTTCCAGACTGCTAACTTCACAGGACCTTGGTTTGCGATCCTTTGCTTCTTTCACATAATGTTTTAGTCTGGCAATGGCTTTGATCATTCTTGACCAGTCGGAGAACTTGTGTAGGCGCTCTAAGAGTGACCATTGTTCTTTAGCTTGTGTCTTGTGAACTTGAACTTTCTTGACCTCTGGGCCACTGCTTGATAGCTCTCCCACTTTGATTTCACTGCTGGATACGATTGATTGCCAGAGAAGGTTTGGGCCTGCAAACCAGTTTGAGGCAATGAGTTGCTCAGCTGTGAGGCCTCTCGAGGCATGGTTGGCCGGGTTTTCTTCGGATGCCACATACCTCCACTGTGTAGATTTTGTGCTTTGTTTGATGTGTTCCACTCGGTTTGCAATGAACACATGGAACCTCCTGGCTTCATTGTTGATGTATCCGAGTACAACCTTGGAATCAGTCCAGTATGTTTCTTTTGAGACTTATACTTCAAGTTCCTTTCTTAGCATGTCACCAGTGCGAACAACAACTACAGCTGCTGACAGCTTAAGTCGTGGTATGGTTGTTACTTTGGAAGGTGGATGTCACCACGGGTTGAGATGCCGTCTCGGCACTCAGCCCATGTTTTCCCTCATCCCTGCTTCCCATTGAGCAGCGTCTCAGCTGGCCCCCAGCTGGCAGCATTATGGACGGCTGGGGCCAATTAGTCTTCATCAGCTGGGACGCTGCCAATGAGGATAAATAGGAGCAGCCTCGATGACTCGGGGCTGCGACATAAACACATTGCTAAGCTGAAGCCCCTTCGTCTGGTGTCAGCTTATACTCCTCTTGCAGCATTCCTGTGTTTGTATCCCGCTGTGAGTATGTACGTCTTGTTACCCCCACGTCCGGTACGAGCTGCTTACCTCTGCGCTGTGCAACCTGTGAGTGTACCTCTGCATGAGTATCTGTGCTCTCCTCATCCCTTATCCCTTACCCAAAATAAACCATCACGACTCACTGGCTTGTCCCTGGCTCTGATTGCCCGGCTCCCTAGAGCCGGATATGACAGTATGTTGCAGCCCGAAGAGTTGCCGGCGGCCGTGAGTCGCTGTGGAAATGTACCTTTCTGTCCGGGTGTCAGCGCTGCTAGCATGCCGTTTCCCAGGAGTCACTTCCGGCGCCAGGGCGACGAGCTGAGGTCCATCTTGGAGGCTGTCGACGGGACGCTCTTCACCCTGCACGACGCCTCCAACGCGAGACGCTGGCATCCGGGCCGTGCTGAGGAACTCCTGTACTGTCACCCTCACTCTCTGTACCATCTGGAGGACAGCGCCAGGATAGACGCTGCAGGTACACAGCGAGAGAAGCTCCACGGGGTGGATGGAAATCCCGGCAGGGAGTCGAAGTGGGTGACGTCTTTCCCCGCTTCGGAGTCCCGTTCCTGCCGCCATTCCAGTCCGGGAGTTCGCGCCAACCAGAGGACTTCCCCCGACCTGCGCCACGTCACTCGGGATTCCCTTCAAGGAGCCGCAGCTGACAGCAGTTATGTCCGGGGTTGAGTGGCTGTCGCGAGCTCTACTGTGTTTCCTGTCACCACCTTCAGGCATGTGGCGGCGGCAGGGAGATTGATGGTGTGGACTTCAGGGCTACGAAGCTTTCCCGTGCTCAGCGCCTTCCTCGCCTCGTTCTCTGATCTGGAGCGGCGAATCCTGGGTTTCCCCCTCGCTTCGTTCCCTGGGAATAGCCGCCATCACATCGCCGAGTCACCTCTGCACAAACCTCGTCCGGATCCAGTTCTGGGCTATCGTCAGGACCGTTCCTCCCACGCAGCTGTCATCCCTTCGCCTCGTCAGTGTGGAGACTCTACAGCCTCGTCCCTTGAGCCTCGTTCCCCCGCTGTCATTCCTGGACATTCGGGCTGGCTCACCCCGGCTGTTTTCCCCTCCTCCTCGATGCGCTTCCTGACTGCTGTGTGTGCCTGGAATCCCGGCCTGGTGAGCTCTCTGCTGGAGACAACGCGAGCGATCCTCAGACTAACTCCCGGGGGGTCCTCCGTTATCGCCGGGCGGGGAGAGGAAGAAGCAGAATCCACTACAGCAGGCGATACTCAACCTCCAGGGGGCAGGCAAGTCATTGTTTTTTCACACCTGCTTAATGATTTGCTCTGTCACATCCCTGGAGGAGAAGTTCAGGGTTCGCAGCTCCCTGAACTCTCCCCACCTGCTGTAACTTGTATTCCTAATCCCGCATCCTCTGTGTCTCTCTCCGCCGAGCGGTCCCTGGCTCCGGGTCAACGTGGTGGGATATGGAGAGGGCCTGTGGTTCCGCAGCTACATTGCGGACGGAGGAGGGGGACTGACTGCTGCGTGGAGTCTACGCCGACGACTGAGCGTCCCCGGGTCTCCACGGAGAAGCGGTTCGGTCCAGCGGGACGAGATTCTTCTGGCTTCACGCCGAGTGGATCGTCGGCGGGGTTACCTGAGCTGGAGGGATCTCAAGCTGCGCTGACCATCGTGCTGGCTGCGGGGCCCGACGCGGCTAGATGGGAGCCTGACAACGACCTCCTGACGACGGATCCTGGATCTTTGCAGTCCTGGACGGCGTCAGAACCCGAGATCAGGCGAGTGTTCTCCTTTCTTTTCTCTCTTTTTATCCCCGAGCACTTCAGCCTATCTCCAGGGGAGACGAGCCGGGTGCAGCCGTCCGCTGCGTCTGAGCTCGTCTCGCCAGGTTCTGGCGCTGCCGGTGATCCTGATCCCGGTTCTGTTTTCTCTTCTGAGCCTTCTTCCAGGGTCACCGGCAAGGAGTTGCTGTTCCTCGTGGTGCTGGAGGGTCCGGGTTCAACGTTGGAGGTCGGTTCTGGTGCAGTATTCAACGTGGGTTCGCCCGAGACCCAGTCGGGGTCCAACGTGGGTTTGCCTGAGGCCCGATCGGGGTCCGACGTGGGTGCCGCCCCAGTATTGTCCAGGTCCGGTGAGGAGGTGGCCGTTTTCCTGCGGCCTGACGCTCGCTGCCCTCGTCATCGGCTCTCCCCTGAGCCTCTTCCACCGGGATCCGCTCTGATCCTTCGTCCGTCTCAACAGTCCTGGTAGTTGAGTGATGCGGGTCGACGACCCGACCCACAGAACTTTCGGTTCGGTGATCTGGTTCCCCCCACTGGTCTGTTTCCCTCTGGGCAGCCTGGTTCGGCTGCCGGTGGACTGGATTCCTGGGATCTGGGTCCAGAGTTCGCCGTCCGAACACTTCTCTTCCCCTGATTCGCCAGCTGGACAATGGGCGGGGAGATCTCCGGAGCCATCTCAGCTATTTTTGGACTCTGCCTGCCATGCACCTCGGGTGTCACTTTCTTTTATCGTTATTAAGGTCACTTGGGTGTAGTATTTTGTCCTGTTGGTGGATTCGTATTTATAGTGCTGTGTGTTTTCCATCGCTCATGCTCAGCATTTTTACTTGTTGTACTATGTTTTTAGTCCCGTTTTTGCATTGTAGAGTTATGTTTTGTTTTCCGTAACACCATGCTCTGCAGTTATCCATTTATTCCAGTCACTTTCATTTCTTTAGGTGACTGGGTATTTCTATATTCGTGTGTGTGGGTTTTTCTTTGCCTGCACTCAGTATTTCTCTTTTATGTCCTGTTTGTTCATTATAGAGTCATGTGCCTTGTTTTTCGTAACACCATGCTCTGTAATTGTCTATTTGTTCCAGTCACCCTCACTTTTCTTGGTGACTGTGTGTGTATGTACTTAAATTAGCGCTGTGTATAGGTTCCCCTTTATTTAACCGTACTCAGCATTTTTGCCCTGTACCTTTTAGGTGGTTCTTTTTTCCTTGCTCTGGGTCACGCATGGTTGGTGCTCTCTGGGTAGTATGTAACCGGCGTGCTGACCCAGTTCTTCTCCCCATCTGTACCTGGGTTAATTATTCTGTTTTGTCAGTATTGTATTTGGGTTTTTCTTTCCCGCTACCCTACATTGCCCCATTGGTGTGGTCCTTCCCTTGGCTTCTTCCCCTCCGGTCCGCCTCCCTTCCTCCCACCCTAGGTGGGGGGGGGGGGGGGCTGGGATGTTCCTGGTCATTCAGGAGCCCGACCTTGAGGGGGGGCTCTGTCACCACGGGTTGAGATGCCGTCTCGGCACTCAGCCCATGTTTTCCCTCATCCCTGCTTCCCATTGAGCAGCGTCTCAGCTGGCCCCCAGCTGGCAGCATTATGGACGGCTGGGGCCAATTAGTCTTCATCAGCTGGGGCGCTGCCAATGAGGATAAATAGGAGCAGCCTCGATGACTCGGGGCTGCGACATAAACACATTGCTAAGCTGAAGCCCCTTCGTCTGGTGTCAGCTTATACTCCTCTTGCAGCATTCCTGTGTTTGTATCCCGCTGTGAGTATGTACGTCTTGTTACCCCCACGTCCAGTACGAGCTGCTTACCTCTGCGCTGTGCAACCTGTGAGTGTACCTCTGCATGAGTATCTGTGCTCTCCTCATCCCTTATCCCTTACCCAAAATAAACCATCACGACTCACTGGCTTGTCCCTGGCTCTGATTGCCCGGCTCCCTAGAGCCGGATATGACAGTGGAACTCTTGATCTTCCCATGACCAAGGAACAGTGGACTTCACCAGATGTGCTTACTGCTCTAAGGAAGGCGCACGTGCCGTATCCAGACACACTTGCATCAGAGAAATGATGCAACTCATAGTGCTGGACCCTGAAGCCTGGTGGAATGTAGCATCTCTGAATTTTCACATCTGCAAGGTTCCTGAAGTCAAGAAGCCAAGATTCCCACTGGGGTCGAAGACTGTCAGGTAAGGTGTCATCCCAGCTGAGTTTATCTCCACTAATTTGTTGCAAGATCTGCTTTCCCAGCAAAATAAAGGGTACGATGAATCCAAGTGGATCGAACACTGAAGCCATTGTGGACAGTACTCCTCTTCGTGTTAGTGGGTTTTCCTTTACTGTTACTCTGAAGTGGAACTGGTCTGATTCCACACACCATTGCACTCCGAGTGCTCTCGCCATATGCACTTCACCCAGCGCCATGTCCAGATCCTTGGCGGCTACAGCACATTCTTCCTTTGGAAGCGAGGCTAGAACCTCGGTGCTGTTGGAGATAAACTTATGCAAGTGAAGCTTGCCTGCGCTGCAGAGCTCACGGGCTTCTTTGACGAGCTACATTGCTTGACCTTTGGTGTCAACACTTGCTAACACATCGTCAACATAGAAATTGTTTTTAATGAACTTGACGGTGTCTTCGCTGAAACATCCTTATCCTTCAGTTGCAAGGTGCTTGAGGCCGTAGTTGGCGCGACCAGGGGAGGAAGCCATGCCAAATAGGTGTACTTTCATCCAATAGATGGCAAGTGGGGTTTCAAGGTCACCATTCTCCCACCATAAGAATCTTAAATAATCTTGGTCGCCGGCACACACGTGGAACTGATGGAACATGCATTCAACATCACAGATAACAGCCACTGGGCCTCTTCAGAAACAACACAAGACTCCAAGCAAGGTGTAAGTTAGCTCTGGGCCGGTAAGGAGATGGTCATTTAAGGACGTACCTTGAAACTTGGCAGAGGCGTTGAACACAACGCAAATCTTTCCAGGTTTTTGTGGATGATACACCCCATGGTGTGGGATGTACCAAGCCGGGGTCTTGTCAACGTCTTGCTTTGGGACTCTTTCAGCATCTCCATGAGCAATGATTTCTTCCATAAACTTCTTGTAGTCCATGTAGTACTACTTGTTCCTTCTCAGCTTTCTTTCCAAGCGTTTGCACTTACCACACAAAACATCTTGTGTGGTACCTGTACCAAAGACTTCCCACCCCAAAGACCTGAACAGCAACAGAACAGTGGCCCTGACGTCTCACATGATGAAGACCCTGGAGAGACTGCTCCTTGCTCACCTCCGCCCCCTGGTGGGACCAGCGATGGATCCACTCCAGTTCGCCTACCAGCATGGCATTGGAGTGGAGGATGCAGTGATCTTCCTCCTTCACCGTTCTCTGTCCCACCTGGAGAAGCCCGGGAATGCGGTGAGGATCATGTTCTTTGACTTCTCCAGTGCTTTCAACATCATCCAACCGATGATCCTGAAGGACAAGCTGCTGTGCGCAGGGGTGGACCAGCACCTGTCATCATGGATCCTGGACTACCTCACTAACTGGCCACAGTTTGTGAGAACCCGGGACTGTGTGTCCGATATGATCATCGGTAGCACGGGGCCCCCCCAGGGAACGGTTTTGGCTCCCTTCCTGTCCACCCTTTATACTGCGGACTTCTCACACAACACAACACACTGCCATTTACAGAAGTTCTCTAACGACTGCGATTGTCGGCCTCATCTCCAACGGAGATGGAGCTGAGTACAGAGGACTTATCCAGGACTTCGTGAACTGGTGCCATCGGAACTGCATCCAGATCAATGCCAGGAAAACTAAAGAGCTGGTGGTGGACTGCCGCAGGCAAGGACAAGCCCTCACAGCACCAGTAAACATCCAGGGAACAGACATTGAGATGGTGACATCCTACAAGTACCTGGGTGTTCATCTGAACAATAAACTAGACTGGTCACACAACAGCGATGCACTCTACAAGAAGGGACAGTGCAGGCTGTTCCTATTGAGGAGACTCAGGTCTTTTGGTGTACAAGGGGTGCTGCTGAAGACATTCTACGACACGGTGGTGGCATCAGCCATCGCTTTTGGAGTGGTCTGCTGCGGCAGTGGCATTACAGCAGCCAATAGGAAGAGACTGAACAAACTGATCAAGAAAGCTAGCTCTGTCCTGGGGCAACGCCTTGACCCAGTGGAGGAGATAGGAGAGAGAAGGATGGTGGCTAAACTGTCATCTCTGCTGGAGTCTGAGTCCCACCCTATGCAGGACATACTGAACGCACTGAGGAGCTCATTTAGCAGCAGATTACATCATCCTAGGTGCGCAACCGAGAGGTTTCGCAGGTCCTTCCTACCTACGGCTGTCAGACTGTATAACCTAAGCAGGGCTGCTCGCAGAGATAGCAAAAAAACGTGACGACCTAATAGTATTGAATGCAAAAGACGCAATAGACTTACACAATGGTCCCCTCCAGTATACAACCAGGACAATATCAGTCACTACGGAGGGTGACAATATGTATGGGTACATATTCATACTATGTCGGATAACTAAGTAGACGGTTATGCTGTTTATTCCATCTAGCTACAATGCTCCGCACTGTGTGTATATATATTTATATATTTATGTGTACATATGTGTATTCACTGCTCTTGTTTTTTCTTGTCTTCTTGATTGTTGCTCTGAGTGTTGCTGTCCCTGTGCTGTTGCAATCCTGGAATTTCCCCATTGTGGGACTAATAAAGGCTTATCTTATCTTATCTTATCTTATTTGAGACGATGAATGGCACATATCTTGTTGTCAGGCATGTTGGGCCTTTCACTCTTGAACGAGAGTAGCATCTCATAATGCCCATCCTCTTTGAGTTTAATGCCTTCTTTGATCTTTGTCAGGAATCTGAGATCTTCTTGGGAGATCTTTACATCTTCAAAAGCCTTTTCCACAAAATCTGACTCCAACATTTTGATCACGTCATCAGGTGAGACCATTGCTTTTATCGGAGTTCTGTACACATAATGAACTTCGGTGGTGAGGTTCGAAGAGGGCTGAATACCTGGCACCACTTGCTTTACAATGACTTGGTGACTCACTCCGATAACATCTCCATTATCAAGACATGGATTGCCAAAGCCCACAATACTCCATCCCAGATCACTCCTTTGTGCAAATGGCTAACTTTCCTTGGCGGACACAACTTGTCGGGGAGTAAGAGCTTGAGGACAGTTGTAGCCAATTAGAAGGCCCACATCACAACTTTGGAGTGGAGTAACCTCATCTACGATGTGTTCGAGATGTGGCCATGCCTTTCCTGTACTTGGCATTGGAATATGATCTCGATTTGCTGGAAAAAAGTCTCTTGCATATGTCACTGGCAGGGATATGGTCTTGTTGGAGTAAAACCCTCTTATTTGTAAACCGGATAGCTTGTGACAGGACACAGCTGTGTTTCTTGAGGACATAGTAGTAAGTTTTAGCTGAACTGGTTCACTTTTAGTGTTCAGAGCTGTTGATGCTTCTTTGAGGATAAAGGTTGTGTCACTCTGGGTATCAAGGAGTGCATACACAAGAACTTCACGATCTGGCTCACTTTCGGCTGACACCCATACTGGAATGATGGAGGATGTGTGTGTGTCTTTGACATTCTGCATTACTCTATTAGACGTTGCTTCACTTGTTGTTGGTGTAACACTGTCTTGCAGGACCTCTGTTCTTGACTTTGTCTTGTCAGTGCCTTTCACTTTATTAATCTTTGTCTGAGTTCTTTCTTCTTTAGTTTGATTGTCATGAAGACATGTTGGATGTTTTTTCTTGCATGTATCACAAGTTTCTCTGCTTTCACAATCCTTTGAGTGATGGCCAGACTTCAAGCAACCAAAGGAAAACTTCTCTTGTGCGAACTTGAGTATCTCATTGATGCTCTCATTCATGAACTTCCGACACTTCTGTAAAACGTGACCTGCCTTCTCACAGTAGACACAACTTGCATTGACAACTCTTTCATTTCAGTTAGTTGCTAGGACCTTAGCTCCATGGCTTCTGTTCTTGAGGAGCTTCCTTTCTGTCCTTTCACCTTCACTTGGTTTCAGAGCATGGAGAGATGTTATGGGGTTACATGCAATTTTGGCTTCATGTGAGATGAACTCTACAAACTGGCTGAAACTTGGAAAGGTGTGGCTCGTTTCTTGCGCTTTTGTAACCTGTCTGTTCCACCTTAATGTGAGCCAGTCTGGAAGTTTTGCAAGCATTTTTTGGTTTTCATTGCAGTCATTGAGCACTTCAAGTCTTTTAATCTGTGACATAGCTGCTTGACAGCTACAAAGGAAGTCAGCGAACTCTTGAAGTTCCATACTGCCTTTGGAGCTTATCTTGGGCCATGCACTGAGTTTGTCTTTGAAGACTTTGGTGATGAGGAATGGATTGCCATACCTGTCTTCAAGGACTGTCCACGCTGCATTGTAGGCTGACTCTGTGCCTAGCAGAAAGCAGCTCTCTTTCGCTTTCCTTGCAGATCGACTCACATACTTTCTCAGATAGGATGTCTTCTCTTCAGCTGGTATATTCTTTCTTTCAATGAGTGTCTGAAATGGGATCTTCCAGTTATTGTATCTAAGTGGGTCACCACTGAATACTGTTGGTTCTGGCACAGGAAGATGACTTGCACTGAGGGACTCTGCAAAGGCTCGGACAAGATCTGTAGTGTTTACTTCTTGTGAATGTGTCACGTTTTGTGGTGGGTAACACAGTTTGAGGTGCTGGTCATTGTTTTCAGACTTGACTTCATTTTCTTCGTCCAAATTGTGTTGATGGAGTAAGTTGTATATTTCTTCATCTGAACATTCACTTTGCTCAAACACTTGCTGCCCTGCTTTAGCAGCTTTCAGCTTTTTGACTGTTTCCAGTCACTCCAGTTATCTGCTCTTTGCTTCCAGCTCTCTTTGCTGCCGTGCAATGTCTGCTTCTTGCCTTTCAATTTCCTTTATGTTTTTTCTTGTTCAAGCAGAACTTCCAAGGCAGCTTCGTTAGCCGCAACTTCAGAAGCTGCATCTTGTCTTTTTGAAGAGTGCCTGGATAAATACTTGGATGGGACCTTTGAATGAGAAGAGTGACTTGTGTGGTGAGATTTTACACTCATCTTTACTGAGGCTGCAGACTTGAATACAGACACTGTCTTCTTCCAAATTTCTTTGTCCCCTTGGCTTTCAACCTTTTCAGCCTTTAGGCACCTTTCAGCAGCTTCGATTATTGTCTTTGTCACTGCTTCACATGTGTCTATCCTATGTCTTGTGTCATGGTCAGGAGAGTCAACCCATCTCAACTCATCACAAGCTGTGTTCAGATTTATTGCAGCACTTGAAACTTTAGCAGCATCTTCATTCATCCTTCCACTTCTCATAGCATGTAATGAAACAATGTGCAATTTTCCTTACCTGCTCATCATGCAGCTCTTGGCCCTTTTCTGTCAACTTACGACTTCTTCGGCTCCTTTGTGGCTCTTGTGAGGTAGTGGGGATATTGTCTCTTGTGCCTTCAGCTCCTTTTGGTTGCTCATCTGCACAGAGTTGCTCTTTATCACAGCAGTCTTCACTGACTTCTGAATTGACCCCGAACTCTTCCATTATTTGCTTTGGTTTGTCTGTATTTACTTTAAATGAAAGATTTAACGCAGTAACTTAACGTTGAATTTAGTAATAAAATGGTTAAATGTTAATCTTGTTAAATGTTACTGTCACTTTAATTTAAACAGTAAACTGTCTTATTGTTCTTCAAATGTAACTTAAAGTCAAAACTCAACTCACTGTAAGCTGTAAGCAACTATTACATGTCTTGAATGAACCAGTAATATCCTTACTGTGACTGAGAATCACTGAATATACACAGTATGTAGGTTACTTAGCACAACACAGATGTGCACACTGTATGATGATCAATTCAGCTTCAACAGGAGAAATGTAAATAAAGAAAACTATTTCAATGCAAATATTTCAGTCTTTATTTACAACAGAAACAAAAATTATCTTATTTCTTGTTACAATGTCCTCTTGACTTCATTTATATTTAAATCAAATAATATTAATGAGTCTCTTGTTTAGGGAAATATTCATTTTGGGAACCTGGAATTTCCCGCGGTTGCTGCATCTCGCATTGTGCATTGGGCCATGGCAAGATGGAGGCGCCGCGCTGTTGTTCCTCTCATCCCTGGCTTTGGCATGTCACTCGTCCACCCATGTGTCGGAGCAGAGGAGTTCTCACTGTAGCACCCTCAAGGATTGGCCTACGCATGAGGTTTAGAGTAAAATAGGGTTTATTCTTGTTCTTGACAACCTGTGAGAACTGGTCACAAAAAGAAATACATTAAAATAAATGTAAAACTACATTTTGCAATTTGCATCAATAAAATAAACTAAAGAGATAAAACATGCAATAAAATATATAAAAATGTTAGACAAACCTTGTGAGCTGGCATCCGTGAGGGGCTAAATGATCCTTTTTAACCTACGTTTGTCCCCTTTCTTCTTTTGTATTATTTTCTTTGTTTTAATCGTCCCTTTCACATGTTTTCCATCAATCTACGGAGCTTGGCGGCAAGTGGCAAGTGTGATGCGCTGCTTGGGTGGAAATGCGCGGGTAATTAAGGTCGGGTGGAACCTAAGGACAAATAACTAGTTTCATGTACACTAAAGTTGACCATTAGATGGCATAGTCACGAAGAGAAAGGATAAACAACTAAATGAAGGCATAAATAGGGAGTAAATTAAGAGAGACTGTTACAAATAATAATAATGAAAGCCAAGGATGAAGCAGGAATAAATATAAAACAAGAACATAATGCTAATAATGCTAAGGACCAAGTCTAAACACAAAAAAATCATGCAATAACAAACCCAAGGTGAAGACGTGAGCTGAAAATATAAATTATAAAACAAAGCGAAGACATGGGCCCAACCCACCTTCTGACAGTTAAAATATATTTTTTGATTGTTTTAAGGAAATTTATCCTGTTCTAAGTAAAAAAAAATTCATCCAATGGTGCAAGAAAATTTTACTTATCAAATTACTTAAAACAAGTATAATTTTTTTTTCCAGGACATTTTTACTTCTTTCAAGTAATTTGATAAGTAACATTTTCTTGCTCCACTGGCATATTTTTTTTTTTAACTTAAAGCCAAAGTAATTTGCTAAAAACAAGTAAAAAAAATCTTAAAAGTAATATTGTCTGACAGAAAACAGTCAGACAAGAGAAAATATCTTGTCAGACAAAAAAACAAACAAAAAAAAACCCCAAAACAAAAAAAGAATTAGATCCTTGATTTAAGATATTTTTCTAACAAAGATTTCATTTTATGTAGTGTGCCTTTTTTGCCCTGGGGTGGTATGGTGACATTGTCGGATCCAGCTGTTTTCGTGTGTGCTCAAAAAATATTGGGGCTGTTAACACGTCTCATGCGTGGAATAGCTTGTCCTTTTTCTCTCCAGTCAGTCACAGTTTAGTTTCAAAGGTCCCCAACCCCTTGTAAAGTTGTCTAACTTTTCTCGCACTTCCTGACTCTTGGACACTAAATTGAGAAGGGTTTGAGATGGGTTTGAGACACCTGCGAAAACTCTGCAACTATTTGATTAAGAAATTTGTTAAAAAAATGGGAACACGTTGAAAATTCCTGTGACAAGACAGCAAGGCTCTGCAACTCCATCCATCCTTCTTCTTCCATTTAATCCTTTTCAGGTCGTGGGGGGCTGGAGCCTATCCCAGCATCTTTGGGTGAGAGGCAGGGTACACCCTGGAAAGGTTGCCAGTCCATCACAGGGCCAACACAGAGAGACAGACAACCATTCACTCTCACAGTCATACCTAAGGACAATTTAGAATCCCCAGTTTGATGCCAGTTAACCTAACTTGCATGTTTTTGGCATGTGGGAGGAAACCGGAGAAATCCCGGAGTAAATCCATGCAGACAGGGGAAGAAAATGCAAACTCCATACAGATCACTGTTGGTCAGGGGCTGGGATTGAACCCAGGATCCCCCAGCCAAGGGTCAGTTGCTGTGTTGCCATAGTGCTAACAACTCCGCCACCGCACTGCAGCTCTCCAGAGGAAATTGTGAACCCCCACGAATATTTGGAGATATTTTTGAAACTCCCTCATGAATACCATTCTCCATCTAGTCACAAGCTGTCACAGCCCATTGAGACAGTACCTAAACAAAGACATATACAGTACATACACACATTATGCTGTACATTATCTGAATCTCTATTTTTTGTCCTTCTGTTTGCAGTTGACATTTCCTGGACTTGTGAGAGCATCAGCCAGAAATGTACATCAACATTGCTCGCATCAACACATTTTACTGCATGTCCTTAAGTAAATTAGTGAATTGTTTGAGATTGTTTCCTATTGTAGTTAGAGAGTAGTGTAAAATGCACGAAAATGTTGTAGTTGATGTCAGACCTGCAATGTAAGAATGCAGCAGTCAAAATAATGTCACATGATGCCAATGCAGGAGGTAAGGTTGACAATGACTAGTTATATTCTGTAGAAGTGTCTGTAAAGTGTGGAGGAATTAAATCGCTAACTAGCTGCTGGAGCAAGTAATGTGACCCACAAGCACTACTCAACAGGTGATCGGTATGTAGGTAAACTGCACTGGACAATATTTAATATGGTTACATGTGTGAAATGACCATAGACCTGTTTTTCTATATTATTTATCTATATTAGTTAACTGTTACTAAGCACCTAGCAACAGTTAACTGTGTACATTCGGAAGGGACTTGTCATGAGCCGAGAGCTGGAGGTCTTCGCCAGACTCGGTCTCATGGCTTTTTCCATTTATTTACTTACTGTATGTGCTGCATTTTATGCCTTCTGGGTTTATGTATTCAAGTTTGCCATTTTCCTGTTTGTGTTAATTTTGTTACATTTGTTACTTTATATTTATTTATATTTATGTTTTGGTATGCTTGGATTGTTATTTTATTCTTTATATCTTTACTTACTGGTTGACAGCTGTCAGTGGCGTCAGGTTTCCTGTGGGCGTTGCCCTGTCAGCTGTCAGTTTTGGTTCCCCTCTCTCTCACTGCCCCAGCTGATCCGTATTATGCATCATTGCTTTCTCCTGCCCGTTCAGGTACCCACCCCTGTCATTAATTAAGTAAATGGATTTTGAACCTTATTTAAGGGCTTTACTTTCATTTTTTCTTTGCTGTTGAATTGGTTATTCTCTCTCATCTCCGCCAAAGCCCTGCCTCTCTCTGGTGTGCTACACTTGTAAGTTTTTTCTCTCCCGTTGGTATTTTGTATTTGGAGCACTTTGTTCAACTTTATGTTTGTTGTTTGTTTTTCAATAAATCTCCCAAACTCACAGTACAGCGCATGCGTCTCAATACTCTGCCCCAAAGGGCATTCATGACAGGACTATTTTCTCAGCGGAGCAAAAATAACTGGTTAAACAAATAAAAATCATAGTGTGGCACATATGTTGGGTTCATATTTTCCACAAATGTATTGCTGTATGTTTATTGGGTGCTTCACGTCTCGAGGGACAAAAGGTCTGGATCTGCAGAGGTCTTGCAGGAGATAACGAGGAGGTGTGAGATTTGGCCTTTGTCTCAGAGAAGATGCCCCAGAGGGATTTCCGGATCATCGAAGAATAAGAGACAATGGTGAAAGATCAAAGAGTCGCATTGTGACTGGGATTAAGTACCATGTGACTGTATGTTTGCTAACGCACCATGTGACTTAAGTTTCGATGCTCCAGAAGTATAAGAGTGTGATGTTACATTGTTCTGTCTCTTTTCCTGCTTTGAGAATGCTAGAGTATGTGTTCTGTTAATAAAGCTGAACCTGAGAAATAAAACTCAGCCTCATCATTGAGCACATCCTCTACACTGGTGACCCTACGACAAAGAATGAGCAGAGAGAATTCTCCCGAGCAGAGCTCGGCAGAAGCCAGCCTGATGGCTGCCTCCACACTCCGGCTGCCTGATTTCTGGCAGCATAGTCCGTGCTCCTGGTTTAGTGCAGTCAAGGCGCAGTTCAACCTCCAGAGAATCTCGAAGGACGACACGAAATTCTACCATGTGGTGGCGAAGCTGGACAGCCACACGGTCCAGAGGGTGGAATATCTGGTCAATCACCCACCGGACAGCGACAAGTACGGCGCATTGAAGGACACGTTGATCAGCCATTTCACCCCTTCGGTACAACAGGGAGCAGAGGGGCTCCTAACGTTGACGGAGTCAGAGAACGACAGACCTGCGGACCTGATGGTGAAGATGCTGAGGCTGAAAGACTCCGAGGATGGCGAATTTATTTTCGCCCACCTTTTCCTCCGGACCCTGCCACCAGCAGTGAGAGTGACCCTGGCAGATTCACTCCGATTGGCCAAGTGAGACTACCATGGGCTGAGCAAGGAGGCGCAGCGACTCGTTGACGCCCACAAGCGGAGCGCGGTTTCGGCCGTGGCAGCTGAGCTAGGAACGATGCCCGGAGACAGCTTGGGGCCAGTGTTTGCGGCGCCAGATGCACCGATGACGGTGGCGACAGGTACCAGGCGACGCGGAGCTGATGACCGCCTGTGCTTCTACCATCACCATTTTGCAGAGAGTGCACACAAGTGCCTCCCACCGTGCCACTTCAAGCGTCCGGGAAACGACAAGACCGGGGGCCGGTAGCGGCTGCGACCCTCGGGGAGGAGAACAAGCTGCTTTACCTGACGGATGCACACTCGGGGAAACAATTCCTCGTGGACACGGTTTCCCAGCTGAGTTTCTTCACGCCTACATACACCGAATGGCTGATGCCGTCTAAAGTTCCCTGGGTGTCAGTGTCAGCAGCGAACGGCTCAGCGATTAAGACCTTCGGTGAGAGGACTATGCTTCTATCTTTACAGGGCCGTTCATTTGAGTGGACCTTTATTGTAGCGGCAGTCAGTTTCAACATGTTAGGGGCTGATTTTTTGTGCTCACATGGTTTATTGGTTGATCTTGCTAATAGACATCTGGTTAATGCACTGTCTTTCCATTCTATTCCCTGCACAGCTCGGGTGGCCCCGCCGACTGCACAGGCCAACATCACAGCTGCGGGTGGTAAGTTTCAGGCACTGCTTACTCAGTTCCCAGCACTCACAGTCCCAACGTTTTCGGTGACAGTCGCTAAACATGGCATGGAGCATTTTATCACTACCACCGGGCTGTCCGTTTTTGCAAAAGCTCGGCGCTTGGACTCAGCTAAACTGGCCATAGCGCACGAAGAGTTCGCCAACCTGGAAAAACTGGGCATCATTAGACGCTCTAAAAGCCGCTGGGCTTCACTGCTACACATGGTCCCAAAGGCTGATGGCTCGTGGCGACCTTGTGGTGATTTCCGCAGGTTGAACAACGTTTCAGCACACGACCGCTACCCGATTCCACACATCCAAGATTTTTCAGTTCATTTGGAAGGGGCGCGCATTTTTTCTAAATTAGATTTGGTGCGTGGTTACCATCAAGTCCCAGTGCGCGCTCAGGATATACCCAAAACAGCGGTAATAACTCCTTTTGGGCTTTTTGAGTTTTTGCGCATGCCGTTTGGTCTCAAGGGTGCCGCGCAGACTTTTCAACGCATGATGGATGCAGTTTTACGCGACCTCCCTTTCGTGTTCGTCTACCTGGACGACATTTTGGCAGCCAGCACGTCCGAAGACGAACACGAAAGCCACCTCACAGCGGTTTTTCGGAGGCTGGCAGAGCACGGGTTAATAATTAACCCAGCGAAGTGCCAGTTTGGGGTGGTGCAAATTGATTTTTTGGGGCATCGCGTTTCGCCAGAAGGAGCGGTCCCTCTGCCCGATAAAGTACGCGCAATAACAAATTTTCCCCAACCTCAAACGGTCAAAGCGCTGCAGGAGTTTTTGGGAATGGTTAATTTTTATAACCGGTTCCTCCCAAGCGCAGCGCGGCTCATGCAACCATTGTACACTGCACTAAAAAAACAAAAGCCCACAAATAAGGTCGAATGGTCTCTGGAGCGGGAGCGCGCTTTCGCCCAGGTCAAATCAGCCCTAGCAAACGCGGTTTTGTTAGCACACCCAGTTCCAACAGCCCGCATGGCGTTCACCACTGACGCTTCCGATTTAGCGGTAGGGGCGGTCGTTGAACAGTTTGTGGCAGGGACCTGGCAGCCGCTCGCGTTTTTCAGCAAAACCTTGCGCGATAGCGAGCGTAAATACAGCGCGATCGACAGGGAGCTTTTGGCCCTACACTTGGCCATCCGCCATTTCCAGTTCTGGCTGGAAGGGCGCCGTTTCACTGCGTTCGTGGATCACAAGCCGCTAATGTTTGCGATGGCCAAGATTTCAGAACCTTGGTCAGGCCGGCAGCAAAGGCAGCTAGCCGCGATATCGGAGTTCACCACCGATATCCAGCATGTCGCAGGTAAACATAATGTAGTGGCAGACTGCCTCTCGCGTGCGGTGGCAACGCCAGGACCCATGGGGGCAGACTTTGTAGCTGTGGCCGTGGGCCAGGGCAGCGACGCGGAAGCGCGCGCAGCCCCGGTCCGCGTAGGTTTAGATTATGCTGCCATGGCCGCGGAGCAGGTTAGCGATGCGGATGTGCGCGCGCTCCAGTCAACAGGGTTAAGGCTGGAGCACAGGGTGCAGCAAATTGGTATGCCCCCCCTAATCTGCCATGTCTCCACGGAGACGCCTCGCCCCGTGGTTCCAGTTGCGTGGCGCCGCCGCGTTTTTGACTCGGTCCATTCTCTGGCGCACCTGGGGGTGCGTGCATCGATTAAGATGGTGGGGGAGAAATTTGTTTGGCCCGGGTTGCGCAAACAGGTCAAGGAATGGGCAGCAGCCTGCATGGCGTGTCAGCGAGCCAAAATACACAAGCATACTAGAGCTCCTTTGGAGCCTTTTCACATTCCGGCTAAGCGTTTTTGATCATGTGCATGTTGACTTGGTGGGTCCCCTTCTGTCGTCACAGGGGCACACACACCTTTTGACGATGGTGGATCGCACCACGCGTTGGCCAGAAGCGGTTCCTCTGGCGTCAACCACAGCGGAAGAAGTTGCGCGAGCATTTTTAACAGCTTGGGTTGCGCATTTCGGAGTTCCGTCGGACATAACGTCCGACAGAGGTCCCCAATTTGTTTCCGAACTATGGTCGTCGATGGCCCGCACTTAGGGGTGAAGATACACCGCACTACCGCGTATAACCCCCAGGCTAACGGTTTATGCGGACACTTTCATAGGTCGTTGAAAGCAGCCCTCAAAGTGTCATTTATGGATACAAATTGGGTGGATAAGCTTCCATGGGTTTTATTGGGGTTTCGTTCTGCACCTAAGGAGGATTTGCAGGCCTCCCCAGCTGAGTTAGTTTTTGCACAACCTGTCCGTTTGCCAGGGGAATTTCTTCCCGACAATCCTGCACCAAATTGCCCCCCCCCCCGCTCAGCTGTTGCAGAGTGGCACAGGATCAAACACGCGGTTCATCACAGTTTCCAATGCGTTTTTGTGCCAAAGGCTTTAAAAAATGCGGAGTTTGTTTTTGTTAGACATGATGCTCAGCGCCCAGGTTTGCGCCCGCCTTATGATGGACCTTTCAGAGTGCTGGAAACAGGGGAGAAGCATTTTTTGCTAGATTGAGGAGACAGGAAGGAGTTGATTTGCATAAACAGACTCAAACCCGCTTTTGTTTTGGCTGATGAACACGTGCAGTTGATGAGGGCTCCCCGCCGTGGCAGGCCTCTGAGAAGGCATTCTCCAGAGCCCCCACAGAGATGTGCTAACAGTTCTAATCCACAGGTGCAGGAAGACGCTGCAGAAGTAGCAAAGCCGGCTTACAGCAGATTCGGCAGGAGGTTAAGACCTAGGCAACTGGTGGATTGATTTTTGATATGTGGTAATGTTTTTATGTCATGCATCTCTGATTATGTTTTGTCCCATAGTAGACGTTTGGGGGGGTCATGTGGCACATATGTTGGGTTCATATTTTCCACAAATGTATTGCTGTATGTTTATTGGGTGCTTCACGTCTCGAGGGACAAAAAGTCTGGATCTGCAGAGGTCTGCAGGAGATAACGAGGAGGTGTGAGATTTGGCCTTTGTCTCAGAGAAGATGCCCCAGAGGGATTTCCGGATCATCGAAGAATAAGAGACAATGGTGAAAGATCAAAGAGTCGCATTGTGACTGGGATTAAGTACCATGTGACTGTATGTTTGCTAAAGCACCATGTGACTTAAGTTTCGATGCTCCAGAAGTATGAGTGTGATGTTACATTGTTCTGTCTCTTTTCCTGCTTTGAGAATGCTAGAGTATGTGTTCTGTTAATAAAGCTGAACCTGAGAAATAAAACTCAGCCTCATCATTGAGCACATCCTCTACAATAGTATTTTGTCCTGTATTGCTGTCATATAATAAATCATAATAAATCATGAATATATCATTACAGTGATGTCTTTGGCCTACGACCAAATCACCGCAGTTATATACTGTGTATATTGACACTACATGCCCTCTCATGTAATATTGCTTAAAAATGGACACCATGCTGACATTTATGTGGTGTTTGGATGTGGTGGCTCGCCTTAGGTGACGCCATCATGTGGCGAACTGGCCGTGGCGTGAGACGGCACCACCCTTCTGTATATAATTCAGTGATGTGTTGAATAAAGTAGAATGCAGTTCATGCTCGCTGCCTGCACCTATTTCTTAGACGTAACAATTTACAACAATTGTAAAAAAAAAAAAAAGTGAAATTTTCCTTCCGTAATTCAATGATTCTCTTTAAATTATTTTCCATTTCATTGAAGCTAAGAGTTATAAATTGTTGTACACTTTTGAGCAATAAAGTGTATTTTTACACAATAAGTGCAACTGTTGTTTGTGAGAAATAAACTCCTTTCAAAAATAGATTTATATCTTTGTTATTCATGAGTATTTGTGTTATGTCAAAGGTCATTTAAGGGCATTCAAAACTGTCATAGCAATAAGGAAAACCTTTATTTTGAGAAATGTTTAATTTGAGAATGTTATTGTTTTGGTAACACACACACACACACACACACACACACACACACACACACACACACACACACACACTTTCTACTGCTCCCTATTCGGGTCGCTACAGTGGATCATGGGTCCACTTAGGCCGGATGCCCTTCCCAATGCAACCCTCTCCGTTTACACAGGCTTGGGACCGGTGTTCCGACATTTTACCATACTTATCAGAACGGCCATACCCTGGGTTGCTATGCATGTGTAGTAACAGGAAACATGCTTCCGCCCATAATTTCAGCGTACCCCAGTAGATTTCAATACAACTGATGGACAGCTGATGGAAGGTAAGCAATGCGCATGCGTATAATAAGAAAGGGGCAGACGCTACATCGTAATTGGCTGATCCAAAAATGTGGCATATATCTACAGTTAATAATAATGACAATATTTTGTCACAATTAGTAAAAAAGTAGCAGATTTTTTAAACCATACACTTCCCAAATAAACAAAAAGCAACAATTTTTTTTAAACCATACACAAATAAACAATGTGTATTTACTGTGGATACAGTTATCTATGTTTTTGATATATAATTTGTTTCTTAAATTATATTTGTTACCCACAAAGGATCCCAATGAGCTGCCTTATTCAAGAACTCTCAATTTCTGCCTGAGGCATAAAGCGTTCTATCCACCTTATTCCTGGAGGTGCCTCTGTAGGAACGATTATGGGCGGGACTTCCGGTTTCGGCTGAGGTAGTGTTAAATCAGTCAGCAAGAGTGGAGTAGCAGGGGCATTTAAAATAGTGTTTTTAAAAGTTTTCAAACTCATTTTAATGTATAGTCCACAAATGTATTTTGCATTCAAGTGGCAGCTAATTTCAGCACTTGTAGTTTTTGTATTTTTTGGATGTTTTGACATAGTTCTGGTACTTGTTGCTGGTGTTCGTGGTTGTGCCATAGACTGTATAAATGGAGGCTTCTCACCGGCAATGCGTAAATGATGCACTGAAAACAGAAAAGGACGAACTATAAGCTAAGCTAACGGCTACGTACAGTGAGCTAGTTACCGCCAGTTCCATTTCTTTGTTTTGTAGCTCGGTGTTATTAGGCATCACGTGTCTATTGCTTTCTCCTACTGGAGTGTACACCACGCCACTATGTCTGATGGGGAGTCACCAGACACCAGTATCAGAGAACGCAGCAGCCTTATTTGCCTTATTTGTATAATGTATTCTGGAGTTCTTTGCTTGTGATGTTATCTCTAGTTTGTTCTCACATATTCAGTATTGTTTCTTTGTATGATTTATTTTCCTGTTTTCGTTCAGTGTAGTGTTGTTATTTATATATTTGGGTTTACTTGTCTCCACTTTATTTTTTGCCAGTGTCTTCTTTTTCTTTCTCTCTCGGGGGTTGCCGTTGTCAGAGGCACTGCCAGGTAGTGGGCGGTGCTCCTGTCAAACTGTCAGCCCCGCTTCCTCTCCTCATGACTCACAGCTGATTGTCATTTTCTCCCCAGCCCACTCATGTGATTCACACCGGTTTCTATTTGTGTTTAATTGTTTCAGATCCTATTTAAGGGCTGTTATTTTCATTTCTCTTTGCCAGAATCTTAAGTTCTCTACCCTTGTCGCCACCAGAACCCAGCCCTTGTTCTGGTGAGGTTATTTATAAGTTTACTTTGCTTGTCTTTTTGGATTTTGTGCTCGAGCACTGTTTTGGCCTTCATTTTTTGTTTTCTTTAATAAATTTCACTAACTGCAGTCCTGCGCGTGGTTCTCAACCCCTGGCCCCAAGGGGCAATTCATGACAGAAGATTCCGGACAGTTTGAGACCCAGCGGCTACAGTTCGTGTTAATTTTGTTTTGTTTCACTCTAGCGGCAGCAGAGGCTCGCAGGTTTCTTTATTTTCTCCCCAGTTTTGTTTTTTCACCCAAGGTTTACCATGTCAGTCACCCCAGATTTGCCAATCCTGTGTCTGAGCGAAGCAGAGCGGTGGTGTGTGTATGTCCTGGAGGACATTCTTTTGCAGACTCATGCCTCCTGTACTCCTGAGGCAGCCCAAGAGTGTCTGGAGGGCGTGGTGCAGGTAGTCGAGGCATGCCTCAGCCTGTGGGACCACCCAGAGCTCGCGGACCTACTCCTTTCCATTATTACATTACAACCTATGAGTCACAGGCTGGGGGAGTCTACTCTTTTGTCCGTGAGCGCGCCAATGAAGAGCACATGCCTGTGCCCGCGCCTGCAGACACAGAAGCCTCCAGCCTCTCGCCGCTCTCCGGCGCCAGCTCCACCTCCTCTTCGTGAACACTGGCCCACACCATCGGCAGAGAAGCTGGAGGAGTGCAGGCAGGCCATATTAGTGGAGACAGAGCTCCTACTTGAATATAATGAATATAAGCCATGGCTCCTCCAGGATCTCTCCCAGGAGCTGAAGGAGGTCTCACCGGGTCCTCTCCACCTCTCCAGGAGCCGACGTTGACACCTCCTGCTTCCCGCCGTGGCTCAAAGAAGTCCCGCCGGAAGAGCGCCTCCACTTCCCCGTCAGCTTTTTCTCCTGCTGCTGCTGTCTTTTCCTCCTCCTCGGCGATTCCTCCCATTGCTGAGGGTTCGGCTGTTTTATCCTCGGCTCTGCTCATCGCTGTGGGTTCAGGGGTGGCTCTTCAAGGGTTCCCTGCGAGGCTCTCTTCAACGGACGGCACGGAGGGGGCTGATTCCCAACCTGCTGCAGCAGAAGACATCACAGCCCAGGAGTTCAGGCAAGTGTTTTTTTCTTCTCATCCAATTAAGCATAAATTATCTTGTCTGACTCCTGATGGTGAGACCCAGATTAGGCAGTCCTCTGAGTCCTCACCATCTGCTGCAGCCTCAAACTCTTCACCTGCTCTCTCCGCGTCTCTTCCTCTCCCCCCTGAGTATCTGCCAGACCCTGAATTGAGCTGCCGGATGACGGAGGAACCTGCGGCCCTGGAGGACCTGGTCCCAGTCCCTCAGCCACAGTCTGGGTGGAGGGAAAGTGCTGCGACCGAGCTGAAGCCTGTGCTGATGATGAAGCATTCCGTGGCCTCAGCAGAACAGGATCCAGTGCCAGCAGGAAGCCGACCTCTTGTGTCCACGTTGGGCGAGCCACCTGTGTGGGCTACTTTGTTGGGGAGTCTCGGGACTGCATCCACCACCACACCTGCTGCTGGGGCCGCCACAGCAGTCCGGGCTGGACCTCCAGAGGGCTGGGCCTGAGACGTCATCGTCTGGATCGACGGAGTCCCGGACAGTGGTGGAGCTCGAGCTCAGGCAAGTGCTCTCCTTGGTTTCTGTTGTTTCTATAGCAGAGAGGTCTTGTCTGGCTCTTGGTGGGGAGATCCAGGTGCAGTTGCCGCTCTGCCTGGAGCCTTGGCACGGAGCCGTCTGTCTTGCTACGACCTTCGTCCTCTGCACGTCTGTTTCCACACAGCCCTGCACATCGTCTTAAGGACTCTCCGTTTGCACGTAAGCTCATTACAACTTACCTGTTCTCCCAGGCTCTCCCCTGTGCACAGGTGGATCCCTTTGGTGGCGGATTCCCTTCTCCACGGCAGCGGAATCGCTTCCTTCACCACGCCGCACATCACAGCTCATCGCTGAGTGTGCTCCACAGACGTTGTCTCCCTGGTAGGAGGCCCAAAGCCTAAACCGGCGCCAGCATCAGAACACCTGCAAGTAAGCCCCAGTCAATTATACAACTCACTGTGACAAGGCTGAAACCAACGTCTGTGTTTGGCTCTGTTCCTAGGCTCGCACACCAGTTAAACATCTTAGAGGCTCGAGTGGATCAAATTACTCACCAGCAGCAGGTCATACTGAACCAGTTAGGTCAGATAAACAGCCGGTTGGATCGTCTGGAAGGACAGCGGGCGTTCCCTCCGACTCATAGTAGCAGGCCAGCTCCTGTTAGCTCTCCTCCTATCCAGGCTAGCCCGGGCTCGCTCATTCATCTCATGCCGGTTCCCACTCCCACGTGCTTCAGCGGAAAACTCGGGGAGGCTCGGAGTTTCATTCTCCAATGTGAGACGGTGTTTCAGTGAGTCCCGGGGGACTTTCCCACCGATCACAGCCGAATTGGTTACGTGGCTAATCTGTTGGAGGGGCGAGCGTTAGCATGGGCTTACGCCATTATGGTGAAGCCCAGCTACGCCAATTTAACCGACGCCCAATTCATGCTTGATTTCCACAAAGTTTTTGACCATTCGGACCGTGATAGCATGCTAACCACCCGACTGTTAAATCTTTGTCAGGGTGGTCGGTGGCCGATTACGCTGTCGACTTCCGGGTGGTAGCAGCGGAAGTTGGGTGGGAGGATGCCTCGCTTTGCAGCATCTTCATTTGTAGCCTCCGCCCTAGTCTACGGGACGAGCTGGCCTGCTTAGATAAGCCCGAGCAACTCACTAAACTAATTTCATTAACTATAAGTTTTGATAACAGGTTGAGAGAGTGAGCTGCCAAGCGGAGGTCCTCCAGCCACTCGAGCAGACAGTCACAACGCTCCTCTCAGTCCTCAACCTCGGCGTTGCCTGCGCTAGAAGGCCCAGACGAACCTGAGGCTTTGATAATGGGACGGACCAAACTCTCGCAGGCTGAGAGACAGCGCCGCAGGGAGTTAGATCTCTTTATGTACTGTGGGGATGACCAGCATGAGATTGAGTCCTGCCTGGTTTGGCCAAAAGGGGGGGGGGGGGTCCGCGAGTCCCCCTACAGCAACTCGCGGACGCGTCTCGGCCAAATCCCCTATCAAAATGTCTCCTGCCAATTAGGTTCTGTCACAAGCACACTGAGATTCTCACGCACGCAGTGGTGGACTCGGGGGCCGAGCAGAGCTTTATTTCGGGGAAACTGGCAACCCGACTGGGGCTCCCCTGCTATGCCCTGTCGACTCCCCTCAACCTCGTCACACAGTCAAAAGCTCCTTTGGAGAGAGTGACGCATCAAACAGCCCCTGTCTCGGCGATCATATCAGGCAACCACCGAGAGGACCTTCGGCTGTTTGTGCTTTCCACCTCGGCTGCTCCCATCATCCTGGGTTACCCCTGGCTGTGCCTACATAATCCCACCTTCGACTGACGAACTGGGAGTGTCCTCACCTGGAGCCCTTTCTGCCTGAGTGCATGCCTCCAGTCTGCAGCTTGCTCTCCCTCGGTCCCTCTCTCCTCCCCTGCCCCCCCCCCCCCCCGACCTGTCCAGGGTGCCTCCGGAGTTCCATGACCTTGGAGCAGTGTTTAGTAAATCCCAGGTGCTGTCCCTCCCCCCCCCCCCCACCGCCCATACGACTGTGCCATTAACCTCCGCCCGGTTGCCCCCCTGCCATCAAGCCGCCTGTACAGCTTATCGGCTCCGGAGCTGGAGGATATGGAGGTGTATATCAAGGAATCATTCAGCTCGGGCATCATTCGGCCTTTGTCGTCACCAGTGGGAGCGGGTTTCTTCTTTGTTGGGAAAAAGGATGGTTCCCTCCGCCCTTACATTGACTTCCGGGCCTTGAACGACATCACTATTAAGGACAAGTACACACTACCTCTTTTGGACTCTGCCTTCGACTCCCTCCAGGGGACCTCCTGGTTCACGAAGCTGGATCTCCACAGTGCTTACCACCTCATGCGGATCCGGGAAGGAGACGAGTGGAAGACGGGATTCCGGACCCCCAGCGGCCACTTTGAATACCTCGTCATGCCGTTTGGGCTCACCAACGCTCCGGCCATCTTCCAACGTCTGATCAATGACGTCCTCCGAGATTTCCTCGGGTCCTTCATCTTCGTCTACCTGGACGACATCCTGATCTTCTCCCAGTCCTGGGAGGAGCATCAGGTCCATGTGAGGTGGGTTCTTCAATGGCTCCTGGAGAATAAACTTTTCGTGAAGGGAGAGAAGTGTGAGTTTTACACCGAGAAGACCTCCTTCCTAGGATTCATCATCTCACACAATCAGGTCATCCCAGACCCTGAGAAGGTGAGGGCGGTGGTAGATTCCCCCCCCCCCCCCTTCATCGAGGAAACAGCTGCAGCAATTCTTGGGATTTGCCAATTTCTACTGGCATTTTGTACCTAATTATAGCTCGATCGCCCTTCCTCTGACTCGCCTCACCTCTCCCAAGGTGGCATTCCGGTGGACAGAGGAGGCTGTGTCGGCCTTTGCAACCCTGAAGATGGAGTTCTCATCCTCCCGGGTCCTGACGCAGATGGATCCCGCTCTCCAGTGCTTGGTTGAGGTGGATGCCTCTGACTCGGGGGTGGGGGCAGTGTTATCTCAGCGCTCTCTGGTGGACGGGGTGATCCACCCCTGTACTTTCTTCTCCCGGTGGTTGTCACCCACGGAGAGGAATTATGACGTCGGTGACAGAGAACTTCTGGCGGTGAAGCTCGCGCTGGAGGAATGGCAGCACTGGCTGGAGGGTGCGGCTCAACCCTTTGCGGTTTGGACCGATCACAAAAACTTGGAGTACCTGAGAACGGCTAAACGCCTGAATGCCCGCCAGGCGCATTGGTCCTTGTTCTTTGGGCGCTTCAGGTTACCATCACCTACCGCCCTGGGATGAAGAACGCCAAACCGGACCCCCTGTCCAGGCAGTTCACCTCAGAGGTCTCTGAGGGGCAGGAGCACACCATCCTCCCGGCTTCATGTGTCATGGGTGCCCTCTCATGGGCAATCATGGACAAGGTCTTGAGGGCGCAGGAGGCTGAGCCGGATCCAGGCGGGGGGCCTGCAGGAAGACTGTTCTTTCCATCGTCCGTTCGGGGTGATGTGATCCACTGGGCTCACGCGTCCAAGCTCACCTGCCATCCTGGGATCACTCGTCTGGTGGAGCTGCTTCAGAGATCGTTCTGGTGGCCAGGTCTCCGGATTGACGTCATCAACTACATCCGGGCCTGTCCCCAGTGCGCCACTGGGAAGACGTCATCATCGCCGTCAGCGGGTCTTCTCCATCCTTTGCCGGTCCCTGGAAGACCGTGGTCCCATGTTGCCTTAGACTTCGTAACCGGTCTCCCGGTGTCCAACAGCTTTGACACCATGCTCACCATTGTGGACCGTTTCTCTAAGGCTGCCCACTTCGTTCCCCTACGTGGCCTTCCAACAGCACGAGAGACGGCGGACCTATTGGTGCAGCACGTCGTGTGTCTGCACGGGATCCCCAAGGACATTGTTTCTGATTGGGGTCCCCAGTTTGTGTCCCGCGTTTGGAAGAGCTTCTGCAACGCATTAGGGGCTACAGTAAGCCTGTCCTCTGGTCATCACCCCCAGAGCAACGGGCAGTGCGAGTGGGCCAATCAGGAGCTGGAGGCCGTTATGCGCTGCGTCATCGCTTCCAGTCCGTCATCTTGGAGCAGCCATTTACCATGGATTGAGTACGCTCACATTCTGATTCTGTCATTGGCTATCGGTACGTCACCTTTCAGGGTGTCGCTGGACTACGATCCCCCACTGTTTCCTGAAGAGGAGGGGGAAGTGGCCGTGCCTTCCATCCATGCCCACCTGAGGCGCTGTCGTCGGCTCTAGGCTGCTACTCGCCAGGCCCTTTTGCACACGGCGGAGCACAACACCAGAACAGCGAACCGGCGCAGGAGGCCTGCTCCCCAGTATCAGGTGGGTCAGCAGGTATGGTTATCCACACAACACATAAACCTGAAGGCTGAGAAGAGGAAGCTGGCTCAGCGGTTTATTGGGCCCTTCCCAATTGTCAGAGTAATTAATCCTGTGGCTGTGCGTCTGGCTCTCCCCCCCCTCTCCGTGTTTGTCCTACTTTCCATGTTTCCCAGGTCAAACCCGTGGTCTTCAACCCGCTCTGCCCCCCTCCTAGGGCTCCACCCCCGCCAGTGTTGATCGACGGCGACCCGGCATGTAGGGTCAACTCCATCTTGGATGTCTGCCGCCGGGGTCGCAGCCTGCAGTACCTGGTGGATTGGGAGGGATATGGCCCTGAGTGGAGGTCCTGGGTGTGCCCGTCGTTTGTGCTGGACAAACGTCTCATTGAGGACTTCAACCATGCGCACCCAGGTAGGCCAGCGCCAGGAGGCGCTGCTCGGGGGGGTACTGTCATGACCCACTCTGGGCCGTCCTCTGCCTTAGCTGCATGCACACCTGTGGTTAATCAATCTTGGGCTTTATAGCCCGCTCTGCCTGGAGCCTCGGCATGGATCAGTCTGTCTTGCTACGACCTTCGTCCTCTGCACGTCTGTTTCCACACAGCCCTGCACATCGTCTTAAGGACTCTCCGTTTGCACGTAAGCTCATTACAACTTACCTGTTCTCCCAGGCTCTCCCCTGTGCACAGGTGGATCCCTTTGGTGGTGGATTCCCTTCTCTGCGGTGGCGGAATCGCTTCCTTCACCACGCCGCACATCACAGCTCATCGCCGAGTGTGCTCCACAGACGTTGTCTCCCTGGTAGGAGGCCCAAAACCTAAACTGGCGCCAGCATCAGAACACCTGCAAGTATGCCCCAGTCAATTATACAACTCACTGTGACAAGGCTGAAACTAACGTCTGTGTTTGGCTCTGTTCCTAGGGTTGCCAGGCTGTACGGCGCTCTGTCTTGCCCCCGGCTGCAGCTCGTTCACCAACAAGACATTCACATACCGCATACACGCACCCACACACCTGCTGTTGGAACAATAATGATAATTGAATTGCGCTTGAGCCTGTGTGTGTGTGTGTGTTCCCTGGGTCCGACAATATATCAGTACTAGATTGTTTTTGTAGTTGCTGTGAAGCAAGGATGCTTCTTTTGTGAAGGGGAAGTAATGTAAGAGGTAATTTTGAGAAAACAGGCAGTTCTTTATTTGAGAAGTAATTTTCATGGTTATTCAAATTGAAGTTAATTAGTTTAAATGTTATACTTAAACACTTTAATGAATAATGTGACGTTGGCGAGGTTCACACAAAGAAGAGGAGCAGATGGTTTCGACGAACAGGCTTTATTCACACACACTCTGAGCACAGACAGGAGGGGAGGTCATTCTCCCAGACCTCCGGTTCAATCATGGTTATCCAACACATGACACATCTTGCCCTACTCCTGCCTATAAAACACTGCTGGGTCATTATAACTGTGTTATAATGACACAGCAGTATAATAACACAGTAATAACATTTAACAAACACACAAAATAATGTCCACTGTTGCAAAGCATGCTGGGGAAATCCCTGCTCCCCCCCCAATACAGCCCCGACGTTACACCCCCCCCCCGGACTGGTTTCTGTCCCCAGAAAAATTAAAGTCAAATTCAAAAGTCCAATACGAACTCGTCCAGGTGTCGGGGCGGCCTTCAATACCGACGACCAGCAAGTACAGGCCCCCTAGCATCCATCTGAGTCTCGGTCGGAGAATCTGGTCGGGATGAAAGCTCCGGTTCGATCACTAGCGGGGCGGATGGCTGATATGGGGCGAGATGGTCACGGTGGAGCACCACGACCCGGTCCCTTTTTTTTAGCCTCACCCTGTACACCACATCCGACAGTCTCTGCAGAACCACGCATGGTCCCGACCAGTGGCTCGCCAACTTCGGTGATTGTCCTCTTCTTCTCTCAGGGCAGAAAACCCAGACTCGATCTCCCGGTGCAAAGTCCGTCCCCTGGCAGCGGGAGTCATACGCTCGCTTCTGCCGACCCCCCGCTGCTGCCAGGGCCTCCCGAGCCAGTTCATGTACCGTGTGGAGACGTTCTTTTAAACAAAACAAAATAATCCAACCCAGGTTTTCCCTCCACCTTCGGCTCGGGGGGGGGGGGGGGGGGATACCAAATCCATCGGTGTGCGCAGCTCACGTCCAAACATGAGTACTGCAGGGGTGCACCGAGTAGATTCCTGAGCTGCCGTCCGGTATGCCCAAAAAACAAAAGGCAGATGCAGGTCCCAGTCTCGCTGTCGCTGGTCCACTAGGATAGCGAGCTGGGTGGTGAGGGTCCGGTTGAATCGCCGTCGCTCTGTGGATGCAGCAGGGTGGTCCGGGTTCTTCCGGATGCCCAGCCGCTTGCAGACCTCTCCGAAGACCTCCGCCTCAAAGTTCCGACCCTGATCGTTGTGCAGCTCCTCCGGTGCGCCAAACCGACAGAACATTTCGTCCACCAGCTTTGATGCCGTCGTAGTGGCGCTCTGGTCCGGGACCGCGTACGCCTCTGGCCACTTAGTGAAATAATCCATTGCGACCAGCAGCGTAGCGGTTCCCGCGGTCCGTGGTCAGGAAAGGGCCCAGGATGTCCACTCCTACCCGCTCCATCAGTGCTCCCACCCGGTACTGCTGCAGGGGAGCGTGGGATCGCTGAGTTGGCCCTTTCTGAGCTGTGCAGGTGTCGCAGCAGTGGATGTGGAGCTCCACGTCTTGATGACAACCGGGCCAGTAGAACCGGGCTCGAAGACGCTGCAGCGTCTTTGTCACCCCAAAGTGGCCCGCTCCTACTGCCCCATGAACCAACTGGAGTACGTTGGGCCAGAGTCGAAGAGAAAACAACAGTTGCCAGACGTGCCGCTGCCCAGCTGGAGTCTGCCACTATCGATACACCACGCCCTCGTGGCAGTGGAGATTGGCCCACTGGGAGTGCAGGGCCTTAGTCTCTGGGTCAAGCGCTGACGCAACCTCCCAGGCGGGCCACTGTCCTGCGTCCAGCCACTGCCGAACCGAAGAAATGACTGGGTCTCTATCCTGCTCGCTCTGCAGCTGCTGTGTGCCAAGGACCTCTGTGACGTCATCGCTGGGGGAGGCTGCCCGGTCACCCGAGGAGGGGCTGCGCGTCTCTGCGTTATTTCTGCTCACAGTGGTTTGGAGAGCAGCAGCCCGTGGGACGGCTTGGTCTCGATCTTCAGCCCGTTGGCAGTGACGACACTCCTCTGCCGCACAGGGGTGCCGAGACAGCGTGTCAGCATTGGCACGGAGGCGGCCTGCCCGATGCACAATCTGAAAATTATAATCCTGCAGTGCCTCCAGCCATCTCGCCAACTGTCCATCCGGCTCTTTGAAGTTCAATAACCATGTCAGGGAAGCGTGATCCGTCCTGAGCTGGAACCTCCCCCTGTATACATACGGGCGGAAATGACGCAGTCCTTGAATGACAGCCAACAGCTCTCTGCGAGTCACACAGTAATTCCTCTCGGCTCTGCTGAGAATGCGGCTGAAAAAAGCGACTGCCTGTTCTCCCTGCTCTCCCTCCTGGGATAGCACCACCCCGATGCCCTGGTTGCTGGCGTCCGTGTCCACGGCGGTTCAGGTCAGGATACTGCAGGATGGGGGCTCTGATGAGCGGCGCGCGAAGCTGGGAGAAAGCAGCAGCACAATTCTCACTCCACTGAAACGTGCGTCCTTTCTGCGTCAGCTGGTGCAGCGGGCTGGCGATGGTGGTGAAATTTTTCACAAACCTTCTATAATAGGAGGCCAATCCTAGAAAACTCCTCAGTTCCCCCACATTCCACGGCACTCGCCAGTCTCTCACCACCGCCATTTTTCTGGGTCAGTGGCGACTCCCGCTGCGCTGACAACGTGGCCCAGGAAAGTGGTCTCCCGCCAGAATAGATGGCATTTTCTAGGGTGTAACCATAGCCCCACCTGTCGGATGGCGTCCAGTACCTCTAGGAGATTTGACAGGGCGCTGTCAAAATCAGCTGCATGCACCAGTAGGTCGTCCAAGTAAACAACACAGCGACTCCGGGGCATGTGAGCCAGCACTCGCTCCATCAAGCGTTCAAAGGTGGCCGGGGCGTTGCAAAGTCCAAACGGCATCACTTTAAACTGATACAGTCCCTGCCCAATGGAGAAGGCTGTTTTTTGGTGGGCCTTGGGTGACAGCTCTACCTGCCAATAGCCGCTGCGTAGATCCAGTGAACTGAACCAGCTGGAGCCGGCGATGTGGTCCAGCGCGTCATCGATGCGGGGCAGGGGGTAGGAATCCTTCCGGGTGACGTCATTCAGGCGCCGGTAATCCACACAGAACCGCCACGACCCGTCCTTCTTCTTGACCAGTACCACCGGCGCCGCCCAGGGGCTGCTGGAGGGCTCAATGATGTCTGCCTCCAGCATTTCTCGCACTTTTTGTTCTGCTGCTGCCCGCCTTGAAAAGGGCAGCCGGCGTGGGCGGAGTCGAATCGGCCTGGTCTCACCGGTGTCGATCTCGTGCTGCACCAAGCCGGTCCGGCTGCATTCCTCATCCTTCGCGGCGAAGACACCCATATAACAGTCCAACAGTTCCTGCAGCTGGCATCTCTGTTCCAGGTCCAGCCCGCTGCAGCTCCACTGGAATAATTCCTCGACCGCCTGCTGCGTCTCTGCTGACATGTTGACCCCTCCTCTTGCTTTCCTTGTGTGTGCTCGTGCTTTCTCTGCCCGCGCTGGTGGCGTCATCGTGTCCGGTCCTCGCGGTGGCCCGCCTGGTCCGGTCCTCTCTGGCGGTCCCTCGATTGCGCAGGCCCCTGTGTTCCTTCTCTGGGTTCTGCTGTGGAGCGTGATGGTCTGGTTTCCCAGCTGGAGGGATGGTCCGGCGGTGTCGATCTTCGCAGTCCATGCTGTGAGCAGGTCTAGTCCAATAATACAGGGGTCTTGGATGTCAGCCAGCCAGAACGAGTGTTTTATGTTCTGACCGGCCACCCCCACCATGAGAACTCTCCGCCCCCCCAAACTGGCGTGCTCACCGGTAGCTATGGTGACGCAGTGCTTGGTGGGTTCCCACCCTCGTGGGGCCGTCTCAATCGTGCCCGGCAGCACACCGGGTCAGACCAAGGAGATTGTAGAGCCGGTGTCAATCAGGGCCCGGATCGACGTCTTCTCCATGCTGCACTGTAGATACATCCCTGGCGAGTGTCCAGTTCGGCCCACGTGCGGTGACAGCTCATCAGTTTGTCGTGGGGTGGGTGCAGGGCAGTACCGTGTGATGTGTCCTGGCTCTCCGCAGCGGGAGCACCCTTCCACACGCCGCCGCTGCCGTCTTCTCCGTGGACGCACTGCTGTGGTCTGCCGTAACTCCTCCTCCTCCCCCTCCCCCTCGCTCTCAGCCATGACCTGGAATGTTCTTTGTCTTGGCGTCGACGCTTCGATTGTGCGATTCATCAGCGGCCCCACCCGCGCCGCTTCTGCCACCGCAGTCTCCCAGTCGCTCACGGCGTGGATCCGTACGTGGCTCTGGAGCTGGGCCAGGCAGAGACCTTGGATGAAGTTCCGGAGGGCGAGCTTCTCTACCACCTCTGGTGCGAAATCCGGGTAGCTGCGTCATGTTAGCAGCCGTATGTCCACCACGTAGGCTCCTAGGCTTTCCTGGCTGCTTCGACGGCGGTGGATCAGCTGTTCCTGGGCGTGCTCAGCGTCCGCCGTTCTCCCAAATCGTCTCCGGAGCGCTCCTTGTAGCGCTGGCCAGCTGTAGCGCTCCTCAGGCCAGAGATCAGAGAGTGTGCAGAGAGCCCTCCCTTCCAAGGTCAGTGCGACTTGCACGGCGGTTTCCTCTGGTGACCAGCCGTTTAGCGCAGCGGCCAGCTCAACCTGGACCAGGTAGTCATCCAACAAGGTTTCGCCATTGAAGTGGGGAATCTTGGCCCGCTGCCGGACGGATGGAACGGTCGCCTCCTGATCGATCGCCGCTCCTGATCGTCGTGGAATCGCCAGCCCGTCCTGCCCTGAAAAGGGCATGAAGTGGGGCTGGTTTGCTCTGCTCCGCTCGCTCTGCCTTGAAAGAGGCAGAGGGCGGGGTGCGCTGGCCCCGTCGGGTCCGCCGCTTCGTTCCTCCCTGCGAGCGGCTCCGGGGGGTGGTGTCTCGGCCCCATCGTCCGTCGTCAGCTGAGCGATGAGTCGCTCCAGCTGCTGGATCTCCATTCTGATCCTGGCTTCCATCTGTTCCATCCCCACTCCTGACACCAGTGTGACATTGGCGAGGTTCACACATAGAAGAGAAGCAGATGGTTTCGACGAACAGGCTTTATTTACACACACTCTGAGCACAGACAGGAGGGGAGGTCATTCTCCCAGACCTCTGGTTCAATCATGGTTATCCAACACATGATACATCTTGCTCTACTCCTGCCTATAAAACACTGCTGGGTCATTATAACACAGTTATAATGACACAGCAGTATAATAACTCAGTAATAACATTTAACAAACACACAAAATAATGTCCACTGTTGTAAAGCATGCTGGGGAAATCCCTGCTCCCCCCCCCCCCCCCCGCCAATACAGCCCCGACGTTACAATAATTTAGTTTTGTTTATCTTGTTTTGCTCTTTTGTTATGTTAGTCTGGTAAGAGAAAGTACACAGAATGGGAGAAGACTTTTATCGTGAAGGAGGAGTGACAGAAGGGAAGTGTGGGGAATGTATGGCTGGGAAACGGCTAGTGCAGTTATGGCTTGATATTAAAGTTATGAGAAGAGCTGAAATGGTCTCGTTCTTGTGGCAGAAGTAATAACTTTCAACTACTACCCACGCAACCTTACATATTTTAACAAAATGCATCCGACTTTATTGCGGTGGAGACATTGATATATCGCAGCACTTTTATTTGTTTATAGCATTAGCATTCTAGCAGCGGTGCTAACAAATGGAGCTACTGTCTGCGAGGCCACTTTTTAAGGTCATCTTCTCATCCCTCGATAGTCGTGATAAGTGGTAAGATTATATTACTGTTTTTGAGGTGCAAAAGGCCGTGTTCCCACACTTTTGATGCCGAAGTCATTGCTTTTTAACAAAGAAAAGTGTCCCATTTCAGTGACAACCATACGTTCGAAACTAGTACCGGAAGTTGTTACCATACTGTAATTCACGCAAGGTATCTTGGGGCCTAGGAATAAGGTGGATAGCATCTCTCCAAATCTAATGAATTAAATGTAGTCGGTCAACACCTTCTAATTTAGTGCTTTGACATAACATGTCATTGTGGCACATGTGGAGAATGTTGGACTCCGGTGCTGAAGGTTGTGGGTCTGAATCTTTGTTTAGCACCATTTCGCAGTGTCATCAGTACTACGTTTTTGCTGTCTGCTTCAACTATGGACCTTGTATCTTGGATTTAAACCTTGAGTTCATGGTGAAAAGACCCATGGCCATTTTTAAAAGTAGGAAATATATATAAATATACATACACCCGAAACTACAGACACATTCCGACACACAATGAGAAGCTGAAATTGTATGCTACAGATTGATCTTTTTTAATGTCCACTCCATGGTTCTTTTTGGTGTGTTTCTATTTATATATATTTCCTGCTGTGAGAAATTACTCGATGCAGCTGACGGAAGGCAAGCAATTTTGTAGTTAGTGCCATATTTGCAGTGCAACTGTTATATAACAATATGGAGTTGCATATTTTTAATTTTGTTGTTCCAGTGTATCTGTTATATAGTCAGGTTGCAGTTAATTTAAGAAAATGCCATTGTAGAGCTTAAATGTATTAACAGGTATGTAGGTATGCTATTCTGAAAAAGTATGCTAAACCGATAACTATATCTATTGGTTTGCCATACGGGTGTGGTATTATGAGAAAGTATGGTAAAATGGCAGAACACTGGCACAAGGAGTGCACTGGTTTTGTGCTTCCATCTGTGGCTAGGTTGATGCTATTGTTTTGATAATGTTTCACTGAAATTTGTACAGCATTTAAAATAATTAGTGTAATAGCGTAACAGTATATTTTTAAGTGTGGCCCATGAACTGCAACAAATTTTTTTGTAAAACTGGTTGGTGTAAAAAATAGGCCAAGGGTAGTAATTAACATAACCTGCAAGATTCTTTAAAACCAGGTGAAGAGTCACAGGTAGCAATCAAAAGGGAAACTTTAAAATGAGGATGTTCAAAGAACTTATTTACAACTAGAAAAACACTCGGAGAGCGCAGACCTCCGCCAAGCGCCACAGTTCCCCCCCATACAGTGTTTGTGTGTACGTTTTCAGATTCCTTGACCATGAAAACATATGACAAGCAATTGGATTCACAATGATAGGATTAGTGGTTCAGTAGTAAAAGCATTACCTCCTTGGCGGAGGTAATAAACTGAAGTGTTGCTGTTGTGTCCATCTCCTCCATCTCCAAACTCCCAGGCTGCAGGCGTTGCAATTCATCGCACAACCGCGTACAACCCACAGGCCAATGGGTTATGCGAGCGTTTTCATAGATCACTGAAAGCAGCACTCAGGACTTCACTGACGGATGCAAATTGGGTAGACAGGTTGCCGTGGGTTTTATATTGGGGTTGCGCTCTGTGGCAAAAGAGGATTTGGAAGCTTCCCCGGCAGAGAGCTTGTTTTTGCGCAGCCCCTATGGCTGTCCGGAGAATTTCTGCCAAATAATCCTGCGCCGGACAGCTGCCCGTCTCAGCTTTTGCAGCGTAGCACAAACACAGGCACGCTGCCGGGCCCGGCCCGGCACTGTTTTCCGCGTGCTTTTGTGCCTAAAACTTTGAAGAATGCGGAGTTCGTGTTCGTCAGACACGACGACCAGCGCCCTCCATTGCGCCTGCACACATGTTGAAAATGGCCGTATCTCACAATGTTAAAGAATCCTTTAAAAAATTCCTGTATCCAGACGGTGATCCGGATCATCCCCAAAATTTAATCAGTTCTTCCTTGTACCATTTCCAACAACGCCTCAAAGTTTCATCGAAATCCATCGAAAACTTTTTGAGTTATCTTGCTAACCAACAGACAAACAGACAAACAGACAGACAGACAAACCCCGACAAAAACATAACCTCCTGTGACCTGCGGCCTGGCGGAGGTAATAAAATATGAAGAGTTCCATCCATCCATCCATCTTCTACCGCTTTTCCTGAGGTCCGGGTCGCGGAGGCAGCAGTTCAAGCAGAGAAGCCCAGACTTCCCTCTCCCCAGCCACCTGCTCCAGCTCTTCAGAGAGGATACCAAGACGTTCCCAGACCAGCTGGGAGACGTAGTCTCTCCACCGAGTCCTGGGTCTGCCCCGGGGTCTCCTCCCAGTGGGACGTGCCTGAAACACCTCAAGTGGGAGGCGTCCAGGAGGCATCCTAATCAGATGCCCATACCACCTCAACTGACTCCTTTCAATGTGGAGGAGCAGTGGTTCTACTCTGAGCCTCTCCCGGATGACTGAGCTCCTCACCCTATCTCTGAGGGTGAGTCCAGCAATCCTACGGAGAAAGCTCATTTCAGCAGCTTGTATCCGCGATCTTGTTCTTTCGGTCATTACCCAAAGCTCATGACCATAGGTGAGAGTAGGAATGTAGATTGACTGGTAAATCAACAGCTTTGCCTTAGAACTAAGCTCCCTCTTCGCCACAACAGACTGGTACAACGTCTGCATCACTGCAGATGCTGCTCCAATCCGTCTGTCAATCTCTGGCTCCATTCTCCCCTCACTCGAGAACAAGACCCCAAGATACTTAAACTCCTCCACTTGGAGCAGAAGCCTGTCCCCAACCCAGAGAGGACAATCCACCTTTTTCCAGCTGAGGACCATGGACTCCGACTTGGAGGTGCTGATTCTCATCCCAACTGCTTCACACTCAGCGGTAAACCGTCCCAGCAAGAGCTGTAGGTCATTTCTGGATGAAGCCAGCAGGACAACATCATCTGCAAGCAACAGAGATGAGATCCTTTGATCACCAAGCATGACACCCTCCATTCCCTGGCTGCGCCTAGAAATCCTGTCCATAAAAATTATGAACAGGATCAGTGATAAAGGGCAGCCCTGGCGGAGTCCAACTCTCACTGGGAATGAATCCGACCGAGTGTTGGCAATACGAACCAAACTCTCACAACGGTCATACAGAGACTGAATAGCTTGTAATAACAAGCCCGATACCCCATACTCCCGAAGCACCACCCACAAAAAACCATGAGGGACGTGATCAAATGCCTTCTCCAAGTCCACAAAACACATGTAAACTGGTTGGGCAAACTCCCACGAACCCTCAAGAATTCTCGAGAGGGTAAAGAGCTGGTCCAATGTGCCACGGCCAGGACGAAAACCACATTGCTCCTCCTGAATCCGAGGTTCGACCAACGGCCGGACTCTCCTCTCCAGTACCTTGGCATAGACCTTCCCAGGGAGGCTGAGGAGTGTGATTCCTCTAAAGTTGGAGCACACCCTCCAGTCCCCTTTTTTGAAGAGAGGAACCACCACCCCAGTTTGCCATGCCAAAGGCACTGCCCCCGACCTCCACGCAATGTTGCAGAGGCGTGTCAACCATGACAGCCCTACAACATCCAGGGCCTTGAGGTACTCAGGGTGAATCTCGTCCACCCCCGGGGCCCGGCCACCAAGGAGATTTTTAACCACCTTGGCAACCTCAGCTCCTGTGATAGGTGAGTCATCCCCCTTGTCCCCAAACCCTGCTTCCTCTGTGGAAGGCGTATCAGTGGGATTGATGAAGAGTTCCTTTGGAAAAACAGAGAAGTCCCTTTTTTTTTAACAATGACAAAAACAACTTTGTCTGTCTCAAAACATCTGTTTTTGCAAAAAAGTTGTTTTTCACATTGTTAAAAAAATTGGACTTACCTGTTTTTTGCAAAGGAACACTTCATATGTACAACAAATACGCACTTAAATAAAAAGCCTAAACTAAAGCTAAGAATTAAAATAAAGTTAAATTAAGCTAAAATAGAATAAAATACTGACTAAAAAAAACTAAAGCTAAAAAAGCTAAAAGTGGGCTAAAACAAACTATAAAAGTCCTTATGTTACGACCCGAGCACTGGGTTCTGTTCGCGCTCGGGCTAAGCTTTACTCGCTGCCGGCCTTGACAGCTGCGGGTTGTATTCTGGCCTCACCGGGCTCTTATTGTGAAGGTGCTCGGTGGGGCTTCCGCCTGTTAAGGCTGGTCAGCTGTTTGTCATTTCTGCTCGCTAGTGTTCGCCTTCATAAAGCGGGCACTAGCGGCAGTAAGATTGCAGGAGTATGGTCAACACCTCGTCAAGCTTTGTCAGAGCGTCTTTAGACCTTCATGTCAGGTTCGTTATCTCATGCTTTGTCACAGTTTAGCTCGTAGTGGCTGGGGTCAGCCCTGCGAGCCCATGTATTGATTTATGTGTGTTTTTGCCGAGAGCGGCTCACAGTCTTATCCTGTCTCGTCTTGTTAATAAATCGCCATCTTCGCAAAACTCACTGGTGGACTCTTGGCGTCTTATGGTGATTCGCGAGGGTCACCGCATGACAGTATACTCCTGCCAGGACGTCTGAACGGAGACGCCACACCGAGATGCCTTTCACTGTGAGTTTTTGCAGTAATTGGACTATTGTTCTTCCCTGTTTGGGTGTCAACGTCTGGGAGAATGCTGTCATCCAGGGGCTGCGGTCGGCGCCTGGGCAAAGAGCTAGCGAGCGCGCTGGAGTACGTCGATGGGACGCTCCTCGCCGCTACCTTCAATGTCAACTCCCGCTATATGCGCTGGCACCTAGACTGCGCTGAGGAACTCCTGGACAACCTCCCTCTCCATTATGACGATCACCCGGAGGTGATTTTGAGGAGAGAAGAACTCGCTACGCAGCGCGAGATACTTCGTGGGATGGAGGAGGAAGAAAGCAGGAAGCAGAGGAGGAGGCATCCTTGCTCCCCGCGTTGGAGTCCCGTTCCTGTCCTGAAACTGGTCCAGGAGTTCGCGCCATCTGGGGGCCGACGACGACGTCAGCGCAATGGCCCAGGTCACCCTCAGCAGAATCCCCGGCTGGACTTGCTGCCGGCGGAGTCCGTCAGCGAACCGCTGAGAGCGGCCCCACCTCGTCTTTCCAGGGGGCCCTCTGTCGCCATCCAGCGGGGAGAAGGAGGAACAACGTCCCCTACAGCAGGAACCATCTCTTCCCTGGGAGAAAGGCAAGTGCATGATAATTTGTTACATCTTGATTATAATCTGCCTTGTCTGACTCCTGGGGGCGGAGTTCGGGGTTCGCAGCCCCCCGAGCTTCCTCCACCTGCTGTAGAAAAAATTACTAAACCTGCTGCCTCTGTGTCCCCCCCCCCCCCCCCGTCGAGCGGTCTGCGACGCCAGGCCAACGTCGTCGGGTGAAGAGGGGGCCTGCAGTGCTGGAAAGCCTGGATTCAGCCCTGCAGCCACGTCATGGACGGAGGAGAAGAGCGGACTGCGGCCCGGAGCCTGAGCCGACGAAGAAGCATCCCCGGGTCTCCTCGCCGGAGCGGTCTGAGCCAGTGGGTCGAGGGTCCCCTGTCCCCACGCCATACGGGTCATCGGCGTGGACAGCAGCGCGGGAGGAACCTCAGGCTGCAGATGACATCCTGCCAGCTGCGGAGCCCGACGCAGCTGAGTTCGAACCTGCTGACGAGAGTCGCCGCCCTGAACCTGGTCCCTCTGTTGTCTCTGTCCCCTGTGTTGGAGCATTTTTGCCTGCCTCTCGGGGAGGCGAATGAGGAGCAGCCGCTTGCTGCGCCCGAGCTCGTCTCGCTGGGTTCTGTTGCTACCGGTGATTCTGAGCCTTGTTGCAGTGTCGCCGGCATGGAACGCGTCGGAGTCACTGGGTTGGAGGTCCCAGGTTCGGGGGTGGAGATCGTCAGCGGAGCTGCACCGACCCAGTCAGGGTCCGTCGTGGAGGCTGCTGTGGCCCAATCGGGGTCCGACGTGGTTGCATCGGAGGCCCAATCGGGGTCCACCGCGGGTGCGGTTCTGGCCCAATCGGGGTCCAACGTGGGTGCACCAGAGGCTCAATTGGGGTCCACCGCGGGTGCACCGGAGGCCAAATCGGGGTTCACCGCAGGTGCAGTTCTGGCCCGATCGGGGTCCGATGTGGGTGCACCAGAGGATCGATCGAGGTCCACCGCGGGTGCGGTTCCGGCCCAATTGGGGCCCGACGTGGGTGCAGCTGGGACCCAATCGGGGTCCAGCGGAGGTGCAGCGCCAGCGTGGTTGCGGATGGGGGAGGAGCTGCAGACCCTTCGCCGTTGAACGGATTACAGGCTCATCCTGGCCATCTGTCCCCTCTACTGAGTCACCGCCCATGTGCATCATCGCCGGGGGCTGTGGGGGCTCCTGTTCGCTCGCCCCGGCTCTCCAGAGTTTTGTCCTCGTCAGGGAGGCCACCGCGGGCTGTTTTTCCCCAGGGCTGGTGGCTGAGGGACACGGGTCGGCCGCCTGAGGAACTGTTTCGCCGGTTCGGCGCCTCGGGTCAGTCACCCGATGTGTTGTGTGTGTTTTCGGGTGACCTGGTTCGACCACCAGAGGAGTGGACGTGCTGGTCGTTGGACTCTGGTGAGCCGCCTGGTCATGCTCCGGATCCTAAGACCACCCGCCGGCTGTTGGACGTGGGGAGACCACTTGAACTGTTCCTGTGGCGTTTGGTCTCCACCGGTCAGCATAAACTATCGGGGGGTAGTGTTTTTCTGGGTTAATCCCTCACTGTGATTGTTCTGGGTTTTTTTTCTCGTCCTTGCTGTCCTGTGTATTTTGTGCTTGGTTATGTCTTGCAGTTGCCCTAGCATGTATTATGTTCTACTGTTGCCTTGTTTTTCTCTGTGTATTTTGTCTAATTTTGAATATTTGGTATTTTGTCATAGTCTTGTGTTTAGTAAGTCTGACCCAGTAGTTCTGGTTTTTTGACTTCTCCATGCACATTTTTTGATTTATTCTGAGTAGTTAGTCTTGTCATTGTCCTGTATGTAGTTGTTCTTGTCGTTGTTTTGTTTCTGGGTTTGGTCTCTCTCCCTCCGCACCTACCCCCAGCCACCCACCCTGGGGGGGGTGGGGGGCAGGGTGGTCCTTGGGGCTTTCTGAGCCCGCCCTTGGAGGGAGGGTACTGCTACGACCCGAGCGCTGGGTTCTGTTCGCGCTCGGGCTAAGCTTTACTCGCTGCCGGCCTTGACAGCTGCGGGTTGTATTCTGGCCTCACCGGGCTCTTATTGTGAAGGTGCTCGGTGGGGCTTCCGCCTGTCAAGGCTGGTCAGCTGTTTGTCATTTCTGCTCGTTAGTGTTTGCCTTCATAAAGCGGGCACTAGCGGCAGTAAGATTGCAGGAGTATGGTCAACACCTCGTCAAGCTTTGTCAGAGCGTCTTTAGACCTTCATGTCAAGTTCGTTATCTCATGCTTTGTCACAGTTTAGCTCACATGTGTCAAACTCAGGCCCGCGGGCCAAATTTGGCCCGCAGTGTAATTATAATTGGCCCGCGAGATCATATCTAATGTGCATTAGAGCTGGCCCGCGGTATATACTGTACTGCTAATACTACAAATCCCACAATGCTTTGCTAGTATGTTGGCGCGCAGTCAAAACCGGCAAGCGCTCCTTTTTTCTGTTGACAGTCATTGACAACCATGCTCCAGTCACATCGGACAAATTAATTTCACCCTCCACAAAAATGGCCAAACGAAAGATGGACAACAGGAGCTTTCAAGACAGGTGGGAGGCAGATTATCTGTTCACGAATATAAAGGACAGACCTGTTTGTCTTGTGTGCGGAGCTAACGTGGCTGTAACAAAAGAATATAACATAAGAAGACACTATGAAACAAAACATTATGAAAAGTACAAGGACCTGGACGTAAAGCAGAAGCTGCAGAAGGTGGAGGAGATGAAAAGAAGTCTGGTTTGCCGGCAGACTATGTTCATGAAAGCAAAATCAAAAAGTGAAGCTGCTGTAGAGGCCAGCTTTATTGTGGCAGCAGAGATAGCAAAATCAGCCCGGCCCTTTAATGAGGGAGAGTTTGTCAAAAAGTGCATGATCAAAGTTTGCGACATCGTGTGCCCGGATAAAAAGCAAGAATTTTTAAATGTGAGCCTGAGCAGAAACACCGTGGCTGAGCGCGTGTGTGAGCTTTCCACTAATCTACATGAACAACTAATAAAAAAGGGAAAAGAGTTTATTGCATACTCTCTTGCTGTGGATGAGAGCAGCGACACGTCTGATACTGTCCAGCTGTCAATCTTCATCCATGGAGTAGACTCGAGCCTGTGCGTCACAGAGGAACTTTTAGGATTAAAATCAATACATGGCACCACCACAGGAAAAGATATCTTTGAAGAGGTATCCAAATGTATAACTGAAATGAGCCTGCCTTGGGATAAACTTGTGGGACTGACGACAGATGGTGCGCCCGTGATGTGCGGTCAAAAGAGTGGATTGGTCGGCAGGATTCAGGAGAAGATGCGGGAGGAAGATGCAGGTGAACTTACAGTTTATCACTGTATCATACATCAGGAAGCGCTCTGTGGCAAAGCTCTGCAAATGGAACATGTTATGAGCTCTATAAAACGAGTAGTCAACTTCATAAGAGCCAAAGGTTTGAATCACCGGCAGTTCAAGTCTTTTCTGGAGGAGTTGGATTCGGAATACAGAGATGTGCCCTATCACACAGAGGTGAGATGGCTAAGCAGAGGAAAAGTACTGAACAGATGTTTTGAGCTACGTGAGGAAATCTGTCAGTTTATGGAAAACAAAGGGAAGGACACAACAGAGCTGAGAGATAAAAAGTTTCTGTGTGAGCTTGCATTTCTGTCTGACATTGTGAGCCATCTCGATGTGCTTAACCTGCAGCTTCAGGGACGGGGCCACATCATCACAGACATGTACGCAGCAGTGAGGGCCTTTAAAACTAAGTTGTGTCTGTGGAAGACTCAGATGCTGCAAGGAAACTTGGGTCATTTTCCGTGCTGCCAAACCATGGTAGAGCAAATTTCTCCTGCCGTGCTGCCTAGCGCACAGTTTGCTGAAAAAATCAACATGCTCAGCGTCAAGTTTTCCCGGCGATTTGCCGACTTTGAGGCTCAGAAAGGGAGATTTGAACTGCTCAGTAACCCGTTTGCGATCGACGTGGAAAGCGCACCAACCAGCCTCCAAATGGAGCTAATTGAACTCCAATGTAATGACATGCTCAAATCAAAATATGACTCTGTTGGTGCTGCGCGGTTTCCATGTTTCCTCCCCGACACAATGCCTCAATTACGCACCCAAGCTGCTAAGATGCTCTCAATGTTCGGCAGCACATATCTATGTGAACAACTGTTCTCTATGATGAAGGTGAACAAAACACCTCACAGAAGTCGACTCACTGATGAACACCTTCACTCCGTCCTGAGGTTTTCCTCAGCTCAGAGCCTGACCCCAGACATTGATGAACTTGCATCTAAGAAAAGATGCCAGGTATCTGGCTTAGACCAATGTGCAGAGTAAATCAGAGTGTAGCAAACTGAGCTTGAATATATCTGTTATTTATGCACTTTTTCTACTGCAAGGCATGGTCTGTTAATAGTTGAAATGTTGGATTTTTATTGAATGACATTATTATTTTTGGTTCTTTTGTTGTTGGCTTTGAAAAAGATTTACTTTAAAAAGGAACTTGAAAGGGTACGGGGAGAGACATACTTTATTTATTTATTTAAATAAGAAATGAATACCACTGATGTGTCTTTTATTTCAAATTTAATTTCTCATGTGTTTGTAAAATCAAGCTTTGGTTGTTCCAGATTCTGTGTTTAAGCAAAACTAAAGTTTGTTTCCATTTGAAAAGGTTAAACATTACATATCAGTTGCAGTTAATTTTTCATTAAATATTGAGTTTGGCCCGTGACTTTATTTCACTGCTTAATTTTGGCCCACTGTGACTTTGAGTTTGACACCCCTGGTTTAGCTCGTAGTGGCTGGGGTCAGCCCTGCGAGCCCATGTATTGATTTATGTGTGTTTTTGCCGAGAGCGGCTCACAGTCTTGTCCTGTCTCGTCTTGTTAATAAATCACCATCTTCGCAAAACTTACTGGTGGACTCTTGGCGTCTTGTGGTGATCCGCGAGGGTCACTGCATGACACCTTAAAAGCTGAGGAGGAGGATCCACTCTTCCTGGACAGTCTCCGTCTGCCACCACAACACCAACACCTTCAGGAAACCTGTACAGGGGAAGACATTTGCCAACAGTAAGTCCTCATCGTCACCAACAATGTCATCACCATGGGGTGCTGCTATCTGGGAACCCGATACTTACAGCGAAGGCCTCTGCCTCTTGCTGTCTCTAGCCTGCAGCCCCCCCCCCCCAACTGCTCTACACTGAAGTATCATCCCCCAAATGCCAGCACCATGGTGGTCCCGGGCCATTATTGCTCCTCCTCCTCAGTCATGCCCTCCTTCAACCATTTTCCTGGGACCAGCGCCCTCCTCCTGTCCAGCAGGGCCCTCATCTAGCTGACTGTCCTGGCAGGGCTCTCCTCCAGCTGGGGCCTCTCCTCAGTCAAGGCTCTCCAAGCAGACCCTCCTCCAGCCAGGCTCTCCTCCTGGCAAAGCTCTCATCTGGCAGGGCCTCCAACTGGGACCCTCTCCTCAAGCAGGGTTCTCTCCTGAAGCAGGGTTTTAACTTTGGACTGCCAAAGCACCTTTTATACCACGTGCAGCACTCAACACAGGTGCTGCTGATCAGTAATTACAGGAAGCACAGGGTGGAAGTAGACAACATTTCCAATTAAAAGCACATAGGCTAAAATATAAAAACTACATAACACGCAACCTATAAATAAACATGCAACACATGTCAGCTTCATGTGTGCCTGTGTTTGTGTTCATGCTGAATGTAATTATGGATTGTAAATATGGATGTCACCTGACTGCAAAACAAATCTACCTACGGGTACAAGTAAAGTAACCTGACCTGACCTGAACCTGAACACAAACTTAAAAACCATATAAAACCCCTCAAACACAATAAGATACTTCCACCCCGTGACACTGGGATGATGAAACTCTTATTGCAATTAGTTGCCAACCAGTTCTACAATAACCAAAGTGGTGGCCTAGTGGTAGAGAATCCACAACCGAGAGGTCGTGGGTTCAAGTCCCAGATTGGTCATACCAAAGACCGTATTAAAATGGTACTTTTGGCCTTCTAGCTTGGTGCTCAGCATAATAGAATGAAGGAAAGTTGATTGTGGTGGTACCCTCTCTGCATGGCAGTGGACCCTCCAATTCCAGATGTGATTGACCTGGTAGACAGGAGAAATGTAATTTCATTCTACTGTATATGATTGGCTGTATGGATTGAATGACGATAAAGTTGGTTCAATCAAATCATAAAAAAACAGTTTTGCAATAAAAGCAGAATTGCAATAATTTTATTGCAAAGCTAGTTGGAATGGTGAAATTCTTAATGCAAATAGTTGCCAACCAGTTGCCAATTGTGTGGTGTCTGAAGAATGGGCGGACATGACCATGTGCCAAGGTTAGCTTTATTGGGCTTGAACAACAGTAAAATACAGAGCAGCATGTGGCTTGGAGTGCAGGAAGAGGCAAGAGACCTTATGTCGCCACGCTGACAGCTATATACCCCTGGAGTACTGACTTCACCTGTGTGTATCTGCAATATGGCACGTCACACCCAACTGCATACATTACAAATTGCAGAGCAGTTATTGCAATTCTTGGCTTTATTCCAAAACTGGCTGGCAACTAATTGTAATAGTTTTGTCACCCCAACCATTTTTTCAATAAAATTAATATAATTCTGGTTTTTTAAGTGGTGTAATACTAGACCTGGGAGCAGACACGGAGGACAATGCTTAAGGTTGGTGAACAATTATCTTTAATGACAATAATACTGCAGTATTGTAGGGATGGTGAGGATCTGGCAACCCTGCAGAGGAGAGAGTGGAGACAGTGGTAAGTATAAGCTATAATGATAGGGAGATAACGTTGTTTTTATGCTTCCAGGTATCTTCTGGTGGAAGCGACGGGTGAACAACAGCACATCCAGTGATGGTGGACATTGGGGAAGGAGTCCCTTTGCTGCAGGTGAGGGGCAAGGGGGAGAGACTGGCCAGGCCTAGGTGCTGGGGAAAAGGGAGTGAAGATATGGGTGATAAATGGTGAGAAATCAACTTCCTTGTGGAGTTGGTGATGCACACAATCCAAGTCCGCTAGGCAGTTTTCAGAGTCCAAAGGCAGGCAGGGGGTCAGAGCTCGGCAGGTTAGATCAGAACAGGCAGACAATTTCAACTTGGCAGGCAGGCACAGGGTCTAGAAGCAGGCAAGGGTCAGTTTGCGGCAGAATAAAGCACAAGATAAAGAAGGTTTTGTGATGTATGGGAGTTGTATGAGTTGTATGAGTTGCATTTGCATATGCCACCCCATTGGTGGGCGCTGTACCCTGTGGCATTGCCAATAGTATAAGAGTGTGCTCATTGAACTGAACTGATACGTGTATGTGTGCGTATGCTTGAGTAAACGAGCAAGCTAATGACCTGCAGCCGTGTGTGTCTTTGTGTTTGTTCCTCCGAGTGGTAATCTAAAGTAGAAACCCATGGACATAACATCATTGGCGACGAGGATAACTTTAGGTTTCCAAGTCTCGCCGCGGTATTGACTGCGAGTGACGGAGGAAGAGGAATGTTTGTCCTGGTGGGAGTTTGGCTGGGCGCAGCACGCCAGGTGACAGGACGCCAGGTGACAGCGCGCCAGGTGACAGGACGCCAGGTGACAGGACGCTGGGTGACAGGACGCCAGGTGACAGGATGCCAGGTGACAAGATTGCTAAACGCTAGCTAACTGCACGCCATGGCTGGATTTATTGGACACATTAACCCATTCGACGAGTCGGTGGAGCAGTGGACAACCTACGTTGAGAGGTTTGAGTATTTTGTAACGGCAAATGGTATTGCAGAGGAGAAAAAGCTTGCTGTTTTCTTAAGTGTAATTGGTGCGTCAACATATGGACTTTTACGTAGTCTCGTAGCTCCAGATAAGCCAGGGGCTAAGACATATGCTCAACTCACGGAAGTTTTGAAAGACCACTTTTCCCCAAAGCCAACTGTGATTGCTGAAAGATTTCGCTTTCATAAACGGAACCAACAAGAGGGAGAAACTGTGACGCAATACATAGCAGTCATTAAAAAGCTTTCTGAACACTGCGAGTTTGGTATGCACCTGCAGGATGCATTGAGGGATAGGCTCGTTTGTGGACTGAATATAGAAGCTATCCAGAAAAAATTGCTGACGGAGGAGAAGCTTACTTTTTCCAAAGCAATGGAACTAGCCGTGTCAATGGAGACAGTAGCTCGTGAGACACATCAGCTGAGCAACGCGCTGAAAGTGCATGCACTGTCACCACACGACAAACAACACACGAAATGTTCGCGCTGTGGACAAATGAACCACAAAGAGAGCGATTGTTTTTATACGGAGCAAAAACGCCATAAATGTGGTAAGAGAGGACATATCTCGAAAATGTGCAGGAACAAAGAGACTGTAAATAAGGAGAAACCAGTGGAGTATAAAGTTAAAAAGGAAAAAAGGGTGTACCAATTGGATGTAAAAGAAATATCTAGTGATGGTAGCACTACAGACACTGAAGTGAGCCTGCATATGGTGTCTCAGCAGAGTAATTTGTCATACATGTGTGTTAAACCAAAAATTGAAAGTAAAAGGATTATCATGGAATTAGATACCAGTGCTGCCGTTTCTCTGATTTCAAGAAAACTGTATGATGCACACTTTAAGGACTTGCCCTTGCGCCAAACCCATATAATGCTGAAAACATACACGGGCGAGGTGATTCCAGCAGAGAGTGTCATCACCGTTTCAGTGAGGATGAACAAGCAGAGGGCTAGACTACCACTGTATGTGGTTCGGGGAAGTTCACCCCCACTTTTTGGTCGGGAGTGGCTGCGGAGGATTCGAATTGACTGGTGAGAAATAAAGACGGTCCGGGAGGAGACGCTAGAGGGCGTGCTACAAAGACATGCAGAGGTCTTTAAAAAAGAATTAGGCACTCTGAAAGGCATAGAAGTAGCCATAGCGCTGAAGCCGGATCATGTGCCACGGTTCTGTCAAGCGAGAGTCGTTCCCTATGCCCTTGGGCCAAAAGTGGAGGCTGAAATTGACCGATTGTGTGAGCAGGGCATTATATCCCCTGTCAAATTCAGTGAATGGGCAACACCCATTGTGCCCGTTGTGAAAAAGAACGGAGATGTTAGGATATGTGGGGATTTTAAAGTCACAGTTAATCCTACCCTGTGTGTGGAGAAATACCCAATTCCACGCATTGAAGATCTATTCGCATCACTTTCGGGGGGCAGCATTTTAGTAAACTGGACTTATCTCATGCCTATTTGCAAATGGTGATAGAGGGAAATTCCAGAAAATATCTCACAATAACCACATCCAAGGGTCTGTTTGGTTACAACAGGCTGGCATTTGGAATTACCTCAGCACCAGCGATATTCCAGCGTGCCATGGACCAAGTCCTCCAGGGTCTGCCGAACGTTCACTGTTACCTGGACGATATATTGGTCAGTGGACAGGATCGTGTGCAGCATCTGAAAAATCTGGATGCAGTCCTAGGGCGCTTGGAAGAATTCGGTTTGCGAGTACGGAAGGAAAAATGTGAATTTTTCAAGGATTCACTGGAATATCTGGGTCACGTCATTGATGCTCAGGGTCTACACAAGGCACCAGAGAAAGTCAGGGCAATTGTGGAGGCTCCTGCACCTACAGACGTGAGTCAGTTATGTTATTTCTTGGGGCTAATTAATTATTACAGCAGATTTATCCCCAACTTGTCAGCTATCCTAAGCCCACTGAATACTCTGCTGTGCAAAGGAAAACAATGGCAATGGACATCTGAATGTGCTGCATCTTTCAAAGAGGCAAAAGAGCAGTTACTCTCTCAAAGCGTGTTAACCCATTATGATCCATAACTTCCCATTCGGCTGGCGTGTGATGCATCACCTTATGGTGTAGGTAGTGTCATCTCACATATTCTCCCGAATGGACAAGAGAGGCCCATAGCTTTTGCATCAAGGACTCTGAATAAGGCAGAACGCAATTATGCCCACATTGAGCGTGAAGCTCTTGGCATTATATTTGGAGTTCATAAATTCCATCATTATCTGTATGGCAGGCAGTTTATACTCCTTACAGATCATCGCCCATTGACCACTATTCTGAGTCCGTGCAAAGCCACACCATCTATGATTGCTGCTAGAACGCAGCGGTGGGCTCTCCTGTTAGCTGCCCATAATTACACCATACAGTACAGAGACGCAGCTCGTCATGGAAATGCGGATGGGCTTTCACGCCTTCCATTACCAACATCATCAAGAGAGAGAATCAGTACTGTGAACAGTTTTCATATTAAACACCTAGAAGCCTTACCTGTGAACTGTCGAGAAATCTGCCGAGAGAGCAGGGGTGATCCTGTCCTTGCTCAAGTCCTGGAGATGGTCTCCACAGGTCGCTTTCCGAGGGTCCAGGATGTGGCCAGCACATTGGCGCCATTCATCAGCCGGAGGGATGAGTTGACACTCCAGCAAGGTTGCCTTATGTGGGGTGTGCGCGTCGTCATTCCCTCAAAATTGAGATCACGACTGCTGTCGGAACTGCATACTGGATACCCAGGTGTTGTCAAAATGAAAGCTGTCGCCCGCAGTTACATGTGGTGGCCCGGAATTGACGCTCAAATTGAACAGGTCTCAAAAACATGCCAGTCCTGTCAATTTACACAGAAAGCACCAGGACCAGCACCACTCCACCCATGGACTTGGCCTGGATCCCCGTGGCAGAGAATTCATGTTGACTTTGCTGGGCCGTTCCAAGGCCAAATGTTTATGGTGGTTGTAGACGCCCATTCAAAATGGCCTGAGGTACACCTTACGAGTTCCACTACAACGGCTAATACCATCCAGGTGCTCCGAGGATTATTTAGTCGCTATGGGCTCCCTGAGGTGTTAGTGAGCGATAATGGTCCTCAGTTTACCTCACACGAGTTTGACACTTTTATGAAAGGCAATGGAGTAAAGCACATTCGCTCTGCACCATTTCATCCATCAACAAATGGTCTTGCAGAACGTTTTGTACAGACATTCAAGCAGTCACTGAAGCGTTCCACTGGAACCACTTCCATACAACACCGACTGGACGCCCTTCTACTCACGTACCGTAATACTCCTGTAGCATCATCGTCCTCCTCAAAACCAAGACAAGATCACTTCTCTCCAGTTTACAGGAATTTCAATTTATTCATTACACAGGAATATCACCTTTCTGCCTTCTCAGGAATATCACTGGCTTTTTGCTGACTCATGCAGGCTTCTTCTAGACCTGACCAAAGATGCTTGCTTTCCCAGGACCCCAATGTAAACAATTGCCGCTTGCAGAGATTGTAAGGATCAGAGTTTGCTTTTAAAGGCTCAAAGGAACATAAAACTCAGGAGACCAGACCTCTCAACATGAACACTGCATTTGATAACGTACCTTTTCACAGGAAACCAATGTTTTTAAAAGAGTCATAAACCACTTAATCTGATGGTTTTATAGCCTATGCTGTCCAGGCCTTCGCCAGATACTAAGGAAATCATCTACAGCTCAACAGTACCTCCTAGCGGATACCTACGGAATGTGTTTTCAGTACGTAGGATGACTTTTAATTTGTTCTAAATATTAAGTTTCTTTCAGCTTATCCTATGGAGCCTAAGGACACTGAAAATCATCCCTGTTATCACCAACCATGGTTTGCTGCATGTTCTGCTGTTCTAATCTTGATCTAAATGTGAATGCATGTATTATAATTATGTATAAGAAATGTTATATTCATGAGTGTTATTGGAGTAATGGTATAAATGCATGATCACCATATATTAGCCAAGTCATTTAATTTAGTTAGATTTTATATTGAGCATTTATCTTATAAGAACTGACTGTTGATTTTTCCCTCTGAAAATTCATGGGATGGTGTCTCCATTTGGTTGGCTGCTCTCAAACAAAGAAATGTTTTCACATTGGATAACAGCCATTTCAAACTGATTCTGAAAGAGTAGATTGGTCAGTTGACGACTGACCTCATCAGTTTTACGACCCGGCGAGGTAACTTTAAAAGACAGAAGTTAGATTTGAGTCAAGAGGAAAAACAGTAAACAGTTGAGACACAGTACAGTTAAGAGTTTTAAAAAAGTCAGAGATCAGACAACAGGCAGGAAGTTTAGCTAGAAATAGAATTAAGAATTAGAGGAACTAAATTAAGATTAAAGAAGCAGAATAGTAATCTAGATCTCAGAAGATTTTATTCCACCGTTTCAAGGCCCTGTGAAGTTTTATTTTATTCTCTGTGTGTTTGTCAAATCTTTTCTTATATTCTGGAAACTGAGGAGAAACCATTTTTCTTTAGAGCTCGTCCCTTTTTAGAGAATCAAATTCTCAAACTTTTTCCTTCACCTCAGAAGCCATTCTTATCCTAGTAAATGTTTTTCTAACACTTTTTTTTAATGACTTTTCACGCCATTAAAGTGGACCTTTAATTTGCCTAGTTTAAAGTGAAGAGACTGAGAAGATTTTCCTTCAGTTTTTTTGGTCTATCCCGCTACAAGAGACTCCAAATTTGGATTCTTTTCCCAAGGACTTTTCACGCCGCCCTGAGACAAAACCACCCACGGCTGCAAATGTCTCTTTGAAGGGCCCCCAGCTGAGTTATCACTTCCACGGCTGTGAGGAGGCATCTTGCAGCACCAGCTTCCTCCCGACGTCCGAGCTTCAAAAAAAACCCAGTGGTACCGACCAGCGGGATTTGGACCTACGGCCGTGTGTGAGTGAGACTTATTCCTCCTATTTCTGGGTTAAAACGTGATGTCCTAACAATTAAATTACAATTGAATATCGCCCGTATTTCAGGGCTCAATTAGTCTCAGCCACAGGATAGGACTGTAAACTGAACGAAAACTTTCAGTCATTTTTAAGTAACTGCCCTTAAATTTTTGTAGATTAATTCAGGAGTCATTTTTAGATAATTAGCTTATGAATTTTCCCCATAAAATTGCGTTGTTTTGTTAAAACATTCCAGCCTCACTTACAAATGAAACATAAGTCTCATTTCTCCTTGGTTCTACAGAGGTGTAATGCTGGATTTTATGTTCAGGAATCCAATATCAGTTGATGTGATATTTTACGCTGTCATCATCTGAATCTGTTTATTCATCATTTGAACGCCATGCCATGTAACCTGAATGATTTTAATAAACGAGTGAATAAGAGCAGTTGAAGCGTTTTCCTTTCGCATATACAGGTTTCCTAATCACGGCAGGACAAAAACTCACTGAAACTTTGAGACTGATTCATTAAGCAATTTAAGGTACAAAATTAATTAAAACTAAAGTTAATTTTATTGTCCATTAGGACTGGTGCCCCTTTTACGAGTGCTTTTATTTAATTTAGCGGGTGTAGAAGTGACGGTTCAACTCCGCCCCCCTTTCACACCCACTATTAAATAAAATAAATAATTCCTGTACCTTATGACAAATAATTTTATAGGCTCTTCATCCTACACTCCACACTCTACAACGAAGGAGTCCCTGTCTATGCTTTTCATGCATCGCAAGCTGCAATCTCGATTGGACCTGCTGAAGCCTAGCGTGACGTCAGAGGTAGAGAAAGCACAAGAGGCACAGTGTGCGTATTGAGGAATGCATGCAAAAGCCAGAACGTTCAAGGTGGGAGACCCAGTTCTTGTTCGGGATTACGGGAGAGGAGAGAAGAAGTGGATACCAGGGGTTGTTTCAGCTGAGACTGGCCCTGTATCCTACACCGTCGACATCGGCGCATCGCAGCACTGGAGGTGAGACGCGGACCAGATGCTGGCCAGGGTTGTTGAATTGGATACCTCTACAGACGACGGCGGAACTGCATCGTCGTGCATCTCAGCAGACCTGCCTGTGCTGGAAAAGACTGTTCCAGAACCAGCTACTCCGGTTCCTGTGAGTGACCCCTCACCATTACCCCAGGTAACCTCAGAGGGAAACACCACATCACCTCCAGAGACTGGTAAGAGATATCCTTCTCGTATTACTAGACCACCAGAGCGTTATGTTCCATAAACTTTGTTTAAGATATATTGGACATTTTTGAATAAGAGACCTTTTTTATGTGTTAGATGAGAGAGTCACGTCTCACCAAAAGGGCAGAATAAACCCTTGACTGACTCAGGGGTTTGGGATCGTCTACTCCCAGCCTCAAGGCTAGTGTGTGTTTTTAAAATAATAAAAGTTGTTTGCTTTGGGTATCTTGGGGGTGGGTACAACATTTAGTGAGGAGGAGATGTGATGTATGGGAGTTGTATGAGTTGTATGAGTTGTATGAGTTGCATTTGCATATGCCACCCCATTGGTGGGCGCTGTACCCTGTGGCATTGCCAATAGTATAAGAGTGTGCTCACTGAACTGAACTGATACGTGTATGTGTGCGTATGCTTGAGTAAACGAGCAAGCTAATGACCTGCAGCCGTGTGTGTCTTTGTGTTTGTTCCTCCGAGTGGTAATCTAAAGTAGAAACCCACGGACATAACAGGTTTCAACACAAGATGGGATACAGGCAGGTAGAAGCTCAGATACAACCAGACAGAGTCATGGGAGAGTGTCCTATTTAAAGCACCTAACTGATTGGCAACAGGTGGTGAGTGCAGCTGCAGGGAGTGGTGCACAATCAGCGGAGAGAGAGAGGCAGGCAGGTGGATGAGACAGGAACCCTTACAGTTTTAACTAGTTGTAACAGCTCGTGTCTGGAAAAAAGTATTAATTAATCAAGGCCTGCATGTGTTCTTAGGTCTAAAGGATTTACCACAGAATATGCGACCCCAATTCTGGCAAAGTCTGAAAGTTGTATAAAATGCAAATAAAAACAAAATACAGTAATTTAAAAAATCTTTTTCAACCTATATTCAATTGAATATACAACAAAGACAAGATATTTAATGTTCAAACTGATAAACTCTATTGTTTTTGTCATGATCCTGGGGCATGGGTTAGAGCCGTGCCCAGTTTCTCGGCCCAGTGAGCATTTTTCTGTTTGTTTATTGTTATCTATAAGATTATTATGATGGCTTTGAGTTCTGTTGTGTTTTTATTTTTATGCTTCTGGTTGGTTTATTTTGACAGCGCTGTGCAGCTTCCGGCTGTCAATTCCTTTGGGGCTGCACAGCTGCTGCCTATTCTGCTACTCGTGAATTACACCTGTCTCTGATTATTGTGTATGTATTTAAGGGACACGACAACCTCTGCCGTTGCTGTGTCCTTCTTCTCTTCTTGTGTATTCCTGCCCACTGACTGCAACCGTGGGTGAAGGTCCCTCTCTTGAGGTGAGTTTGGAGTGCTCCGTCCTGGTGCCTTTTTCCCCAGTGTCTCAGCCGTCGAGCCTCACAGCTCTTGGGGTCCTCCGGCTGAGTTTCACTCTGGTCAGGCATTCCCTGACTTTGTACCTACGGACGTTGAGCCCCACTCTCCTCCAGTATCTGTATTTATGTCTCCTTATTATCACATTGCACTTTCATTTGTTGTATTAGTTTGAAACGTTCTTGTATGTGCTTTCGTTAATAAATGTGCCAACCTACAGCGAGCGTTTGGTGTCCTATTTGCATCTGTGAAATGGGTGCGTTATGACAGTTTTATTGCAAATATTAACTCATTTTGAACTTTAATGCCTGCAACATGTTCCAAAAAAATCTGGGACAGGGGAAACAAAAGACTGGAAAAGTTGAGGAATGCTGAAAAAACACCTTTTTGGAACATTCTACCTATGAACTGGTTAATTGAAAACAGGTGAGTGTCATGATTGGGTATAAAAGGAGCATCCCAGAAAGGTTCAGTTTTTAAACTGCATGGATAAACAGTCCAACAGTTTAAAAACAACATTCCTCAACCCTACAACTGTGAGAAATTTAATGATTTCATCATTTACAGTCTATAATATCATCAAAAGTGTCATAAGCTCCCCGTGCGCTGTGGAGAAGCGGCCGGAGGAGGAGAAAAGGACAAATGGATTTACGTGCTGGGTTAACACCAAACACACATTTATTAACACAAAGTGAACATGCAAAAACACGTGCCGTAGACAAAATTGTTGGTACCCCTCTGTTAATGAAAGAAAAACCCACAATGGTCACAGAAATAACTTGAATCTGACAAAAGTGGTAATAAATAAAAATTCTATGAAAATTAACCAATGAAAATCAGACAACGCTTTTGAATTGTGGTTCAACAGAGTAATTTTAAAAAATAAACTCATGAAACAGGCCTGGACAAAAATGATGGTACCCTTAACTTAATATTTTGTTGAACAACCTTTTGAGGCAATCACTGCAATCAAATGATTTCTGTAACTGTCAATGAGACTTCTGCACCTCTCAGCAGGTATTCTGGCCCACTCCTCATGAGCAAACTGCTCCAGTTGTCTCAGGTTTGAAGGGTGCCTTCTCCAGACGGCATGTTTCAGCTTCTTCCACAGATGTTCAATAGGATTTAGATCAAGGTTCATAGAAAGCCACTTTAGAATAGTCCAGTGTTTCTCTCTTAGCCATTGTTGGGTGTTTTTAGCTGTGTGTTTTGGGTCATTATCCTGTTGCAAGACCCATGACCTGCGACTGAGACCAAGCTGGCTGACACTGGGCAGCACATTTCTCTCTAGAATACCTTGATAGTCTTGAGATTTCATTGTACCCTGCACAGATTCAAGACACCCTGTGCCAGACGCAGCAAAGCAGCCCCAGAACATAACAGAACCTCCTCCATGTTTCACAATAGGGACAGTGTTCTTTTCTTGGTATGCTTCATTTTTGTGTCTGTGGCGAACAGAAACGATAACAGAGGGTGCTCACAGTGAGGGGGCAGTCCGAGTAATCACAGCGTTTCCAGCGAGCTTACACAGACTTAGTCCTTCTGGTGACGTGACGGTTAGACAGCGGAGAAAAACCATCTAACACGTATAATGGTCCAGCAGCGTTTGTCTAGCAAAGAGCTGCTTATGAACAGATGCTACTGGCGTGGCAAATTGGGAACACCTGGGCGAGGCGCGGGAAAGATGATTACCGGGGCGAACAGCTGACTGTCAGAGAGAGAGGGGGCGTGGCCAGACAGGCCAGAGCGACAGCTACAGGCAGGAACAGAAACCATACACAGACATGAAAACAATGTGAAATCAAAATGTAACACCACATGATAAACCCACTGCCTGAGCCACCAGGAACGATCAGAACCGAGACCACAAGAAACATGGGCTCGGTTCATGACAGAGCCCCTCCTTCTAGGGGTGGATACCAGACACCCACGGTGACATCATAAGGAAAGAACCCCATATGCCCACACCAACCCCAACAGGCACAACAATATCACACAAACCGGGTGGGAGGTAGGGGGAACAGGAAAGGAGGGATCACAATACCTCGCCCAGGGTCTACAATTAACCCCCCAAGTCCAAAGAGGTGGAGGCTCGGGAGGCCGCCCCGAGTCCCAGGCCCAGCAGGCAGTTTGGCGAACCCAGTCTGGTGGCTTGCCGGAGAACATGGGCCATCTGGCCCAGAGACTCAGTCCCTCAGATGATCGGCCAGCATTGTTAATCCACCAGGGTCGACGGGGTGAGGCAGGAGGTGGCCTGTCTACCGGGAAGCTCACTGGTGGGTGACCGGACTGACGGGAGGGAACCCTCATGGCGTAGGACTGGGAGGAGAAGGGGACCACGGTATCCTTATGGCAACCCACAGTGCCCTCGGGGGTCCCGGCTTGCGACCCAGCTGTACCCGTGGTGGGCCCCAACCGGGTTGGCTCCGCTGCACCCATGATGGACTCCAGCGGGAGCCTTGCTGCACCCGCAGTGACCTCCGGCTGAGGCTCAGCTGCACCTGCGGTGACCTCCGGCTGAGGCTCAGCTGCACCCATGGTGAGTGGGCCAACACGCAGGAGCACCAGGCTGAGGGGACAATCGATGGGAGGAGCCCTGACGACCCTGGCAGCAGGGGCTGGAGCAGCGACGTCCTCCTTGGGCAGGACTGGACCCTTGGCGACCTCCGGCGGTGACACACTCTCTCCGGCAACCCTAGATGAAGGCTCAGAGGTAGCAGGAGAGGAAAGGTGGTTAGGGTTGCCGGCAGCGGCGGAGCCCGGGGAAGGAAGTTCAGACGCAGCTGCGCATTGCACCCGACTCTCCTCACCCAGAGCCATACAAGATCTCTCTTGAACTGTCATAAGAAAAACAAGAGCGAAAACTTGCCTGAGATCGAGCTCCACTGCTGTCCAGGACTCTGTCGATCCTGGTGACAAACACTCAGGCCTGGCCTCCAAAAGGAACAGCTCAGGCTCCCAGTCCGCTGCAGATGCCTCTACAGCTGGCAAGATGGTGATAACAGTCCGACTAACCTCCTGCAGCATCTCCAACGCAGGGGATTCAACCGACATGGCTGCAGGGGGACCTCTCCCTGCTGGCTCCAGGAAGGCACCGTCCGGAACCACCGGCTCCTCCACCGTCTGGCGGCTCGGTTCCAAGACCGGCAGGCAGTCAGCGATTGAGGGAAGGGACACAGAGGGAGTAGGGGATGAGTTCACAGCTGCAGCCGGAGGAGAGGACCCAGCGGACTGCTGAGACTGGGCCTCTCCCTCGGGAGACAGACAAGGGCTTTTATGGGTTAATTGAGTTAAATGAAAACACACTTGCCTGTCATCCCAGCATGTGATGTTCTTGGCTATAGGAGGCGGATTGTTGTCCCTCTCCATGTCTACAGAGTTTTTGTCCCCTTCCCACGGTGCCGATGACTCCCTTGGCATGGCTGCAGGGGACCAGCTCCGTGCTGGCACCACAGTGAAATTCTCCGGGGCTCCCAGCTCCTCCATCGTCTGGTGGCTCTGCTCACTCTCAGGAATCGATGGGGGAGACACAGAAGAGACAAGAAAGTGGTTTACCTCCACAGCTGGAGGGGAGGACCCAGTGGACTGCCGAAGCTGGGCCTCTCTTCCGGGAGACAGACGGTGTTTATCATTATTATGTTGAATAGAACGGAAACACACTTGCCTGTTCTCCCGGTGCTCGATGTTCACAGCTGCGGAGAGCCGGCAGTCATCCTCTCTCACATCTGGGATGGCTCTGGCAACCCCTCTGGATGATGGAAGAGCCCGCTCGGGTGATGCGGGAGTGGGCGTGGCCTGGGGAACCATGGCCCTCTTGGCGTCTAGAAAGACGTCGACAGCCGAAGGAGGGGAAGGCTTCTCCCAGCGTCTCCTCACTGGATGATGCCATTGTCTGCTTTCCGGGACCAACTGTGCTGGAGACGGAGGAGGGTCGGGTGAAGAGTCCCAAAGAATGAAGGCCTGCTCATCTCTTGGTCTCTGTCTCGGCGCCATGGGGAAGGAGCACTGGAGTAACCTCACTGTTGTCAGCAGGTCGGCGAACTCGGGGTAGTCCCATGACCCGGGATATGTCTCCAAAACTTCCGCAGCTCCTTCCATGCACTCCAGCTTCCTCTTCGGCCCCCGGGCGGCGAGGGCCCCATTGACAAAATGTATTCAGCGGCCCATCCCTCCTCAATCGTGGACAACTCTGCTACAACAGCCTCCACAGCAGGTGAGATGATCGTATCAGTCCGATGCTCCCCCTGCAGCAGCTCCAACGCTGGGAAATCCTCCGGCGTGGCTGCAGGGGAACCTTTCCATACTGGCTCTGGGAAAGGATCATCTGAGGCCACTAGCTCCTCCACCGTCTGATGGCCCTGACCTTGGGCCAACAGGCCCTCAGGGAGAATAGGAGGAGACACGGAGAGGGGAAAAAGTGAATTAATATTTGCAGCCGGAGGAGAGGACCCAGCAGACTGCTGAAACTGGGCCGCTCCCTCGGGAGACAGACAAGGTTTGTAATTATATTGAGTGGAATGAAAAAAAACACTTGACTGTCATCCTGGCTTCCAATGTTGACAGCTGCAGACTGTTGGCAATCACCCTTTTCCATGTCACTGACTCCTTCAAAGGATTGTGGAGGAGCCGGCTCCGATGACGCGGAGGTGGGCATAGCCGGGACAATCTCGGAGGACCTCTCGGCGACTGGAGCAATGACGGCTGCCGAAGATGAGGGGGGCTTCCTCTGGCGAGGCTTCCTTCTCCTCGCAGGTGGTTGGAACACCAGATAGTCCGGGATTTTGAGCACACCACCTGGCTGCAGATAATCACGGCCGATGAACTCTGGACTATCAGGAAACGATGGTGGTGTAGCCGTGGGGGGCTCAAGCGCTGGGAGCTCCTCACCCAACCCCTCACATGACACAGCGAAAATATCCCGGAGAATCTTGGTCGCCTCTGAATGGTCCCACAGGGTATCCCGATTCATCATTCTCACTGCCACGTCCTGAGCCCATCGAGCTGTCTCTGGTAAACAGGGATCCAGCGTCCATGAAAATATGTCCTCCAGCAGACAAAGCGAGCGCAGCTCCCTCTCCAGCAGCTCAGCCATCATGTCCGGAAAGCAGGTGGGTGAAGACGAGACAGTCCCAAAAAATGAAAAAATTATTTGTGTGAGTGTAACCCACTAAATCCTTTTAGGAGGCTGGACCATTCTGTCACAAGCTCCCCGTGCGCTTCTCCACAGCACATGGAGGAGGAGAAAAGGACAAATGGATTTATGTGCTGGGTTAACACCAAACACACATTTATTAACACAAAGTGAACATACAAAAACACAGAGAAAGCTCGGGTACACTTCATAGTCCTATAGGATGCCCAACACACACTGGAGGAAATACTGGGCAATCAGCCAAAGCGTAGTGGCTGTGCTGCACATGGGGGAAAACGCTGCGGAAGCGTAGCAGTACAGCGGCAAACAGAAACGATAACAGAGGGTGCTCACAGTGAGGGGGCAGTCCGAGTAATCACAGCATTTCCAGCAAGCATACACAGACTTAGTCCTTCTGGTGACGTGACGGTTAGACGGCGGAGAAAAACCATCTAACACGTATAATGGTCCAGCGGCGTTTGTCTAGCAAAGAGCTGCTTATGAACAAACGCCGCTGGCGTGGCAAATTGGGAACACCTGGGCGAGGCCCCCTCTTTCTCTGTCAGAGAAAGAGGGGGCATGGCCGGACAGGCCAGAGCGGCAGCTACAGGCAGGAACAGAAACCATACACACACATGAAAACAACGTGAAATCAAAACATAACACCACATGATAAACCCACTGCCTGAGCCACCAGGAATAATTAGAACCGAGCCCACAGGAAACATGGGCTCGGTTCATGACAAAAAGATTCAGAGAATCTGGAGAAATTTCTTCAAATAAGCAGCAAGGCTGAAAACCAACACTGAATGCCCATGACCTTTGATCACTCAGGCAGCACTGTATTAAAAACTGCCATCATTATAAAGGGTATCACCTTTATAATGATGGGAACCCAACCTTTTGGGCTCAGGAACATTTCGGAAAACCACTGTCGGTTCACACAGTTTGCAGCTACATCTACAAGTAGTACAAGATTTCCTGACTGAGAGACCTCAGTCTGTCTGGGTTGGAAACAACATTTCCAACTCTGTCACGCTGAGCACCGGATCCCCTCAAGGCTGCGTACTCAGTCCACTGTTGTTTACACTTCTAACACATGACTGTCTATCCAGACATGAGGGGGACCAGATTATTAAGTTTGCAGACAACACCACGGTGGTGGGACTTATTCAGAGGGATGAGGAATCAATGTACAGGGAAGAAGTGAGAGACCTGGAGGGCTGGTGCAGGAAGAACAATCTGGTGCTCAACGTGGACAAAATGAAGGAGATGATTATCGACTTCCGGCGGTCACAGCCTGAACACGTCCCCCTCAGCATCGATGGCTGTTTAGTGGAGAGAGTGGAGAACATCAAATTCCTCGGAGTGAAGATCTCGCAGGACCTGACCTGGAGCAAGAATTCCTTGGGGATCAGGAAGCGGGCCCAGCAGAGACTGCACTTCTTGAGGAAACTCAAACAGGCCTCTCTCCCCATCTGCATCCTCAGGACCTTCTATAGAGGTGTGGTGGAGAGTGTTCTGACGTACTGCATTGCTACATGCAGAGGATAGTTAAGGGAGCTGAGAGGGTAATTGGAGTCTCCCTCTCCTCTGTCCAAGAACTTTTTCAGAACCGTTGTAGGAGCAGAGCACTGAACATTGTCAAGGACCGTTCTTACCCTCTGCATAAACACTTTGAACTTCTGCCATCTGGCAAACGATTCCGGAGCATCAGAGGCAGAACCACCAGACTGATTAACAGCTTCCTTCCACAAGCTGTTAGGATGCTGAACAGTTGATCCGGAATCTCTTGTATACACTACTGCACCTACAGACATTATGTATATTATTTGTATATTATAGTTAGTTAGCTTTTTCAAGTATGTCTCAGGGATGCGTAAATGGATGTGGTGGGGTGGGGGGTGAAGATATGTGTGAGCGTGTCTTAAATCATGTTCTTTAACTTATATGGATGCTGAGAGAAACTCAATTTCATCTTGCCTGCACTACTGTTGTATGTACAGCAATATGACAATAAAGGTTGATTTGATTTGATTTGAAGTGCATCGTTCATCATGATGATGGATGATGACAAGAATGTCTTCGGATCCAGATATGGACTGCAATTGTGATGTAAGAAAGACAACTATTATTGACAGGGAACTCCATCGTTGAACTGTTGATGTAGCCACCCTGCAAGAAACATGTCTAGCAGGTGCTGGCTCAATGAAAGAGAAACATTCCACCTTCAACTGGTTTGGAAAATTTCCTGACAAACCATGCTTCCATGGCACTAGCTTTGCTATCAACAATAAGCTCATGCATAGCATTCAAACCCCTGTCAGTATCAATGAACGGATATCCTCTATGAAAATTAACATGAGAGAAGGCGATGTGAACATTATATAGGCCTATGCACCTACTTTAGTTGCAGAAGTTGATGCCAAGAACACCTTTTACAATCAGCTTGAAGATGCTCTGAGAAACTTGTTAGTATCCGAAAGAATAATTCTTCTCAGTGATTTCAATGCACATGTCGGCGATGATCACAGGGCCTGGGCTGAATACACTGGTGTGTTCGGTGTTGGCTGAATGAATGAAAAGGGACAGAGGCTGCTAGAACTGTGCTGCAGAAACAATTTCTGTACAACTAATACCATCTTCCCAGGTAAGAAACATAGAAAGATGACCTGGTGTCATCCCCACTCGAAAAACTGGAACCAACTTGATTTTGCTATTTTAAAGCAGAAACATAGACAGGAAGTACTCAACACCAGGACATATCACAGTGCTGACTGTGACAGTGATCATAGCCTGATTGTGAGTTCAATGAGATTAATGCCATGACCCTGTAACCATCAAGCTAAATGACCCAAAAAGGTTGATGTCAGCAAAATTAATCTACTCGACCTCAAGGAGGAATACCATATTCATTTGGAAGAGAAGCTGAAAGATATATCTGAAAGCTCAGATTTTGATGCTTTCTGAAAGAATCTGAAGACCACAATCTATGAAACGGCTGTTGAAACCTTTGGCTTTAAGAAGAAGCAAAACCCTGACTGGTTCATACATTCATTAGATATGCTGGAACTAGCACCGGAAAAGAAGAGAAATGCACTCCTCAAACTGAAATCAAGATCTATAAGGCAGGCCCATGAGGCATACAGAGAGGCTAGATCTGTTGCACCGAAGACCATACATGACTGTGTTAGTAACTATTGGAACTCCCTTTGCTCTCATATAGAAGCTATGAGGAATGCTGGAAATATCAAAGCAATGTTGAGGAAAGAGATTGTCGGGCATTCGCCTCTATACACTGCAGCTAGTTCCCCCCGTATATTAATTCACTCCCTGCATGCAACTCAGCCTGATATCTGAAGACGATCATTTCCTTGGTGTTTCGGCTGGTCCCGCTTCTCTGCCTCATCCACCAGACTGCACGGCTCGTCCCGGATTAGCTCCAGACTTGTAAGTGTATTTAACTTTTTCTCCTGTGCTAGCAGCCCTGCAGCACTAGGCTCCATTTTCACCAGACTGTTGAGCATTCGGCAGGCGCCCTGTATGTTTGGTGGCCAATCTAGTCATTACACCTCTCTATAATCTTGTATGGTTTGTCTGAACTGAACTGGTGATTATTGGACTTGTTACTTTTGTGAACTTTAATAAACATGGCACTCTCTACTCCTGCGATTGGGATTTTCATTCTCTCCCTTGTGCGCTGTGTTATGGTGCACGGGGGTTTGTGACAGAATTAAGTTCTCAACAGGACCAGTTTCCCAAACAGATGGACTCCTGAAAAGAAAAGATATATCTTGCATAGAAAATAGAGATGAGAAGTTGAATCGGTGGATTGAGCATTATAGCAAACTACATGGAGTAGAAGGAACAGTCTGTGAGCGCACCCTGAATAACCTAGCGAATAGCAAATGCCACCTTCACCTGGATGATCGACCTAATATTGCTGAGGTTATATCAACAATTAAAAAGTTAATTATGGGCAAGGCCCTAGAGCAGATCAAATTCCAGCAGAGCTGCTACAGGCAGGGTTACTGCCCATAGCTAGCCATTTACACAAGCTCCTGTTAAAGTGCTGGGCTACAAAACAGATTACCCAGGAGGATAAAGATGCAAAGATAACCACGTTATATAAGAATAAAGGTGACAGACGAGATTGTAATAGTTATCACGGTATTTCATTGCTAAGTGTTGCAGGGAAAGTTCTGGCCTGAATTCTCCTTCAAAGACTCCAGGAGATTGCAGAAGAGATTTACCCTGAATTTCAATGTGGGTTTAGCGCTAACCGTTCAACGTCAGATATGATCTTTGCTGTTTGACAAATGCAGGAGAAAGCTAGAGAACAGCAAAAGCCCCTTTACATTGCATTTGTTGATCTCACAAAGGCTTTCGACTATGTACACAGGAATTCATTATTCCTGATACTAGAAAAAGCAGGCTGCCCTCCTAATCTTCTGTCTCTCATGCGATGTTTTCATGATGGCATGCAAGCTACCGTACAGTTTGATGGAGAACTGTCCAACTGCTTCCCTATCAAACGAGGTGTTAAACAAGGTTGTGTGTTTGTCGTCCTCACTGTGAGTTAATTTTTGTATTTTCTGTATTGTGGTCCTCCTCGTCATTATTATTATTAGTGTTATCTTAGTTCTGTGTTTTTCCTGCCTGTGTTCTGATTTATGAGTTTATTATTTATATTTATGAAAGGACTATGTCTTGTCTAGTACTCTGTATGTTTATTGTCATGGTTGTCCAGGTCTTTCATTGTCTGAGTGGTCTCCCCCATGATCCTCTGTCATGTCCTGTCTCCCTCTGTGTGTGTGGTGAGCCCCGCCTCCTCCTGTCATCCCCTCTTGCCTCATGTGTCAGCTGTCTGCAATTATTGATTTCTCCACTTGTGTCATATTGTCTTGATTAATTCCCTGCCTTTAAATGTGGATGCTGAGTTTGTGTTCGTTTTGCTTTCCTTAGTGTCTTTTGGCATTTAACACACGCTTCTGCCTGCTGGTTTTGCCTTGCCCTGTGGATTATTATTTCATGTGCAGTTTTGCTTGCTCCTGTTTTGCTTTTTGAACTTATTATTTAGACCCTCTAGTTGGCCAGAGCTTGGTCAGCTCTTGAATAAAACCGTGAACTTTGAATCTCGCATTTTGGGTCCAGTCTTCCACACACCATCCTGACAGTATTAGCTCCCACTCTGTTTGGGATTTCTTCTCATATGTGTTCAGTCATGCTTATTCCAGCTTAGCCGACCATACTGAGGTGGCAATGTTGTCACGCAATGATGGAAACTTCTTCAGTGTAACCAAATTCAAGGTGCAAACCAAGGCACAGAAGTTTATCGTTAGAGAGCTTCTATATGCTGATGATGCAGCAATCTGTGCTTCAATTCCAGAACAATTACAGGAGATGTTGGAATGCTTTGCTGACTCCTGTAGTAAATTTGGTTTGGTGATTAGTCTGAAGAAAATGATTATGTCACCTTCAGTGGATGATCACACTTTCACCATAAATGATACACCACTGTAAGATGTTGAAAAGTTTACCTATCTTGGCTCAACTACATCTCGCAACAACACTCTTGACACAGAGCTCTCAATTCAGCTTGGAACAGCTTCAACCATCTTTGTTCGGCTTACCAGTCGTGTATGGAGAAACAAACACCTCTCTGTGTGTACCAAAACCAGAGTATACGAAGCATGCTTACTAAGCATTCTTTGATGTGGAGCAGAAAGCTGACCTACATACCACCATCAAGAGCCCCGAATTAATGCCTTCCACACAAGGAGTCTGGGGTTCATACTCTGAAAGATATGGTGCGATAAGATGTCAAATGAAGAGCTCTTTCTAATTACTCGCTCAGAACCTCTTTCATCGAGACTGAAGTTCACCAGACTTAGATGGGCCGGTCATGTAAACAGAGTGGCAAATTATTATTATTATTATTACCTCCGCCAGGCTGCAGGCCAGGAGGAGGTTATGTTTTTGCCAGCGTTTGTCTGTTTGTCTGTCTGTCTGTCTGTCTGTTTGTCTGTTTGTCTGTTGGTTAGCAAGATAACTCAAAAAGTTTTCGACGGATTTCGATGAAACTTTCAGGCCTTGTTGGAAATGGTACAAGGAAGAACTGATTAAATTTTGGGGATGATCCGGATCACTATCTGAATACAGGAATTTTTTAAAGGATTCTTTAACATTGTGAGATACGGCCATTTTCAACATGTGCGCAGGCACAATGGAGGGCACTGGTCGTCGTGTCTGACGAACACAAACTCTGCGTTCTTCAAATTTTTAGGCACAAAAGCACACGGAAAACAGTGGTGGGCAGGGCCCGGCAGCGTGCCTGTGTTTGCGCTACGCTGCAAAAGCTGAGACGGGCAGCTGTCCGGCGCCGGATTATTTGGCAGAAATTCCCCGGGCAGCCATAGGGGCTGCGCAAAAACGACCTCTCTGCCGGGGAAGCTTCTAAATCCTCTTTTGCTGCCGAGCGCAACCCCAATATAAAACCCACGGCAACCTGTCTACCCAATTTGCATCTGTCAGTGAAGCCCTGAGTGCTGCTTTCAGTGGAGGAGATGGATACAACACCAACACTTCAGTTTATTACCTCCGCCAAGGAGGTAATGCTTTTACTACTGAACCACTAATCCTATCATTGTGAATCCAATTGCTAGTCATATGTTTTCATGGTCAAGGAATCTGAAAACATACACACAAACACTGTATGGGGGGGAACTGTGGTGCTTGGCGGAGGTCTGCGCTCTCCGAGAGCTTTTCTAGTTTACCTTTATTTAACCAGGAAAAAAACCCGTTGAGATTAAAAACCTCTTTTTCAAGGGAGTCCTGGCCAAGAGGCAGCAAAAAAAAATCACAAATACACTTACAATGACATACAAATCATATAAAACAGTTACAAATTAGTGAGGCCATCTCAAGTGTTCTCAATCTGGATTTAAAATCGTTCAATGAAACAAGTTCTGTTAGTTTCCAGTCTTTTTGCAACATGTTCCATGTAGAGGGGGCTGAGAACATGAAAGCTCTTTTTCCCAGCTCAGTACGGGCAAAAGGAACAGAACGCAACAAATGATCATTAGAACGCAAACCATAAGAATCAACACTTCTCAGTGTGATCAAATTACAAATGTAAGGGGGCAACAATCCAAGCATGGCCTTGTAAATAAAAATGTACCAGTGAGTCAACCTCCTGGTGGACAAAGAGGGCCATCCCACTCTAGAATACAGTTCACAGTGATGGGTCAAGGCTCTACAGTTTGTAACAAACCTCAAAACAGCATGATATACAGAGTCAATCTTACTCAGACACTGAGCTGAAGCATTCATATACAAGAGGTCTCCATAATCTAAAATAGATAAAAAAGTTGCAGTAACAAGACACTTTTTAACCTCAAAAGAAAAACAACATTTATTTTGAAATAAAAAACCCAGTTTCAGTTTAAGTTTCTTCACAAGATTTTCAACATGGGGCTTAAAAGTCAGAGCGTCATCAAGCAAGATACTAAGATACTTGTACGAGTGAACCACCTCAATTTCATTTCCCTCAAAAGTGGACACTGTGGGAAAAATTTGCGGACTCTTCCTAAAATTTGAAAACCACATCAGTTTAGTTTCGTCAGCATTAAGGACTAGTTTTAGCTGCAGAAGTGTGTGCTGCACCACATTAAAAGCTTTCTGCAGAGAAGCAACAGCATTAGCAGGGGAAGAGCCAAAGCAGTAAATAATTGTGTCATCGGCATAAAAATGCAAACTAGCATCAGACACATTTTGTCCTAGATCATTAATGTACATAGTGAATAGGAGGGGTCCTGATACAGAACCCTGTGGCACCCCCTTGTGGACACTGACAATTTCAGAACACAAACCATCATAAGATAAGATAAGATAAGCCTTTATTAGTCCCACAACGGGGAAATTCCAGGATTGCAACAGCACAGGGATAGCAACACTCAGAGCAACAATCAGAAGGCAAGAAAAAAAACAAGCAAGCAAGAGCAGCTAATAAACATATGTACGTATTACTATAAAATATATATATATACACACACACACAGACACACAGTGCAGAGCATTGTAGCTGGATGGAATAAATATATGAATATATGAACACACAGTGCAGAGCATTGTAGCTAGATGGAATAAATATGTAAATATATAAACACCCACAGTACGGAGCATTGCAGCTAGGTGGAATAAATATGCAAGTATATAAACACACACAGTGCGGAGCAATGTAGCTAGATGGAATAATATGTAGATATATAAATATATAAACACCCACAGTACGGAGCATTGTAGCTAGATGGAATAAATATGCAAATATATAAACACACACAGTGCAGAGCATTGTTGCTAGATGGAATGAAACAGCATAACCGTCTACTTAGTTATCCTACATGGTATGATTATGTGCCCATACATATTCTCACCCTCCATAGCGACCGGTATGTTCCTAGTTGTATGCCGGAGAGGACCATTGTGTAAGTCTATTGCATCTTTTGCATTCAAAAAACTATTAGTTTGTTACGTCTTTTTGCTATCTCTGCGAGCAGCCCTGCTTAGGTTGTACAGTCTGACAGCCGTTGGTAGGAAGGACCTACGAAACCTCTCGGTTGTGCACCTGGGATGATGTAGTCTGCTGCTAAATGAGCTCCTCAGTGCATTCAGTATGTCCTGCATAGGGTGGAACTCGGACTCCAGCAGAGATGACAGTTTAGCCACCGTCCTTCTCTCTCCTATCTCCTCCATCGGATCAAGGCGCTGCCCCAGGACAGAGCTAGCTTTCTTAATCAGTTTGTTCAGTCTCTTCCTATCGGCTGCAGTAATGCCACTGCCCCAGCAGACCACTCCAAAAGTGATGGCTGATGCCACCACCGTGTCATAGAATGACTTCAGCAGCGCCCCTTGTACACCAAAAGACCTGAGTCTCCTCAGCAGGAACAGCCTGCGCTGTCCCTTCTTGTAGAGTGCATCAGTATTGTGTGACCAGTCTAGTTTATTGTTCAGATGAATACCCAGGTACTTATAGGATGTCACCATCTCGATGTCTGTTCCCTGTATATTTACTGGTACTGTGAGGGGCTGCCCATGCCTGCGGCAGTCCACCACCAGCTCCTTAGTTTTCCTCGCGTTGATCTGGAGGCAGTTCCGATGGCACCAGTCCACGAAGTCCTGGATAAGCCCTCTGTACTCAGCTTCATCTCCATTGGAGATGAGGCCAACGATCGCAGAGTCATCAGAGAACTTCTGTAGATGGCAGTGTGTTGTGTTGTGTGAGAAGTCCGCAGTATAAAGAGTGAACAGGAAGGGAGCCAGCACCGTTCCCTGGGGGGCCCCCGTGCTACTGATGATCGTGTCGGACACACAGTCCCGGGTTCTCACAAACTGAGGCCGGTTCGTGAGGTAGTCCAGGATCCATGATGACAGGTGCTGGTCCACCCCTGCGCGCAGCAGCTTGTCCTTCAGGATCATCGGTTGGATGGTGTTGAAAGCACTGGAGAAGTCAAAGAACATGATCCTCACCATATTCCCGGGCTTCTCCAGGTGGGACAGAGAACGGTGAAGGAGGAAGATCACCGCATCCTCCACCCCAATGCCATGCTGGTAGGCGAACTGGAGTGGATCCATCGCTGGTTCCACCAGGGGGCCGAGGTGAGCAAGGAGCAGTCTCTCCAGGGTCTTCATCAAGTGGGACGTCAAGGCCACCGGTCTGTAGCTGTTCAGGTCTTTGGGGTGGGAAGTTTTTGGTACAGGTACCACACAAGATGTTTTCCACAGCTGTGGTACCCTCCCCAGTTTCAGGCTCATGTTGAAGATATACGTCACAATCCCACACAGCTGGTCTGCACAGGACTTGAGGAGCTTTGCGCTGATGCCGTCCGGTCCCGGCGCCTTCCTCGCCTTGATCTTCCTCAGCTCCGTCCTCACCTGGGTCCTGGTCAGGGTCAGGATGGGGGGCTGTGTGTTGGGAGTGGGGGGGTGTTGGTAGAGTGGGGAGTGGGCAGCAGGACTTGATTTCTTTAGAGGCAGCAGTGGTTGTTGTGCAGTCAGGGGGGAGGGCGGTTGGTCAAATCTATTGAAAAACAGATTCAGGTTGTTCGCCCACTCCCTGCCCCCTGTGGCCTGGGGGGAGGTATTCTGGAGCCCCGAGATGGTTTTGAGGTTTCTCCAGACCCCGCTGATGTCGCTCTGTTGCAGCTTGTCCTCCATCTTCTTCCTGAAGCTGTCCTTGCCTTCTCTGATCTTTCTCCTCAGCTCCCTCTGTACGGACTTCAGCATCTCCCTGTTCCCCGACCTGAAGATCCTCTTCTTCTCTCTCAGAAGTGTTTTTATCTCAGGGTTGATCCAGGGTTTGTTGTTTGAGTGACGCCGTATGGTCTTGGTGGGAACGGATTTGTCCACACAGAAGCTGAGGTAGCCCGTGAAGGTGTGAATGAGGCCATCGATGTCCTCACCATGTGGATCGCAGAGCTGCTTCCAGGCGGTGGCTTCAAAACAGCCCTTTAGGGTGTCCATTGTCTCCTCAGACCATAACTCCACAGTGTGCATGGCCGGAGGTTGTCTGTGCACTAGGGGTTTGTACACCGGCCGGAGATGAACCAAGTTGTGATCCGATCTCCCGAGTGGGGGTAGTTGTGATGAGGTGTACGCCTCCTTAGTGTTTGCGTAGAATAAATCCAGTGTTTTATTGTCTCTAGTGTGGCATGTGACATACTGGGTGAACGTGGGTAGAATGGGAGACAGTGAAACATGGTTGAAATCGCCTGAGATGAGGAGAAGAGCATCTGGGTGTTCTGTCTGCAGCCTGCTGGTTACTGAATGGATGACGTCACGTGCTGTCCCAGCGTTCGCCGTCGGATTTGCATAAACAACAATGCAGATCACGTGTGAGTGTTCTCTCGGGAGATATGTAGGCCTCATGCTAACAGCTAGCAACTCAATGTCTTTGCTGCAGTGTCGTTGTTTAACAGTGATATGTCCCGGTCTGCACCAGTTGTTGTTAACATACATGATCACTCCACCGCCCCTAGCCTTGCCACTGTCTGGTGTTCGGTCAGCTCGTATCATGTGAAAACCCTCCAGCTCAATGTTAGCATCTGCTGCTAGTTCAGTTAGCCACGTCTCAGTAAACAAAAGGAGAGAGCACTCCCGGTATGTGCTATCATAACGGGAGATAGCCGCTAGCTCATCTAACTTTCCCAGTATCGACCGTACATTTCCCATGACAACAGATGGAAGGGAGGGTCTGTACCTTATATTTTTTGTCCTCCGCCTTACTCCAGCCCGGCAGCCGCGGCGTTTTCGCCTCAGTTCACTCGGTATGTCGAGTTTTTCCAATGGGACCGGGTGGCGGTTGAATGCTAGCAGCTGTTCTCTGCTGTATCGTATCCTGCTATAGACAGTGGCTCCGTCCACCGGCTCAGGAGACATTTAGGACGATCTGTGTGTCCGTGATATAAGTGGGGTGAAAAAAAAAAGTGATCAAAAGAGAGAGGAAGGGAAAAAAAAACTCGGAATCGAGCCGCTGTTGCAAAAGGCAGCCGACTGGTGTGGCGCCGAGAGGAGAAAAAAAAAAAAAAAAAAAAAAAAAAAAAAAAAAATTCATATTTAATACATTGGGTCCTGTCACTCAAATAATTTGCGAACCAGGAGACTACATGTTCCGACAGACCAAAACTGATGAGTCTTTGCTTTAAAACTGTGTGGTCCACAGTGTCAAAAGCCTTTGACAAATCAATGAAAAGTGCAGCACAGTACTGCTTTTTATCAAGAGCAACAAGTATATCATTGACCAGTTTTGTAGCAGCAGTAATAGTGCTGTGCTTTTTTCTAAAGCCCGATTGCAGTTTTGAAAGAAGTTCATTTGAGTATAAAAACTCTTTAAGTTGATCACACACGAGAGATTCAACAATCTTGGACAAGACACACAAATTTGATATTGGTCTGTAGTTAGTTAAAACTGCTGGGTCACCTCCTTTTAAGAGAGGAACCACAAAAGCTGACTTCCATACTACAGGAATCTCTTTGTTTTCAATTGATAAATTAAAAAGTACTGTAAGAGGCTGTGCAATAAAATCGGCAGCCATTTTCAAAAGGTAAGGCTCTATCAAGTCTGGTCCAGGAGGTTTTCTGTGATTCAAAGTTTTGAGAGCCTTATGAACTTGCTGTACAGTAAAAGGTACAAGTCTAAAAGGTTCTCCAAAAAACATTTGGGAATTAGTACAGCGAGGCACAGATGTAGCTCCTGTAGAGTTAAACAGAAAACCAGATGACACAAAATGCTTATTGTGTAGCCACTCGTGTGACTTATTTAATGCTTTGCATAAGGCCTCACATATTAGATAAGAACAAAGACAGAGTTTCCTTGGAGATAACAGGATACTGTGAAAGGGTAACCTTTGGTATGCAGAGACTGTGAGGGGGATGCTATGGGATTTAAGAGGAAAGGCATTGTTACTTGTTATTATAATGCAATGTGACTTGTGAGCTGTGAGAGTTGTTACTTGTGATTATAATGCAATGTGACTTGTGAGCTGTGAGAGTCCTGGGTATATAAGGGACGAGGTTTTTCTGTGATGTTCTCTTTTCTACTTTGCTCATGTTGGAACGTGTAATAAACTGCCTTGAGATGAAACTTGCCTCATTATTACACTCTCCACACTGGTGACCCAAGACGTAGCATGCAGCAAGAAGAGAATTCCCCGGGGCCAGCCTCGTTGGGAGCCCCCAGCCAAGCGTACGCCATTACGGTCCAGCTACCGGACTTTTGGCAGCACAACCCATGCTCCTGGTTCCACTTGGTTGAGGCACAGTTTGCCCTCCGGGGAATAGCGGTAGATGACACGAAATTCTACCATGTGATCGCAAAGCTCGATAACCATATGGCGCAACACGTGGAGAGCCTTCTGGAGCAGCCACCAGCCAGTGACAAATACAGCGAGTTGAAGGCTGCACTCATCCAACACTACACCCTCTCGGTCGAGAAGACAGCAGAGAGACTCCTGGCGCTGACCGAGTTGGGAGATGGCACGCCCATTGACCTGATGGAGAAGCTGCTGAGGTTGAAAGGCTCGGATGATGACCACTTCATCTTTACCCACATTTTCCTCAGGACCCTACCATCAGTGATGAGGGCGACCCTGGCCGGTTCGCTGTTGTTGGCCCAGCGGGACTTCCACGCGCTGGCCCGTGAGGCGCATCGGATTCTCAATGCCAGCAGGCAGCGCGCGGCCACGGCAGCAGCGACGGAGCTCGGCGCGACGGCTGGAGATGGCAGGGAGCCAAGGACAGCGGTAGCAGAGCCACCGACGACAGCGGCGGCAGGGGCCAAGGAACGCGGAGGAGACACCATTTGTTTCTACCATCGCTGTTTTGCAGAGAAGGCACGCAAATGTATACCACCGTGCCAGTTCAAGTGCTCGGGAAACGCCAGGACCGGGGGGTCGGTAGCAGCTGCGACCCTCGGGGAGGAGAACAAGCTGCTCTACTTGATGGACGCACACTCGGGAAGGCATTTCCTCGCGGACACAGGCGCCCAGCTGAGTTTCATCACGCCTTCCTCCGCTGACCGGCTGGCAGGTTCCAGCTGTCCCGAGATGGCAGCAGCGAACGGCTCGAGGATTAAGACCTTTGGTGAGAGGACTCTGCTTCTGTCGCTACATGGCCGTACATTTGAGTGGACTTTTGTCATAGCAGCATTGAATTTCAATATATTGGGGGCTGATTTTTTGTGCTCATATGGTTTGTTGGTTGATGTCGCTAACAGGCGCCTGGTTAATGCACTTTCTTTTGATTCTATCCCCTGTACAGTGTGAGCGGCCCGACCAACAGCACAAGCCAACGTCACAGCTGCAAGCGGTAAGTTCCACACACTGCTCACTCAGTTCCCAGCACTCACGGTCCCCATGTTATCAGCAACAGTCGCTAAGCACGGGGTGGAGCATTTTATTACCACAACTGGACCGCCTGTTTTTGCAAAAGCTCGGCGCTTGGACGCAGCTAAACTGGCCATACCGCGCAAGGAGTTCGCCAACCTGGAGAGGTTAGGCATCGTCAGACGTTCAAACAGCCCATGGGCTTCCCCGCTTCACATGGTCCCGAAAGCCGACGGCTCATGGCGGCCGTGCGGGAATTTTCGCAGGTTGAACAACGCCACAGAGCATGACCGCTACCCAATCCCACATATCCAAGATTTTTCCGTTCATTTGGCAGGGGCGAGCGTTTTTTCTAAAATAGACTTGGTCCGCGGTTACCACCAAGTCCCAGTGCGCGCTGAAGACATACCCAAAACAGCGGTGATAACTCCATTTGGCCTTTTCGAGTTTTTGCGCATGCCATTCGGGCTTAAAGGGGCTGCACAGACGTTTCAACGCATGATGGACGCAGTGCTGCGCGATCTCCCTTTCGTGTTCGTCTACTTGGACGATATTTTGGTAGCCAGCGCGTCTGAAGACAAACACGAAAACCACCTCGCGGCAGTTTTCCGGAGGTTGGGAGAGCACGGGTTAATAATCAACCGAGTGAAATGTCAGCTCGGGGTGACGCAGATCGATTTTTTAGGACACCGAGTTTCCCCCGAAGGAGCGGTTCCGCTGCCTGACAAAGTGCGTGCGGTGGCAGATTTCCCCCGGCCGCAGACGGTCAGGGCGTTACAGGAGTTTTTGGGAATGGTGAATTTTTATAACCGTTTCCTTCCTGGTGCAGCACAACTCATGCAACCGCTGTATGCTGCACTCAAAAAACAGAAACCCTCGAATAAGATCGAGTGGTCCCCGGAGCGGGAGCGAGCATTCTCAGAAGTCAAAACAGCCCTGGCAAACGCTGCGTTGTTGGAGCATCCGGACCCATTGGCCCGCGTAGCGCTCACCACTGACGCGTCTGACGTGGCCATAGGGGCGGTCGTGGAGCAGCAGGTAGCCGGAGCTTGGCAACCGCTCACCTTTTTCAGCAGGACCTTGAGCGATAGTGAGCGTAAATACAGCGCGTTTGACAGGGAGTTGCTGGCTCTCCGTTTGGCCATTCACCACTTCCAGTTCTGGCTAGAAGGGCGCTGTTTCACCGCATTCGTCGACCATAAGCCGCTAACATTCGCGATGGCCAAAGTTTCAGAGCCTTGGTCGGGCTGGCAACAGAGGCAGTTAGCCGCGATCTCAGAGTTTATTACCGATATTCAGCACGTGTCGGGTAAACTGAACGTAGTGGCAGACTGCCTCTCGCGTGCCGTGGCTGCCCCCGTCTGCGTGGGGATAGATTACACAGCCATGGCCGCGGAGCAAGGTAGTGACGCGGATGTGCGCGCGTTCCAGTCTGGACCAACAGGGTTAAGGCTGGAGAGCAAGGTGCTGCAAGACGGTATGCCCCCCTTATTTTGCGATGTCTCCACGGGACGACTGCGTCTCGTGGTGCCGGCAGCGTGGCGCCGCCGCGTTTTCGACTCGATTCATTCTTTGGCGCACCCGGGGGTTCGCGCATCGGTCAAAATGGTAGCAGAAAAATTTGTGTGGCCCGGCCTTCGCACACAAGTTAAAGAGTGGGCGGCAGCCTGCATGGCGTGCCAACGGGCCAAGGTACACAGACACATGAAGGCTCCATTGGAGCCATTCCTCATTCCTGCCAAGAGGTTCGACCACGTTCACGTGGACCTCGTGGGCCCCCTCTCGCCATCACAGGGGTACACGCACCTTCTGACAATGGTGGACCGCACTACGCGCTGGCTGGAGGCGGTCCCTTTGGCGTCAACCACAGCCAAGGAGGTGGCGCGTGCGTTTGTAACGGCATGGGTGGCGCGTTTTGGAGTCCCGTCGGACATTACATCCAACAGAGGCCCGCAATTTGTTTCCAAGCTTCGGTCAACAATGGCCCGCAGCCTAGGTGTCACAATTCACCGTACAACCGCGTATAATCCGCAGGCTAATGGGTTGTGCGAACGTTTTCACAGGTCATTGAAAGCAGCTCTTAGAGCGTCACTGACGGATGCAAATTGGGTGGACAAGCTTCCGTGGGTTTTATTAGGGTTGCGTTCTGCACCTAAAGAAGACATAGAGGCTTCCCCAGCTGAACTCGTTTTTGCGCAGCCACTGCGGCTGCCCGGGGAGTTTCTCCCGGATAACCCTGCGCCAGGCAGCTCCCCGTCCCAGCTGTTGCAGTGTAGCATCGACACAGCTACGCTGCCGGGCCCTGCCCGCCACAGTTTTCCGCGCGTTTTTGTGCCTAAAACTTTGAAAAACGCGGAGTTTGTTTTTGTCAGACATGATGCTCATCGCCCTCCGCTGCGACCGCCTTATGATGGACCGTTCAGAGTGTTGGAAACAGGAGACAAGCATTTTTTGCTAGATTTGGGGGGTAGGAGGGAAAAGGTTGGCATAAACAGACTCAAACCCGCTTTTGTGGTGGTAGACGAGCAAGTGCTGTTGGCAAGGGCCCCTCGGCGCGGCAGACCACCACGGGGGTGCTTCCCAGAGTAATATTCCCCCAGAACACCCGCAGGGACTAACGAAAGGTTTGCACCCCCAGACAACAGCTCCCCAGCATGACAGCACCGCTGAGGAGGCGAATCCTGGTTACAGCAGATACGGGAGAAGACTAAAGCCCAAGCAGCATGTGGACTGATGTTTAATGATTCTATCATGGCATGCAGACTATTATTCTCTTGTTCAATCTAAATGTTTGGGGGGGGGTGTAGCCACTCGTGACTTATTTAATGCTTTGCATAAGGCCTCACATATTAGATAAGAACAAAGACAGAGTTTCCTTGGAGATAACAGGATACTGTGAAAGGGTAACCTTTGGTATGCAAAGACTGTGAGGGGGATGCTATGGGATTTAAGAGGAAAGGCATTGTTACTTGTTATTATAATGCAATGTGACTTGTGAGCTGTGAGAGTTGTTACTTGTGATTATAATGCAATGTGACTTGTGAGCTGTGAGAGTCCTGGGTATATAAGGGATGAGGTTTTCCTGTGATGTTGTGGCCACAGTTATGTGACCTACTTTGTGACTGATGTAAGGCCTCACATTTTAGACAAGAACAAAGGCAGAGCTTCCTTGGAGATGACAGGAAGCTGTGAAGGTTTTAGCTTTGGGATGCAAGGCCTGAGACTGTGGGGAGTGATTTCAGGGGATTAAAGAGGAGATGCATTGTTACAGGCAATTATAATGCAATGTGACTGGTGATGCAATTTGACTTGTGAACTGTGAGAGTCCTGGTATTTAAGGACGAGGGTTTCCTGTGTTGTCCTCTTTCTTCTTTGAGATGTTGGTGAATGTGAATAAACCTGACTTGAGAGAACCCTGTCTCGTCATTCCCACATTCCCACACTGGTGACCCAAGACGAGCATGCAGCGAGAGGAGATTTCCCCCGGGCCAGCCTCGTCAGGAGCCCCCAGCCAAGCGAATGCCGCTACAGTCCAGCTACCGGACTTCTGGCAGAACAATCCGCGCTCCTGGTTCAATGTGATTGAGGCACAGTTCAACCTCCGGGGGATATCGGTAGATGCCACAAAATTCTACCACGTAGTCGCAAAACTGGACAACACCACGGCCCAGCATGTGGAGAGCCTGATCGACCAGCCGCCGGACAGCGACAGATATGACGCGTTGTAGGCTGCACTCATCCAGCACTTCACCCCCTCGGTCGAGGAGCGAGCAGAGAGGCTCCTGGCGCTTACCGAGTTGGAAAATGACATGCCCGTGAACCTTATGGAGAAGTTGTTGAGGTTGAAAGACTGTGACGACGATCACTTCATTTTCACCCACCTCTTCCTCAGGACCCTACCGTCAGCGGCGAGAGCGACCCTGGCCAGTTCGCCACTGTTGGCCCAACGGGACTACCGCGTGCTGGCCCGGGAGGCGCAGCGAATTGTCAACGCCAGCAGACAGCGCACGGCCACGGCCGCTGCAGCGGAACTCGGTGCGACGACCGGAGATGGCAGGGGGCCAGGGGCAGCAGTACCAGACTCACCGACGACGGCGGCGGCAGGGGCCAGGGAACGCGGAGCAGACATCCTTTGTTTCTACCATCACCGCTTCGCAGAGAGGGCACACAAATGTGTACCACCGTGCCAGTTCGGGCGTTCGGGAAACGGCAAGACCGGGGGTCGGTAGCAGCCGCGGCCCTCGGGGAGGAAAACAAGCTGCTCTACTTGTTGGACGCACGCTCGGGGAGGCAGTTCCTCGTGGACACAGGCTCCCAGTTGAGTTTCATCACACCGTCCTACGCGGACAGGCTAGCAGGTTCCAGAGGTCCCGGGGTGACAGCAGCGAATGGCTCAGAGATTAAGACCTTTGATGAGAAGACTCTGCTTCTGTCTCTACACGGCCGTACATTTGAGTGGACTTTTGTTGTAGCAGCAGTGAATTTCAATATGTTGGGGGCTGATTTTTTGTGCTCACATGGTTTGTTGGTTGATGTCGCTAACAGGCGCCTGGTTAATGCACTTTCTTTTGATTCTATCCCCTGTACAGCGCGAGTGGCCCTGCCAACAGCACAAGCCAACGTCACAACTGCAAGCGGTAAGTTCCACACACTGCTCACTCAGTTCCCAGCACTCGCGGTCCCCACATTTTCGGCAACAGTCGCTAAACACGGGGTGGAACATTTTATTACCACTACTGGACCGCCCGTTTTTGCAAAAGCTCGGCGCTTGGACGCAGTTAAACTGGCCATAGTGTGCGAGGAGTTTGCCAACCTGGAGAGGTTGGGCATTATCAGGCGTTCAAACAGTCCGTGGGCTTCCCCGCTACACATGGTCCCGAAAGCAGGCGGATCATGGCGACCTTGCGGGGATTTCCGCAGGTTAAACAATGCTACAGCGCTCGACCGCTACCCAATCCCGCATATCCAAGATTTTTCCGTTCATTTGGCAGGGGCTCATGTTTTTTCTAAGATAGATTTGGTCCGCGGTTAGCACCAAGTCCCAGTGCGCGCTGAGGACATACCCAAAACAGCGGTAATAACTCCATTTGGCCTGTTCGAGTTTTTACGCATGCCATTCGGGCTTAAAGGGGCTGCACAGACGTTCCAACGCATGATGGACGCGGTGATTCACCATCTCCCTTTTGTGTTCATCTACTTGGACGATATTTTGGTAGCCAGCGCGTCCGAAGACGAACACGAAAAACACCTGTCCACAGTTTTCCGAAGGTTGGGAGATCATGGGTTAATAATCAACCCAGCGAAGTGTCAGTTCGGGGTGGCGCAGATCGATTTTTTTAGGACACCGCGTCTCCCCCGAAGGAGCAGTTCCGCTTCCTGACAAAGTGCGCGCAGTGGCAGATTTCCCCCAGCCGCAGACGGTCAGGGCGTTACAGGAGTTTTTGGGAATGGTGAATTTTTATAACCGTTTTCTCCCCTGCGCGGTGCAACTCATGCAGCCACTGTATGCCGCGCTCAAAAAAAAGAAACCCGCGGATAAGGTCGAGTGGTCCCTGGAACGGGACCAAGCGTTCTCAGAGGTGAAAGCAGCCTTGGCAAAGGCTGCATTGTTGGCACACCCGGACCCAACGGCCCACATAGCGCTCACTACTGACGCGTCAGATGTGGCCATAGGGGCGGTCGGGGATCAACATGTAGCCGGGGTTTGGCAGCCCCTCGCCTTTTTCAGCAGGACCTTGCGTGATAGCAAACGTAAATACAGCGTGTTCGACAGGGAGCTGCTGGCTCTCCATTTGGCCATCCGCCACTTTCAGTTCTGGCTGGAAGGACGCCATTTCACCGCGTTCGTTGACCACAAACCGCTAACATTCGCGATGGCCAAGGTTTCCGAACCGTGGTCAGGCCGGCAGCAGAGACAGCTGGCCGCGATATCAGAGTTTACCACTGATATTTAGCATGTGGCGGGCAAACTGAATGTAGTGGCAGATTGCCTCTCGCGCACCGTGGTGGCCCCAGTCAGCGTAGGAGTAGATTACGCAGCCATGGCCGCGGAGCAGGTTAGTGACGCAGATGTGCGCGCGCTCCAGTCTGGACTAACAGGGTTAAGGCTGGAGAGCAGGGTGCTGCAAGACGGTATGCCCCCCCTAATCTGCGATGTCTCCACTGGACGGCTGCGTCCAGTAGTACCGGCCGCGTGGCGCCGCCGCGTTTTTGACTCGATTCATTCTTTGGCGCACCTGGGAGTGCACGCGTTGGTCAAAATGGTAGGGGAGAAATTTGTGTGGCCGAGTCTTCGCAAACAAGTTAAGGAGTGGGCAGCAGCCTGCACGGCGTGTCAACGAGCCAAAGTACACAGGCACACGAGGGCTCCTTTGGAGCCGTTTCACATTCCGGCCAAGAGGTTCGATCACATTCACGTGGACCTCGTGGGACCCGTCCCGCCATCGCAGGGGTGCACACACCTTCTGACAATGGTGAACCGCACCACGCGCTGGCCTGAAGTGGTTCTGCTGGCATCAACCACGGCCGAGGAGGTACCGCGCGCGTTTTTAACAGCTTGGGTGGCGCGTTTCGGAGTTCCGTCGGACATTACGTCCGACAGAGGCCCTCAATTTGTGTCAGAACTTTGGTCGACTATGGCCCGCAGCCTGGGTGTCACAATTCACTGCACAACCGCGTACAATCTGCAGGCTAACGGGTTTTGCGAACGTTTTCATAGGTCATTGAAAGCGGCTCTCAGAGCGTCACTGACGGATACAAATTGGGTAGACAAGTTACTGTGGATTTTATTGGGGTTGCGTTCTGCGCCTAAAGAGGACTTAGAAGCCTCCCCAACGGAGCTCGTGTTTGCGCAGCCACTTCGGCTGCCGGGGGAGTTTCTCCCAGATAACCCGGCGCCAGACACCTCCCCGCTGCAGCTGTTGCGGAGTAACATAGAATCAAGCACGCTGCCTGGCCCCGTGCACCACAGTTTTCCGCGCGTTTTTGTGCCTAAAGCGTTGAAGAACGCAGAGTTTGTTTTTGTCAGACACGATGCCCATCGATCCCCGCTGCGACCACCTTATGACGGGCCGTTCAGAGTGATGGAAACAGGAGACAAGCAGTTTTTGCTAGATTTGGGGGGGGTAGGAAAGAAAAAGTTGGCATAAACAGACTCAAACCTGCTTTTGTGGTGGCTGATGAGCAAGTGCTGTTGGCAAGGGCCCCGCGGCGAGGTAGACCCCCACGGGGGGCTTCACAGAGTAATGTTTCCCCAGGACACCTGCAGGGACTGACAAAAGGTTTTCACCCCCAGACGGCAAACCCCCAGCGTGACAGCGCAGCGGAGACGTTGAATCCCAGCTACAGCAGATACGGCAGGAGACTGAAGCCTAGACAGCATGCAGACTGATGTGTATTGATTCTATCACGGCATGCATACTGTATTCTCTGGTTCATCTAAAATGTTTTGGGGGGGGGCTGGTGTGGCCACACTTATGTGACCTACTTTGTGACTGATGTAAGGCCTCACATTTTAGACAAGAACAAAGGCAGAGCTTCCTTGGAGATGACAGGAAGCTGTGAAGGTTTTAGCTTTGGGATGCAAGGCCTGAGACTGTGGGGGGTGATTTCAGGGGATTAAAGAGGAGAGGTATTGTTACAGGTGATTATAATGCAATGTGACTGGTGATGCAATTTGACTTGTGAACTGTGAGAGTCCTGGTATTTAAGGACGAGGGGTTCCTGTGTTGTCCTCTTTCTTCTTTGAGATGTTGGTGAATGTGAATAAACCTGACTTGAGAGAACCATGTCTCGTCATTCCCACATTCCCACAATGTTCTATTTTCTACTTTGCTCATGTTGGAGCGTGTAATAAACTGCCTTGAGATGAAACTTGCCTCATTATTACACTCTCCACAATTGAAGCAATTTAAAACCTCAGTTCTATCATAAACTGGGACAGAGCCATTTAAAACTAGAAAAGCACTCGGAGAGCGCAGACCTCCGCCAAGCGCCACAGTTCCCCCCCATACAGTGTTTGTGTGTACGTTTTCAGATTCCTTGACCATGAAAACATATGACTAGCAATTGGATTCACAATGATATGATTAGTTGTTCAGTAGTAAAAGCATTACCTCCTTGGCGGAGGTAATAAACTGAAGTGTTGGTGTTGTGTCCATCTCCTCCACTGAAAGCAGCACTCAGGGCTTCACTGATGGATGCAAATTGGGTAAACAGGTTGCCGTGGGTTTTATATTGGGGTTGCGCTCCGCGGCAAAAGAGGATTTGGAAGCTTCCCCGGCAGAGAGGTCGTTTTTGCGCAGCCCCTATGGCTGCCCGGGGAATTTCTGCCAAATAATCCGGCGCCGGACAGCTGCCCGTCTCAGCTTTTGCAGCGTAGCGCAAACAAAGGCACGCTGCCGGGCCCTGCCCACCACTGTTTTCCGCGTGCTTTTGTGCCTAAAAATTTGAAGAACGCGGAGTTTGTGTTCGTCAGACACGACGACCAGCGCCCTCCATTGCGCCTGCGCACATGTTGAAAATGGCCGTATCTCACAATGTTAAAGAATCCTTTAAAAAATTCCTGTATCCAGACGGTGATCCGGATCATCCCCAAAATTTAATCAGTTCTTCCTTGTACCATTTCCAACAAGGCCTGAAAGTTTCATCGAAATCCATCGAAAACTTTTTGAGTCATCTTGCTAACCAACAGACAAACAAACAAACAGACAGACAGACAGACAAACGCTGGCAAAAACATAACCTCCTCCTGGCCTGCGGCCTGGCGGAGGTAACAAAAGTAGGAAGAACCTGAGAGCTTTTGTTCACAGATAAAGCTTGGATCACTTTCCAAAATTTCTGTGGATTATTAAGACTCTTAGTTATGACAGATAAATAATATTCAGATTTAGCCTTTTTAATAAAAAAGTGCATTTATTTCTCAGTTGTCTAAAAATAGACCAATCACTGGCAGTATCAGTTTTCCTGGCTTTGGTCCAAGCCACATTACGCTGATAAATGGCATCAGACAGTTCTGGAGAGAACCAGGGGTTTTCACGCCCCTTTACTCTGAATTTCCTTCTAGGAGCATGTTTATTTACAATTTTCTCAAAGTTTTCTTTAAAGAAAGTCCACGCTAACTCAACGTCTGGCAACAGGCCTATATGTTCCCAATTAACCAAGGACAAATCATGATGATAAGCTTGTTCATTAAATTTCTTCAAATTCCGCTTGAAAATAATGCACGGTTTACATTTGGGGACTTTTGTATCTCTGCACACTACAACAACACAATGATCATTCAAATCATTGCAGAAAACACCCACAGATGAAAATTTATGTGGAGCATTTGTTAAAATTAAGTCAATCAAAGTGGACTTTTCAGGACTTTTAATATTTGGCCTAGTTGAATAGTTAATCATCTGGCTAAAATTTACAGAGTCACAGAAAGATTTAAATTCTTCAGAAGCTACGTTTAACCAATCCCAATTGAAGTCTCTTGCCATTAAAAGCTCATTGTAGTTTAATTTGGACAAAAGATGCTTTAAGGATGATAATGCCTCCTTGGTGGCAGATAGAGGTCTATAACAACCAACAACAGTTATGGAAAGGGATATGGGTATTTCCATATTCAAGGCCAGAAACTCCATCTGCTTAGAAATGGACTTAGACAAGACAATTGAAGCATCAAATCTTGATTTAACATAGGCGGCTACACCACCACCTTTTTTAGGCCTGTCAGTACGGAAGACAGTGTATCCATTTATACTAATATCATCATCTGTGACAGCTTTGGTCAGCCACGTTTCAGAGATGATCACAACATCCGGATCAGTTGATCTAATCCAAATTTTGACCATGTCCATTTTAGGAAGTAAACTGTGCACATTAAGATGAATAATTTTGAGACCAGACATTGATTTAAAATCAGCAGGAGTCTGGATACATTGCAGATCAGGTCCAGGGTTTGGTTGCACATTTCCAGATAATAATAAAAGTAGTACAATCATCAATCTTTGCTTCACATCATATTTTGAAGCAAAATTTTTGTATATTGAAGCCAGGCGATTCTTTTCATTGAGCAAAAGTGTGAGGTCATATAAAGTAAGAACATTTTGAAGTTTAAGTAATTCCCTTGGTACCTCTGTCCAGGAATCTATGACCCAGACCAAATGAGTCTGCGACTGCTCATAAACAACATTAAAATCAGTGCCACTATAAGTGTCCCAAAAACACAACGCATTGGCATGGGTACTCACCCAGGGAACATTATTTGCTCTCGTGTTCCAGGCTGCCAACAAGCATATTAAAGTAATAAAAAATGCCATTGTCCTCCACTTTCTGCACATCAGCAGCTTAAAAGTTCTTATACTAAAAGAAATACTAAAAGAAATAAATACTGCAAGGAGATGTTGCAGGCCCAAGCTAGATATCTCAGTTCCAGGAGTAATATAGGTCTTCCAACCCAATATCCAGGAAAATATTACAGGCCCAAGCTAGGAAGCTCAGCTCCAGGAGAGATATAGGCCTCCCAGCCCAGTCTCCAGGGGAATGTTGCAAGCCCAAGCTAGTTAACTCAACTCCAGGAGGAATATAAGCCTTCTAGCCCAGTATCCAGGGAGATGTTGCAGACCCAGGTTGGCTAGCTCAGCTCCAGGAGGAATACATTTAATTTTAATTTAATACAGGCTTTTCAGCCCAGTATCCAGGGAGATGATGCAGACCCAAGCTAGTTAGCTCAGCTCCAGGAGAGATGTAGGTCTCCCAGCCCAGTCTCCAGAGAGGTGTTGCAGGCCCAAGCTAGTTAGCTCAGCTCCAGGAGGAGTATAGGCCTCCCAGCCCAGTCTCCAGGGAGGTGTTGCAGGCCTAAGCTAGCCAGTTCAGCCCCCAGGAGGAGCACAAGCCTCCCAGCCACCTCTCCAGGGGAATGCCACAAACCCAGCCAACCAACTCGTCCTGGGCACAGGCCCAGACCTGTTAGCACACTCAAAGGTGGCAGCAGTATTCTTTAAACTTGTTAAAAGTCATTAAACTCATTAAAAGTCCACAATTTACTTAAAACATATAAAGGGATTTCAATAAAAATATCAACTGCAACTTATAAAAAGAGATTTAAATGCAATAAAATCCATTAAAAACAACTTAATCCAGAGAGACACTGAGCAGACAATACACATGCTGCCATCTTGGATCTATTATTGGTTTAAAAAATAAATAAATAAATATATATATATATATATATATATATATATATATATATATATATATATATATATATATATATATATATATATATATATATATATATATATATTATAAATAATAATATAAATAATAATATATTATGTTTTAATATATTATAATATTATAAATAAATAAATACATAAATATTATAAATAATCGGATCCCATGCCCGATGCTGCATGGAGTACTAGAAAAAGGCATATGCCCTACAGGAAGGCCAAGGCTAAGATATAAAGATGTACTAAAAAGAGACTTAAAGGATTTTGGCATCAGACCAGAAACCTGGACCACTCTGACACAGGACCGAGCTGTATGGAGATCATTACTTCAGCAGAGCCGTGATCTCGACAAGCAGAGCTACCTTAAAAAACTCAAGGTGCACAAGATCAGCCAACAGATGATTTGCTAAGCATTGTCATTTATGACATACTATACTATACTATACTATACTACAAGTGCAAGTTAAAACTTTAACATGCAAATTGAAAGCCATATATCAGCAACATCCAGAAATGCCGCTGGTTGCTATAGGCCCAATCACATCAGATGTACTGACGCACAGTGGAAAAGTGTGCTGTGCTCTGACGAGTCTACATTTCAAATTGTTTCTGGAAATCATGGACGTTGTTTCCTTTGGGCTAAAGGGGAAAAGGACCGTCCAGATTGTTGTCAGAGTTAAGTTCAAAAGCTAGCATCTGAGAAGGTGGGGGTATGTTATTGCCCATGTCATGGATAACCTGCACATCTTTGAAGGCACCATTAATGATGAACGTTACATACAGGTTTTGGAGCAACATATGCTGCCATCCAAGCAACGACTTTTTCAGTGACATCCCTCCTTATAAGACAATGCCAAGCCACATTCTGCAAGTGCTACAACAGCATGGCTTCATCATAAGAGTTCAGGTACTAGACTGGCCTGCCTGCAGTCAACACCTGTCTCCCACTGAAAACGTGTGGTGCATTATGAAGCGCAATGTACGACGACAAAGACCTTGGACTGTTGAATAACTGAAGTTGTACATCAAGCAAGAATGGGAAAGAATTCCACCTACATAGTTTCAACAACTCATGTCCTCAGTTCCTAAACACTTACTGAGTGTTGTTAAAAGGAAAGGTGATGTAACACAGTGGTAACTATGACCCTGTCCCAGCTTTTTGGAATGTGTTGCAGGCATCAAATTCAAATTGAGTGAATTTTTGCAAAAATCAATAAAGTTTATCAGTTGGAACATGGAATATCTTGTCTTTTTAGTGTATTCAGTTGAATATAGGTTGAAAAGAATTTTAAAAATTGCTGTATTTTGTTTTTGATTACGTTTTACACAATGTTCCAACTTCATGAGAATTGGGGCTTGTACAGGAATTTTCTTATAAAGGGCTTCAGAAATTGCGGTGCAAGCTTGGTTTATATAGCTCCTTTTGTAACAATACAATAAACACATGAAAAACAAAAAAAATAAATGTTTAGTCCCAGCATCAGTAAACCCATTGTTGTGGCACTGTGGGGGGAGGGGGGGCTCCACTCAGAGTCACCCAGAACAAAGGACTGAAGGAGGAAGTGGTACCGGGGGGTCTCAGATGTAACAGAAAGGACTAGTCTCTCCCCCCCCCCCCCCCCCCGGGAGTTCAGGAGATGCCAGAGCCGCTGGAGGAACAAAGGGTGTGAAAAGAGGGACTGGTGTTTTATGCTGTTAATGAGCCATGCATGTCTTTGTCCACTGAATGTATTATTTTTGGCTTCCTGGGTATCATGGGATGGAAAGAAAGGTTATAAAAAAAAGGCACCCAGAGACCCAGTTAGAGTTTTACTGTACTTGATGTTGGAAGAGTAATAAAGTTCATGTGTCGTTCAGCTCGCTGCCTCGTCTGCTTTCTTCTTCCACATTGGTGACCCCAAGACGTGCCATGGAGAGTGAGCCAAGCATCGCCCCAGAGACTACCCAGAGGGAGAACACCAGCGCCGTGTGTGCTGTCACAGTCAAGCTCCCAGACTTTTGGCTTCACAACCCGACTGTGTGGTTCTTGCATATAGAAGTCCAGTTTGCACTCCGAGGGATCACAACGGACGAAATATTACTATGTGGTTGCTGCGCTGGATGTGCGCGCCACGCTACAGGAAACGAGCCTGCTCCAGGAGCCACTGGCCTAACGGAAATATGAAGCGCTCAAGAGGATGCTCCTCCAGTGTTATACCCTATCTGACAGTGAGAGGGCAGAGAGACTCCTAACACGTTCAGAGTTAGGTGACAGATCAGCCGTGGAGCTTATGGAGAGCATGTTGGCGCTGAGGGGGAAGAACGACAAATCTTTCCTGTTCACCCACCTGTTCTTCAGGAACCTACCTGCTACAGCGAGGGCAATCCTGGCCAACTCGCTGCAGCTGGTTACCAAGGACTACCATGCCCTCGTACAGGAAGTGGACCACATCATTTTAGCAACCAGAGCTCTCAACAGGAATGCAGCAGCACCGGCATCCACAAGGGACTCCAGCGAGGTCGAGGAGCCATTGGTGGTAGCCGGAACGGACGTCAAGAGACGCAGGAATGGGGCAATCTGTTTTTATCATTGCCGTTTCAGCTCAAATGCCCAACGCTGCCTGCCGCCATGCCAATTCAAGAAGCCGGGAAATGACATGGCCAGCAGTCAAGTAGCAGCTGCGACCGCTGGTGACGTGAACAAACTGCTTTTTATCACGGACACACATTTGGGGAGACGTTTCTTGGTGGACTCCGGCTCCCTGAAGAGCCTTATCCTGCTGGTCAGCGCAGACAGGTCGGTAGGATGCAACGGTCCTGAGCTCATAGCCGCCAACTGGTCTACCATCAGGAGATTTGGTGAATGGACGCTGATGATATGCTTACACAGATGCAATTTTCAGTGGGACTTTGTGGTAGCTGCATGTTCTGCTCCCATTTTAGACACAGAGTTTGTATGTGCTTATGGGTTGTTAGTCGATGTTGCCAACAGATGGTTAGTGGACACTGTCTCTTTCACTTCCCTGCCTTGCCTTGGTAGGATGCAACGGTCCCAAGCTCATAGCCGCCAACTGGTCTACCATCAGGAGATTTGGTGAACAGACGCTGATGATATGCTTACACAGATGCAATTTTCAGTGGGACTTTGTGGTAGCTGCATGTTCTGTCCCCATTTTAGGCACAGAGTTTGTATGTGCATATGGGTTGTTAGTCGATGTTGCCAACAGATGGTTAGTGGACACTGTCTATTTCACTTCCCTGCCTTGCACAGCTCAAGGAGCTGGGTCAACAATGCTGGCGAACGTTATAGCTCCAGGGGGGTAAGTATCAGCATTTATTTGCACAGTTCCAGCACTCATGGTCCTGACTTTTTCGGTTACGGTAACTAAACACGGGATCGAATATTTCATAACCACAAAAGGCCCGCCCGTGTTCGCGTGACCTCGGCGCCTGGATGAGGTTAAACTGGCCAGCACGTGCGAGGAGTTTGCCAACTTGGAGCAGCTGGGTATCGTCGGGTGCTCCAACAGCCCTTGGGCATCCCCGCTACACATGGTGCCTAAGGTCGATGGGTCGTGACGACCGTGCGGCGATTTCCGGCACTTGAACAACACCACGGAACACAATTGGCATCCCATCCCCCACATCCAGGATTTTTCCATACACCTTTCTGGGACGCGTGTTTTTTTGAAAGTGGATCTGGTTCACGGTTCCACCAGGTCCCGGTGCTCGCGGAAGACGTTCCTAAAACAGCGGTAATAACTCCTTTCGGCCTTTTCGAGTTTTTACATATGCCGTTCGGATTAAAGGGCACCGCGCAAACCTTCCAGAGAATGATGGACGCAAAGCTCCATGACTTGTCCCTCGTTTTTGTCTACTTAGAAGACATTCATGTGGCTAGCACATCCGAGGAGGAGCACCTCGCTCATCTCAAGATGGTTTTCCAGAGGTTGGAAGTGCATGGGCTTATAGTTAACCCAGCGAAGTGCCAGTTCGGTGTGCCAGTGATTGATTTTTTTGGGCCACCACATTTTGCTGGAGGGTGTGATTTCACTACCGGATAAGGGCGCACCGTGTCAGACTTTTCGCGTCCACAGACCGTGGGGGCCCTGCAGGAGATTTTGGAAATGGTCAACTTTAATAACTGTTTCCTCCCCCGGGCAGCCCAGCTGATGCAGCTGTTGTACGCTGCGCTAAAGAAAAAGAAGCCCGCGGAAAACATTGACTGGACCCCCGAGCAAGTCCAGGGTTTCACAGACACCAAAACAGCGCTTGCTGATGCCGCTTTGCTAGTCCACCCTGACCCGTCGGTGCAGTTAGCACTCACCACGGACACGTCTGATGTTGCCATAGGGGCAGTGGTGGAGCAGTACGTCTCTGGTTCATGGCAGCTGCTCGCATTTTTCAGTCATACTTTGCGCAACAGCGAACGCAAATACAACACGTTCGCCAGAGAATTGTTGGCTCTCCATCTGGTGATGTGTCATTTCCAGTTTTGGCTAGGGGGCCACAAGTTCACAGCGTTTGTGGATCATAAACCACTAACGTACACGATGTCCAAGGTCTCGGAACCGTGGTTGGCCTGGCAGCAATGGCATTTGGCTGTGATCTCGGAGTTCACGACCAAGATTCAACACGTTGCCGGCAAGTTCAACGTTGTGGCCAGTTGCCTGTTGTGCTCGTTAGTCTCCCTGGTCTATATGGGAATAGATTTTCCTGCTTTTGCCATGGAGCAAGCCGGGGATGCAGACATTTGCACGCTCCAGTCTGTCCCTACTGGGTTGAAGCTGGAGAGCAGGGTGGTGCAAGAAGGGTGCCCTCCCTTGCTCTGCTTCATCTCCACCTGTCGCCCGCGCCCGGTGGTTCCGAGCTCTTGGTGCCGCTGCATTTTTTAGTCAGTCCACTCTCTTTTGCATCCCAGCATGCGCGCTTTGGTGAAACTGGTGGCGGTGAAATTTGTCTGGTCGCGCTTGCGCAAGGATGTGAAAGAGTGGGCTGCAGCGTGCATCGCGTGCCAGCGGGCCAAAGTATACAAGCACACCAGAGCCCCCTTTGAGCAGTTCCAAATCCCGGCCAGGAGGTTTGACCACGTCCACATGGATTTGGTGGGACCCCTCCCGCTGTCGCAAGGTTTCACGCACCTTTTGACAATTGTGGACCGCACCACGTGCTGGCCTGAAGTGGTCCCACGGGCTTCCACCACGTCCGCGGAAGTGGCTCGCGCTTTTTATGTCAGCTTGGGTTGCACAGTTCAGATCCCCATTGGACATCACTTCCGACAGGGGTCCGCAATTCATTTTGGAACTCTGGTCCATGATGGCCCTGAGCCTGTAGGTCAAAATTCACTGCACTACCATGTACAACCCCCAGGCTAACGGGTTATGCAAGCATTTTCATAGGTTGCTTAAGGCAGCACTCAGAGCTTCACTCACGGATGCAAATTGGGTCGACCGCCTGCCCTGGGTTCTTTTAGGGTTGCACTCCACTGCTAAGGAGGATCTGGCAGCCTCTCCGGCAGAACTCTTTTTTTCTCAGCCGCTGCAGCTCCCCGGGGAGTTTTTACTGGGAAACCTCGCCCCCAGGGCTGATCCGCCCGCGCAATTATTGCACAGTAAGGAAGCTGTTAATGTGCTGGGCCAGGACCACCATTGTTTTCCTCACACCTTTGTCCCGAAAAGCTTACAGAATGCCAGTTTTGTTTTTGTCACGCACGATACACACTGGAGGACCCCTCTGCGCCCACTGTACAACGGACTGTTCAGGGTGCTGGAAACTGGGTAAAAGCATTTTGTGTTAGACTTGGGGGGTTGTGGGGAGACCGTCTGCATCAACAAGCTGAAGCCCGCTTTTGTGTTGGCAGACGATCATGTGGTGTTGGCCCAAGGTCCTTGGCACGGACGCCCACCTTCAGTGGCTCTGCAAGTTGGTGCTCCCTCGGTAGAGACCTGCGCTAGTGAAGCTAACATGTTCCCCCCCACCACCCCTTTTCTCTCCACAGACTAATGTACCCTCCTGCACACCTCACCAGCAGGGTGTTTCGACCAGACATGCGACCCCCTACTATAGCCGCTATGGGCGCCGGCTCATGCCCAAAGGACGGGGGGGTTTGTGCCCTTTCTGGGTGTTCGGGAAGGGGGTGAGGTGGGGGGCTGTGTGGTGGCACTGTGTTGGGGGATCTCCTCCCAGAGTCGGGAGCCAGGGGGAAGATGGAACAAAGGACTGAAGGAGGAAGTGGTATGGGGGGGGGGGTCTCAGACGTAACAGAAAGGACTAGTCGCCCCCTGGGGAGTTCAGGAGACGCCAGAACTGCTGGAGGAAGAGAGGGTGGGAGAAGCAGGACTGGCGTTATATGATGTCAATGTGCCATGCATGTCTTTGTCCACTAAATGTATTGCTTTTGGCTTCCTGGGTCTCATGGGATGGAAATAAAGGTTATAAAAAAAGGCACCCAGAGACCCAGTTAGAGTTTTACTGTACTTGACGTTGGAAGAGGAATAAAGTTCATGTGTCGTCCAGCTTGCTGCCTCGTCTGCTTTCTTCTTCCACACCATATTATTTACTTTGAAGTCTAATGTTGCACAGCCTAAAATATACTGCTCAAAAAAATTAAAGGAACACTTTGAAAACACATCAGATTTTAATGGGAAAAAATAAGCTGGCTATCTACACTGATATGGACTGGATAATGTGTTAAGAATGAAAAGATGCCACGTCTTTTGATGGAAATGAAAACACTCTCAAACTTAAAGTGAAGAAATTGTGGCAGGCTAGTCCAGCTTACTCAGATTAAAAAGTGTTCCTTTAATTTTTTTCGAGCAGTATATTTTGACTTACAATGCAAATAAATCAAATACAACTGCAGCAGTATCAACAGCATAGACTTTGTAAATCCATTTACATTTAATTCTGCTGATTTGGATAAGAAAATGATGCACAAAGTCTAATCATTCAAATTTACCTATACATTAGAATATTTTTTAAATTACACTTTTGAATTTCTTTGCATAGGCAAATTATTATCTATTTCTTCAAGTGACTTGTGGATTCACATGTACAGTGGTTCAGAGCTCATCCTTAGAGGCACAGCCAACAAACCTGTGAGTACACCTTCATATTACAGTAATATGCTGTCTTTGTTTAATCTTATAGTAAGGTTATGTGCATAATTACACCTAAGTAAAGTATTTGGGTGGTTGTACCTGATACTGTTTTAATTTTATTGTCCCACACCCAATGTAATGTATTTCTTTGTTTGCTAAACTTTGTTTTCATAATTTTTAGCATAAAAGCTGGTTCAACATCAGGGGTGCTGCTAGAGATAAAACTCTACTGGACACAGGCCCGCAATTTTTACAAATTTTATTGCAAAGGTATTAGAATTGGAAGCTTTTATTGTAATTATACCAGGTGTAACAAAATCAGAGAGCTTCTTGTAGAAATGTGCAATAAAATACTATATATTACATGAACTTTTTTTGCTAAGTCCCCTATTATACAGCTACTTCACTGTTTGGGGTGAGGCAATAAACAGAGCTTATACTGAAGGAGACACGACAAGTGTTTTTGCAGTCAGGGCTATTTCTAACTTTTTGGGGGCCTTGGACAAGATTGTGTTTAACCCTAACCAGCAACTATACAAAAACAAAACAAACAAAAAAAAAAAGAAAAAATCACAAATTTAAGAAAAAAGTAAATTTCTGATAAATAAAGTAGCAAATTTAAAACAAAAAAGTCACAAATTTATGAGAAAAAAAATATCAGAAAAATTTACAAAAAGTCAAAACATTTACAAGAAAAAAGTAGCAAAATTACAAAGTTGCAAGTCTGCAAGAAAAAAAACAGTGAGTCAGTGTTTGAGCCTCTCAGTGGATATAAACTCAATGTTTTGTACATTTGGATAAATGAAACATTTTTTCAAGAGTAAATATGAAGGAGACTCTAAGAGTATTACTGCAATAAATGCACAAATTATTTCCATAGCATTGACCAGAGAATTAGTAAATAATTTAAGGTTTGTATCAGCCTGTCCCAATTTTTGGTCATGTGCGGCGAGCGCTCGCCCCCCTCCTTCCTGCTCACCGGCTCCCTCATCAGACGCGCCTGCTGATTCCTGCCTGCCAGCGTATATAAGGGAGCAGTCTTCAGTGATTCAACGCTGGCTCATTTGGGTATACTGCTCAACCGATGGCTCTATTGTAAATGGTTACTTGTCTTATGACATTACCTAACAATCTCCTATCTTCCACCTTTTCCAGGTTCCTGCCAACGGAGCGGTGCGTCTGCGAGGATTTAGTGTGCTCGCCAGCCTGTTGCTCCTCCTCAAAGCAGCCTTCCTTCTCTGTCCTGTCAGACCCATCCACCCAACCTGTCCGGCAGTTCCGCCTGCTGGATCCTCTCCTTCGCTGGGTTCCGTGCTGGTCTCCTCCTATCTCCCATGTGAGTGGCATCATTTGTTTACCCATTAAATCTCCATTCCTCCCTAATCAGCCTTGTCTGTCCTCCGCAGGGCTCCTACTTATCTGGCAAGTGATTGGCGTTTTCTCTTCAAGATTGCTGTGTTTGAACATTCTTAAAAAATGGTCAAAAATGTTTTGTGTGCTCGCTTGGTGATTGCACATTGTACTCAGGTGGCTTGTCCAGCCAATATGACAGAACCAGCCAGCCAGAGTCACCACCTGGCAGGTGCATCATCATCATCAACTGAGCACTCCGCGCTCCACCGCCTGGACGCTACAGAGAGGCAGGTAGCTGATCACACTTAATTGCTGCAGGCAATTGCGCAGCAGCTGAGTGTCCTTACTGATCGACTGGACCATGCTGATGCCCCGGCTTCTCCACCTTCACCTGCTCCTTCTTCTATTGTCCGCCGAACCCTTGCTATTTTCACTCCTGCCCCGTAGGCAGGGGAGGTAGGGAAATGCAAGGATATGTATGGGCACATAATCATACCATGTAGGATAACTAAGACGGTTGTGCTGTTCATCCCATCTAGCAACAATGCTCTGCACTGTGTGTGTTTATACATTTACATATTTATTCCATCTAGCTACAATGCTCCGCACTGGGTGTGTTTATGTTTATTATGCTGCCTCCTTGTATTAAGTTAAGCAGTTCCCATCACAGCATTTCATGTAACGGAGTTTGGCTCCCTCTAGTGGTGTAGTGAAAGCATCGTTTTGAACTGTTACACAAGGTGTGCACATGCACAGTAATGATATAACCGGAGAACGGGACAGAGCGTCACTATTGTACAATCGCTGTGGATGTTAATTATCGGCGCCTTGGACATCATTAGTCCGTGAGTATCTGCATGGTTTGACAGTGTTAACAGCTACAATGAGAACTGCATGGTTGCATTGGTGTATTTTAAGCGATCTGACCCCAGTCCTATCAGTCATTGTTACCAAGCTAAGCTAGAGGTAACGCTAACATGTACTAAGCTAAATACGGTGACCATATCATTGACGGCGTGTATGTTTACTTTGTTGCAGTTTTACACGGATGTAGGAACAAATGTAAACGGATGTAAAACCCAAAAGACGAGTGTACATCACGTTGAGTTCCTTGTGGGGTAGCTTCAATAAACGAGATAAAAGGAAACATCTTGTCATCATTGAGGCCTGCACCACACGTGTTAGCTTGCTGTTTACTCGTCGAAAACTGGGAAACTCGATGGGAGAGCAGTAGAGTAAAAGGACTAACAGCGCGGCGGGCCCGATCAACAAGCAGCAAATGAGCCTCAGGGTAGGAGAGCAGCACCAGCCAACTCCCCAACTCAGAAGTGGAGTTATGGAGACGGGACACACAGCTCCCTTGGCTACAGCTGCACGAGCTAGCTCATTATACTCACGTAGCTTCAAGTCAAGCAAGGCTTCTTCAGCTACCTCCTCAGCCATAAGAGCTAGAGCCAAAGCAGATGCTGAATTGGCTTATTCAGAGAAAGAAGCAGCCCTCATCACACAGAAAGCTAATCTTGAAGCACATTTTGAACCATCAGAAGGCTGTTGCAGAAGCTGAAGCCGCGGCCTATGAAGAAGCAGAGGAATGTGCAAGAAGTGAATTCAGCCAAGCATTAATGGACTTGCCAGTTGGCACAACACACATCTGAGTATGTACAGAAGCACCTTAATATGCGCTTTGAGGAAACTCCATTTAAAACTGATCCAGCCACCCCCTCTAAGATCCAGTGTGAACAGTTTGAAATGGCCACAAATGTACCATTCATCCCATCTAATGCCGTAGATGGTAAGAGTAGGGTCAGCGTCAACATGAAGGAGGAGCAGGGAGCTGCAGAGACAATTAATCCCCCGACGTTACAACCCTATTATGCCCCCGCAACACATTATGCCGAAGCACAAAGCATTCAGGATCTGACCAAATATCTCACACGCCGGGAGATGTTGAGCACGGGACTCCTACAGTTTGATGACCTCCCAGAGAATTATGGGGCATGGAAAGCATCTTTCCAGAACGCCATTCAAGACCTCAGCCTCTCACACCACGAGCAATTGGATCTGATGATAAAATGGCTCGGCACAGAATCAGCAGAACAAGCAAAGAGGATCCGCTCTGCACATGTCTTCAACCCAAAAGCAGCCCTCAACTTAGTCTGGGAAAGGCTAGAAGAGTGTTATGGGTCACCCGAAGCAATAGAAAATGCACTGCTAAAAAAGCTTGATGATTTTCCCAAAATCAGCAACAAAGATGCACTCAAGCTGAGAGAACTTGGTGACGTTCTACAGGAGCTCGAATGTGCAAAGGATGGCGGATACCTACCTGGGCTCGCATACCTGGACACAGCCCGTGGAGTGAATCCTGTTGTTGAGAAACTGCTCTACAGCCTACAGGAGAAGTGGATTGCAGCAGGTGCCAATTACAAAGAAACACACAGTCGCCTTTCCTCCTTTCAGCTTTTTTTCCAGCTACGTCAGACGACAAGCCAAAATAAGAAATGACCCAAGTTTCAGTTTCTCTCCACCGGCCCACATGAACACCAGAGTTGAAAAAGCCCCCAAGTTCGCCAGTGAGCACCTCATCAGTGTCCACAAAACGGACATCCCACCAGCTTCACCCGCAGCTACAGGTAACCACACACATGAAAGAACAGAAAGCCCAGATAAACAATGTCCCATACACAGAAAGCCACACCCATTAAAGAAATGTAAAACATTTAGAGCCAAACCAATAGAAGAACGCAAACTGTTCTTGAGAGAGAATCACATCTGCTTTAAGTGTTGTGGCTCCACTCAGCATCTGGCAAAAGACTGTAAACAGTCAATCCAGTGCTCTGACTGTGGTAGTGATAGACATGTAGCAGCACTACATCCCGGCCCCTCTCCTCCTCCCATGGAGCCTCAGGAAGCTGAGACGGATCATGGCGGGGAGTACCATGATTATGAGGGCACACTAGTCACGTCTAGATGCACAGAAGTTTGCGGTAATGCAGAAAACCCACGATCCTGCTCAAAAATTAGCCCTGTGTTAGTTTATCCTGCAGGACATAGAGAAGAAGCCCAGAAAATGTATGCAGTGCTCGATGAACAAAGCAACAGATCACTCGCTAAATCAGAGTTTTTCCAGCTGTTCAACATTAGAGCACCTTCTGACCCTTACACACTGAAAACGTGCTCAGGGGCTACTACGGTTTGGGGGCGGAGAGCTCCAAACTTCATGATAGAATCAATGGATGGAAAAGTACAGCTCCAGCTTCCAAACTTGATCGAGTGTGACATGATCCCCGATGACAGGAGGGAGATTCCATCTCCAAAGGCCGCACTTGTGCATCCACACCTGAAAAAAGTCGCAGACAAGATTCCACCTGTAGATGAACATGCTCCCATCCTCCTACTGCTGGGAAGAGACATCCTACAGGTACACAAGGTGAGGGAACAAATAAATGGGCCCCACAGTACTCCCTATGCACAGCGCTTGGACTTGGGATGGGTTATTGTGGGAGAAACGTGTTTAGGGACAACACACAAGCCTTCGACTGTTAACGTGCTAAAGACACAAGTGCTTTACAATGGTCGTGCATCATCCCTCAGCCCATGCCTAAACACATTTCTTGTCAAAGAGGTTTCAGGTTGCTCCACCTCACGCCCCAACAGCATACTACCATATGCCTTGCAGGGTGAGAGAGACACAGACCACTTAGGAAACACGGTCTTTGATAAAACAAAGGACGACGATAAACCAGTGCTGTCAATAGAAGATCAAGTTTTTATTGACATCACGGACAAAGAAGTAAGAGACTACAGAAAGAAAGTGCATGTGTTCGGAAATAGCCCTTCTCCAGCCGTGGCTGTTTACTGCATGAGACGTGCTGCAGCTGAAGGTGAGAGAGCGCATGGACATGACACAACACAGTTCATAATGAGACATTTCTATGTAGATGATGGATTAGCCTCCACAGCCACACCAGAAGAAGCTGTTGACATCCTGACAAACGCACAAAAGATGTTAGCACAATCCAATCTCAAATTACACAAAATGGCATCTAATGACTGCAGGGTCATGGAAGCCTTTCCGGCGAATGAAAGAACAAAGGACTTAAAAGACTTAGATCTCAAACGTGACGAGCTCCCACTACAATGGAGTTTAGGGGTGCCTTGGAATCTTGAGATTTACAGTTTTATGTTTCAGGTGTCCATCAACAGGAAGCCCTGCACACGAAGGGGAGTCTTAGTGACAGTCAGCAGCCTGTATGATCCCCTAAGGTTTGTGGCGCCTATCACGATGCAGGGGAAGAACCTCCTGCGTGAACTGTCAACAGAACATGGCGACTGGGATGAACCACTTCCCGCTGAGAGAGAACAGGTATGGAACAAATGTAAGGAACTGAGAATTGAGCGCAGTGATGCAGCATTAAAGAGTTACCTACAAGAAAAGGGTTGCAAATGGTTTTTTAACCCACCTCATGCAGCACACGTGGGTGGATCCTGGGAAAGACTCATTGGAGTTGCCAGGCGGATTTTAGATGCACTGTTTCTCAAGAACAAACTACGGCTCACGCATGAGGTACTGAGCACCTTAATGGCGGCGGTTATGGCAGTGATGAATGCAAGACCACTTGTGCCGGTCTCAACAGATCCTGACAATCCAACCATCCTAACCCCACCAATGCTATTGACGCAAAAAAACAACCCCTTGACAGCACTATCGGGAACTTTCGCTGCACCAGAGCTTCATGCATGTCAGTGGAAACAAGTGCAGGCTCTTGCGGACAGTTTTTGGAAACAATGGAGACAAGAGTATCTTGTGACTCTTCAGAGCCGAAGAAAATGGTCTGAGAAACCGAACATCAATGTTGGAGATGTCGTTTTGCTCAAGGATGGGCAAGCACACAGAAATGACTGGCTCATGGGGCGGATTGTGAAGACATTTCACGGAAGGGACAATAAAGTACGAAAAGCGGAGGTGAAGATAATAAGAGATGGGACTGTTAAAGTGTTTCTGAGACCAATTACAGAAATGGTTTTACTGATAGCAGAAGGGGAATAACAGATAATGATATTTATTAACATTGTTATGCACTGTTGTTTGAAATGTTGTAAGGCTAAATAGTGGTACAATGTTATTGCACCAGACAGGGAGTATGCTGCCTCCTTGTATTAAGTTAAGCAGTTCCCATCACAGCATTTCATGTAACGGAGTTTGGCTCCCTCTAGTGGTGTAGTGAAAGCATCGTTTTGAACTGTTACACAAGGTGTGCACATGCGCAGTAATGATATAACCGGAGAACGGGACAGAGCGTCACTCATTGTACAATCGCTGTGGATGTTAATTATCGGCGCCTTGGACATCATTAGTCCGTGAGTATCTGCATGGTTTGACAGTGTTAACAGCTACAATGAGAACTGCATGGTTGCATTGGTGTATTTTAAGCGATCTGACCCCAGTTCTATCATTGTTACCAAGCTAAGCTAGAGGTAACGCTAACATGTACTAAGCTAAATACGGTGACCATATCATTGACAGCGTGTATATTTTTTTTTTTTTTTTTTTTTTTTTGTTACTTATTTGTACCCGTAGGTAGACTTGGTTTGCAGTCTGGTGACAAGCCACCGGCCGCTGGTCGCTGCGTGCGCGAGCGCCCTAAACCTACATGTTTTTGGTGTGCGGGAGGAAACCGGAGAAATCCCGGAGTAAACCCGCGCAACACGGGGAGAACATGCAAACTCCACACAGCTCACTGTTGGTCGGGGGCTGGGATCGAACCCACGATCTCATGATCCCCGCGGTCCCCCGGCCGAGGGTAAAACTGTGCTGCCACAGTGCTAAACCACTGCGCCACCGTGCATGTACGGTGGCGTTAACGTTAACGTCAACGTTATATGTTTACTTTGTTGCAGTTTTACACGGATGCAGGAACAAATGTAAACGGATGTAAAACCCAAAAGACGAGTGTACATCACGTTGAGTTCCTTGTGGGGTAGCTTCAATAAACGAGATAAAAGGAAACATCTTGTCATCATTGAGGCCTGCACCACACGTGTTAGCTTGCTGTTTACTAGTCGAAAACTGGGAAACTCGATGGGAGAGCAGTAGATTTATGTTTATATTTATATATCTATATATTAATTCCATCTAGCTACAATGCTCCGCACTGTTTATATATTTACATATTTTTTCCACCTAGCTGCAATGCTCCGTACTGTGTGTTTATATATTCATATATTTATCCCATCCAGCTACAATGCTCTACACTGTGTGTGTGTATATATATACAGTGTATATATATATATAGTATATATATATTTATAGTAATATGTATATTAGCTGCTCTTGCTTGCTTTTTTTTTTTTTTTTTTTTTTTTTTTTCCTTGCCTTCTGATTGTTGCTCTGAGTGTTGCTATCCCTGTGCTGTTGCAATCCTGGAATTTCCCTGTTGTGGGACTAATAAAGGCTTATCTTATCTTATCTTATGTCAGTTTCGGCTTTATTTTGGGCAGGTGCAAGGGGAGTTCCTGGATGACATCTCCAAGATTCATCAGTCTGATTCTTCTGCTTCGGGGCCGCACTCTTAGTTGGGCTTGGGCTGTTATCGACAGTCAGAGAACTTCGCCACCAGCATTTGACCAGTTTGTGGCCGAGTTTACCCACACCTTTGACTGTTCTGAGAATGAGGGGAACATTATGAGTCGCCTAATGTCACTCTGTCAGGACAGTCCATTGGTGGCTGACTTCTCGATGGAGTTCCGGGTTGATGGAGTGGAACGAGGTTGCATTACACAGCGCGTTCCTCCACGGTCTGAATCCTCGTCTCTGGGATGACTTAGTGGTTTATGCCATTCCTGTCACCTTGGACGGCCTGATAGATCAGGCAGTCAGGTTAGATAATCAATACCGGGAGCGCAGTGCCTCCTCTCGCCCGCCTGTCACTCGTTCCTTCCCAGCGTCTACTGACCGAGGTAAGCCCGACCCCGCCCCTGAGCCAATGGAGCTCAGCTCTGCTCGTCTTCCGCGAGCAGAGGTTGAGCAACGGCGGCAGATTGGGACGTTTGCCTACTGCGGTTCTTTGAACCATAATTTGGACACATGCCGCCTACGGCCAAAAGAATCGGCCCATCAGTAGCCGTGGGGCGTCTGGCAGGCGGGACTCAATCCGATCCCCCCCCCCCCCCGGTAATTTCTCCATTTCGGCCCTCATCCAGCTACTGGGGGTCGAGAGGAGGGTCTCCGCCCTGATTGATTCCGGGACGGGGGGGGGGGGAATTTTGTCTCATCTATGCTGGTGCACGAGATGGGGATTCCAACAGTTAAACTGCTGGCTCCCCGCTCTGTGTGTACTCTTTCTGGCCAGACGGTGGCATCCATTACTCATTGCATGGCGCAGTTATCCATCCTTTTGTCTGGTAACCACCATGAGAAGCAGACTTTTTACGTGTTTTCACGAGCTTCTCACTCGGTGGTACTGGGTTATCCATGGCTCCGGAGGCATAACCCTATTATTAATTGGGTACAAAATTCTATCACCTCCTGGAGTGCTAACTGTTTGGCTACGTGTCTAAATTCCGCTGAGTGTCTCCCATCCCTTCCCGTCTCCTCGCCTCAGGTTGAGCCGTCGGACCTCAGCCTCGTACCCAAGGCCAATCACGATCTCGGGGAGGTATTTAGCAAGTCGTGAGCATTAGCACTTCCCCCGCATCGCTCGTACGACTGTGCCATTGACCTCCTTCCGGCGAGGTTGCCATCCAGCAAACTCTATAGCATTTCAGGTTCTGAGAGAGAGGTGATGGAAATGTACATTAAGGATTCGCTGAACACCGGTCTCATTTGGCCATCCTTGGCTCCCCTAGGGGCGGGGTTTTTCTTTGTAGGGAAAAAGGACGAGTCTTTGCGTCCGTGCATTGACTATTGGGAGCTTAATGCCGTCACTGTCAAAGACAAATACCCTCTGCCCCTGATGAACTCCGCTTTTGAGCTCCTGCAGTGTTCACGTGTATTCTCTAAGCTTGACCTACGCAATGCCTACCATCTAGTTTGAATACGCGAGGGGGACGAGTGGAAAACAACGTTTAAGACTCATCTGGGGCATTTTGAATATTTAGCCTTTTGGTCTAACTAATGCCCCCGCTGTTGTCCAGCGTTTAATCAATGACGCCCTCTGGGATATGCTTAATCGGTTTGTTTTCGTCTATTTAGATGACATCCTGATTTTTTTTCTTGCATGCCAGAGGAGCACAAGACCCATGTGAGAGCCGCATTACAGCGGCTCTTAGAGAACCAACTATACGTCAAGGCAGAGAAGTGTGAATTTTCTACATCTTCCACTTCTTTCCTTGGCTTCATTATAGTGGAGGGAGAACTGTGGGCTGACCCAGCCAAGGTGAAGGCTGTGCTAGATTGGCCAACTCCCCACTCCTGCAAGGAGCTGCAATGCTTCTTGGGGTTTGCAAACTTTTATCGCAGGTTTGTTCGAAACTATAGTGGGATAGCACAGAATTTAACTAAGCTGACCTCTGTTAAGGTGCCATTTGTATGGACCGAGGCAGCTGAGCTTAGGCTAACTTCAACAAATTAAAGGTCCTGTTCACTGGCGATCAAGTCTTGGCTCAGGTCGACCCTCAGCTCCTGTTCACCCTGGAGGTGGATGCTTCAGAGACAGGGGTGGGCGCAGTGTTTTCTCAGCATTCTTCCCCGGACTTGAAGCTCCGCCCATGTGCGTATTTCTCTCGGCGGCTCACCCCGCCCGAGAGGAATTACGACGTTGGGGATTGCGAGCTGCTGGCCAATAAATTGGCATTTGAGGAATGGAGACACTGGCTGGAGGGAGCTGCTCACCCAGTAGTCGTGTGGACCGACCACAAGAACTTAGAGTATCTGTGGTTGGCCGCCAGCTTAACCCTAGGCAGGTTCGCTGGGCCTTATTTTTCCAGTGCTTTAACTTCAGTGTCACTTGCAGGCCCGGCCCCATAACGGGAAGCCTGATGCTCTCTCCAGGCAGTTCAGTCAGGACATGGCTGACCCCCCTTCCTGCCTTCAGTCCATTCTCTCACCTTCGTGCGTCCTGGGAGCCCTCACCTGGAGGATCGAGAAGCGAATCCGCCAGGCCCAGTCTTCTGACCCCGAAACAGCGGGCTGCCCCCCTAACCACCTGTATGTCCCGGCTGCTCTCTGCAGTGAAGTCAGCGTTTCGCCTGCCACCCGAGGGTGGTGCAGACTATTGACATCATCAGGCAAGCATTTTGGCGGCCTACGCTACGGCGGGACGTGCAGGAGTATGTTAAAGCCTGTCAGACGTGTGCCCGGAATAAATCTTCCTCCACCCCACCCCCCCAACCCCCGCTGGTCTTCTTCACCGTCTCCCCATTCCCTGTCGGCCTTGGTCCCATATTGCCAGGGATTTTGTCACTGGTCTCCCCCCTTCCCATGGCAACACAGTGATTTTGACCATCGTGGACAGGTTCTCTAAGGCCATACACCTGGTTCCCCTTCCCAAGCTGCCGTCCACCATGAAGACAGTGGAGCTTCTTTCTTACCATGTCGTCAGGCTACACGGCATTCCTACGGACATTGTGTCTGACCGGGGCCCACAGTTCACTTCACGAGTCTGGAAGTCCTTCTGACACTGCCTTGGTACCACTGTCAGTCTCACCTCCAGCTATCATCCCCAGAGCAATGGGCAGGCTGAGCGTGCCAACCAGACCCTGGAGGCCGCCCTTCATTGTGTGGCAGCTGAAGACCCCGCTTCGTGGAGCTCCTATCTCACTTGGGTTAAATACTCATTAAATTCCATGGTCTCCTCAGCTATGGGCCGGTCACCATCTGAGGCATCCGTAGGCTACACCCCCCCCCCCCCCACTTTCTATGGCTGAGAGAGAGGTTGCGGTACTGTCCGTGGGAGCTCATTTTCAGCGTGCCACCAAGCGCAATCAGCGCTATGCTGACTGCAAGAGGGTTCCAGCACCGAGCTACAAAAAGGGACAGCAGGTTTGGGTAGCCGCAGACCAGGTTCCGCTGAAGATGGAGTGTCGCAAACTCGCCCCCCGGTTCGTGGGCCCCTTCCCTGCCACCAGTAACGTCGGCAACTCTGCTGTTTGGCTCCAGCTTCCACTGACCCTACCTTCCATGTCTCCAAAGTTAAGCCTCTCTCTTCCAGCCCTCTCTGCCCTCCCCCGAAGTATCCCCCTCCTTCCAAGGTCTGTCCTGGAAGGACACGTCACTCACACCGTCAGGGAGATCTTGGATGTATGACGTCCGGGTTGGGATTTTCAGTATTTGGTTGACTGGGAGGGCTATGGCCCGGAGCATTGGTCATGGGTCGAGGGCTATGGCCCGGAGCATTGGTCATGGGTCCCTTGGTCCAAGTTTCATGACATGGGGACGGTCCGGGACTACCATTGTGCTCACCCAGAGAAGACTGGGCGACTGCCAGGAGGCATTCCTTGAGAGGGGGGCACTGTCATGTGCAGTGAGCGCTTGCCCCCTCCTTCCTGCTCACCGGCTCCCTCATCAGACGCACCTGCTGATTCCTGCCTGCCAGCATTTATAAGGAAGCAGTATTCAGTGATTCAACGCTGGCTCGTTTGGGTATACTGATCAACTGACGGCTCTATTGTAAACAGTTACTTGTCTTATGACATTACCTAACAATCTCCTCTCTTCCACCTTTTCCAGATTGCTGCCAATGGAGCGATGCGTCTGCAGGGATTTGGTGCGCTCGCCAGCCTGTTGCTCCTCCTCAAAGCAGCCTTCCTTCTCTGCCCAGTTAGACCCATCCACCCAACCCGTCTGGCAGTTCCACCTGCTGGATCCTCTCCTTCGCTGGGTTCTGTGCTGGTCTCCTCCTATCTCCCATGTGAGTGGCATTATCTGTTTACCCATTGAATCTCCATTCCTTTCTAAGCAGCCTCGTCTGTCCTCTGCAGGGCTCCTGCTTATCTGGTGAATGATTGGCGTTTTCTCTACAAGATTGCTGTGTTTGAACATTCTAATAAAGGGTCAAACATTTTTTGTGTGCTTGCTTGGTGATTGCACGTTGCACTCAGGTGGCTTGTCCAGCCAATATGACATTTTTGACAATAACCATAATAATGCACTTTTTGTTTTTTTCAAACAGAATTATCTAAAATGATGACTCGGTGCCCACAGTGCACCATATGCATACAGCTTTTCAGAACTATTCTTCAAAACTGGATACTCTACCACTGGGCCACAACTCCAGTCATTATTCAGCTTTAAAACAAAATGTAAATAATTCTCACATAGTTTGTATTTATCTAAAGTGTCTCAAAACAAGGTATGGACAGTGGGCTGATGCCTCTGTGTCATGAGTCTGAGCTCTAATGTCATCTCTGAGCTCAGACTCAATTTATTTTTGAGTTTTGTATTTCTGTCTTTATTTTTTCTGTTTATGTACTGGGTTGTGTTTTTTGTGCCCCCTCTTTCTACAAACGTTCCTACTCACTGCTCACAGTCTGCTATCCCGTCAGCTGTGAGCAGTTATGCAATCAGTTCACCTGCCAGCTCAGCTCCTACATATGTCGCTCATTTGTTGCCCTCTATTTAAGGACTGCCTTATTGTTTCCTCACTGTGGCAGCATTACATGGACTGCATCGCCTGATGTACTTAAACTTCATTCTCTGTAAGTTTTTCTTCTTATTCCCTCCAGAGGAATTTCTACCCTGGAGTGCCTTCCCTGTTTATTACCTTTGTTGCATTTTTTTTTCTTGTCTACACTGGTTTGAAATTTTTGTTCTTTTGTTAATAAATGTCACTTAACAGTTCAGGATGGGAATCTGTCTCTCTTTGCCCCGAGGGGCGTTCATGACATAATGCTGCCACCATAATTACATTCAGCTGCTGTTTAGTGCATTTTTTTTTCCTTTTTTTTTTCTTCCGTTTTTGTGTTTTTGTTTTTTTTTTCACCCACCTGGTTGCTGGAGCTCATCATGCCCCCAGCTCGCCGACCTTGGTCTAATAACAGAATCAGAATCTGATTCTGATAAAGGAAGATTGGCAGCGGGGTTTCCCAGCCTGGAGGAGGAATGGGCGGCAGGTTTTATCCAAGATTTTGTGGATGAAGCTCTCGATGCCCGAGGACCCAAGAAGACATGGGAGTGTTTGCATGGAGCGGTGGGAATCCGTGACGCGCATCCTGGCCTGTGGAGATACTCCCAATACTCAGAGCTGTTGTCCACAGTGTCTGTGCTCCTACAAACGTTTACTGTTCTGAGTGTAGGAGCATTTCCAGCAGAGCTGAAGCAGAGGTGCTCTCCACAGTGGATGTCCTTCTCCTCTCCAGGTTTGCCAGCTTCCCCTCCAGCTCCAGCGTGTGCATTGCCAGTTCCATGGTGGTGCCATCATCTCAGTCCAGACAGCCGGAGGAAGGCTTCAGCCTCTTCAACAGACATTCCCCTTACGTTGAGTCAGACAAATCCCGCAGCAGTTCCTTCTTCTTGGTCCTCTTCACTGGCCATTCCGCCAGCCTCCTCCTCTGCTACTGCTATTCCCGTTTTGTTGACGTATTCTCCTGCTGCTGAGAGGTCCTCCAGGTTTTCCCTGGCTACGTCCACCTCCGTGTCTACAGACGCAGCTCCTCCACAATCCACAGAAGAGCCCAGGCTCACCACAGACACCGAGAGGGATGACTGTGCATCTGCTGCAGCAGAAAACATTGCACACCAGGATGACAGGCAAGTGTCATTTATTTCTTCTTCAATTCATGATGATGTGTCTTGCCTGATCCCTGGTAGGGAGGCTCAGGAAATGCAGTCCCCTGAGTTCTCCCCACCTGCTGCAGCAAATAATTCCTCACCTGTCCTCTCCGTGTCTTCCCCATCTGTCCCTGAGTGTCCGCTGGTCAAAGAACTGAGCTGCCGGATGATGGAGGAGGAAGGAGCCTGTGGCCCTGGAAGAACCAACTCCAGTGCCAGTGCGGAGCCGACCCCCAGCTGCCACGCCGGGCGAGCCACCAGCGTGGGCCTCTTTGTCTGGGGAGACAAGGACTGCAAACACCATTATGCCTGCTGTGGATATCACTGCAGCAGAGTCTAGAGCTGAGCCCCCAAGAGACTAGGCCCGAGATGTCACCATCGCCTGGATCGACTTAGTCCTGGACGGCGGCGGAGCTCAAGCTCGGACAAGTGCTCTTTTTTTTTTTTTTCTTCCTTTTATCTGTCCTAGAGCAATCTTGCCTGGCTCTTGGTGAGGAGAGCTGGGTGCAGCTTCCCACTGCGCCTGAGCTTGCCTCGCTGGGCACCGCCGCTGCCAGCGACCCTGATCCCCTGCTTCTGTCTTTCTGAGCCTTCTCCTAGGGTCGACGGGAAAGATCCACAACTGCCAGATGCCTCCGTGGAACCAGGCTCGCCACCTGAGGACGTCGTGGGTCCAGGTCTCCCTGCGGAGGTCATCGCGGGTGTTCATGGTAGCACCCACGAGGGTCCCCAACCAGGACATAGCACCCATGGAGTGCTATGTCCTGGTTGGGGACCCTCGTGGGTGCTACGCCCCAGCCTCAACCCGACGTGGGTGCTGCGCTCTGGTGTGCCCGGGGTCCACCATTGGTGCAACGTTGGCCCAGCCCAGGTCCACCAGGGGTGCAGCGTTGGCCCAGCCTGGGCCCGCTGAGGGTGCTACGGAGCTCCAGCCCGGAGCCACTGCAGGTGCTGCAATGCTCCAGCCCAGAGCCACCACGGGTGCTGCAATGCTCCAGCCTGGAGCCTCTGTGGGTGCTACAGTCTTCCAGCCCAAGACCATCGAGGGCGTTGTCATTGCTCCTTCTCCCCTGCCAGATGCCGTTGCGGTCCCCCTTCATCCTCAGCCAGACACCATCATAGTTCCCCCTCCTTCTCTGCCACTGGACACCGTTGTGGTTTCCCTCCTCTGGCCCTGCTTCCCTTTGTTACGCCTTCCGGTTGTGAAGCCACCTCCTGGGCTTCTCTGGTCCTGGTGGCTTAAGAACTCAGGCCAGCTGCCTGAAAGACTGAGCCGCCGGGTCGGGTGGTCCTATTTTCCAGCAGGCCATCCGACTCGTACCACCTGGCCATCCAGTTGGCCTGGGACTTCGGCACACCTCCCGACTTGTTCTACCTAGCCGTCTGCCAGGCCTGGGACTCTGGTCAGCCCCCTGAACTCCCGAGCTCCCTGGGCCGGGGGGGGGGGGGGGAGAATTCTGTGCTTTGCAGGTTTGGGTCCTGAGCGGGCCCTGTAGTTTTTGCTCCCTCCTTACCTGTTTCCCCCACCTCCCACCCAGGCTTTTTTGCTGTACCCTTCCTTTTTTTGAGGGGGGGGAGATGGGGGGTCTGTTTTGGTGTTGCCTGGGGGTGTCTGGATTCCACCCCTTGAGGAAGGGGCTCTGTCACGAGTCTGAGCACTAATGTCATCCCTGAGCTCAGACTCAATTTATTTTTGAGTTTTATATTTCTGTCTTTATTTTTTTCTGTTTGTGTATGTACTGAGTTGTGTTTTTTGTGCCCCCTCTCTCTACAGACATTCCCACTCACTGCTCACAGTCTGCTCTCCCATCGGCTGTGAGCAGTTGACCTCACAATCAGTTCACTTGCCAGCTCAGGTCCCACACCTGCCACTCATTTTAGAGGAATTTCTACCCTGGAGTGCCTTCCCTGTTTATTACCTTTGTTGCATTTTTGTCTTGTCTACTCTGGTTTGAAATTTTTGTTCTCTTTAGTTAATAAATGTCACTAAACAGTTCAGTGCGTGAATCTGTCTCTCTCTGCCCTGAGGGGCATTCATGACACTCTGGATGTAGGGCAACCTTCATTTGAAAAATACTTTAAAATCCAAAAATAGAAATTTAATGTTTAGATGAAAATTAATGTATATTACTGCTCCTATACGATATTTTAAACCAATGGTGAAAGAATAATTTCTTGTTAGTGTTGTAACAATAAATACAATAAATTAAGCGCTGTGGCAGCACAATAAAAAGGTTGTGGGTTTGATCCCACCCGCTGGAGTCTCTAAAGTGGCCCTAGGTGTGAATGTGTGTGAATGGTGAAGGGATTGGCATCGCACCATGACTGCCTCATCCATCCATGTGGATGCTCTGAATTTCCCTCTGGGATTAATAAAGTATACATAATACAAAAAAAAGGTAAAAAACTGACAAAAATAAATAGGGGCATGTATTACAGTGGATTTGAACATTATAATAAAATCATTCTATATTAAGATTGTTTTCTATTTTTCAGTTTTATATAATTGCAAACTGAATTTCTTCTGTGGAGGTTTGTCTTCAGTATCAATTAAACAAAAAAATAAAATCAAACAAGTAAAACACCACAGTGAGACTTTAAAGAGAAAAATGTGTCATACATGTGTAACAGATGTCAAGAATTGGCCCCATCGGGGCAGAGAGGGGAGACCCAGACGCTGAACTGCTAGTTGTGATATTTATTGAAAACACAAAAATCCAAACAGTGCACAAAAAACCCCAACAACAAACAAACAAAAAAACTTACGAACAGAAACGGCAACAAGAAAATAGGATACACAAGGATGATAAACGTCTGAACGGGGACAGGGTTCAGACACATACGGTTCTTTGAGACTCCAGCAATAAAGAAGAGAAATAATCCTTAAATAGAGCTAGAGACAACTGAACACAAATGATGGCAGGTGTGGATGCGAATAGTGGGCAGGGGGAAACGATGATTATAGACTCGAGTCAACTGGGAGCAATGAGAGGGGAGAAGATGGGGCTGACAGCTGACAGGGACACCGCCCACAACAAAGCAAAAACCCGGAAGTGCCACTGACAGCTGTCACTCTGGAGAGGGAGAAAGGGAGAGAAAACACAACTGTACAGTGATAAAAAAAACAATGCCAACAAATATGGAGCTGGGAAATAAATACAAACTAATACCAAAAAAAGAGTAGCAAAACTATGACGACATAAACAAGGGGAATAAGAAGAATGAGAAACAATAAAAAAAAAAAAAAATACAAAACCAACCATGGATAAAAAGACAGGAATCAATAACCCAAAATACACAAATACACAAATACGGAAAAAGGCCATGAGACTGAGCATGGCAGAAACCCCCAGTGCTCAGGTCATGACAGAGCTCCCCTCTCAAGGGGTGGGAACCAGACACCCAGGGTAACAGCAGAAAAGAAAAAAAGACCCCCCCCCCCCCAAAAAAAAAGAAGTCTAACAATAAACCACCCTGGTTGGGTGGTGGGGGGAACAGGCTAGGAGGGAACAAAACACACTGACAGCTGTCACTCTGGAGAGGGAGAGAGAGAGAGGGAAAACACAACCGTACAGTGATAAAGAACTAAAATGCCAACAAATACGGAGCTGGGAAATAAATACAAACTCATACCAAATAAAAGAGTAGCAAAACTATAACATAAACAAAGGGAATAAGAAGAATGAGAAATAATACAAAATATATGAAAACCAACCATGGATAATAAGACAGGAATCAAGAACCCCAAATATACAAATATGGAAAAAGGCCATGAGACTGAACACGGCAGAAACCCCCAGTGCTCAGGTCATGATGACAGAGAGATCTAACTTCTTGTTTTTTTTTTTTTGTTTTTTTTTTCAGGAAATCAGAAATGTTCTGCTGCATGAGTCTGGCCCTGCTCTTCTCTGGTATGGTTATAGATGATATTTGGATAGTTTTACTAATGAAATGTATTTTTCTTTGACTGTGCCACACGGTAAAGCTGAAAATAAATAATAAATTAGGGCTGGGAATTGATAAAAAAACTGTAACTAATTAACTGCACATTTTCTGTAATTAATTGTGATTAATCACTAAAATTACATTCAAGAAGCAATGAAAAAAGTATTTTAAGCAACTTTTAATTGTATTTTTTTTCATAAAATATACCTGTGACCCTCATATTCAACAAAAATACAGATGGAGCAGCATAAAAAAACTTCATAATCATGAATGTACTTTCAATAGGAAAAATTATGATAGCAATTTGCAACATTCTTTTTCAGTTTATTATAAAGAGAGACGTGACTTCTCTGCAAAGCTACCATTTTAAATCTTGCGTTGTCGAGAGAGGAATGAGCAGGCGAGGCAGTGAGCTGGAGCAGAGCAGACTTTATTACTCTCTCTCTCTATCATCAGTCAACAAGAATGACCCAGGTCACTGGTATCTCTCTTTTATACAATACAAACTCACCTCGCGACCTGGGGGGTTCACATCACAATACATAGACTTACAATAACAATTCCCTTTGTTACCCAGCCTGTCGGCGCATTATTATGCAGCCTGGAGGAGAATGCATATTATCATGTGGTCTTATGGAGAAAACCACAGTCTGTCTTGCATATCTGTTTAACAGCTTTTAAGCGTCTCCTCCTGTGCCATTCAGTTCGAGTGGAGAACACATTAACTAGGTCCCCCCCCCAAAAAAAACTCAGACTGGGCCTTAACCCTCATGTCCTGTGGGCTTCAGTCGCCGTCCATAGCGGCTGTAACGGTGGGTCGCTGGCTCCGAGGTGCTGCTGTGCCGGTGTGGCGCTTCTGGAGGCGTGTCCGTCTGTGGGGGGACACTGGGGGGGAACACATCTTCACCATGTCATTGTGACTGAGCTGACGAGTCATTTACCTGAGGAGTTCTCAGTGGGGGTCGTCCATGCCAAGGAGCTCGAGCCAACACCACCTGCTCGTCTGCTAATACGAAGGCGGGCTTAAGCCTGCCTATACAGATTGTTTCTCTGCGTCCCCCCAAGTCTAACACAAAATGTTTATCCCCAGGTTCCAACACTCTGAACAAGCCGTCGTAGGGCGGGCACAATGGGGTCCGGTGGGCATCGTGCCTGACAAACACGAACAACACATCCTTCAAGGTCCTTGGCACGAATGCGCGGGGAAAACAGTGGTGGGCCAGGCCGGGAACTGTCCCTGCCTCTGCACTATGTAGAGAAGGTGGGGATGGATCGGTGTTGGGCGTGGCGTTGTCAGGCAAAAATTCTCCGGGGAGCCACAGCAGCTGGAAAAAAACAAGCTCTGCTGGGGAGGCAGCCAAATCCTCCTTCGGTGCTGAACGCAACCCTAACAGAACCCATGGCAACCGGTCCACCCAATTTGCATCCGTGAGCGAAGCCTTGAGCGCTGCTTTAAGCGATCTATGTAAACGCTCGCATTACCCATTGCTTGGGGGTTGTACGCTGTCATGCGATGAATTGTGATGCCCAGGCTCCGGGTCATTGTGGACCAGAGGTTGGAAATGAACTGCAGGCCTCAGTCGGGTGTGATATCCGAAGGGGCACCGAAGCGTGCCACCCATGTCATCAAAAAATCGCGTGCAACTTCTGCAGACGCGGTGGAAGTTAGCAGCACCGCCTCAGGCCAGCGCGTGGTGCGGTCCACCACTGTAAGGAGGTCAGTGAACCCCTGTGACGACGGGAGGGGCCCCACGAGGTCCACGTGAATGTGGTCGAACCTCTTAGCCGGGACATGGAACGGCTCAAGGGCGGCCTTTGTGTGCCTGTGCACCTTGGCTCGTCGGCACGCTATGCAGGCTGCAGCCCACTCCTTCACTTGCTTGCGCAGGCTCGGCCAGACGAACTTTGCTCCCACCATTTTGACTGACGCGCACACTCCTGGGTGCGCCAGGGAGTGAACCGACCCGAAAACGCGGCGGTGCCAGGCGCGTGGGACCACCGGGCAGGGGCAGCCTGTGGAGACATCACAGATTGGGGTTGGGGCCCTATCTTGCAGTACTCTGCTTTCCAGCCTTAACCCTGTTAGTCCAGGCTAGAGTGCGCAAACGTCCTCATTGCCGATCTGCTCAGCGGTCATGGCCATGTAATCTATCCCTATGTAGAATGGGGCCACTAATGCGCGTGAAAGGCAATCTGCCACCACGTTGAGTTTACTGGCCACATGCTGAACGTCGGTCGTAAACTCCGAGATCGCGGCCAGCTGTCTCTGCTGTTGGGCCGACTATGGTTCCGAAACCTTGGCCATAGAGTACGTTAGCGGCTTGTGGTCCACAAATGCAGTGAAGCTGTGTCCTTCCAGCCAGAACTGGAAATGGCGTATGGCCAGGTGGAGAGCCAGTAACTCCCTGTCGAATACGTTGTATTTACGCTCATTGTCGCACAAAGACCTGCTATAAAAGGCAAGCGGCTGCCAAGAACCGGTGACGCGCTGCTCCACGATGGCCCCTCTGGCCACGTCCAATGCGTCGGTAGTGAGCGCTATCCGGGCCGCTGGGTCTGGGCGCGCCAGTAGTGCAGCATTCGCTAGAGCTGTTTTGGCCTTGGAAAACGGCTGCTCTCGCTCAGGAGTCCAGTCAGCTGTGTCTGCCGGTTTCCGTTTCTTAAGTGCGGCATACAACGGCTGCATGAGCTGGGCTGCGCGGGGGAGGAAACGGTTGTAAAAGTTAACAATCCCCAAAAACTCCTGCAGCGCCCTGACCGTCTGAGGCAGGGGAAAATCTGCCACTGCGCGCATTTTGTCCGGTAAGGGTATCACGCCCTCCGGTGAGATGCAGTTGCCCAAAAAATCGATTACCGTAACCCTGAACTGGCACTTCGCCGGGTTGATTATTAACCCATGCTCTTTCAACCTCTGGAAAACCATCCTGAGGTAGGCTTCATGTTTGTCCTTGGACGCGCTGGCCACCAGGACGTCATCCAGGTAGACAAACACAAACGGCAGATCGCACAGCACCACATCCATCATGCGTTGGAATGTCTGCGCCGTGCCTTTTAACCTGTTGCACTTCTGTGTACCGCGGGCGGGCACGTCTCTGCATCCTAGGATGCACGAGGGCATTCAAGTACGCACACTGTGCATCCTAGGAGGCACTGAAAAAAAAAAAAAGCTGCATTTCCGTTCTTCCACTACAGACACAGCCGCAAACAGAAAGCCAAAGGAGTGCTTTGATTGGTTTAGATGTGGTTTAGATGTGATTGACCTCTCATTCGACTAATAAGAGCCTTGAATTGGGTTTCTGAAACCTTGAAGAACCAATGACTGAAAACCTTGCAAGAAGGACCCGCCTACCAATGGCTGTGAATACAGCCAGCCAGCCAATTGAAGCACAGAAGTTTGAAAGCTGTTTTGTGTAAGGCTGGGTGACACACAGGCGTTCGCCAGTCTTTTTTTCTAACTACTGTTCTTATTTGTTTTGAAAAATCGTTTGCCAAAACCGCAATCATGGAAGCGCAAAACCGCAATAATGGAATTATGGTTTGACCGGGTCGCGAGACCAGAACCACGAGTCCGTAACAAGCGGACCAGCGTCATGTTCGTCTGACAATGAGGAAGAGAAGTTCACCAGCTACGCTGCTGTTGTGAACAGGTAAGTGTTATAAGCTAAATTATTCTTTATCCCTGAAAATTGTAATCAAAAATGACTTTTGACCAATCGGTAAATTACAGCTGTGCGTAGTAGACCACATACACCGCGGCGCAGAAGACGGACATCGCCCGTTCACTCAGCCCACACAGCCCTGAGTGTCACCTTTCATTAGAGCCCAAGATGAAGCTTCTATATTGAATCATTCAAAAGTTACAGTGTGGTGGACACACACGAGACCTGTTTTGTGGCTCACATTTTAGGTCAGAACAAAGACAGGAAGCTGCAGGAATCTTAGCCTTGGTATGCAAGGCTTGAGACTGTGGGGGGTTCAATTAAAGGATTAAGGAAGGGATGCATTGGAGACAGTGGAAGTGATATCATGGAGAGAAATGCATTTTGACTGTCTTTATAATGCAAGGTGGTCTGTGTGACATGTGATCTGTGAAGTGTGAAGTTCCTGATATTTAAGGACGAGAGTTTACTGTGTCATTCTCTTTCTCTGCTTTGAGATGATGGTGTTGTGAATAAAACTGACTTTGAGAGAGAACTCTGCTTCGTCATTTTTACATCACCACACTGGTGACCCGAGACATATAATGCAAGAAGAAAATTCCCCCGGGCCAGCCGTGTCAGGAGCCTCCAGCCAAGCGAATGCCGCTACAGTCCAGCTACCGGACTTCTGGCAGAACAACCCGCACTCCTGGTTCAACCCGGATGAGGCGCAGTTCAACCTCCGGGGGATATCGGTAGATGCCACGAAATTCTACCACGTAGTCGCAAAGCTGGACAACAACACGGCCCAGCATGTGGAGAGCCTGATCAACCAGCCGCCGGATAGCGATAAATACGGCACGTTGAGGGCTGCACTCATCCAGCAATTCACCCCCTCGGCGGAGGAGTGAGCAGAGAGGCTCCTGGCACTGACGGAGGGGGAAAACGACATGCCCGCGAGCCTGATGGAGAAGTTGTTGAGGTTGAAAGACTCTGACGATGATCACTTCATTTTCACCCACCTCTTCCTCAGAACTCTACCGTCAGCAGCGAGAGCGACCCTGGCCACTTCGCCACTGTTGGCCCTACGGGACTACCGCGTGCTGGGCCGAGAGGAGCAGCAGATTGTCAACGCCACCAAGCGGCGCGCAGCCACAGCCACTGCAGCGGAACTCGGCGCGACGACCGGAGACGACAAGGGGCCAGAGGCAGCGCTGCCAGACTCACCAACGACGGCGACGGCAGGGGCCAGGGAATGTGGACCGGACGTCCTTTGTTTCTACCATTGCCGCTTCGCAGAGAGGGCATGCAAGTGTGTACCACTGTGCCAGTTTGGGCGTTCAGGAAACGCCAAGACCGGGGGTCGGTAGCAGCTGCGGCCCTCGGGGAAGAGAACAAGCTGCTCTACTTGTCGGACGCACGCTCGGGGAGGCAGTTCCTCGTCGACACAGGCTCCCAGTTGAGTTTCATCACACCTTCCTACGCGGACAGACTGGCTGGTTCCGGAGGTCCCCGGGTGACAGCAGCGAACGGCTCGGAGATTAAGACCTTTGGTGAGAAGACTGCTCCTGTCTCTACACGGCCGTACATTTGAGTGGACTTTTGTTGTAGCAGCAGTAAATTTCAATATGTTGGGGGCTGATTTTTTGTGCTCACATGGTTTGTTGGTTGAGCTCGCTAACAGCCGCCTGGTTAATGCACTTTCTTTTGATTCTATCCCCTGTACAGCGCGAGTGGCCCCGCCAACAGCACAAGCCAATGTCACAGCAGCAGGCAGTAAGTTCCACACACTGCTCACTCAGTTCCCAGCACTCATGGTCCCCACATTTTCGGCAACAGTCGCTAAGCACGGGGTGGAGCATTTTATTACCACTACCGGACCACCCGTTTTTGCAAAAGCTCGGCGCTTGGACGCAGTTAAACTGGCCATAGCTCGCGAGGAGTTCACCAACCTGGAGAGGTTGGGCATTATTAGAAGACTCGTCAATTAGAAAGAAAATGGCGCTCTACTAATTTAGATGAAATCTATTTAGCTTGGAGAAATCATCTTTTAATTTATAAAAAATCTCTTAGAAAAGCTAGAACGAGTTATTACTCTGCATTAATAGAATTGAACAAGAATAATCCCAGGTTTCTTTTCAGTACTGTAGCCAGGTTGACAAAGAGTCAGGACTCTGTCAATCCTAGCATCCCCTTAGAGCTTACTAGTCAGGACTTTATGAACTTTTTCAATAATAAAATTTCATCCATCAGAGATAAAATCAATCAGATTCTTCCCACAGTTAACTTAAATACTGTAACTACTACAACTCCTTCTATTGATGTCTGTCTTGATGAGTTTACTCCAATCGACCTTTGTGAGTTAGACAAAATAGTTTCCTCATCCAAACCTTCAACTTGTCTTTTAGACCCTATTCCTACCAGGTTATTTAAAGAAGTCTTCCCACTTATTGGTAGCTTTATTCTTCATATAATCAATTCTTCATTAACTTTAGGCCATGTACCGCAGGCTTTTAAAACGGCTGTAATTAAACCCTTACTCAAAAAGCCAACGCTAGATCCAGGAGCTTTAGCTAACTATAGACCAATCTCTAATCTCCCTTTCATTTAAAAAATCTTAGAAAGAGTTGTTGCTACGCAATTATCTGACCACCTGCAGGGAAATGGTTTACTTGAGGAGTTTCAATCTGGGTTTAGAATCCATCATAGTACTGAAACAGCCTTAGCGAAGGTCACTAATGACCTCCTCATTGCATCTGATAATGGACTAGTTTCTGTACTTGTCCTTTTAGATCTTAGTGCAGCTTTTGATACTATTGATCATAATATTCTACTTGATAGATTAAAACACTATGTTGGACTTAATGGAACTTCGTTGCAGTGGTTTAGATCTTATTTATCTGACAGGTTCCAGTTTGTTCATGTAAATGATGAGTTTTCTCTCAGCTCAAAGCTTAGTCATGGAGTTCCACAGGGATCTGTGCTTGGCCCTACTCTTTTTAGTTTATATATGCTTCCGTTAGGCAACATTATTAGAAAGCACTGTATACATTTTCACTGTTATGCAGATGACACACAATTATACCTGTCAATGAAGCCAGATGATACTAATCAATTAGCCAAGTTAGAAGCCTGTCTTAAGGAAATCAAAGCTTGGATGACTTGTAATTTCCTGCTATTAAATTCAGATAAGACTGAAGTCATTCTTGTTGGTCCAAAAAACCTTAGAAATTCCTTTCCAAATCAAACTTTCAGTTTGGATGCAGTTACTCTTTCTCTTAATAGCTCTGTGAGGAACCTTGGAGTTATTTTTGATCAGGATTTGTCCTTCAATTCACATATTAAATTTGTTTCTAAGACTGCCTTCTATCATTTGCGTAATATTGCCAAGATTAGGAGCATCTTGTCTCAGAGTGATGCTGAGAAGCTGATCCACGCTTTTGTTAGCTCGAGATTAGATTATTGTAATTCTTTATTATCAGGCTGTCCTAAAACATCTTTAAAAAGTCTTCAGCTGATCCAAAATGCTGCAGCAAGAGTTTTAACAGGTACTAGAAAGAGAGATCATATCTCTCCGGTTCTGGCCTCCCTTCATTGGCTTCCCATAGAGTTTAGAATTAAGTTTAAAATCCTTCTTCTTACTTACAAAGCTCTAAACAATCAGGCTCCTTTTTATTTAAAAGATCTGATACTACCGTATCATCCTAACAGAGCACTACGCTCCCAAAATGCAGGTTTACTTGTAATACCTAGAATCTCCAAAAGTACAATGGGAGGCAGAGCCTTCAGTTATCAAGCTCCTCTCCTGTGGAATCAGCTGCCAATCTGGATTCGGGAGTCAGACTCGATCTCTGTTTTTAAGAATAGGGCTAAAACCTACCTTTTTGATATAGCCTACAATTAGGGAGGGATCATGTGTTTCTGAACCCTCCCTTAGTTATGCTGCTAATAGGTTTAGTCAGCCGGGGGACCTCCAGTAATGCACTGGGCCTCACTCCTTTCCTCACTCTCTATGAAATATTTTTTTTTTTTTTTGCTGGTCATTAACATCTGTTTGTTCTCTCCCATAGATTGAGTCCCCATCGTGCTGTTTGCTCTCTACATGTCTGTTCTTTTCTTCTTCTCTGTCCCCTCACCCCCCCAGCCAGTCGCAGCAGATGACTGCCCCTCCCTGAGCCTGGTTCTGCTGGAGGTTTCTTCCTGTTAAAAGGGAGTTTTTCCTCTCCACCGTTGCCAAGTGCTTGCTCACAGGGGATCGCCTGATTGCTGGGGTCTTTCTGCAACTGTGGGGGTCCTCCCTACAGTTGATAGTGCTATGAGATGACTGTTGTTGTGAAATGGCGCTATATAAATAAAGTTGAATTGAATTGAATTGAATTGAATTATCCGACGTTCAAACAGTCCGTGGGCTTCCCCCCTACACATGATCCCGAAAGCTGACGGATCATGGCGCCCTTGCGGGGATTTCCGCAGGTTAAACAACGCTACAGCACACGACCGCTACCCAATCCCACATATCCAAGATTTTTCCGTTCATTTGGCAGGGGCGCACATTTTTTCTAAAATAGACTTGGTCCGCGGTTACCACCAAGTCCCAGTGCATGCTGAAGACATACCCAAAACAGCGGTAATAACTCCGTTTGGCCTATTCAAGTTTTTACGCATGCCATTCGGACTTAAAGGGGCTGCTCAGACATTCCAACGCATGATGGACGCGGTGCTTCACGATCTCCCTTTTGTGTTCGTCTACCTGGACGATATTTTAGTAGCCAGCGCATCCGAAGACAAAAACGAAAAACACATGGCCACAGTTTTCCGAAGTTTGGGAGATCACGGGTTAATAATCAACCCAGTGAAGTGTCAGTTCGGGGTGGCGCAGATCGATTTTTTGGGCCACCACGTCTCCCCCGAAGGAGCAGTTCTGCTGCCTGACAAGGTGCGCGCGGTGGCAGATTTTCCCCGGCCGCAGACGGTCAGGGCGTTGCAGGAGTTTTTGGGAATGGTGAATTTTTATAACCGTTTTCTCCCCCGCGCGGCGCAACTCATGCAGCCGTTGTATGCCACGCTCAAAAAAAAGAAACCCGCAGATAAGATCAAGTGGCCCCCGGAGCGGGACCAAGTGTTCTCGGAGGTGAAAGCAGCCTTGGCAAAGGCTGCGTTGTTGGCACACCCAGACCCAATGGCCCGCATAGCGCTCACCACTGACGCATCAGAGGTGGCCATAGGGGCGGTCATGGAGCAACATGTAGCCGGGGTTTGGCAGCCCCTCACATTTTTCAGCAGGACCTTGCACAATAGCGAACGTAAATACAGCGCGTTCAACAGGGAGCTGCTAGCTCTCCATTTGGCCATCCGCCACTTTCAGTTCTGGCTGGAAGGACGTGCTCTCACCGCGTTCGTTGACCACAAACCGCTAACATTCGCGATGGCCAAGGTCTCTGAACCGTGGTCAGGCCGGCAGCAGAGACAGCTGGCCGCGATATCAGAGTTTACCACTGATATTCAGCACGTGGCGGGCAAACTCAATGTAGTGGCAGATTGCCTCTTGCGCGCCGTGGCGGCCCCAGTCAGCGTAGGGGTAGATTATGCAGCCATGGCCGCGGAGCAAGTTAATGACGCGGACGTGCGTGCGCTCCAGTCTGGACCAACAGGGTTAAGGCTGGAGAGCAGGGTGCTGCAAGACGGTATTACCCCCTAATCTGCGATGTCTCCACTGGACAGCCGCGTCCAGTAGTACCGGCCGCGTGGCGCCGCCGCGTCTTTGACTCGGTTCATTCTTTGGCGCACCCTGGAGTGTGCGCGTCAGTCAAAATGGTGGGAGAAAAATTTGTGTGGCCGAGCCTCCGCAAACAAGTCAAAGAGTGGGCAGCAGCCTGCACGGCGTGTCAACAAGCCAAAGTACACAGTCACACGAGGGCTCCTTTGGAACCGTTTCACATTCCGGCCAAGAGGTTCGATCACGTTCATGTGGACCTCGTGGGCCCTCTCCCACCGTCACAGGGGTGCACACACCTTCTGACAATGGTGGACCGCACCACGCGCTGGCCTGAAGTGGTCCCGCTGGCATCAACCACAGCTGAGGAGGTGGCGCGCGCATTTTTAACAGCTTGGGTGGCGCGCTTCAGCGTTCCGTCAGACATTACATCCGACAGAGGCCCTCAAATTGTGTCCAAGCTTTGGTCGACAATGGCCCGCAGCCTGGGTGTCACAATTCACCGCACAACCGCGTACAATCCGCAGGCTAACGGGTTATGCAAACGTTTTCATAGATCATTGAAAGCGGCTCTCAGAGCATCACTGACGGATACAAATTGGGTTGACAAGTTACCATGGGTGTTATTGGGGTTGCATTCTACGCCTAAAGAGGATCTAGAAGCCTCTCCAGCGGAGCCCGTGTTTGCGCAGCCACTCCGGCTGCCTGGGGAGTTTCTCCCAGATAACCCTGCGCCAAACGCCTCCCCGTCTCAGCTGTTGCGGAGTAACATAGAATCAAGCACGCTGCCCGGCCCCTCGCACCACAGTTTTCCGCACGTTTTTGTGCCTAAAACTTTGAAGAACGCAGAGTTTGTTTTTGTTAGACACGATGCGCATTGAACACCGCTGCGACCGCCTTATGATGGACCATTCAGAGTGCTAGAAACAGGGGACAAGCAGTTTTTGATAGATTTGGGGGGTAGAAAAGAGAGAATTGGCATAAACAGACTCAAACCCGCTTTTGTGGTGGCAGATGAGCAGGTGCTGTTGGCGAAGGCTCCGCGGCGAGGTAGACCACCGCAGGGGGCTTCACAGAGTAATGTTTCCCCAGAACACCCACAGGTGCTGACAAAAGGTTTCCACACCCAGACGGCAAACCCCCAGGACAGCCCCGCAGAGACGTTGAATCCCAGCTACAGCAGATACGACAGGAGGCTGAAGCCTATTCAGCATGTGGACTGATGTGTATTGATACTATCACGGCAGGCATGTGGTTATTCTCTTGTTGTTCTGTTTGTCTAAAATGTTGGGGGGGGCTTTGTGTGGTGGACACACACATGGGACCTGTTTTGTGGCTCACATTTTAGGTCAGAACAAAGACAGGAAGCTGCAGGAATCTTAGCCTTGGTATGCAAGGCTTGAGACTGTGGGGGGTTCAATTAAAGGATTAAGGAAGGGATGCATTGGAGACAGTGGAAGTGATATCATGGAGAGAAATGCATTGTGACTGTCTTTATAATGCAAGGTGGTCTGTGTGACATGTGATCTGTGAAGTGTGAAGTTCCTGATATTTAAGGACGAGAGTTTACTGTGTCATTCTCTTTCTCTGCTTTGAGATGATGGTGTTGTGAATAAAACTGACTTTGAGAGAGAACTCTGCCTCGTCATTTTCACATCACCACAACAGACGTTTTTCCAAACTGTGCCATTTGGCACAATTTGGCACAGTTCAAAAACGCCTGGGAACAACCTGAGAACAAAGCTGTGTAATATATTCATTTTTTGTAGTATTGTTACAAAATTTTGACCTCAGCTGGATAACACTTGGTTCTACATTTCTGTTGCATTTTCCAGCCCGGATCTGAAGCTGTGTGTTATTTGCAAGCATTTGTATCCAAAAAAACACCCAGGCCAAATTTATTTTCTTCAAGTTCAGTATGTTTAGATGACTGTTACTCAGTGGCCGGAGCACTTAGAGAGATCGTGACTGTTTTGCCAAAAAATTCAAAGCGTTTTCTTTTAAATGAGACCAACCCCATGAAGATGCTGCAAAGGGTTGAAGAACAGCTTTTGATTTACTTTGGGCACGTTATTTTTTGGTGTTTTTAGGGAAATTGACCAAAGTGCAAGGGGTTAACCCGAAAGGCATGCATAGGAACTCAAAAAGACCAAACGGAGTTATTACTGCCATTTTGGGTTTGTCTTCTTCGCGCACTGGGACCTGGTGTTAACTGCGGACCAGGTCCACCTTGGAAAAAATGCGTGCCCCAGTGAGGTGGACGAAAAAATCCTGAATATGGGGAATTGGGTAGCGATCGTGCGCTGCAGTGTTATTTAATCTGCGAAAATCTCTGCATGGTTGGCACGATTCCTCGGCTTTAGGCACCATATGTAGCGGGGATGCCCGTGGGGTGTTTGAGCGCCTGATGATGCCCAACCTTTCCAAGTTGGCGAACTCCTTGTGCGCACTGGCCAGTTTAGCTGCGTTCAGGCGCAGAGGTCATGCGAAAATGGGTGGCCCCATGGTAGTAATGAAGTGTTCGACCCCGTGTTTAGTAACGGCCGCCAAAAACGTCGGAACCGTGAGCGCCTGGAACTGGGTGAGTAGTGTGTTGAGCTTACTTATAGTCCGTGTGCACACAAAAAATCTGTGCCCAAAATGGAGAAGTTACATGGCGCTATGACGAATGTCCATTGGTATGTACGGCCGTGCAAGGATATAGTCAGTGTCCTCTCACCAAAAGTTTTAATGTCTGAGCCGTTTGCGGCAGCCAGCTCGGGGCCGCTACTTCCCGCCAGCCGATCTGCATAGGATGGCAGGATGAGACTCTTTTGGGAGCCGGAGTCCATGAGGAACCGTCTCCCCGAGTGTGAGTCCATCACATAGAGCAGCTTGTTTGTGTCACCGGCGGTCGCAGCTGCTACTGACTACGGGCCCTGGCATTTCCCTGGCGTTTCCTGAACCGGCACGGTGGCACGCATCGGCATATGTCTTCTCCATAACGGCGGTGATAGAAACAGAGCATGTCCCTCCGGTGCTTCTTAGCCTCCGCTGCAGCCACCATCGCTGGCTCCTCGCCCCTGCTTGCCACCTCGCTGGGTTTCGACGCGTCTGCATTCATGGCGAAAATTCTGGTCGCTAGGATAATTTAATCTGCCTTTTGTGCCAACACCCAGTAGTTGTGCGTGGCCAGCAGCGGCAAATTGGCAAGGACCACTCTGGCCACTGTCAGGAGGTTCCGGAGGAAAAGATGGGCAAAGAGGAAATGCCCGTCATCTGTGCCCATCAATGCCAATATCTTCTCCATTAATTCGACCGCCGACCTGTCTCCCAACTTGGAGCGGGTCAGGAGCCTTTCCACTCTCTCGCCGTCCAAGAGCATGTAGTGCCGGGTCAGCGCGGTCTTGAGAGCGTCATATTTGTCGTGGGCTGGGGGCTGTTGAAGCAGGCTCGCCACCTGTTGTGTTGTGTGTATGTCCAGTGCTGCAACCACGTAGTAGTATTTGGTGTCATCCACCGTCACTCCACGGAGCGCAAACTGGGCCTCGGTGTGGAGGAACCAAGACTTCGGGTCATGTAGCCAAAAGTCTGGGAACTTGACCGAAACGGCACACGCGGTGCTGGTGCCTGCAGTCCGGGTTGTCTCCGGGGTGTTTGCGTCGAGTTCCATTATGCATCAAGGGTCACCAGTGTAGAGAGAGGAATGAGCAGGCGAGGCAGTGAACTGGAGCAGAGCAGACTTTATTAGTCTCTCTCTCTCTCTCTCTCTCTCTCTCTCATCAGTCAACAACAAGAATTACCCAGGTCGCTGGCATCTCTCTTTTATACCATACAAACTCGCCTCGCCACCTGGGGGGTTCGCATCATAATACATAGACTTACAATAACAATTCTCTTTGTCACCCAGCCTGTCGGCGCATTATTATGCAGCCCGGAGGAGAACGCATATTATCATGCGGTCTTATGGAGAAAACCACAGTCTGTCTTGCATATCTATTTAACAGCTTTTAAGCGTCTCCTCCTGTGCCATTCAGTCTGAGTGGAGAATGCATTAACTAGGTACCCCACAGCGTCACAATTCCTGTTTTATTTTGAAATGGACAAGGAAGTCAGTGCATCCACTTCAGGAAACGTTTCTAATTATCTCAGCCCTTAAAGGCGACGGACAGACGAAAATTCAATATCGCTAAATCATATCTCAAATTGTTGTCTGAGACGAGCTAATTTGAACCCCACATGTTTTGGTGTCAACGTATGTCGCATAAGGTGACAATGCGCTCTTGAAGTACGCTGTTGTGGAGAGCTGTCTGACCCAGCCAAGAGATCAGCGGCTAAAATGGCCACTGACTGTGTGACGTCATTTCGGTTAGGCACACGGTCAGTGGCCAAGTATTCCGATATTTCTCGGAATACTTGTGGATTACAAATAGATTATTTATTAACATTAGGATTTCAGGAATCGAATTAATTATGGTTTGTCCTTGTGTTGTCTACGGGTGCGACGTTATACCAGAGGAGCATGCTGTGAGTGTTTTTGAATTTCCCGTCCCTGGGAAAATCAGAACGGCATGGGTGAAATTCGTTCAGAAAACGTGAAAAAAAATGGACTGATGTCGGTAAAACACCCAACATGTCCAGTAGACATTTCGTTGACAGCGATTTCGAGAATAAGATGCAATTTGTGTCACGACTCGCCGCTCATCAGCGGCTTCAGCTGCGCGCACACCTGCGCCTCGTCAGCACATCCCCATACCGCATACATCCATTCACACACACCTGCTTGTTGAATAAAGCTGTTAAATCTATCCTGAGCCTGCGTGCGTGTTTCCTGGGCCAGACATTATGTCAATTTGAAATGAAATTTGCAAAAAGATTGCTGATAAAGAAAACGGCTATTCCAACTATATATGCCTCGATTTCCAAGTGTGACTCTGAGAAAGGGGTCAGTGACAGTGGCGTGAAAAGCACGGGTGATCTACCGATGCGATCAGCTGTCAGAACACGAGAAGTAAACAGGGTAAGTTTTTTTATTTTTAATATTCACTGCAAATGTTTACTAAACATCTTAAATGAATTCCAAGCCATGGTTTGCATTGCCTTACCAACTTATCAAATATTAGCATATTAGAGTGTTCATACTCATCAAATATGAAATATTCAGTGCTGTATAGGGAGGTGGTTGTGCCTGTTTGATCAATTTATATTTCTATGTATGTAATCCAATTTGAGACCTCTGGGATAAAATTATGATGATCTACTTTTTTTGCAGATTTTATCAACTGTCACTCAACCTTAAAATAGTATTGATGTTTCTGACCAAGCAGAGGAAGCTGATGAACAGGACTTTTATGTAAATCCAAATTTATACCATAAAATGGTAGAAAAATTATTGAAATGTATATGACATGCGACTTTGATGAATGCTGAACTATGAGAATTATAACATTGACATAAACATTAAGAAACTCAATATATGATTTTACAAAACTTTATTTAAATAACATTGTTCACAAATCTAATCTTGGTAAGCAAAATCCCTTGTAGTGATGAGATGGGAATGTTTCTCTGATGAGGCTCACAGCACAGGCAGGCAACATAACCCTCACTTCTTCTCCAAAAAAATCCCCAACACCACCGGACCAGTTGCCTGTAGGCTATGAATCTGTATCGCCTGAAAAATATGGGGTTGGCATTGATTATTCCATTTGCATTGATTATTGAATGTATTGAATGATTTCTTCATAATTCATCTGGGAAATTAAATCAAATGAATAAATATTGTTTATAAACTCACTCGTGTGGACGACGTCATCTGTCTCATCAGCTCCAGCTGCGCACAGACCAGCAGGTGCTAATCAGCGGCTGTTAAAAGTATTGAGAAGATGATGATCAGGCAGCGAGTGACCAATGGGTAGTTTTAGTTTGAAAATTAAGTGTGTGACCATGCATGTCGCCAAAGAAAAATATTTCTAAGCATCTTTTACCAAGATAAATCTTCCAGCCGATCGTCAACGTGGTCTGTTCCCGTCTGTGTTGCGTCTTCCTCCTCTCCCTCTGGCTCGAACAAATAAGGCTGACAGGCCACACACCACCCAAAACTTCTTCATTGTCAATGTCATCATTTATATTGAGGTCGTCAAACTCGAGAAAATAATCGCTGTCCGAATCACTTTGCTCTCGTTCTGCAATTTTTTTTCATACCGAAATGACGTCAAGGCTGCACGCACCTATCGGGAGATGGCGGTACTGCAGCATCAGTGAGTGAAAGATGGGCTATGACCAAATAATGTCATTTATGGAGGATGGTGACACATATTAAATCAGGGGAATGGGAAGAATGGAATATTTTCATACAATCAGTTGATTGGTTCAATAAAAAAATGTCACTGTCCGTCGCCTTTAAAAGTACAAACAAACCAAACAATTCTTAATTGATTTCCAGAGCTCCTGACCTTAATGGTGAGTTAGAAGCTTTTAGAGTTAGAAGTGTGTGTTTTTCTCTCCTCACTCTGACAGAAACTCTCCCTCTTTTCATACTTTTGTGCAAGCGGCTTATCAATAACGCTACGTCAGAGGTGTATGCGCGTATGTGCGCTTGCTGATCCAGTGTTACTGTTGTGGTCAATAAATGTTAACAAATGTGTATGACCTTTACCCACATATTTTGTGAATAAAATAGTTGCTAAGAGGGAAACAGAATGAACCAACAATTGTATGGTTCGTGGCCTATGCTTCTCCTCCCCCTCCTCCTTCTTCTTTCAGCTGCTGGTCTTCACAGCAGATCATCTGCCTTCATCTCACCCTATCCCTTGCCTCCTTTTCTGTCACATCAACCCTCTCCATGCACTCCTTCACTACATCCACTAATCTTTGCTGTTGTCTTGCTCTCTTCCTTTTGCCTGGCAGCTCCATCTTCATCATCCTTTGTCCATTATTGTCATGGTCTGAGTGCTGATATTGTCCGCGCTCGGACCATCCAGTATTTTCCCCTTTCTTCTGTGTTGTGTTTCCTATGACATCCAGGACTTTTATTATAACAGCGTCACGGTGGGACTTCCGGCTGTCAGAGCCAAGCTGCATTGTGACAGCTGATCCACATTCCTCTGATTAGTTTCTCATTGCCGGATTAAGGTCTGTGCCTTATTTAAGGGAGCAGCTGAGGTTACTCCTGGCTGTGACCTCGCATAACGTTGCATCCGTACAACGTTCGGTTGGAGTCCCTAACCCCGGCTCCAGTCATCCTCTTGTTACTTCATGTTCTCAGTAAGTGTTTTGGCTCAAAGTCTGCTATCCTGTGCCTTAGTCTTAGCCTTAGTTAAAGTCTGTGTTATATCGTTATTGTGTCTTCGCCTATGCCAAAGTCTGTGTTTTTGCCCCACGTGGCTGATTATTTTGTCATTTATGTCTTTTTGTTAATAAATATGCAAACTCACCGGCTGGCCTATAGCGTCTCATTAATGGCCTGCAAGGGCCACCCACGACAGTAGGTCGCAGCCAAAACGAGACGCCGGTCGCTGTGAGTTTGTGTTTTTTGGGCTTGTAGTTTTTCCCGTTTCTCTGTGTACCAGCGTGTTGGGAGATGACGTCGCCAGGGAAGGGCTATGCCATGAGCTTGGGCTACGAGCTAGTTATGGCCCTCATCAAGATAGATGGTATACTCTCCAGCGCTCACAGTAGCATCATCCCCAGCAGCTTACGCTGGTACCTGGACCTCGCAGAGACAGCAATTAACCACATTCCTCACTATGCAGACCACGCCAAAATCAGGACGAGGATGGCGGAAATCACGGCTCTTCAGGAGAAGACCCGTGAACCGGAGGGGAACTCCTGCAGGAAGCCGAAGGTGAGGCATCCCCGTTTCTCGCCTCAGGAACCAGTTCCTGTCACCCATCTAGTCCAGGAATTCATGTCACCCAAGGGCCGTTCCCATCCACAGCAGAGGAGGATGTCAGCCGGGATTCCCCCGGAAGAGACACAGTGGACAGCTGAGCTCATCCGGGGCTGTGTGGGTGAGGCTCGCTCTTCCTCCCATCCTACTCAAATCATGAAGCATGTGACGGTGGCAGTCAGACTAGTGGAGGTCAGTCCCGAATTCTATGACTATCCCAAGTACGCTGATCTGCTAGCCTCTGTCTCCGTGCAGGAGCAGCGTTTCCCAGACTTAACTTTCGCCTCACCCTCTGCCGGTAAACGTCGTCACACTGGTCATAATAAGCCTCAGTGAGATCCCTGTCCAGATCCAGCTCCAGGTAGCCAGAAGAACTCTGCCTTCCAGCCAGCTGTTGCCCCTGTGTCTCGACAAAGGGGAAAGACGGCAGCCTCCACCACCGGGTCATCTGTTTCTGCTGTTCCATCAGCTCCTCGTCCCCGGACTGTCACTGCTGCTCCTCCCTCCTCCTCGACACTCTCCCCACCTGCTGTGAGCTCCATGAGTCCGTCTCCGGCTGTACCTGTTCCTGATCCTGTGCGAGTGGCTCCTCCTTGTCTTCCCGGGGGGCCCTCCGTCACCATCCAGAGGGAGAAGGAGAGAACCAAGCCTGCTGCAGCAGGTTCCATCAGCCCTCAGCAGAGCAGGCAAGTGTCTTTTCATTCTTTTCCTTCACTGTGTGAATTGCCTTGTCTGACTCCTGGGGTTGGAGTTCGGGGCTCACAGTCCCCCGAGCTCTTTCCACCTGGTGCAGTTACTAATTGTGAACCTGCTTCCTCTGTGTCTCCTTCCCCTGAGTGTTCCCCGGTGCCAGGATTACACCACCGGATGAGGAAGGCACCTGCAGCCCTGGAGAGCCCCTCTTACCAGCCCCGCAGCCACGTCACGGGCAGAGGAGGAGAGTGGACTGCCGGTTGGAGCCTGCGCCAACGACTAAGCGTCCCCGGGTCTCTGTTGAAGGGCAGTTCGACCCAACAGGCCATGGATCCCCTGTCACCAGGCCTTCAGCGTGGACTTCAGCGCCAGGGAATCCTCAGACTGTGAGGACCATCATGCCGGTTGCGGAGCCCGCCACAGTTGAGTGGGAACCAGGAGTGGACCTCCCGATCGTGGAACCTGGATCGTTGGAGTCCTGGACGGCGGTGGAGCCCGAGATCAGGCAAGTGCTCTATTTTGTCTTTCTCTTTTCCATTCTTGAGCATCATTGCCTGTATCTCGGGGAAACGAGCCGGGTGCAGCTGACTGCTGCATCAGAGCTTGTCTCACCGGGCTCTGCTGCTGCCAGTGATCCTGACCCTGGTATTCTTTGTTCTTCTGAGCCTTCTCCCAGGGTCACCGGTGATGAGTCAGTTCCGGTTGTTGTCCTATAAGTTCCAGGTTTGTGTTTGGAAGTCATCCCTGGTGCTGCGCTGGCCCAGTCGGGGTCTGTTGTGGGCGCTGTTCCGGCTCAGTCGGGATCCGTCGTGGGTGCAGCTTTGACCCAATCGGGGTCCGTCATGGGCACTGTTCCAGCCCAGTCGGGGTCCGTCGTGGGTGCACACCTGTCCCGATTGGGGTCCAGCAAGGGCGCAGCGCTGGTTCGAGTTAAGTTTGGAGAAGGAGCTGTAGATCCTCTGCTGTTCAACGCCGGTCTGGTCCCTCATCCTTTCCCCGATCCCTTTTTTCCTCCACCGGGTGCCACCGGGATTCCCCTTATTTGACTTGGCTTCCTCTCGCTATCCCTCTCGGTAGGGAGGCCGCCTCTGAGTTCTCCCCTTTGGTCCTGGTGGCCTAATGACGCGGGTTGGCTGCCCGGGAAACTGCTTTGCCGGTTCGGCGTTTTGGGTTGGCCACCCGATGGACTGCATTCTTTGTTCGGTGACCTGGTCCAGCTGCCAGAGGTACTGTTTCTCCGGGCCTGGGACTGGGGTAGGCCACCCGAACTGATTCTTTTTCCCCTGCCAGCGTTCTGGGAGCTGGATGCAGGTAGACCTCCCGACCTGTTTGTTTTTTGTTTCTTTGTGCGCTGCCTGCCGATATTCCTGTAGTGTTTTTTTTTTTCTCCCCTGTAATGTTAGGGATGCTCTTTTGTTTTGTCTATGGACTATATTGAACTGTTTGTATAGCGCCGCTCTGTAGCGTGTTGAATTATTTTTTCCTGGTATTATGTGATACGCTGTATTATGTGCCTGTATTTCAGTTTTCCTTGTTCCTCTGTGGTTGAGAGATGGGGTTTTTTTGTTTTGTTTTCCTTGCCGGTTACGTGATTTGACTGTATTCTTAGTGTGCTGTGCTGCTTGTAGCGGTCTGAGTTTTTTTTTCTTCTTGGTATTTTTTTGGGTGCAGTGTGTTGTATGTACCTGTATTTTAGTTTTCTTGTGTGTTCGACTATGCTCTGGGATTGTCGTAACATGTCTTTATTTTTCTATGTTTAAGCCTTGTCATTTCTGGTTCGTTGTTGCCCTCCTGTGTTTTGTTTTTTTTTTTCTCTTTCTCTTCTCCTTGATTCTGTGTTTTGTTGGTTCTTGCCTTCCTAGCCTGTTCCCCCTCCACCCTCCCTAGGGCGGCCCTGGTGGCCTTCTGGGTGGGGGGCTTGGATGTTATGTTGCACCTGGAATGCGCCTTTTAAGGGGGGAGTACTGTCATGGTCTGAGCGCTGATATTGTCCGTGCTCGGATCATCCAGTATTTTCCCCGTTCTTCTGTGTTGTGTTTCCTATGACATCCAGGGCTTTTATTATGACAGCGTCACAGCGGGACTTCTGGCTGTCAGAGCCGAGCTGCGTCGTGACAGCTGATCCACATTCCTCTGATTAGTTTCTCATTGCCGGATTAAGGTCTGTGCCTTATTTAAGGGAGCAGCTGAGGTTACTCCTGGCTGTGACCTCGCATAACGTTGCCTCCGTACAACGTTCGGCTGGAGTCCCTAACCTTGGCTCCAGTCATCCTCTTGTTACTTCATGGTCCCAGTAAGTGTTTTGGCTCAAAGTCTGCTGTCCTGTGCCTTAGTCTTAGCCTTAGTCAAAGTCTGTGTTATATCGTTATTGTGTCTTCACCTATGCCAAAGTCTGTGTTTTTGCCAGACGTGGCTGATTATTTTGTCATTTATGTCTTTTTGTTAATAAATATGCAAACTCACCGGCTGGTCTATAGTGTCTCATTTATGGCCCATGAGGGCCACCCATGACAATTATATCCACCATCCCTCTTTACATGCCCAAACCATCTCGGCCTTGCCTCTCCTACTTGACAGCATGAGCTGTCCCTCCTAGTCACTTCCAATGAGAATCTTAGCATCTTCAGCTCTGTCACCTCCAGCTCTACCTCCTGTCCTTTTGTCAGTGCCACTGTCTCCAAACCATACAGCATAGCAGGTCTCACTACCATCTTGTAAATCTTAACTTTCACTCTAGCTGCTGTCCTTCTGTCACAAGTTATCCCTGACACTCGTCTCCACCCACTCCACCTTGCCTGCACTCTCTTCTTCACCTCTCTTGTGCACTGTCCATTGGTTTGGATGGCTGACCCCAAGTAGTTAAACTCATCTACCTTCACAACCTCAACTCCTTACATCTTCAAGGTTACACCTGCCTCCCTCTCATTTGCACACATGTATTCTGTTGCTTCTACAGACTTTCAATCCTCTGTGCATACTATCTCCACCTCTCCAGGTTCTCTTCTACCTGCTCCTTACTCTTACTACAGCCTGTCCATCACCATGGCAAGCAAGCTGGGGCTCAAAGCCGATCCCTGATGTAATTCCACCCCCCATTTAAAGCGTACCTGTGGTGGTCGTGAAAAAAAAGATATTATATTGAGCCCCTGTCTCACGTTCTAGTTCAAGTTTAAGTTGAAATTCACGTTCAAAGCAATTTGATATAAATCCATTGCTGATCTGCTGGTTCAGCTGTGTCAGCAAAACATGGGTACAGCCATACTAGCGGCTACAGGGACTTCCAGGACGCTTCCTGTGATGTAATTTCATTGACACCGCGATCTGGATCAGTATTGGCTGAGCCTCGAGTACCCGGATGTGGAGCGGCTTCGGGGATATTCAAATTCAAACGTTTATTTCAAACTCAGGATTCATATTAAATGCAGAACTAAAACGAGTAGAAAATAAATAAATAAATGTTTAAATTCGGCGAGCCGTCTTTTCTGATCTGAGCTCGTAAATGACGATAATTCGAAAACTGCGATCTGAGCACCCGGATGTGCGGCAGCTTCGGGGATATTAAAATTCAAACGTTTATTTCAAACTCAGGATTCATATTAAATGCAGAACTAAAATGAGTAGAAAATAAATAAATAAATGCTTAAATTCAGCGGCTTGTCTCATCTGATCTCGGAAGATGATTCTAAAACTATCTACAGAGCAGCAGACACTCGTTGCGCTTTTAAAAACAAAAACATACAATGCGATATGGATATCGCAACATGGCGGAATGTAAAGCCTTTGGATGTCTGAATAATAAGCGAAAAAAACAAAGAAACACTTTTTTTGTGTATCCAAACCCAGCTCACCCTGTCAGAAGATCGGAGCGGAAACAGGGCACAGACGAATAATTTCAGACGAAATTGCGTTGTGTGTGAGGACCACTTCGTCACTTTAACCCTCATAAGACCTTTCTGGCTCAAACCTGTAGCCATGTTGGACAAATTCTTCCTCAGAGTCCGACAATTCAGCCATAATAGAATAAAAACACTCACAACAGCACCCTAGTCTCTCATACAGGCGGAGCATTGACTGTTGAGTATCAACAAAGTGACGTCACATCCGCATGTGTCATGGCTGCACCCACAGTTTTCATTGGCTGCCCATGGCCAAGGTCCTATTTGAATATATGTCTGGTGGTATATGGCTGGCAAAAATTATTTACCAAAATAAGAAATACTTTTTCATAATGTTTTCAAGTCAAATGCGTCTTCACGACGACCACAGGTACGCTTTAAATCCATCTGTCAATCCTGCCGCATTTCACCACTGTTGCACATCTTCACACATGTCCTGCACCACCCTCACATACTTCTCTGCCACTCCTGCCTTCCTCATGCAGTCCCACACTTCCTGTCTTGGCACCCTATCATATGCTTTCTCTAGACTCACAGAGACACTGTCCAACTCCTTATGACCTTCTCTGTACATCTCCATCAACTCTCTTAAAGCAAATATTGCATCTGTAGTATTCTTTTTTGGCATGAAACCATACTGCTGTCTGTTGTTCATCACTTCTTGTCTTAACCCAGGTTTAACAACACTTTCCCATATCTTCACAGTGTGGCTGATCCACTATATGCCTCTGTAATGACTAAAGCTTTCCTGAATTTGTTTGGATTGAATGTCATTTTTTCCTCATTACGGTGAAGGTGGAATGAGCTAACAGCATAGTTCTGTGTCCATCATCCATCCCTCTGTTTGTCCATCCATCCCCTGATGTTTCTCAAACTCACAATGATCCTCAGGTGGGCCTGCATCCAGGTTATGCTCAAGCTCAGGGTGTAGATCAAAGGCCACAAACTATGGGTACATGTAATTTCAACTTTCAGTAGGCCAAAGCTGTATACATGTGTGTGTATATATAGAGAGACAAAGGCTCATCATGGCCTCGGGGTGGATTAATCAAGAAGGAATGAGCTACTCTGTAATTAGCGGTCTGGTTTGTCACATATTCATGCATTCTTAACATATTTCTGCTTTTAATTGTGTTAATTTGGCAGGTTTTACTAAAGCCACAAATTTTGCTTTTTACCATCCTTATTCAGGATTAAGCCTTAGCTCGTGCTCCAAGTTCCCCCAGCGTGTGTACAACTACATTGACTCAGAAATGACTTGGACCAGTGCTCAAAGTTACTGCCGAGAACATTACACTGATCTGGCCACCTTTGAAAGGATGGTAAATTTAAGCAGCTTCTCCTTCTCATGGGCATGGATTGGACTGAAGGATGACCCAAACTCCTGGAAGAAAATCATGAGCAGTGACAACAACTCCTGGAGATGGTCAGCAACTGGTGAAACAAGCACAACTGGATACCAGTGCTGGAGCTCCACTGAGCCAGACTATGGTGGAGGACATCAAACCTGTGTGATGATGAACTTTACAGGAGAGTGGTTTGATCAAAACTGTACTGAACAACAATATTTTATTTGTTACACTGGTAAGAAATTATCTGATTTTACTTAATAATTCTTGCAGTGAATATTAAAAAATATTTGTGAAATGAAATTTGTAACACTTTTTAATTCAAAAGGATTCTGTTAACAATGGACAACTACTACCAACAACCTAATCTGTTTTAATGTGATGTGAATTATTTCAGCAGTAAATAAAATAAATTTCCGTTCTTCCTTTTCAGATACAGAGCAGAATGTGAAAACCTATGTGTACATTTCAACACAGAAAACTTGGGACAATGCCCAAGAGTACTGCAGGAAACACTACACAGATCTGGCCATGATTGAGACTGGTGCAGAAAACTCTGAGGTCAGCTCTCTTATACCAGCCAATAACAGAGTCTGGATCGGTCTGTACCGTTTGCCTTGGACTTGGTCTGACAAAACCCAAAGCTCCTTCAGACACTTTCGACAAAACAGCCCAAATAACGCCAACGGTGACCAGCACTGCATGACCACAAATCAGAACTTTGAGTGGGATGATGATAGATGTTATTATTATTACACTTTCATCTGCCATCAAGGTTGTTCATTAAAGGGACTTTGAAGGGTTTCAATTTTTCTACATTTTAATATCAGTTGTGTGACTATGTTTTTGTATTTTTTTTTTTTTTTTTTTTTTTTTTTAGTTACAAAGTTGAGGACCATGGTGAAGTTGACCATGGTCACGGATGCTGACTTAACCAATCCAGCCACCAGTGCCCAGCTACTCCAGCAGGTGAAATTGTCTTGATTTAAAAAAAAAAAAAAAAAAAAAGAGAAAACCACTGCACACAAAAACGCTTACATTTTATTTTTTTCTCAGATTGAAGACATGTTAAGAAGACAGGGACATACTGACGTCAAACTGCAATGGAAGAGTTTACCTAGAAAAAAATGAAAGAAAGAGGAAATCATAGAAGCTTGTGGTATTTACTGTTATTATTCACTGCTTTAAATCAGCCCATCTAGATTTACCTTTCTGCTTTACCGGGACTTTTTCCAGGGTACTGGGACTTCTCAGAGCTACCGGTACTCTCTCTTTCTTCTCCACACCAGTTTCTCTCTGCAGTTATTAATGGCCCTAACCTACATTATCCAGGGTGCACTATGTGGCCTCTTCTTTAAAATAGGTGCAGCTGTGGCTTATATGGTTCATATATCCATACCTACATATGTATAGACACAAGAGGAATGTTTAGTGATTGCATATGTGGAATGACCTCACGTCTCAGAGCAGGACAATAGGTCTGGACCGCCTGCAGAGATCAACGAGGAGATGGAGGCGCAGCGGTGAAGACCTGAAGGGACTTCCTGACCCCCCAGGGACATTTGAAGGAGATAACAAGAATGTGTGATGTCGGCTTTTGTTATGTGATGTATAAGTATGAGGGTCTGACTGCGTTCACCCTCTTTTCTGCTTCTGCCTTGGGATGAGACATGTTGGGGATGGGAAGCCGACAATAAACCTGATTTATAAAATCACTCCGCTTCCTTATTTCAGGCTTCCCACATTGGTGACCAGATGTCACCAATGTGGCGCAGTGGTTAGCACTGCGGCAGCACAGTTTACCCTTGGCCGGGGGATTGTGGGGATCGTGGGATCGTGGGTTCGATCCCAGCCCCCGACCAACAGTGATCTGTGTGGAGTTTGCATGTTCTCCCCGTGTTGCGTGGGTTTACTCCGGGATTTCTCCGGTTTCCTCCCACATGCCAAAAACATGCATGTTAGGTTAATTGGCTGTTCTAAATTGTCCCTAGATATCTGTTTCCTATAGGCCCTTAGAATAGAGGGTTAGTATTAATGAAAGCGCTTTGAGTGGTCTTTGTGACTAGAAAAGCGCTATATAAGTGCAGGTTAGTTAGTTAGTTAGATGTGAGAATGGACGAAAGACGTTCTCCCGCTACAGACTCATCGGAGGCGGCCCAAGCAAGCGCCGTCGCCGTCAAACTCCCAGAATTCTGGCAGAATGACCCAAACTCGTGGTTCAAGCAGGCTGAGGCTCAGTTTGCACTCGCAGGGGTGACGGCTAATGAAACTAAATTCTACCACATCGTCGCCAGACTCGATGCCGCCACAGCACGATGCGCGCGGAGCGTGATACAGCAGCCGCCCGCCAACGACAAATATAAGGAGCTGAAGGCTACCCTCATCGAGAGTTTCATTCCCTCGGCCGAGGAAAGGGCCGGGAGGATACTGGCAATATACGGCCACGGGGGGCGCAGACCGATGGCCCTCATGGAAGACATGCTACAGCTGAGAGAGGCAGACAACGACAACTTCCTTTTCCAACACATCTTCTTCAGCACTCTTCCGACGCACATGAGAGGGACCCTGGCCAACATGCGTTGTAAGACCCAGCAGGACTTCCGCGCGCTAGCCCGAGAAGTGCAGCGGCTCCTCAACTCCTGCGGCGAGCAGATGGCCACAGCAGCATCGGCAGATCTCGGCGCAGAAGCCCAGAGCATCAGGGAGCCAGAGGCGATGGAGCAAAACCCGCCCACCATGGCAGCGACGCGACCGAGGCGCAACAAACGGGATGACCTCTGCTACTACCACCGGCGTTTCGCCGAGAGGGCATACAGATGCGCACCACCTTGCAGTTTCAAGAGCCGGGAACCGTTAGCAGCTACGGTCCTATTCAGGATTTTTCACTACATCTGGCGGGTGCGCGCATTTTTTCTAAAATAGACCTGGTCCGCAGCTACCACCAAGTCCCAGTCCGACCCGAGGACGTCCCTAAAACAGCCGTAATAACCCCTTTTGGTCTTTTTGAATTTTTGCGAATGCCGTTTGGCCTCAAAAGCACTGCACAAACTTTTCAGCGTATGATGGACGCTGTATTACGCAACCTTCCTTTCGTGTTTGTCTACCTCGACGATATTCTAGTAGCCAGCATGTCTGAGGAAGAACACGAACAACACCTCACTACGGTTTTTCAGAGGCTGGAAGAGCACGGGTTAATAATTAACCCAGCCGAATGCCGATTCGGCGTGTCGCAGATTGATTTTTTGGGACACAGAGTTTCACCAGAAGGGGCAGTTCCATTACCGGACAAAGTGCGTGCAGTGGCAAATTTCCCCCGACCACAAATGGTCAGATCGCTGCAGGAATTTTTAGGAATGGTAAATTTTTACAACCGTTTCCTCCCCCGCGCAGCTCAACTCATGCAGCCCCTATATGCCGCACTTAGAAAACAAAAGCCCTCCAACGCGGTTGAATGGTTCCCGGAGCGGGAACGCGTGTTCGCAGAAGTAAAAAGAGCACTGGCGGATGCCGCATTGTTGGTCCACCCCGACCCCTCGGCCCGCATAGCGCTTACCACAGACGCTTCAAACCTGGCCATAGGGGCGGTCGTGGAACAACATGTTGACGGAACTTGGCAACCGCTAGCATTTTTTAGCAAATCCTTAAACGAAACTGAGCGCAAATACAGCACTTTTGACAGAGAGCTGCTAGCGCTTCATTTATCCATCTGCCATTTCCAGTTCTGGCTGGAAGGGCGGCGTTTCACGGCTTTTGTCGACCACAAACCGCTCACTTTTGCGATGTCTAAAATCTCAGAACCGTGGTCGGGCCGGCAACAAAGGCAGCTGGCCGCAATTTCAGAGTTTGCCACAGACATTCGACACGTAGCAGGCAAACTTAATTTGGTGGCAGATTGCCTCTCCCGCGCGGTGACATCGTCAGGGCACGCGGAAACAGATTATACTACTGCAGCTGCAGAGCACAAGGCCAACGCGGATGCGTGCGCGGCCCCAATTCACGTAGGGATAGATTACGCAGCCATGGCAGTGGAGCAAAGCAGTGACGCGGACGTGCGCGCGCTCCAGTCTGGACCAACAGGGTTAAGGCTGGAGGAAAGGAGTTTGCGTGACGGTGTGCCCCCCCTAATCTGCGACATGTCAACCGGTCGACCTCGCCCGGTAGTCCCAGCCACGTGGCGCTGCCGCGTTTTTGACTCGGTGCACTCCGCGCTTCGGTGAAAATGGTCCCGGAGAAGTTTGTTTGGCCAGGCCTGTGTAAAAACGTGAAGGAGTGGGCAAGAACATGCATGTCTTGCCAACGTGCTAAAATTCACAAGCACACGAAAGCCCCTCTGGAACCTTTTCGAATCCCGGCCAGAAGGTTTGACCATGTACACGTCGACCTTGTGGGCCCACTACCGTCGTCACAGGGGTTCACACACCTTTTAACAATGGTGGACTGGACCACACGTTGGCCAGAAGCGGTCCCGCTGGCGTCAACCACGGCCGCGGAAGTGGCTCGCATTTTTTTAACGACCTGGGTGGCACATTTCGGTGTCCCGTCGGACATCACGTCCGATAGGGGGCCTCAATTTGTCTCAGAGCTCTGGTCAGCCATGGCCAGCAGCTTAGGAGCGACAATTCATCGCACCACCGCGTATCACCCTCAGGCTAACGGTTTATGCGAGCGTTTTCATAGGTCTTTAAAGGCTGCCCTCAGGGCCTCACTGACGGATACAGATTGGGTAAACAAACTACCGTGGGTTTTATTGGGGTTGCGTTCTGCGCCTAAGGAGGATCTAGACGACTCCCCGGCAGAATTAGTTTTTGCACAACCTCTCAGGCTCCCAGGTGAGTTCTTACCAGAACATCCAGAGCCCGGGCACCTCCCAGCCCTGAGGCCGCTAAGCAGCACGGGACCGGACACGCTCCCCGGACCCATCCATCACTCTTTTCCGCGGGTTTTTGTTCCCCAGGCTTTGAAAAATGCCGAGTTCGTTTTTGTTAGGCACGAAGCTTTAAAACCAACCCTCCGCCCACCATATGATGGCCCATATAGAGTGCTGGAACCTGGTGATAAGCATTTTGTGCTTGATTTGGGGGACAGAAAAGAAACAGTCAGCATTGACAGACTTAAGCCTGCCTTCATGTTGAGTGACGAATCTGCACGGGTGGCGAGAGCACCTCGACGTGGTAGACTCCCCAAGGGACGCGTCTCAGCCCCCCGCAGGGATCAAATAACCACCCTTCTCCCCAAGCTGCAGATTCCTTACAGGACGGCGCCGCCAGGACGCCGAGGCGGGTGTACAGCAGATTTGGGAGAAGATTGAAACCCAGACGACACATAGACTGATGTAAAATTGATAATGTGTTGTAAGCTATGCTGTCGAAGTTTGTCGTAGCAGTTTTAGGGCGGACATATGACATAGACTATACTGTTACTGTTATCACTGAATTTTTGACATGATCATGCCGTATAGCTTGTGTGGTTGGCGTGGCTGCTGAAGATTTTTTCCTCTTCTCCTTTTAATGGGATTAACTGTATAGTATGTCATGGATGTTACCATAGGCTGTGAACTTAATTGTATTGTCCTTTTCTTAGACGTTTGGGGGGGGGGGCTGTGGCTTATATAGTTCATATATCCATACCTACATATGTATAGACACAAGAGGAATGTTTAGTGATTGCATATGTGGAATGAACTCACGTCTCAGAGCAGGACAGTAGGTCTGGACCGCCTGCAGAGATCAACGAGGAGATGGAGGCGCAGCGGTGAAGACCTGAAGGGACTTCCTGACCCCCCAGGGTCAGGTGGAAGAATGAGAGGACATTTGAAGGAGATAACAAGAATGTGTGATGTCGGCTTTTGTTATGTGATGTATAAGTATGAGGGTCTGACTGCGTTCACCCTCTTTTCTGCTTCTGCCTTGGGATGAGACATGTTGGGGATGGGAAGCCAACAATAAACCTGATTTACAAAATCACTCCGCTTCCTTATTTCAGGCTCCCCATAGCAGCCTTCTTTTCTTCTCCTCTGAATGACCACACCCCCTTTTGAATGAAAACAGACTACCACAGAAAAATTTATAAGAAATAATCCCATAATGCACAAAGTCAGATTTTGCTCATCAATAAAACAAAACACATATTTGAACTTTTCAAATTTTTGCATTATTTATTTGTTTATTATTTACACATTTTTGACTGTAAGTTACTCAGCTATATTTTGAATACACAGTACTTTCTTTCCAGTGGTGCATATTTTGCATATGTAGGTAATATCTTCCATATTCTGATTATTAACAAAATACAAATTAATAAATTATACTACAGTGGTGTGAAAAAGTGTTTGCCCCCTTCCTGATTTCTCATTTTTTTGGATGTTTGTCACACTTAAATGTTTCAGATCTTCAAACAAATTTAAATATTAGACAAAGATAACACAAGTAAACACAAAATTCAGTTTTTAATTGAAGGTGTTTATTATTAAGGGTGAAAAAAATCCAAACCTACATGGCCCTGTGTGAAAAAGTGATTGCCCCCCTTTTAAAACATAAATTAACTGTGGTTTATCACATCTTTGAAAGCTGAGTTCAATTTTCTAACCATTTCTAAAGCTTCGGGACGCCAGTGAACCACAGTGGGAGCCATTATCCACAAATGGCAAAAACATGGAACAGTGGCGAACCTTCCCAGGAGCGGCCAGCCAACCAAAATTACCCCAAGAGCGCAGTGACGACTCATCCAAAAGGTCACAAAAGACCCCAGAACAACATCTGAAGAACTGCAGGCCTCACTTGCCTCAGTTAAGATCAGTGTTCATGACTCCACCATAAGAAAGAGACTGGGCAAAAATGGCCTGCATGGCAGAGTTCCAAGACGAAAACCACTGCTGAGCAAAAAGAACATAAAGGCTCATCTCAGTTTTGCCAGAAAACATCTTGATGATCCCCAAGACTTTTGGGAAAATACTCTGTGGACTGATGAGACAAAAGTTTAACTTTTTGGAAGGTATGTGTCCCATTATATCTGGTGGAAAAGTAACACAGCATTTCAGAAAGGGAACATCATACCAACAGTAAAATATGGTGGTGGTAGCATGATGGTCTGGTGCTGTTTTGCTGCTTCAGGGCCTGGAAGACTTGCTGTGGTAAATGGAACTATGAATTCTGCTGTCTACCAAAAAATCCTGAAGGAGAATGTCTGGCCATCTGTTCGTGACCTCAAGTTGAAGCGTACTTGGGTACTGCAGCAGGACAATGATCCAAAACACACCAGAAAGTCCACCTCTGAATGGCTTAAGAAAAACAAAATGAAGACTTTGGAGTGGCCTAGTCAAAGTCCTGACTTGAATCTGACAGAAATGCTGTGGCATAACCTTAAAAAGGCGGTTCATGCTCAAAAACCCTCTAATGTGGCTGAATTATAACAATTCTGCAAAGATGAGTGTGCCAGAATTCCTCCACAGCTCTGTAAAAGACTAATTGCCAGTTATCGCAAATGCTTGACAGCAGTTGTTGCTGTTAAGGGTGGCCCAATCAGTTATTAGGTTTAGGAGCAATCACTTTTTCACACAGGGCCATGTAGGTTTGGATTTTTTTCCCTTAATCATAAACACCTTCATTTAAAAGCTGCATTTTGTGTTTACTTGTGTTATCGTTGTCTAAAATTTAAATGTGTTTGATGATCTGAAACATTTATTTGCAACAAACACAAAAAATGAGAAATCAGGAAGGGGGCAGACACTTTTTCACACCACTGTATATGTTCATATACATTAAACTTTCCATTTCTAAAGTAAGTGAAATTAGCTCCAGATGCAATATTTGTCATGCAAATATCATTGAATCCAATACAAAAACCCATTGATATATACAGCTGAAACCAGTTTGCATACACTGTAGAAAAAGACATAACATTTTTTTTCACTCTCTAACATTAAATCAGACTAAATTTTTCCTGTTTTAGGTCAGTTAGGATTACCCAAATTATAATTTTTATTATTATTATTATTATTTTGAATTTATTTTGTGGCTTGATTTTCTACGGGTTAGTTCCATATCTTTGACGGCAAGCTATGCCTTTTAGTAGGCTAGAAAATGGTTTACATAGCAAGCTGTAACCCACACCCTGAGACCTCAAGTACGTTTCAAAGGATTCTTGCAGAGCCGAGTAGTGCAGCTTTTTGTAGGAGCTCTATCTTCGTTTGGATCCTGATCTTTGTTAGATATTTGACAAGGTTCTTAGTGACCATGCCCAGAGATCCAAACACCACCGGAACAACACACATTTTGATGTTCCATAAACGTACAACCTCTCTTCTGAGATCCTGATACTTTTGGATCCTTCCTTGTTCTTTATCTGCGATACTAGCATCACCAGGCACAGCAATGTCAATTATCAAGCACTCATTAGCCTCCCTGTTCATTACCACAATGTCTGGTCTGCGGGCCTGGATTTCATGATCTTTCTGGATAGAAAAATCCCACATTTTAATGCCTTCATCATCAATCAGTGGTTCTGGTTTATGCTCATACCATCTTTCTTCGGCATCAAAATCAAAGTGTTTCATGATTGACCAATGCACAATCCTGGCCACATTGTCGTGTCAGTGTTTATATTGAGTCTGTGCCAGCTTAATGCATTCACACAAGTGATCCACAGTCTCATTTATTTTTATTATTATTATTATATTTTTTAAATTTTTTTTGAGAATTTTTAGAAAATTTTTTATTACTTTTTTCAAAGTCAGAAGTTTACATACATTAATTCTTCTTTTTATAATGAATTAAGTGATCTGGTTAAACAACTTGAGAGGAGCCGAGAAACAATATTTTATGGTGACTTTAATATTAACTGGTCTGATAAAAAGGACAAACAGAAACGGAAAAGCCTCATGACTAAATTTAATTACCAACAGATGATCAAAGGACCCACCAGGATAACCAAACAATCTAGAACACTTATTGACATGGTATTTGCTAATAAACCAGAACGATTAACCAGAACCTATAATCTTGTAACTGGTCTCTCAGATCATAACATGGTTCTTGCTGTCAGAAAACTTACTAAAAAGCGACTACAGTATTTTGGGGGAGTTGATATTGACAAATTAAATTTTATTATTCCCAAATCAAAAACTGCGGAGTTTGAACATTACTTAGAGAATCAAAATTGGGAACAGCTCATGTCAATATATGAAGTAGATGATTGTTGTAATTTTATAACTGCAACAATTACAAAGTCTATAGAAAAATGTACAAAGCAAATTAAAAGTAGACAACAGAAGATTAACCTACCATGGTTAAATAATGAAATAAGAAAACTTATGAAGAGGCGAGACTCAGCATTGAAAACATCATTAACCTCTAAACTACAAAATGATCACCTTGTGTATAAAAGTTTAAGAAATAAAGTGGTACAAGAGCTGCAAAAATCAAAAGTATCTTGTTACAATAAACTGATAGATCATGCAAAGGGTAACAACAGTTCTCTATGGAGGCATTTAAATAACTTAACTAATAAAAAAAATGTTCAGAAGGGGGTAAAGGAACTTAGAATCAATGGCAAGACCATCAGTGACACGGCTACATTGGCAAATGAATTTAATTCATATTTTGTGGACTCTGTGGAAGACTTAACAAAAAACTTTGTGCTGCCAAATGTGCTCAACAACACAAAATCAATACTTTCAACAGTTTCTTTTCACATCGATGAGGTAAATGAGGAGTTAATTGCTGGTATTGTTAAAACACTGTCAAACTCAAAAACTAATGATATCTACAATATGAGCACTTCCTTTCTCAAAACGCACAGCAAAATATTAATCAAACCACTGACTCATCTCATTAATCTCTCCATTAGGTCTAGTACATTTCCATCTGGTTGGAAAAAAGCTGTCGTCATACCAGTTTATAAATCAGGCAGTAAAGACGATATATGCAATTACCGCCCAATCTCTATTTTATCAGTCCTGTCTAAGGTTCTTGAAAAAGTTGTAGCTACACAGCTGATAGACTATTTACAAGACAGTTAACTTCTTCATCCACATCAATTTGGTTTTAGACCAGGATACTCAACAGAAACAGCAAATTGATGCCTTATTGAAAATGTCAAACAGTCCTTGGACAGGGGTAATGTGGTAGGGGCTGTTTTTCTAGATCTCAAAAAGGCTTTCGATACTGTAAACCACAGTTTGCTTTTATCCAAAATGGTATCTTTTAACTTCTCTCCAGATACATTAGAATGGTTTGCATCTTATCTCCAGAATAGAGAACAGTGTGTAAAAGTTCACCAGGATAAATCCTTATTTTTAAACAACCGTATGGGTATCCCACAAGGGTCCATTCTTGGTCCTTTACTTTTCAGCATTTTTATTAATGACTTGCCACTGATGCAGTTATTTACACAGCTGCCAAGACTCCAGCACAGGCTGCAGATGTACTGTCTACAAGTATGGTTGATGTCCAAGAGTGGCTCTTCCAGAACCATCTATTGCTGAACCTTCAGAAAACAGTTTCAATGTGCTTTTCAATCAAAAAATATAACCTGCAACGTTTTAAAGTTAATATACATGATCAAGATATCAGTTTAGTTACAGAATTCAAATACCTTGGCATTGTACTAGATCCTCAATTCAAATTTAATCTTCATATAAAGAAAATTTCTAAAACAGTAAAAAAAAAATCTGAACTGCTTTAAATTAATTAGATATTACATACCATACCAAGCAGCTGTACTGTATATGCATTCTGTGGTTTTTTCTCATATATCATACTGTTTGACAGTCTGGGCTCAAGCAGCCCCTTCCACAATAAAACATATAGGTTCATTATATAATCAAACTCTAAAAATCTTGGATAAAAAGCCCATTAGGTGGCATCACTGTTATATTTTTAAAAAAATACAATCTATTGAGTTTTGAGAGTTTCATTGACCTCTGTTTTCTGAAATTAATTTTCAAATGTTTCCATAAATCAGTGCCTGAGCCACTTGCTGGTTTCATCCAAAGACAGGACAGCAGCAGAGCCACCAGAAGTTCTGTTAACAATAACTGTAAAATATTCCACCGCAGAACCACATTTGGACAAACAGCTTTCTCTATAAAGGGCAGTCATATCTGGAACACAATGCCAAATGAAATTAAAATAATAACGGACTTTAAAACATTCACTACAAAGGTTAAAAACTGGCTGAAAAATAAACAAGAATGTACCCATGTATGAAATGATTGTCTGCAGGGTGAGAGTGAATGAAGGGAAGGAATGAATGTGTTTGTTTATAATGAGTGATGAAGGGAGGGAGGCCTGAAATAGGCAAATGTGAATCAGGTTTTTATATTGTGTATTTATAATCTTTTTTGCATTGATGTATGTGGTTATTGTTTATTCTGTTTTCATTTTTTCTTTTCCTTATCCTTCTTTCTTTTTACTTGTTTCTTCTTTCTAAAGCCCATCCAGGGACTAGAGTTGCAAATCAACTAATAGCTATACACGCTTTGTGCAACACATTAGATTGATTGTCATTTGATTAATTGTCTATGTTTATTGCACTGTCCCTGTCAAATAAACAAATAAAATAAAAAAAAAATAAATAAGATTACTATGTCTTGAAAGGTGTCATTGACTACACTTTCCCCACATTTTAATAGCTCAGACATGTTAATGAAACGTTTGTGACATATTTTGTTCACATTTTCTTAAACTTTTTTAATTATTGAAGCAAATTTTTTTTTTTTTTTTAATTTTCCTGGCTTTCTTGAAACGCTCTGATTTAAGACCTGTCACTTAAAGAACCATCCTTCCCCATGTGCGCTCCGTCTTACGTCAGTTAGCCATTATAGCTGACTAGCTTCTAGCCTCCCAGCTTGGATTAGCAGTGCTCTGGTTCACTGATCCACAGTTAATGGAGTGAATTGAGTCGAAAATACGGCGGCGCCATGCAGCTGGGACTACCGGGCGAGGTCGGCCGGTTGAGATGTCGCATATTAGGGGGGGTACACCGTCGCATAAACCCCTTTCCTCCAGCCTTAACCCTGTTGGTCCAGACAGGAGTGCGCGCACGTCCGCGTCACTACTTTGCTCCTCCGCCATGGCTGCATAATCTATCCCTACGTGGATTGGGGCTGTGTATGTGTCCGCGTTGGCGAAGAGTTCTGCGGCTGAGGTTGTATAATCTGTCTCCTCGCGCTCTGGTGATGTCACAGCACGAGAGAGGCTGTCTGCTACCACGTTAAGTTTGGCTGCCACATGTCGAATGTCTGTGGTGAACTCTGAAATCGCAGCTAGCTGTCTTTGTTGCCTGCCTGACCACGGTTCAGAAATTTTAGCCATCGCAAAGGTGAGCGGTTTGTGGTCTACAAAAGCCGTGAAACGCCGCCCTTCCAACCAGAACTGGAAGTGGCGGATGGATAAATGAAGCGCTAGCAGCTCCCTGTCAAAGGTGCTGTATTTACGTTCAGTTTGGTTTAGCGATTTGCTGAAAAATGCCAAAGGTTGCCAGGTTCCGCCGACGTGTTGTTCTACAACCGCCCCTATGGCCAGGTCTGAAGCGTCTGTGGTTAGCGCAATGCGGGCCGAGGGATCAGGGTGAACCAACAATGTGGCATTAGCTAGAGCACTTTTTACTTCCGCGAAGGCGCGTTCGTGCTCCGGGGTCCATTCAACTGCGTTGGAAGGTTTTTGTTTTCTGAGCGCGTCATATAGGGGCTGCATGAGCTGAGCTGCGCGGGGGAGGAAACGGTTGTAAAAATTAACCATTCCCAAAAATTCTTGCAGCGATTTGACTGTTTGTGGCCGTGGGAAACTTTTTACTGCGTGAACTTTGTCTGGCAGTGGGACTGCCCCCTTTGGTGAAACTCTGTGTCCCAAAAAATCAATTTGTGACACGCCGAATTTGCATTTGGCTGGATTGATTATTAACCGGTGCTCTTCTAGTCTCTGAAAAACCATAGTGAGATGCTGTTCGTGTTCTTCCTCAGACGAGCTGGCTACCAGCATATCGTCGAGGTAGACGAACACGAAAGGGAGGTCGCGTAATACTGCGTCCATCATCCGCTGAAAGGTTTGAGCAGCGCCTTTGAGGCAAAAAGGCATCCGCAAAAATTCAAAAAGACCGAAGGGGGTTATTACAGCTGTTTTAGGAATGTCTTCCGCTCTAACGGGGACTTGATGATAGCCGCGGACCAGGTCTATTTTTGAAAAAATGCGCGCACCCGCCAGATGTAGTGAAAAATCTTGGATGTGAGGAATAGGGTAGCGGTCATGCGCTGTCGCATTGTTTAATCTGCGGTAATCGCCGCACGGTCTCCAAGAACCGTCGGATTTCGGGACCATGTGAAGCGGTGACGTCCAGGGGCTTTTTGAGCGCCTGATAATGCCTAGTTTTTCAAGGGTGGTAAACTCGTCCCGAGCTATGGCGAGCTTGGTCGCGTCTAAGTGCCGAGCTTTGGCGAATACGGGTGGGCCCGTTGTGGGGATAAAGTGTTCGACCCCGTGCTTAGCCACTGTAGCTGAGAATTTGGGAATTGTGAGTGCTGGAAATTGGGTGAGGAGTTGATCAAACTTACCTCCTGCTGTAGTGATGCTGGCCTGCACGGGTGGTGGAGAAACTCGAGCTGAGCAGGGAATAGAAGCAAAGGACAGTGCATTAACCAAGCATCTGTTCGCTAGATCGACTAATAACCCATGTGCACACAAAAAATCTGCACCCAACAAGTTAAAACTCACCGCCGCTACAACAAATGTCCATCTGTAGTTGCGGCCATGGATGCGGAGGGGCAGGTTCCTTTCGCCAAAAGTGTCGATGATGGAGCCGTTGGCTGCCACCGCTCCATTGCCCCGGGGGCCCATGGCCCGGTCTGCTTGGGAGGGCATGATAAAACTCAGTTGAGCTCCCGTGTCAATGAGGAACTGCTTGCCGGTGTGTCCGTCCGTCACATATGGAAGCTTGCTTTTTTCGCCGAGAACCGCCGCTGTTAACGGTTCTCGGCTTTGGCGTTTTCCTGAAATCGTGAATTTGCAGGGGGGAACGCACTTGTAGGCCTTCTCGGCGAAGCGGTGGTGGTAATAACAGACGTCGCTCCGTCTGTTACGTCTTGGCCGTGTCGCTGTCACGGCGGGCGGATTCTGCTCTGTGGTTTGTGGCTCCCCGTGGCTCCGGACATCAGCGTTGAGGTCTGCGGATGCTGCTGTGGGTGTCTGTTCCTTGCAGGCGTTGACGAGTCGCTGCGCTTCGTGAGCCAGTGTGCGGAAGTCTTGCTGGGTGCTGCATCGCATGTTGGCAAGTGTCCCTCTCATGTGTGTCGACAGCGTACTGAGGAATATAAATTGAAAGAGGAAATTGTCATTGTCCTCTTCTTTAAGTTGCAGCAAGTCCTCCATGAGGGCCTTGGGTCTGCATCCTCTGTGGCCGTAGACCACCAGGATCCTCTCGGCTCTCTCCTCGGCAGAGGGGACGAAATTCGCCATGATGGTCGCTTTCAGTTCTCTGTATTTGTCCTGGGCCGGCGGCCGCTGGATGATGCTCCGCGCACATCTCGAAGTGGCGGCGTCGAGTTTGGCGACGATGTGATAGAACTTTGTATCATCAGCCGTGATGCCCGCAAGTGCAAACTGGGCTTCAGCTTGCTGAAACCACGAGGCGGGGTCTTCCTGCCAGAAGTCCGGCAGCTTGACGGTGACGGCATTTGTGTGGACCGTCACTGATGTGTCCGCAGGGTGAGAGTGCCTTCCTTCGGCTCTCGCCCCGGCGCTGGTGCTCAGTTGAGCCCTCTCTATCACTTCTGCCATGGGGGAATGTCGTCCATCTGTTCCCCTGTCTGCATGGGCGCCGGCGTCTGCCTGGGTCGCCACAGATGAGTCGATCGCGGGGGAACGCCTCTGGTCCATCCTCGCGTCAGGGTCACCAGTGTAGAAGAGCTTGGAATAACGAGGCGATGTGACTTATAAACCAAAGTTTATTATCAGCTTCGCTCCTCTAACAAGTCTTATCTAGTGCAGCAGCAGAAGAAGTAAGAGAGCGAACACATTCGGCTCTGTGTACTTATACTCACACACAACAAAAGACATGCATATCAAAGCTGACATCCCCCATTACTTAATCCCCTCCTTTGTCTCCTGATGGGATAAAGTGATCAATATAACCATATAACAGTAATCTGTGTGATTTAAAATATGTGTGTGATCAATATAACCACATAGTAGTTAGTTGTGTGCTTCAAAATATATGTGTGTTCAATATAATCATATAACAGTTATTTGTGTGATTCAAAATGTTTGTATTCTGCTTATATCTAGGTAAAATGACCAATATACCATAATGGAATATATATTGCCAAGTGTGTGCTTCACTCTCTGCAAAATAGTGGACCTTTGTCTCATACAGAGGAACAAACGCCTGGGATTTATGGAAAGGAGGCACAGTTGCGATAAGGAATGGCTGAGCCTGGCCTACGCTGACCTGGGAGGTGAAGTGGCCTTCAGTGGATACATTCGGTGCCAGGAACGAATCCTCCCGTGGACCATACACCTGGACTTCATTTTGATAATGCATGCTTTCTTCTTTGTTCATTTGTGTACAAATATTCCGGGTCAGGGCTAACATAGTCAGTCAGACTTCATGAACTGACACGATCTGTTGCTGTCAGGGAGAGAATGTTTGACCCGGCGCTGTAACCTATCATATTCAACTTGCTTACTTAATAAATACATGTTCCAAGTAAACTCAATCTCTTCCTTGAAAAACGAATCTGGGTAAACCATCTACACACATAGACAAGCTTTTAAGAGTAGACTTAGATGGTTTTTTCATCCTAACAATTTTTAATCCTAACACTCCGTACCCCTCCACCTGGCCCTGGGAGGTCAGGGCGACCTATCTGGTCTCCACCGCAGTGCCTCGGATGCCCTTTGATCTTCACTGGCGGTTGAGACCCTTTGTCCTGTTCTGAGGTGTGAATTCGCTTTACATATGTAGTCACCAAACATTCTCACATGCTTATACATATGTAGGTTATGGGATATATGATTAATATAGACCACAGCTTCCCCGTTTGTTGCAACCTGACCAGTGACCTGAGGCAAAGTACCAAGCCAAGGGATCTCAAAGGGCATTGTGGCTCTGTGGGGGTCCACTCTGCTCTCATGCCCAGCTGAAAGCTGGAGCGATTAGGCTGCCCGCTAGACCAGCGTGGATCCATGGAGGATGGTGGGGGAGCCAGTAGCCTCCAGCCAGCAGCATCTGATCCCTGGACATTTTGATTGTAGTGAGCTGGAGACTTTGTCGTGATTCTGTGGCAGATTGCCTGCCGTGTACCGGCTTGTGGCTCGCCCGGCCAACTAAAGGCTAAAGGTAGCCTATTAGCCCATGAGCTAACACTGTTACCAGGACACTCACAGTAAGCATGGTTTATATCGTTATTTTCTTCAGATCTGAGTCACCCTAATAGCCATCCCTGTTATCACCTGGTTCAGCCACACTACACCTGTTGGCACAGGTGTAGTGCGGTTGACTACTGAGGGTCAGGGGTTTGATTCCCGCGCTGTCTGCAGTCTGTATGTCGAAATGTCCATGAGCAAGACAATGAACCCCCAGTTGCTCCTGGTCTGTCAGGTCAGCGCCTGTGTATGGCTGCTCCGCTGCCATCAGTATGTGAATGCGTGTGTGAATGGGTGGATGGCAGGGTCTGTAAAGCACTTTGGTCATCCAGAGATGAATAAAAAAAGCACTATATACGGTGGGGCAAAAAAGTATTTAGTCAGCCACCAATTGTGCAAGTTCTCCCACTTAAAAGATGAGAGCGGTCTCCAATTTTCATCATAGGTATACCTCCACTATTGGCTCTTTTCCATAGTCACAGTTCTTTTTTACTTGTTTCGATTCTCCACTACTTCTTTCTCCCTCGGTTGTTGACCCATTACAACCCTGTAAAGCCGCGTAAACTCTGTAGTGGGCGGGATTGAGGCGGCCCCACGCTCTGCTGACGTCAACTCCGGCGACCGACTTCTTCACAACAAAGAAAATGGCGGATTACGAGTGGAGGATTTCCACGTTGGTTCTTCTCTGGCTTTTGAACACAATGAATGTTTTTAAGCGGAGAAGAGAGTTTTACAGGAGAAGACGACGTGCATTGAGAGAACACACGTTGGAGCAGTACCAGAGACTCGTTGTTGCCATTGGGGAATATAAGATAAGATAAGATAAGATAAGCCTTTATTAGTCCCACAATGGGGAAATTCCAGGATTGCAACAGCACAGGGACAGCAACACTCAGAGCAACAATCAGAAGGCAAGAAAAAACAACATCTGAAGCATATGAAGCAGAGAGCTTAATTACCCAGCACATCAGGCACATCAAGCACACGAGGAAAAAGTTTTTGGTAATTTAATGCTTTCTATTGTCATTTTATCGTCATGTCATTGTTGTGTACAGCATTTTGATGTCGCCAGGTTATCAGTATTAATATGTATGCTGTGTGTGTGTTCTAGTTGGCTGCGTTGTTGCAAAATCAACGCTGCAGACCATGGACCTGGGCAGTAAACCGTAGCTCGCAGTGGTGGGAGAATGTTGTCCCCAGCTTCTCAAGCACACAGTAGTTGCAGAACTTCCGGATGTCCGAGGACACTTTCACCTACTTGTGCCACAAATTGCGTCCATGCATGGAGCCTCATTCACGTGCATACATATGTCAAACGTTTGTTTTTTAAATAAAATTTGGTGCACTTTTCATCTACGTCTCCTCTGTTGTTCATAACGGTTAACTGTTAAGGGACAACTAATTAAATGCTAAAACCTTGTAATTGACCTTGGAATTATATGTGGATACTTGTTATATTTCCAATTAATCATAGCCCTATTTTACGTACAAAATAATTTAAATTACTTTAAAAAAAGCCAATTCAACTGTAGTAAAATTCTTGTTTTTGTGTATCATTTTCGCATTGATAGTTCTTTTTAAAGGATATGTGTTCAGGGATGGGAAATTACACGCTAAAACACCGTAGAAAATGACTGCAGAAAAATGCAGCAGCTGAACAACTCCCTTTTGGTTTGATTGAATTGCCAATTGACCTTGGAATTATATGTGGAAACTTGTTATATTTCCAGTTAATCCTAGCCCACTTTTACTTACAAAATAATTTTAAAAATTTTAAAGAAGGGCAATCCAACTGTAGCACCATTTTGCATGTTGAGTGTCATTTGAGTATCTTTTTCCCATCTATTGATATTTATAAGGGATATGTGTTCAGGGATGGGTAATTACACGTCAAAACACCTTAGAAAAATGACTACAACAAAAAAGGCAGCAGCTAGACAACTCACTTTTGGTTTCCACTAGAAAGAATAACATACATACTGAAATCAAAGGAAATGTGTTTGAGAATATATGGAGACCTTTCATTGATTATGTAAATTAAGTAAACATAACTTCTGAAGAAGGTGAATGATATGTGTGGACCTTGCAAATTCCAAGCTGGTGAATGTATATTATGTATTCCAATGTAATAGATTAGCTAGACTAAACAGAGGAACATTGTTGACTTGTTTTTGTTAATGGTTTGTTTTTTATTAACCTTTTTTTGTCATTTTATTGTTCTTTTTAGTTTTTAAATTACTTTTGTGCTAGTGTCTGACTGTGTGTGCTGTTTGTAAAAAAAAAAAAGGTTCAATAATATTGTGGGAAAAAAAAATGTTCTGATCTGCGTGGAAATCATGGACTGTTGAGACATCATGGACGTACCTGCTTCAGCTGCACTGAGTCTGCGATGTTGTCATAGCAAAAAATGATCAGCTGACACAACTCGATCGCCAGGTTAATAACTATATTAGCCACAAAATGTATATTCAAAAGTAAACAGTACTGAGTTCGGTATAATAAGATGTATTTGACAGTTATGATGCATTTTAGGCCAAAACAAACTTGATCTAGCATTAAAAGCAATTAAAATAATGCAGTCACAAGGTTACATGGACAATGCTTGATTTACTCGATACATATACTGTAGAAATATATATTCTCTGCATCAACAATGTACTATACATGCATCCATGTAGTATTGCACTGACAAACCTCTGAAGTTTTTGCAGATGTCTCTTTTTTATATGTGAAGGTTACCACCATGTGACATAAATGTCTTAAAAATGAGCCATTATTTTCAAGGTCACCCATTAATGGTTTGTACTATTGACTCTTTTCCCACCAGTGTATTAAAAGACAAAAATAGAAATCATGATGCAAACACATAAGTCACTAAATTGTTTATTACAAGCAGCAGCAAATTCCAGATTATTCAGAATGTGCAAAACTCAAACTGTAAGACTGGGTCACTCAGCAGCTGGGATGTGCAGCTCACACTGGTCTCAGATCAGCAGATCTTAGGCCTGCATCTCTGTAAATAGTGACGCAAGGTCCATTTTGGGACGGATCGATCGTTTCCCTCTTGCCTAGACAAAAGACAGAAATGTGTGGAGGTTAAATAAACGAAGTTTAAAACATATTTGGGAAATACACTTGTTGCTAAAAGCCAGTGGTGGAATGTGAATGAATGAATCTTTATTTTGGATAGATTTAAAGAAAATACAATATAACAAAGGGGGGAAAAATTTAATAAGGTCGAATTAAACAATAACTCCTCTGATTATACAGTTCAACATAGGTTATCTGAAATGGGTGATGGCTGAAGCTGCAGCTTATATTGCCCACCCATATTCCATACAAGAATTCAAAAGAAAAACGAAACAGCAGCGATTCCGATTCCAATGTGACAATAAAGTACTTCGTTGTTGTATTTAACCACAATTTTCATATAGCTGCACTGATGTCAAGTCGATTTTACAAGGGCTGGGTTACATTTAAAATCATCTGCTTTTACTGTGGCCTCAGCAATCAGAATGAATTAATACATTCACTGGAATGGAATCTAGTACTTTAACTGAAGGTGTGCATCACAGATTAAGGAGTCGCTCAGTCAAAATATGAAGTTTTTATCAATAAAAATTTGTCTGGAATGTAAAAGTGTCTCTTCTTGCACTGGCTTCAAGTGTGGGTGGTGTTTTGTACTTGCATTGCTAAAATATAAAAGGAAGCACTACAATGGGTCTCAAATATTTGTAATGTGTCCTGTTACTGCATGACTTTATTGATGATAGAGTATAAACTACACATATAAACTAAACTATATTGATGACTGAACAACTGCCATTCCCCAAAAGATACAGTTATGAACATAACTCAAAGGATCACACAAGTGATCTGACAAATAAATACATTAACAAGTGGTTTATTTTACAGTTGATGCGCCAGTCTTTTTCAGTTATTCTGTAATTAATACTCACACAATCAAATAAATCTCAGTTCAGTCCCTTTTACATTAAGTGGAAGTTGTGCTAATTTGGTTTTGACACTTTTACCTATAAAAGCAAAGGATTTCAGTACTTTCCACAGTGGCGACGTCCGTTGTTGAGCGGCCGATTCCCTCTTGCCTAGACGAACGACAAAAATGGATGGTGTTTAGTTTTTTCAAGCAAGTTCAACACTTATACAGGCACATCTCAAAAATTAGAATATCATGAAAAAGTTCAGTATTTTTGTCACTCATTTCAGAAAGTGAAACCCATTTATAGATTCATTATAGGGACAGTGATATATTGAAAGTGTTTATTTTAATATTGATGATTATGGCTACAGCCCATATTAACCAACACCTCAGCGGCCCACATTTCTATTTAAAATCTATTTTTTAAAGTTTATGTAATATTCTAATTTTTTGCCAAATGGAATTTGGGGTTTTCAGGGGCTATAAGCCATAATCACCCAAATTAAAATAAATAAATGCTTGAAATATATCATGGTCTGTGTAATGAATGATATAATATATGGATTTCTCTTTCTGATGCTTTAGAAAATTATATGAATGACTTTATAAATCACTGGTTTGAAAAAGCACTTTTATATTGTTGAGATTTCGGCTCCTGTGGTCTCACCAGTATCCACTATAAACAGGGAAGCTAACCCTGGCATGTGGAAACACATTCTAGCATTAAATTGCAAACAATTTAATGCAAAACAAAAACCAGGACTATAACCAGGATTGATATATTTCAGCGTTTTGCTCTCACAAGCAAATATTTAGGAGAAAACAAGCGTGAATCAACAGTGGGTATTATCTAGCTACTAGCCAAAACTCGTTAGCTAAAACGAGTTAGCCAGCAAAAAACGGCATTAAATTGCACACAATTTAATGCGCAGCACCAAGTGCAATACAAAACAAAAACCAGGACTATAACCAGGATTGATATAATGCATCGTTTTGCTCTCACTGTGGGGAGACTTGAATAACGAAACCGAATTGCATTTAATTCCAGTTTATTTCAAGTAATCATCCCACTGTCTGCTCTCATTCCTGAGCAGCGAACAAAGAGGGTGAACACACCAAAGTTCTCCCTTTTAAACATTCTCACATCAAACCATCTCCCTCGCAGGGGAGATCACACATCTCTACCAAAATCCCTTTATTTACATTCATCAACCTTTTATTTACATAACTCCCCCTTCTCTCCTCTCGAGCCTCAGCGGTCAGGAAATCTTCTGTCCCCTGTCCTCCGCAGGGGGTCCAGGCTCTGCGGCTTCGCATCGCAGGGGACTGCAGCTCTGTGGCTCTCCTTCATCGTGAGGTTAAATCACATATGCAGTGTCCAACATATACATGTCTAACAACACAGCCATATAACCCCCCCCCCAAACGATGAAGAACAGACTATTTCCTAAAATTTAATAACACCTTACTCACTACTGAATAATCAACACCAACATTCAGTCTGTGCGCCGCTTGGGCTTCAACCGTCTGCCGAATCTGCTGTGAGTTGGCCCCGCCTTGCCTGCGGCGCCTTTCTGCTTCGGCTCTGTTGACTGAGGAAGAGAGTGATTATTTGCCCTTTGCGGGGGCCTGCCTCGTCGAGGCGCCACTGCGACCGGTACAGACACGTCCTTCATGACAAAAGCAGGTTTTAGTCTGTCAATACTGACTGTCTCTTTGCTGTCTCCAAAATCTAGCACAAATTGCTTATCACCTGCCTCCAGCACTCGAAATGGCCCTTTGTAAGGTGGTTTGAGCGTTGCTTTTAGGGCTTCGCGCCTGACAAAAACGAAGTCGGCATTTTTCAAAGCCTTGGGGACGAAAACTCGTGGGAAAGCATGATGAACCGGACCCGGGAGCGTGTCTGCTCCCGTGCCAACAAACGGTCCCAGAGCAGAGAGAGGTGGGGGCTCTGGGTGCTCTGGTAAAAACTCGCCTGGCAGCCTCAGAGTTTGTGCGAATACCAGCTCCGCTGGGGAGGCGTCTAAGTCCTCTTTAGGCGCAGAACGCAACCCTAATAAAACCCATGGCAGTTTATTTACCCAATCTGCATCCGTGAGCGACGCTCTGAGTGCTGCCTTCAAAGACCTATGAAAACGCTCGCATAAACCATTAGCCTGAGGGTGGTAAGCCGTAGTGCGGTGAATTTTGGCTCCTAAGCCGTTGGCCATCGCTGACCACAGCTCAGAGATGAATTGCGGTCCTCTATCGGACGTAATGTCCGACGGAACCCCGAAGCGCGCCACCCAAGCCGTTAAAAAAACGCGAGCCACCTCCGCGGCCGTGGTCGTCGCAAGTGGGACCACTTCCGGTCAACGTGTGGTGCGGTCCACCATTGTCAAAAGATGCGTGAACCCCTGCGATGCCGGTAGGGGGCCCACAAGGTCGACGTGCACATGGTCGAACCTTCTGGCCGGAATGCGGAACGGTTCTAACGGGGCTCTTGTGTGCTTGTGAATTTTGGCCCGTTGACAGGAAATGCAGGTTTTTGCCCATTCCTTCACCTGCTTGCGCAGGCAGGGCCAAACAAACTTTTCCGCCACCAGTTTCACCGACGCGCGCACCCCCAGGTGCGCCAGTGAGTGGACCGAGTCAAAAACACGGCGGCGCCACGTGGCCGGAACCACCGGACACGGGCGCCCCGTCGACATGTCGCAGATCAGGGGGGGCATACCGCTTTGTAAACACTTGCTCTCCAGCCTTAACCCTGTTGGTCCAGACTGGAGCGCGCGCACGTCTGCGTCCGCCCCCTGGTCCGCTGCCATGGCTGCGTAATCTATACCCACGTGCACCGGGGCTGCGCGCGCCACCGTGCCGCTCTCCTGCGGCGCGGTCACGGTGGCCCGTTCTGCCTCTGCGCGTGTTGGAGTCGTGAACGCGCACGAGAGACAATCTGCTACTACATTGAATTTGCCCGCAACGTGCCTAATGTCAGTGGTAAATTCCGAGATTGCGGCCAGCTGCCTCTGCTGCCTGCCGGACCACGGGTCTGAAATTTTGGCCATGGCGTATCTGAGCGGCTTGTGGTCCACATAAGCGGTGAAGCACCGTCCTTCCAGCCAGAACTGGAAATGACGAATAGCCAAATGCAGCGCCAACAGTTCTCTGTCGAACGTGCTGTATTTTCATTCAGCCGCGCTTAAAGATTTGCTAAAGAAAGCCAAAGGCTGCCAAACTCCGGCGACCTGTTGCTCAATAACGGCCCCTATGGCTAAATCTGAAGCGTCTGTTGTCAGCGCGATACGTGCTGCAGGGTCTGGGTGGGCCAGGAGCGCAGCGTCAGCCAAGGCAGCCAAGCTGCTAGCGACCCCTGGTCTTGCCGTTTCCCAAACTCCTGAAGTTGCAGGGCGGCACACACCTGCGTGACTTCTCTGCGAACCTCCGATGGTAAAAGCAGAGATCTTCTCCTCCGCTGTGTCGTGTCCGCGCCTCTGCCGCCGGACCATTGGGTCCACCTCGTCGCGGCCGTGCTGCCGCCGTCGTCGGCCAGTCTGGGTCTGCCGCCTCTGGCTCCCCGCTGTCTCGGGTTGCCGCTGTGGTTGCTTGCCCGCCGCAGGCGTCCAGGATCCCATCTGCTTCCTGGGCCAGCTCCCGGAACTCCTCCAGGGTGTGACACTTTTTGCCGGCCAGCGTGCTTCTCGCATGCGTCGGGAGGTTGGAGAGGAAGATGAACTGAAAAATGAAATCATCGTTGTCCAACCCTCTCAGCTGTATCATCTCCTCCATCAGGGCACTCAGCCTGTGTCCTCCTTGGTCTAGCAAAGACAGGATCCTCCTCGCCCTCACTTCGGCCGAGGGGGTGAAAAACTTGATGAGGGTGGATTTCAGCTTGCCGTACCTGTCGGTCGCGGGTGGCTGCTCCACCAAGCTCTGCACGCACCGAGCTGTGCTGTTGTCCAGTTTAGCGATGACATGGTGGAACTTCGTGTCATCCACCGTTACTCCTGCAAGCGCGAACTGCGACTCTGCTTGCAGAAACCACGACCGTGGGTTATCCTGCCAGAAATCAGGCAGCTTAACGGCCACTGCGCTCGCCAGCTCTGAGCGCTGTGAGTCCGGGACCCTGAGACCTTCTTCGGTCATTCTCAACGTCGTCAGTCACCAATGTGGGGAGACTTGAATAACGAAACCGAATTGCATTTAATTCCAGTTTATTTCAAGTAATCATCCCACTGTCTGCTCTCATTCCTGAACAGCGAACAAAGAGGGTGAACACACCAAAGTTCTCCCTTTTAAACATTCTCACATCAAACCATCTCCCTCGCAGGGGAGATCACACATCTCTACCAAAATCCCTTTATTTACATTCATCAACCTTTTATTTACATAACTCCCCCTTCTCTCCTCTCGAGCCTCAGCGGTCAGGAAATCTTCTGTCCCCTGTCCTCCGCAGGGGGTCCAGGCTCTGCGGCTCCGCACCGCAGGGGACTGCAGCTCTGTGGCTCTCCTTCATCGTGAGGTTAAATCACATATGCAGTGTCCAACATATACATGTCTAACAACACAGCCATACTCACAAGCGAATATTTAGGAGAAAACAAGCGCGAATCAACAGTTGGTATTATCTAGCTACTAGCCAAAATTCGTTAGCTAAAACGAGTTAGCCAGCACAGAACGGGGCTGTATGGCTCAAAAGTGAGCTTACCACCAAAAGGATAAATAAGCGAACAGATGCACAATATTACAAATCACTCACCATGGATGGTTCTCTCAAGTTCGTATTCAGCTTGTCAGTAGTACGGTTCTATTCTGTGCAGTCATCTGTAGGGTCCGGATCACTCTTCTGACTGTGTATCTGCCAGCAAGCAGAAACCCCCCCCCCACCTCTTCGTTGGACCACTGTGTAGATTTCCACAAAACCTACAACGCTGTCTCTATTAATACTGTATTTACTCCGTGACCGATTGCAAATGGTGGACGTAAAGATTTCGAAGACGGGCAATTTTGTGACGTTACGCGCTGACCAATCAGCGGCTAGCAGTCGATTGATGTCAAATCACACTTTGATTTTTCTCGCTTGTCCCCTGCCCCTAAACTGGCACGAAAATCGTATCGGTTAAAGCGAGTAGGGTACTGTGGAAAGAGCGAGAAAGTGAATAAAGTAAAAGTAAGTAAAGCTAAGGTGATACTTGTGGAAAAGTGCCTATATATGAGAGACAAAATGAGAAAAAAAAATCCAGAAAATCACACTGTCTGATTTTTAAAGAATTTATTTGCAAATTATGGTGGAAAATAAGTATTTGGTCACCTACAAACAAGCAAGATTTCTGGCTCTCACAGACCTGTAACTTCTTCTTTAAGAGGCTCCTCTGTCCTCCGCTCGTTACCTGTATTAATGGCACCTGTTTGAACTCGTTATCAGTATAAAAGACACCTGTCCACAACCTCAAACAGTCAGACTCCAAACTCCACTATGGCCAAGACCAAAGAGCTGTCAAAGGACACCAGAAACAAAATTGTAGACCTGCACCAGGCTGGAAAGACTGAATCTGCAATAGGTAAGCAGCTTGGTGTGAAGAAATCAACTGTGGGAGCAATTATTAGAAAATGGAAGACATACAAGACCACTGATAATCTCCCTCGATCTGGTGCTCCACGCAAGATCTCGGGGTCAAAATGATCACGAGAATGGTGAGCAAATGGTGAGCAAAAATCCCAGAACCACATGGGGGGACCTAGTGAATGACCTGCAGAGAGCTGGGACCAAAGTAACAAAGGCTACCATCAGTAACACACTATGCCGCCAGGGACTCAAATCCTGCAGTGCCAGACGTGTCCCCCTGCTTAAGCCAGTACATGTCCAGGCCCGTCTGAAGTTTGCTAGAGAGCATTTGGATGATCCAGAAGAGGATTGGGAGAATGTCATATGGTCAGATGAAACCAAAATAGAACTTTTTGGTAAAAACTCAACTTGTCGTGTTTGGAGGAGAAAGAACACCATACTTACTGTGAAGCATGGGCGTGGAAACATCATGCTTTGGGGCTGTTTTTCTGCAAAGGGACCAGGACGACTGATCCGTGTAAAGGAAAGAATGAATGGGGCCATGTATCGTGAGATTTTGAGTGAAAACCTCCTTCCATCAGCAAGGGCATTGAAGATGAAACGTGGCTGGGTCTTTCAGCATGACAATGATCCCAAACACACTGCCCGGGCAATGAAGGAGTGGCTTTGTAAGAAGCATTTCAAGGTCCTGGAGTGGCCTAGCCAGTCTCCAGATCTCCAACCCCGTAGAAAATCTTTGGAGGGAGTTGAAAGTTCGTGTTGCCCAGCGACAGCCTCAAAACATCACTGCTCTAGAGGAGATCTGCATGGAGGAATGGGCCAAAATACCAGCAAGAGTGTATGAAAACCTTGTGAAGACTTACAGAAAACGTTTGACCTCTGTCATTGCCAACAAAGGGTATATAACAAAGTGTTGAGATGAACTTTTGTTATTGACCAAATACTTATTTTCCACCATAATTTGCAAATACATTTTTTAAAAATCCTTCAGTGTGATTTTCTGGATTTTTTTTTTCTCATTTTGTCTCTCATGGTTGAGGTATACACTACCGTTCAAAAGTTTGGGGTCACTTAGAAATTTCCTTATTTTTGAAAGAAAAGCACTTTTTTTCAATGAAGATAACTTTAAACTAATCAGAAATACACTCTATACATTGCTAATGTGGTAAATGACTATTCTAGCTGCAAATGTCTGGTTTTTGGTGCAATATCTACACAGGTGTATAGAGGCCCATTTCCAGCAACTATCACTCCAGTGTTCTAATGGTACAATGTGTTTGCTCATAGCGTCAGAAGGCTAATGGATGATTAGAAAACCCTTGTGCAATCATGTTAGGTCTGCAATGCTGTAATTGCTGCAAATGGAGGATTCTTTGACGAAAGCAAAGTTTGAAGGAAAAAAATATTATTTCAAATACAAATCATTATTTCTAACCTTGTCAATGTCTTGACTACAGTATATTTTCTATTCATTTTACAACTCATGGTAGTAAATAAGTGTGACTTTTCATGGAAAACACAAAATAATTGTCTGGGTGACCCCAAACTTTTGAACGGTAGTGTACCTATAATGAAAATTGGAGACCTCTCTCATCTTTTAAGTGGGAGAACTTGCACAATTGGTGGCTGACTAAATACTTTTTTACCCCACTGTAAGTGAATGCCATTTACCATTTTTACCATTTATCCACAGTGAAATGAGTCCTGTACCGACATGGGCTGAAAGACCACTTATAATGAATTGCTCATCGGGGGAGGAATGAGGATCCAAATGCTGGACTGTAGCTGTGATATTTATTGAACAAAACATAAAGGTCCAAACAGTGCACAAAACACAAAAAATCCAAATAGTCCACAAAGTAACTCACAGGCTGAGAAGGAAATGGAGAAGGCAGGATAACTCAGGAAATTGTACCAGAGCGGAGAAAGTGTTCTGATGCTCGATGACAGATAGCAGAGGCTCCAACAATAAATGACAGAACCAAGGATCTTAAATAGGACATGGAGCCAATGAACACAACTGGATGCAGGTGTGGATCACATGAGCGGGCAAGAGGAAACAATGATTACAATAGAGCTCAGCTGGGAGTAATGAGAGGGAGAAGACAGGACTGACAGCTGACAGGAGCACCACCCACAGCAGAGCTAAAAACCCGGAAATGCCACTGACAGCTGCAGCCCCGGAGAGGGAGAGAGAAAACACAACAGGATACGAATATGATGAGATGGCAAATAAAGACAACCTCAAATATGTAAATAACAAAACTATAATGAACGTAAACAGGAAAATAAATCATACTAAGAAACAATACAGAATACGTGAAAATCAACCAAAGATAAAATAACAGGAATTACGTAGGACTCAAAAATACAACACCACAAAAATATAGAAAAAAGGCAAAGAGACAGAGCATGGCGGGATCCTCCCGTTCTCACATCGTGACACCACTCAGCAAAGAAAGCAACATAAAAAGCCAGATTACAATTTGGAAATGCACACAGGAATAAAGACCTTAACTTTGGAGACATGTCCTATGGTCTGATGAAATTAAAATTGAACTGTTTGGTCATAATGACCATGGTTACATTTAGAGGAAAAAGGGGGAAGCTTGCAAGCCTGAGAGCACCATCCCAACTTGGAAGTACAGGGGTGGTGTAGTGGATACACTAATCCTTGCGTTCAGTTGACAAAACCGTTTGCAACCGTTTGGAATTGTTCATTAGTTTCTGAAACTGAACGACAAGCTCGCTGTGAACCGTTTTCTCATTGGCCGAACTCTTCGGGGAGGTGACTCACATAGTGAACAAAGATGGTGGCTAGGTAAGAGAGTTTGCAATGTCCTCTTTGTTTTCTTTTCTGAGCAATTCCATCAATTTAAGAGTAGAGGTTATGTCAGTTTGTAAGTAAAACAATACCACGCATGAAATATTGTTTTTGGTGGGGGTACAACGGAGAATTCTTAGGTAATATGAAGTTGAAGTAGGCTACAGTCTACGCTGTAGTTACTGTATAAATATGGTCCTCTAACTGGCTGACAGAGGACCATAATAGATCTACACAACTACAGAATGTGCGAGCCGAACAGAAAAAACATTTGCCGAGAACTGCCCATTCATTTAGGTTAGTTTGCCTTGTGAATTATGTTTGGCGAATTGTTTTGTGACCTGAACTCGCGTCTGGTCTTGTATGATATCAAAACTGATAACAAAAACTAATGCTGAAATAGCACGGCAAGCAAGGATGCTGAAAAGACAAAATAAGATACAGGCAACATGGACAAGAAACTGTAGAGTTTGGATCAAACTAAATGGAACACCTGAGGAAGCAAAGAGTATAATAATCAGAGAGATTACTGACTTAAATAAATATAGATGAACACTGATTAAGAAAATTAAGAGACTATGATAATCCATATCCACACACACACACGGCAAGAATAGTTCTTTTGACATACCATGTCAATGTACTTAAAAAAAAAAAAACTAATCAAAACAGACAACAACAACAACAAAAAACTTATGACTGACTTTAGTAGACATCAATTATCCCCATTTGGAGGAAGTCATTTGACACAGAGTGAGGAAATTCAAACTCTGAAAATATGCCATTATGCTGAACATAAACTACAAGAAATGGAGAATGATATTGATCCTGATAACCACTTTTTCAATAATATTCATAATCATTGTGGATATTACATTGAAAAGTGTCACCATGGGTTGGGATGCCGTCTCGGCACTCAGCCCATGTTTTCCCTCATCCCTGCTTCCCATTGAGCAGCGTCTCAGCAGGCCCCCAGCTGGCAGCATTATGGACGGCTGGGGCCAATTAGTCTTCATCAGCTGGGGTGCTGCCAATGAGGATAAATAGGAGCAGCCTCGATGACTCGGGGCTGCGACATAAACACATTGCTAAGCTGAAGCCCCTTCGTCTGGTGTCAGCTTATACTCCTCTTGCAGCATTCCTGTGTTTGTATCCCGCTGTGAGTATGTATGTCTTGTTACCCCCACGTCCGGTACGAGCTGCTTACCTCTGCGCTGTGCAACCTGTGAGTGTACCTCTGCATGAGTATCTGTGCTCTCCTCATCCCTTATCCCTTACCCAAAATAAACCATCACGACTCACTGGCTTGTCCCTGGCTCTGATTGCCCGGCTCCCTAGAGCCGGATATGACAGTATGTCGCAGCCAGAAGAGTTGCCGGCGGCCGTGAGTCGCTGTGGAAATGTACCTTTCTGTCCGGGTGTCAGCGCTGCTAGCATGCCGTTTCCCAGGAGTCACTTCCGGCGCCAGGGCGACAAGCTGAGGTCCATCTCGGAGGCTGTCGACGGGACATTCTTCACCCTGCACGACGCCTCCAACGCGAGACGCTGGCATCCGGGCCGTGCTGAGGAACTCCTGGACTGTCACCCTCACTCTCTGTACCATCTGGAGGACAGTGCCAGGATAGACGCTGCAGGTACACAGCGAGAGAAGCCCCACGGGGTGGATGGAAATCCCGGCAGGGAGTCGAAGTGGGCGACGTCTTTCCCCGCTTCGGAGTCCCGTTCCTGCCGCTATTCCAGTCCGGGAGTTCGCGCCAACCAGAGGACTTCCCCCGACCTGCGCCACGTCACTCGGGATTCCCTTCAAGGAGCCGCAGCTGACAGCAGTTATGTCTGGGGTCGAGTGGCTGTCGCGAGCTCCACTGTGTTTCCTGTTACCACCTTCAGGCATGTGGCGGCGGCAGTGAGGCTGATGGAGAGGACTTCAGGGCTACGAAGCTTTCTCGTGCTCGGCGCCTTCCTCGCCTCGATCTCCAATCTGGAGCAGCGAATCCTGGGTTTCCCCCTCGCTTCGTTCCCCGGGAATAGCCGCCATCACATCGCCGAGTCACCTCTGCACGAACCTCGTCCGGATCCAGTTCTGGGCCATCGTCAGGACAGTTCCTCCCATGCAGCTGTCACCTCTTCGCCTCGTCTGTGTGGAGATTCTACAGCCCCGTTCCCTGAGCCTCATTTCCCCGCTGTCATTCCTGGACATTCGGGCTGGCTCACCCCGGCTGTTTTCCCCTCCTCCTCGACGCGCTTCCTGACTGCTGTGTGTGCCTGGAATTCCGGCCTGGTGAGCTCTCTGCTGGAGACAACGCGAGCGATCCTCAGACGAACTCCCGGGGGGTCCTCCGTTATCGCCGGGCGGGGAGAGGAAGAAGCAGATTCCACTACAGCAGGCGATACTCAACCTCCAGGGGGCAGGCAAGTCATTGTTTTTTCACACCTGCTTAATGATTTGCTCTGTCACATCCCTGGAGGAGAAGTTCAGGGTTCGCAGCTCCCTGAACTCTCCCCACCTGCTGTAACCTGTATTCCTAATCCCGCATCCTCTGTGTCTCTCTCCGCCGAGCGGTCCCCGGCTCCGGGTCAACGTGGTGGGATATGGAGAGGGCCTGTGGTTCCGCAGCTACATTGCGGACGGAGGAGGGGGACTGACTGCTGCGTGGAGTCTACGCCGACGATTGAGCGTCCCCGGGTCTCCACGGAGGAGCGGTTCGGTCCAGCGGGACGAGATTCTTCTGGCTTCACGCCGAGTGGATCGTCAGCGGGGTCACCGGAGCCGGAGGAATCTCAAGCTGCGCTGACCATCGTGCTGGCTGCGGGGCCCGACGCGGCTAGATGGGAGCCTGACAACGACCTGACGACGGATCCTGGATCTTCGCAGTCCTGGACGGCGTCAGAACCCGAGATCAGGCGAGTGCTCTCCTTTCTTTTCTCTCTTTTTATCTTTGAGCACTTCAGCCTATCTCCAGGGGAGACGAGCAGGGTGCAGCCGCCCGCTGCGTCTGAGCTCGTCTCACCGGGTTCTGGCGCTGCCGGTGATCCTGATCCCGGTTCTGTTTTCTCTTCTGAGCCTTCTTCCAGGGTCACCGGCGAGGAGTTGCTGTTCCTCGTGGTGCTGGAGGGTCCGGGTTCAACGTTGGAGGTCGGTTCTGGTGCAGTGTCCAACGTGGGTTCGCCCGAGACCCAATCGGGGTCCAACGTGGGTTCGCCTGAGGCCCGATCGGGGTCCGACGTGGGTGCTGCCCCAGTATTGTCCAGGTCCGGTGAGGAGGTGGCCGTTTCCCTGCGGCCTGACGCCCGCCGCCCTCGTCATCGGCTCTCCCCAGAGCCTCTTCCACCGGGATCCGCTCTGATCCTTCGCCCGTCTCAACGGTCCTGGTGGTTGAGTGATGCGGGTCGACGACCCGACCCACAGAACTTTCGGTTCGGTGATCTGGTTCCCCCCACTGGTCTGTTTCCCTCTGGGCAGCCTGGTTCGGCTGCCGGTGGACTGGGATCTGGGTCCGGAGTTCGCCGTCCGAACACTTCTCTTTCCCTGATTCGCCAACGGGACGATGGGCGGGGAGATCTCCGGAGCCATCTCGGCTATTTGTGGACTCTGCCTGCCATTCACCTCGGGTGTCACTTTTTCTTTTATCTTTGTGAAGGTCACTCGGGTGTAATATTTTGTCCTGTTGGTGGATTCGTTTTTATAGTGCTGTGTTTTCCATCGCTCATGCTCAGCATTTTACTTTTTGTGCCATGTTTTTAGCCTCGTTTTTTGCATTGTAGAGTTATGTTTTGTTTCCTTTCAGACCATACTCTGCAGTTGTCCATTCATTCCACTCACTTTCATTTCTTTAGGTGACTGTGGGTACTTATATATGCGGGTGTGTGGGTTTTCCTTTGCCCGCACTCAGTATTTCTTTTTTATGCCCTGTCTGTTCATTATAGAGTCATGTGTCTTGTTTTCCGTAACACCATGCTCTGTAATTGTCCATTTGTTCCAGTCACCCTCACTTTTCTTGGTGACTGTGTGTGTATGTACTTAAATTAGCGCTGTGTATAGTTTCCCCTTTATTTAACCATACTCAGCATTTTTGCCCTGTACCTTTTGTGGTTTTTTTTCCTTGTTCTGGGTCACGCATTGTTGGTACTCTCTGTAGTGTGTAACCGGCGTACTGACCCAGTTCTTCTCCCCATCTGCACTTGGGTTAATTATTCCCTGTTTTGTCAGTGTTGTATTTGTTTTTTTGTTTTTTTTTCCCGCTACCCTACATTGCCCCATTGGTGTTGTCCTTCCCTTGGCTTCTTCCCCTCCGGTCCTGCCTCCCTTCCCCCCCACCCTAGGTGGTGGTGGTGGGGGGGGGGGGGCTGGGATGTTCCTGGTCGTTCAGGAGCCCGACCTTGAGGGGGGGGCTCTGTCACCATGGGTTGGGATGCCGTCTCGGCACTCAGCCCATGTTTTCCCTCATCCCTGCTTCCCATTGAGCAGCGTCTCAGCAGGCCCCCAGCTGGCAGCATTATGGACGGCTGGGGCCAATTAGTCTTCATCAGCTGGGGCGCTGCCAATGAGGATAAATAGGAGCAGCCTCGATGACTCGGGGCTGCGACATAAACACATTGCTAAGCTGAAGCCCCTTCGTCTGGTGTCAGCTTATACTCCTCTTGCAGCATTCCTGTGTTTGTATCCCGCTGTGAGTATGTACGTCTTGTTACCCCCACGTCCGGTACGAGCTGCTTACCTCTGCGCTGTGCAACCTGTGAGTGTACCTCTGCATGAGTATCTGTGCTCTCCTCATCCCTTATCCCTTACCCAAAATAAACCATCACGACTCACTGGCTTGTCCCTGGCTCTGATTGCCCGGCTCCCTAGAGCCGGATATGACAAAAAGCAATTCAAAAGTGCAAGTAGATGGTAAACTATCAATAATACACTTCAACAGCAGAAGTCTTAACAAAAACTTTCCACAGATTCAGGACTATTTAAAACAGCTAGACAGAAAATTTACAGCCATCGCAGTCTCTGAAACTTGGCTTAATGAAGAGCAGGCTCCCCTGATGGCAATAGAGGGATATCAGATGTTTCATATTAACAGATCTCAAAAAAAGGGTGGTGGTGTTGCACTGTATATTGATGACCTGTATAGGTGTAAACTTGTAAATGCAATGTCCTTTGCACTACCAGGGATTTTAGAATGTGTTACTGTTGAGATTGACCAAGATAAAACAAAAAAATCTAATTATAAGTTGTATATATGGAACGCCGGGAACTTGCATTGAGACATTCAGAGATAAATTAGTCGAGCTGTACAATAATATTACTAGTAAGAAAATGGTAGTAATTTGTGGAGATTTCAATATTGATTTACTAAATCCCTATCAACAAAATGTAATTACAGAGTTCATGAATTCTATGTACAGTATGAGTCTATATCCCACAATAACACATCCCAGTAGAATCACAGTTCACACTGCTACACTTATTGACAACGTGTTTGTTAATATTAATGATAAGAAAATAGAAAGTGGATTATTGATAAATGATATAAGTGACCATTTGCCAACCTTTGCACTTATTATTGGCCACATGGAGGCCAATACAGAAAACGTTTTAAAATCATTCAGATACAAATCACAAAATGCAATCAGTTCTTTTAAAGAAGACTTGCTGAAGCAGGACTGGACAAAAGTCTATGTATCAGATGTAAATAAGATAAGATAAGATAAGATAAGATAAGATAAGATAAGATAAGATAAGATAAGCCTTTATTAGTCCCACAACGGGGAAATTCCAGGATTGCAACAGCACAGGGATAGCAACACTCAGAGCAACAATCAGAAGGCAAGAAAAAAAAAACAAGCAAGCAAGAGCAGCTAATATACATATGTACATATTACTATAAAATATATATATACACACACACACACAGACACACAGTGCAGAGCATTGTAGCTGGATGGAATAAATATATGAATATATGAACACACAGTGCAGAGCATTGTAGCTAGATGGAATAAATATGTAAATATATAAACACCCACAGTACGGAGCATTGCAGCTAGGTGGAATAAATATGCAAGTATATAAACACACACAGTGCGGAGCAATGTAGCTAGATGAAATAATATGTAGATATATAAAAACACAGTGTGGAGCATTGTAGCTAGATGGAATAAATATATAGATATATAAATATAAACACACCCAGTGCTGAGCATTGTAGCTAGATGGAATAAATATGTAAATATATAAACACACACAGTGCAGAGCATTGTTGCTAGGTGGGATGAAAAAGCATAACCGTCTATTTAGTTATCCTACATGGTATGATTATGTGCCCATACATATTCTCACCCTCCATAGCGACCGGTATGTTCCTAGTTGTATGCCGGAGAGGACCATAGTGTAAGTCTATTGCATCTTTTGCATTCAAAAAACTATTAGTTTGTTACTTCTTTTTGCTATCTCTGCGAGCAACCCTGCTTAGATTGTACAGTCTGACAGCCGTTGGTAGGAAGGACCTACGAAACCTCTCGGTTGTGCACCTGGGATGATGTAGTCTGCTGCTAAATGAGCTCCTCAGTGCATCCAGTATGTCCTGCATAGGGTGGAACTCGGACTCCAGCAGAGATGACAGTTTAGCCACCGTCCTTCTCTCTCCTATCTCCTCCATCGGATCAAGGCGCTGCCCCAGGACAGAGCTAGCTTTCTTAATCAGTTTGTTCAGTCTCTTCCTATCGGCTGCAGTAATGCCACTGCCCCAGCAGACCACTCCAAAAGTGATGGCTGATGCCACCACCGTGTCATAGAATGACTTCAGCAGCGCCCCTTGTACACCAAAAGACCTGAGTCTCCTCAGCAGGAACAGCCTGCGCTGTCCCTTCTTGTAGAGTGCGTCAGTATTGTGTGACCAGTCTAGTTTATTGTTCAGATGAATACCCAGGTACTTATAGGATGTCACCATCTCGATGTCTGTTCCCTGTATATTTACTGGTGCTGTGAGGGGCTGCCCATGCCTGCGGCAGTCCACCACCAGCTCCTTTGTTTTCCTCGCGTTGATCTGGAGGCAGTTCCGATGGCACCAGTCCACAAAGTCCTGGATAAGCCCTCTGTACTCAGCTTCATCTCCGTTGGAGATGAGACCAACGATCGCAGAGTCATCAGAGAACTTCTGTAGATGGCAATGTGTTGTGTTGTGTGAGAAGTCCGCAGTATAAAGAGTGAACAGGAAGGGAGCCAGCACCGTTCCCTGGGGGGGCCCCGTGCTACTGATGATCGTGTCGGAAACACAGTCCCGGGTTCTCACAAACTGAGGCCGGTTCGTGAGGTAGTCCAGGATCCATGATGACAGGTGCTGGTCCACCCCTGCGCGCAGCAGCTTGTCCTTCAGGATCATCGGTTGGATGGTGTTGAAAGCACTGGAGAAGTCAAAGAACATGATCCTCACCATATTCCCGGGCTTCTCCAGGTGGGACAGAGAACGGTGAAGGAGGAAGATCACCGCATCCTCCACCCCAATGCCATGCTGGTAGGCGAACTGGAATGGATCCATCGCTGGTTCCACCAGGGGGCGGAGATGAGCAAGGAGCAGTCTCTCCAGGGTCTTCATCAAGTGGGACGTCAAGGCCACCGGTCTGTAGCTGTTCAGGTCTTTGGGGTGGGAGGTTTTTGGTACAGGTACCACACAAGATGTTTTCCACAGCTGTGGTACCCTCCCCAGTTTCAGGCTCATGTTGAAGATATACGTCACAATCCCACACAGCTGGTCTGCACAGGACTTGAGGAGCTTTGCGCTGATGCCGTCCGGTCCCGACGCCTTCCTCGCCTTGATCTTCCTCAGCTCCGTCCTCACCTGGGTCTTGGTCAGGGTCAGGATGGGGGGCTGTGTGTTGGGAGTGGGGGGGGGGTGTCGGTGGAGTGGGGAGTGGGCAGCAGGACTTGATTTCTTAGAGGCAGCAGTGGTTGTTGTGCAGACAGGGGGGAGGGCGGTTGGTCAAATCTATTGAAAAACAGATTCAGGTTGTTCGCCCACTCCCTGCCCCCCGTGGCCTGGGGGGAGGTATTCTGGAGCCCCGAGATGGTTTTGAGGTTTCTCCAGACCCCGCTGATGTCGCTCTGTTGCAGCTTGTCCTCCATCTTCTTCCTGAAGCTGTCCTTGCCTTCTCTGATCTTTCTCCTCAGCTCCCTCTGTACGGACTTCAGCATCTCCCTTTTCCCCGACCTGAAGATCCTCTTCTTCTCTCTCAGAAGTGTTTTTATCTCAGGGTTGATCCAGGGTTTGTTGTTTGAGTGACGCCGTATGGTCTTGGTGGGAACGGATTTGTCCACACAGAAGCTGAGGTAGCCCGTGAAGGTGTGAATGAGGCCATCGATGTCCTCACCATGTGGATCGCAGAGCTGCTTCCAGGCAGTGGCTTCAAAACAGTCCTTTAGAGTGTCCATTGTCTCCTCAGACCATAACTCCACAGTGTGCATGGCCGGAGGTTGTCTGTGCACTAGGGGTTTGTACACCGGTCGGAGATGAACCAAGTTGTGATCCGATCTCCCAAGTGGGGGGAGTTGTGATGAGGTGTACGCCTCCTTAGTGTTTGCGTAGAACAAATCCAGTGTTTTATTGTCTCTAGTGTGGCATGTGACATACTGGGTGAAAGTGGGCAGAATGGGAGACAGTGAAACGTGGTTGAAATCGCCTGAGATGAGGAGAAGAGCATCTGGGTGTTCTGTCTGCAGCCTGCTGGTTACTGAATGGATGACGTCACGCGCTGTCCCAGCGTTCGCCGTCGGATTTGCATAAACAACAATGCAGATCACGTGTGAGTGTTCTCTCGGGAGATATGTAGGCCTCATGCTAACAGCTAGCAACTCAATGTCTTTGCTGCAGTGTCGTTGTTTAACAGTGATATGTCCCGGTCTGCACCAGTTGTTGTTAACATACATTATCACTCCACCGCCCCTAGTTTTGCCACTCTCTGGTGTTCGGTCAGCTCGTATCATGTGAAAACCCTCCAGCTCAATGTTAGCATCTGCTGCTAGTTCAGTTAGCCACGTCTCAGTAAACAAAAGGAGAGAGCACTCCCGGTAAGTGCTATCATAACGGGAGATAGCCGCTAGCTCATCTAACTTTCCCAGTATCGACCGTACATTTCCCATGACAACAGATGGAAGGGAGGGTCTGTACCTTATATTTTTTGTCCTCCGCCTTACTCCAGCCCGGCAGCCACGACGCTTTCGCCTCAATTCTCTCGGTATGTCGAGTTTTTCCAGTGGGACCGGGTGGCGGTTAAATGCTAGCAGCTCTTCCCTGTTGTATCGTATCCTGCTATAAACAGTGGCTCCGTCCACCGGCTCAGGAGACATTTGGGACGATCTGTGTGTCCGTGATATAAGTGGGGTGAAAAAAAAAAGTGATCAAAAGAGAGAGGAAGGGAAAAAAAACTCGGAATCGAGCCGCTGTTGCAAAAGGCAGCCTACTGGTGTGGCGCCGAGAGGTGTGAAGTCTTACACCTCTGAAGCCTATGACATATTTTTATGAACATTGTAACCACTCTTTATGAAAAAAATTGGCCATTCATAAAGAAAAAGCTCAAACATAAATTTGTCGATAAGCCATGGTTAACCAAAGGATTACAAAAGGCGTGTAAAAAGAAAAATTTATTATATAAAGCTTTTCTAAAGAAAAGGACGAAAGAAGCAGAGCAGCGGTATAAAACATACAAAAATAAGTTAACATACACTACCGTTCAAAAGTTTGGGGTCACCCAGAAAATTATTTTGTGTTTTCCATGAAAAGTCACACTTATTTACCACCATGAGTTGTGAAATGAATAGAAAATATAGTCAAGATATTGACAAGGTTAGAAATAATGATTTGTATTTGAAATAATTTTTTCCTTCAAACTTTGCTTTTGTCAAAGAATCCTCCATTTGCAGCAATTACAGCATTGCAGACCTAACATGATTGCACAAGGGTTTTCTAATCATCCATTAGCCTTCTGACGCAATGAGCAAACACATTGTACCATTAGAACACTGGAGTGATAGTTGCTGGAAATGGGCCTCTATACACCTATGTAGATATTGCACCAAAAACCAGACATTTGCAGCTAGAATAGTCATTTACCACATTAGCAATGTATAGAGTGTACTTCTGATTAGTTTAAAGTTATCTTCATTGAAAAAAAGTGCTTTTCTTTCAGAAATAAGGACATTTCTAAGTGACCCCAAACTTTTGAACGGTAGTGTATATAATGACATGTAGTAAAAGAGACTATTACAGTAAAGAACTGGAGAAAAACGGAGACAATATTAAAAAAATACATGGACAATACTTAACAATATTCTTGGAAATAAAAACAGAAATACAAGCTACCCAACCAATTTTTCAAAAAATAATACAACGACTCAGAGTGTGAATGCAGTTTCACCTGCAGATGAATTTAATAACTTTTTTGTTAACATTGGTCCTAATTTGGCTTGAGAAATACCCATTACGGCACCTACGGGTGATACAATAAACAAAAAAAAACTGCTATAAAAGACTCCATTTTCATAAAGAACACAGACGAGAGAGAGGTCACTGAAATTGTTAAATCGTTTAAAAGTAAAACATCTATGGACTGTGATGGTATTGACGTGCTCTTAGTCAAAACTATTATTGAATGCTTAGTGAAACCACTGACGTATATTTATAACCTGTCTCTCCAAACAGGTATATTTCCCAATGCAATGAAAATAGCTAAAGTAATTCCGATATACAAGACGGGTGACAGAGGGGAACTTTCAAACTATAGACCAATTTCACTATTGCCACAATTTTCCAAGATACTTGAAAAATATTCTGTGAACGAATTGACAACTTCATAATGAAGAATAATTTATTGTGTGAGCAGCAATATGGGTTCAGACACAAGAGGACAACTGCATTTGCTCTAATGGAATTTATAGAAAAAATATCAACTGCCGTTGAAAATAAAGAGTATTCAGTTGGGGTATTCCTGGATCTTAAAAAAGCATTTGATACAGTGAATCATAATTTATTATTAAAGAAACTACAGAATTGTGGTATTAGGGGGGTAGCACTGTCCTGGTTAAGTAGTTACTTAACCCCTTGCACTCCGGTCAATTTCCTTAAAAACGTCAAAAAATAACGTGCCCAAAGTAAATTGAAAGCTGTTCTTCAACCCTTTGCAGCATCTTCATGGGGTTGGTCTCATTTAAAAGAAAACACTTTGAATTTTTTTGGCAAAACAGTCATAATCTCTCTAAGTGCTCCGGCCGCTGAGTTACAGTCATCTAAACATACTGAACTTGAAGAAAATAAATTTGGCCTGGGTGTTTTTTTGGATACAAATGCTTGCAAATAACACACAGCTTCAGATTCGGGCTGGAAAATGCAACAGAAATGTAGAACCAAGTGTTATCCAGCTGACGTCAAAATTTTGTAACAATACCACAAAAAATGAATATATTACACAACTTTTTCCTCAGGTAGTTCTCAGGCGTTTTTGAACTGTGCCAAATTGTGCCAAATGGCACAGTTTGGAAAAACGTCTGTAACTTTTGAATGATTCAATATAGAAGCTTCATCTTGGGCTCTAATGAAAGGTCACACTCAGGGCTGTGTGTGTGTGGGGGGGAGCACTACAGAGGACGGACATCGGCCATCGCTACATGACGGAATAATCGTGGCGACCGCGGCACAGTCACCGCGCCCCCCCCCCACTACAGAAGAGTAGTGGGGGGGCGTTCACGGTCTGGACACGGTGCACAACCCGTGCACCGCAGCGCACGAACTTCAGACTTCGTGCGCCGCACAGTTGTAATTTACCGATCGGTCAAAAGTCATTTTTGATTACAATTTTCAGGGATAAAGAATAATTTAGCTTATAACACCTTACCTCTTCACAGCAGCAGTATCCTGGCGAACTTCTCTTCCTCATTGTCAGACGAATGCAACGCTGGTCCGCTCGTGGTTCTGGTCTCGCGACCCGGTCAAAACATAATTCCATGATTGCGGTTTTGGCGAATGATTTACGACCTTCGTCATCGGCCTACGTCGGTCTATGATGACCATGGAAGAGAATCCTAAACGTCTATTCTGCTCGAATAAAAAAAAAAAAAAAGCACCGCCTGTAACTGAAGAGGCCGATGTGCGAATGGCTGTCCCTGTCACACAGGTAGCACTTGTGGGTGGTCTCCGTGCTGCTGGGTCTGTGACGGTTCTTCCTGCGGGTCCTTTTTTTATCTGCTGCAGCAGTCTGTCTTCACCCAGCCTTACAAAAAACAGCTCGCAAACTTCTCTGCTTCAATTGGCTCACTGCTGACATAACGTTCGGCTCAGGAGACGCACACACACAGGCTCAGAGTAGTTCAAATAGTTTATTGGCAACAGGGGTGAATGGATGTGTGTCTGCGAAATGTTAATGTGTTGGTGGTGGCGTCTGCTTCAGGCACAGAGGCAGGAGACCGTACAGCCGGCAACCCTATGGGAGAGAACACAGAGACACAGGGTGACGGGCACACACCAACACAGGAGGAGAATAGGCGAGGGAGAAGCTTACTTGCTAGGGACAGATGACTGGCACAACAAGGACGGAACCCGGGAGACAGCCACCTGCAGGGCTCGGTGCAGCAGCGAGGAACGATGAGGGAACGGGGTTGTCCGCCGCCGAGGAATCTACCTGTGCACAGGGGAGCAGACTGGAAAAGATGAGGTAAGGATTTCTAACCACACAGCGTCGTGCTGAAGAGTAGGTTGCTTCTTGTTGAAGGGGGAAAGAAGTCTGACGGCTTCAGGCCGAAGGTCAGGGTGAGGCGACTTATATCCCTCGCCGCTGATGATGAACAGGTGTGCGAGCAGGTGGCGCCGCTGATGAGCGACACGGCGTGACAGTACTCCCCCCTCTAGCAGCGCCTCCTGGCGATGGCTTCTCTGGGTGCGCTCGGTGGAAGTCAGCGATGAGCGATGGGTCCAACACGAACGACGAGGGTACCCACTGTCGATGCTCGGGCCCATAGCCCTCCCAGTCCACCAAGTACTGCAACCCACGACCCCGGCGCCGGGAGTCCAGGATGGAGGCGACGGACCAGGCCGGATGGCCACCAATCATCCGGGGCGCGGGTTGCGCAGCAGGAGGAGGGCAAAGGGGGTCGGTGACTGCCAGCTTCACCTTAGACACGTGGAAGGTGGGATGGATGCGGAGGGAGGGGGGAATAGCCACGCGCACAGCCACCGGGTTGATGATCCAGGTGATGGGGTAGGGACCCATGAATCGCTGTGCCAGCTTCCTCCTCTCGCCTTTTAAAGTTACGTCGTGGGTTGACACGTAGACACGTTGCCCAACTCTGTACACCGGGGCAGGTCTTCTGTGCCGGTCCGCCACAGTTCTGTTGCGCTCCGCTGTGCATAAAAGCGCATTGCGCTCGGCAGCCCAGATGGAGCGGAACTGCCTGAGATGCGCCCTAACCGAGGGGACAGTTACCTCACTCTCCTGCACCGGGAACAGCGGGGGGTCATAACCCAGGGACGCCTTGAAGGGGGACATCCCTGTAGCAGAAGACCGAGCGGTGTTGTGGGCGTATTCAACCCAGGCAAGATGGTTACTCCAGGACGTGGGTTTAAATGCTGTTACACAGCGGAGCGCAGCCTCCAGCTCCTGATTGGTCCGCTCACACTGCCCGTTGGATTGGGGGTGATGGCCGGAGGAGAGGCTCACCTTGGCTCCGATGGCGTTACAGAACGATCTCCAAACCTCAGAAGAAAATTGGGGCCCCCGGTCCGAGACCACGTCCACCGGAATCCCGTGCAGCCTGACCACGTGTTGGACGAGGAGATCCGCCGTCTCCAGGGCAGTTGGAAGACCTCGCAGGGGGACGAAGTGCACAGCCTTGGAGAAGCGGTTCACGATGGTCAGGATGGTGTCATAGGAATTGGAGGCTGGGTGTCCGGTGACGAAATCCAAAGCGATGTGTGACCAGGGCCTGCCAGGGACGGGCAGGGGCTGGAGCAGACCCGCTGGGGGGGGGGGGCGTTTCCCGACTTGTTGGTGGCACAAATTGGACAAGCCCGGGCGTAGCGGGCTGCGTCCCTCCGCAGGCCCGGCCACCAAAAGGACTGCTGGAGGAGGTCTATCATCCGGGAGGAGCCAGGGTGACAGGTGAGCTTGGAGGTGTGCAGCCAGTGGATGACCTCTCCACGAACCGCAGATGGCACGAACAGCCTCCCCTCCGGTCCGCCGCCAGGGTCAGGTTCCACTTCCTGCGCCTTCCGGATCTTGCTCTCTATGTCCCAGGAGATGGCTCCCACGACGCACGACCTGGGCAGGATGGTGTGGAGCGTCTCCTCCAACTCCTCAGGGGTGAACTGCCTAGAGAGGGCGTCAGGCAGGCCGTTCTTGGAGCCAGGCCTGAAGGTGATGGAAAACTGGAACCTGGCAAAGAACAAGGACCAGCGCGCCTGGCGGGTGTTCAGACGCTTGGCAGATCGAAGATATTCCAAGTTCTTGTGGTCCGTAAGGACCACGAACGGCAGGTCCGCCCCTTCTAGCCAGTGGCGCCATTCTTGCAGCGCGAGCTTGATGGCCAGGAGCTCTCTGTCCCCCACATCGTAGTTCCTCTCCGCCGGGGACAAGCGCTGGGAGAAGAAGGCGCAGGGCCGTTTGGCGCCGTCGTCAGGCGACCGCTGAGATAGCACCGCCCCCACTCCTGTGTCCGAGGCGTCCACCTCCACGATGCACTGCAGTGCGGGGTCGACCTGGCGAAGGACCCGGGAGGAGGAGAACTCCGCCTTCAGCGCCTGGAAGGCAGCAGCGGCCTCTTCGGTCCACCGGAACGGGACCTTAGGGGACGTGAGACGGGTCAGTGGTCCGACGATGGAGCTGAAATTGGGGACAAAGCGGCGGTAGAAATTTGCAAATCCAACGAACTGTTGCACCTGCTTCCGTGATGCAGGTGTAGGCCATTCTACCACCGCCTTTACCTTCTCTGGGTCTGGGAGCACCTGGTCCTGAGAGATGATGAAACCCAGGAAGGACGTCGTTCTGGCGTAAAATTCACACTTTTCAGCCTTCACGTATAGCCGGTTCTCCAGCAGTCTTTGGAGGACCCGCCTCACATGGACCTGGTGCTCGTCCCTGGACTTGGAGAAGATGAGAATATCGTCCAGGTAGACGAACATGAAGAGGCCGATGAAGTCCCGGAGGACGTCATTAATGAGGCGCTGAAAGACGGCAAGAGCGTTGGTCAACCCGAACGGCATTACCAGGTATTCAAAGTGGCCGTTCGGGGTACGGAAGGCTGTCTTCCACTCATCTCCCTCCCGGATCCGGACGAGGTGGTATGCGCTGCGTAGATCCAGCTTGGTGAACCAGGTCGCCCCCTGGAGGGAGTGGAAGGCAGTGTCCATGAGGGGCAGGGTGTAACGGTCCTTCTCAGTGATGTCGTTGAGAGCCCGGTAGTCTATGCAAGGGCGGAGGGATCCGTCCTTTTTCCCAACGAAGAAGAACCCTGCCCCCACGGGTGATGACGATGGGCGAATTATCCCAGCGCTCAGTGATTCTTTTAGGTAGGCGTTCATCGTCTCCTTCTCCAGCGCTGACAGGCTGTAGAGCCGACCAGAAGGTAAGGGAGCCCCCTGGCGGAGGTTGATGGCGCAGTCATAGGGCCGATGAGGGGGGGAGAGACGTAGCTTTAGTCTTGCTAAACACCATACCCAGGTCGTGAAATTCCGGAGGCACCAGAGACAGGTCCGGGGGTGCAGCGTCCGTAGCAGGGGGAGAAGCGGACGAAGAGCAGGCAGCGGACTGAAGGCAGAGCTGCAGAGGTTTTCGGGAATAATTAAAGATATCTAATCCGATCTCAAATTAAAAAAAAAAACTTTCGGACTTTAGATAAAAATAGTAGCTTCTGGTGGGTGCTTGGTCAAGAAAAATATTATAAAAATAAAGTCAAGATTAAAGTTTACATTAAAATTAAACAAACGGTGGTTTTACAGAAAGTTTAACAAAGAAAAAGAGATGAGTAAAAATTGGAGTTTAACTCCGATTAAGAATTGAGCTCAAAGAAATAGGAATTCCTAGGTATTTAAGAGAAAAAGAAAAAGGCATTAAAATACAATTGCATAAACAAATTACGAGTTATCTGCTCAGTGTTCAGAAAAGTGACACGTGGTCGAAGTCTTTGTTCAGACGGTCCTTTTTCTTCCTTGCTGTGTGTAGACAAAGGAGAAGATCAGAGAAAGGGAGCAGCCGGAAAGAAATCCGGGGAAAAAGTGAAGCAAAAGAGAGTCCGGAGCAAAAGAGGACGAAGCAGGGGTCCCTCTCCTTTATATAAGCTCTGTTGAGTTTCGCGGGCTTCCGGCCTGACCGGAATCTCAGCCAATGAGCGTCCTTCGTGGGCGGGCTTGATGAACTTTTAGTCCAATGAACAAACAGTCTATTGTTTGAAGTTCTTTGGGATGAAGAGTTGTCATGCAGAGGTTGGCTGCGGGAGTCACATGGTTTTAGAGGCAAAACTTTGATACATACTGGAAGTTAATATTTCCCTTTATGTATTAAACTAAGATAACTTTAGTGATAAGTATAAATTATAAGCAGTGCTTCTAAATCAACATGCAGGAATAAACATTCATTTAAACATTAACATACATATATATAAAATCACAGATTAATGCATTTCACACATATTATGGATTTTCCACATTAAAGACATCAGAGTCCATTTGCCTTTCATAGTTCTGAAAATAATGAAGGTTTAGAATTGAGTTTGTAATAATGTACTTTAAAGTTCACTGGTTAAATCCAGCGTTTCCAGAGTTTAAGGAAATTAGCTGAGTTGTGGGTCTGTGTAGGTTTTATGGGGGCAATAAAAGTGAAGCCGGACATTGGGGAAATTCCTTAGGCTGGTTTTAACAAAAGAAAGGGGATTTCAGCTGTGGCCTGGGGGAAGAAAATCCATTTCTTTGTGTTATTCCTGGATGAAACAAAATGTCTTTAAGCAGAAGAATAATTATTGCTGAGCCAAAGTGAGATGATGCTACACCAATGAATGGAGGCTAGAACCGGAGAGATATGATCTCTCTTTCTAGTACCTGTTAAAACTCTTGCTGCAGCATTTTGGATCAACTGAAGACTTTTTAAAGATATTTTAGGACAACCTGATAATAACGAGTTACAATAATCTAATCTAGAGCTAACAAAAGCCTGGCTCAGTTTCTCAGCATCACTCAGAGACAAGATGCTCCTAATCTTGGCAATATTGTGCAGATGATAGAAGGCAGTCTTAGAAACAAATTTAATATGTGAATTAAAAAAAACAGATCTTGATCAAAAATAACTCCAAGGTTCCTCACAGAACTATTCAGAGTAAAAGTAGCCGCATCCAAATTAAGAGTTTGATTTGGAAAGGTATTTCTAAGGTTTTATGGACCGACAAGAATGATTTTGGTCTTATCTGGTGTAGCATCATCGTCCTCCTCAAAACCAAGACAAGATCACTTCTCTCCAGTTTACAGGAATTTCAATTTATTCATTACACAGGAATATCACCTTTCTGCCTTCTCAGGAATATCACTGGCTTTTTGCTGACTCATGCAGGCTTCTTCCAGACCTGACCAAAGATGCTTGCTTTCCCAGGACCCCAATGTAAACAATTGCTGCTTGCAGAGATTGTAAGGATCAGAGTTTGCTTTTAAAGGCTCAAAGGAACATAAAACTCAGGAGACCAGACCTCTCAACATGAACACTGCATTTGATAACGTACCTTTTCACAGGAAACCAATGTTTTTAAAAGAGTCATAAACCACTTAATCTGACGGTTTTATAGCCTATGCTGTCCAGGCCTTCGCCAGATACTAAGGAAATCATCTACAGCTCAACAGTACCTCCTAGCGGATACCTACGGAATGTGTTTTCAGTACGTAGGATGACTTTTAATTTGTTCTAAATATTAAGTTTCTTTCAGCTTATCCTGGATCCTAAGGACACTGAAAATCATCCCCCTTATCACCAACCATGGTTTGCTGCATGTTCTGCTGTTCTAATCTTGATCTAAATGTGAATGCATGTATTATAATTATGTATAAGAAATGTTATATTCATGAGTGTTATTGGAGTAATGGTATAAATGCATGATCACCATATATTAGCCATCCATCCATCCATCCATCTTCTACCGCTTTTCCGGAGGTCCGGGTCGCGGAGGCAGCAGTTCAAGCAGAGAAGCCCAGACTTCCCTCTCCCCAGCCACCTGCTCCAGCTCTTCAGAGGGGATACCAAGGCGTTCCCAGACTAGCTGGGAGACATAGTCTCTCCACCGAGTCCTGGGTCTGCCCCGGGGTCTCCTCCCAGTGGGACGTGCCTGAAACACCTCAAGTGGGAGGCGTCCAGGAGGCATCCTAATCAGATGCCCATACCACCTCAACTGACTCCTTTCAATGTGGAGGAGCAGCGGTTCTACTCTGAGCCTCTCCCGGATGACTGAGCTCCTCACCCTATCTCTGAGGGTGAGTCCAGCAATCCTACGGAGAAAGCTCATTTCAGCCGCTTGTATCCGCGATCTCGTTCTTTCGGTCATTACCCAAAGCTCGTGACCATAGGTGAGAGTAGGAACATAGATTGACTGGTAAATCGACAGCTTTGCCTTAGAACTAAGCTCCCTCTTCACCACAACAGACCGGTACAACGTCCGCATCACTGCAGATGCTGCTCCAATCCGTCTGTCGATCTCTCGCTCCATTTTCCCCTCACTCGTGAACAAGACCCCAAGATACTTAAACTCCTCCACTTGGGGCAGGAGCCTGTCCCCAACCCGGAGAGGACAATCCACCTTTTTCCGGCTGAGGACCATGGACTCGGACTTGGAGGTGCTGATTCTCATCCCAGCCGCTTCACACTCAGCGGCAAACCGTCCCAGCAAGAGCTGTAGGTCATTGCTGGATGAAGCCAACAGGACAACATCATCTGCAAACAACAGAGATGAGATCCTGTGGTCACCAAGCATGACACCCTCCATTCCCTGGCTGCGCCTAGAAATCCTGTCCATAAAAATTATGAACAGGACCGGTGACAAAGGGCAGCCCTGGCGGAGTCCAACTCTCACTGGGAATGACTCCGACCGAGTGTTGGCAATGCGAACTAAACTCTCACAACGGTCGTACAGAGACCGAATAGCTCGTAACAACAAGCCCGATACCCCATACTCCCGAAGCACCCCCCACAAAAATCCACGAGGGACGCGGTCAAATGCCTTCTCCAAGTCCACAAAACACATGTAAACTGGTTGGGCAAACTCCCACGAACCCTCAAGAATTCTCGAGAGGGTAAAGAGCTGGTCCGATGTGCCACGGCCAGGACGAAAACCACATTGCTCCTCCTGAATCCGAGGTTCGACCAACGGCCGGACTCTCCTCTCCAGTACCTTGGCATAGACCTTCCCAGGGAGGCTGAGGAGTGTGATCCCTCTAAAGTTGGAGCACACCCTCCGGTCCCCTTTTTTGAAGAGAGGAACCACCACCCCGGTTTGCCATGCCAAAGGCACTGCCCCCGACCTCCACGCAATGTTGCAGAGGCGTGTCAACCATGACAACCCAACAACATCCAGGGCCTTGAGGTACTCGGGGCGAATCTCGTCCACCCCCGGGGCCCGGCCACCAAGGAGATTTTTAACCACCTTGGCGACCTCAGCCCCTGTGATAGGCGAGTCATCCCCCTCGTCCCCAAACCCTGCTTCCTCTGTGGAAGGCGTATCAGTGGGATTGAGGAGATCCTCGAAGTATTCCTTCCACCGCCCGACGATATCCCCAGTTGAAGTCAACAGTGTCCCATCCGCACCATACACAGTGTGGACGGGGAGCTGCTTTCCCCTCCTGAGCCGCCGAACAGTTTGCCAGAATCTCTTTGAAGCCGACCGAAAGTCTTGTTCCATGGCCTCACCGAACTCCTCCCATACCCGGGTTTTTGCTTCAGCAACCACCCGAGCTGCACTCCGCTTGGCCTGCCGGTACACCTCAGCTGCTTCGGGAGTCCCACAAGCCAACCAAGCTTGATAGGACTCCTTCTTCAGCTTAATGGCCCCCCTCACCACTGGTGTCCACCACTTGGTTCGGGGGTTGCCACCACGAGATGCACCGACCACCTTGCGGCCGCAGCTCTGGGCTGCCGCTTCAACAACAGAGGTGGAGAACATGGCCCATTCAGACTCCATGTCTCCAGACTCCCTCGGAATGTGGTTGAAGTTCTTCCGGAGGTGGGAGTTGAAGACCTCCCGGACAGGGGCCTCAGCCAGACGCTCCCAGCACACCCTCACTATACGTTTGGGTCTACCAGGTCTGAATGGCTTCCTCCCCTGCCATCGGATCCAACTCACCACCAGGTGGTGATCAGTTGACAGCTCTGCACCTCTCTTTACTCGGGTGTCCAAGACATACGGTCGCAGGTCTGATGATACGATAACAAAATCGATCATCGACCTGCGGCCTCATATATTAGCCAAGTCATTTAATTTAGTTAGATTTTATATTGAGCATTTATCTTATAAGAACTGACTGTTGATTTTTCCCTCTGAAAATTCATGGGATGGTGTCTCCATTTGGTTGGCTGCTCTCAAACAAAGAAATGTTTTCACATTGGATAACAGCCATTTCAAACTGATTCTGAAAGAGTAGATTGGTCGTTTGACGACTGACCTCATCAGTTTTACGAACCGGCGAGGTAACTTTAAAAGACAGAAGTTAGATTTGAGTACACATGAGAAAAAGACATGAGGAAAAACAGGGTTAACAGTTGAGTCACAGCACAGTTAAGAGTTTTAAAAAAAGTCAGAGATCAGACAACAGGCAGGAAGATTAGCTAGAAATAGAATTAAGAATTAGAGGAACTAAATTAAGATTAAAGAAGCAGAATAGTAATCTAGATCTCAGAAGATTTTATTCCACCGTTTCGAGGCCCTGTGAAGTTTTATTTTATTCTCTGTGTGTTTGTCAAATCTTTTCTTATATTCTGGAAACTGAGGAGAAACCATTTTTCTTTAGAGCTCGTCCCTTTTTAGAGAATCAAATTCTCAAACTTTTTCCTTCACCTCAGAAGCCATTCTTATCCTAGTAAATGTTTTTCTAACACTTTTTTTTAATGACTTTTCACGCCATTAAAGTGGACCTTTAATTTGCCTAGTTTAAAGTGAAGAGACTGAGAAGATTTTCCTTCAGTTTTTTTGGTCTATCCCGCTACAAGAGACCCCAAATTTGGATTCTTTTCCCAAGGACTTTTCACGCCGCCCTGAGACAAAACCACCCACGGCTGCAAATGTCTCTTTGAAGGGCCCCCAGCTGAGTTATCGCCCCACAGCTGTGAGTGAGGAAAGCAGCCGCTTCCTCCCGACGTCCGAGCTTCAAAAAAAAACCCAGCGGTACCGACCAGCGGGATTTGGACCTACGGCCGTGTGTGAGTGAGACTTATTCCTCCTATTTCTGGGTTAAAACGTGATGTCCTAACAATTAAATTACAATTGAATATCGCCCGTATTTCAGGGCTCAATTAGTCTCAGCCACAGGATAGGACTGTAAACTGAACGAAAACTTTAAGTCATTTTTAAGTAACTGCCCTTAAAATTTTGTAGATTAATTCAGGAGTCATTTTTAGATAATTAGCTTATGAATTTTCCCCATAAAATTGCGTTGTTTTGTTAAAACATTCCAGTCTCACCGTTGAAACATAAGTCTGTTTCTCCTTGGTTCTACAGAGGTGTAATGCTGGATTTTATGTTCAGGAACTCAATATCAGTTGATGTGATATTTTACGCTGTCATCATCTGAATCTGTTTATTCATCATTTGAACGCCATGCCATGTAACCTGAATGATTTTAATAAACGAGTGAATAAGAGCAGTTGAAGCGTTTTCCTTTCGCATATACAGGTTTCCTAATCACGGCAGGACAAAAACTCACTGAAACTTTGAGACTGATTCATTAAGCAATTTAAGGTACAAAATTAATTAAAACTAAAGTTAATTTTATTGTCCGTTAGGACTGGTGCCCCTTTTACGAGTGCTTTTATTTAATTTAGCTGGTGTAGAAGTGAAGGTTCAACTCCGCCCCCCTTTCACACCCACTATTAAATAAAATAAATAATTCCTGTACCTTATGACAAATAATTTTATAGGCTCTTCATCCTACATTATTAATGGTGACCCGTTTGTGAGGCCTCTGTAATTGGGAAACGTATATGCAAAAGGAAAATTCATTGAAATCATAATTTGTTCCTGCAAATATTGATCCACTATTTGGCGAGTCTGTGTGTTTGTTTGAGACTGAGACCTGCATCTCTCCTCCTGCCTGTGTGTGTCTGCTGTGTTTGTTTACCTAACCCCCGCTGGTGGCTGATAGCTGCAAAGGGGGGGTGAGTGATTCGCCCACTAAAAAGTCAACAGTTTTTGATGCATGCAAAGAAGTTTAAACAGTATTATTATATGGTGGATTAAGAAACAAAGGCCTAGAGCGACAGAAACGCGAAGAAAACCGTCCTGTCTCTCGCCAGTTTAACCTTTCGGCGATTATCCCGAAAGGAGTAATTAAACTGGCCAGTTCTGTAATTTAATTACCCAAGCGTGGTGACGTCAGATTAAGCTGGACGCGGTTTGATCTGGTCACTGAATAAACCGCTGGGGAAAGTAGCGCTAAGCTATACCCGAAATTAAAGGGGTAACATTATTTGTGAAAGTTGGAGATTAAACTCTCATTTTGGAAAGCAAGGCGTGGCGTTGTCGCTGAGACTCGCGCCCGCGTCGTGTCACGTGAACACGC